>JASUUH010000079.1:0-1378750 GCA_030449925.1 Citropsis articulata
AAAAATGTTTGAATTTTACAGATTCCAGAATTCCAAAATGCTTTGATAATAAGGTTTGAGGGTTTTGTTAAATCCATGGTTTAAAAAACCAAATTGGGAAAAGCTTTGTAATTGCTTGAAAAGGATCAGGTAAAACCCATCTTCCATAGATAAAATGTTTTGAAAATGGATTTTATCAAACCATTCCAGGTTTTCTTTGGAAGCTTTGTTTGTGATAAAACAATCAGGATGATAAACTTTCTCATAAGATCACATTTTGAGAAGATGTTGTAGAAATTTCTTTGAAAATTCTTCCTTGGGGAAGATTGGCTTTGAGAAACATTTTGTAGGCTTAGCATAAGCTCGGGATTTGGATAAGGATTTGATCCATAAAGTTACCTGTTCGTGTTGATCCAGGACTTGGGTCTTTACATCTTCTTCATCAATCATGTCAATCCATGATTTTATAGGCTTTGCAGAGGATATTGCTGAATATAGCAATTATTCTTTAGGAGGGGAGGAGGCTTTGAAGTGTCCGGGACATGTGATCTTTGAGGATCCCTTTCCTTTTTCTTTTCTTTGGCGGCATTATCTGCTTTCAAGAAATTTCGTTAGAAAATCAGGGAGAGAATTTGTATCTCCTTTAATAAATTCTATCTCGAAATCAAAAATACTTAAAATAGCTTGCCATCGTGCAAAAATCTGTTTTGATGCAATGTTTTGAACATCCTTTTCCAAAACGTGTTTCGCAGCTTTGCAATCAATTCTAAGTAAAAATTTTTGATTTAATAAATCACTTTGAAACTTTGAAATGCATAAAACAATAGACAAAATTTCCTTTTTTATGGTAGAATAATTTTTCTGGCATTCATTCCAATGTGCAGAAACATATTGTACTACCTGTTCTTTACTATTGTCTACTTGTTTTAGTATTCCTCCATAACCTAAATCTGATGCATCAGTTTCAACAATTTTAGGTAAAGCAGGATTTGCAAGAAATAGACATGAAATTTCTTTAACTAAGGTCTTTATTTGTTTTACAATATTGGTATGTTCTTCAGACCATGCAACAGGATTCTACGTTCCTCGGAAACAAAGAGACCAGATCTCTGTTTTCCGTTGTACTTCTCTTCTCCCCCTTCAATCAGAATACTAGTTCTGGGATTCCAGTCCTAGTATTATCTTTGAGCCTTGTGGTGCACACACTTGCCACTTATAAAAATTATTAATATTTAAAGCTGGTAAATTATACACTAAAGGTATATCGGCTGGAAACCCGATTGTGCGGACTATTGATCTGTTCTAAGTCAGATCTGGGTCCAAAGGCAGATTAAGTTCTGCATCGATCTGGTAATACAACGCCACGTACCATTTCCCTTTTTAAAAATTGATACTAAAATTGACAACAAAGAATTAATTTGATCATTCACCTACTTTCCACGATCCCGGTCCTTATTGGTATCAGAGCCAAGGGGAAGTAGTGTTTTATAGTTTAAAGATTTTGTGTGTATGCCAAAATTTGAACAAGATTAAAAAAATTGACTAATCGGTAAAGGGTTGCCTTCGGGTGCTTGGGTAGTATTTGGGTGTAAGTCCCGACGTGTTTACAGGGCAGTAAGACCAACTCTTAGCCTAAGACATTTTACTTTGCCACTTAGAACGTTTTCAAATCTTTTAAAATTTTGCATCTCATGGACTCTTTGCTCTGTAGAGCACAATCTTTCTCTAGCTCTTCTTCCGAGAAGACTAGTGTTTCAAAGAACGTAGTGAATTCAGAAGAATTCATTGTTGAAAATTTTGATAAAGCAATTGACAATTGAGATTTACCAAAGATTTCTAAAGATAAGATTTATAATATGAAAAAACTTGATTTCCAATTAGACAAGACCCTTCTGCATAAAGATTTTTATTCTGAGATCAATAAAGAAAAAAGACTTTGGTTTTTTTAAACAGTTTTTAAACCAAAGGAAAGAAATTCAAGAAGTTTATTATGAATTTGTAAACCTGCATAAAATCCATATCATGTTTTTTGATTGGTTTGAAATTTATGCGAAAGAAAATGATATCTTTTATCCTTTTAAAGAATCAAATCCTATCACAATGCGTAAAGAGATCACTGAATGGAATCTATCAGACACTGATAGAACCATTGAATCTGAACATCCTCCTCTTCAAGTATTACCATAAATCATGGTGATCCTTCTATTCAAATCAAAGCCTCTTATAAAACCAAAGGCCAAATGATTCGTAAAAATTTGGATAGCATTATTCAATGTAATAATTTCAGTAATGCTAATCTAAATACGATAGAAAACAAATTGACTGTAGAGTCAGATCCAAAAGTCAACTATCCAGGTCCCTTCTGATTCATCAAAATCTGATTCTCCAAAAACAGATTCCTTGAAAAAGCTTAAAGAACCTATTTTCAAACCTTTTCAGGTTTCGAAACATAGTCAAAAGCTTGTCCAAGAATCTAAGTCTGATTTTGCCAAAGCCATTAAAGACCAATTAGACAGAATAGAAGCATCCTCTTCTACTTCTGTTTCTAGGATCCAGATTGCTCCTGACACCCCTCAATCTAGCAGGCTTGCAACTTTAGAACAGGATCAATCTTCCATAGCCTCTTCTGATATAGAAGCCTTTACAGAAGAACCATCTCCTAAAGTCAATAAAGTCCATTGGGAATTGACACTCCCAAACATCCATACTCCACCTGATCTAGCAATAGATAACAGACCTAGTGCATTAAACCAGTCCCGTTTTAATGCTACTTCTGTTTATTAGTGGAACATAGATGGAATGTCTGAATATAACATTCTAGGATTGTAAACAAATGACCATGGCGAATGCCTACAAACCCAATCGGAACTTCGACAAAGCCATTGCGTAAATTCTCATCGGTTTTACCGGGTCAATTAAAAGGTCATGGGATCATCTTCTTACTAAACAGCAACAATTAGAAATCATAAATGCCATCCAAACTGATCAAGAGGGATTACCCTTCGATGAAATCGAGTCTATTCAGACGTCTACCCTCATTCTTACTATATCTCCATTTTATCGAGATCCGCCTCATCTAGACAAAAATGCTGAGTTACTACATAATTTGAGATGTAGAAAACTTAGTGAATTCCAGGAGTACAAAACCACTTTCTTTACTAGACTTTTCTTAAGAGATGATGCTAACCATACCACATGGAAAGAAAAATTCCTTGCTGGTTTACCTGCTCTCTTAGGAGAAAAAGTCAGGAATTCCATTAAAGTCCTTTATGACAATCGTATTCCTTATGACCAACTCACCTATGGTGAACTTGTCAGTTTTATCAACAAAGAATGTTTAAAAATATGTCAAGACATCAAACTACAGAAACGACTAAAACAAGAGCTTAGACAATCTAAGCGAGAGTTAGGCAGTTTCTGTAAACAGTTTGGTCATGACCCTTTAAAACTTTCATCTTCTAAAGATTGTAATGGTAAGTGTTCTACCAAACCTTACAAAAAACATTACAAGTCCTTTAGAAACTATAGAAAAACCAAATATGATTTTAGAGAACAACGTTTTATAAAAGCCTTCAAGGCCTTATAAAACCCAATTTCTAAAAAGAAAGATTACAAAACCAAAACCCAAAACTTCTTTCAATTGGAAAGAAGCCACTTGCTATAAATGTCACCGTAAAGGACACATCGCAAGATATTGTAGAGTTAATAAAAACTTCACGAGATAGGTCTCATGAAGAAGTCCTTCTAAAATAAATTCTCTTCTCATTGAAACCTCCGAGTCGATTCAAATTTCTTTAACAGAGATGTTGATCCATTATGTTGATGAATTAAATGATTCGACATTTCGATTCATCACGATTCCGATTCGTAATCATATTTAAAGAAAATAAATGTTTTAACAAGAGAACAAGAAACTTTCCTTGAACTTGTTAAACATATTTCTGATCCAATTCTTCAAAAAGAATACCTTGATAAACTTTTAAAAACTCTGGAATCAAAACCAGAGACTTCCAAAGTACCTATTATTAAAAAGAATACATACGATCTTACTGAGATTTTAGATAAAAAGAAAACAAAAAAATCAGTTCCTAATATTCAAGATCTCCAAAAAGAGATTAAGGATATTAAAACTGAAATTAGAGATTTAAAAGAAAAACAAAAAAGTGATTCTGAAGCCATCCAAATTTTGATACAAAAATCTCTTTTACAAGATGATTCTGATAAAGAATCAAACTCAGATGGTAATGATGATCAACAGCTTGAAAATATTGAGTCTATACCCAATGATTTTCTTTTTGTTTTAAAGCAAGTCACCACCAGAAAATATTTGATTAAAATCACTTTGTGTTTTTCCAAAGAACTAGAAATTGACACCATTGCCTTATTTGACACTGGTGCCGATTTAAATTGTATTAAGGCTGATATTGTTCCAAAGAAATTTCATGAGACTACAAAAGAAAAGCTTTCCACCGCCAATAATTCAAAACTAAAGATTATTTCAAAAGTAGATGCGTCTATACGAAATAATGATTTTGATTTTAAAACTTCTTTCCTTTTAACAAATGATATTCATCATATTGTTATTTTAGGAACACCTTTTATAAACCTTATAACTCCTTATACTGTAAATCATGATAGTATATCTTTTAAAGCAAACAGTAAAATATTGAGTTTTCCTTTTCTAGAAAAACCCAAGACTAGAAATTTAAACATGATAAAAGCTTGTTCTATTCATAAAAATAAAATCAACGTTTTAATTAAGACAAAACAAAATGATTTGATTGACCTAAAGAAAGATTTAAACCTTCAAAGAATTGATAACCAACTCCAAAATGATTTTATAAAAGAAAAATTTCTGATTTTCAAAATCTAATTGAAATTGAAATTTGTGCTAATTTACCATCCGCTTTTGGAATAGGAAACAACACATGGTTGATTTGCCATATGAAAACTCTTTTGATGAAAAGAAAATTTTACTAAAGCTCGCCCTATCCAAATGAATATGGATTTAGAACGACATTGTAGGGATGAGATTAAGGATTTAGAATCCAAAGGATTAATTGTCAAGTCTTGTGCCGCTTTCTATGTCAACAAAAATTCTGAAATAGAAAGAGGAACACCTAGATTGGTAATTAATTACAAACCTTTAAATAAAGCTCTAAAATGGATTAGGTATCCGATACCTAATAAAAAAGATTTGCTTCAAAAACTTCATTCTGCATTCATATTTTCAAAATTTGATTGTTGAAACCAGTTTGGAAGGCTTTGAACGGTTATTTTTGAGTTGAAGAAAAATAACCATGAATGGGATTTCTTTGGATTTTGAATGAAAAAGGTGTTAAACCAGGCTTGCTGGTATTATATGTCACTAACAGAAAAAATCTTTAATGTGTTGAAATATGTGTTTTTTGTTTATTAGTAAGATGCCTTTACTAAAAAAGGAATATGCGGATTAGCCATTATACCATATGATAATAGTGAATCCGCATTTTCTCATCCACATAAGAAAAGGACTATATATATAGTTCTTTTCTAGTGAAGATATCTTCACTTTGTTAAAATGAAGATATCCTCATTAGAGAACTATATATAGTCCTTGCAGACACTCTTATTTTTTGTATGCAAACACGTTACTAAACTATATAATTTAGTGTAAATAATATTTGATTAACTATAAAACTATATAACTTAATAGTATGTCCGCATGAGAAAAAAATGAGGGTATCCACATGAGATAAGGACTATATATATATATATATATATATATATATATATATAATCATTCTCTAGTGAAGGCATCCTCATTTCATTAAAGTGATGATGTCAGTAAAAAAAATATATAAAAAAACACAAATTTTAATATACTAATAGATAAAAAGATATAGCTTTCAACGTATTGAAACCTATATTTTATTGTATTTGAGTGACACTCTCACTTTAATAAAGTGAGAATGTTCCTACTAGAGAAAACTCTCATATCTTTAGTGCGTATTCCCTTATTATTACTTTACTGAACCAAAAAAAATGACAAAAAAACTAATATACAATATGGTGCATGGTGAATTCGTATTTAAAATATGCAAGCATCTGCACTAAAAAAAAAACCACACACACACACACACGTATATGTACGTGTATTAGAAATCATAACAAACTTTAACAAAGTCTACAATTATATATATATATATATATATATATAAGTCCTCTATAACTTATTTAGACTTCTCGAATAAGAAAATCATAATTTTTTTTTAAAACTCCTCCAAAGAATTTATCGTTAATTTTTTTCAAAGGATTTTATTATTATTATTATTATTATTATTATTATTACTACTACTACTTTTTTCAAGTAGCGTTTATATTTTGGATTGAAGTGGAAATCCTAGAATTAGAAGTGTAGAGTGAGAGTGAGAGTATGTTATTTTTTTTTTTTTTGAGAAGGAGGGTATGTTATTTACTTACTTTGTTTTGGATGAGAAGTAAATAGTTTTAAATTATAGTTTTACCTTTATTTAAAGAATTATATTTTTTAATTACAAAATTAATAAAAATATATTTGAAAAATAAAATATCTATTTTATTATATATTAAATTAATAATAATTATTAATATTCTTAATTAGGTAAGTCATAATTTTTTATTAATTTTAATATTAATTATGTAAATTAAAAGTTATTGATAAGAGCAACACAAATGAAACTTTATTATTAATAATATATTACAAAATTAATATTTTCTTAGAATAAAATATTTATTATTATTAATATTAAAAAATATAATACTATTATTTTTAAATAATTTTAACTTAGAATCAATATAAATTATTATTTTTAACTAAATATAATAATATAATATTTAAATAAATTTAATAATATTATTTTTAATAAAAATAATTTATAAAATCATATAATATTATTATTTTAATAAATATGATATTATTTATTTTATTTTCTCAAATATAACTATATTAAATTTAATACAAAAAGGGTAGAAAAAAAGAGGTAGGAATAATATTATAATTATATTATTTATTTAAAAGAAATTTCACTCACTGCTTAAAAAATAGAGTGACGTCTACTTCGTAGGATTTTCACTACTACCTTAAGATATATAAATGGAAGAAACATATAGGTTATACCTCTCGCTCCCGCTCCAATAAAAAAAACATCACATCAGTAAAGCCCGCGCAGTTGTATCTAAGATCTAACAGTCGAACACAGACCAGGTTATAACTCAGATCTAACGGTCAAACGCAGACCATTCTCTAACACGTGGCATTCCTAAAAATTATTTTCACCTGTAGCCTTAGCCAATCCCAGGAAAGCCCACTCATTAAAAGTTACACGTGACACTATTATAACGACCCCGGGCAAAGCTTTCGAAACTGGCAGGGAGAACCAGAACGAACGAACGAACGATCGATCTCACAAAATAGACTGATCAAAGACATTACAACAATAGTAATAATAAGTCAATAACTAATCAGTTGGCACAAATCAAGGAACAGCATTTTTATTCGATCATAAAAAAGAAAAAAAATAAACCCGAAAATGTCGAGAAACAGATTCAATTTCCTCCACAACTCCGAACTTGAACTCAGGAGGTACGCTTTTTACAAAAATTATATTTCTTGTCGACATTTCCACGTGTGCCTAAACCCTAATTTTTCTCTGATATATTGAACAAAGAAAATTGACGAGTTCCGTGTGTCGAATTTTGATTTATTAATTTTTTTTCTCTTGCTCATTTGTTCGGATAAAATGGCGCCGTAGTGAGTGTGTCAAGTTCATTGAATTGTTAGCTAACAATATAGAGATAGTTCGGATGATGAAGGAGTTAAAAAATAAAAAATAAATTAAAATTAATGTGATTTTTTTTCTTTTTCTTGTATTGCAAATGAATTGACGATGTTAATTTTTTCAGTTTGGTGTTTTGTTGTTTGAGTAATAATTTTTAACTGGAAGGCAGTTAGGGTTAGTTGATATGTAGTAGGCTTAAATTTTTCAATCTGGTGCAAAGAAAAAAGAGCTATGGGCAGCGGTCGAACTGAAGCTCTTTGTGAATCATGTTGTTGTCCTTGTTGAGTCGACGCTCATTGGAAGTTGATTCCAGGTAACATGTCATTAGATGCAATTTATTTTTTGACAGTTTCCATTTTATCAATGTGCTGTTTGAAATTTACTTGTTCGGAACTGATGCCGTCTATGATGTGAGAGTAAGAAATAGAAGTAGACTTCTTTTGTGACTGAGAGTCATACTAAATTAATAATGACAGGGATGCCTATGGATTCGCTCTGAGACCTCAACACATACAAGGATATATAGAATACGCTGGTATCTACAAGTTATCTTTGTCACTAAAGCGCCTTCTTTAACTCTCTGGCATGACATATTGGTGATCTATGTAGATCGATAATTTTTCATTCGTGACACGGAATCTAAGGAGACACGTAGTACATATAGCAAATTTAAGTGACGTGATAAAATTAGTTATGTTTTAGCTTCCACACCAAATTGATTGAATTCTCAAATAGATAGCATTTTCTGCCTTCTTTTTTTTTTTCATGAAGTGCTTTTTAGTGAAACTAATAGAAAGAGCAACAGAAGTAAAGAGGTGTTTTCTTTCCAGCTTACTGATACATTTATGGTATCAGGAAGAGGAAGAGGAAAGAGCACAAAAGTGGAAGAACTTCCTTGAGAATCAAGAACTTGCTCAATTAAGATCTACCAAGGAGAAATATAAGGAAACATTGCAGGCTAACTCTACTGAATTTGAAGAGGAAACTGTTCGAGACAAGAATAGTGAAGGGAACAAGGCTGAAGCTTCTGAATCGAAAAGGACAACCTTTTCTGAGAAGGGCAGTGAAGGGAACGAGGCTGAAGCTTCTGAGTTGAAAGAAGAGACTGTTTCAGTTAGTGGAAGTCAAGTTGACGAGGCCCAAGATACTAGGTGGAAAGCAGAGCTATCAGAGAGAAGTGGCAGAAGCAATGTGCCTGAAGGTACAAGGGAGACTGTTCCGGAGAGAGGCAGGGAAGGGGAAAAGGCTGAAGTTACTGAATTGAAAGAAGAGACTCTTTCTGAGAGGGGTAGAAAAGGTGATGATTCAGGCAGGAAGTCTGATTCAGGCAGGAAGTCTGACTCCGATGGTTCAAAAGAACTTAGTCCCCAGAAAGAGCAGCTTTCAGAAGAAACAAAGACTGATAAGGTACCAACATGGGCTCAGATTAGACCATCCCTCGGTACTATTGAACATATGATGAATTTTCGTGTTAAGAAGAGAAAGGTCATGAACAGTGAGCAGATAACTAAAAGTGGAGACCATCTTCCATCAATAGATGAAGCACGATCTTCAGGAGGGGAATCTGATGAGGATATTAAGGAAAAAGTCTGTGTTACTGTGACATCATATTGGAGTGTGAATGGCTTACATGAAAAAGGTTCTCAGGAAGATGAAGTTTCTCCAGAGCCTTATTTTCCTTGGAAAGAGGAGCTGGAGAGCCTTGTTCATGGGGGAGTTCCAAAGGATCTGAGGGGAGAGGTTGGTTTATAGTGTTTCGTTTGTGAATTCTCATCAAATTTTATGTTCCTATGTTAGTGAAAGTTCGTAATAAATTCTCTACTGCAGCTATGGCAGGCATTTGTTGGTGTTAAGGCACGGCGAACAGAGAGATATTACCACGATTTGCTGGCTCAAGAAATCAATGCTGATGAAAGCAAGGAGCATGATAACTCATTTGGTGTACCCAGGAAATGGAAAAAACAGATTGAGAAGGTCAATAGATGCAATGCGCTTTGGACTTTATCGTTCAATCTTTTCAATTTGTAGGTGCTACAACTTTTGCTTTGTGTTACAAACCTGATCTCTCAGAAGACTAACTTGTTAATGTAATTTGCAGGATATACCACGAACATTCCCGGGACATCCTGCTCTGAACGAGGATGGCAGAGACTCCTTGAGGCGTTTACTCTTAGCATACGCTCTACATAACCCTTCTGTTGGATAC
The DNA here is from genome assembly GCA_030449925.1 of Citropsis articulata. Taxonomy (NCBI): domain Eukaryota; kingdom Viridiplantae; phylum Streptophyta; class Magnoliopsida; order Sapindales; family Rutaceae; genus Citropsis; species Citropsis articulata. The sequence continues at coordinate 9,985 of JASUUH010000079.1, forward strand.
TGTCAGGTAACTAGAAATTTCACCACAATTTATATGACCAGAATGAAGCACTAATCTTTATCAAATTTCAGTCTCCAAATCTTGTGTAATGTTTTCTAATTTTCCCTCTTCTGCTTCAATTTGTTATTATCTAAGACTTCTTTTGTTTTCGTCTTATTATCATCGGCATCATCATCATTCCCAGGTATAGAACGGATTCTTTTTTTGCTGGCAAAGTGCCAGCATCTCACATGTAAATGCTCAGGTTTTAGCAACTTGGATGCTTGGTTCATGTAACAAGTAACTGAGATGTCATGCTTAACTTGGCTTCTTTTTTCAAATCCTATTTGGTGTTTGGTATGGCGTAAGTACATGACCTTTCCAGTGTCAATATAACTTCAGTTCTTTATACTTTTTGTTCTCCTAGCATGTTTGAGTAAATGTTGGCTTGATTTTCCTCTTTTACTTTTTCTTCTCGTTAAGTTGATCAAGGGGCATGCAAAAGTCTTGAATTTCCTTCTCAAGCAAAATTGTGCCATGAACATTAGAAACAAAGTTAGCATCTATAGAATTGCTTTATTCTTTTTGAACTTTCTATCTTGAACCAATATAAAAGTTAACAATTCTATAAAGCAATTCCATTTCGAGTTTAACATCTTTAAAATAATCTCGTGAATGTATGGTTCCTAGGCTGAATCAGTCTTCCTGCATTGAGGCAAGATCATATCAAGAATCCTGTATTAGTACTCCTTCCTGCATATTTGGAACAGAGCAATAGTGCCTTGAAGAATGTAAAGCATTAAGATTAGAAGTATGCATCCTAAAAAAAATAAAAAAAGGTTGTGATATGTCCAAAATTGGAAAATTTTCCTTCTTGAGAAAACTATTAATAAGGTTCTGAGAACCGGTCATCACCTCGTAAGAATTTCTCCTATTCCAACTGTGTTCGTCCACAGTATAAGGTCCGTATTCTGTCAAGCTGACTGTCGCTCCCCCCTGACCCACCATGTTCATGATCTCGCAAAGAATGTATCACTATTTTTCTGTTATCATTATATTTATCACTCTCTTTGTTTTGTTCAATTAATTTTAGTAACATCTGTCAACGCAAGTAATCTTTTAATAGTCCTGTTTGCTATGGTGTTAAAACACATGCAGGCAATGAATTTCTTTGCTGGCTTATTGCTGCTTCTGATGCCAGAGGAAAATGCCTTTTGGTAGGTTATGGATGCTTTTCTCTGGCATCACTCCCCCCATGCTCCTCTCACTTCCCTTCTTCTGCCAAGTGCATGCGTGCACACACACAGATAATGGCACATTATTTAAATCTTCGAATCTAGTATTCCTTTCCCTTTTCCCTACCCCTTTGTTGTAGAAAATTGTGGGCTCACACAGATATCTGCGTTTTATCCCCAAAGTAGCTAATTCCCCTCATCTTGATGTAATTTTTCAGGACCTTTGTGGGTATTATTGATGATTATTTTGACGGGTACTATACAGAGGAGATGATTGAAGCTCAGGTGTAGTTCAATCATTGAGAGTTCCTTTAGCAAGATTTATCCTAAGTATTCCATTTTCCTGTGGTTAACAGACTTTCCTCTGTTAATGCATTTTCATGCATTCTTTTATGCTATTAGGTGGACCAACTAGTGTTTGAGGAGTTGATCCGCGAAAGATTTCCTAAATTGGGTTTGTTTGTCTATTATTACGCCCTCTTGCATTCCTCATTTTTTTCATTTTTTTATTTTTCCAACACATGAAGCAATGTGGGTAATACTTTGTATTCCAATTCCTTTGGTGCAGTTCATCATCTGGATTACTTGGGAGTGCAGGTGACATGGATCTCTGGACCTTGGTTCCTTTCCATTTTTGTGAATATTCTTCCCTGGGAAAGTGGTGAGGTCTATGTAATGTAATGCAGCACTTGAAAATAATATTCAAATAAAGTTGGAGACATAGGTTTTCTGATATTGTTTCATTAGTTGTTCTTTACACAAGTGCTTCAAATTGACTTCTCTTCACAGTCTCATGGGTGGGTTCCTTTGTCTTCAGTTCTTCGAGTTTGGGATGTGCTTCTATACGAAGGAAATCGTGTTATGCTATTTCGAACAGCCCTTGCATTGATGGAGTTATATGGCAATGAGATAACGTATTTATTTATTATGTTTGTTCATGATACTTTCTGTTTCCTAAAAGCAGCACATCTTTTGACATCAATTATCCTGTAGGACCTGCGTTAGTTACTACTAAAGATGCTGGGGATGCTATCACTTTGTTGCAATCCCTTAATGGCTCAACATTTGATAGCAGCCAACTTGTTTTTACTGCTTGCATGGGTTATTTGACTGTAACTGAAGCCAGATTGCAAGAGTTGAGAGAAAAGCACAGAACTGCTGTGCTACTGGTAGTCGAGGAAAGATCAAAAGGGGGTCGAGTTTGGAAGGATCCTAACGGGCTTGCTACTAAGTTGTATAGTTTTAAGCATGATCCTGAATTGCTCATAGAAGAAAACAAGGGAACTGAAGGATCAGATGATGCACTTGCGGATGGAGACTTATCTTATAAGGAACCTGCTGCAAATCTGGATGAAATGCTTAGTGGCCTAAGTGTCAATTCAGAATTAGAAGGAAGAGATCTTCAAGAACAGGTAGCTCCCTCTTTTTTTCTTTGACCCAACCCCTCAAACACCAAACTTGAAGTGTCTTTGTTGCATAACTTTGTCAGCTTGACTGAATTTCTATTTTCATTTGGAAGTATCACTGTCTTTTATATTTGAACTAATAAGCCTTCTTACAGTGCTTAATACTACTGTTTGTATCGTTAGCCACTAGCTGAAGTTTCTAGGTCAAGCGACAACTAAAATGGTATCAAAGCGAATTTTAACCTAGGAGATTGTGTTGGAACCTCAACAGGTAGTTGCATTTGTATTTGTTGCTTGACTTCTATCTCTTTGTTGCATAACTTTGTCAGCTTGACTGAATTTCTATTTTCATTTGGAAGTATCACTGTCTTTTATATTTGAACTAAAAAGCCTTCTTATAGTGCTTAATACTACTGTTTGTATCCTTAGCCACTAGCTGAAGCTGTTAGGTCAAGCGACAACTAAAATGGTATCAAAGCGAATTTTAACCTAGTCTTCTATCTCGTCTTTGCCCTAGTCTTCTATCTCTTTTTGGGCTTGGCCTATGTGGCAATACCGTTTGTGGTGGTCTGCACATGTGAGTCCCATGGCTTAATACCAATGTTTAGGTCGTTACCTGCTAGCTTAATCTTTTAGGTCAAGTGGTAACTTAACAAGCCAGACAAAAGTTTCTTGTTGCATAAACCAGTGAAATAATCTAGCTATTCACTTGTGAATGATAAACGAACATGACTGATTCTAGGCATCTCCTTTAAATTTCAACGATTAATAGTTTTTGTGCAGGTTGTCTGGTTGAAGGTGGAATTATGCAGCTTGCTGGAGGAGAAAAGATCCGCTGTGCTCAGGTTAGTACAATCTACAATGTCTAGTTTCTGCATCCATCTTTCCCTATCTGGTAGATCAACCACATATGTATCTCCCTGAGAAAATAATAGCTCGCACTTCTCAGTTCTATTAAGGCCCAAGTGGTTTCTGTAAAAATCCTGCTATTTATTGTTAATTTACCTCATCTGGTCTGCAGAATCTACGAATCATTCATATGGATTACTTTAATTTTTCATTCCTCAAAACAACCACTGTATTCAGCATTCTTTGCTACTATAGCCTCTCAGTGTTCTCTCTGTATGCACTTCCACTCTGAAGTAATTATTAATTAAGGAAGCTTGAAGAGGAAGGCTTTTGCTATCTTGTAGTAGTGCTTTCTCTTAATCCTCTGAAAATGAAACTTCATGGAATCATAAATCTGTTCTTATTTCTGTATATACTTAAAGATTTGCTTTCACCAAGGTCTACTGATTCTATGAGTGGAGGCTGCTAAGTAATATAGGTGTCATCAATTTTGAAACATGAATGACTATTATAAAGACAATTTCACCTCTCTTCATCCTGAATTATTTTTATTACAATTATGCCTGTGAGAGCCTTCACTGTACCTTTATGCGTTCTTGTTCTTTTCCAGAGCTGAGGAGCTAGAGACGGCACTTATGGAGATAGTCAAACAAGACAATCGACGGCAATTGAGTGCAAGGGTATGTCCAACAAAACATGCAACATGCCTCTCATTACTTACATACACACACCCCACTGGATTTTGAAATGGTTGTCTTATTTTCAAAATCTATGGGATTCTTTGTCCAAATTTTGTATTTTGCTGTAGTAGTCAATTAGATGCTGATGGATACCACTGGAAAGAGTATTTTACATCCCATACCTTTACTTTTGTTTGGCTGTTCTGTATAGACTCAATGTTATGACTTAACCAATTCCTCTCTGAGAATTGCATAACTTGTAAATTTCAGTATCTGATCAAAAACAATAATGATACCACCATTAGCAGTTGTACAAACACTCTTGTACAAATTGAGTTGGTCGCTTATGTGGCATGAAGGATTGGTTGGATGAAATATCACAGGGCCCAAAGTAAAAGTAGTTAATGAAAATATTATGTGGGCTCTGTGATGTTTTCATCTGACCAATCCGCTCATGCCACGTAACTTGCCAACTTAACTTGTACAAGGCTGTTTGTACAACTATTTGTAGCTGTATTGTTATTCGAAAATAAAAAACATATCTTGAAGCTGTGAAGTGTAACAATCTTTTTGTGGATTGAATTACATTTATCACTAAAATATTATGTCCTAAGCTTCAATAATAATTAGTTGATATGCCAATCAAGGAATGTTGATTTGAAAGAGTTACTCAAGTTTGAACTATTTAACAGCATGCCAAAACCAGAGATTCCTTTGCATTTTCTCGTTCAGCTACGAGCTGCATGGGTCTCCGAGAACAATAATTCTATGCTTCCATTGTAAGCTACAAATCAATGAACTCGTTTGGGAGATTTAAAAATTCATTTAAAATGGTGCAGATTGAGCAGTTGGAGCAAGAGGTAGCTGAGCTACAGCAATCCCTTGCTGACAAGAGAGAACAAGAATCTGCAATGATTCAGGTTTGAATTTGATTTGTGCTTTCAGAAGACTATTCATATTTGTTCCTATTATGAAACCTGTAGTTATCTGTAGATTAATCATATACTCTGCAGGTCCTTATGAAGGTAGAGCAGGAGCAAAGGATAACCGAAGACGCTCGTAGAAATGCAGAGCAAGATGCTTGCGCTCAGAGATATGCAGTTAATGTGCTCGAGGTCTTCTTATCCTTTCTCTCTGTACTACTGTTTTCATTTCACAAAAGAAGAAAGGTTCTAGATGATATTAAGTTTTGTGCTCACAAATGCATTTCCATATTTTTACTTTCTTTTATCTCCTTCTTTCAGTTGACTACAGATTGGCACTCATTTTTAATGTAACGTAGACTCTATCAAGAGACAGAACTGTTTAGTCTGTCTTAGTGACATTTTTTTGGTTATGCTCTTTTCACACAGATCAACAGTCGGTGTGATTTTATCTAGTGTCATATGAAGTGGTCCATTTAGAATCAACAGTTTGAATGAATTGGACTTGTGGAACTTTTTCGGTAGATATCCTTAAAGTAGATCCTGAGGTATAATGTAGAAATCTGTATCAACCTGCAGTTTGGACTCCTGCGAAGAACTCCTTTTTATCCATGAAAATCATGTACTATGCATTCTCTCCTAATTTGATTTAAACCCAATATGCCACAGCTGAAGCATGACTTTGGAAAATTAAAAAAATGTGTAATTTTGTTGACACTCATTGACTAATTAACTGACAGTTTTTTTTTTTTTTTCAAATACCATATTATGTCCAGTCTTTATTGTCTCACATATAATCACTTCTGAACACAAGTATATATGCAGGAAAAATATGAGAAGGCTATGGCTTCCGTTGCTCAGATGGAGAAGAGGGCGGTTATGGCAGAATCAATGTTGGAGGCTACTTTGCAGTATGAATCTGGCCAAGCTAAAGCGATATCTTCTCCAAGGTATATTAGAAATTCTTGAGATATCATATCTCTGTTCTATGTTCCATTTTATGAGTTCGATAAATAATATTGATTTATGGAGCTATATAAAATCTAATGTGATTAATTCTCTGTAATTTTTCCTCTGATAATCTGGCGAACTATCAAACAAAAGTAGAAATTGAACATAAAGTTACTCTATAAGAGTGCCTTTAAAACAGTTTGGACAACCTACCATGTTTCGCACGTAAATAGGACGTGGTCAGCTATTTCATACCAGTTGAAATGCTGAATGTACAATGTATGCGGTAATTGTTTCCTTTTTGTTAAGGTGTCCAAGTTTTCAACTGACATGCCCACAGACTCGCTATTAAAATGTGACAGTACCATACTTCATGTGAGAGAAGTAATTGATATTCAGTAACAAAGTTTGATCTTCTGATCTGCCTTTTCCATATGATTTCATATAATTTCTGCGAAACATTCATTGAAAAACCAGCCCCCCTTTTCAGTATATACATATGGTAGATAGTAAGTTTAGGAGGAAGAACTGTGGCTTTGAATTGCAAAGAAAGAACATTGTAGCCCCTGTTAGTGGAATTCCCAATTCCCCTGCTACATCTAAGTCTCTACCATTTCATTTGTAGTCATTTTAAGTGGAATTCCCAATTCCCTGCTCCATTTAAACCTCTACCACTGTATCCACCATTTACCCTCATGAATTTACATCGAATTCTTCTGTTGCATCATTTGCATTTCTCTTTTGACCGCATGAGATCATGGTGTGTTATGTTGTAAAATGACTCAGCACTGATGCTTTGCTTGCCTATGCTTAAGTATGAAATTGGTGACTCACAATGTTAGTGTTCTTTCTAGGGCTGTGAATAACCAAAGCTCAGTTGACAGCCCGAAAAGAAGGATAGGTCTATTTGGACTTGCCTGGCGTGACAGAAACAAGGTAAATTTCACCTAGTTCTTGGTCACTGTTATATGAAAAAATTTGTGCAATTGAGTACAGCATAGAGATTTCATCCTATGCACACAAAAAATTTTCCTTTAATCAGAAGTATTGAAGACTGTCAGGTCATTTTCTGAGAGATGTATTAGCTACCAGCGAACTTTCCATAATTGAGTTAATTTCATTTTTATATTAGACTTATATTTGCTATGCAAATTACACTGTTGTTCAGTTTTGAAGCTTTATCAGTTGATATAATTGCATTTAATAGGGCAAACCATCGAATCTCGAGGAGTCCAGTGACAGGAAATCAACCAATTAGTAGATAGACTAATTCTACTGCCTGAGAACAGGACTTGTAGTGGGGATTTGGAGGAAAGCTTCAGTGCCATGAAACGAGGCATGTTTTGCTACTGCAAATTCATTTCTTGGAGTTCTTCGTGGTCAGTCACTTCCCAATCCTTTGTATTTATTATTCTAGAGGTTGTGTAAGGGAGAGGGAGAGTAAGTCACTTATTCTCCAACTCTTCACCCACGGCACCACCACCACCACCCCCACCACCACCACCACCACCACCCCCCCCCCACAAAAACCAAAAGCCCCCCAACAACCCAAAAAAAAAAAAACCCTCTAGACAATTAGTTGTAAATTATCAGTCATTTGGAGCCGTAGAAAGAAAAAGAAAGAAATATATTCATTTGATTTCTTTCATGGATCTCTTTTGTTGCCCTAATAGTTGAATGAATTAGTTAATTCCAACTTACACTGCAACCATTACTATTAGCGTACATAATTCATAGGTGCTCTAAATAATGTAATTCTTTTCAATCACAGAAACGCTTCATACCATAGGAAACAGAAAAATATAAGCCAAATACATACCACCGAAGGCATACTTCAGTTACAGACATTATTTATACTGCACAATATCTACTTTTATTTCAATCCTTGAAGCAATTTTACAGAGGTTTATCATTGTTTAAGTACGGAAAATCATACAGGACCAATTTTACAATTTGGAACAATCGAGAATAATCAAAATGTAGGATTTAAGGAATCAAGTAAAACCACCAAAGGATCTATCTAATTGAATACATCAAGCTGGGATTACATGTACATTATGAAAATGGAGGCAGAATGTTCACTATTAATTACTCCAACCGCTCATACTTACATTTACGTTCAAGAAGACCACAATCGTAATGTTAGCATCAGAGCATTTTCCCGATCTTCATTAAGCAGTTTCTATGGCTGGCTTGCATGAGAGAAGCCTGATCCATACCAGAAGTGCAAGCAACTTGTGGCAAACACTGGGTAATTTCATTTTAGTTTTATGGTTCGCTCTCTTTCAGATGCACGACCACCATTGAGCTTCCTTTCTTTGTCCCTCGTTCTAGTAGGAGTACCAGGGGCCAGGCAAGGGCTTTGGACCTTCTCTGCGTCAGATTCATACTTTTGAGAAGCAAGATAAGCCAAGGCAGTGACCACATCAGCAATGACCGGTCGCATATCAGCCTCCTCATGGACACACATTGCTGCAACAGCAAGAGCTTGATAGAAGCCCCTAGGAGGGTATTGACCTTGAAGCTCTGGATCAGCAATGAGTGAGTGTCTTGTTCGGTCTTTGAACAGTGGTCTTGCCTGCCATGAAGTCAAGATTAATGTAACATTTGCATAAGTTATATAAACTCAGTACTCTTTTCAAAATATCCTCTTAGTTCCAAGTCAACAGGTGCTTTATTTCTGCTGCTTACCCATGCAACCAGACACTGCTCCGCTGCAGCTTTTGAAGTGTCAACTGCTTTCCTGCCTGAAAGGATTTTCAGAAGAACAACCCCAAAGCTATACGCATCTGATTTTAAAGTCAGTTGGCCTGTCTTTGCATACTCTGGAGTGCAGTATCCATGAGTTCCCATAACCCTTGTAGATACATGGGTGTTATCACCAACAGGACCAAGTTTGGCCAAGCCAAAATCAGATAGCTTGGGATGATAACCTCTGTCAAGCAAAATGTTTGAGCATTTTAAATCTCGGTATATAACTGGTGGTTTAGCTTTGTCATGTAAATACTCTAATCCCCTTGCTGCCCCAGTTGCTATTTTCATTCTTGTATTCCAATCAAGTGGTTTCTTGCCAGGAGGGAGGTCTGCAAAACAACAAGAGACCTGACATCAAGTCAGAGCAAATAAGATGACACATTGAACAAATAAACATCCGGAGGTAAAGCTAAAATTTTTAATACCATGTAAATGGTCTTCCACAGATCCTAAAGGCATATATTTGTAAACCAAAAGCCTTTGATCTCCATCAGCACAATAACCGATTAGATTAACCAAGTTAGGGTGGTGAAGTAGACTTAACATCAATACTTCAACAAGAAATTCCCGGTTGCCCTGCACCCCATTGCGATCAAGTTGCTTGATAGCTACAACCTGCAACAAACACAGAATAACTTGCATCATACCCCATAGTGAAACCCCAAAAAAATCAGATCACATGAAAAGTATAACATGCGAAGCTCATTTAATTCATGCTCTCCACTGCCTTTATAGTGAGACACGATATTTAAGAGTTGACTAACCTGATTAATACTTTCTAAATACCCTTTATACACTCTACCAAAACCTCCCTCGCCCAAAAGACATTCTGATCTGAAATTTTTAGTCGCAGCTGCCAACTCGCGGAAAGTTGGTGTCTGAGCTGTAATCTGGTCGGAGGCTCCATCTTTATTTAGATGCCTCCTTGACACGCAAGGAGGAATTCATCTTTAATTTATCTGAAACACATTTTAGAGATACAAGACTTAACAACGAATGGAAACAATACTAGAATCATCAACTAACGGACAAACAAAGGAATGCAAAAGACGAACATAAAGAAGCGGTTGAGAGTTGGACTTTAGCAAAATAAGCAAGCAACATTTCTGTAGCATTATTTGATTGAATCTTACTGGAAATCAGGCATCACAAATTCAAAAAATGATGCACCTTCATAATTCAAGCCATATACAACACATATAAGATAAGCAGTAGTTAAAATCTAAGCCATGTAGGATTCTTGCTTGTGAGTTCACAATACACCATATATCCTAAGATAAAATTAACATGAATTTTATTAGCTAGAAATTAACAAATGAATAAATGACAAATCAGGCAATTATATATTAAAAAAATTCACCTTTTGCCATGCATGACTCATAACACATCCGAATTGTCAATTTGTGATCAATCCACAACAAACCCAGATGAATATATAATCAAAACTACCCAAAGAAAGAAAAAATTCAAGCACAATCATAAAGAAACCAACATGGATACTCAATCAAGGCATATATATACGAAAAATGTCACTCTGTCTGAAGCTCTTTTCATTCTTTACACAAATGTTCATGAACCATACAAATTTGTTTTATACTTACCTGGAATGGAATTGATCCGATCAAGAGGCTTCTGTTGCATATTCATTTTCTTCTTGTTCTTGGCCTTCCTGAATGAATCGCCAGAGCATGGAAACCACCCCATGTTCTATTTATTTTCTTCCTGAGTTTCTAAAGATACCTGCAGCAGTAGTGTACTATACTGTATTAGAACATCAAAACTATAAGAGAGAAGGAGAAAGAAAATAAAGAGTTACTAGAAGGACTAAAAGCAGAAATTTTAAAGACTCAACTGATGGAGAAGGTGCAATGGAAAGAGTAGGAGCAGGCCAAGTCCAACAAGCTTCGTCTTGCTAGCTTGCACATATTTCGTCTACGTTTTATGTCCATGTATGTGGCCGTTTACTTTTTGATTCACTATTTCTTTCACTCTCCAGTCTTAGCAATTCGTGATTGGCGTTTAACTTACTTCACAGTAATCCTCTTTCTAAAGTTTTCTTTGAAAACTCAGAATGGAGGTTTTGATAGGGTTACACGGACCCTCCTTTATACCCACCACTTGGGTGTCGTTGTAAAGGTTTTTTTTCCTATTCTTGTTTGCTTTTGCAGCTTTCTTTCACCTTTGTCTTTGTCTTTTAGTAGTGTGTGTTTCTTTTTAAAGTCTTTGGTGTGCTAGTGGTGTGGAGATTTCTGCTAAGTGCTTTAAGGTGTCCGTCTTTAGCTATGGATACAGAAGAGCTAATTTGGAGATGCAGAGCTATTATTAGGGCTAAAGGAAGGCAAAGCTATTTTCAAGAATAAAATGAAATCGAAAGGGGAAAAAATTGTAGCTGGATGTTTAGTTGGAAAAGTGATGACAAACAAAAGTGTAAACAAGGAAGGGTTGAGGATAGCACTTTAAAAGGCATGGCAGAATAAAAAAGAAGTGAAGGTGGAAAGCTTGGGTGATAACGTGTTCATGTTTAAATTTGGAGCAGAAGTGGATAAGAAAAGGGCATTAAAAGGAGGGCCATGGCATTTTGCTAGGGCACTTATTGTGTTTGCAGAACCAGAAGGAATTGGAAACATATTAAAGCAGTCTTTCACCCATGTATCGTTTTGGGTACAACTACAAAATGTGCCCATAATGTGCATGGATAGAGAGACAATTGCAGAACTTGGGGAAGTTATTCGCAAAGTTGAGGAAGTTAAAACTGATGCAAATGGGGATTGTATGGGGGAAGTAATCAGAGTTAGAGTCTCCATAGATGTCACAAAACCGCTAATGAAGATCCTGGAAATTAAACAAAAAGATACACATGAGGAAGAAGGTATTCCAGTCCTGATAAGGTATGAAAGGCTACCAGATTTTTGTTATTGTTGTGGGTGCATCGAACATCAATTCAGGGAATGTGCAATGTACAAGAATCACCAAAGGATGAGTTAGATATGGTCCATGGCTTAAAGCACCAACCATGGCGTAAAAATTAAACCAAAGTAAGAAGAAACAAAGAAAATGACATCGAAAACCAAGCCCTCAAGCTCAAACCGCATAAGAAAACCAAATTTCCACAAGATTGCTACAGAAGATGTGGGATCTCAAATGGGTCAAGAAAGCGGCCAAATACTATCCAAGAACCAATGGGCAATGATAAGCAATTAATGAATGATAGAGACAAGTCAAGTCTAGAAAAAAGTAGCTGGAAATATCAAGAGGAGACAATTATCGTAGTCAATCTCTAGGAATGTAAGAGAGAACGGAAAATAAAATGAAGGAGAAAGTTGGAGGAGCCGCAGAATTTTGAGCCAATTTGGAAATGGAAAAGGAAAATATGAGGCTGAAAAAGAGGGAAATGTGATAATGATAAAGGGATATCCAAAACAAAATCTCAATTGGGCCACAATGACGGGACGGCCCAAGTCAGACGGAGTTGGAGAAGGTGATAATGGATTGAAACTCAAGCCCAAAAAAAGAAAATGGAAAATTCAAGCAAGGAGTGGGGAATATGGTGGGAATACGGAAAAAAGGCCTACAACTATCAAGAGGTTAGCTAGTGAAGTTAATTGGGCAAGCCTGGAAACAAAGAAGAAGAAAATAGATGGCCCAACAATGGTGATTCCTCTTATATCACCAGACGCAAAACAGATGTTAAGAGGGGAAATAGAAGAAGAGCAAGATGTGGGTAGCACAGATATGGCAGTGGAAAACATGGAGGAAATATTGGCGGAGGCTGGCCACCAGCCCCGCCGAAAATCATGAAAATTGTAAGCTGGAACGTTCGGGGTTTGGGGAATGGCCCGACGTTCCGTAAAGCCAAAAAATTCTCCAAATTTATAGGCCTTAGATTATGTTTTTTTGCGAGACAAAACTGACAGCAAAGCAAATGCAGAACAAGTGTAGAGAGTTGGGATACGAGAATTGTTTTGAAGTGGGACGAAATGGATTGGGAGGTGGCCTGGCAATGCTATGAGGTACAGAGGTGACGGTGGAAATAAAGTCTTTCAGTAGGCATCACATTGATACAGTGGTACATGCTGAAAATGGGTGTTACTGGAGGTGTACAGGAATCTATAGCCACCCAGAGACAGGGCAAAAACATCACACGTGGACCTTGATGAAAAGGTTAGCTACTCTTTCTTCTTTACCTTGGCTTTGCTTCGGAGATTTCAATGAAATTATGATGCCTTTTGAGAAGATTGGAGGAAATGACAGAGATGTGAAAATGATGTGCGACTTTAGAGATACAATTAGAGTGTGTGAGCTAAGGGATTTGAGAAGGAAGGGGCAGCCCTTTACTTGGTCTAATCAAAGATATGGACCCCATTTGATTAAAGAAAGGTTGGATCGTTTCCTGTGCAACATGACTTGGGGGGATATTTTTCATGAAGCTGCTGCAGAGACTTTAGTTACTTGGACTTCGGACCATAATCCTATCTTAATGAATATAGAGGAGAGAGGGAGAGGTATTAGATATCACAAAAAACTACTTCTCGTATCTATTATGAGGATTTATGGAGTTCCTATGAGAAATGTAAAGAAATTGTAAAGAATGAGTGGCTGGATTATAGAACCTGGTGTGGAGAAAATGTTGTTCAGACTTTCAAAAAAACAGCAAAGGAATCCCTAGCACAGTTGAAATTATGGAGTAGGAATGAGCTTAATGAGCTTGGGAATAGAAGGAAGCAGGATGATAAGTTGATGGAAGAATTAAAGACTATAAGGCAATATTATATTCCGTATAAAGATGGAGATGCACTAAGAGGATCAAAAGTACCGGATGCCATTCTTACGGATGAAGAAATCTATCGAAGCGTAGATCGAGCAGATCGTTGAAAGCAAGGATCGAAACACAAAATATTTCCATGCAAAGGCATCATCAAGAAAAAGAAAGAACAAGATCTGGGGAATCCTGGATGATGAAGATAAGTGGACCGAGGAAGCAGAGGAGGTAGAAAGAATGTTCTGTGATTACTTCACAAACCTATTCACATCGACAAACCCATCCCAAGCTCAAATGGAAGATGCGCTTCAGGACATTCCAGTCAAAGTAACAGAAGAGATGAATGAGATGCTGGATCAACCATTTACAGAAGATGAAATCTTAGCCGCTTTAGCTCAAATGTGTCCAACAAAGGCCCCATGTCCATATGGTTTTCCTGCGGTGTTTTTTCAGTAGCACTGGAGATCCGTGAGCGAAGGAGTGTTGACAACTTGCAAGCACATTCTCAACGAAGGAGGTAGTATTGCTTCTTTAAACCATGCATATATTGCTCTAATCCTCAAAGTTAAAAAGCCTAGGAAAGTAACTGAATGCAGGCCTATTAGTTTGTGTAATGTTATATACAGAATTGTAGCTAAAACTATAGCAAATAGGCTAAAGCAAATACTACATTCTGTCATTGCTCCTTCTCAGAGCGCTTTTATTCCTGATAGGCTAATCACTGATAACATCATCATAGGCTATGGATGTCTACATAAAATCAGAACTCATAAGAGTAAAAAGAGTGGCTTAATTGCTTTAAAGATGGACATAAGCAAAGCTTATGACAGGGTGGAATGGATGGATTTTTAGAGTACACCATGAGAAGGTTAGGTTTTTCTGGAAAATGGATTGATTTAATCATGAGGTGTATTACAACAACATCCTTTTTTGTACTGATAAATGGTGTTGCGAAGGGTGAAATCCATCCCCAAAGAGGCTTGCGACAAGGGTGCCCTTTATCCCCATACTTATTCATATTGTGTGCATAAGTTTTTTCTAATTTGCTGCTGCAGGCTGAATCCCAACAACTAATTCATGGGCTGAGATTTAATAGAAGCTTGTCGATTACTCATCTTATTTTTGCTGACGACAACCTCATATTTTCCAAAGCGACAACGGAAGATTATACAAATTTAAAGGCTCTTTTTGATTGCTATGCTGCAGCTTCAGGTCAGATTTTCAACTATGAAAAGTCTTCAATGTTTTTCAGTGGGGACATCTCAGCTAGTCAGATGGATAAAATCAAAAATATTTTTCAGCTCTATGTAGTCTCAAGACATGAAAAATATTTGGGCTTGCCATCTATGGTAGGAAGAAAGAAGATAAGTTTCTTCAATGACATTGTCGAGGGTGATGAATAAGATATCGTCGAACAAAGAAGCTCTTTTCGAGTGGAGGAAAGGAAATTTTGATTAAAGTGGCTCGTGCAACCCTACCCACGCCATGAGCTGCTTTCAAGCTCCGGGATTATGTAAGATATTTAGCTAGCTATTGCAAGCTTCCTGGGATAAAAGGAGCAAAGACATATCCATTGGGCAAATGGGAGAGGCTATGTAGAGCAAAAGGAAAAGGGGCATGGGCTTCAAAGACTTGTCAAGCTTTAGTAGCTAAGCAGTCAAGGATTATCCAATTCCCAAACTCATCATAGCTAGAGTTTTACAGCAAAATATTTCAAGAATTCAGATTTGTGGCTGTTCGTGATATCAACCTTAATTTATTTGAGAAGTATTTTATGGGAAGACATGTGATTCAAAAAGGACTCGTGTGGAGAATTGGAAATGGATAGAATGCGCCGATTTATAATATGGATTCCTAGACCTGCAACTTTTAAGATAATATCTTAGCCAACTTTGCCTGCAGAAGCTACAGTATCCTTTTTGATCAATGAAGAGCACAAATGGGATGAGAACACAATTAGACAACATTTCATACCTGATGATGTTGAAAGAATAATGCAGATTCCTCTCCCAAGAGGTCCGTAACTCGATCTTATATGGGCTTACATGACAAGGGTTATACTCTGTGAAGAGTGGTTATCAGGTGGCTCTCAGCCTCAAACTTCCGAACTGTCCAAGCACCTCAAGAACCAGTCTAACAGAGCGGAACGTGATTTGGAAGCTTGAAATTCCAGCAAAGATAAAGATTTTCATGTGGCGAGCAGCTCAAAATATGTTAGCAACTTCAGAAAATTTGTGGAAGAAGAAAGTTTTTCAAGATCCATGGTGTCCAAGATGTTGCAGCAAAGGGGAAAACGTCTTTCATGCTCTGATAGAGTGCAAAGCTTCCCAAAAGATGTGAAAACTCACAAAATTTAAGGAGGACTTTAACCTCCTGGTCAATCAAGACTTGTTGAGTATACTCCATGGGCTAACAGTTAGAAGAAATATAAGAGATATGGGGATGATTGTGGCTTTATTCTGGGTAAGCTGGCACTCCAGGAATCTTTTTGTCATTGAAAAGAAGGAAGCTAATGTTCAGATGGCAATAGAGTCAAGCAATAGTGAGTCTTATCAAAGAGTTAAACTCCCCAAAGGCAAGATGTGCCTCATACGCAGCCCAAGTTGGAAACCTCCACCAAGGATAGTTTAAAATGAATGTAGATGCGTAATTGTCAAAGGATCAATTCATCGGATCGAGAATTGTTATCGTAAATCATAAGGGAGAATTTGTAGTCACGGTAAAAAGTCCAGATTCTATAGTTGTAACATCCGCAGGTCAAGCAAAGAACCGGGTTTAGAAATTACAGAAAATGCAGATTGCAGTCCACTTGTTGTTGAATCAGATTGTCAAGAAGTGGTAAACCTAATCACGGGTAAGAAGAGCAGCAAGCTGGAGATTGGTTGGATCATTTCTGAGGCTCAGCAAAGGATTAAAAGGCTAAAAAATGTTATAGTTCAGCACACATCCAGAAACTGTAACAATACTGTGCATAACTTAGCTAACTTAGCCTTAAATTTTGATAAGCCAGAAATTTGGATTGGAGGCTGCCCACCCAATCTTTTGTATTTATTTTCTTAGTTTTTCAATGAAAGTTATACTTTCCAATCAAAAAAAAAAAAAGCAATTCGTGATTGGCACAAACGTCTCTTTCTTCGGACCATCTTTGTAACGGTGTCGTTTCTTGCGGATAAAAGAATCATACCTGCCTGTTGCCTGTCAACAACAGTGGTCAATGACATTTGGATTTGGGTCCATAATTCCATATATTTTCCTAAATTAGGTCATGGTTTGTCCATTTATGCAAAGTAGAGCCCCACCCCGTCGCCCTATTTAAGTAGTCAAATTCCTATTATAACATGGAACCTTAAGCCACCATGATGATGTAGGGTTGCGCTTATGGTGTGATCTTAAATATGATGCACCTATGTCTGGCTAGACAGCCATGCACCATGAGGTGGACGTTTTTTTGTTTGGTTTGGTTCGGTTCAAGTTCAAAATTGAATTAAATTAGAATCCATTGGTTCATAATTTTATAAACCAACATTAGAATCAAACCAAACTGAACTAAATTAATTTATTTTAGGTTGGTTTGGTACTATATTTTATTAGTTTAGTCGATTTAGTTTGGTTCGAGCAATTTTACTTATATATTGTACCCAAAAAAATTAGACCAAAAAATTAGTCACGCATTATTTTTCAAAGTTATCATCTCCTTATGCCTTTTTCGTGCCACAGACCAAAAATTTTCTTGAGTGCATAAATCTACAAACAATAAAAAAACATAATAAAGTCTAATAGTAATTTAAAAATCCACAACAAATTGCAAAACAAATTTCACTTTAAAGTTCCATTGCCACTGAGCATTATGCTAATCAACACTTCTTAATCTTTCAACTTCCGCACCCACAATACCGTCATTATTTCTCTAAATGAGCCATTAGCCAAGCACCCAACAATTAAATAAAATAAAATAGAGTGTATATATAATATTACATTGATAATCACAATATATAATATCATATTGATAATCACATTCATTAACTAACAAACAAAAAGTATCAATTTGATTAACTAAATATTTTTCATTTTGAACCATATGAATGAAAGTTAAACAAATCAAAGTTATCCAATTACTTAAAATAAACTTAAATTTAAATTTTACAAAATATATGTTTTGAAAGTTAATCTATAAATTCATTTTATTCAACTAGTTGATTAAAGTTTGTTGTCGTTTCCAAGAAAAGAGAGGACTACCACTGATTTTGTGTTAATAAGAATGCTTTAACCATTTTATGAGTCAAAGATCTTCTATATTGATCTAGTTTTGGCTAAAACTCTTATATTTTTTTTCATAAATTCTTTTTTTTTTAACCATTTGGTTTGGTTGTTTAGTTTAGTTTTAAACCAAATCTAACAAGAACCAATTGGTTCAAAAACTTTTGAACCAGTTAGTTTTTGTTGCCCGAACCGATCTGAATTGAACTGCCATTATTAATGTACCATATATGTTTTGTCATTTGGTATCATTTTTGCTTTTCAATTTTGCACCTGGAGCTGGCCTGGAGTTTGATTTTAGAATTTTAAGTGGTTGCCTGGGTGGGATTTGATTCATTTTAGTAGGTTGTAACCCGAATTTTCATCCAAACCTTAATTTTAACCCGAATTTTCAATCCGATCCAATCCGAATTGCGAACCCCAATTGATCCGAGTTGAATTAAATTCAGTGTGGTTTGGTTTGGGTTTGTGTTTGTGTTTCGAACCCGATTGGGTTGAATTTTTTAACCCAAATGGGTTGTAACCCAAACCGAAACCCGAACAACCCGAACCGAAACCCGATTTGCCCACCCCTAACCAAATTATCTTGTGTTTTTTTTTTTAACTCTTAGATGGGGTCTTATTAATTACTTAGGCACTGTTCAGTATTGAAGGGCTGTAGTTGTTGTAGGAAAGAAAATTATAATTACAAAATAAAAGTTGATAATTTGATAAAATATGCTTCATATAATAATTTTAATAGAAAAAGCAAAGATATTTTAGGTTTTTTTTATTATATAAGGGTGATAAAATTAGTTTATTTTTCAAGGTATAGCAGAATGTGTTTACTAAATATTTTATTGCTATAAGATGCAGTTGTCCAGCCATAATACCAAATAAGGCCTCGTCAATGAATAGAATTTGATTAACATTCACCTATAAGGCCGGGTATCGATAATTTTGTCTCGAGTCGTTAGTTTGATTATTGTTCATTTTCTTGCAAAGGTTCAATGTTTTAAAGATTAAAAAGGTAAAAATAATTCAACTGCTCTTTTGTTTTTTCCACCTCTCCTTTTTATTTAGAATTTATATAACGGATATCAAGGTTTGCCGGTAGTAATGCTATGACATTTTATGCACCTTTATCCGCTCGCATCTTGCGCGCTTCACTATGCAGCCTTCCATGGATGTTGAGATCGTTTCATCTCAAATACAAATGAACCCGCCTCGCCACCAAAGCCCCCTGCTCGAGCCATTGAAGGCTCATGAAATGTCCGATGGTCGAGTTCCGAAGCTTAACGCTCCACCTCATCGATATTCGCCTCAAGAAAGTATGGATGGATATCTACAGCAGATGAAGATTGACATCCGTATGAATCTCAAGGCTCGTAGGGTTGAATCAAGGCCGCAGCGCATACACCGCATATAAGTAATCATGTATGTGCGATTTTGTTCATGCATTCATGCTTGGTTTTGATGTTATTGATGCCATCGCCTTTGTGTTTGGATGAGCTGTGTGGAATCTGAGATCAAGGATGTCAAGACACTTAGAGGTGAGCATTTGTCACGTGCCATTGGAAGACCTTCGTAAAGGTGGCAAAACAAAGTTTGCAATTGAAAATGCAACAAAGACAGTGGATTGTCATCACGATCTGAAAATTCACATACTAGGATCTTTTGCCAATATTAAGATTGCAAGGATTCCCTTTGCAGCCTCATCTTAGGATCCCCTGCTGGAAAGGGTGTATTCAAAACTTAGAGCAGTGACTGCCAGATTGACAGAAAGGTTTTGATCATTCTCATATTGTTATATTATGCAAGCGAGATTTTTTTATGCCAAGTGTGTCTATGAGAGGGTAACCTAGCGGTTAGGACTTTGTCAATCAAAGCATTATCATTGGTACAAGCTTTTGTTCGATTGTGTATTCGAATATGTTTGTGTGTCGATTATCATTCCGTGCCGTTGAATTCACTCTTCACTGCTTTGTCAAGTGCTCTTCATTTACTTAGGATTATCATCATTCAAATGGACAAAGAAAAATTTTGGTTTTAACTATGCTACTTTTTGTTATTGAATCTATCTATACAGCTTCAAGTGAAGAAATTTTAAATTCCTCTTTTACCTGATATTGCTATGCTCTGTAGCAAATGGGAATAGTCTTTGTCAAACTGCTAAAATATGTGGTGCAAAATGGCGTGCTTACGTGTACTATTGATGCTTCAGCAGAAAATGGCTACGTGCTCTATGCTGCAATTCAAAGAAAATGGTTTTTAGTTTCATTAGTGAACGATCAAATACATGGTTTTCCAAAAGAGTGTAGTAAAAATCTTTTAATACAGAATGAATAGAGTTTGCTCACATAGCTGGCATTGCCCTTGGTTTCATGCTCTATTTCGGTTACCACTCTTAGCAATAATACAAAAACGGACTAACAATCGGTGTTTACTGGGTGGACTTTTTATTTTCATTTAAACTTTTGAAAAGAAATAAACGGATATATGTAATTTAGACTTTTTGTGTTTTCTTTCAAGAAAATAACATAGTAATACAAAATAAATGCCAGTTTGTCAATAAACTAGGATAATATTAAAGAAAATTCCAACATATATGTAGAATTTTCTTGGGCAATATTTATTATAACTTATAATTAAGTTTTTTAGTGTAAAAATGAATAACAATGAACCCCTCAGCCAAACCACTCCCTCACAATTATGGGGGTAGTGGTTCGAACCCCTTATAAAAGTATTGTGAGGTTTAATTTTTTTTTAAAAAAAAATTTGAGTGAAGACAGTCTTCTCATTTTCTAAATGTGAGTAGAGTTGACGTCTTTCGAATATTAGATAAAGTTAAAATTTAGGCAATGCTACATAAAATTTAATGTAAATTAGTCTCAGTAATTTTTTTATTATAAATATCAGTTATAATCTCATATAATGTGAGTTGTAATTTAAGTAATAGTCTCATGTAAATAAATAAAAAAAACAATGAGTTTAATGTAACTTAAAACCAGATAAAATTGATCCCTTAGCCCACCGTTTTATTACTTATTTTTACCTTATGTTTGTGTGTGGGTGTGTGTGTGTCCAATTGCATGTGTAAAGATATAAAATTCGTCTCGTTCAATCGCAATACCGAATAAATGCAAACTCGGAAATAGCCAACTTTAACAATCGTACTGATGCAGCGGCCAATTAAATTCACCGTGGTCGCAACTGTGGCAAGTAATTAAGTGAGCAAATTTCATCATTATTAATGCACGCAACTATTTCAATCAAATGGTTATGATAGCAGCTGAGCTAGCAATTAATAATATTTAGCTGTGACTTGTACGGTGTGATTCAAATTCAACTTCGGAAAATCCATCATCTATTCATCATCATTAACCATACCTTGAGTTGGCTACATGTAGGCTGAACATGTGTGTGAAACCCGAATTAACATATTACCTATTGCTGACTACTGCAGGTATTTTTAATTTGCCATGTGGCCTTGTTTTGTTAGGCTATATGATAAAACGGATATGATGAAGAGTTATGTTAAGATTCCAAGATTATCGAGTGATGTCCCGCTAATATGTTCGATGGTAGAATATTAATTTTATTAGTTATAAAATTTATTAGCCAGTAAATGAACAACACATAATTGTTAGATTCAATTTAAAAGTTAATTATTGATATTTCTACCATATATGAATGACTCATATTATAAAAATTCGTCATAGTCAAGTTATTTAAGGGAACCCAATTGCAATTCAATAAGTCGCAACTCATTTCCTTTTCCGACGATGGACTAGATCCTGACTTATGACATTTTCTATGCAATGTATGACCAAGAAAATATGTATAGTGTAGTAGATTGAAATAGAATTTGAAGAAGATATTACATATTATGAATTGGGCGATCAGATGAAGTTCGAATAATGAAAGTGTATGAAGAAAATAGTAGAAGAATTAGTTATGTAAATGTTATAAAGGTGACAATTAGCTTTCATGTCTAAGTCCAACAAGGTACCTTTAATTGTTAATTATATACTAAATGTAGTACAAATAAACCAAAACCGTGTTTGTCAAATACTGTATGGTTTTCGTATAAAATTTTTGGAGTGTTGAAAAGAAGCGAGGCTCGTAGAATATATTTTAGATAATACCACTGAAAGTTCACAAAAATATTATAGAAACGAAAAAAGAAATAGACACTCGAGACACAGAGATCGACATGCACAAGCTCACACATTTATAGATTAATTAAGGAAATAATTATATCTTGACTAATATTAAGGACACATAATTACAGTTCTTATTAATCGTAAATTGGAAATGAAACAAATGCTTGCAACCGCAAGCAAAAGGGTCTGCACTTTGCTACCTTCGGTGTCAGCCTTGCTGCTTAAACTCTTAGTTTTAAAGAAATCTCGCCACTTTTTTATAGGCTTTTAAATATGTGATCAAAGCGTGCAAACGTTAACTGGGCCGGGCTTTGATATCTCTGATAAACCCATTTAAACTGCTAAGTGCTAACATAAAACTTGCTGGCCATTAAACATCTACTCCACGTGTTCATCCCAAATTGAATAAATAAAATGTTAAAATGCAACATTTAAGATTATCACATATGACGTGTCCTCACCGTCACATTATTGATGAAAAATAAAGTCAATGAATTATGTATCCTGTCTATCAGTACAATCCATTACTAGCTATGTCGTTTCATAGCAGTAGATTCATTGTGGTAGATGCTTGTCCCAAACCCTAATAACAGAACGAAAAATCAACGTGTTCAATTTTGAATAAACAGTAATTTGAGTGATAGAAGTCTAATAAACCCCACCTCGTAGCCGTCTCACTTGAAATTCACTTATTATAGAAATTGACTCATTTCAAATAGAGAATTAATAATATAAGGTTTGATTATTCAAATGAAAACCACATTACAAAGAATATATCTGTTGGATAATCTTTCGTAAAATCATCTTGGCTTTAAAATGAGTTGATTTAATTCACATGTAGAGAGACATAAGTGACGGAACAGATGCCACAAATAGGTTTAATGTATTTCAACCGTCTAGTGCTGTTCTTTCAACTTGAATACACATGAATGAATATAATTAATTTATTTTATGGATGACGTGATACCAAATAGATTTAGGTTGAAATTGTTTTTGAAAATTTTAAAAGTGATTTTATAAAGTTAAAAGTTGATTTTGATATTTTAGTAAATTATTTTTAAAAATTTTTTTCGACAAAATCACCTCATTTTACTATAGATTTTGTAAAGCGTAGAACAAATAGCTTCAAAACGTTAAAATCAATTTTATACTTAATACAATTATATATATATATCATTAAATTTAAAGAGATAGAGATATAAGAATAAAAAAATGAAATTAACAAAATAAAAGTAAAATTTTTTTTTTCACTGTCTCACTCGTTTCGCACCGGTCCACATTTTACGAACCCAAGTTACGGGTTTCCCACTTTCCCCTTCCTCTCGCTTTTAATTCAAATAATTTCAGCCGTCGATTCTGACTTCATCCAACAACTCTTATTATTTTTGCTGCACGGTGAGAAATGCTACTCCAAAACCCTCTCTTTTAATTCTTTGAACCTCACACCGCCATAGCCGCCATAGACAAAGAGGAGAAATATATAAGCTCTTACCAGATAACTTTGAACAGTATTCGGTTCTTTTTTTTTTTTTTCAATAGAAGAAGGCACAATTTATATTTATTGTTTGCTTTTGGTAGATTGAATCGTGATAAAATTAAAACCTCGGTGTTTTTTTTTCTTTTTTTGAAGATATTTATGTATGAATTGTTGATAAAGCTGTTTGACTGTAGAAACTGTTTGGATGGCTGATTGAACTAAACAGAGATGCCTGAACAATTGCAAAGCTCATGTGATACCAAATAGATTTAGGTTGAAATTGTTTTTGAAAGTTTTTAAAGTGATTTTATAAAGTTAAAAGTTGATTTTGATATTTTGGTAAATTATTTTTAAAAATTATTTTCAACAAAATCACCTCGTTTTACTATAGATTTTGCAAAGGGTAGAGCAAATAGCTTCCAAACTTTAAAATCAATTTTATACTTAATACAATTATATATATATCCTTATATATTTCACATACACACGGATATATATATATATATATATAAAATTAAGATATAAAGTCATTAAATTTAAAGAGATAGAGATAGAAGATTAAAAAAATGAAATTAACAAAATAAAAATAAAATATTTTTTTTCACTGTCACACCCGTTTCACACCGGTCCACATTTTACGAACCCAAGTTACGGGTTTTCGACTTTCCCCTTCATCTCTCTTTTAATTCAAATAATCTCAGCCGTCGATTCTGACTTCATTCAACAGCTCTTATTATTTTTGCTACACGGTGAGAAACGCTACTCCAAAACCTCTCTCTTTAATTCTATAAACCTCACACCTCCATAGCCGCCATAGACAAAGAGGAGATATTTATAAGCTCTTACCATGTAACTTTCAACAGTATTCGGTTCTTTTTTTTTTTTTTTTAATAAAAGAAGGTACGATTTATATTTATTGTTTACTTTTGATAGATCGAATCGTGATAAAATTAAAACCTTGGGTTTTTTTTTTTGAAGATATTTATATATGAATTCTTGATAAAGTTGTTTGGCTGTAGGAGCTGTTTGAATGGTTGATTGAACTAAACAGAGATGAACTGAACAATTGCAAAGCTCATGTGATACCAAATTTAAGAGTGGGCGTTCGGATTGGGTTAATCTGATCCGAACCGAACCCAAAATTTATTTCAGATTCATCTTCCTGGCCAAGTTTACGAACCGAACGGTTGAATTGTAACTAATCAATTTCGGTTCGGTTGAACCCGAACCGAAATCAAAACCCGATCGGGTTAGCTTAAAAAAAAAGAAATATTTGTATATATATATATATGTAACAAAACGCATTAACAGCATTGCTTCCTTTCTTCAAATCCCTAATCCCCTTTCTTCGCGATTTCACATTCGCGCCACAGAACGGCGCAACCCACACGCTGCTGCCGCCGTCGATTCCGTTCAGTGCACCGGCGTTGCAGCTTTTAGCTGTTCCTCCTTCCTTGAGCTGATCTGTTTCCTCATTCAAGACTTCAAGCTACTGTCGTTTTGAGCCCATCTTGAGTCGTTCGCGTCTGATCCAACTACTGCCATTACTGCCTCCGGCTTCATTCACCATCTACAGCCACACAAGGTGAAGTTATACATTTGATTTTGAATGGTGCATGAATGGTTATTTGTAAATCATCTTCTTTTGGGCATGGGTAAGAGGCATTATTGGCACTGAAATTGTTCAATCTTCTTTTGTGTAATGGTTATCTGTAATTGTTGCTGATTCGGTTACTCAACATTGTAATTGTTGTTGTCTTGAGTGTTAATCGTGATGGGTTATTAATGTACCATATATGTTTTGTCATTTGGTATCATTTTTGCTTTTCAATTTTGCACCTGGAGCTGGCCTGGAGTTTGATTTTAGAATTTTAAGTGGTTGCCTGGGTGGGATTTGATTCATTTTAGTAGGTTGTAACCCGAATTTTCATCAAAACCTTAATTTTAACCCGAATTTTCAATCCGATCCAATCCGAATTGCGAACCTGAACTGATCCGAACTGAATTAAATTGGTTTGTTTGGTTTGTTCGTTGTTTGTGTTTCAACCCGATTGGGTTGAGTTTTCTAACCCGAACGGGTTGTAACTCAGTAATCAAACCGAAACCCAACCAAAGCCCGATTTGCCCACCCCTAACCAAATTATCTTGTGTTTTTTTTTTTAACTCTTAGATGGGGTCTTATTAATTACTTAGGCACTGTTCAGTATTGAAGGGCTGTAGTTGTTGTAGGAAAGAAAATTATAATTACAAAATAAAAGTTGATAATTTGATAAAATATGCTTCATATAATAATTTTAATAGAAAAAGCAAAGATATTTTAGGTTTTTTTTATTATATAAGGGTGATAAAATTAGTTTATTTTTCAAGGTATAGCAGAATGTGTTTACTAAATATTTTATTGCTATAAGATGCAGTTGTCCAGCCATAATACCAAATAAGGCCTCAAGCTGAATAGAATTTGATTAACATTCGACCTATAAGGGCTGGTATCGATAATTTTGTCTGAGCTGTTAGTTTGATTATTGTTCATTTTCTTGCAAAGGTTCAATGTTTTAAAGATTAAAAAAAAGGTAAAAAATAATTCAATCTGTTCTTTTGTTTTTTTTCCAGCCTCTCCTTTTCATTTAGAATTTATATAACGGGATATTGAAGGTTTGCTGGTAGTAATGCTATGACATTTTTATGCACCTCTTATCTGTTCAGATCTTGCAGTTCTTCACTATGCAGTCTTCCATGGATGTTGAGACCGTTTCATCTCAAATACAAAATGAACCCGGGCCTCTGCCACCAAAGCCCCTGTTTGAGCCATTGAAGGCTCATGAAATGTCTGATGGTCGAGTTCAGTTTCGGAAGGTTAACGTTCCACCCCATCGATATTCGCCTCTCAAGAAAGTATGGATGGATATCTACACTCCAATTTTTGAGCAGATGAAGATTGACATCCGTATGAATCTCAAGGCTCGTAGGGTTGAATTGAAGGCCAGAGCAGACACACCAGACATAAGTAATCTACAGAAGTGTGCAGATTTTGTTCATGCATTCATGCTTGGTTTTGATGTTATTGATGCCATCGCCCTTTTGTGTTTGGATGAGCTGTGTGTGGAATCTTTTGAGATCAAGGATGTCAAGACACTTAGAGGTGAGCATTTGTCACGTGCCATTGGAAGACCTTCTGGTAAAGGTGGCAAAACAAAGTTTGCAATTGAAAATGCAACAAAGACAGGGATTGTCATTGCTGATACGAAAATTCACATACTAGGATCTTTTGCCAATATTAAGATTGCAAGGGATTCCCTTTGCAGCCTCATCTTAGGATCCCCTGCTGGAAAGGGTGTATTCAAAACTTAGAGCAGTGACTGCCAGATTGACAGAAAGGTTTTGATCATTCTCATATTGTTATATTAGTTCTTGGTCACTGTTATATGAAAAAATTTGTGCAATTGAGTACAGCATAGAGATTTCATCCTATGCACACAAAAAATTTTCCTTTAATCAGAAGTATTGAAGACTGTCAAGTCATTTTCTGAGAGATGTATTAGCTAGCGAACTTTCCATAATTGAGTTAATTTCATTTTTATATTAGACTTATATTTGCTATGCAAATTACACTGTTGTTCAGTTTTGAAGCTTTATCAGTTGATATAATTGCATTTAATAGGGCAAACCATCTAATCTCGAGGAGTCCAGTGACAGGAAATCCACCAATTAGTAGATAGACTAATTCTACCGCCTGAGAACAGGACTTGTAGTGGGGATTTGGAGGAAAGCTTCAGTGCCATGAAACGAGGCATGTTTTCCTACTGCAAATTCATTTCTTGGTGTTCTTCGTGGTCGGTCACTTACCCAATCCCTTTGTATTTATTACTCTAGAGGTTGTGTAAGGGAGAGGGAGAGTAAGTTATTCTCCAACTCTTCACCCACGGCAACACACCCACACCCCCCCCCCCCCCCCCCACCCCCAAAACCAAAAACCCCCCAACAACCCAAAAAAAAAAAAAAAAACCCTCTAGACAATTAGTTGTAAATTATCAGTCATTTGGAGCCGTAGAAAGGAAAAGACATTATTGTATATTCATTTGATTTCTTTCATGGATCTCTGTTGTTGCCCTAATAGTTGAATGAATTAGTTAATTCCAACTTACACTGCAACCATTACTATTAGCGTACATAATTCATAGGTGCTCTAAATAATGTAATTCTTTTCAATCACAGAAACGCTTCATACCATAGGAAACAGAAAAATATAAGCCAAATACATACCACCGAAGGCATACCTCAGTTACAGACATTATTTATACTGCAATACCTACTTTTATTTCAATCCTTGAAGCAATTTTACAGAGGTTTGTCATGTTTTAAGCACGGAAAATCATACAGGACCAATTTTACAATTTGTAACAATCGAGAATAATCAAAATGTAGGATTTAAGGAATCAAGTAAAACCACCAAAGGATCTATCTAATTGAATACATCAAGCTGGGATTACATGTACATTATGAAAATGGAGGCAGAATGTTCACGATTAATTACTCCAACTGCTCATACTTACATTTACGTTCAAGAAGACCACAATCGTAATGTTAGCATCAGAGCATTTTCCCGATCTTCATTAAGCAGTTTCTATGGCTGGCTTGCATGAGAGAAGCCTGATCCATACCAGAAGTGCAAGCAACTTGTAGCAAACACTGGGTAATTTCATTTTAGTTTTCTGGTTCGCTCTCTTTCCGATGCACGACCACCATTGAGCTTCCTTTCTTTGTCCCTCTTCATTCTAGTAGGAGTACCAGGGGCCAGGCAAGGGCTTTGGACCTTCTCTGCGTCAGATTCATACTTTTGAGAAGCAAGATAAGCCAAGGCAGTGACCACATCAGCAATGACTGGTCGCATATCAGCCTCCTCATGGACACACATTGCTGCAACAGCAAGAGCTTGATAGAAGCCCCTAGGAGGGTATTGACCTTGAAGCTCTGGATCAGCAATGAGCGAGTGTCTTGTTCGGTCTTTGAACAGTGGTCTTGCCTGCCATGAAGTCAAGATTAATGTAACATTTGCATAAGTTATATAAACTCAGTACTCTTTTCAAAATATCCTCTTAGTTCCAAGTCAACAGGTGCTTTATTTCTGCTGCTTACCCATGCAACCAGACTCTGCTCCGCTGCAGCTTTTGAAGTGTCAACTGCTTTCCTGCCTGAAAGGATTTCCAGAAGAACAACCCCAAAGCTATACACATCTGATTTTAAAGTCAGTTGACCTGTCTTTGCATACTCTGGAGCGCAGTATCCATAAGTTCCCATAACCCTCGTAGATACATGGGTGTTATCACCAACAGGACCAAGTTTGGCCAAGCCAAAATCAGATAGCTTGGGATGATAACCTCTGTCAAGCAAAATGTTTGAGCATTTTAAATCTCGGTATATAACTGGTGGTTTAGCTTTGTCATGTAAATACTCTAATCCCCTTGCTGCCCCAGTTGCTATTTTCATTCTTGTATTCCAATCAAGTGGTTTCTTGCCAGGAGGGAGGTCTGCAAAACAACAAGAGACCTGACATCAAGTCAGAGCAAATAAGATGACACATTGAACAAATAAACATCCGGAGGTAAAGCTAAAATTTTTAATACCATGTAAATGGTCTTCCACAGATCCTAAAGGCATATATTCGTAAACCAAAAGCCTTTGATCTCCATCAGCACAATAACCGATTAGATTAACCAGGTTAGGGTGGTGAAGTAGACTTAACATCAATACTTCAACAAGAAATTCCCGGTTGCCCTGCACCCCATTGCGATCAAGTTGCTTGATAGCTACAACCTGCAACAAACACAGAATAACTTGCATCATACCCCATAGTGAAACCCCAAAAAAATCAGATCACATGAAAAGTATAACATGCAAAGCTCATTTAATTCATGCTCTCCACTGCCTTTATAGTGAGACACGATATTTAAGAGTTGACTAACCTGATTAATACTTTCTAAATACCCTTTATACACTCTACCAAAACCTCCCTCGCCCAAAAGACATTCTGATCTGAAATTTTTAGTCGCAGCTGCCAACTCGCGGAAAGTTAGTGTCTGAGCTGTAATCTGGTCGGAGGCTCCATCTTTAGATGCCTCCTTGACACGCAAGGAGGAATTCATCTTTAATTTATCTGAAACACATTTTAGAGATAAAAGACTTAACAACGAATGGAAACAATACTAGAATCATCAACTAACGGACAAACAAAGGAATGCAAAAGACAAACATAAAGAAGCGGTTGAGAGTTGGACTTTAGCAAAATAAGCAAGCAACATTTCTGTAGCATTATTTGATTGAATCTTACTGGAAATCAGGCATCACAAATTCAAAAAATGACGCACCTTCATAATTCAAGCCATATACAACACATATAAGATAAGCAGTAGTTAAAATCTAAGCCATGTAGGATTCTTGCTTGTGAGTTCACAGTTCACCATATATCCTAAGATAAAATGAACATGAATTTTATTAGCTAGAAATTAACAAATGAATAATTGACAAATCAGGCAATTATATATTAAAAAAATTCACCTTTTGCCATGCATGACTCATAACACATCCGAATTGTCAATTTGTGATCAATCCACAACAAACCCAGATGAATATATAATCAAAACTACCCAAAGAAAGAAAAAATTCGAGCACAATCATAAAGAAACCAACATGGATGCTCAATCAAGGCATATATATACGAAAAAGTCACTCTGTCTGAAGCTCTTTTCATTCTTTACACAAATGTTCATGAACCATACAAATTTGTTTTATACTTACCTGGAATGGAATTGATCCGATCAAGAGGCTTCTGTTGCATCTTCATTTTCTTCTTGTTCTTGGCCTTCCTGAATGAATCGCCAGAGCATGGAAACCACCCCATGTTCTATTTATTTTCTTCCTGAGTTTCTAAAGATACCTGCAGCAGTAGTGTACTATACTGTATTAGAACATCAAAACTATAAGAGAGAAGGAGAAAGAAAATGAAGAGTTACTAGAAGGACTAAAAGCAGAAATTTTAAACTCAACTGATGGAGAAGGTGCAATGGAAAGAGTAGGAGCAGGCCAAGTCCAACAAGCTTCGTCTTGCTAGCTTGCACATATTTCGTCTACGTTTTATGTCCATGTATGTGTGCCGTTTACTTTTTGATTCAATATTTCTTTCACTCTCCAGTCTTAGCAATTCGTGATTGGCACAAACGTCTCTTTCTTCGGACCATCTTTGTAACGGTGTCGTTTCTTGCGGATAAAGAATCATACCTGTCAACAACAGTAGGCAATGACATTTGGATTTGGGTCCATAATTCCGTATATTTTCCTACATGAGGTCATGGTTTGTCCATTTATGTAAAGTAGAGCCCCACCCCGTCGCCAGTAGTCAAATTCCTATTATAACATTGAATCTTAAGCCACCATGATGATGTAGGGTAGCGCTTATGGTGTGATCTTAAATATGATGCACCTATGTCTGGCTAGACAGCTTTGGTTTGGTTCGGTTCATGTTTAAAATCGAATTAAATTAAAATTTATTAATTTATAATTTTATATATTAAATACAAATTAAATATTAGAATCAAACCAAACTGAACTAAAATAATTTAATTTAATTTGGTTTGGTTTATAGTTTAGATGATTTAATTTGGTTCGAGTAAATTTACTTTATATATTGTACCTAAAAAATTAGACCAAAAAAAAATTAGTCACATACTATTTTTCAAAGTTATCCTCCTTACGCTTTTTGTGACACAGACCAAAATTTTCTTGAGTGCATAAATCTACAAATAATAAAAAACACAATAAAATTTAATAATAATTTAAAAACCCACAACAAATTACCAAAGAAATTTCACTTCAAAGGTCCATTGCCACTGAGCATTATGCTAATCAAAACTTCTTAATCTTTCAACTTCCGCACCCACAATACCTTCATTATCTCTCTAAATGAGCCATTAGTCAGGCACCCAACAATTAAATCAAATAAAATAAAGTGTATATATAATATTATATTGATAATCACAATATATAATATCATATTGATAATCACATTCATTAACTAACAAATAAAAGTATCAATTTTATTAACTAAATATTCTTCATTCTGAACCATATGAATGAACAAATCAAAGTTATCCAATTGCTTAAAATAAACTTAAATTTAAATTTTACAAAATATATATTTTTAAAGTTAATCTATAAATTCATTTTATTAAACTAGTTGATTAAAGTTTGTTGTCATTTCCAAGAAAAGAGGGGACTATCACTAATTTTGTGTTAATAACAATGCTTTAACCATGTTAAGACTCAGAGATCTTCTACATTGATCTAGTTTTGGCTAAAACCCCTATATTTTTTTTCATACATTCTTTTTTTTTAACCATTTGATTTGGTGGTTTAGTTTAGTTTTAAACGAAATCTAACAAGAACCAATTGGTTCAAAAACTTTTGAATTATTTAGTTTTTATTGCCCAAACCAATTTGAATTGAACTACCATTAAACAGTTATGTTCGAATGGAATCAAACCAAATGCCCCGCCCCATAGCCTATGAAGTCTTGCCTTAGGATTGTTTTAGATGCCTATGGTGGCTTGCTCTAGGATTGTTTTAGATGAAATTATGGCTTTCAAACAACTTATTATGGAAAAATTGCTAAAATTTAGAAAAGGGTGTCAGAAGTTATGGTTGGAAAATGATTATTCAATTGCAGTCTTTTACTCAATAATTCCATCTAGAATCCTTCTCAACCCCTCCAAAATCATTGGCTCAATTATTAACTTCAATTGATTGAAACTTAATTTCACTTCATTTATGCTTTCATAGAAAAAAGAAAAGAAAAGAAAAAAAAAAAAGAATCAGAACAATTGATGGCTTGTCTCATGCTGGCCTTCTTTGCCACTCTTTCATTTGTGAGATCATTCTTTTGGAAATATTAGCAAATTTCTTTCCAAATATATAAGTGGCTTCTTAAACCATAAATTAGCACAAATTAAATATTAGTTACTATTTTTTTGTTTTTTAAGATGTGTCTCGCTTCTTCCACCACCACCAATTCCAAAATCCCTTTTCAATGTACCCTTAACTTGATTATTTTTATTTTTATTTTTTTCGATAACTTGAACTTTCTTGAGTTTTACTATAGAAGGAAGGGATAAAAAAAAAAAAAAAAACCTCTAATGCATTTTCTTTTGATTCGTAACATTTGAAAATTAATGTATGACATTTTATTCCATTTGAAATATACTTTAATAAGACAATTGGATATGAATAAATGTAAAAAAAAAAAAAAAGGTTTTGGTACTCTTAGAAATTACTGTTAAATAAACTAATTGATACTAACTGTTTATCGAATTTTTACTTCATTTGAGAAGCTCACTAGTGTTAGTCAGGCGACGAGTGGTGATTAATTTTTAAATTGATTTGAAATTAATAAAATCTAGGGATCCTGACGATATTATCCCTTGCCGCCAATTGCTGTTAGGCTGCCAGGTGGGAATATCATTAATATTCTGTTCTGTCCCTTCGGTTTCTGTTAGCCATCACATCCAGCTGGACGGCTCCGATGAGTTTATGTCACCGAGTCGGTAAGTGCGAAAAGGTGGAGCCCATGCGATTGATTATGTTTGACTGAAACATGCGTGCATCTTATTGTGCATCATTGCGTACTGTAGTATTCCCCTCTCGGTAAATATTTGTCATCTCACACAGCTCACGTGAGGGTTCCTAAATAGATGTGTGGTTGGAGCGAAAATTTATTAGCAAAAATTATGGATTTTTTTTATCATTAATTTTAAAAATAAGAGGACGGACAATGTTTTGATTAATTTGTTTGCCCCCTTTTTTTTTTTTTTCGTAAATTCGAACTCGAATAATCAATGGAATAGAATAGTTTAAAATTTTCTTAATCAAATTCTCGAGAAAAATTTTTCCAGACATTTGTCTTTATCAAATAAGTTATTAATAAGGCTAGGTCAAGATTCTCCCGGATTCTACGTGTTGATGATGCGGATAAATATAACGCAAACAAAAACGATTTTATTGAAAGGTCAAAATCAAGGGGCGAGCAATCGAGAGATGTAGAAGATCAGCGTCGAAACTACACTTGGCATTTAACTAGGGCACTTGAAAGTAACATTGACAACTTTATTTCTTATAATATTCATAAAGAAAATGGTCTCCAATCCTAGTCCTTTCCTTTTTTTTAATTGTTTAAAGCAACCACAAAGATTCCGCATCGACGTGTGTAAAAGCCAAAAACCCTTTCAATTCATCAAAAATATCACATTAGTTGAATAATACCATATTGCATGCTTATTTATGTCGAAATATTACCAGGCAGATTGGTAATTACATCCAAAAAAAAAAAAAATTATACTTGTCAAGTTATTATTGTCTTTAGTCAATTTATTGTCTTTCAAATATTAATATTAGCTTCTCACCAAAAAGACAATAACTTTTAGGTCATGAAGAAGGTGAACCAGCATACTTTTTTAGCTTTTGTAATAAATACAGATCACATGGAATAAAGGTGAACAGCTCCTGGTTCAAAAATGATGTATCCTGAAAAGTGAAAAAGAGGGTCAAGAAGGATCAGCTGTCTGACAATCAAATTCCAAATCCAACCACAAGAAATTCTTAGAGCTGCACTCTTCAAATACGACACAATCATTGAACTTTCCACCTTCATTCCTTTAGAAATCACTCAACAAACCTTCAAAGTAGCCGTAACAAGACGCTTGTTGCATTGCTTTACATGGTCACCTCAAAACATGATTCAGTAGATGTCTAGAAGAGATTTGTATGATGGAATTGACATTTACCAGCACAAGGGCATCAACACACCTCAAATGATGAGGCACCTCAGGTGGTTTTAACCAGCAACAGCACAGATTGTAGCCAAATAATTAGATTTATTCATCTTTGTTGTAGGCGCTGAAGTTCAACACGTCTATTAAGACTTGCCTTTAGTACTGTTGTTGGGCCTGTTTCTATTAGCTCTAACATGATTGTTCCAATTAAGGCGAATGCCAATTGGCTGCATTACATCCGCGAATGTCGACTGCCAAAGTGTTGTGAGTTGTGCATCGCATACAAATTTTGGTAAAATTTTTCTTAACAAACAGAATCATCATGCATAAAAAACTAATAGAACTAGATTTGAAGGCAATGATGATGATTCATACAAGAATTTTATGCAAGTGAATGATGAAAAGATACAGATTATGCAGGGTAATTTTCAAAATTGCATGGTCAGCAGGAGGAAAATGGGAAAGAAATTAACATTAATTCCTGGAACAGCTACTAGTCAATAGTGTTCATTAAAGTATCAGCCACTTCAATGCTGCCAGCAAATTTATGACCCCTCCGGAAAATAAGAAGAAGCATTTACATTTTTAGATGAGGCAAGACTAGTTATTGTATGAAGTGGAAAACAAATAAATTTGTACTTCCGAGCACAAGGCAGCAAAGTAAGAGAGGACATGGTTAAAGGACGACAACATCAGCCGTTTAATATTTTGAGTTACCTACATACTGAACTGCATTTATCAATAACTCATGACAGCTGAAACTTACAGGATAACTACATGGTAATGAACTAGATCAATCAAGGAAGACTTCAGAATTGCTCCATGAAAGGTTCGCTGGTGCCATTGTAATCTTCCAACATAATTTGTCAGATTATATGTCGGCTCGATAACAATCTCCTTCCACAGTTAAATTCACAGTTTATCTGCACTAGTCGGAGCCAGTGAATCTTGTACAGATGTCACTGGAGTTGTGCTCCTTAAAGGCATCTCATGGTTATGTTTCCCCTCATATGTTGTAATAAACGCTATTGGATCATCCAATGCTCGTTCCACGTGCTTGCGCACTTTGCACTTAGGATTTGTACATCTATAGTAACTTCTGCAAGATAGATCAAAACAAGCTAAGGAAAAATCTGAGAAAAATAGGGGAACCATATAAAGATATATGCTAGACCAATTCTGGGTCTCAAACCATACTAAAATGCTGTTGGTCTCCAATTCCATTGAAAATTAATCAATTGTCGAACCCTAAAGAGAGGTCAACAGTAACATGCATAGACCTTGGGCAGTAATTTGCACTTCAAGAAAGGGAAAGGAGATGGGGAACCATGAGAAAGAAAAATACAGTAATCTTCAAAAATTCATGTATCAAAAACAATCAAAACCTCGTAATATTACTTAAGTTACAACTCCCGAAGTTAAGAAGTTTTAAGAGATTAAGATCACTCAAATGTGGAAACGGCTGAAAAACATTCTGCAACTGGATCAGAAAAGGTCATATTAAACCTTAACTATATTTAGAACAGGAGGATATCAAGAAGTAATATTACTCATTAAATTGTTATCAAGCCTCAACCTGGGATAAGGATTTCCCTTCACAACCTTCTGCCCATATTTTCTCCATCGGAAGCCATCACTAAGAATCTCAGAATCTGTAGAACTTTGCACCACAATATGTGGCCCTGGTATGCCGTCCTCCGACAGGCCTGCTTCATTAGATTGCTGCTCACTTCTTCTAAAAATAAAATAAAATAAAATAAAAATAACAATTCAACGTATATAACACCAATCAACTTCAATGATAGGAACAATCACATTGGTAAAGTGTGTAATAAAATGAAAACAATAAAAAATCTATAAAAGCTCTACCGGGCATTGATATTTTCAGAGAGTGCAATTGCAGAACAGAAAAGGCATAAATGAGCTTAAAACAAACTTCACTTATTTCTCTGAAAAACAATGATTTTATCATTTCAATAATATTGTAAACACTTCCTATTATTCAACTTCAGTTATATGAACAATCACATTCGTAATGTGTGTTATTAAAAGAAAACAATCAAAGATCTATCAGAGATCCATGGCAATGATATTTTCAGAGACTGCAACTACAGAAGAGGAAAGACAGAAATGAGGTTAAAACTAATTTCTCCTAATTCTGTAAAAAACAATAATTTCTTATTTCAATAATATGGTAAATCCATCCTTTGAAGATATTTACAGCTTTTGCAAATCTAAAGAGCATGGACAGGACCGTAAACTTAATTTATGGTTCTATAAAAGATAATTGCCTACCTTCTCTTTTTTCTGGGTTGTTCATCCTCTCCCTCCAATGCCTTCCTCCCTTCATCAAATTCCCCACTAATGCCACAGGAATTATCAGATGTTCCAGCATCAGTATTATTTGCTCCAATTGAAACGGGAATGAATGGTGGCAGAGGCTTCCCTTGACAAGTTGAATCTGCTAACACTCCTAAATCATTTTGATTCACTACTCTTCCATCTGAACCTTCATTTATCTCACTAAGATGAGTATTCCATACTGTGTTGTTGGTATCTTGACCTGTCCCATCTGATCTTAATCCTAGTCCCTGTGTCGCTGATGAGCTTCTTTTAGGAGGTTGAGGCTTTGGGTGGTTGTGTTCACCTTTGTAGACAATTTCTGCAATCTGGGCATCGAATGATCTTTCGACCTTCTTTTTCACAGGACAATTGGGGTGTGTGCACTTGTAATAGCTTCGTGGGTACTCACTTCCTTTGACTTGCTTTTGCCCGTATTTCCTCCAATTATATCCGTCATAAGAAGGTCGATCCCCAGCCACAGGTGGGAAATATTTTGGATCCTCCAGGTTTTGAGATGCCTCCGTGAAGGATTCAATTGTCTGATCTTTTTCCTTGAGTGGTGGCAAACTCTGGTTACTATTTGAGCTAATTTGGGATATAAAATTCTGTTTATCTTGGCTAGGATGTTGAGCCTCAACTGACAGCTGAGTAAGTTGATGACTAGTATCAAAGTTGCCCTGAATAAAGTAAAAGAACAAGAAAAAAGTCATATTGATACTTCAGCATCAGAGAAGATAAGAATATATTTTCAAAATTCATCTTCATCTCTTCAACACATTACATAGCACAAGTTCATATTCTGGGGTAAAAAACAGAGATGGTAGAATCAGAATAGAAAACCATTACCAGCTTTTACTAATCCAGGAAGAAAGAAAGAAAGAAAGAAAGAAAATAGGAAGTCCATCCAATTAACAGGCATGCGGAGTTTAGCTACTGACCATATTAGACAAGAGGGAAACAGTTGTCTTTGAAACAAGCCTTGCCAGGGGTTTATATATAACAGTAGGTTTGTTATCGGATTTTGAAACATCATCAGATGAGATACAAACTGCTGTTCTTGATAGCTCAGTCTGATTTGGCGGAGCACAATTCACCAATGGCTTAAACCTCACTGTCTTCGGTCTAATTGCCATAACTGCAGTTTCAGAGCACACATTAGGAGGTGAGGCATTAATGGGACCTGCAAGGAGCTCTGAGAAGGACCCAAAAGTGGAACGAGTAGGTCTTGAAGGCACTGGTTTAGCTACAACAATTCTTTCTGCTTCTTTGATCTCCATATTCTTGAAGCATAAAATGCCGGTCACATTTCAGTGGTA
This sequence comes from Citropsis articulata, assembly GCA_030449925.1. Classification (NCBI taxonomy): domain Eukaryota; kingdom Viridiplantae; phylum Streptophyta; class Magnoliopsida; order Sapindales; family Rutaceae; genus Citropsis; species Citropsis articulata. The sequence continues at coordinate 47,873 of JASUUH010000079.1, forward strand.
CAATACATGCTAAAGTAAGAAGAAGCTAAACTTCGAACTTTGATCATCTTTCCACATGGGAGAAGCCAGTTATTTAGGCAGCAGAACAGAATTACAGAATTGTTAACAGCAGAACTGAATTTAGATTAATGATTAACCAAAAATTGGTTTGTCACCATCGGTTGTCGAAGCCAGGTGCACAGCTCAAAATTAACTGCTTCAAACCTGCATCATATGATAGGGTTTATTAATTACTTGTATAAAGCAGAAGAGAAGCAAACAGTTTGATTCTAACTTAAATACAGGTCATTCAACACCGAGATACTTTGTCTTCAGCATCCTTTAATAGTATGAACAAATAAAGCCTTTGCCCATTTGGCACTACAGAAAATCTAGAAATCACAGAATAGACACAGAAGAATTTCTCTGTTGTCAGGTTTTAGAGGATATGCAGAGAAGAAAATGAAACAAACAATCATCCAGACAATATTCCCCTTTAGCCGTAAGTCCACTTCAGACGATACTAGTATTATTTTCTCAACAAAAGCTATTGAACTCCTATCCCAGACACGAAATAACACATCAATACCCGAATCATTTCCTAGACGACTAAATCCATCTATGAATTAGCAACTGTAAAAATCAAAATAGCTAAGTAAAAGAAATAACCAAGAAAATCCAGTCCGTTGTCAGTCAGGCTATATAAGCCATAAAACAAACAGCAATTGTGGAACTCACATCAATTAAACAGAAAAAAAAAAAAGGAAAAGACCAATATTACACATATAAACATAATTCCTGAAAACATTTCTTAATATTCTTTGTAACTACCACTGCATTCTCAACCACACACAATCTTCTTTTTAGCACAAGCCATTTCGAAATGGATATTTTGCAGTAGCTTCCCAACTTTTGCTGTGCTATAAATTAACTGGCTAGCGTCTAACCTTTCTTGAGGCCGACAGGAATAATGATTTTCTACTGCCAATTTATGTGATCACTACTAGTTCACCACAACCTCTATCTTGATTTTAAAACTGATCAGCTCATGACTTTCCTTTTTGAATTCATATATACCAGAGCCTCTCTTATGATCGAAATTTACAACGTTAAATCCCTCAAAAGCTTAACAGCATACAACAACCACACTTCTAATCCAATTCCCCACGCCCTCGTAATCGGAAAGAAAAATGGGAATAACTCAGTCCAAACACATGAAAAGGTCCGAACACTAAAATTCCTTTAAAAATATATATATATCCTGCCGTCACTCATTTGATAGACATCTGGTAATACCAGAAAATCAACCTATATAATGAAATTTTTCTTAGAAACGCCCATTTTATCTTCAGTTATCCAATTCTCTTTTCAAAGGAGAACTCAAGGAAATAAAATTAAAAATATACATACATAAATAAATACACACACACACACACACACACACACACACCCATATATATATATATATAAAAACCCTAAAAAGATCAACATCTGTAAGAACACAAACCATATGACAGTACAAATTCAGACGGCACTTAACTTCAAGAAGAAAGAGCAAAAGGAAGTAGAAACTAACCAGAAAGTGAACCACTAAGAAACTAATAAGCTGAATTGCTTCTGTAAATTCTCATAATGCTTCTCATTGTATGTCACTCACTTTTACCTGCATTTAATAGAAACAAAAATTTAGTAAGATAATAAAAGTAAAAGGGAAAAATAAAAATATCTAATACACTCCCAGTATCAAAAGATGACGCAAATACAAGAAGAACTTGACCTTGGTTGCAGAGAAACCTTAAACTGTTGAACCAGTTTAGTTACACTGAGTCGCAGACTAACCACTCATTCAGCATCTGTAAATGGGCTCGTCTTTTCTCAATTAAAATTTTTTTAAAAATCACTAAAAATTAAACCTGTCACTGAATTTTTCAGTATATGAGTTTATTAAACAGTATCCCATTTTGTAAAAGCTAAAAACATTCGGAGATTTAAAAAAAAAAAAGTATACATTTCTAAGCAAATGTATATAAGAAAATTTGATATTTTAAATTTTTATATAATGTATTAAACGAAAATATGAGTAAATCTTTTTTTTTTAATCTATTTTTTAACTTGTACTGTCTCTGCTCTCCATTCTCCAGGAATGTGATGGGTGGCATAGCCATAGCCCTACTGATCTTTTTCATATAGAATAGCCAACTAACTGTCTCTGTTTCTTGTTTGACAATCTTGGCGCGTGTAAGATTAAATTATATTCTAGTTTTTACTTTAATAAACTTCTAGATTAAAAATATAAAGAACCCTTTAAGTCAATTTTTTTTTCTTTAAAAAATTCATCATTTATTTTCCCATAGCTCGACTGGTCTTGGATACATGTACTTCATAAAATATACTAGTTTGAGTAATAGTACAAGGAAAAAGTTTGTAATGTCACAAATAATATTCGAAGGGTCAATAGTCTTAAGCAATGAGACTACTTTCACTATTTTTCTTTTCTTGTTTATTGAGGTCATGAACTCAAATGGGCAAAATTGTCATTCTGAGTGATTTTAAAGTTATGATATGTATTTGAGATTTTGGAGTTGAGATCTCTCTATCCAACAATGTGTATGAGACTATCCAATTAAAATTTGATCATTAATTTTAAAATTTCACTCATTTTTATTGCAATATAATTGGTTCATTTAAAGTGGACGTATATGCAATAAGAACTTATTCAATAGTCCAATAAATGAAATAAAGCATCTTTAGATAAAGAAAAAGTTGTACATGAGACAGACTAATAAAATTATGTCATGTGTTGTAGTACATTTTATTTCGTATAAATTATATATATATATATATATGTAGTAGTTTTCCGATTAGAGATTTTAAAGTGTGAAAAAATCAAAGAAAACTTTAAAATCACATGGTTTTAACGACTTACAGTTTTAAGTTTTTAAAACTACATGGTTTTAAAGTTTTCATGCACTTTAAAATTTCAAACTAGAATATTTCTCTATATATAAATACACACACATACATACATACACATACTTATACACATAGAACTTTTTCCAAGATGAAAATGATGCAAATTCAGAAATTACAGGCTTTAAGCTTCAAAAATTGACAAGAAGCCATATTTTTCATTCTTTTCCTCTTAATTTTTTAACACGATCCTTTTCTCTCTTTAATGAATGGGAAATAAGGATGAAAAAAACTATATTGCAAAGATTGCAACGTACCACTGAGTTTTATCTTTTTTATTTTTATTGTTTAAATTATATGAGACTAATATTTAGATTACAACTCATATTATATGAGATTTACAACTGATATTTATAATCAGATAATTACTAGGACTAGTTTACATTAATTCTTATATAGCACGCCCAGATTTTACCCTCTCTAATATTCGAGAGGTGTCTACTCCACTCATATTTCGAAAGGAAGAAAATTGCTTTCACTTAATAATTAAGAAAGGAAATAAACCCCTACATGCGTTGCGGGGGCTCGAACCGCTGTACTCACAACCCTAGCCACTGGACTAAGGCCCAATGATTTTTGTCTTTTTTAGTTAATTACACTATATTACTCTATATTTTATAAAAAAATTGAACAGGCACTAGAAGTTACAAATTTTTATATATAAGTCCTTTTTTGGATTAAATAGCTTTTGAAAAAAATTTTAATTGTTGTTATTATCATTATTTATTAATATCATTATTATTATTATATTATTAAAATTTATTATTACTGTCATAAATATTATCATTATTAATATTATTAATATCATTAAATTTGTTAATTTATTATTTTAATTATTATTATTTATTATTACTGTCATTAATGTCATTATTTTTGTTATAATTATTAAAACATATTAACTTTATTATTTTAATTATTATTAATTATTTTATCATTATTTTATTAATATTAATATTATTAAATTTATTATTTTAATTTATTGTATTATTATTAATGTCATCAACATCATTATCATCATCATCATCATTATTATTAAACTTTATAGATTTTTCTGTTTTAAGTAATACTATTGTCATTGTTATCATCATTTTGCCTTAATTAAGCATTAAATATATTTTTATTTTTATTATAATAAATAAAATATAAAATAAATTATAATATAATATTGTTTTATTATATCATATCATATTTCTATTAAAATAATTAATATAAAAAATAATTAAAAATAAATTTAAATAATGTTAGTTTAATATAACATAAAATTAATGCAATATAATGTAATAATTAATTATCAGACGTTGTAATAATATTATTATAATATACTACTAATGTAATATATAACATAATACGTATATACAAAGACACATACGTTAAATAATATAATATAGTATATAATATAATGTACTAAACGGACCATTAACTCTTTGAGTGATGATGGTTTATAGGGATGTAGAAAGTAAAGATAATCGTGACAAAGCCTTTTGCGATGGTTGATTAGCCATCATAAAAAAGTTTAGGCTGACACAATAAAAATTAAGCAACCACCCTACATTTAAAAGAATATTTAGAAACCAATAAGTGTACTATTCAATTATTTTTAATCAAGAATAAATAATAAATTATCATTACAACAAGATTTAGAAGCTCAAACCTCAAATATGTAAAACAAGAAGAAGATAATTCTCAAGAAACATAAATCACAAATGCCTTTGAAATATTCTGAAAAAATAATAAACTAAATTCCTTTTATAATATATATATATATATTTTTTATCTTTCTATGACTTTGTTGGGCTACATTTAAAAATTTTAAAAATTAAAATGGCTCTCTTAAATTTCAAGAGTAGTATTGGTATTTTATAGGTAAATGAGCATATTATATGTACAAACAAACTAACATATCAACTAATGTTAAAACAAAATGTAATAAAAAAGTAATAAAAATAAAAATATAATAAAAAAGTAAAGTTTGTAATGTTAAAATAATAAAGTTTTACGACCTAACACTTTTTACATATTTTTTATTTTGAAATTTCACCTCTTTTATTTTATAATTTTCTAGAGTATTGCAAGGTTAATAACCTATATTCTTAATGCATATTCAATTTATTTAATCTATATTAAATATTTATTGTATAATAAAACAAATACTATTTTGCATTTATGAATTTTTCATGTATTTAAAAATTTTTATGTAATATTATATTATTATCTTTACACCATCGATCATTTTTATGATCAAATTAGATCAATAGATCAATCTTTAAAAAATTTAAAGCAACAGGAGCTATATAAATAAATATTTAAAAAAATTTCACTTTTTATGATTTTATATTAAACAGTAAGGATTTAAGTGTTAATAACCAATCTAATGCTATTAAACACGGAGGATAAAATTTAGGGTACCGTGTAACTGTTGCAAGAAAGACGAACCATGAGCCATGAGGATGAAAAAAACAATATTTCCAAAATACTTAATTGTCGCCTTGTAGGGCCAAAGCGAAATGCATGGCTGTGAAAAAATAGTTTTTGGCCCTATCTCTATTCATTCTAGCTATACATGAAAATTTAAAACCAAAGCAAACAAACAAACAAACGAAGCAAATGGATTATGTCAACGAGGAATTTAAGTGCTTATCTAAATTCTCGGGCTTAATGACACAATAACAAGTGCTTGTTTTGGATCCATAATTTGATGATATGATGTGAGAGGAATCAGAGGATTATTAGTTGGGGATTGGAAATTCAGAAAGTTGGTTGGGGGCCTTGGGGCCGGCAGATGTGGACACCTGCCAGCAATTTCAAATCCTCAATTCTTCTGACTGTGACTGGTAGCTGGGTGTTTTGCTCCGCACGCGCCAATGGGAATTGCTTGAACAGAATTTATTTATTTTTATTTTTCCAAATTTCTTCCCATTCAAGGTACGTTTACATGGGAGGCATACAGTGAATAATAGAGGTCACGATACTATTAGATGATATAAATTTAATATAAAATAAGGATTCTCTTACCTTACGAGTAATATAAAGTATCATCACACATAACTACTATATTTATGGTGGGTCCTACTACTGTAGTTGTGTGTGGTGGTACCTTACTTTACTCGTAAGATAGGGTGCTCCTATAAAATAAAAATAAGTTGATATGATCAATAATAATGTTATATTCATATTGGGGAATTTTTCAATATAGCTATTTTCTAAAATTTATTATCAAAACTAACCTTAGAGCTTTTTTTTTAAATGTTAATCACATATATCTTATTTAGACCAAATTACCCTTCTCCAAAACTCCTCTCTCATTTTACATCAGCAACTAAATATAAACTATTTCCCCTTAACAACTGAACACAAACTCCACGAAACTCCTCACATTTCACTTCTCAAACTCCCTCCAATAACTGAATAGACAATTACTGCCATTTCATTGCATCAAACAACAATCGATGACAAAAACAATATAAACACAAAACAGAAAAAAAAAAAAAAAAGATCAAGAAGGAATTAACGTGAGTGTTTTTAAAGTTTAGCTTGCAAGATTAAGTGAGTTTTATATATTGGCTTCGTATATATTTGTAAAAAAAAATATCTTTATTAATTTTTATCACCGGCAATGGCGGGTGATGATCTCCATGAATCAGGCAATGGCATCCATTGTTTAAATATAGGGCACCTCATGTAATTATATTTTTTATGTTAATTTTTTGTAGTTAACATAATTGTTGTTTCAGTAATGTAATTATATTTAATTTAATTTGCTTTAGATTTAATGGAATCCACAATTGTGTTTAAGATGTGTTATGATGGATCATGAGAAATTTATGTCCGTGGTCGTATGGAATACAAAAATGGAAAAGTTAAATATTTTTGTTTCAAAATGATGCAACTTTTAAATAGTTTATTGGTAAGAGATATCAAGTGTTGAAGTTAAGTTCAAAAGAATGTTCTATGATAGTAAAAATAGGTTGGGGCATAAATTGTCCTATGCAACCCATTGCTTTCTTTGCCTATGGATATACTAGATAATGAAATGGTGAACGTTATTATACGTATGAACTCTGATCCAATAAATTATGATAAGACTTTTATTTTTTTTGGAACCATATCGCCTAAAGTTACAATCAAAGCTCTTTTGATGTCGTCTAAACAAACTTCAGCTCTTTTGATGTCGTTAACTCAAAGGCCACCTTTGAATGCACATTTAGTCAGATTCACGCTAAACTATAGGAATGACTTCTTCCTTGATACTAAAGAACAAATGTTTCCGATTATGAAAAGTTACTCTCCATTCCGTGACTGTGATGATGTAGATTGCGATTATCCATTAGATGATACGAAAGCAATGTCTTAGTTTCGAGAAGATAATGATTTAAGTCAAAGTCAACCCATCACCCCTAGGTCCTATAGCCGAAGTCAACCCCTAATACAAACTCTAATTGCCCAATACAAACTCTAATTGACTCGCTACAATTCGAGGTTTCAATTATGCCATCAAATTAGGTAGCTTCAGATACGCTTATAGTTAGAGATTGTAATTCAAGTGGTGTTTATGTTAAGACAACTATTTAGCATGAAAGAATAGTTATACATAGAGCTTAGTATTGTTGCCATTAGAGACAAGTTCAAGTTTAAGGTGAATAGATCCACAAACATACGTTGGGAGACTTGTTGCATTGTGAAGACATGTAAATAGTGACTTCGAGCAATGAGGGTCAATTACAAGGAGAATATACAGTGGTTAGTGAAAACATAGGCCGTGGTGTATACTTGTTAAAATGAAATTTTCATAATAGTCATCGTCAAGCAAGCAACTAGGTTGTTGGTGAAATTATCAAGCAAAAGTCTGTTGATGCCACGTGAATAAATACTTCAAAGGATATCAACTCGGATATGAAGAATGATCATAGAATTAGTTTATCAGACCAGCTAGCATATCAAAGTAAGAAAAAGGCTTTGAAGTTGATATGAGGAGAACTGGAAGAGTCATATATTGACTTCCTCAATATTCTCATGTCTTGCAAGAGCTAAATAACAATATGGTAATTTCGCTTGCGGTGGGTAATGATAATAATTTCATGTATTATTTTTTTGCTTTTGGATCTTGCATCAAAGGTTTTATGCAGTCAATTAGGCGAGTGATTGCAATAGACGAGTTTCATCTAAAAGGTAACCTTGTTGGTTGCAATATGCTTGGACTAGAATAATCAAAATGAAACTTGTAGACATTAGAATTGTAGATTTGGAAAACGATGCCTCTTAGGAATGGTTCATAATGAGGTTGCATGAAATTATTGGAGACATGCTTGAGTTCACATTTATATTCAATTGTTGTATATCTATGCGTAGAGTAGTTTATAAGGTACTTTCTACTATACTACAAGACCTTTGTTTTTATCATTTGAAGGGTAATTTAAAGTCACTTTCAAGAATCTTAGGAAACTGTGAAAATATTCTTTTAAACCAACCTTTCTACAAGCAATGAAAATGTATGATCTCATAGAGCTATAATAAGGTATTTGGAGGATATATGCTTTAATTATTGGGCTTGATCTCATTTCAAAGGTCGAGGGTATAACATTTTGACCACTAACATCGCAGAGAACATGAAAGCTTTAATGAAGGAGCCAAGAAAATTTTCTATCATTCAATTGGTTGAACACTTTAGACTTACAATGCAACAATAATCTTATGCTAGAAAGAAAGTGGCTAAGATGATGGCAACTCGCCTTACAACATGGACACAAAATATATATGATGGTATAAAAGATATTACCGGCAAAATGCATGTTGTCAATATCTTTAACTATCAATTTCAGGTTAAGAAAGGCTGTATAAAGAAGGGTCTTATTAACATAATGGAGAAGATGTGCAGTTGTAAAGTGCTTCAACTCAATCAATTTGTTTGAGCTTATACAATTGCTATTTGTCTATACCTCTAAGTTGATTTAATAAGTCTTTGCCCTCATTACTTCACAATAGAAGCATTACTACTACCATATTTGAAACCTCTTATTCTCCTTGGTGAGATGACGACATGAAAAATTCTGAAAAATATTCGAATGATACAGTTGGACCCATCAGATCTACCATCTTGCCCTGGTCATTGAAAACATGGATAATACTATCCATAGGTGAGGATGTGCCTTAAGCAACTATAATTTGTTGTCAACATAGGGAATATGACCATAACAATAAAACATATAAGAATCTTATTCCGAAAAATCAACATTAGTCTTTGATTCATTTTCGTAGGCCATCAGTTTTGCAACTTGTAATCAGATACCATTATTAATGTATGAAATTTGGAACTTGTAATTAAAGCCTAGGATATCCTTTTGGAAAGTTTGAATTCATTCCAACATGCTTGCATATTTATTCTGATTTTTGCCATTTCTGATACCATAAAATATTAAAAAATACTTTAGGGGCTTGATTTGAAATCTACACCATTTTCCCCAAGTCTTTGAATTTTTCCCCACCATGATGTAAAAATATAGCTCAAAACGCGAAGGTTACTCTGGCTCGCATTATGGGCCATAGGCCGTGGACTTTTTTTTTCCAAAGCGCACTTTGTCACAACTTCTCTTTTTTTTTACCGTGCCATTCTATATTTTATAGATCCTAAGTTATTTTAGGGCCTAGGATGCCCCTTCAGAAAGTTTGTACCCATTTTGATAAGTTTGCATATTTGTTTTAATTTTTGTTATTTTTAACACTAGAAAGTATTAAAAAAATACTTCTGGGGTTCGATTTACAATCCACATCACTTTTCCTGAGTCCTTGAATTTTTCCCTACCACAGTGCAAAAATTTAGCTCAAACCACGATAGTTACTCTGGCTCGTGTCGTGGGTCTCGAGGTCATGGTTTGTTTTTCTAAAAAAAACAAACAAACTTTGCCACAATCTCCTCTGTTTTTTATTGTGTCATTATGTGTTTTATGGATCTTAAATTTATTTTCGGGCCTAAGATGCCCTTTCATAAAGTTTAAACTCATTCTAACATGTTTGCATATTTGTTTTGATTTTCACTATTTCTAACGCTAGAAAAATATAAAAAAATATTTCCAAGCACAGATTTAAAACCCGCACCACTTTTCGCAAGACCTTGAATTTTTCCCTACCACATTGCAAAAATGTAGATCAAAACGTGACAGTCACTCCAACTTGTGTCATAGGTAGGTCGCTTTTTTTTTTTTTGGTAGAAAAGCACACTTTGCAGCAACTCCTTTATTTTTTACCATGCCATTCCAAATTTATGGATCTTAAATTCATTTTGAGGGCTAGAGAGTCCCTCCGAAAAGTTTGAACTTATTATGACGTGTTTCCATATTTAGGTGCAAAGTGAAAATATTAAATAAGTACAAGACAACTCAAAATACAAAACAAGTACATGATGAAGGCCTCATTAATTTTCAAGATTAGGCCTTTCTATATAAGAGCCCTCATAAAAAGATCTAAAGCAATCTTCTTTCTAAAAAAATCCTCAAGGTCACTACTAAAAGTTGGTATACAGTCTGATATTAAATAAGACATGTACATTAATATAAACACTCCACAATTGCCACTGTTGGGAACCTGTTGCAGCAAACTTTTTTAATGCATACACAACCAGCATGCATTAGGTTGTTTTTCCTCACGTGTTTTATAATAACCTATGCGTGCTAGCCAACAGGGGAGAAGAACTTTGCGCTTCAACAATTTCTTAAAATATTCATCATCCTCATGAGGCCCTTTGAGGAGTCAAGAATCCAAATCTCATTTTCATTAATATTCACTTAGGCCAATAACTAGTGCTTTTTTTAAAAAAAAGGTTTATTAAAATGTAGACATGTATTTCAAATTTATTAAACTGTAATTACAAGCTAATTATTATTAGGTAAATAAATTAAAACTAAAAATAATAATTTGTTTACATATGATATCTACGTTTGTCCAAGGCCTAAACAACATGTCGTTGTTCTAACCATTTTCATAGCTATTGATATCTTCATAACTTATTTCTAAAATATCAAATTTCCCTTTATTCCACAATGTTTCTAAGTAAACTTAATCATAATATAATGCTAAGATGGGAATCTTGGACATTCTTATTATACAGTAGTTAACTAATAGTAAGGTTACTTATGAAAAACTAGTTATTTGTATACATGCAATGCTAAGGTAAAGTATTTCGATACATTTATTGTCCCTTACTGAGCAAGTGCAAGTAAGCATGGACATGCTACGAATTAGTGGTAGAAGATTAGAAAATAATAGATTTAATAAATTCAATAATCAAGAGAGTACAATGATTAAGGAAACTTACTTTATCTTCTAGCCATCTTCACGGACCACTCTTATTGTCACGCGAAATTACCTAAAAAAAATATTTTATCGATGTAATAGGTTGACTCTATGATTTCTTCATGGTACCACTACTTAAACTCAGAAAATAATATTAGATAATCAAGCCCTTTCAATGAATCTATATCAACAAGTACTGCATCGTCCACATTTGTAACTTCATTTATGAGAAGACTTTCAACATTATTAGCTTTCTGCCTGTTGGGTAGGGGAATTGTATATGAACTACTTAATAAATGTGACTTCTTCAGCAAACGTCCAAACAAACTCACATCTGGTGGCTTTTCAGTATACAAATACTTTCATCAAGCTTATCCAATTTATAGATGATGTAATCATACCGATTGTTCGACCTCGACTGAAAAAAATTAACTCTAGTGGCAACTTCCTCAGTTAGGTGACTCTAAATTGAACGTAAAGTACTAAACAAAGCTAACCTCAATAACATATAGGTCCTCTAGTTCGTTGAAACTTTCGGGTGGGTCATGTGGCCAACAGTCATTTCTGGGTGATCGACGGTAGTCATCTGACGACAATGTAGTGTCATTATGATTTTCTTTTTCTACAAGTTTCTTAAACTGCACAAGGCAATTTATAGTTTTTAGTTCAATAAAATGTACTGCAAGTAGTGAACTTATATTGTAAAATCTTAACATCTCATCAACTCAAGTCAGAATCATAGGACAGTATCTCCCCACAAATTGATAATATCGCTCTTTGCTCTCTTTACTAGTCTTTTTCTATACTTGCTTTGACTCTATCGATGTGAGTAACTAAAAAAAAATTAAGTTTACATAATTGTTGACAAATATATACATAAAATTACATACGTTGGCTACACTTACGATGTACTCTAAATGTTTCTAGTAGTTCCAAATGCTTTATGCTCTTAGCGATTGTCCACTTAAGGATGTGAGGGTGATTGATTTTTTCTGGGGTGCCATACCTTAAATCAATTCCTCCATCTGTTTAAAAAATATAGGCCTACATGGAAAAAAATTAAAACATAAAACATTATATTATGTTTATGCATAGATACTTGTATTTATATTTCACGTACCTACACACTATAACAAAAGCTCTATGAGTCTCATGTTTGTGCTTCTCCCTCGCTTATTTCTTAAACTTTTCAACTTTCGTATTCAATGATGTTTTCATTTGATCATAAACAATATTCCATGAGTATGTTCTCCTGGAAAGATTATTAAACATTTGAAATATACAACGGTGTACAATATAAATTTATTGATTGGCCTTTCATTAAGTCTTGAAATGCATCATTGTCATTGATTTTACTGAAATCTTAAGCTTCAAACATGTTATCTAAATCTTGAAGCTGAAATTCATCGTTGCTGTTGAAATAAACATTACTTATTTACCAACTACAACCTATTTTTTTTTAATTCTTCAAAATCTTCCAATTTACATAATTTAGTGCTTTTATAAGGCATCATTTTTGAATCGTGAAACATAACAACTCATCACCAACACGAAACCATATTAGGTACTCATCAACTTTTTGCACAACTGGCCTAAGCAACAAATTGTGCACCAGCATGCCACTAAATCCATTTGCTTCACAATGCTAAAATGCTTGAATATTGATTTTTTAAATAGCTTTTGTTGTTTATTAGTTAACGTTTTTGGTACAAGGCTAATCACGCCTTAATTTTTTTACATTTGTGACAACACCAAGGAAGTGATCTACAACTAGTATCTATAGTGTCCAAGGCAACATTTTGATTGACGCTAAAATGTGTACATTTAATAAAGATAAAATTATCAGTTTTTCACAATGCACTCATTATTCCTAAATTATTTTAATGCCCCCCTAATAAATTTTTATGTTAAACTCATTTCTAGTATGTTAATTTTATTTAGTTTCTATATTGTTAATATTTCAGGAATAAAGAGGGAGTTGGAACCAGAAGCGGGAAACAAAGAAGAATTATTGTAGCTAGTTGAATGCATTACTGAGGAGATATAATTAAAAAAATAAAAAAATAAAAAGTGAGCCATGTATCATGATAGTCAAGTGGCCACTTTGCCGCTTATCACACATCTATATGAATGAAGATAAGTAATAAAAAATAATTATAAATAATAATAAAATAAAAGAAGTTGATATGTTTGTGCCTATAAAAGGCAAGGAGAGATATAGGGAGCGGGAATAAGAAACAAGAGAGAAAGGAGCTAAAGACTAAGTTTTTGAGCTTTCTTCTTTTGTGTAGTTAATTTTCTTGTAATATATTTCAAAGTTTGTTAAATAAAATAAGTGTTTTGTTTTTCACTATGAGTGACCAATTTTCTAAGTTGAGGTGAAGTGTGAAGCTTAAGGGCTCAAATTATTGAATTAATTGTTCTCTCCAGTGAGTTTTAAAATTTATTTTATTAATTTTTATTTTTCTTCTTTACCGGTTTCTTCTATATCATATTAATTTATAAATCTAGATAGCCTTAAATTTATTTAGTATTTTGATATAAAATTGACACGCTAATATAGTTGTGGCATATTAGGTACTTGATCTCATATTTATCCACATTAATGGTTAGTTAAGAATTAAATGGTATAATAATTAACTAGTAAAAGAAATACAAAATACAAATATAAAATATTTTTATGACCATAATTTGAATCCTGAGAGTGAATCCCGTAACATTAGTAATTTTCAAATTGGTTCTTATTAGTTTCCTTTTCTGCAATTAATTTTTGTCTAAAAATTACCTACTAGATTTTTAAATTCCCTATAGTTTGACCCCCAACTCACTAGATTATGTTATAATTAGACACTCTTATACTTTCGAATAAGCAATACTTTTGAGTCATGTCAAATTTTTAGTGCCATTATCGGGGAGTTTTCTAAGTTTACTTTCAATTTGAATTTTTTTTTTTTTTGTCGTTGGTTTCTATCTTCATCATTTTATTTTATTTATTTTGTAAAACTTCAGTTAGCACCCTCCTCTTAAAAGTTTAATATCATCTACAAAATCAATGAAACATTTCATTTTGGCCCAAAAATTTTTGTGAATCAGTCCCTAAACTGAATTAGAACTCGGACTACAACTTATCCTTTAAACTTTTGGACCTAAAGACTTAATGAGCCTGAATATTTGGACTTTGTGGACATGATGAACATGAACTTGGACTTTTAAAACTACCATTAAGGCGTAGAAATTAAAATAATTATATAGTCGGTTGGTAATTCTTAAAAGTTGTCAAAAAAAAAAAAGAATCCACCCCTTGAGTAAGTATTCATTTCCTTCCTTTTTCTTTTAATTTCTGTAATTTATTTTTTTATAATTTTTTTGTTATTTTATATGGTTGGTTTAACCGCCTATCGTTATAATTTCAATTTAATTATTTTTGCACGCTAATTTGTGTAATTTTTATTTTATGTTTCATTATATAGCTGGTTCTAAAATACCTCTAAATTATTTCCTTTAGTTACTTTTTTTGTATAGTTGATTTAATTGCCTATTTTTTTAATTTCAATTAATTTTATTTTATTTCTTTTTATTTATTTTTTGTTTCTGTACATTTATATTATTTGTTTATTTAATTTTCATTTTTTTTTCTTTCATTTGATGTTTTATGCATTATTCATTAGTCGTGCGTAACTTTTGTAATTTAATTTCACACACACTCAAACATCATTACCATTGTATAAGACGTTGGTCTTGTATAGATAGTGGCAGATTAAGTAAGAGATCATATATCACCCTTAGACATGGCCAGTATCGAAGCTGATAACTTTTCAGAGCATGTAGATAATCAAGCCTTGTAAAATCTTCATGAACAGCCTAGGATACTTGGAGATTTCATGCATCTTACTATAACAGAGTCACCATCATGCATAGTTTTTCTTCCTAACGCATCTTGTTTTAATTTTAAACTTGGTACCATTAAACTTCTGCCTATCTTTTATGGTTTTGAGTATGAAAACACACACTTGCATTTGAGGAAGTTTGTAATACTTATTGCACTGATCAAAATTATAGTATGAACATAATCAGACTTAAGTTTTTTCCTTTAACATAATCAGTGCTCCACATGAAGTTAACATTTTTTGCACTGGTCCATTACCGTTATAACACTGTTAGAACTTTGTTGACATCATAAGGAAAAAATTATCATTTCACAACGATATTGTTTAAAGACAAAAGTGGAGAGGTGCAAAACAATATAACTTCAAGAGAAGTTCTGCCAAAAAAAAATTGTGTATTTTTGAAAAAATATATAAAAAAAAAAAGATGACCGATGAATAATTACCTTTTTACATTTGAGGGTAAAAAAGTCATTTATACCATATTTCGTTAGTTTTCATAACAGTTTGAAGATGGAAGTGCAAAATAATATAATTTCAAGTAGAGTTCAGTAAAAAAATTTAAGAATTGTGTATTTTTGAAAAAGTACGAAAAAATAAATGGTCAGTGGATAATTACCCAAGAAAAAATCTAAAACTTGGCTACAAAATCTTAATTCAAGAAATTAAATCCAATGTACTATTCGACCTTACCAGCTCTGAGAAAAAGTTTGCATGAATAACTAAATGTCATCGATAATTTCAAAAAGCCAAATCCCAATCCAAGCTCCCAAACCTACAATTCTGGATAGAGAAACCACCTAAATTTCAGTTGGAGAAATAATAATAATACACAACTTCCACAACCAGCTCCATCAAGCCAGAATTTCCAAAACTTCTAGAGCTACCCACCATATGTCCCACCATTAAGAAAAACTCCAAAAGATAACAAGAGTCGATCAATAATTAAACTAAACAAATCTTGACTAATTTGACAGAAACTGTCTTCAAGCTTACATCAAGTCTCACCATGCAAGAAAAAGGTAATTTTCCTGCTCAAACTGAACAAACCCTAAAAGTCAACAATATCCTTAAATGGATAATACAGGAAACCAAAATATGAGTCAAGATAAATCGGTTATAACCTTTAGTGGTAGTAAAGTTATCGAAAAACACATTTTGGACGCTCGTGAAATTAGTAAGGATTCATTTTCAAAAAATAGGAAAGAGTCTATCAAACTTTAACTCATGTAGAAATAAACAACTCTCCTCCTATACCCCTATTTCCTTAAGCAATAATCAAGCCAAAGAAATCAAACCACAATTAAAAAATTTATGAAGTTTTTAAATAAGTGAAAGTCAATATTCCTCTACTGGACGTTATTAAACAGGTACAGTCTTATGTTAAATTTCTAAAAGATCTATGCATTGTAAAAGGTAAACATAAAGTGCAAAAGAAAGCTTTTCTAGCAGAACATGTAACTTCTGTTCTCTCAACCAATAACACTTTGAAATATAAAGACCTTGGTTGTCCATTTATTTCTTGTATTATTGGGAACCATAAAATTAGACATGTTCTATTTGACCTTAGTGTTAGTGTCAATTTACCTCCATTTTAAAGCTAACCCTACCACTCTTTTATTTGCCAATAAGTCGACTAAGGTACCGAAAGGGATAATTGAAAATGAATTAGTCCAAGTCGATAAATTCACATATCTTGTGGATTTTTTTTTTTTTTTGGAAACAGAATCAATCATTGATGAATGTAAACAAATTCTTGTTATATTAGGTCGACCATTTTTAACTACTGCTAATGCTTTGATTAATTGTATGAATAGAATAATAAAATTATCTTTTGGCAACATGACGTTGGAACTCAATGTGTTCAATATATGTAAATGACCACGCGACAGATAAGATGAAAAAAAGTAAGAATGAGGATATTGAACTCATTGAATCAATAATTGAGGAACATATTTAGGATGAGAAATTTAGAAACTCTACGAAAATTTATTTTGCTGATTCTTTTGAATCATGTAAGAAATTAGAATGCAATACTATTAACATATGCTCAATACTTGATTCTACACAGGTACCTGAAGATGATAGTGATCAATTGAACTTTGAATACATGATACACCTTAAAAAGACAAAGGAAGAGGAAGCACCAAATTGGAAACTAAAACCCTTACTGGAAGAATTAAAATATGCATACCTCATAGATCAGCAAGCCTATTGATTAGTATTAAAAATTGTATGTTTGTTATGAAGTAAAAATGTTATTTTGCGTTATTAATGTAATTTATATTTGTAATTGTGTAACATATTATGAATTTCTAATTATTTTTCTAAATATTTGATTTTGTGTATTTTTGTGTGTTTATTAGGTAAAAATAATAATTTCATGCAATTGGATGCTTCAAACAAATGTACGGATGTCAAATTTAGATTTCGGAAGTCTGAGAAATTATGTCATTGTCGAGGAGAATCCAAGACTTTTGTTGTAAATTTTTATGTTTTTACCACGGTAAATGTGGTAATTGTAAAATTATAAGTTTTTATCTTGTTAGGTATGATATTTTATTAGTGGAATGTTTTGGAAATGCTTGAGCGGATAAGATAAGATTATGTTTTATTAGTGGGACAAATGTAAGGTTAAGATTTAATTAGATTTTTTTATTTGTGTGGTGTGGATTTACCATGTATTAGTATAAATAGAGAAGGGTGGTGAACATATCTCTTTACACCTTCTCTTCTCTTCTTTCCTCCTAATTCTTCTCCTCATCCCTCTTTGTAATATATTTTTCATTAATAAAATTAGGTTTATTTCAATTTTTAATCTCCATTTTAATTATATATTTTTCAATCTTGATCATTTCTTTTATTTCAAAAACGTTTAGCTAAATATTTATAGTTAGGGGAATGTGAAACTCTTAGTAAAACAATATGGTTTAATCAAATTCAATTTTTAATTTTATAAATTAAGTTGTTTTCTATTTAATTTTATCCATATTTTATATTTTGAAATTTTGATTTATTGTAGACAAAAATAGAAATTTGGCACAATGAATTCTTAATATCTTAATATAAAATATGGTAAAATGGTATTTTGATTTAGTGTAGACAAATTAAGTTTTGGCTCATTAAATTCTTAATCCATAATAAAATAAATGAGAAAATAATTTTAATTAATAAAATTAATCTTTTAGGAAATAAAACAAAAATAAAAAGAATTTGTTAAATTGTATTTATTACTAAGAGTGGATCCATAACCCTAACTAATTCAACTTCATAGTTTTCCTCAAATTAAATTGTGTGTTTTTAAATTTTATTTTTATTTTTTAAAGATAAATTTAAATAAACAAATTAAACCCTTTCTCTATGGATCGACCTCGGACTTACCGAGTTATATTATAACCAGGCACTCTTATACTTGGGAGTAAATCAAATATTTTAAGTTGTGTCACCTATCCAGTGGTAATTTCTCTTTAACTCACAAGTGACCAAGAAGAGAAAAATACCAAGAATTATAAGGAGTGGATGAAAATCTTTCATGACAAGTTATCATGACGAGATCTTTTACATCAGGATAAAAAGTACTTTTATTTAATTCTCGCCTACATCCATTTCTAGGTAAGTTATGTCCTCGATGGTTTGGCCCATTTGCTGTTCATATTATTTTTCCATTTGGGGCCGTAGAAATTGAAAATCCAAAGAATTGTGTCACATTTAAAGTTAATGGTCAAAACTTGAAACTATATCTAGAATACCAATCACGTGAAATAGACACCGAAATAAATTTGAATGACCCATTAAATCTTGATTAAATATTTAGTTTTTAACTTTTTACCATTTTGTTTTACTGTTACTTTACCATTTGAATTGTTTTATTTTTTTTCTATGTCTTAAATGAAGTGTATTATGTTGTTTTTTTATTATTTAAGTTTGTTTATTTGACAATTGTGTTTCATTTCACCGATTTTGATATTTTTCATGTGTGCGTCCACGAGAAGGATCCTTTTGAAACGCCTAGGATAACTTTTATGCGTAAAATTCACCTAAAAAGCTTGCTTCGAGTTTTTAAATCACATCTATTTAGGATTTATGACCACTGGTGTTAGTATCCTACATTGAAGATCTAGAAATATAACTCAGGGAAATAAATGGTGGTATTTATGAGCTCCAATTGCAACTTAAGGTAAATTCAATAAAGGGCACAAGTAAGTTACATATTTAATTATATTCATTTTGTGTTTTTATTTTTTATTTTGGTCTCCTTCACGTTTGACTTGATTTTACAGAGTTGATTTATTTTTTTTATATGTTTTTATTCACTCTCCCGTATAAATGGTACACAACGATACTTCATAACTTTTTAAGTCAATATTTTCAATTTCCCATAATAATTGAAGCCCGAAAATTAAGCATGAAAGAAATATAAATTACATAAGTATTTTCCTTCTTTCCTTCAAAATGCTCTTAAGAAGCTTTACAAAGCTCGCTATAAACGACTGCGTTTGTTAATGATCAATAAAATTCCTGTTGACATTTGTTGGTTAATTGAAGTACATGTCTGATTAGCATGTGAGTTTTCTAATTCATTTATTTCATACATGCCTGATGTTGGTAAAAGCATATTTGTTTATATATATATATATATATATATATATATATATACATATATATATATATGTGTGTGTGTGTGTGTGTGTGTGTGTGTGTGTGTGTGTGTGGCGTGTGTGTGTGTAAACTAGGGGTGGGTAAAATATCCGACCCGACCCGATCCGAAAATTTTCAGATTCGGATCGGATCGGGTCGGAAACGAGACCCGATCGGGTGAAATTGTATCAACCCGATCGGATCGTGATCGGATCGGGTGAAACCCGATCCGATCCGAAAATCCGATCGGGTTGAAAAAAAAAAAAAACCAAACCCGAATTTCACATTTCACAAATCACAATTCACAAATCACAAGTTCACAACAAACAAAACAACACAAATATCGGCAACCCACTGACCCAGCACTCAAGCACAAGCAGCCGCCAGCCAGCCCACTTCCGACTTCCGAGCGCCGAGCGGCAACCTACACAGCCACACCCACATCCATCCACGGCATCCCATTGCTGACAGGCAACA
This sequence comes from Citropsis articulata, assembly GCA_030449925.1. NCBI lineage: Eukaryota > Viridiplantae > Streptophyta > Magnoliopsida > Sapindales > Rutaceae > Citropsis > Citropsis articulata. The sequence continues at coordinate 68,104 of JASUUH010000079.1, forward strand.
CCGCAACAGACACACGACCCACACGCAAAGAACCGCCGAGAACGAAGCCGAACGAATCGCGATTCCGCAGACCGCCGCTTCATCCGTCCAGCCACCACACGCAGAACCGCCGCTCACGAGAACGAAGCCGAATGAAGCCAACCGAAGCTGAATCGCGATCTGCAGATCTGCTGCTTCATCCGGTCAGCAGCCACCAGGCCCACCATACGCACCATCGTGAGATCTGCTGCTTCCAAGCACCGGATCCACGCCTTCAATCCTTCACTCCACCATCACCCGATCCGGTTGACGATCCACCGGCTAGCTGGCAGCTGCCCCTGAAGATCCACCCGATTCTGTTGAGTGGAGAGTGGAGAGTGGAGTTTTGGAATTGGAATTTGGAAGCCGGCCCGGCCTTGCCTTTATACTTAATTACTTATGGTATATAACTAATTAAGTAATTAACTATATATGCATTAATTATATACTGTTAATTTGGTATATGTTATAATGTTGTATGAGAATTGAGAAAGTGAAATGTTAATTGTAAATTTGTAATTTGGTTGGTACTTGGTATGATAAATTGCAAATGATATCAGATATACAATATGTATTGTTAAATTTCAACAATAAAATGAAAAAATTGGGCATTAATTTTTTGTTACTATTAATAATTGAATTTTTTTTTGTATGAATAGATTTGGTAGATTAAAAATTAAAATTAAAAATTATGTTACAATACATATAATTAATTAATTATATATGTCATATAATTTGGGCATAAAAATTAGGGGTTTGTATTTTGTAATAAGAATTAAGATATGGATAATTGGATATGCAATTAATATTATATTATTTTGGCCAATGGATAACTAAATAATGTAATTAATTAATTTCTTGATTTTCTTTTATGGAATATGCATCTTGAATTCTTGATTACATTAATTTTTGAATTAATGATTAATAATTAATTGTTTGTATGTTTAGATGTCTGGACACTCAAGAGCGAATTCGATGAGTGATGATGACAATCCAAGTGTTCAAATGGAAGGAACTCAAAAGGCAAAACGGAAAAGACCACCGATGAAGAAAAGATCTGCGACGTGGAATCATTTCACTTTACTTGAGGATAACCCAGACAAATCCAAGTGCAACTATTGTGGTAGACAATATCAATGTCATTCAAGGCGTGATGGGATTACAAATATGAAAAATCATATAGAGACTTGCCTTGCATACAAGACATTCCGGGAACAACAAGAGGGAAGTCAACAAAACTTGACAGCTGAGGGTGGGGAAGGAAATACAAGTAATATGGTTTTGGCTAAAGGGTGGAGTCAAGATGCTTGTAGAAGGGCAGTCACCAAAATGATCATTATGGGGGAGTTGCCACTTAGTTTTGTGGATAACAAAGGGTTCAGGCATTTCTGTAGTGTAGCCATTCCGCAGTTTATTATGCCATCTCGGAGAACTGTTGGTAGGGATGTTATGGATTTATTTTTGGAAGAAAAGGCAATGTTAAAGAGTTTGATTTGCAACAACAAGCAGCGGGTGTCTATCACCACTGATTTATGGACTTCCGTTCAAAATATGAGTTATATGGTGATCACAGCTCATTTTATTGATAGTGACTGGTGTTTGAACAGGAGGATTATTAGTTTCAATGTGATTGAAGATCATAGAGGGAAATCGATCGGTAAAAAGATTGTAGCTTGTTTACAAGATTGGGGGATAGAGAGGTTGTTTGCAATAACCGTTGATAATGCCACTACAAATGATGTTGCTGTTAATTATGTGACTATGCAATTGCTTTCATGGAGGAATGATGATGCACTTGTGTTGGCGGGATAGTATATACATGTGCGCTGCTGTGCGCATATTTTGAATTTGATTGTTGTTTCCGGATTGAATGAATTACATGCTAGTGTTGCCGCCATCCGAAATGCTGTGAAGTATGTGAGATCGTCCACTACGAGGCTACAAGCTAAACTTTTTGCTAATCCGGTTTACAACCTTCAGGAAGATATTAAGGAGCAGATATTCCATATGGAGCTACAAGAAGGTAATATTTTTCTCGTGCTTTATAAAGTTAATGTATTATAACTTTATAAATAGCATCTACATGTACTTAAGTTTGTTAATATTTTTTTTTTTTGATATTTTAAAGAGTTCACAGCTTCTGTCAAATAAATGAGCCATATGGGTGTTATGGATATTTAAAAGGTAATTTTTAATAGATATTATTATTTATAATTTGATATCATATGAATTATTGTTAACTTTACAACAGTTATCATATGTTATTTTTCAATTCTTCTAGGGGATAGATGCCCAATTCTTCAACTTGGAGTGGAAGAAGTTGAAGTTAAAAGTTGTCAAGTGCTTTATGAGGAATGGTTGGGTCGTGGACGAAGTTGATCTAGATTTACATTTAAACTTTGTTGTGTTTTGGAACTTTGTCATTTGTGTTTTGGAAGATGAAAACTATTTAATTATATTTAATTTTGTGACTTTGTGTTCTAAAGATTGATGTTTAGAAATTAGAATTGGGCATTGTGATAACAAACCTTTTGATAAATATGTTGGAGTGACTTTGTGTTCTTTAAACTTTAAAGAAAACCGGTTAAACTTATTGTTTTAAAGGTCACTGGAATTTACCTACAACTGCTTAATGTGTAAACTAACCGATAATTTCAGCTTGTTATACTTTGTTAAGCCTTTAGCCGCTTAGTGAAAACGGTTAAAAATACGTTGTATGCTCGAATATACCGCTAACTGCTTAATGTGTAAACGGCTAACCGATAATTTCCAGTTTGTTATACTTTGTTAAGCCTTAGCCGTTTAGTGAAAACGGTTAGCTGAAATATGTTGTGCATGCATCTGGAATATACCGGCGAACCGTTAACAAGTAAACGGCTAACCGATAATTTCCAGTTTGTTATACTTTGTTAAGCCTTAGCCCGTTAGCCGTTTAGTGAAAACGGTTAGCTGAAATATGTTGTGCATGCTTCTGGAATTTACCGGCGAACCGTTAACAGGTAAACGGCTAACCGATAACTTCAAAATTGCAGCGACCCAAAGTAATCTGAATTGACCCGAATTAATCCGAATTGATCCGAACCTAATTTCATCCGATCCGAATTAACCCGAATAATCCGAATTTAATCCGAACCCTATGTAACCTGAACCCGATCCGATCCGATCCGATCCGAATTAATTCGGATCGGATCGGATCGGGTTAAAAAATCGGATGAAGTTCGGATCGATTTTTATCTAACCCGATCAACCCGAAATCCGATCGGGTTGATCCGAACCCGATCCGAATCCGATTTTGCCCACCCCTAGTGTAAACTTACTTGTAATAAACCACATTGTAAAGCATTAATGATTTCTGAAAATCATAAAGATAAAATTAAATTCATTAAGAATGACATGAGTAAAGAATCGTTAAATGATATCTTACGATCTCGTGAGATGCATCCGAGCGGATATGTGCAACGTGAGATTCATAATTTATAGAAGTTGCTCTAAAAAGAAAGTGCACAATTTAGTCTTGGGAATCTAACTCTAAAAGACTCTGTTTGCTAGTTGATAAGAAAATTGGATTGGAAACCTATCTTTGACCCATAGAGAGCGTTCAAGCCGTTCCTAAATGTAAAACTAGTGGAAGGTGTAAGTTACAATCACAACTACCAACAAATATCCTTTTATTTTAATATTCTTTTACCTTTTGTATTATTGTTTTTAATGATTTGATCATTGTTTGCTTATTCTTTTATTGCCTTCTTTTCCTGTTTGCTTCAGAATTATTGAGCCATAAGCTTCATGTATTATTTGACAAATCCACCACCCCATATACAGATCTGTGTTCACCATCGAGATCATTAAATAGGTGCTTTTTTTTAAGGACTCACAAATTATTTTTTTGAGAATTTTTCCAAAGGCAGCAACTTCGAACAAACAACTTAAGAACATTTGTGTACTTTTTGGATTTTTCTATGGAAAGTATAAGGAGTTTATTCAGGCAGCTATAGATTTTGGTTATGTTATAGCAGAGAGAAAACGACATCTTGTATATAGAGGAGATGACTGAGGATTTTTAAAGCTTGTCGCAGAAGCTGTCTTTTTTTAAGGAAGCCAAGTGCTAGTCATCATTCCAAAAGCCTTAAAACCTTTGGGATGTTTGCCCGGCCTACTAACTGTACAAGAATTAGTTGTCTCAAGTATGCAAGAAAGAATGAGTTGCTCAAGAGATCTTGCAACTTTAGAGGCGCTAATTACATTTACTACTTGGGCTCATTTGAATACCCATAAGTTTGTTAAATGTTAACAACTTTTATTATGGTTTGATAGCATTTATTAACCATGCAATTAAGAATCATTCCATTTCAGTCTCAACGAAAAACTCTCTATTTGTACTCCTACTTGTAATGAGTTATTTGATCTTTTGTAAGCTTACAACCAGAGCCAGATTCCATTACTTTGGTATTGGATTGGTCAACTGATGATGGTAGTAACCCTTGCAAGAAGTGAACTAGATTTAACTCCCCGTCTAGTAGTAGCCAGGTAATGTCTACTATACTTATTTCTTCTAAGACATTAAGGACAATGTCTCCCTTAAGTTAGAAAGAAAAAATAGTTGACAATTGTAGAATGTCTCAGACCTGGTGACGTTTTAATTAATTTTTGTTATAAAAACTAACTTGAAATAATTTTTTAGCCATCCATATTATAAAGAATCCATAGTTAAACCCTTTGAGCCCATATATTACAAAAAAAATTTTTGGTAACCTATCATCTTATCCAACTCCAATCTAGAGTATCACCTTATATTTTATTTTTTTCCACACCCAATTATGTTTGAAAATAAGGATGATTATGTATTCCTGAAAATGATGCTATGAAATAAAATAAAATAAATAGTAACAAATAATATTAAAAAAATTAAAAAGCACCTTGCAATCTCTAAAAGTCCTCCATTTTTCAAACATATATTTTGTTTCTCTTATTATTTCTTATTTGTTAGTCATATCCACACCCAATTATGTTTAAAAATAAGGATGATTATGTATTCCTGAAAATGGTTCTAAGAAATAAAATAAAATAAATAGTAACAAACAACATTAAAAAATTTAATTGAAAGGCACCTTGCAATCTCCAAAAGTCCTCCATTTTTCAAACATATATTTTGTTTCTCTTATTATTTCTTCTTTGTTAGTCATGTTCTTAGCCTACGTTACATCTTAGTGAAAGTCTTTCTTGATTTTAAGGAACTATAGCCTGAAGTAAAAACTGGTAATATGGACTAAAAGATAAGGTGATGCATAAAAATGAAAACAAATTAGTTTGGCTAGTAATTCCCTAGACTTCATATCATTTTATTTTGTAAGCTGTAGGAATTATTCTTTCATCTTAGTGAGAGTGTGTGATATTATTTTACTATTCTCTCAATCTACCACTTCTTAGAGTGTGTTTTTATTGGCTTTATTTTCTTTTGAGAGAGTCACTCTTAATCGTGAGATTTTAGGTTTTGACATATCATTCTTAAAAGTGGCTTGATTAATATAACTCTGATAATAGATCATTTTGCATCATTTTACTTGACTGATTTGTCTGAGTGTGATTTTCTCTAGGGTGAAAATAATGTTTATACTTTTATTTGATTGTTGTCATTAATCTGATGAAAGAAGTAAACACAAAATTTTAAAAACAAAGAGAGAGATTTCAATTTGGGTTAAAATTTGCTAGATTTTTATTGGTTAAATTGTTAGGGCCTTGCGATAAGCTGGTTGGAGGGTGTGATTAACACAAAAAATATATATTTAATAAGGATAAAATTATCAGTTTTTCACTAAAAGTGTTGATTGATGCGCTCATTATTCATATATTATCTTAATTCTCCCCTAATAAATTTTTATATCAAGTTAATTTGCAGTATATTAATTTTATGTTAATTTTTATATTGTAAATATTTTAGTAATAAAGAGAGAGTTACAATTGGAAGCAAGAAATAACAATTGGAAGCAAGAAATAAAGAAGAATTACCGAAGCCAATTGAATGCATTATTGAGGGATTGTAATTTAAAAAATAAAAAAAAGTTAGCCATGTACCATGATAGTCAAGTGGGCACTTTGCCCACTTGACTATTAACATATCTATGAATGAAGATAAGTACTAAAAAAATAATAATAAAATAAAGGAAGTTGATATGTTGGTTTGCAAGGAGAGATAGGAGGGGGGAAGAAACAAGAGAAAATGAGTTAAAGACTAATTATTGAGATTTCTTCTTTTGTGTTGTTAATTTTCTTGTGCTATATTTTTGAAATTTGTTAAAAATGAGTATTTTATTTTCAATATGAATGGCTAATTTTCTAAGCTGAGGTAAAAGGTAAAGCTTAAAAGTTTAAATTATTGAATTAATTACTGTCTTAAGAGAGTTTTAAAGTTTATTTTATTAGTTTGTATTTTTCTTCTTTACTGGTTTTTTTATATCATGTTAATTTATAAATCTAGATCTCTTTGGATTTATATGGTATTTTGACATAATACCGATATGCTAATATAGTTGTGCCGTAATAGGTACTTGATCTCATATTTATCTACATTTTGGTTAGTTAAGAATTAAATGTCACAATAATTAACTATGGAAATGCAAATACGACCATAATTTGAAACCTAAGAGTAGATCCTATAACCTTAGTAATTTTAAGATTGGTTCCTATTAATTTCTTTTTCTGCATTTAATTTTTTTTCTAATAATTGACTACTAGATTTTTAAATTCCTTGTGGTTCAACTCGAACTCATCATGTTATATTATAACTAGACACTTTTATACTTGGAAGTAAATAATACTTTTGAGTCGTGCCACATTTTATTGTAGGACATATCTAAACACTTAATACGACAAATATTATATTAAAATATTTAATCAAATAAAAATATATATTTAGGACAATGTGGGCAATGGCTACTGTCACTTGCGCCATCACCTTATTTGCAGGCAATGTAGTGCAAGCAATGGGCTATGCCAGCCATCACTCGCACTTCGTTTGTCCTTACTGGTTGCAGGCAATGCCAGGCATCACCCGCACTTCTCCCACAACTGCAACCCGCTGGCAAAAGTGCTAAATATATAAAGCAAATTTATGAAATAAGTGTATGGTTTACCTTAGTAAGTGCTTTTGGTATTAAAGAGTATATAAGTAGTAAAATTGCTCAGCAAACTTATTGAAATAATTGAAAATTTTTCTTAAAGACATTTTAATGAACACCTAATGTGCCATATTTTACAAAAATTAATCTTATAAAAATTTTGAATTTTCATGCTAAAACATATTCTAATGTGCTTTTCTATCAATAATAATTCTCCAATTAATTAAAACTTATTGTGATAGTGTGAGAGACTTGTACCTATAAGTTGAAGTTGATCCTCATAGCAATGCAGATTTTTTCTAATGGGGGGCTATAGTGATGGGGCTGCGATACTCAGATTATGATAATGGACGCTTTGATGCTGAATTGTGACGATGGGCCTATGATGGGCAATGTAAGCGGCGATGATGAGATTCAAGTGCTTTGGACAATGGTCTTTTGTTAGTCCAAATTAGGTGTATGTGATTAATATTGAAAAAAAAAAATTGTTTTATGACTAGTTTTAATAATGAATTTTGGAAAATAACTATATTGGAAAACTCCCTATATTGGAAAATTTCCCTATATTTGTATTAGATAATTTTAACACATTTAACTAATAATAATATGAATATATAATCATATAATGATTTTGTTTATTTATTGATTTATCATACTTCTAGTTAGATAAATCTCGTCTAATTAGAGCAAATATCCTTTCAATATTTTCTATTATGTTTTGTTATTTATAGATAAACTCTATCATAACACATGTCAATTTGTTTATCTTCACCTCTTAAATAATTATCTGATGAATAAATTAAAAACATTATCAGCTCAATCAACTGGTCAATAAACACAAACAAAATCATTGAACGTTTTGGAATCATCAAATTAATTTCCAATTCAATCGGATGAATGGATGAACATCGTATATTGGGGATGAAATAAAGCTAAGATATGATATTTATTATACCCAAACTTTAGTAGCAAATATTTCAATGCATTTTATTTGATCGATGTTTCTCGTCGTTGAGTTGGTGAATCGATGCTTACATACACATGCACGTGTTTAAGTTGTCGATATTTCTACAATCCAATGATTTTTTAATTTATAACGCAATAGAAGCACGCGCATTGTTAATGGACAGTGGTCCTTGTGAATTGTACGTAAAAAAGATTAATGGAATTATCCACGACATGTTTTCTTTTACATGAACTATTGCTCACATTGTAATTCATATTATATGAAATAACCACTGATATTTACAATTACATAATCACTCACATATCGTAAAAAAGAAGACTATATCTACTCAATTATTGTTTTTATAAGAGTTCGAACACTTGCTCCCACACTAAGAGCAAGTGTTCTCGCACTAGTTCAAATGTCTTTTTTTATTTTTTTGAGAAGAAAGATAGTCTTTCCATTAATTCATGGAGTTGACGATACAAGCAATGTTGGCTGGGAAAGAGTCCATCTGACATTAGATACTCCACTCCTATTGGTATATTTGGCTAGCACTATTTCATTACTAGATCTATGGACATGCCGGAAAATAAAGGCCCATTCGGTAGCATTTTCCAATCATTGTTTCCATTTTCATTTTCAAAATACATAAATAATACATGTTCAGTGGATCGTATTCAAAATATAGATTACAAAACAAAAAATCCAAATTTATTATTATAGCTGATAAACTGAAAACATGTTAAACTTGTTCTCCAAATATTACAAAACTAAATCAAAAAATGAACTATAAAAACAAAACCACAATCTCGTGCATATTTCCTTATCCTTATCTCTTCATCAACACTCTCTTTTCCCTTCACCTTTCTCAATCCAGTCATAACAAATATGTGCTCTCTATCTCTTTTTATCTTCATCCAACAACATTATTTATGCAATAGTGAATTCTGAGATAGCTAATTTGTAATTCATTTATTTGGTGTTTAGGAAAACAAGAGATTAAGTGAAGAAAGCTTCAAGCAGCAGTTGGGGACATGCTAGTTTATATCAATTGAAAGGCTAGATCAAATTTTACGAGACTTTAGTTTTGATATTTGTCTTTATTGTTCCAAATATTAGAATAATTTAATTCCGATGACTTGTTTTAATAAACAGGAGTACACTGTTATTTTTGGATCCTCTATTCATTACTTATTTTGGTTATTTATAAAGATAATTTATATCATATAAGTCCATTGATCTATTCAAAGCAAGATATAATGATAAATAGTACATGCATTTATCTAATAAAAGAAATGTTTCTTCTAATCAAAATAACCTCTGGTATTTATGCTGAAGTCATATAAACTATAATAAGATTTTAAGAAAATGATTAATGATAGGCTTCTTAGCCTATTAAGATTGATCATTGTAATTCTATAAATCTTATTTAGAAAAGTAATGTGACGAGGATGCTCTTTTAGAACTAAAAGCATTTGTATTGGATGGTTTAGCACATAGAAATGTATACGAACTAATCAGTTTACATGTGGTAAGAGGTTATGAGTATTCTATCAATTTTATTGATGAATATTCATTTCATTTATTTTTGTCTAAATGTGTCATGATTCCATTACTTTTGAAATTCAAAAGGGTACATGGATAAGACTAAAGCAATTAGATAGAAACATAAAAGAATTTGGATATGAATGAAATAAAGAATATCTTTCTGGAGAATTCAAGTTCTATTTGGTTGTCAAATGGGATAAAATCCCACATATAATTAACACTATGATACATTAGTGTAATTAAATGAAGAAACAAGATTCTTTTGGATGAAACAATATATATGCTAAGTGGTTTATCATTTGCCTTTTTGATTCCGGATACCAGAATTTAAAAGTGCAAAAGTATATTGAACTTAGTTTCATCTACTTTGGTATCTACTACTCCAAGAAATTATAAAAAAATCACAAGTATAATTTGAGACACATTTGTATTTAGAGTGTATTAGTATTTGTACTAGAAAAAGAGGTAGAAAAAATGGATTCGTGTTCAGAAGCTTGCATGTTTTAGGTATCTTAAATGAATAAGGGAAAGTCTGAATTATAGTCCTTAAGATAAGAATGTATTTATAAACATATTATTTGCTTTATTTGAGGAAGACTATATAAATGACTTATAACCTAAGAGTAAAGTAAAAATAGAGAAATAAAAAAAGATCAGGTTGGTGCTCAATTTTGAATACATGTTATAGAACAGGAAGAACAGCAACAACCAACTAATCAACACAGGATTATCCCTGAACAACCATCACTTTTAGAATCTCGTCGTAGTGGGAAGGTAACTAAATTACCTGAGAGATACATGTTATTGAGAGAAACCTATACGGCTATCTCAGATGAACATGTATAAATTCCCACTAGCTATAACGAAGCTCTAATAGATAGAGATGTTGAATTTTGGAAAAAGGCCATGAATCTAGAAATTGAATCTATGTATTCCAATAAAGTCTGGGAACTTGTAGAGGCACCAAATGGAATAAAACCTAAATGGTGCAAGTGGATCTACAAGAAGAAAAGAAGAGTAGACGTAATGGTGGAAACATTTAAAGCAAGATTAGTAACCAAAGGGTTTACTCAGAAAGAAGGATTCGATTATGAGGAAACCTTTTCTCCAGTTGCTATGCTTAAATCCATCAGGATTCTGCTCTCCATTGTTATAGTGCTCGATTATGAAATTTAGCAAATGAATGTTAAGACAGCCTTTCTTAATGGGCATCTTGAAGAAGACATCTACATGCAGCAACCAGATGGATTCATATAAAAGGCCAAGAACATATGGTATGTAAGTTGCAGAGATCCATTTATGGATTGAAGCAAGCATCCTGGTCATGGAGCATCAGATTTGATCAAGCGATTAAATCGTTTGGATTCATTAAGAACATTGATGAACTATGTGTATACAAGAAAATTCAGGGAAAATCTGTTGCATTCCTAGTTCTTTATGTAGACGATATTCTCCTAATTGGAAACGATATAGGAGTATTGACTATAATAAAGAGTTGGTTAACAAAACAATTTGATACGAAAGACCTGGGAGAGGCAAGTTATATTCGTGGTATCAAATTAATAAGAGACCGGAAGAATAAAACTTTAGCTTTGTCTCAAGCGGTCTATATCGAAAAGATATTGGCTAGATTTAGTATGGAAAATTCCAAGACTGGTTTGTTACCATTCAGACATGGAATTGTATTCTCTAAGGATCAATGTCCTAAGACATCTGAAGAGATAGAGAGAATGAGATGAGTTCCTTATGCAGAAGCTGTGGGAAGTCTCATGTATGCCATGCTTTGCACTAGATCAGACATTTGTTTTGTGATAGGAATGGTTAGCAGATATCAATCTAATCTTAGACCTGAACACTGGACTACAGTCAAGCATATAATGAAGTATCTGAAAAGAACTAAAAATTATATGCTTATGTATTCTGGTGATGAACTCATTCCAGTGGGTTATACTGATTCTAACTTTATGTCAAATAAAGATTCCAGAAAATCAACTTCCGGCTATATGTTTACATTAGGAAGTAGAGCTGTTAATTGGAGGAGTGTAAAACAATCTTGTATCGCGGACTCCACAATTGAAGTTGAATATATGGCTGCATCTGAAGCTGCAAAAGAAGTTGTATGGCTCTGCAAGTTCTTACAAGATCTTGAGGTGGTACCTGTTGTAACTGCACCCCTTAAACTATCTTGTGATAATAGTGGTGTAGTAACTCAATCTAAGGAACCAAGAAACCACAATAAACAAAACATATTGAAAGGAAAAATCATTTTACAAAGGAATAGTATAGAAAGGTTATATGAAAGTAACCCAAATGGCATTAGATGCCATATGGCAGATCTTATTACAATGGTCATTAGTGGGAAACCTTTATAACCTGCACTTAGAGCCCTAGAGCATGTGCTATATGCCAGATATGCTTTAAGAGCTAGTGTGAGATTGTTGGGATTATGTACATTTTTAAAGCATTTTAATTTATTTTCTAATTAATAAAATATTTGAGATATTTTCAATTGCATAAATATATTGAAAAATGTCCGTTTAATTATATTATATGTATTTATGTGATCATCATGTGGATTCACAGAAGACATAAATACAAATTATCTTAAGATTAAATAAATTAAGTTCGCAGTTGATAAATAGAGTTGGGCGCTCTATTTATGTTTAGACTGTAGTAAATTCATTGAATGATTTGTCTTAATCATGTATGAATTTATTGATGTAGTTTGACTGCATTGAAGTAAATCATATATGAGATTTAATTAACCTTTAAATAACTGTCAGACTTATTAAATCTCATAGGCATTAATTTTACTGTAATCTTAATCTTGAGTTAATTATGATTTTATAATTGTAATTGTTATTCTATTTGAGTTACCAATGGGTACGACACACACTTGTGGTCAAGATTATCCGGTATCTTGGTGGGAGCAATTATGAGTATTGGAGTTATAGATTAATAATATAGAATTTGTACGACACATCTCTTGATGGGTTTTCGGCACTTGATCATAGAATTCTCTGGCCAGAGTGTGTCAACATATTTAGTATGTTGAAAATGATCATTAAAGAAAATCAGTAAGTATCAAGGAACAAGATGTAATTAAATCGATTGGACAGTTGAAATATCAATTTAATTAACAATGTGGTACAAAGGATTGAGCAGTAAAGAAATCAATGTGGCTTGGGACGAATTATTATTCGAACATACAATTATGGAAGTCGGTTCCAATATTATAGTAGAGTAGAGTTGGAATTAAATGATTAGGCTTGTTTAATTACAGGCTTCATTGTTGTAGCTACTATTGTATGTTCCCAAATGATCCCCGGGTTAGTTCATTTAATTAACTGCACCACTACTGGATTAATAAGCAAGATAACTAGTTATTTGGGTCAAAAACCTAAATATATCATTTAGTGAGAGGCTCCATTTAATATGCTTTTATATAAGGGGCTTTATATTATTTTACAATGTGTGTCCCTATAGAAAAAAAACAAGTAACATGACTTCTATTTTGGAGCTTAGGGTTTCACTAAAGGGAGATATAAAAGGGCTTAATTTCTCCCAAATAGGGAGGGAAGCCACTTTATACAGATCAGAGAAAAATAATTTTTCTCTCTAACTTTGAGAGAAAAATTTTCTCCAGGTAGTTGCTTATAGTGGTGATAAAGGCGCCCACACGTCAAGTGCATATCAGTCCTGAGTCATAACTCGGAAGATCATTTGGTGACGGATCGTGATTTAACTAGTGCGTGGTGACGGATCGTAATCTAACCAGCGTGGTGACGGATCGTAATCTAACCAGCGTGGTGACGGATCGTAATCTAACCAGCGCGGTGGTGACGGATCGTGATCTAACGAGTGTGGTGGTGACGGATCATGATCTGGGACCCATAATAATTTAATTGTTCATCTTCTCAGATTATTAAGGTACGAATTCTTATGTATTATATGAGATCGATCATAAAAGTTTTTTTTAAAAAAAACTGATTTTTCTCCAACAGTTACTGCCAATGACTCAAGGTATTTATAGATGCCTTAAATAGACCAAAATTTTAGTTTTCATGTCCGGAAGAAGGTAGGCTAATATCTTTAGCCTTTACACACGCGCGCGCACGCACACACACACACACACACCCCTATATATCTTTAGCCTTTATTTTTTTAATTAAGTTATGTTTTATTATTTCTATATTTTAGGATATTACTATGTTGTGGAATTTGGATACATAAATATGAACGGATTTTTGACACCATATAGAGGTGAGAAATATTATTTACGTGATTATAGAGGGCCAAGTCAAGCACCAAGAGGTCCCCAAAAATTATTTAATTATAAACATTCATAATTGCGTAATGTAATTGAGCGATGCTTTGGTGTTTTAAAAGCGCGATTTTTAATTTTAAGGGATATGCATAATTATAGTTTACGTAAGCAACGTCTTATTCCAATTGCTTATTGTGTTTTACATAATTTTATTCGACAAGAAAATGCAAGTGATAAGTTGTTTGGGGATTTTGATGTGCGAGATTTGGTTACCAACAAAGAAGCAAATACTAGTAGGCAACTTACTAATATTGATTTATCTCCAGCAAGTGTCGTAGAGATGAATGCTACAAGAGATAGAATTACAGCTTCTATGTGGTATGATTACACATGTAATGCATAATGTCTACCATGTGATTTTTTGTAATTCTTTTGTTTAAATCATGTGTTGTAATTATATCTTAATTATAGTGTAAAAAAAATGACAATGTAAAATTTTTTTTTTTTATAATGCCAATTCTAAAACTTTATCATCATGTAAATTTTTATAATAATTTTCTTTAAATTATTATGATATATTTGTATATGTATAAGTTAAACAATTATTTTCTAACTATAAGTATGACGTAAATGATTAATAAAAACTGTTTTTGAAAAAGGTACTACCGAACACATATTCTCTATTTTCATCATTTTTAATCATGTTCATGTTCTCTATTTTCATCATTTTCAACTGTGTTTACCAACTTATATTATTGTTTTCATTTTTAAAATATAAGATACAAAAAATGATACCATATGTATACTTAAATTTGAAATACATCAACTATAAGACACTATTTTTATTTTCATTTTTGTTCTCAGAAAATATAAATTCAAAAACAATACCAAAGCCCTAACATTCTAAAAATCTTCTAAAAATCAACGCTCATGTCTTTAATTGCTATTATCACCCAAATTATTTTTGTTTTGCTTCCTTTTTTATTGTTAATAAGGTCAGCTACCTCCTGAGAATCAGCTCGCCGATGCCAATTTTGGGCCAAGGGCCTATTGCTTAAACTAAGTTTAATCCTTGAATGTGCTAGAAGAGAAAAATCAAGATAACGCCCGTGCGTTGCCACGACTCTTTCTTGTATACAAAGATTTCCAAATGATGATTGTAATACATGTTCCTCTTTCACCCCCACCCTAACCTGTTAAAGTATGATATGATAATTATTTTAATACTAATTCTTTTTACTGTCAAAGTACATTCATCGTCATTTATTTTTCTTTTATTTTGTGGGATCTGCCCTATATCGATTTAAATAATTATAAAATTATAGTTTAGAGTCAAATTTACAGTACATCGAATGCGCCGCTAAAATTTTTCATTACATTTTTTAAGTTCTTCTAACGTATCCTAAGTGTTCCGTTTACCCCAACTTTTCCCAACAAATTTCAATTTTTAAGAAATTTAAGAAATGAAAGCCTTGAATTGAGACATACAACGAAACGCTCGAAAAATCTGATATCTGCGTTCTTAAATGGAATCGGAATGAAATTTGGAATCGGAATGAACGGAATAGAATGAAATTTGGAATCGGAATATGGAATGGAAATCAAATTAAGTTGTTTACTTAAACTGTAGGAATCGGAATCGGAATGAACTGGATTGTAACAAATTACTAAAAAGTACTTAATGGATTATTGTCATAATTATTATTATTAACTAATATATTAATTAATTGTAAAATTTTATTAATTAATTATTATAATTATATTAACAATTATTATAAAAATATATCAACTAATAATATTAATATTAATTAATTAATTATAATAATATATTAATTATTGTGATTATTCATTCAAAAATTATAATTATTGTTAAAAATGTATTAATATATTAATTAGTAGTAATAATTATATTACTTAATTAATAATAATATATGAATTAATTATAATAATAATTATAATAATAATAATAATAATAATATTAATTAATTAATTAAAATAACAATGTATTAATTATTATGATTATTTAATAACTATAATTATTAATATATTGTTAATAATATATTATTATATTATTTAATAGTAATAACTATATTAATTAATTATAATATATATATTAATTATAATAATTATATTAATAATAATTATAATAATATATAAATAAATTAATTAAAATAATAATGTATTAATTATTGTGATTATTTAATCGAGAACTATAATTATTAATATATTATTGTTAATAATATATTATTATATTATTTAATAGTAATAATTATATTAATTAATTATAATATATGAATTAATTATAATAATTATTATAATAATATATTAATTAATTAATAATAATATATTAATTATTGTGATTATTTACTTGAGAACTATAATTATTAATATATTGTTGTTAAATAATATATTATTATATTATTTAATAGTAATAATTAAAGTATTTAATTAATTAGAATATATGAATTAATTATAATTATTATATTAGTAATTATTATAACAGTATATTACTTAATTATAATAATTATATTAATTATAATAATTATATTAATAATTATTATAATAATAATGTATTAATTATTGTGATTATTTAATCGAGAACTATAATTATTAATATATTATTATTAATAATATATTATATTATTTAATAGTAATAATTATATTAATTAATTATAATATATGAATTAATTATAATAATTATATTAATAATTATTATAAAATATATAATTAATTAATTAAAATAATAATATATTAATTAGTGTGATTAGTTACTTGAGAACTATAATTATTAATATATTGTTGTTAAATAATATATTATTATATTATTTAATAGTAATAATTAAAGTATTTAATTAATTAGAATATATGAATTAATTATAATTATTATATTAGTATTATTATAACAGTATATTAATTAATTATAATAACAATAACAATAAATTAATTATTGTGATTATTTATTCAAAAATTATAATTATTAATAATTATTGTTAATAATATGTTAATATATTAATTAAAAGTAATAATTATATTAATTAATTAATAATATATGAATTAATTATAATAATTATTATAATAGTATATTAATTAATTAATTAAAATAATAATGTATTAATTATTGTAATAATATTAATAACATATTAATTATTATGATTATTTATTCAAGAACTATAATTATTAATAATTATAGTTAATAATATATTAATTAATCATAATAATTAATTAATTATAATAATATATTAATTAATTATAATTTAGGACAAAATGGGTATTTTTTATTTTGGGGAGGGCAAAATGAGTAGTTCAAGGAATGGGAACTTGATTCCCATCTCACTAGAATCAAGTTAAATTCATTCCAAATATATGTGGGTCCCGCCATTCCGATTCCGATTCCCTCTTATTTTTGCGAAGTAAACGCGTCAATCATTCCAATTCCGGATTCCGATTCTCCAATCCGGTAAGTAAACGCACCATAAAAAAAGTTGGTGTGGTGCATTGAAGGCTTATCCGCTGTACCTTTGTCCATATTTCAAAATTTATTCTGCGGTGTTTTTATGTTCATGATATAAAATTATAAATTCGTATTTTAAAAAAAAAAAAGGGTATTTCTAAATATTAGAAGCCCAGGCCCAACACATATTGGGCTCTTCCTTTGAGCATGGAGTGACAAAAATAGATGGATTGATGCTACTTTCACCTGGCAAAACTCTCATAAACCCCCTTATCCATTTGAATTACAAAAATATTCATATAGATTTATTTCTAAAATTACCCACTAGATCTTTATTTTCTCTCTCTAATGTATCTTAACTTTCTCTGTCTATAAACTTTCTCAACTTTTTTTTTTATTACATGGGATTATTCAAACTCATTAATGTATAAGCGATATTCTACAAAATTCTTTGGGATCAATTCTGGCATTGATCTTAATAGGCTGCGCATATTTTTAACCCTCACTAATATTTGAGGGATGTCTACTCCACTCATTCATACATTGATGCTAATGGAGCTCTGCCCAAATTTTTAACCCTCATTAATATTTAAGGGATGTCTACTCCACTCACTTATGGGTAAGGAAGAAGACTATCTTTCACTCAATATAATTGAGGAAGGAAATATCCCCACAATACGTTTGTGGGGGCTCGAACCCTAACCACTCGGACAAAGGCCAAGTGGCTAATAAACTTTCTCAACTTAAATAATTTTGTTTCTGTTTAAATTTCCTCTTACAATATAAATCATTTGAACACTTTCCGTATTGAAATATTATTAATAACTTTGTTTCACATCATTTCCCTTCATTTTCATTTCTCATCAAAACCCTATAAGATCTTGACTTTCTCTTTCTAAAATTAACGTACAAAACCGAATCTTTTAAAACTCAATACATTTTTTTGAGTGAATCGATATAATTTCTACTTTAGTTAAGATTATTTCACTTAATCTAAAATCATTAGCACTTTATATGCAATTTCAACGCTTTTTCTATAGTTAACTAAAACGTAAAGAAAATCCCTGTATTTTTAACAGCATTAAAAAATGAAGACAGGTTTGGCAAGATTACTTTCCCTATTATAAAACAATGTTTAAGGTCAAAATTGGAAACATAAAATATAAAGTTTTACATAGAGTTGGTAAAACGGGTCATCGTATTGTGTTCGTCTCATATCATTCTCGTGTCGTGTTAAATTTAAATTGACCTAAATCTAACTCATTTAATAATCGTGTCAAAATATTAAGATCCAAACCTGATACAAAAAATAAATGAGCTACTCAATAACCCATTTAATATATACATATTTAACAAATATTATAGACACACACACACATACAAACCTACCTATACACACCCCCTCAAAATATTATACATTTATACTATTAAATTTTTTAATTATATATATGTAAATAATACTATATATCAATATTATACATTATATGTGTACTAATATTTTACACACTTACATTGTATACTAATATTTTACACATTATTAAAGTTCTAAGTTTATATAAAATTTTATAAATAAAATACTGTGTATATACCTACCCCTCCACAAAAAAAAAAAATTCAATATTTGAATTTTAATGATAAAAATTTAAAAATTAATTTAAAAAATATAATCATATCATTGTTTGGGTAGATGAATCAATAACTTTAACTTTAACATTAACCCGACATAAAAAAAAATTATACCGACATACACCGACCCATACCCAATTTTTACAAGATATTTAAGGGGTGTCAAAAGCACTAACTCAAATAGATATTCAAAAGTTGGAATTTAGCAAAAAGCCTTAAACTAACGTGACTTGATATTTAATGTCAAACTTACAGATATAAACAAAGGAATGAATACTTGTAAGTTCCACATTAGTTGCAAATACATCAACCAAAGTTATGAATTTCCATGAAAATTTATAGGGATAGATTCATATTTTGAACTACCATATAAGACCAAATAGATTCACTTACCATGTAACTGTGGTATAAATCTTCAGGAACGAGCTTTAAAAAGTACAAAACAACTTAAAATGCAAGTTATTACAGACAATATTGTTTAAATCGGTTCATGAAATCGCCAGTCAAAATGAAATTAATCTCAAACTGAGAGCCGCCATTTTCAAGAGTGGCCGCCTTCACAGGCACGTAGCAACAAACAGTTTAAAAAGTTTTTAACTGGCGTCGTCAAACAAACCTACCAAATCCTTAAACATTCTTGGAAACCAAAACCTAGATTGCAGACACTTGGATCAGAACAGGCAAACACAGCTTTTTCCCAGTTCAAGAACATTCTGGTTCCCTGCTTCTGTTTTCGTTTGCAGTCTGTCGCACAAATTGTCCCCTGACGCGAGGCCGTTGTTCTGCTAGCCTCTTCCTGCTTTGGTACCGAACCTAAAAATATAGTTAAGGGAAAAAAACATAAGGCCGATCCATCTGAGGAAAAAGAAGCATGTGGAAATATCAACAGGAAATAGCAGATTATTGTTTGGAAAGGAAAGGTTGTGATGAAGCAAAATATGCAGCACCTTTACTTTACTACTTGCTAGATGTTTGCAGGACAAAATAGACTAATTACCCCAGTCAATCACATAGCCGATGTGCAAAGAGGCACACAAGAGCAACTGCTTGCACATCGTGAACAGCGACATCTTTGATATCTAAGATATATGCTTGAATGCTTCCCATTAAATCATGGTTAACAATGATAAAACCACCAGACTACTAAAGCAGAAAGCCATCTGCCATACTTCACAGTATAAGGAATTCACCCATGCACCAGCACAGCTAATCAATATGGTGAAAAGAAACATGCCGATGACCTAATTCTACTAGTGAGGCAGAAAAAGATAAAAGAGAGTAGAAATGGATTGAAGTATGAAAATTAAAATAGTTTTCCACCTAGATAGAACCAAGAAGTCCAAAATCTGAGAATACAGCCAAATATCTGTTACCTTTTTCCGGAAGCATCTTTCGTTTCTCTTCTGGCGAAACTTGGTCAATGCAGCTTCCCTCTCGGCGAACTTGTTTCTATCTATTCCGTTTCCACTTCCACTGCCACTCCCACTAGCACCACCACTGCCACTTTTCCCAACAATCCCATTATCACTTTCTACATTCATCCCTCCAGCATTCACTGCAGTGCTGCTTCCATTTTGCCCATTGCTTCCATGGTTACTGCCTGAGGCACTTCCGTTTACACTGTAGTTTCCAGCATTAGCTTCAACAAAACCACCCAACATATTTGATGACCCACATTGTGGAACAGCGTCAACCCTCTTTTTCAGTGATAATTGATCATGGTCATGTGGCAGATGTTGCTGCTGCATGTTGTGAACAAGATGGTGGCAGTTATCATAATGTTGTGTGAGCTGCTGTTGTGTGCTCCTAGGTTGGGCCAGCACTGGTGAGGCCACCAAATCATCCCTCTTATCTAACAGAACTTGCTGGGGACTGCCTAAAAGTTCTTTTTTTGTAGGCTGGAAAGAAGATGAGTGCAAGTGATTGACAGTAGATGACACTTCTAACTTGTTCTTCAAACCTGCCGGCTTGATAAAAGCATTATTGGTAGTAGAACCCATATCCATGTTGTTGCTTCCCCCATTTGAATGAGATTGAATGCCACACTCTGAACCTTTCTTTATGATTTCTAAGCTATTAACAACTTGAGAAGCACTTTCAATGTTCCCACCAGGACCCTTATTTCCATTTGAGGCTGTATTATACCTGCAAAGTGACAGACAAACAATTATTGAACGAAACCATTCACGATTCACATGATGCCGATTAGAACTATTTCAGCCTATCAGCAGAAAAGAATATCAAAATATCAAAAGTAATTATAACTTCCTTATACCTTGAGAAGGCTGAAGAATCGGAACGTCTCAATACATTGCGGTCATCCTGAATTGTTGTCCCAATGTCTTTAACTCCTCTAAGTCTCTTTAAACTGAGTTCCAGGGATGGTAATTCTTTGCAATTCTTAATGGATTTACTGTTCATATCTAAGATCTGGGAAGGTTTGTTTGAAGCCTCATACTCTGTATCCTCCTTATCAGAATCAATAATCTTAGTTATGGCCCCTGCAAGTTTAGCAGCTTCATACTTCAGTTTGCCAGATGGACTCTCAGTATTGAGGTCCAGCTGTCCTCTGTCAATTTGCTCACTGAATTTAGAGGAGCCTAGATCAAGCTGGTTAGTTTTTTTCATGCCTACAAGTTTGATGGGAGACTCAGTTTGGTACTCAAGTTGCAAATCTAGACTTCTTTCGCCACCCACATCCCGGTCTCTGCTGTGTATTGCAAAATTTTCTGAAAGATAGAATTGAAATTATGTTTAAGCACAGAAACAACATGAAACAAAAAATGGATAACAAAAATGTTAAGCCCATCTTGTACATAGCCATGCAGATCCAAATATCTCATACCACATCGTTCCTCATGTTCTTGACACTCTTTCACTGAAGTCACAGGAACCCTTCTGCTACCAGTTATCTCAGCATTTGAGTGGATAACCTGGGCACAGGTGCTATCAGGGCAGTCGGCTAGTTGATCAGAAGGAGACATATGCCTGGGGCTATCAACTTCCACGGCTTTTTTTGTCCAAGAGCTCTACAAAATGTAAAAATAGTTTAATGGTGCATATATACTTATACAGTCCAACTTGTATATATCCCTAATTCATTTTAAGAACTTTGAAATCAATATAAGATTTCCATATAGTTAGAAAACCATTATTTAAGAAATCACTATATTAAACCAAGCAAAATGATACGTAATTGATAAGAAGATGAAGAAGCAACTAAGGTGTTAGCCTACCAGACCCTTACCATATGTAAGAAATACCATAGACAGCACAACAGAGATGCAAATGCAAAGTAAAGGAAACAAATATAGTATCACACATCTTGTACATTCGTATTTCAAACTGAATATGAAATTGCACATGATTTTCTTATTTGTCAACACACGTGTAATACCTGGGTGCCGCTCCCATCATCACTTCCATCCCCACCATTCAGACCAATGCTCCCATTATCGTCTTCATCATTGCTACCAGTATTATTGCCTGACTTTTCAACATTTTTTGATTTTATAGATTTTTGAGTTTGCGTGCCGCTTTCACTTCCACTACCACTAGACTGAGAGAGATTACAAATTAATAATAGAACAAAAGAGAAATGCAAAATTTGGAACAATATCAAGAGTTTAAAGCAATATGCAATACTAGTATAAATATTGTTATAGAAATATAACTCTTCCTAAATAATATTTCATGACATGTGATATATATCTTAGATGAGAAGAATTTTTTTTTTTTTTTTTGGGTTAAAATTGTAGTGTCATAGACTCATAGAGTGGTAAAATTGGCAGTAGATGAAGGCAAAACTCTGTTTATGGAAGGGAGTCCACATTTGAAACAGAAAGATCTTTAGGAACTCACACTATGGCATCTTCTCCATACATGCTGCCAAAGGTTCTTAAGCTCATTCTTCCGTATCGGCTTCACCAGAAAGTCAACAGCACCTTTTGATAAACACTTAAAGACTAAACCCATGGAGTCAAGAGACGACATCACTGCAAATAGATATAGATCTCACCAAAAGTAGTTAAAAGTATCCAAACGGAAAATATTTTTGAAAAGTAATAAATAATAGTGCTAGAGCAATTTAATAAAAGGGCAAACAAAAGTTAAAAAGGTAGAAACATTGGGGGCAAAAAGAAAATGAAACTTACTAATGACAGGCAAGTTTTTTCGCGTTTTGTGGTTCATAATCTTGCCCAGAAGAGCAATTCCTGATAAGTAAGGCATGACCTCAGTTAAGACAAGGTCAATATGATTGGTCAAATCTTCCAGTATCTTCCATGCTTGTAGTCCATTTGCTGCTTCAGTAACTGGAAATGCCAATATGAATGTTATAATAAAAAATAGTACATTAAATGATTCGAAGATATATATTTACCAACAAAGTAGCATATATGAGTCGATATATCATGATGCAACAAGTAGAACTATCACTTATATGCCAAAAATAGAAACACTAGGACTCTGACTGTGTTTTGCAGCTGACCTTAGTGGCTTCAGAATATAACTTACAAATCAAGACTTGAACTCATCCTTCGAAGCCCGGTCCAAGCTTACTGCAAATGAATTACCAAAACAATTTCCAAATTTTATAATTTAGTTTGGTTAAATTGGTCACAGCATTCTAGCTGAACATTCCACTTAACAAAGAGGCAGCAGTTGGCAGAAGAAGAATACAGAATTGATTTGACATAACTTTAAACTTATGTAAGGTTACACTAAGATCCCAAATATTCTACTTGATGCCTACCATTTGACTGATAGAGGTTCTTAGTTTCCTTTAGAGATTACACTAAGATCCTAAATATTCTACTTTATGCCTGCTATTTGATTGATAGAGTTTCTTAGTTTGACCCCTACTGGTTGAAATGTCTGCAATGAACCTTCATAGTTCTCGTTCATTACATTTTTCAACGGAATAGTAACAACGTCCTACACTGCACTAGCAAGCATGTTCAAAACACAAATATTCAATTCCATATGGATTTTTCTTTTTTCTTTCCTGATTCACATTTAATAATAATCCATTTAGAAACCCACTGTTCTCCTTTATTTCTTTTCCATCTCTTTTGTCTCCTTCCACGTCAATACTCTCTGCCCCCTTTGCCCCTTTCCACCTTTTTCTCCCTTCCTCTGTTTTCTAGCCTTTTTTTCCTTCTGATTCTCCATCAATTAATTAGTTTTAAAATTCCAAATCTTGCTTCTACATCAGGAATGTTGTATTATAAGCTAGATATGCTTGATAACCAATCAAAACTAAGTCAACATGCAATTAGTAACACGAAATTTTAGAGTGTCTTTTCAGCAAAATAAAAGTTATGAGGGATGAATTTTGATTTTCCAAGCATATGATAAAAGCAAACCAGTTTTTCTTTTAAGTACAACTTATAACTAGTGCAGTTCTCCCATCAAAAGCTATAGCGTATTCCACTTTTCCCAATATATACATTAGGAAATAGAAACTGCAAAAAGGGAAAAAAATGCAAAGAGTGTTACAATGATACACTGAATATAAACTTCGATTGCATTTTTTATTTTATTTGGAGCCATCTAGTTCATCTCTATGATATAGAATTTTAAGGGAAAAGTCCCACATTGGTTGAGAACGAATCTTGGCTATTCATATAAATTTGAGTATGAGTTAGGCCACAGGCTGCCACACAGCAGCAGACCAGCCTACAAGTGGTTGAGAATATATCGAGGGCTATGTATATAAGACTGAGGCAATACTCAACTCTTGAGCTAGCTTTTAGGTATGAGTTTGGCCTATGGGCTTTTACATGGAGTACTAAAGAACCAAGATGTCTGTAGAACTTGCTTGAAAACCATGTTTGCTAATAGACTATGTAACTTGAAAGCCATGTTTGCTAATAGACTATGTAACTTGAAAGCCATGTTTGCTAATAGACTATGTACTAAAATTTTCTATGAAGATGTAAAAAAATCAGGACACCATACAATGGCAACATTCTTTTACTGATAAAAATTACATTCTTGAGTTCCTGACATTTCATCTAATTGTCTTTAAGTTAAAAATTATCTGTGACCACCGTCGTTAGTAGTTATTGGTTTCAATAGTCCATTCAATGTCAAGCACCAAACATATATGCCAAACAAAATGACAAGTTTGTAGGATGATGTCATTCCATTACTTGAAAAGAACAATAGTTAAAGAGAATAATTTAAGAAATGGGCGATTCCTTCCAAATGTGTCAAGTCAATGTTAAAAGTTTAAACCTTAGCAAATGGCATCATGAAACAAAACAGCATCGCAGCAAGGTAGTACATGATAAAAGGAGAGATAAATTATATAAAGGATGATTATAACAGTTTATCTCTATGATGACAAAAATAACTTAGAGAGGATATGAACAAAAATGTGATACAGAGGTTGTATCATTTGGGATACATACAAGAGTGTAGAACAAGATAAAAGGAAATAAACTGTGTAAATGGAAAACATAATAATTCATGTTTATGATGACAACAGTGCATGAGAAGCTGTCTTTGTGTTCTATTACTGTTGGACCCTTACCCATTCGCTTAAGTGAAAGTTAAAATTTTTTACAAATCATTTTTGGCAAAATCAACCCACTAATTAAACCATAATAAGTTGTGATTGTCTTTGTTGTAGTGTTAGTCATGGTGCTTGTATTTTATCCAGATAGAGGGCATTAACAAAAATGTTTGAAGCTGTGTTTGTGTTCTGTTTAGGGGTGGGCATAAACCCACAACCCATGGGTTTACCCAAACCCAAACCAAATAAAATTGTTTGGGTTGGATAAGTCATGAAATGGGTTAAATTTGGATTTTTATGGAAGAAATCATTTCACAATGGTTTGGGTATGGTTTACCCATGGGTCATGAACAAATTCAAGGTAACATATATATGAAAAATAAATTAAACAAAATAAAAGGCTAAATCAATATTTTAATAATAATTTTTTATTAAAATTATTATTATATAATAATTATACTAATAGTAATTATTATTATATAGTAATAATACTACTACTAGTTATTATTATTATATAATAATAGAAATGCTTCACAGGGCAAACATATATGCAATTAGTTGTACAGTGCACTATTGTATAACAATTTTTTATGGTCTCAACTTGAGTTAAAAGACTAAATTAACATTTTAATAAATTACTCAAACAATTTTTTATGAAATCCTCTAATATAATTTTATAATCCTATTTATATTGTAACTTACTAAAATTAAAAATGTAATTGATTATAAGATTTTATCAAATAAAATATGATTCTATTGTTATTTTTTAATTAAATTTAAACCTAATTAGATTTCATGTCTAATTTTTCTTACTACATTTAAAATTGTGGCGCTTTTCTAATTACAATAAATTTTAGATTTATTTCTTTGAAGATTTAAATTTATACAATTAAATAATTTAATTTTAATGGATTGCTTTGATACTTGAGTTGAGATATCTTATCTTACTTTAATTTGTATTGATATTGTTAGAATTATGTTGTAATATGGTTAATATTTAAGAACGAAGTTATTGTAAAATCCATTATTCATAATTTTTATCCACTACATTTTTTCATATTTTAATATTAATTAATAATAATTAATAATAATTATAATTTAGTATAGTTAAATTAATTAAAATAAAAAATATTTTGATTATAAAATTCAAACCAAACCCAAATGGATTGGTTTGAGTTAGGTTAAAAATATTTGAGTTGGTTTGGGTTGAACCCAAATTTTTATGGTTTGGTTTGGATTGACTTAAAACCCAACCCAAACCAACCCATGCCCACCCCTAGTTCTATTGCAGAATAAATAATATTGTTGGACCCTTAACGGTGAGCTTATAAATGAAAGTCAATTTGATCAAGAGTTATTATCTCCCATTGTATTAGTTAAATATGATAGGTCACGCTTGTCTTTGCTGTAGGGTTTGTCATCAAGGTAGGATTTGATACAATTGTCTACCATAGTGGGGCTTTTAGAGCTTAAAGAAATACTATTGCCAGGCCTTTACTACTCAGCTCAAACTACTTTTTAGTTGAGTGGTTACTTAACATGTTATAGTATGATCAGAAGTGTAACAACATATCATGGGTGGATGTCTGCATCTTTTCAAAATCTGAATAATTAACTCTACGTGAAATGAGTTACTTAAAAAAAATATATCATCAACTCCATCACTTTGATTATCCAACTCTTTCAAGAGAGACTCAATCAAGTTCATATCTCTTAGCAATTCTTTGTCAAAAGAGTTGTTACATATATGTCATTCTATACTAAATAAACTTAGCTACTAACCTTCATAACCGCAATTTCGAAGCAGAGCAGCAACAACATGGCGAGTAGAATCATCATTTTCCACAAGCAAAACCTTGAGGGATCTCAAATGAAGAAACCGCTCCCAACAAACCGTTGTACCTTGAGGTTGCTCCTGCGGCATTTGCAGCACAGCTGAGGCCGGAACAGCCCCTTCACAGCCATCTTTTACATCCTCAGCAATGCTACTGTCATTCAACTGATCATCGTCAACTAAATCTTGTTGTTCCCCCACAACTGCATCCTCATCTCTCTTGCTCCCAGCTTGCAGACAATGATTTAGTTCCTGTAACTGTTTGTGGGCTTTGCCATCAACATTCATCTAGACACTCCCTATCAATCAGATTCAAAAACACTGATAACAAAAATAATAATAATAATGAAGGCCCAAGATCGTAGCAGTAAAACAAAATTTCCTCTTCAACCAGCAAAACAAATGGCACATATCTTCCTCTTCGAGAATCCAACCTCTGTAAATACAAACAGTTCAATCTAATACAAGCCCCAAGTCACCGTCTATGCAACTGACACAAAAATCAGGTCCATGATTAAATTCACACAAAACACCACCTATGAGACTGTTTGTTCAGAATCTTCTAAAAAATTCCCCAAATCCGATAAGCCGTTTCATAACAGTAAGAGCAAAGTGTCCTGTTAGAGAAAAGTCAAATCAGCATCAACTCAAAACACTCTATAAAAAATCCAAAATATTTTCCCAAACTTTAACTGAAGGTCAGTTTGATATCAAACATTTTCAACTTATCCAAATAACTGAAAATTTCACAATTATAATTCCAAACCCTAGAGTCAAAGCATAATGAGACAATTACATAAAATTTTGAAAAAAAGTGAAAATTGGAATTATGATCACAATCATCAATTAAAAACTCATTTCAAAACTTTTAACACACTCCATAATCATTAACCAATCCATCAAATCACTAAAATAATAAGACAAAACAAAATTGAACTCATAACCAGATGATAACGACAGTAATAAAATGAAATTTAACAAGTTAAATACTCAAAATATCAATATTATTGTGAAAGTCAAGAAACAATACTGAAGATGACTATTACCTCATAAGCTTCATTAACCACCGTTAACGAGCTCAATCGAGGTGAAATTTACTTGAGCCATAAAGTTCCACAGAATTTAATCTTAATGTCAAAACATGATTTAAATTGAAAAAAAAAATTAAATACATATATATAATTTATTGAATTAATATCGTTTTATTTTTTATTTTTTTAAATTCAAAACAGAACGACTGAACGCAGAGAAAAAATCGGCGACCTTGTTTGTTCTTTTGGGGCAAGTGTAAGAGGAGGGAGGTTCCATGACGAGTTCGATGTTGCTGACGTGGACAAAATGGAGGCGTGGAGTGTTCGAGAGATTCCATGTGGGATTTACGATAATCAAGGTGGTAAAAAATTATGGGTCGGGGTAGTTGCTGAGCTGGAAGAAATCAAAAGCCGTGAGCTCGATCGTTTGTAAAAAATTTTGGAGATCTCATTGGTGACACTTGTCTCACTGGCAGCGGAGGAATATAAAAAAAATAATGTTAGTGGGAACGTCGTTTTCGACGAGGTAATATTATTTAGAAGCCCCTGTTGTTTCTAAAACGTAGTCAGAATCCCTCAATTTTTTTAAACCAATTCAAAATTCAAAGTAACTTGTATCAGACTATCAGTTAAGTAAAAATTTTATTAATTAGTTTAATATTTTCTCATAATGGCTGTAAAGTTTAATTGTCTGGGAAATATCTAAATATAAATCAACTAAGACAACTTATATATTACTAATGAACAAATTCTTCTCTTGAACACTTATTTTTCTCAAATGCATAAGTCTTAATTTTATAAATTTTATGATGACATAAATGAGATACTGAGAAAATTTTGTAATATGCATAAGATTTGAATTAAGTTGAATTTTATGGTGACGTAAAAGAGTTTTATTATAAGAGTCATAAATAAAATCTATGATCTGGAGATGGTTAATTAAGTTGGTACATATTTTATGATGAATTAATAAAAATTTGTGATCATTCAACTAGATTTTATTATGCCCATATATTTTATCAATGCCTACAGAAAGATCAAATGCTACTTATTTATGTCATTATTAACCTTTAATTTAGTATAGTTTAATTATTTTATGATTGTCAAGCTGACTAACACATAGACTAATTTATGTTTTACTATTAAAATAAATTTATTATGTCATTTTTTTCATTCACATTCTTAAAATGATTAAGCGTCACGGCCACTTAGAAAAGAAAATTAGTAAATAATAAATAAAATTGACATTTAACTGTGGCATTGAGGGGGAGTACAAATGAATTTTAAAACATATTACAATTTGGATTATTTCTCCAAAGAACAAGGGCTTCGGCACAGTTTCTCTTGACGTCTAGTAGCGTTTTTTTATTATTTTTCTGGATTTTTGGTCGGTCTAATAAAATAACAGAAAGTCGTCACGGCATTTTGGCGGTGTAAAATTGACAATTATAAAATGGTTTCCTATGTGAAGTCGTGTCTACAAGTGATTCGTTAGTTTTGTAGGGAAAATATCTAGGGCCAAGGCCACTCAGCCAGCCATCAATATGAACACAGCGTGCGCATATTCTCTTACAGGAAAAGACAAATTTGCCCTAGTTCAGACCCTTTTTCCAATTACATTCAAAATTAATAATTTGTACCCACGATATTTTTAGGGTAAGTTTTTTTTTTTTTTTTAATTACATGAGACTAATACTCATATTACAATTCATATTATATGAGATTTACAACTAATAATATCATTCATACACAAGACCACTATTTTTAAACCACGATACTAAGACCACTCGATTTTTAAACCTTCTCAAATATTCGAGGGATGTCAAATTTTCATATTGGGAGAAAGACTGCCTTCACTCAAGCCCTGAAGCTCCAAGAAAAGAAATATAAATTAAACCCCTGCAATGCGTCTGCGGGGGTTCAAACCACTTCCCTCATACTTGTGAGGAAGTGGCTCTAGCCACTTGGGTTAAGCCCAAGTGGTTAGGGTAAGTTCATCTACTTGAAATTGCTCTAAAATGAAATATTTTTTTATAACCACAATTAAAATAATAACTAATAAAATTATCAACTGTAAGTAAGTTATTATTATTATTTGGGAGGAAAGAGAATCCTAATTAGGACTTGTTGTGAATCTTAAGCCTAGTTAACTAAATCATGCATCTTTAAACTCTATTATCATAAAAAATAAAATAATGTCCTTATTATGATAAATTTTCATTTCAATCATTTGACTCTTCTCATTGAAAAATATGTTTGCGAGATTCATGCATACAAGTCTCCGCCTTGTACTCTATCATGCATTCATGATTCATGAATGCATCTTTGTCGCATTTTATACAACATACAAGATTCTGTCTTCTTACATTTTACCTTGTTTTACAAGATATTGGAGTGAAAATTAAATCATTAAAGATATAAAAGGCATTAAAAAATAAATAAAGATCTGAAAAAACATAGGGTCAAAACTCATGACAGGGCACTCCAGGGATTTCTTCTGAGTTGAATTTGAAAATGAGAATGTTGTTTCCTACACTTTCCACTTTGAATTCTTTAACAGCTCTCCACACTTGTTGCATTGCAGCTCTCTATCCTTCTGTATTAATTCCTTTGTTTAGTACAACTTTACCCACCAAACAATTTGCGGCGAGCTTCAGTCCTTTCTCTTTCATACTGCCTAACAGAGCAATCTTGTCGTTCTCTTCTTCTTGCAAAGTGTTATAGCACTGCACTTTCATATGAGTTCCTCTGTATCCATACTTCAAAATGACTTAAAAAGACTACCAATAAAGATTCTCAAACCAACTCACAACGCTCCCTTCTCCCTCTGTAATTACTCTTTTGATTAATGCCTTACCAACTCACTACCTGTACCTTCTGTTGTTTCATATTTTTTCTCTGAGATAACAACCCACTCAACAAGTGAGTGACCTATAAGAGTCATGACGACTCATTTTCCTCTCATTCCTCGTACCCCCTTCAGAGAGAAAGAAAGCACTATAGAAGAGAGACATTTTCTATTTGGCCAGTCCTATGCTGATCCACTCCAGAGATTTCTTAAAAGCAAATAGCGCATCACTAAAACAATTGGTTCAAGGCAAGATAGTCCAAAATAAGTTTACTAGATGCTAATTTACCCAGTTTAATAAGAATTTCAAATTCCAACTTTGCTTTGTCTGGTAAGTGGACTTCGAAATTCTTCAAATTGACAAGTGAAAATGACAGAAATGAGATGTTTACTTTTCATAGGGTCAAGAAACACTTTCTTGCCAATGATATCATTAGAGATGAGAGATAGCCCCTACGTTTTATTCAATATTATCATAATTTTAGTGATAATATTGTTTTTAAACAGAAGATAACTAATATCGATTAGTGCTTTGACACATCCGCAATTCATCATGATCATTTATCCATCCAGAGCGTACAAGATACAAGACTCTTCCACTTTTCTACCAAGCAACTTCCACCACTTTATGTTAAAAGTTAAAAAATAAAAAAAAATGAAAATGGTGCACAAGCAAAGAATAGTATATGCCCCGGTTGTGACATTAGATTAAAGGCAGCCTCACACAAGTTCTTTTTTGGCAAATTCAACTTTCAGTGAAATTGTTTGGTCCTCTTTTATGGGGTGGGGGTATATACTGCATTTGCTTCCCTGCCATGCAAAGAAGGTGCTGTTGATTTACATTCCAACCAGTCCTTTCCCCTGCATAATTTGCAGAAGTGCGAACATTTTTTTTTAAAATAAATAAATAATAATTGAAAACCAGATCTTACCTCAAACAAAATTCGATCCGCAGGTTTCTTCTAGCACCCTAAGATTTTTATAATAAAAACACTCTGGAGTTCTTCGGAAAATATAAGAGCTGGGTGACAGATTTGATTTCTAGGTGTGAAAGTGTGAGACACCATCTATCTTCACTGCTCAGACTAACGCAGCCAAAGAGCTGGTTTTGCGTCCCAATTTATTATATGCAGCCGTGTAAACTTACTGCCTGGCAACACTAAAGCCAGCCAGCTCGGCCAGCTGCAATGGCAAGTGCAATTTGAACTATGTTTTATAATAAACAAACCAGATCAGACTTTCCATGGGTCTAGTTCATAAAAGAAATGTCAATGTGTTGTCAGCACCATCGCTGCAACCAGTATGACGGTAGAACCATTGTACAATTGCAGAAACGAAATACAAAAGACTGAATTAAACAAGATTCCAATAGAAAAGGAACATCTACACCACCAATTTCAGAAAAATAATAGTATATGATATTTGTGGGGGGTAATGCGCGCAGAGTTTCAAAAAACTAACATCAGTATAATGACCAAGCTTCATTTTATATCTACATCACAAAAAGCATTTTAGTTGAGACCTTTTGAACATTAGATTAGCACTTTGAAATGCACCCAAGTTTTAAATTCATAATCATATGTACAGCTCTACAATACAATTATACCAATGCCAACAAATTATGTTCTTTCATATCAATTTCCACTATCAGTACTTAATAGACTCCTTTACCAAATCATCGTTCAACCACAAAATGTGTTGACAAATATTCTCCTCATCTTAAACTAGATACAGCAAAATTTCTTTGTAAAATGAAATACAGTAAGCCTGACAATGCATCAGTTATGATCTAATGAATAGTTAGATCTTAATTATTTTTATTCAAAATTTTTAAAAAAAAATTCTCTTCATCATGCAAAATTGATCCGCATGCACCTTTTACATGCAAAGAATGGCAACACTAACTATTAAAAATACAGTAGTATGCAATAATTTATGCAGCAGCAGACTGCTTTTCCTCATACTCATCAAGATTTAGAGCTTCCAACAACTTTGGCCAGGATTCTGGGATTCCTCCGGGTAGATCGAATTCCAACAATTTTCCTCGATTGCGGTAGAATTCCTCCACAGGCTGACTCTGCAAGCACAATGGAAATACCAAAGCATGAATTATGAATCACTAGCACAAGAAGGGACTTAGTGTAACTACCAGTAAAGCCAAACAATATGGACCACTGTTTAATCCCAGACCAATTTGACACACAACATCTGCACTGGCCCGTGCAACATTAAAAAAAAAAAAAGTGGACAAATAGTTATTGGA
Source organism: Citropsis articulata (assembly GCA_030449925.1). NCBI lineage: Eukaryota > Viridiplantae > Streptophyta > Magnoliopsida > Sapindales > Rutaceae > Citropsis > Citropsis articulata. The sequence continues at coordinate 101,574 of JASUUH010000079.1, forward strand.
AAAAAAACCATTTCCTGATATTCAATATGAAAAATACATTCAGTTGAATAAAGAAATCACATTACAAAATACGAAATTGTCCAATTTTGCTTACATCACAGATGTCTTTCTCAATCAAAGGATAGTAAAAGAATGTAATGATACCTTTTCATTGTAAACACGAAGCCTTTCTTTAACCACTTCTTCGGTATCATCTGCTCGAGTGATTAGCTTCGACATACAATGGGCAGGGGGAAGAAGGGGGGCCATGCTAATTGAAGGGTTGCCATTCCCACCCTTGACATTGATATTGGCGAGATTGAAATTTCCTCCACACTGACTGCACATTCTTCTACCAAGGCATTTCTCAAGCAAGACATCTTCACGAAGCTTTAGATTAACAACCAAATCAATGTCCATCACCTCTTCTAGTATTTCCTGAAACATAAGTAAACAAGCTATGTTAAAAAAGTATAACAAACCAAAACAAAAAAACAGTGACAAATCTGTAAAGAGTAAAAGAAGGACGAAGAGAGCAATTAGACAAAGAAAAGTGAGAAAATAAAATGATTATTTATTTAAGGAAGTATTTGTTGTACGTTAAAAGGAGAAGCACCTCATGCAGATGACAAAACAAGGTCTGAGAAACACAGAGGAAAAGTAATATGTTCCAACTTAGAAACATAAATTTAAGAACACCACGAACAATTCCAAATTGAGAGCAAACCAACTGATCTTTGGCTAAGAATTTTAAAATCACATGGATGATTCTATTGTAGGTATCCAATAGGCAATTGGGAAGCTGTGAGATATAAGCTTTCAGTAGCACAAAACATTATTCTAGTTGTTTAAGGAAAGGAGTTGCTCACCGCTTGTTTCACCGTTCGAGGAAAACCATCAAGAATAAAACCCGATTCACCTCCGGCTTGCCCAGCTTCAAGTCTCTTCGACAATAAGTTGAATATAATTTCATCTGAAACCAACTGACCTTGGTTTACAATCTCCGAAAGCTGCGGCAGACCACAAAGAGAATATGAGATCAGCATCTTAGTTTGACACAAGAGAAAAATCAAAGCAAATGATAAGAGCTCAGTTGAACCCATACAAGTTTGACAAAATTGGATTATCATCACGAAGTATTGTGGCCTAAACTACAAGTAAATGACAAAATCATTTCTAATATTTCTACAAGATGACTTAAAAATTTGCTAGTGCACAGTATTATCACCTAAAGTACATCGAATTTAAGCAGAAGTAGGTTCAATTTCAACCAATGAAATAAAACTTAAAAAAATAATAATAACGCAAAATAATGATAAAGAAAAACCTGCTGAGAGAGGGAGCCAGAGGAGGCAAGTTCTTCGCGAACGAGATCGCCGGTGGCGATATGAGGGACGCCGAGGAACTTGGAGAGGCGGCTGGCGTAGGTACCCTTGCCGACGCCAGGGCAGCCCAAGAAAACCCATTGAACATTTCTGTCCTTGGGAGCTTTACGCGCGGAATTGTGGTTCTGAAAGTAAGATTTGATCTCAGGCTCTGGCGCCGCTGAAGCCGAAGAGTAAAAGTATACAGATCTTGTTATGTTAGCGAAGAGTTTTGAAGAGGGTTTTGATACGCGTGATAAGGCCGCCATTATTGGTGTGAGATGCTGAGATCTTTTGAGACAGCGGCGGCTCTGATATGAAGCTACTAGTTCAACGGTTACTCGATTGGCTACAGCTTTGTATGGTAAAAACGTTATGGGTTTCAGCCCTAATTTTGCGCTAACCGGTGAGAAATAAGGGTGTATTTACCTTACGAATAAAGAATGAGAATGGAGGTTACCTCATGAATAAAGAATAAAAATGGAGGAACGAGTATTAAAGATATGATAAAATTATATTTAAAAATAAAAATAAATTATGTGGATTTTATATAATTTGAGAATAAATAATGGGTATTTTATTTTTATGAGGGGTAGGGAATGAAAATGTAAGAATGAAAATGAAAGTTGAATTTATTTTTGTACTCTTTTAATTATTAATTTATTATTATTATTATTATTATTATTAAAAATAATAAAAATAATTATTATTATTTTAGTTATAATAATTAATAATAATTAAAATAATAAAGTTAATAAAATTTAATAATAATAATAAATATTAATAATGATAATATTAAGAAAAATAATAATAACAATAATTAATAATAACTAAAATAATAAAGTTAATAAAATTTAATAATAATAATAATAATAATAAATATTAATAATGATAATATTAGTGAAAATAATATTAACAATAATTAATAATAATAAAATAATAAAGTTAATAAAATTTTTTAATAATAATGATAATAATAAATGTTAATAATGATAATATTAATAAAAATAATAACAACAATAATTAATAATAACTAAAACAATAAAGTTAATAAAATTTAATAATAATAGTAATAATAATAATAATAATAATAATATTAATATTAATATTAATATTAATATTAATATTAATAAATGTTAATAATGATAATATTAATGAAAATAATAATAACAATAATTAATAGTAACTAAAATAATAAAGTTAATAAAATTTATTAATAATAATAATATTTATAATAATTATTAACATTTTATTATTATTATTAATTTTATTTTTAATTAATATCATTTTTATAATAATATTTATACATGTATCTAGTTAATGAAAATTATATTATTTAATACTGTGGGTATTTTGGTAAATTATTTCTCATTCCCATTTCTCATTCCTATTTATTTTACCAAGTAAACACATCAATGGCATTCCAGCACATTCTTATTTGCATTTATTTTTGCCAAGTAAACATTAGAATCTCATTCCCATTCCCTATTCTCATTCCAGCCCATTTTCATTCCCAGCTCATTCTTATTCCCTGAAAGTAAACGCACCATAATAGATAGAAAATCGGACAATTTTCGTTGACTTTTTGTTAATGTTCGATTAATTTACTGTTAATTTCAATTTTCCCCGAGTATTTTGATAATACTTCAGCATACCCACAATAGGTTGGAAACCTCGCCAAGACACTATTGAGTTTCATTGCCATTATCATTGTAAAAATAACTGTAAATATGATATATAAATAATAATTTTAATAAAAATATTAAAGATATTATAAATTTTACACCGCATAACTATAGTTCAAATCATCTTAAATTTGAAATCACACTAGCAATTATTTTAAAAGCTATGATTACCTAACCCTAATATCAAATAGGACTTAAATCACCCCACAATAAACATACAAAAATGTTATGTTATTTGGACACACAAGCCTAGTAAAATGTGCTATTAGTGTTGATTTTTTGGACAAGTTGTGACAATTATATTTGGGTGATGTTTGGTTGGAAGGAGAGAAAAGTAATTTAAATTTTATTTTTATTTTTATTATTTAGTTGTACAAAATATATAAAAAATTAATTTTTATTGGAATTTAATATCAGTTATAATTTAGAATTTGAATTTTTCACCCCTTGGTGTGAAATTGAAATTCAAATTCCTAGAAACCAAAACTTCCAAACTACCATTCAACATTTTAACTTGTTTAATGCCATTAATAATAATTATTTATAATTTTATTTTATCAATTTAATATTATAAAAAAAGTTATAATAATTAAATTTAATGAATGATTTAAGAAATGCAATTAAATAAATAACTTATTAATTTAATATGAAAATATAGAAATATAAATTAATTGTTGTTGGACCGCCACCGAACCCTTAGACCATCGCTGGTAGCCCCTGGAATTTCGCCGGAAAGTCACCGGTCGCCATTGACCGATGTTGATTGCCGTTGACTTTTGCTGACCATCGCAGTTGGCTGCCTTCTATTTATATTAAATTATATTAAATTATATTAAATAGTTTAATATATTAAATATAAATCATGAATTGTTTTAGGACTTTTTGACATTATTAAATTATATTTCATTACTAATATAGCTAATTCAGTATTTAAGGTAAAAGGTAAATTTATCCAAAAAAAAATTATAATTTCTTTCTCTATCAAATTTTATGTCAACACAAACAATAAAATTTTATTTCATTATTCTCTTCTACTCCTTTCTTTTCCTTTCTCCTTCATTTCACTCTTTTCCTCTTATTTCCTTTCTTTAAATCAAGCATGGCCTTGTGGGTAAAATAACATTATTGTTTGATACCACAGCGTCCTCAAACAAGTTAGACCTCGTGGAAAGATTGTTGCGACAGCAGTCAAGAGAGTTGATTTCCAAGGAAATGCGGCGTGTATGGAGGCTGAAGCAGTGTGTATGGAGGCTGAAGCAGTGCTGTTTAAGGACGCTGTGGTATCAAGCAGCCCTTGGGTTGCATTAGCATTCTTTTATTCTATTATATCTTGATATCTCTCATAGTTATTACTGTGCCAGCTGCCGTATCTCTATTTTATGTAGTTCCATTTGTAATTTATATTTTAGATTCTAATACTGGGTATTTTTTAAGAAGGTTTTGGGTTAAAAAATAAGTTTTGGGGTGAGTAGCTATTCTAATTTTGACAATAATAAAATAAATAGACAATTTTATCATTCAACAACTTGAAAGTGTAATTTTTCTTTTAGACCAAATGTTAGTGCATACTGATAAAAGTTTTCAAATAAACCCGTATTATTCCCTCTCTTAACTTTGATTATGCAGTTGCGTAGATCTGCTTATCCCTTCCCCAACTTTGAGTGAAAGGGATTAATCCCCGCTAATGGTACATGTTATGACCTTATGGGTAGAAATCTCACTTCTTTAGAATAGACTCCTCTAATTTCGAAATTTACTTCAGGATTATACTTATCACTATTATAATGATCCAGGGTGAAGACCTTTCAATTTACGTTTCATAATTTTTTTACAAATATTTGCATCTATTTGTCCACATTCAAGTATTTAAGAACTTGAACAAATATTTGTCAAAATAAAAAAAAAAAAATTTAAAGATGATTATTATTTTAACCAAAATCTGATAAAAAATAAAAAATTCATAATTGAAACATACTGAAATTAGAATTGATTGAAATTGGAGTGAGTTAGAATTAAAATAAAGAATAAGAATTAAATAAACTATTTACTTAAAGTACAAGAATTAAAATTATAATAAATTATATTACTATTAATGTTTACTTTATTTTAAGATCAGAATGAATTATTTTAAATTATTATAATATCCTTAATTTATAATTATTATTAAAATATTTATTATATTAGTATTCAATAATAACAACAACAATGATCATTATCACCACCACCATTTTTGCAAGGTGTTGCTACTTCCTCCATACGAGATGCATGGCAGGTGTTGCTGCTTCGACTCAAGATTGATGGCTGGCGGTCAGTGGCTGTGCAATCGGTGATGACTGGTGTTGCCATATGTTGTTTCGATTTTGGGGTCCAATTGCTACTTCGATTTCGATGATTTTCATTCGAATTTTTTTGCTTTTATATTTTCGTGATTTAATTAGGATAAATTTGAAATCCAAAAACTTCAATGGATTATTTTCAGAATTTTGGGAAATGAGGTTATGATTCCCAATCCTTTATGAGTCAGAATTTCAGTAATGATTTCCAATTTCAGCCGGGCCCAAGCTAATCCATACCCCTTCTTATTGAATCATTTTAACTCAAAATTTGTTCTACGAGATGTGATTTAGGAATTAGGATTGCATTTTATGCGTTTTTAATTATTTATTATTACTTCACCCTTAAGGCCTTAAATGATTTTTTTTTTAATTTATTAGGAATTCATGGGCTTTGGTTGCAATATCAAATAATTACAGGCTTACAGCCTTGTCGATTAGTCATCCGTCTTCAGCGCATGCCACGCGTACCTCTTGCATCCCACACAACCAACTAACGGTCTCGTAAGCAAAACACATCCTCCATTGTAGTTTGTACGCAGACACTCAATTCGTTAGGCCATGGCGATCTCTCTCTCAACAGCCCTCTCCCCTAACCCTACCGTACGATTCAACAGACTCACTAATCCCACCCGGACACGTATACTCCCCAACCAATCACCACTCTGGCGACCACGTCACTGGAATAAAACATTAAAACTCTCGCCGCGACGGCCAAGCCACGTCATCGCCTCCGCAGTCTCTGAATCTCCTCCTCCTGTGAGCGATGATACTAAAAATTTACTAGACACAGTGAAAGTGTACGATTTAAACGGAAACGCAATTCCAATTTCCGATTTGTGGAAAGACCGAAAAGCCGTCGTCGCATTTGCTCGCCACTTCGGGTGATCATATTATTACAACCATGTTAGTGTTAGTGAGAATAGTTTTGTTTGATTTTTTGTTGCCTATTTTTTTTGTTTGTTTTCAGATGTGTGCTTTGTCGCAAGCGAGCTGATTATCTTGCCGCCACGAAGGTAATTATTAAAACTCCATGTGGTTTCATTACTACAGAAATATGGACTGCTTGTCGTTTTTTTATCTCTAAATGTTTTTAATGACTAATTGTGAATTGTAATCGTCATGGAGAAATCTAGTGTGCTTCCAGATTGATGTTAAATGTTAGTTCCATAAATGTTAATACAGAATTAACAAGAAGCTTGGAGTGGCTATCAACAAGATTAAGAATGATTGATTTGTTAAGAATCATTGTAGGGAGTAGTAGGACCTGCTTTCTGTTAGGTACAGTCTGTTGGAGTGCTTAAGACTAGTGTTTGAGTTAGTGCTTAATAGATTATACTTTAGGGTCTGACACTAAGCAGTAACACAGTCTGTTAATGTGGGAATTTTCGTGTACAAGGACAAAAGGGTGAAAATCTACAGGTGGAAAAGATGGGAATTGGCCTTTTGACCTTTCATGAAGGTTATAATGAGCCGTGCATAACACAAAATAACAAATAAAATACATTCAAAGGCAAAGGAGCTGACTTAGAATCCCTCTACAAAGCCAAGCCAGACTCTCCTAAAAATTCTTCCCATAACTGAGCCCAAAAAAAGAAAAATCGAAAGGGAAAACCTACGCTACTTAGTAAATCTACTCCAACACTAAAGTCAATAACTAGGTCCATGAGATTTAGGCTAACTTTAATGAAAAAGTATTTTGTCCTTCTTTAAGGAAGCAAAAGAGAGTTAAGGTTGAAAATTCTTCAACAAGGACAAATGTTGAACAGTAAGTCCAATTGCCTTTCATAGAGTGCTAAGCTGACTTTCAAATAATGACTCTACCCTCTTGTGATTGTCCCACGTCCCCTTTTTCTTCCAAGATCCATTTGACTTTTTGTTTGCAGAGAGAAGGGAATATTTTTATGGTATAAAACATATTTCCTTCACTTAGACCCACATGTAAGTACGTAACCTTATCAATTATCTTCATCTTATCTCTTGGACGTGTGTATAAATTCTATTAGCTAATGATATTTATTGTCATGATCTTATTGGTTGAGGAAAGAGACAAGAATGGTGTCACGACCCGAACTGGACCTGGTAAGATATTGTTCATTTCGAGTCTACGCCATCACAGATTTGTTCTTAAGGCATTTGTACCCCCAAAAACGTGTTTAGTAAGTTAAGAGAGACCATAACTTACAAACCATTCTAAAAACTCCCTCGCTATAAATGTTGGATATTACATACTTCTCCTTTGGAGGACTTCACGTCCTCGTGAGGCTCATCAAAAATAGAATAGAATGAAATCACACCGTAACATATTCATCCACACATCAAGTCGTGACTGTTAGGACCTAATCTAGACTTGGCAAGATATTGTCCTCTTTTTAGGATGTCCATATACTCAAAAATGCGTGTTGCTAATTAATGTGTGGATAAGCTTCTCCCATACTCGAGTAGTGCACGATATTATAATCACCCCAAGAGTCAAGCATCCTCGCTTGATTGGGCCTGGATCCCTAGGGTGTTTCGTAATAGTCTTAGATTCCGAACTCCTACACTTCCAGTTGGGACTCAAGATTGATTCTAATATCATATATCAAACTTTTTTTTATCTTTGACCTTATTTATTTAAAAAGCACAAAACAATTTATTCTTTAATTATAAAATCGTGAAACTTTCCAAAAATATACTAGATATATACAAATTGCCGCTCCAAAATTCATTTGAAGAATGGTAAAGCAATTTTATAATTCACATTCTCCAACAAAATAAAAAATTTTCAAATTTTCAGACTTGATTTTGAAAAATCATAATAAACTGAACTCTTATGTGACTGTGCTAAAACAAGTTTCAAAACAATCCTTGAAGATGTCTAGTTTAACACATAAAACTTACAGATTCAAAATCAACTTACAATATTAGTATAGACTTTGAAAGATTTTTTCAGCATAATTCTTTGTAAAATTTAGCTTACTACTATCCTCTTATCTAATCATGTTGCTCTATAAAAATTATCTAAGACCGAGAATTGAAACTTACTTCAAATTGCACATCAATGGACACTCCTTTGATGATTTGTGTAGATCCATTCTTGAAAAACATCAAAATGAAGATATTTGAAGTCTAAAGACTATTTTGAAGATTTTAGAGGGTAAATGAAATTTTGCCCAGACTTTCTTCTTCTTCCTCTCTTTGCTGTCTCTCACTCTTGCTAGAAGAAAAATGGCATTTTTCATTATATACTGAGGCCGAAGGGTTAGCTAAGGGTTTTGGGAAGAGACTAAAATGCTTCGAGTTAAAAATGTGACCAGAATATTCCTTACCTCCTTAAAAGAATTTCATCCTCGAAATTTGCTTTCAGTTATGCTTAGAAAGAATCTACACCTCATTATTACTTATGAACCACATAAACTTATAAAGATCTATACCCGCAATTCTAATACCTCAAATACATATTTCTGAACAATAAATTACGAAGCCTAGTTTGGCATAAACCTAATTCCAAACATCTGTACTTTAAAGTCCGCATAATCAAAACGAAAATCAATCATCTAAATGAAATGCCCCAACCAACTAGCAACATTCTTCCCAAGCGATAGTTGTTTGGTCCAGACTATTACAAATGGTGGTTAAGGACAAGGAACTTTTGATACCTTAACCAAGGAACTTTTGATACCACTTTCCACTTGAAGAAGTGTGTTCTGTCAACTGTTCAAGTTCTTCAAGCCACATGGAGAAGTGTGTTGTGTCAACTTCTTACGTTTCTTCAAATTGTGTTTAGATTTGCAAATAAATGCTTGCTCAATACCTAGGACATTTGTCAACTTCTCTATTTGGAAAGTGACGACTTTGTCCTTATCTGCCGTTCTTGTCTCTTTCTTCATCTAACGAGATCATGACAAGTCTTATCATGAAATATTAACTAATATAAATTGGATACATGTCCAAGAGATAAGAAGAGGATAATATAGATAAGATTACACATGGGTTTAAACGAAGGGAATATGCTATATGGTATAAGTATATTCCGTTTTCTCTACAAACAAGATGCCAAATGCATCATTTAACCTTTAGAAAAAAGGGTGACATGGACCAATCACATGAGGAGCAAGTCAATAAATAAAGGCTGACTTCGGACTTTGTGAGAAACTTTTGGAACTAATGTATCTTTACTTCTCTTTCTCGTAACTCTCCCTATAGAATGTTCAATCTTAACTCTTTTTTCCAAGGTAGCCTAAACTTCATAGACCAATAATTGACTTATGCGTCAGAGTGGATTTATTGGCTAGCACTGGTTTCTCCTTTACCTTCATTTTTCCTGTTCTCAGGTTCAAAAAGTGAGTAGTACAGGGAGACACCTGAGGAGAGCAGAAGCTTGACTCATTTGAGGAATCTATTTCAGGTCTTTGAGCATATTTTCTTTATTATTTTGTGTTATGCACAATTCATTGTAACCTTCGAAGCTAGTTCCCACCTTTTCACTGGTGTTTCACCTAAGGTGCTCATTACTTAAGTGATTTGGCCCCTTGCTGGTGCACGAAAATTTATGTTGCTACAATTATTGGTATTGGTAGCATCATATTCATGATTCCAAGAGCCCTTCCTCACATATGTATAAGATTGAATCCATTTGATTTCTGAAAGGGATTGCTAATCCTTAACTTTTCGAGGAATCCATCATCATGATTGTGAATGACTGATTTTCCTCAATTTTTGCCTTGGTTCCATGGGAACCAAATTCGAAAGATTGAGAAACAGGATCATCATCAAAATGCATAGTGAAGTTTGAACAAGAGGTCTTTTGTTCTAGGCCCCCACGTTAATTGCAGTTGCATTTGTTTCGGTCTTTTGTCTCTGCTTGATCTTGCTCTATCTTTTTTCTGCCTTTATTAACTTGATAGCACAGTTAACTTTGTATTTCCACCTATATGAGCTCTAAGAGAGTTTAGGAGTTTGATATCGATTTTGGATATTCTGATATTTTGATGGATGGCATTTCATGGGTACTTACTTTCTCTTCAAGGTAGGAACAGCAAATATACTATTATTAAGCTTAGGTAGCTTAACTTGGGAAAAAGATCTGCAAAGGACAAACATCTTTCATTTCTCTTATTCCTAATTTGGTTATTTGCCTGCTAATCATAACTGAAGATACTTCCTCTTACATGGGTATTATATATGACAGGATGTGATGGAGGCATCTGGAGTGGCACTTGTTTTAATTGGCCCTGGTAACGTTGAACAGGTATATACTCAACATGCACCCAAAAAAAAAAAAAAAAGAAAGATACCAAAAGAGGTCAGCAAATAAAAGAAAAATATATCTTCTCAGGCCATGCATGCACAGAAGGTTAAGTAAAATTTATATCCATTATATGAAGAAAAAAAAAAAAAAATTCAACCAGCATCTCTCTAATAATAAGCTTATTATTTTGAACTTTTTTTTTTTTAATTTCCTGCACTCCCTTGGAATCTTTTCAGCCATTTTTCTCAATACATTAAATGATGAAATTGTCTTGATCCAAAAAAAAAAGGCTGATTTATTATAACTGTCTGTTGTAATGTGATGTAGGCAAGGACTTTCTCTGAGCAAACAAAATTCAAAGGGGGTATGCTTCTTAACAAGTGTAGTGCAATTACTATAATTTTGATCAGTGGTTTATATTTATATGACACATCAGTCATTGGTTCATACTAGAAGGTAAACAACAAACCCATCGGGCACGTAATTATTATAGGATAAGGGAATTTATGATTCTTGCAGCCAAATGGCTTCCTTCTTATCTCAGCCCAATAACAAACTTCGTTGTTTGTTTCAGAAGTTTATGCAGATCCTAACCATTCATCTTATGAGGCACTAAGCTTTGTTTCGGGGGTCTTAGTCACATTTACTCCCCAAGTATGTAAGAACACTCTCTCTGGAGAATGTTGCAGGTTCATTCTGTTAGTAGCTTTCTAGACGTACTTGAAATTTATAGACCTCAGTTATTTGCTTTCTTAATTTCTTAGGCAGGCCTCAAGATAATACAATCCTATATGGAGGGCTATCGACAAGACTGGAAGCTTTCATTTGAAAGGGATACTGTGACCCGAGGTGGCTGGTATGATACTCCTCTTTTTGAAGTACTCTAGATGTATTACGGTGCAGAGTCAGAAGTTCTCAACTTCTATAAGAGTAGTCAGTTGAAATTTAATGGAACTATATTTATAGTGGACCTAAAATTTGTTTCCAGAACCGTAACCAGTGTAACTGTTGATCTAAAAAAAAAAATACATATAGTCGGCAGAACTTTGGTGGCACTCTAACAAAGAACCGAATTCTTACTTTTTATTGCATTCATTACAAGTGACGTACATTTAAAATGTCTGCATCAATATTGATACATGCTTGAATAAATCAAATGAGTGTAGGCACTCAAAAAGTTCTGAGCTTGATCGACTGCTATATTTTAGTAATCATCTAAGAGCTACTGGAACTTTCCAGATGTTCCGTATGAGAATATCTACTAAAATCTTAAAATGTTAATATGAATATACTAATTATGCTGGATCATGCCTCCAATTTTTATATCAGATTGTCATCCACCTATGGAATTTGATCTATACTTTATCATAAGGAAATTATACATACACATAAGCCTGCAACTAATCACAGTATTTTGTCCCTGCTATTTTTTCCAATTACATATGTTGAATATAGTTTTGACTGACATCTGAAAGTGATTTTTCTCAGGCAGCAAGGTGGAATTATAGTTGCAGGTCCCGGTAAAAGTAACATCTCATACATTCACAGGGTCAGTTTCCCATATTGTCCAGTTCCCGCTCACTGTGTCGGAAAAGTGATGGTTTAATATAGGATAAAAAATTGATGAGAAGGGAAAACCTAAAATTTCTACAAGAATGGTATCTGAGCCATTATTGTTTTACGAGTCATACAGCACTCTTATCCCGTGGAACCACAACCAAATTGAAGCTGGACTCCTATTGTGTGCTCGTGGATCATTGCATATTGAAATAGAAACTAAGACCATTTTGACCATTCACAATAATTGAAGTATTCTTCCATTCATCCACTTTTTTCTTTCTTTTTTCTCTCCTTTTTTCAAATCAAACTAGTCTGAATTTCTCCCAAAAAGATTCGCAATAATTTGGAATTATGCAGGGAACTCTTTTGGTATTTATATGTTCAAATCTTTTTAATCACAATCAGTTCCTAATTTTCTGATATCGTCTGCATTTGTTGCTTTGAACAGGATAAAGAAGCGGGGGATGATCCAGATATTCAGGATATACTGAAAGCATGTTGCTCATGAAGAATTGGGTAGTCCTTTATCACATTTGGTCGATCATTGTAAATTACTCTCAGACAAGTATTATATGATCTAGTTTTATGGGGCTGCTTGCTGGCTGTTGAGAAAACTAGCTGTGCCGGTTACATCTAATAGAAGAAAAATTCCTAGATAATGGAGATTGTAGAAGACTCTCCAATACCTCAGGTACTAAAGCTAAAATTGCTCCCAAATTAGGTTCTTTGTATATAAATTTGCTCACAATTCTACGTACATTCCTCTATATATATCCCAATTTTTCACCTTTCACAAATGCTCAAGTGTAGTAATATTTGTAAATTTCCCGCTTTCTATGATTGACTATTGAGCAAAGGTGGGATGTTATAATTGAGACTCATCTTTGACAGTTTAATACGGAACTCTGGAGAAAAACATAACCAAACATTAGCATAATGATGCTTTAATAAGTAATTAGAATGGAGTGGAGTCGGATTGAGGATTGAGAATTATAATAAATATTAATAGTAATAATAATAGTAATAACAAGAACAACAACATTAATGACAACAACAATAGTAACAAAATTAATAATTTTAACATTAATAATTAACAATGATGATGATGATGATGATGATGATGATTATTATTATTAAATAATACTTAAGGACTTATTTATAAGTATTACAAAATGTCTACAGGGACCAAAATGTAAAAAGTGGCAAGACTTGATTTAAGACAAGTTGGAAATTATGAAAATTTAACGGGGGTTAAAGGAATCGGAATTTGATTCCCAAATCTTTATAGAAATCATGTTCTTATTTTTTTTATCTTAAAAATATGTGGGTCTCATAAGTTTTATTCTCATTTTCCTTCTACTTTATTAAGTAAACACTATCAATCGTTTTTAATTTACATTTCGATTTCCTAATTTTATAAGTAGACACACCATAAAATTTATATGATTCAGAGAAATATTCAGCCATGGGGTCGTATGACACAACTTCATCAATAATAAATCACCATGTGTGTAATTATGCAAGCTTGATTAAAGTCATCTTTAAAACCAATTTATATACATACATACAGTGGCGGTGTTAGGAATTTAGCTTAACAGGGGTTAAGTTTAAATAATAATGTAATTTTAAAAAAATCAACAAGTAACAAGTACCAAAAATAAAAATTTATTAATATATTCAATACATTTATAATTGATCTCAACGTATTTTCATATGTTAAAAACGTTAAAGAAAAAACTTATTATCAAGAATACAAAATAAATCTTTTTTTTACATGTGCAACAATAATATTACTCAATTATTAATCTCTAATATGTTTTCACATACAATTTTTTCACAAAATTCATAATTGAAAATGCCTTTTATTACTGTAATCATGAAAAATTGACAACTAGTAAAATCAATACTAATGTTATCAATAAATAAATTAATGAATACAATTTATCATTTTAAGTATCAACTATTTTTCTTGTTAGTCTATCAATCTCTTTTAATTTTAAAAATTTGTTATTAGAACCCACCTATGTAATATAAACATCAAATTGAATTTTAAGTATCAAAATTTTTTTGGTTGGGGAGTTAAAAGATAAATACTTAATATTTTGATTATTTTTAAATTTTAACAGGGACTTTTATGATAAATGAGACAAATATTAAATTAAATTTATAAATTTTAGAAAGTTAGAGGGGGCTTGAGCCCCTCCCAATCCTAACGTGGCACCGCCTATGCATACATACATATACATATACATATACATATAAATATACATATATATATATATATATAAAGGAAACAAGACATTGATAGTTTACATTGGGACTCACCTATGTTGCAACCGTTGCAACATACAACTATTTTTGTCATTTTGTAGCTTAATTACACCACACCACCTTATATTTTCTGTAAAATTAAATAGGTACTAAAAGTTAAAAAGTTTTACATATAAGTCCTTTTTGGGATAAAATAACATTTGAAAAGAATTTTAATTATTGTTATTATTTTCATTATATCATTATTATTATATAATATTATTGCTATTAAATTTTATTATTTTTATTTATTTTAATTATCATTATTTATTATTACTACTATCATTAATGTCATTAATAATAATATTATTATTATTAAAATTTATTACTTTTATTATTTTAATTGTTATTATACTGTAATTAAATCATTATTATTAATATTAATATTGCTATTATTAATATTATTGTTAATGTTAAAATATATTTAACTTTATTATTTTAATAATAATTATTATTAATATTATTATTGCCGTTAATTTCATTGTTGTTTTATTATTATTATTATTATTATTATTATTATTAATAAATTTATTAACTTTTTGTCTTTATTATTATTATTATACAAATAATATTTGGGACATAATTGACAAAGGGCATTTTAGTCTATTCAAATTCTAAAATAAAGGGAATGCTATTCATTGTGATTCCAATTCGTACAGTTTAAATAAAACAACTTATTTTAATTCAAATTCCTTATTACGATTCCAGTTCATTTCGATTTTTGTGTAGTAAATGCACCATTAGAGTGTGTTTGGAACATAATATTGTCAATATTATAATATTATTCGCATTAATTTATTGCTTACCTATGTTTGAACGTTTTAAAAGCTAGATTGTGGTCCATCATATAATTCACTACAATGACCCAACTTTTTCCTTAATTGAAACATTGAATATATTTAAATTTAAATTATTATTATTTTTATTATAATAAAAATAAATTATATTATTATTATATTTTATTTTATCATATTATATTTATATATTAATAATTAATATAAAAATAATAATTAAATATAATTAATAATAAATTTAAATGATCTCCTCCTGTGATCTAGCAAGGTCGCCTCCTGTGATCTAGCAAAAAATGGAGAAAGGAGTAAAAGTTAAAATGTAAGTGGTATATATAGCTTCTAAGTTGGAGCAAATTTAACAAAGTAAGTCCATTTTTATTTTTAGTTTCAATTTAATGAACGTTATGAACGAATAAAATTAAATTTTTTCTCATTTACAATGGCCAAAAAGCCACAGCCAAAACATAATCCATCCGGACCGAGGATGGAATCAGGTACCATGATATCTACCTGCATCCAAAACATTTCATCCACCACATTAAAAGTACTTCATAATTTAAAGATACCTGTATCCAAAACATTTCCTCCACCATATTTAAAGTACTTCATAATTTATAAATGTGATGCAGGCGATCAAAAGAAAGTTGATCAAATGACAATTAAAATTATTCAAGAAAGACATATTCAACCATTTCACAAAATATGGATAATTATATGTTCAGTGATTTGATCATGCACAACGTGCTACCTAGGCAAGTGGCGCTTGAAGAATGTGATAAAGATCAGGTGAGGTTTGAATATGGTGGCCAATTAGCACAATTATCAATTAGTGAGTGGTTCTTAGTTACAAGACGTTGCTATGGTGCATATAATTGAGCACAAAACTGAAATCCCTTTGAGTCTAAAAAATGCCCAAAGCATGATTTGTGAAAAATTTCAAGTTGTTCATTACTAAGTTGCTTTTTTTTTAAAAAAAAAAAAAAATTTATATAGATCAAACGATGACAAATTAGTAACTTTCATTTTCAGTTTGTTGCTTTTTTTTTTGGGAATATTTTTCGTTGACATTTTTCGCATAGCAACAAATATAATTCTTAGCACAAATTAAGTTTTCCAAAAAATAAATTATTCTAATGAATTAAGAATTGTGATATGAGTCATGTAATTGTGAGGTTGTATATCAAATGCAGTCGCGTATTACAGAAATTTATGTATTACACAACTAAGAGTTGTGCATTACATGAAGTCATTTATCAATTGGTAATCTACATAACCCATCAAATTTTTACCATTTTCATGAAGAAAAATAGTTTCCAAGTTTGTTTTTTTTATTATGTTGTAAGAGACCCAAAACAATTTCATCTATTTCTTCAACATTGCTTTTTTTTTTTCTTTTTTTTTTTTAAAAAAAATCAAAGCTCTGTCAACTGATTGTAAGAAGGAAAATTGAATACCTACCCTAAGATATTGTCAAATGTGGTAGTAATGAAGTGTTCCAATGATCCGCGGTAGTGAAGTGTTCTGATGATCGACACTTCACATTTCGGCTTTTGAATGTTAATGACAATTCCAACTCTTCTCCAAGCTACAAGTCAAATTAGCCATGTATAGGAGTCGTGTAATCCATATCCATTTTGAGTTGAGAATATTCTAGTAAATTCACGTGAGTATTTAGGATGTATTTAAAATTTTTTGTGAAATTTTATTTTTGGGGTTAGAAGTATTATAAGATATTTGTCGTAACTAAGGATGGTAAAAAAAAAAATCAATTAAGTCCATATCTACACATTAAAAAATACGGATCCGAATGCTAAAACTTAGAATTCATGCAGATCCACTTTATTTTTTAATTAAATTAAAATTAAATGCAAAAACATAATAGGATTAATTAAAAAAAAATATAAGTTAAATTACATTAAAAAAATATTGGGATCCACATTATTTTTTATTTATTTGCAATTTTTATAATTTATTTGTAGATTTGTGGTAGTGTTAGACTTGAATTTATGTTATTCTTAACGTTTGATTTATGTTATGATATTTTTATTTATGAATTTATGATATTATATGTTATTCTGAATATTAAATTATTGATTGTTAAATTATGATTGAATTTTATTTGATATTATTAGGTAAATTATTAAATTTTAAATTGTTAAATTTCAATTTATATGGATTCGAAAACTCGAGATATCCGCTTGCAAATCATGCAAATATTACTCACATTCGAATTCAAAATTTTTTTTTTTTAATGGACCTAGACATGAAGATATCAATGTATATCAGAATTCAGATTTGATCCCCGGCCGCGGTTACCTCCGGTGTTTTAAATGCTTGGTACTTTTAAGCGGCTTTTGATGTATAGCTTGTAAATAGGCCTCAGCTACCATGCAGGGCCTCAAATCTCCTGTATGGTGTAGGGGCTGCCATGAAACCGTTGGATTCCGTTTTTTTTTAATCCAACGGTTGATGTTTTAATTTGAAAGATAAAAAAAGAAAACATGAATAAAAGTAAAAAAAAAGGGCAACCGGAAGAAAATGCATCTCCCTCTCTTTCTCCCCTTACCCTCTTGTTCTTTCTCCTCCCTCTGGAACATGGAACCAAAAAACCCTCATCTTTCTCCCTCTCCATCCCCACATTTTACCTCGCTCTTGCTCTTCCTCACTCTCCCGCTCCTGTTCTCGCTCTTGCACTTCATCACTCTCCTGCTCCTGCTCCTGCTCACGCTCCCGTTCCCGCTCGGCCGCTCGTCGCTTCTCTTCTCTTTTCTCTCTGTCACTGAGGAAAATGAACAAGTGGAGGCGAACCTGCATGTATGTAACTCTCTCTCATTTCTTCACTTGCACTCCCCGATTTGTTTGATTCATTTTGTTTGATCTATGGTAACTGATAATGGATTCTTAGTTGTTCAATTTTCTTCATTTTCTTCATTTTGTTTCTTTTTATTTGATTAGTTTTGGGTTTTAAAATTGTTCAATTTCATCATGAAAATAAGTTGTGTGGATTGTTAAGTTTATTGAGAAGTTGTCTGCGAAGCATAGTGGGTGCGCATCTTGTTGATTGGCCGGTTCTCACGTCTTGCTTTGGCTTTCTTTGCTCGGATTCGGATTCTTCACCTGCGTTTTCTCGATTCTTTGCACACTGCCATTGGGTTCATTTGCTTGCTGATTTTTGTATCTTGTTTCTAGTGCTGGATTTTAGTTCTACACTGATTTTGTACCAAAGTTTACGAGACTTATTAAGTGAAAATATATAGCTGGATTTTTTTAAAATGATGAGAAACTGCCAAAATCATCTAAAACAACTATTCTGCTATTGTTAAACTTTTTTCTTCCATTTTGAAACACATCAAAATCAGGATCTGAGCATATGCATACAACTAGTGTTTGAACGAATTAGCGAATTGATCAGGATGAAAGTAATTAATATGGCATCCATGGTTATCACAATGATTAATTTTTGGGTTGCGTTATGAAGAATGAGACAAATTTTGGATTCCGTAGTTGAACATCCCTCAAAGCCATGGCCTATCATTCTTTGCTTTTGGGTGCTTGTGTTAGTTATGCAATTAAAGTCCTTTGTGGGAACATATTAACACGAACCTTTTAAAATCGCATAGCTTTCCCTAGCGATTTCGATGACACTAGTAACGCTTAGTTGCTAGTATTCTCTGCCTGTAACTCTGGTTGTAGCCTGCGGAGTGGATTCGATCAATTTAATCTATCATTATATTTTATTTGTAAAGGAAAAAAAATAGCTTTTAATAATTGTTTGCATTTCAGCTGTAAACGTATTTTTATTATTATGATTACATGTGCAGTTGGGTATTTCTATAATTGTTAGTTGTTGATAGAATTTGAAAATTTTAATGTTAGTTGAGTTAATTGAGCATTAATCTCTGTTTGATCTTTTGAAACATGAGGTCATACCATAACTTAGTAAAAAGAAACAAATTTAATTGCGTTAAAATTTGATTGTTCGTATTTAGACATAAATTAACTTATAAAGGAAAAAGAAAAAAGAGAGAAAAGAAAAAAGAATTAAAGTCCGATCATATGGTATTGGTATATTTGGTATCGTAGTATTGCATCGTTTTCGCATCCCTCTCAGTCTCACATAACTGCAGATGCTTTGGAATTTTACTTTAAAGGAAAAGAAACAAGTGGAGGCGAACCTGCGTGTGTGTAAAA
The DNA here is from genome assembly GCA_030449925.1 of Citropsis articulata. Lineage (NCBI taxonomy): Eukaryota > Viridiplantae > Streptophyta > Magnoliopsida > Sapindales > Rutaceae > Citropsis > Citropsis articulata. Next base: position 121,023 of record JASUUH010000079.1, read on the forward strand.
CTCTTTTTTTTTCTTCACTTGCACTCCCCGATTTGTTTGATTTGTCGTAATTGATAATGGATTCTTAGTGTAGTTTCTCAAAATACCGACGAAACTATGTGGTTCAATTGTGATGGAATTAGAATTTTACATTCCATGTTCTCTCAAACATTCTCGTAGTGTAGAGATCTGTATTTTTAATTTATTTTTGTTTCGTTTTATTTGATTAATTTTGGGTTTTAAAATTGTTGAATTTCATCGTTTGGATTTCATTGTATGCTGGTTGGTTGCTGCTCCTACCAATTGTATCTTAGCAATTTCAGTATGTTGTTGTTAATTTTTGAATGGTGTAATCTGATTTGCTTTCTTGTTTAGTGATGTCACTGTCTCAGGCATCTTCTGTATGCTTGGTCTTGCCACTTTCTTGAAATATTTAAGCAATTAGATGTGAACTTGTGATTCTGATGGGTAGAGGAGAATTAATGTCTTTGTGCAAGTAGTTTGGCGAATGTCCATGGAAACTGCCGTTTTAGTATAGTGGTACTTCCAGATTTTTTTTGTCTGCTTAAATTGAAATCACATGCAAACTTGATTCTCAATAAGCTGGCTATCTCTAGTTTTTTATTCTTTAACTACTATCAGCCACTGCTGGAGGTGTCAAGTTTTCATAGCTGAAAATTCTGTCTTGGACTGCTTAGCTGGTGACATAAGTTTACTTTATTTTTATATCTAATATACGTTTTCTACCTCATGAAATGGTACTTTATTGGTTGAAAGGCATTATTAACTAAGTCATAATTTTTACAGATTAATGATGCAGTAGAAGATTGGAGATTAATGATGCGTTAGAAGATTGGAGATTAATGATGTGTTAGAATAATGAATTTTTTGTTTTTAATTTGAAAATAATTTGTAATTTTATATTTTAATTTCTTTTTGTTAATTCATAGTTTTGATATTTGTTATATTTATTATTATTTATTTGATATTGGAATCTAATACTGGTTTTAACTATTCTATATTATTTAATTTAATTTAATTTTTATTAAACGGTTATATAATAAAAATTAAATATCCATACCTATATGGATAAAATCCATATCCATTTCCAGTATTAAATACTGGATATGGATATGGATATATACATAATGGATAATTATGGATTTGTATTTGGATGGATATTGTCCATCTATAATTGGATATTTGCCATCTCTACCCTCATACTCTTGCTCTCGCTGTTACTGTTGCTCTTGCTCTTACTCTTGATCCAGCTCAAAATCACACTCTACCTTACTCTCACTCTCGCTCCTGCTCTTGGCTTTAACTTTCACTCTTTTCATCGAGGTTACTCAGCTTTAAATTTTCCTTGTAATTGTTAATGTTTTAAAAGAGAATTGTTAAAGTTATTAGATTTGTAATTTGTTGTATTTAAGGAAAACGATTTGTTAATGATATAGTGTAGAAATATAGTGTACACATAATATTTGGTCAAGAATGAGCAAAAAATGACTCAAAAGCAAGGGTATGTGAAACAGGTAAACTAGGTTTTGAGATTTAGGAATTTTGAAAATCAACAAGAAAATGGTGTTTTGGGAGTGAATACGTGAGGTTTAATAAATGAAAAATGGTTCTAGAGACTCGCTTTGGTAAGAAATGAAGTGAAAAATGAAGAATTTTAGAGAGAGAGAGATGGAAATTGAAATACAAGTGTGCAACCCAAGAAGGAGGGTGAATTTGTATTTTAAAACTTATCCTAATCAAATCACACAACAATCCACAACAATCCAATCTAATGCCTTAATAAAATTGAAAACAATGAATTCAATGAAAGCACAATAATAAATAAGTAAGGGAGAGAAAAACAAACTCAAGGACTTTTACATGGTTCGGCTATCCCCGCCTACGTCCATGCCTCCAAGCTCACTGGGCTTGAGGATTTCATTAAGCAAGCCTCCAATGCTTCAAATGCTTACAATTGACTTCCAAGGTGTGAATGGACCTTTACAACAAGAGATTATCTACAATCTCTTAACCTAAGTGTATCCCAACACTTACAATCTCTCAACTTGATTTTACAAAAAGGATTACAAATGAATTTCTCTCACACAATTTGTTTGATCACAAATGAAAGCTCAATGTGTGAATAAATGAGATGAATACAAGAATTTAAACTAGCCATTATTGACTTTCTGCCAGAAAACGGCTCGCCGTTAAACATTAAGGGTTAACTATTTGGATACATAAACGGTTAACCTTTTGTCATTATCGGTTCACCGTTAATTTCCAGAGACCTGCAAAATAAATTTGGCTTAACCGTTCTTACTAAACGGTTCAAGGTTAGCAAATTGGAAATAATCGGTTCACCGTTTTCAGTAAACGGTTTACCGTTATTTTCCAGAGACTAAGCACTGATTCTGTCTAATGTCGGCTAGCCGTTATCTTGAGAAGTCGGTTAGCCGTTTGTATCCAGAGGCTAAGCACTGATTCTGCTTGATGTCGGCTCGCCGTTATCTTGAGAAGTCGGTTAGCTGTTTGTATCCAGAGGCTAAGCACTGATTCTGCTTGATGTCGGCCCGCCGTTATCTTGAGAAGTCGGTTAGCCGTTTGTATCTAGAGACTAAGCACTAATTCTGCTTGATGTCGGCTCGCCGTTATCAAGATGTCGGTTAGCCGTTTGCTACAGCAATTGCTACAGTGAAACATTGAAACGGGGGTAAAAAAGAAAAATTTTGGGGTATTCGGAAAAGAACAACATGAAACATTGAACGTTAAACGTGAAACAACGTACTTAAAAAATGCAACAATAAACAAAAAATATGAAACCTCCGTAACAGTGAATAATAAACGTAAGACATGAAACTTTGAACATTAAACCTGAAACATGAACGTAAGGACTCACCTATGTTGCAACCGTTGCAACATACAACTATTTTTGTCATTTTGTAGCTTAATTACACCACACCACCTTATATTTTCTGTAAAATTAAATAGGTACTAAAAGTTAAAAAGTTTTACATATAAGTCCTTTTTGGGATAAAATAACATTTGAAAAGAATTTTAATTATTGTTATTATTTTCATTAATATCATTATTATTATATAATATTATTGCTATTAAATTTTATTATTTTTATTTATTTTAATTATCATTATTTATTATTACTACTATCATTAATGTCATTAATAATAATAATAATATTATTAAAATTTATTACTTTTATTATTTTAATTGTTATTATACTGTAATTAAATCATTATTATTAATATTAATATTGCTATTATTAATATTATTGTTAATGTTAAAATATATTTAACTTTATTATTTTAATTATTATTATTATTAATATTATTATTGCCGTTAATTTCATTGTTGTTTTATTATTATTATTATTATTATTATTATTAATAAAAAAATTTATTAACTTTTTGTCTTTATTATTATTATTAATAAAAAATTTATTAACTTTTTGTCTTTATTATTATTATTATACAAATACTATTTGGGACATAATTGACAAAGGGCATTTTAGTCTATTCAAATTCTAAAATAAAAGGAATGCTATTCATTGTGATTCCAATTCGTACAGTTTAAATAAAACAACTTATTTTAATTCAAATTCCTTATTACGATTTCAGTTCATTTCGATTTTTGTGTAGTAAATGCACCATTAGAGTGTGTTTGGAACATAATATTGTCAATATTATAATATTATTCGCATTAATTTATTGCTTACCTATGTTTGAACGTTTTAAAAGCTAGATTGTGGTCCATCATATAATTCACTACAATGCCCCAACTTTTTCCTTAATTGAAACATTGAATATATTTAAATTTAAATTATTATTATTTTTATTATAATAAAAATAAATTATATTATTATTATATTTTATTTTATCATATTATATTTATATATTAATAATTAATATAAAAATAATAATTAAATATAATTAATAATAAATTTAAATGATGAGAGTAGATCTGAAAATGATAGTAATAATTAGAGAATTATGAAATATTTAATAATTTGTGGAATAAATCAAAGGATTTATTCATGTCATTTAACAACTTAACCAATAAATAAAATAATAATAATTATATTTTTTCCTGATATTTTAGGAAACACGAGGGATTGAAATGATAATAGCCTAAGTAAGTCCATCCCCATCGTTGCTTTTACTTTACCTTGATCCAATGGCTAGATAAAAAAAAGACAAAAAATATGGTATCATAGTGAACGTAAACATGAAAAAAAAGAAAATATCGCGTATTTCAAAATAACAATGAAACATCGAATGAAACGTGAAACAACAGTCTTAAAATACGCAAATAATAAACAAAAATATGAAACCTCCGTAAAAGTGAATAATAAAAGTAAGTCATGAAACTTTGAACATTAAACCCGAAACATGAACGTAAACATGAAAGCAAAAAAAGAAAAATATCAGGTATTTCAAAATAACAATACGAAACATCGAATATGAAACGTGAAACGGTCAGACTTAAAACATGCAACAATAAACAAAAATATGAAACCTCCATAATGAATAATAAACGTAAGACATGAAACTTTGAACATTAAACGCGAAACATGAACGTAAACATGAAACGGGCAAAAAGAAAAATATCTAGATTTCAAAATAACAATGAAACATCAATACGAACGTGAAACAGCGTACTTAAAACATGCAACAATAAACAAAAAATATGAAACCTCCGTAACAGTGAATAATAAACGTAAGACATGAAACTTTGAACATTAAACCTGAAACATGAACGTAAACATGAAACGGGGGCAAAAAAGAAAATTTTCGGGGTATTTTAAAAATTATTACATGAAACATTGAACAACAAACATGAAACAACTTACTTAAATTATGCAATAGCGAACATAAAATATGAGTATCTCAATAACAGTGAACTTACAACGTCAAACATGAAACGTAGAACAGAAAACATGAAACGTGGAACGTAAACATGAAACGGGGGAAAAAAAAAATTTTCGGGGTATTTCAAAAATTATTACATGAAACATTGAACAACAAACATGAAGCAACTTACTTAAATTATGCAACAGCAAACATAAAATATGAGTATCTCAATAACAGTGAACTTATAACGTCAAACATGAAACGTAGAACAGCAAACATGAAACGTGGAACGTAAACATGAAACGAGGGTAAAAAAGAAAAATATCGGGGTATTTCAAAAATAATTATATGAAACATTAAACATTAAATATGAAACATTAAACATTAAATATAAAACTTAAAATGTAAAATATGAGATAAATTTTATAAAAAAATAAATTACACTTTTATCTTTTTGTTAATAATCTTTTTATTTTATCACTTACAATATTTATAATAAATAATATTTTTTTATTTTTACTTTATTCCTCTTTTTTCACTTATTATTATTGTTATTTTTAAAATATTATTTATTCAATTAATTTTTTATTTAAATTTATTTAAATTATAATTATATATTAATGGCAGCAACCGGCTGGAAAACCGGTTGCTGCCGGTTATAAAAGTAATCCCTTGTAAATAACCATCAGCTTGAGGGGTACAGGCTCAATTTATCCCTCCCGCCGCAAACAATCATCTAATACATGAAACGCTGCCGTTTTCGGATTTATTCACCTCACTTCCACTTGCTGGCTACAGCTGAAGTGAAGGTTAAGGACCACTAAAGATTAGCCCTAACGGTAGCCAGCACATTCATTTCCCGCAATGGCCGACAAGAAACTGAAACAAAAACGCCGGCGACCCGACCCGACATCAGATGACGAATCCGAACTTCCCTTCAAGAATATCCTTAAACCCGACCAAGTCATTCTCGAAACCCTAAAGCAACTCCTCTTAGCCGCCACCACGACAACCACAGCCGCAGCCAACGGCGCTTCAACTTCCTCCTCGTCATCAAAACCCCTAACTCTATCAGACCTCAATCTCTCCGCCACGTGTTGCGAAGTCTCCGACCTTTCACTCTCCGCCGTCCAGTCTACCATAGAAACCCTAATCCTCCAAATAGCCCGCTCCATACTCGCCGGCAACGGCTTCAGCTTCCAAGTCCCCTCACGCGCCTCCTCCAACCAACTCTACGTCGCCGAACTGGACCGCATTGTGCTAAAAGACAAAACTACCCTCCGCCCCTTCGCGAGCCTGTCGACCGTACGCAAATCCACCATCACCGTCAAAATCCTCTCGCTCATCCACCAGCTCTGCTTGAGAAACATCCACGTCACCAAACGAGACCTGTTCTACACCGACGTCAAACTCTTCCAAGACCAGACCCAATCCGACGCCGTTTTGGACGACGTCGCTTGCATTCTGGGCTGCACACGGTCCAGCCTCAACGTGATCGCCGCGGAAAAGGGTGTCGTCGTCGGAAGACTGATTTTCAGTGACAATGGCGACATGATTGATTGCACTAAAATGGGTATGGGCGGGAAAGCGATTCCGCCGAATATTGATCGAGTTGGTGACATGAAAAGCGATGCTATGTTCATACTTTTGGTTGAAAAGGATGCCGCTTACATTAGATTAGCTGAAGATAGATTTTACAATCGATTTCCTTGTATAATTGTGACGGCTAAAGGCCAGCCTGATGTGGCTACTAGGTTGTTTTTGAGGAAGATGAAGATGGAGTTGAAGTTACCAGTTTTGGCCTTAGTTGATAGTGATCCTTATGGATTGAAAATTTTGTCAGTGTATGGATGTGGGTCGAAGAATATGTCTTATGACAGTGCTAACTTGACCACACCCGATATTAAGTGGTTGGGAATCAGGCCGAGTGATTTGGATAAGTATAAGATACCGGAGCAGTGTAGGTTGCCAATGACAGAGCAAGATATTAAGACAGGGAAGGATTTGTTGGAGGAGGATTTTGTGAAGAAAAACCCGGGTTGGGTTGAGGAGTTGAATCTGATGGTGAAGACCAAGCAGAAGGCTGAAATTCAGGCATTGAGCTCGTTTGGGTTCCAGTATTTGTCTGAGGTTTATTTGCCTTTGAAGCTGCAGCAGAAAGATTGGCTGTAAAGTGAGAATTATGGAAACGTACGACAGACAGCAAATTGGATAGTGGTTAAGAGTTTTAATCTTCTTTCTTGTGGGCTAATGTTAGCATTTTAGTACTATTGTTTTTCCTTTGTGTTTGGGGTTAAATTTTTAGGATAAAGTGTATTTTAATTGTTCTTACAAAGGACCTTTGCTTCAACAGTCAGGAATGTTGTGTATATGAAAATGAAATCACCAGCAAATTTTCAGAAATTTGACTATTGATTACCTTTTAACAGTTTGTTCTATTGATGGAAGATTTAGTTTCACTGTCCTTTTGTTTTGCCGGTTGTGGCTGACTTAACTGTCATGCTGAACTAAACCTTCAGTTTCTATTATCAATTGCTTTGCTTGTTAGGTCATTCTCAAACCCCAGTTATTATAACCACTTGAAAATAGTAAACACGGATAACTGGTTGGAGGAGGGAAAGAACAGACTAATTTAAAGAAGCGAAAAAGAACAAATGAAAGATATGTATCATTATGTTAACATTTTGCAAGGCTAGTTACATTTGACATCAACAGATCAAACTGCTATCGTATACACAAGGACGGGTAACCTGCTCTGAGGCAATTACAACAAGAATAAACTACTATCATCATTTGACATCGACTGTTATCAGATACATGATGATAGATAACTTATTCTGCTCTGAGGCAATGACAATAAGAATCAAATTGAAATTATACAAAATTGGTAACATAGATATACTCAAAATTGGTATTTGTACACACAACATGGTTACCTTCCTGTGGGACCCACTCTTCTTTGCAACCAATGGTGCAAAGATTTCTTCGGCACCTTTAACCTCTGTAGAACCTTAGGTCTTCTGGTTGAAGATTTCAATTCAATATGTAATGTTTCTGCCATATTAGATTCTGAATCAAGAAGTTTCTGCATATGTGCATTTTTATGTTGTATTGAAGGTCCATCCAGAAAAACCTTGAGCCGCAAATCACCCTGCAAAAGTTTAGTTATTGCATCTTTGACCTCCAAGTCATGTTTTGCTTGAATTTTATTGATCTTATTAGGTCCTAAGACGATCATCAAGTCATCCTTTACTGGTACCCCTGCAACCAGAAACATTTAAATGCACCTAAATATAAAGTTGGACACATTTCGATAACTGAATCCAAATAATGTGGATCCAAGAGTTAGTCTTACCAAAATTACGGAGCATCAAAAATCTAATGGTAAAACTCTAAGAGATATGTTAACACAGAACCCAAGGTGGTAATAGAGTTAAAGCATGATATGAAATTCATCCATACCTAAAGAATAGTTCTCTTTTATCATTCGTAGCACTGCAAGAACAACAATACGAGCCTCAACCTGTGATCACATATTACAAAAGTACAGATGAGCATAGGCATGGAGTTATTCCCAATCAAGCACAATCAGATGAATAACAATAGTAAGCAACAATTTATAAAGCAGCTTTGGTTTCAAGAATAGCATAGTGGTCTCATGCATGTAACATAAATTATATTTGATCTGTTTAATCAACGAATAACTGTTCCCATAATTTCAGTGCGTTACTGAATGAAATCTACCGTACCTTTGTCAGACCCTGAAGGTCAATTGCTAGGTTTTCAGCAGCACTCTTCTGCAAGTGTACAGCAACTTTTTCTAGCAATAGACTCTGAGGTCTTTGAGAGTTGGTTCTTCTGCAGAGCGTGACCTCTCCTTGGTTTTGATTTTTGTCCTGTATTACTCCTTCACACCACTCCTCAATTAATTCCTTCAGGTAGGTATCATTGGCTTTGTACCTGCAAAATTCATGCTTAATGAAAAGGAAGAAGAATGTCTACTATTCCTCTCAGCATAAAAGTTGACAATGTATAGCACATATCTGCAAACACACTATCTATGTTATGATTTCCCGAGATTTGGTTGAGGAAAGGATTTCTCATTGATAGGACAATCAAGAAGATTTATGAAGGATCTATTAACCCCCATTAAGGAGTAGCAGTGAAACTATGTATCTCATTAGACACGAAGGAAAATGTTGCATAGAAAATTATACTGCTTGATTAGTAAGAAATGACAAGCACTAATTTAAGTGTAAGGCCATAATGTACTCAATCATGAAGCAGAAAAAGTTCCATGCTGCATGCCACCTGCACTTGTCAGTGAAAGGTATGTGAAAGGAATAAGTTGTTTTAGAGTGACATTCATGCCAACAATCAATAAAAAGCACAGAAATAATATTTACAATAACTAGCGAACACATGATGACATGAACAGCAAGCAACATTTGTGAAAAATAGTAAGAAAATGAACTGCAAGATAGTCCAAGAAGAATCCATATTTTAACAGCTCATGCCTACCCTGCTTTCCGCATATCCTGATATACAGCCAGACATTGTTGCACTTCATGCAAGGAACCATATCTGCTTCGAGCCCTTAAAAGAGTAATATATGTGACCTGAAGAATTACACACTGAATTGATAAGAATCCTTTTCATTTTTTATGGGTTTATAATGCCTTTGCACACAAGCATTAGCCATAATGTAAACTGTTTGATTTTCATTGTCTAATTCCTTATAATTAACTATTAAACACTTATCATTGACTATGCTCTCATCATAAGGAACTGTATCTGGAAACAATACACTCGCTTTTAAAGTGTTCACATCTCAGCACGGCATCACTTTAGCTACAGAAAAACTGGAGCCAGACCCAACTTTTATGACTTTACAGTCTTAATATAAAATACAATGATAAGGGGATTGAAGAATAGATCTCTGGTGCACATACCAAATTTGGCTGTATTTGATAATGTTTCATTTCTTCAAACAATGAAAAGGCTAGCTTCACTCTTTTACTTCTGACACAAACCTGTGATGCACAGAGCAAGATGTATCAACATCTAGGGAGAGTCAATATGAGACAATGGAAAAAACATATTTATCATTGGCATATTTTGAGGGCAAAAAATACAGAACAAACAAGCTTATTCTAACAAGAAAACTTCAGACCTTGATAGCTGTAGTATACGCAACAACATCAGGATTGATACCATCTTCACGCATAATTTTCAAAATCTGCACTGGAGGAAAACCTAGCCATCAGATATACTTTATCCAAACTTACCAATACTTCAATGTGAAGGTGTATCCATCTCTAATTTTATTTAATGAATAAGGAAATGAAATCATATCATTGTCAGCTGGAAATTTGAGTGAAAATTAGGCATTAGAATTTCACCAAATGAGAGTTCAAAGTCATCATGGGGATTATGTTAATGCTAAACTAAAAACAAGATGAAGAACCCAAAGAGAACATCAAGCTACCTGGACAAAGTTTCTTAGTCTCATATGACCAATATAAGCAAAAGACATTAATCATGGGATCTGACTACAAAGGGGCATCCATATCATAATTAAATCAGCAACATAATTTGAGGATTTTTACGTCACAACTGAAAAATAATGCTTAAAAAGAAAAAGAAAATAAAGTATTCAGATCAAAAGTACATCTTACCTGTAAGGCACCTTCTACATTGCCTGATCCTCCACATGCATCAATTAAAATTGTCCAGCTTATAAGGTTAGGGGAAAGACCTACTGTCCTCATCTCATCCATCAGAGCTTTGACACGATAGTAATCAGTACAACAGGCCTTCATCAAAATATTATATGTTGTAGTTGTTGGTTTAAAGGAAAACCTCTTGTCAAAGCTCGAATAATGTGAATTAGGCACAAAATTTGGTGTATTAGTGATAGATTGTTTGTCTTTATGCTTCATATTTGAAATCTGATCAGTGTTTCCATCGTAATCTTCTCCTAAAGCCTCCTGAGTTTTACTTAGCTTCCAGGACCGGAAAAGTCGAAAGGCTCTGTCAAACTGACAAGCTTCAACACAAGCTGATAAAAGGATGTTACAACACTGTGAATTAGGTTCACAGCCAGCCTGAAGCATCTCTTCAAATAAATGCATTGCCTGCTCAACAAGTCCAGCATTGGCACAGGCATTGATCAATGATGACCATGTAATTGTATTAGGGGTAACACCAGCTGATAGCATGTCTTCTTTAACTTTTAGTGCCATTTGCCACCATTTGGCATCTGCAAAGACCTGGAATTAAAGCAAAGGCAATGGAGAGATCAAAATATTGTACAAGAGCCTTCACTGGATGAATTGTCACTTCTACAAGAAAAAGGTGACCCAAAAAAGGTGAAAAAAACAAGAAATGGTTAGAGCAGATCAATTTGTTACTGTTGATGTGCACATACTGCAATGAGATATTAGATATACCTTTACTATTGTGCTATAAGTGAAGACATCCAACTTCAACACTCCTTTGGCCTCTAAATGCTTCACTTCTCCATAAATTTCTTGGGCTAAAACAGTATTTCCAGCAAGACAAAATGCCTTCAAAAGTATATTATAAGATGCCATATCTGCCATGACACCAAGTTTCTGGATAAAATGTACGAGAGATACTTTGAGTATTCCAATTTTCAACCAAATTGTAGTATTGAGTGTGTGTGTGTGTGTGTGTGTGAGAGAGAGAGAGAGAGAGAGTACATTACTTGCATATTTTTGTACACTTCCAATGTGAACTTCAGATCATGGGCATTTACATTCATAAGACTGTTGAAAACATATATATTTAAAGTAATATTCTGACTGCGTAAATCCTGCAAAATGTTTCATGTGCAAAGTAAATCAAATATTTCTTAATAGCAGTAAAAGAAACTAGAACGTTATGCATAATCATGAGCGGCTAGGTTCTGCTGCACAAACACAATATAATAAAGAAAAAGACTATGCATAGGGTGTACCTCATAAATGGCCCTAGACTTCATGTAGTCACCACAGAGGCCGCAAACATCAATTACGGTGCGGCATATATACATATTAGAACTACTCAAGTGTTTCTTGGATGCTTCATATGCTCTTAAAGCAGACACCAAGTCCCTTTTCTTTCCAAATTCGCCTACAAAGTTACAGAACAGTATATCTGCACGAGGAACTATACATGCATATCTGCAATACATAAAAGTTAAAAGTATCAAATAGAAGCCTACATAAAAATGTGACAGCAGAGATCCATTGTGCCCCAAAATTATCAGAGCTACAGGCTAGAAAATCATATCATCAACAATAAAAACATTTAACATCCTTACAATAACACACAGCAAGGACTATGCAGTCAAGAAAGCAATAAAATCATACCTTATTGCCAAATTTACGTCACGTTTATTAACACAAAGCTGTACAATGCGAGATTCTTCACCGAGTTCTTTGACCGGGAACCGAAACTCTGAACCAAGAAAATAAACCCATCAGTCTTTCAGAGTCAAAAGTTAAATATTCAACAAGTACAATTTTATTTTGAAATAATCTTGAATAAATATAGCTAGAGCTCGAGCTAACAACAGTACAAGCAAAGTTCACAAAATAAGAAAATACCTTCAAGAACTTCCATTAAACCAACAAACATCTCCACATTCCCAGAATCAAGCAACCTTTGACACTCATTTTTAAGCAACTTAAACCCAGACCCATCAAATAGCTCCAATGGAGCAGCCCCAAGCTCGTTCAGTTTCTTCAAAACCCCAACGACACAGTCGATCCTCCCTTCGCGAACACTCTTCACAATCCCACTTGCCACCATCCCCACACTCAACATTGAAGCAAACTTCGAAACATTCCCTTCAGAAACAACTACGCTTTCAACGATCATAGCAAACTCCTCAAGTCTTCCGTCTTTGGCTAGTTTTGAGGCCATGTCGGCGTAATAGTCGTTGCGGGAACTGAGGTCCCGTCGGACGGTGGAGAGGAGAGGGGTCTGGGAGGAATGAACGGTGGGGATTGACGATAAAGATGAAGACGAAGCCAAGGGAGAGAGTTTGGTAACTGGGTGTTTGTTGGGCTTATTAGGGTGGTTGGAGAGGCGGGTTTGGGTGGCAACAATGGCGGAGGAGGAGGAGGAAGAAGAGCCCAAAACGACTCTCATTCTCGGCCAAGCGTTGGACTTTATTGAAATTTTTGAAGCTTGTGGGACTATTTTTATTTTTCCATTTTTTTTTAATATGATTTTGGGTTTGAAGTTGAAGCGGATTGAATTTCAGTGGCAGGTAGCTGATGAGTTTATGATTTCTGTTGGTGATAAGGCTATTCTTGTCAAGTGAAGATTACGTGTGCTGCATTTTTTTTCGCTCCAATTTATAACGGTCACCCGATGAGCTTTTTTTTTTGGAGAAGAAATTCTATTTCATTTACATCAATATTTTCTGAAATAGAAATGATAAGAGCCACAGCTATTTTATACAAATAAGGTTATATAAATTGGCATGAAGATAAGATATATAAATTGGCATGAGGTTGTATAAAATTATTACGGTCTTGTTATTACTTTTTAGTTAATTTTTTATACTATATTAACTTATATATGGGTCATACTGTTGTTATGCGGTATAATGGTTCTTGGGTCATTGGATTCGGTTTGTGTAGCAGACTCGTAGATCTAATAATTTGAAAGAATCATTATATCCATACAACAACATGCTTTATCCTCTATATATACTAATTTATACAAAATTGTTTGCGACTTTCTTCATACCAGTATACACACTTATTTGTGCAAAATTACTTGTGACTATATAATTATAGTTTTTAATTTTTTTAAAAAATTATTTTATGCTTTTATAGTGCGTTTTCTAAACAAAAATTAGAATGGATTGGAATTGAAATGATCAGGACTCGGAATAGGCTGGAATGGGAAGAGGGAATGAGAATTAGAATAAATTATTTATTTGAACTGTAGAAAACAAAATCGAAATAAACTTCACTCTCGTTATGTGTTCATTTTGTTTTGAAATTAGAATGAAACTGGGATAAACTGTTATTAATTACTAAAAAGTCTTAAATTAACTATTGTCATAATTATTATTTTGTATTTTAATTATTGTGATGATTATTATTCAAAAATTATTATTATTATTATTAATTATTTGTTGATAATAATTGTATCATTATTAACGTTAATATATTAATTATAAAATTTTCCATTGCAGCAATAATAATAATAATAATAATAATAATAATAATTAATTCCGAAAAATAATAATCAAAATCAAAATCAAAATCATCATCATCAACAACAACAAAAGCAACAACAAATCATTATTGTCGGGATCATCACCATCACTATATCGGAATTGTGGGCATTGGAGATGAAATTGAGATGAAAACGAAATCGAAACAGCCCAAACTGAAATGAAACTGGCAATCAACTGCTACACCACAGCTGGTGGTCCAGCGATGATGAAGATAGAGGATGATTTTGGCAATGACTGAGGATTTGCTGCGAATTAGAGGTATTCAAAATCCTATCCGATCCACTCAATCTGTCTGATCAATAGAAATCCAATTCGTAAAAATTTGATTCATTGATTAGTGGATTGGATTGGATTGAAAATTTAAAAATTCACAATCGGTAGATTGGATATGAATTTACTTATGTGAATCTACAAAAATTCGTAAAAAAAATTATTTAATAAAAAATAATTAAATAAATAATAAGTATTTAATAAAAAACACTTACTAATAAATAAATAAGTTGAAATATAATTACAATAATATCATATTATATTTTATTTTACAATAATATAAAATAAAAATAATTAAATAAAAAATATTGCTTTATAAGTAACAAATTTTCATTTACTGATATAAACAAATGATATTTTTTTTTCTTGTTGGTGTTTTATATTTTGAAACTTCGAATGTATTTTCTAGCTTGCTTAAACAATTAATTTATTTAAATCTTATTTAATTTTGAATTTGATCGGTAACAAAATCATTTTTATATTAACTTTTTTTATTTAATTAGTTCGTAGATATGACACAATTAAAAAATTTTAACTCGCAAACCAATTTGTAAAATGATAAATTAGATATAGATTGGGTCAAATCCGTATTCGATCCACAGATATATGGATTGAGTTTGAATTGAATTTCACCAATTCGTGGATTGGATTGGATTAAAAATTTATAATCTATAAAATTGTGAATCGGATATAGATTGATGGCCAATCTGTAAAATTCGATCCGTGAACACCCTTACCTGCGATGGCATTTGGCTGAATGGAGATGTGAGAAGTTTAGCTAGGGATTTGCTTTTTTTTTTATTTCTGATATTTATATTTTTCATTTTAACGGAGAGCATTTTAGGAATATTAAAATGTTAATAGGAGTAAAATTGAAACTCCTAGAAATGGAGATTGATTTCTAACCCTTTGGGAATCAATCTTTCATTCCTCATTCCCAAATTGAAGTGGATCCTATAATTCAAATTCTGATTCCTGCTTTTATTTTGTAAAGTAGACGTTTCAATGATTCTCATTTCGAATTTTGATTCTCCAACTCAGCAAGTAAACATACCATAATATAAGAGAATATTTTCTATATTTAAAAAAAAATGAGAATATGTTCAATATTATAACCAAATGTAGTAAATTCCACTATTATGAATGTTCTCTTTTTGGATGGTTATACGAACCCAAGTATATATTTGTGGAATTTACTAAGATAAGATTGATCAAGAGCGCGCGATTGCACATATATTTGGTAAGTTATTATTAGAGATGGCCCGTAAATTTGGTAGTACGTTACGCGTGCAGGCCTTTGTGTAGTTGTGTGCATTCAGCGAGCGCGAGCACGTAGAATTTAGGCCGCGTGGGCTTTCAGCGGCCGCGTTAGAGATGAGCCACGGCGTGACAGCGTAATAAGCGATGAGCGTTGTTAAGCGGCTTACGTTGCATGTCGCCTTGTTGGTAAAATATCTTAAAATATAAAATATTACAAAATTAAAGTAAAATATCTTAAAATTAAATTTTTAATATATTTTTTAGCATAGACTTTTAAAAATTAATTTAAATCTTAGTTTAAATAAATATTCTAATTTTTTATATTTATAATTTACTAAATGAATAAGTAAATATCATGATTTTAATAAATAAAATCATAATTTTATTTATGATATTTATTAAATGAATAATTTTTATTTATAATATTTAATTTTACTTATGATATTTATTTATGATATTTATTTAATTAATTTTTATGTTTATAATGTATTAAATGAATAAGTAAATATCATAATTTTAATAAATAAAATTATAAATATCATAAATTTATAAATGATAAATAAAAAATTTTACAGCTTTAATAATAAAAAATTATTCATAAAAAATATTTTTCATATTAATATTAAATCATAACTTAGTTAATATTTAATAGAGATAGGTTTCGTAGACCGCAATTATTACTTATTTTAATTGTTATTTGAGGATTGTCTATTTAATTTTAATTAATTATTATTATAATCTATGGAATTAAATTTATGTATTGTTATCTTATGATTGGTTATTGTGAAATAAAATATATAGTTGTGAAACTGTGATAAAATATTAATTGCTCTCCTAATAAAAATTAATATGATTATGAATTTTTTATTATTTTTTTATTATTATTATGTTGATGGGCTTAAAAAGCCGCACGTGGGCTTGAATAAAGCGCGTCGGGCGTGTGAGCTTTTTGGGCCGCCGCATGGGCTTTAAAAAAAAAAGTGGTGGGTGGCGCGGCACGACCTGACGGCGCGAGCGGGCTCGTCTTGGGCTCACCATAAACAAATGTGGGCGCGACGCGCGCGGCCAAATTAGTGGGCCATGCCGTGCGGGTAATTTGGTGGTTGACTAAGCGGCGTTAGCTATCATAGTTATGATTGTGGACTGCTGTGCTACTTGTCCCATGGTCCCCAATTTTTAACTTGACATGCGTCGAGCCTTACACCATTAACTACGTGTTGACCTAAAGGGTCTTACAATCCTTGATTTTGATAATAACAAACAATATAATAAAGGCAATATGGCGAAAAATACTTTTGGATTTCATTAGTTGTTAAAAGTCTTAAGTCATTCATGTGAGATCAAGCTTAAAGATATGTTCATCAAGTCAAGACTCAAGCTCAAGACATTGGTTTTGGTGATATCTTTGTTTTTAATTTATTCTGTAAAGCTAGTTTATCTACATTTATGCATGATTAGCAAATGTGAGCTCAATAGTCTTTTATGCATTACATTTGTTGACAGTTGTTTTCGGTCAACTAGAAAATTGAATAAACAGGACGATATAAAGAGCAAAACACAAAGAATTTACGTGGTTCAGCACTTAACATATGTCCATGAGATTAAAAAGAGCAACTTTACTATTCTATAATAATTACAGTGAAGTCTTTTTATTTTTTATTTTTAGCTATTTGCCTCTCAATTTTGCTTGCCCATAATGCATTAAGGGCTTTTTATTTATAATATAATTTTTCGGCATTCTAAGTCATTGATACTTTCTTATTCTGGTCTATTTTAACCACTTAATGAGAATTTGATTCGGAGCCTACATTTATCTCCTTCTCAAAGTTGGTCTTTGAAGCTTCTAGATTTTTTTCCTCTTTTTCTTCTCTCTTTTTTTACTGCCACTTTTTCTTGTACGTACGTATTTTTTTTAATTAATTATTTAACTTTTCATGCTTCATGCTCCATACTCTTTAATTTAATTATGTTGCTTTTCATGCTCCACACTTCATGCTTCATGCTTCCACCTTAATTAATTATTTTATTTTTGATGCTCCATACTCTATGCTTCATGCTTCCAATTTAATTAGTTATTTTCCTTTTCATGCTCCATATTCTATGCTCCATGCTTCCATTTTAATTAATTATTTTACTT
The DNA here is from genome assembly GCA_030449925.1 of Citropsis articulata. Taxonomy (NCBI): domain Eukaryota; kingdom Viridiplantae; phylum Streptophyta; class Magnoliopsida; order Sapindales; family Rutaceae; genus Citropsis; species Citropsis articulata. The sequence continues at coordinate 138,802 of JASUUH010000079.1, forward strand.
TTTATGCTTCATACTTTATGCTTCATGCTTCCACTTCAAGTCATTATTTTATTTTTCATGCTCTAGTCTTTCACTTTAATTCATTATTTTATTTTTCATGCTCCATATTCCATGCTCCATATTCCATGCTTCATGCTCCATGCTCCATGCTCCATGCTCTATACTCTATGCTCCATTCTTTACTTTTGTGCACACTTCATTCTTGAGCATGGATTTGAATGCTTCACTTTTCCCTATATTAATTGCTTACAACTCTTTGGAGCCTAATTTTGAAAGCTTAAAAGAGCTATTTTCTCACCTACATATACATTGGTTGTTGCCTCTTCTACCCACCAAGTCAATTTTCACTTATATAAATTGGTCATTTTCTCTCCCGTTTAACAATCAATTTTCTTTCCATCCTTTCTCAAGTTTAGGTTACCAAATTTTTGGTGAGTGTTTGCTATTGTTTCTTTTTTTTTTTTAATACTTAGTCAGTAATGTCTTCGAATTCTCAGGGTTTCTCTTGAAATACTAGTTAAGCAATTCAAGAGGTGGTGAATTAGGTTTTTAAAACTTAAGTTAAGCAAACTACACAATAATTTAATCTAATGCCTCAATGAAATAAAAAAAAATTAAATTCAAGAATGCTAAAAAATAAAATAGTAAAGGAAGAGAGAGCAAACACAGATTTTTACGTGGTTCGACAATCTTCACTTACGTCCACGCCTCCAAACAAACAAAGCTTGGGGATTTCACTTTCCAAGTCTCTCAAGACTTCAAGTTTTTACAATTGATTTCCAAGGTGTCAATAGACCTTTATAACAAGAGCTCATCCCCCAATCGCTTAACTCAAGTGTTTCTCACACTCAAACTCTCACAAATTTGATAAAAAAATCAAAAATTACAACAAATAACTCTCTTTTTGAGTAGATATACAAATGAGAGCATAATGAAAATTTAATATATGATGATTTGCGAAATGGAAGCTCACAATATAATGTATGCTCTTGTTCTTTCTTGTAAAGTCCTTAAAATTGAATAAAATTGAATTGGATTGGAGTTTATATAGTTTATATACAAAAACTAACCGTTATAGACAAAAATAGCAAATAGCTAGCTAGTCTCTTAATTAACTGGATCACCGCCTAGTACAGTACAAGTTACTGTTGCAAATTTTGGTTTTGAAAATTTGAAAATTTACCTCAAGCGGCTAGTCACCAACCATTGGTGGCTAGCCTCGAACTATCTATCTTCCCACAATATTTTCATATTTACTTTTTGGCCTCATTACTTTTAAAAATTAAAATATGATCTAAAAGTATTCTAAATTACATTATGATCCAAAATGTTTTATATTTTCCAAATAAGTCTAAATCTAGAATTTCTAAATAATGCTTGTTATTCCCAAAACTTTATTAAATTATGATACTTTTCAAAGAGATTCTTTTCATAATACTTATTGATTTAAAAACTTTTTCAATTTAATCTAAAATTTGAAAAACACTTAAATCTACAAAATACTTATCTTATAAATATGAAACCTTTTGGTTTATGAAAAGTAATGATTTATTAAACAAAATCTTAAGCTTCTCAAATGGTAAACCATGTATATATTAAATCATACCGAATTTACAAGAATTTGTCGCAATAATGACTCCGTTGAGCTAAACTTTGTTCTTGATCAAGTTGATGTCCGTTGAGTGTCTTGAGCTTGATTTCACTTGACTCACTTGCATAAATATTATTCTTTAAGAATTAGTGAAAATGTGAAATACAATATGTATCATATCACTTAAGATATATGTTTGTTATCATCAAAATTACATTACGTGTACCTCTTTAAGCTTAACATCCCTGACTTTGAGCTTTGTGAATATCTTTTAGAAGATGATTATCGGCCTATAGTTCGTCAACCGCTCGTAGTAAATTTTATCCTTACTTCTTTTTTTCATCTTTCCATTTCTACTGGGTGGAGTATAGATAAATAGGGTAATCATATGGGTGAAATATCACTTAAATTCCTTCGTATCTCTTATGGTATATCTCGTTCCATTTCTCTAGAAATGGCTAGAGAAAATGACAAAACTAGTCATCCTTGTCCAGGAGTTATCACTATGCATCCTGACTTTTTCACGCATGCTGTTAGACGTCATTTCCTTTCTTAGGTATACACTTATCAATTTTAAGTGTGCTCCTTCTCAATTGAGTTTGATTGTCTGGCATGCCATAATAGGCATATACATTCTTTAGAAACAAAGAAACCTTTATAGCCTCACGCTCTAGCAATTTCAATTATTTTATCAATTGATGGCCATTCCTAATCCCAATAGAGGCCCTTCTATTAAAGGTTGGTATTACGTGCGCACTTGGCCTAAATTTCCTCTTCTTATTGTTCAAAAGAAATCTTCTGATGGGTTTTGGAAAGACTCATGGTTTTTTGCCGATAGAGATTAGGAATTTGGGAAATCTAGTGATATAAACCTTGAATATTAAGTCCAAACTCATTTTTATACCTCAAGTAATTGTCTGGGTACTAGTTTAATATATCATTCGGCGATTTTAATAACTTTATTTCTCTTTTTTTTTTTTACAGCAACGTGGAACACACTTCCCTTTTTTACTATTGTTTCTAATAATGAAAAAGGATTTTTGCTGAGTGTCCCTAATATTCCATCATAATATAGATATTAGGTATATCTCTCTTAGCCTAATTCCTTATCAATATTCGATTTTATCTCTCCCGCACATTTTTTAGACCCTCATAGAGGTGAGTTTTTGCTCTTTTTCTAATATTTTCGATAAAATGGCTATGCCATGTAATAATAGGTATGTCATTTTTTTTAGTCATATCTTCTGAGAATGACGGTGCTCGTAAAAAAAGAAGATTGAAAAGCTTCCTCTTGCTAAGATAGTTAAAAGCTGAGAGATAAGCCTACTTTCTATGTCGGAGGGTCATCTTCTTAAGCTATTATTTCTAGTCATCCTCAACAAGAGGACTTACCTCTGCCTATTATTAATATGGTTGCTTATTCACCATATGTTAGCTCTTCTGCCACTACTGACATTCTAGCTTTTGCTCATTTTTCATTAGATTCTAACCAAGGGACCTTGCCTTTATTGGAGACTTACCAAGCTTTGTTTGGGAGGACCCTTTTCAGACATATCTTAATTTCTTCAACCAGCTTTTGTCTTAGTACATCTCTTCCAACGATGTGAGGCAAATTGAAAGTTGTGACCCAATAGACATCAGGCTAAATAACATTTGTCATGTATATTTTGCTCATTTATTCTTGTTGTTTCAATACGACTGGCTTAGTGTCTCTTTATTCAAATTATCGTTTATTTCACTATAACTTAGCTTTCCATCTAAGTATTCAGAAGGAAAATTAAAAGTTTAATGTTGTAAAAGAATACTTTGATTGAGTCTGGACGAGCCTCTAAACTGTAGATTGCTAAACTAGAAGAGAGTTTGACTTAAAAAAAAAAACTCACTTGGCCTAGCTGAAGGTAGACTATGATAATCTAGAAGTAGATTACGACAATTTGAAGACTCAATCGCAATCTCAGATTCAAGATTTGTCTAATCCCTTAATCAACTAAATCTTCAATTGTCAACTCAAAAGCTTCAGCTGTGGAGGAGCACAAGACTTCCGCTGAGTTTGCCAATATCATTGATGAAGAGCTTTTAGAAGGTGCTGCTAAAGTGAACGCAATGATGGAAAGTCATTATCCTCAACTTGACTATAGTTTTCTAGAGGATGATGAAGATGAGGATTAATCTAGGCATGATGGCCTTTTCTTTATTGCTTGTGTACTCTTTGCTTTGCTTTTTTTTTTTTTTTTAATTTGTACCAGACTTAGTGGGATTAAATGATGCTTTTATTTCCCCATTTTCTTGTTATGGGTTTAAAAAGTTATCAGCTTCCAGAAATCTTAATCCTTCTTTTTCTTTTTTTAAATTTTCTTGTCACTAGAAATTTCTTTCATGTTTTCCTGGCACTAGGAATTTACTTAACTTTTCCCTCGCACTAGGAATTCACTCAACTTTTTCTTGGAATTCACTTAACAGCATCAAGAATTTGCTTAACTTTTTCCACTAGGAATTTACTTAACTTATTCCTGGCACTAAAAATTTGCTCAACCTTTTCGTGGATAACTTTTTCCACCAGAAATTTACTTAACTTTTTCCTGATACCAAGAATTTGTTCAACTTTTTCTTGGCACTAGGAGTTTATTGAACCTTATCCTAGCATCAATAATTTGCTCAACTTTTTTTTGGCACCAAGAATTTGCTCAACTTTTTCCAGTACCAAGAATTTACTCAACCTTTTCCTAGCCCCAGGAATTTGCTTAATTTTTTATAGGCATTAGGAATTCACTTTTAGCTTTTCCTATCTTTCTCTCACAAGACTAGGAGACTAAACTTATTAAGAACGTATACTAAAGTAACTAAAGAAAAATACTTTTATTAATAGATAACTACAAATTTGATTGAGAACAATTCTTTGCTAGTAATTAATTTTTTTGCTGACTCAAACAAGACCTTATTAAGACTATTTAAAGAAAGAGTAAACAACTTTTCTATTGATAGTAGATCCTTAGATGTCTGCATTCCAAGGATGCGACAACACAACTCCACTCATATCTTTTATCCTGCAGATTCCAGAGTAAACAATTTCTATTATTTTACATGGACCCTCCCGATTTGGGCCCAACACTATAACATTTTGGTCTCTGGTGTTTTGGAAATACTTTTCTAAAGATGGGGTCCCCAACCTGGACATTTCTCAGATTTACTTTTGAATTAGAATATCAAGCTGCCCTTTGCTTATACGTCGCAACTCTAAGCCAACCTACTCTCTCCTCTCTTCCAATAAGTCTAGGTTGAGAGTTAGCTGCTCCTCGTTTTACTCAAATTGAAAATTTTGTACTCTATATAATGGCATTCGTATTTTAACTAAGACCATTGCGTTCGTCCCAAATGCGAGGGAATATGACGTTTCTCCAGTTGTTGTATACATTATTCTATAGGACTATAGCATGAATAATAGCTCATGCCCCAGGCTCCCTCATGCTTTTTTAAGTTGGTCTTAAAGTGGTGCTTGATTATTTTGTTAATAGCCTTAAGTTGCCCATTAGCTTAAGGAAGAAAAAAAAATTTTCTGGATTCCAAGGCCTTCACACAATCCCCTGAAGTGTGGATTGTCGAATTGCTTCCCATTATCTGTAACAATGGCATAAAGGATTCTTAATCTACATATGATAGATTTTGATACAAACGTTGTTGTCTTCTGTTCTGTAATTTGTGCCAAAGGTTCTACTCCTACCCATTTGGTAAAGTAATCCATAGCCACCATGGCAAATTTTATCTACCCTTTGCCTATTGGCATTAGACCAATGATGTCTATGCTCCATTTCACGAATGACTACGAACTAGTAAGTAGTGATTTATATTCTACTTTATTATTGGAAGCTTGGAATCCAAACCTAAGGGCAAAACTTAATCCTATATTTTCTAGAGTGATAAGTGCATATTTTCCCTATATTTTGCTATTAATTTATCTATCTTTTTCTGGTTTTGGTTTTAAATATTTTAGTTATTTAAGTTAATTTTTTATTTTGTTATTTTGTTAAAATTATAGTTTACTGTTTTAATTTTTATCTTATTTTTTTATTTTGTTATTTTAGGTATTGAAATACAAGTTATGCAACCCAAGAGGGGGGTGAATTAGGATTTTAAAACTTATGCTAAGCAAATCGCACACCAATTTAATCTAACGCCTTAATGGAATTGAAAACAATAAATTCAAACAATCATAATAATAAAAGAGTAAGGGAAGAGATAACAAACACGAGGATTTTTACATAGTTCGGCTATCCTCGCCTACGTCCACGCCTCCAAGCCAACCAAGATAGAGGATTTCACTATCCAAGCCTCCCAAGGTTTCAAGTTCTTTACAATTGACTTCCAAGGTATCAATGGACCTTTACAATCAAGAGATTATCTCCTCAATCTCTTTACTCCAAATGTTTCTCACACTTGTACACTTACAATTTAATGAGAAATGAAAATTACAACAATGAAACTCTCTTTAAGAGTGGATAAACAAATTATGGCTTAATGATGATTCAATAAATGGATTATTTGCGAAATAGAAGCTCAATATATATTTTATAAACTTGTTTTGGCTTGCTAGAGACTTTAAAATGAAGTTGGAATTGAGTTTTTATAGCTAAAGCCCGAAAACTAGTCGTTATAGACAAATTCCAGCGCCCAAGTGGCTAGCCGCTTAATTTATCCAGCTTCCCACTTGTAACAGTGAAGTTACCGTTTGATTTGAATTTTGCTACAGTAACACTGTTAACAAAATAATAATTTTCCCTCAAAACTTTCTGTAATTATACTATGGCTTAAAAAGTCATAAAACTTTACAAACCGGTCCAATTTCAGATTTTCTAAATAATAATTATCATTCCCAAAATTCTTTGAAATTATGATATAACCTAAACTATAATAAACCTTTTCAAAGAGATCTTTTTCAAGTTTTAACATAATCATCATAAATTTTAAAGTTCTCAAAACTTTTTACTTAGGCCCTCAATTTTTCATAAGTTACAATATGGCCCAAAATGTTTCAAATCTTTGAAAATAGGTCTAAATTCGAATTCAAAATAATATTTATTAAAATCAAAGATTGCAAAATTTTTTCATTTTAATCCAAATTACTCAAATCCACAAAATATTTTTATCTTAAATATAAAACATTTTGGTTTATGAAAATTAATAATTTATTAAATAAAATATTGAGCTTCTCAAATGATAAACCAATAATAAATTAAATCATATCGGCTTTACAAGAAATTGTCGCAATCATTTATCCGTCAAGCTTTAAACTTCATTTTTTATTTAACCGTTGTCCATTAAGTGTCTTGAACTTGATTTCACTTGATTCACTTGCACAAATATTATCCTTAAAAAACTAATGAACTTGTGAAATATAATATTTATTAAATCACTTAAGACACGTGTTTGTTATCATCAAAATTACATAATGTGTAGCCCTTTGAGCTAACGGGTATATTCTAAGATTAAAGAGAAATTAAATCGAGATGTTCAGAAAAAAATCTACTTGAAATAATGGAAAAGGGAATTGAATTTAATTCAATTTCATGGCTTCATTTTATTGGAATCAATCAACAATTTCAAAGGGTAATAAGTAATAATATGTGCAAGTGTTAAAGTGGCGTTGGCTAGCTTATTGGTTAATATGGAAAGCAAATTGAACAAAAAAAGGAAATGGTCATATTTCATGCATGTGAATTGCCTAAACAATTGGTGGACAATGCTTTGGAATTAAAGAATTGAAATGGCATGTGCATGGCAATTAAAGGAAGCCAAGCCAATTAACAAGCCGAGCCATCACATGAAAGCAAAATTGGAAAATGAAGATTGCAAACCAAAGTGGCTTTGGGAAATCATGGCAAAAACCATTATTGGTTTATTAATTGAAGCGTGAAAGTGGCGGTTTGGCTTTGGATTTAATTCTTTCCATGCAAGGATTTAAAAGCCTTAATTGAAGCATTGTAAAAGGGCCAGCGGAAGCAACACGAAGGAGGAGATCGGCAGCCGCACAAACTCAACAATTTGCAGCCGCAAAGGAGAGAAAAAAATCAGCAGCCAAAAGGGATGAAAGAGGAAGCAGAGTTAGCCGCTTGAATTAATCTCCATGATTGATTTTATCAATTTTCTTTTTCCTAGTTCAATTATACTAGGCTAGATTTTTCTATTTAGTTGAGGGTGAATTCAAAACCCCAAACATGTCATATGATTAATTCTTAATTTATATAATTCAATTTATTTAATTGAGATTGTTTATGTTTTTCTATAATTAATGTTTATGATTTTATTCTTATCTTGTTTGAGTAGCCAATTAGATAGGACTTGAATAATTTTTATTACTAGATTAAAATTCTTGATCCATAATTGTCTTGATATTTTAATCATTAGTAGCAGGTTGGAATGAGGGATTTCAATTGGAGAATATAACTTGGGTTAAATAATCCGAGCTCGTGTGTTTATTACCTAGATCAACTTAATATCTTTCTCTACTTAATACTTCTATTATCTTAAATTTAAAGAGATTTTTTTAAATTATTTAATGGTTTGAGATTAAGTGAAGAGCATGTTTTGCCTAACGACACACTAAGAAAAGATTGAGGCTAACAGAGCTTATTATTGTCTACGGTTGATAGTTTCATTATAAATTGATGATAGAATTAATATATTATGTGCATGTTTGGTGGTGGCGAATGATCTTTTAACTAAAGTTTTCATAATTATTATTTCTTTCTCCTTTAATTAGAGTTTTTATTAAATTATTATTTTCGTAGTTTTAATTTCTTTATTTCTTGCTATTTAGTTAAAAATTCAAAATCCCCATTTTTCTATTTTTAGTTGGTATTTTCTTTAGTTAGATTAATTTATATTATTAATTTATTTTAAGTCTTGCTTTAGAATTGATAATAAATACAACTGGTATAGTCTCTGTGGGATTGATCCTTATTCGCTATGTACTAATTATTTATACTAGTAGTAAGGTTTTAAATTTGGTGCACCTTAACGACACTACCATAGAGTCACTAAAATCAGTCCTATCCCACTTCTTTGTCGGTTTCATGATCCATCCACATACAACTTTTAGACTAGTATAGTTTCGGAGCTAACTATTTCCTTTTTGAGTTGATTACTAGTAAATTCTAACACAAAGTCTATAACAACTCGTCTTTTAATCATTATTCTAGGTTGACATTGAATATCATGCTCTCCCTATTCTACCGCCCATTAGACTAACCTTCTTAATGCTTCTAGTTTTAGCATGACTTGTTTGAGTGGCTTACTCGTCAACATCACTACAATGTGGGCCTAAAAGTAAGGCCTTAATTTCCTAGCAGAGATTACCAATGCTAAGGCCATATTTTCTATCATCATATATCTAATTTTAGCATCTAATATGCATGGCTCACGTAGCAAATGGGTTTTTGCACCCTATCATCCTCTCTTATTAATACTGAGCTTACTGTCGAGTCTGACATAGCAAGATAGATATACATATTCTCTCTTGACATTGGTTTAGAAAGAATTAGAGGATTGCTTTTGTACTTTTTTAATTCCTGGAACATTTTCTGACATTCATCTGTCCACATTGGATTTTTTTCCCCCTTAGAGAGTTTTAAAGAATGGCAACCATTTACATAAATTTCCATATTTCTTCCAATTTATCTAGGAAATATTTTGTTAACTAATCTTTGATAAGTTGTTTTAGCATTTTTTAACTTAAAAGGCATTACATTATAATAATATAAGCCTTTATTTGCAATGAATGTTTTCTTCTCCCTATTTGGAGGGTGCATCTGAATCTAGGTATAACCTGAATATGCATCCGCAAATGTGACTAATTCATGTCCTATGGTCACATCAACTAGCTGATCAATCCTGGGTTAAAAAAAATTGCCTTTGGGGCACGCTTTGTTCAAGTCAATAAAATCTATGCAAATCCTCCACTTTCTATTTGGTTTTTTTACCATCACTACATTGGCTAACCAGCTAGGTAATGCACTTCTCTAAAAAGTCTTACTTTTAGTAGTTTATCAACTTCTTTTCTTTCTTGATTGAAAGACCTCTTTTTTTGTCGCACTAGTTTGTAACCAGGGTTAACATTCAGTCGATGGGCTATTACTTCAGGATGTATACCAAATATGTCTTCATACGACCATGTGAACACATCAGAGTTTGCTCTGAGGAAATTTTTTATTTATGCACGTAATTCTGAAGTTAGTAATTGGCCAAATTAGGTAGACTTACTTTAATCTCCTTGCTACAATGGACAGTGTTTAATTCTTCTATTGATAAACCTCTTTGCTCACTTTTTCTTTCCTTAGGTCAAGCATAATCTGTAGGTTTTCATGTTTGTTCATCTTGCCTCTCAAAGCCGTAGTGTAGCATCTTCTGCATTCTTCTTGATCAGCTCTTAAAACTACAAATCCTCCTTCTGTAGGAAATTTTATCATCAAATGATAGGTTAAAGTTATTGTTCAAAACATGCTTAAAGCTGGTCTTCCTAAGATGACATTGTACATCGATGGATGCTCCACTATCAAGAAATTCATCATCTTAGTAATTTGGTGGAGTGGTTACCCAAATAGTCATTGGCTACCCTGTAATACCTAAAGAGATCAAATATTCTCCTCCAAAACCAATCAAGGGTATGTGCATTGACTTTAATTTTTCTCTTCTAATCTCCATTTTATCAAATGCTGCTACATATAGAATATCCGCTGAACTTCCATTGTCTATTAGAATTTTGTAGACCTTTGTAATCGTTAGAATTATAAAGATGACTAGGGCATCATCCTGGGGCTAATGTATTCCTCTTGCCACTTCATCTGTAAATATGATAGCATTATATCTCATATTGGCTTTTTCTTTTTAAGGTCTGCTTACTAAATCGATAAGGAAAACCCGCGGTGTATTTTTTTTAAAGGTCTGCTTACTATATTTCCTCACAAATTCTTTAAGATATCCTTTCTGGATCAAGGATTTTATTTTTTCCTTCAGATCAAAGCAATCTTTAATGTTGTGATCATGATCTTGGTGGTACCTACAATATTTGTTTCTGTCTCTTTGATTATGTGCTGTCTTGATATCCTTGAGTTTTCACAGCAAATTTAAGTTTCTTATTTGCATCGGTAGATGTTCTCAGCTGCTCTCTAGCCACATTAAGTAGTGTTTACCAAGGGAACCAGCTCTGAGGAATCATTGGACCTTTATTTTTCTGGTCTACTTGTTCTTTCTGTATTTTCAACTAGTTCTTCCTTCCTCTTTCTCTTTTGTCCTACTCTTTGTGAATTCAGGCTAGCCCCCTTTTTTACATTAGTCAACTCATCTACATTAGAGTATTTTTGTGCTCTCAACAACATCTCCGTTAAAGTTCTTAAAGCATTTTTGTGAGTAAGTAATAAAACCTTCTTTGTTGTAACTCGGCTATAATAGCAATCAAGGCTATCCTTACAAATTTTTTTTAAGGTAGGTAATGTAATCTTTTAACTACTCATCCTTTCTTTGCTTAATCAACAAAAGATAAGTCGAGTGAACCTGATGGTAAATTGGCTAATAAATATCTGACTTAGCTGGGAAAATGAAGAAATCGATCTTGGTTTTAGCTTTTTGTACTACTTATGCGCTGTTTTAGTGAGTGTCAACAAAAATGTCCTACACATGGCTACTTTTGATGCTTCTTGTAGCTTCATCTATGACTTGTAGGTCTCTAGATTTTCTGTCAGATCTCCTTCTTCTTTGTATAACTTTATTTGGGGCATTTTAAATTTTAGAGAAAGTGGGGCATCTAATATGTCCTTGATGAAATGAGGTTTTATTTCCTCTATGTATAGTCTAATAGAAGTTTTCTCAATATCATTTATCATTTTCTTCATTTTTTTTAACTATGCCTCCAAGTTTGCTGAGCCAACGCTGGACTCGATCTCCTTATGCTCTCTAGATTGGATTTTGAATCGATGTTTTTCGTTCAATTTCTCTAGCTGATCTTTGGAGTTCAATGCTTGTGGAAGATTGCCCTTTTCATAATTGGCGTGGCTTGCATGGCCCATGACTCGTGAGTCATCTTACGATATTTCCCTTTCATGACCATGTTGCTAATCATGATACTAGTGATGTTGTTGTTGTTCCTCAACGAGTAGGGTAGACCTACGGTTCCTTTGACTCTCTATATATTAAAGTACTAAATTAATGTTTTATGTTAGGTCAGCGATTTGTTGCGCAAGCGACGGCTGCAAGCCCATGTTGCTATACTGCCTCATTGGGGGCTTAGGACCCTTCGTAACCCATGGTTGCAATGATTGGGTTGGCTTTGCTGACTTGTGATTTTGTGTTGAGTGATTTTAATTGTAACTAATTATATCTTCCCCACAGACGGCATTAATTTGTTGATGCTTATTTTCAATCAACTATAAAATTGAATAAATAGGACAGCACAAAGAGCAAAATACAGAGAATTTACGTGGTTCAGCCCCTGGCCTACGTCCACGAGATTCAAAAGAGCAAACTTCAATATTCAATAATAATTACAATGAACTTTTTTAGCTATTTGTTTCTGAATTTTGCTTGCCCATCATGCATTAAGAGCTTTCTATTTATAACACAATTCTTCGGTATTCTAAGTTGTTGATATTTCCTTATTCTCATCTGCTTCGACCACTTAATTAGAGTTTGATTTAGAGTCTACATTTATCTCTTTCTCAAAGTTGGTCTCTAAAGCTTCTAGATTTTTTTCTTTTTCTTTTTCTTTTTTTTTTAATGATCGCCACTTTATCTTGTACCCACATACTCCATTTTAATTAGTTATCTGACTTTTCATGCACCATGCTCCATCCTCTTTAATTAATTATTTTACTTTTCATGCTCCATTCTTCATGCTTTCACTTTAATTAATAATTTTACTTTTCATACTCCATGCTCCATGCTTCTACTTTAATTAATTGTTTACTTTTCATGCTCCGTGCTCCATTCTCTATGCTTCCACTTTAATTTATTATTTTACTTTTCATGCTCCATGCCTCATGCTTATACTTTAATTCATTATTTTACTTTTCATGTTCCATGCTCTACTTTTGTGCATGCTTTACTCCGAATTTGTATACTTCTCTTTTGTGCATGGCTTTGCATGCTTCACATTTCCTTTTCACGCTTCTTACTTCATGCTTCATACTCTACTTTTGTGTATGCTTCACTCTTGTATTTGGATTTGCATGTTTCACTTTTCTTGATATCAACATTCACTCCAATTCTTGAATCATTTATTATTACCAAAAATCTTGAATATTTTATTATATTTTGGTTTGGTGATTAATGTGCTTTCAAAAATACTAGAAGAAAAACGAAAGCCAAATATTTATCATAACGAATTTTTTCTAGGTATGTGGATTGATTTCAAAAAGTTTTAAAAAGTTCTAATATGTTGAAAAATATGAAGAACTTATATGCTCTTAATGTTATTTTTGAAAATCTGAAAGAGGACCTATTTTATATTGTTTCAAAAATTTTTGGACACTTTATAATTATAAAAAAATTTAAGTTAAAATTATAAATATTGAGAAAAGCCCAAAGCTGCTAGTCGGAGAAAGCGGCTAATTAGTTTGCTTTCCAGTGGTAAACCAGAGAGCTGATTTGGAGAAAGTGGCTAGCTGGTTTGCTTAAAGTGAAGCCAGCTTGGTAAAGCGGCTAGTCAATTTCATGCTTATTTTAAATTTTATGTTCCTAATAGCTAGTTTTTGCTTAAATCTATAAAAATCCATTTTATATCAGTTTGAGTGGTTATTGATCTTGAAATTTTGTCTATTCCCTCAACTATGAAAAAACTCTTGAACCCTGAGTGCCGGTTCATTGTGATTGAGCACCCTAAGTGGGCCGAGTTTCTTTCAGTTCAGTCAAGTCTCGTGAGGAGAATCGTTCTACTCCGAAACTCTTGAGCTTTTACTTGCTTTTATTCGTATTACAAACTTGGGCTTAGATTTGCACACCTATTTTTGTGAGGAGTTTATTATTTGTAAAACTCATTTCTTTCAAATTGAGTGTTGAAAAATATTTGGGTGAAGATGGTATGCGATATACACCTTAGATAATTAATAGAATTATATTGACATTTTAAAGTCAATTATTATTTTCGGAGCCTTGGGATATAAGTCTTGTTTTAGTGGAACCCTCAAATTTCGGATAGTTTCAAGGCATGGACATAATTCGGTTGACAAACCACATAAAAATCTAGCATGTTTATTTTCTTTTTACCTTTTTTTCATTTTATTTGTTGATTGTGTTTATTGTTATTGTAATATAGTGGTAGTTGTTGATGCTGGATTGTGATGTTATTATTGGAGAAACTTTTAGAACGCAATTAATTCCCCTCTTATGTTATTTGGCTAGAATCTTAGCATGGAACCACGCATATGAACATGTCTTGGTACTTAGATACTGAAATATTTATGGTACAATTTGAAAATATTGCTAGATTAGTTTAGTAATTTACTTCCACTAGCAATATTAGTTATAATTGGGCACTAACAACATATCTCGAATTTACTCCTACTACCAACATTTATTTATTTATTTATTTATTTTGAGAAAGAGACGGATCCGGCAATCAACCATTTTGACCATTGGCAAATATTGTAGGATTAGAGCAACTAATAAAATAATTTTTCTTCGTTCAAAATAAAAAATAATAATAAAGTAATTTTTTCTAGATTTATTAAAAGTTTTGTGGGACTTTGTAGTAACTGAGGTTTGAATTTTAGATATTATTAATTTTTATTATTTACATTACTTGCTTGACTAACTTGGATGCTGCCGTTTAGATCCACAGCTCAATTAGTCGATCAAACTTAAGAACATTTGTTTGTTTTTAAACATTGAGCAGGTGTAATTAGTTAAGTCATTAAGTTTGTTTGTTTTTTCAACTTAATCAAAAATTTCAGTCATTAAGTCATTAAGTTATTAAGCTAATTTTTTTAGCTTTTTACTTAATCTAAAAAGTCTGAATGACATCATTAAAAAATATTCTCCAAAATCTCCCCATCTAATTAATTAAATTTCATCCATAACTAATTAAGTTTAATAATTAGCATTATTATCCATCTCTATAACTTGTGATAATATAGTTGTAAACTTTTTTTTTCTCTTTTCAAATTAGTATTATTTTTCTTTATAATTTTTAATGAATATTTTTCGTATAAAACATTTTAGACAATGATAAAATTGATTATAATATACTAATTTAGAATATTAAAGGGTTGTACTCAATTGAGTATGATTATCTTATAAAAATATATTATTTTATTTATATTATTTGAGATATTATTAATTGTTTAATATGATAATTTGTAAGGGCATAGATGTAAAAATATCAGATTTCAAATTTTTTTAAATTTAAAAAACAAACAACTTAATACTTATTTTTAACGATTCAGACAAAAAAACAAACATCCTATTTATATTCAGATATTCAGCTCTATTTAGAATTCAGACTAATTCAGGTCTATTTAGATTTCAGATAAAAAAACAAACGCTACCTTAGTTTGTTTCTTACAAAAAAAGTTGGAATAACACTAATTAAGGCTCCGTGATATATTTTTTTAAATAAAATTTATTTAAGTAGAGATTTTATTAATAAATGTATAAAAATAACTTATTTAATTTTTAAAAATTTTAATAAAAAATAATTTATTTAATCTATAAAAAATTATATTAATAAAACAACAACAAAATATTTTAAAAAAATTATAAAATTAAATAAATACGTATTTATAAGCCAGCACACACTAATGAAAACCCACTAATGCGGACGGGAGAAACAGGTGGACAACAAAAGCAGCAGACGCAAGAAAGCTAACCCCAACACGTGCCACGTAGAAAGAGCCCAGGGACACATCGGTCAATTCACAAAAAACCAAACACAGCTTCTCGATGCGATACCGTCCGGTCCTAAATCAAAAAGCCTGACCGGCCAAAATCAATCCCTATAATCAAACCCTAACCGGGGTCAAATTCTTCACAAAATCCCAAGAAAAAGGATAACAAAACTATAATCATCTCAATAATAATCAATTCAATCAGGGAAATTTTATTTTGTCTTGTTATTGAATTTGATGATAATAAAAGATGCCGCCGAAGCAGCAATCGAAAGCAGAATTAGCGAAGAAGCAGAAGATCGTCGAAGACAAGACCTTCGGTCTTAAGAACAAAAACAAAAGCAAAAACGTTCAGAAATATGTTCAGAGTCTCAAACAGAACGTTCAGCCCAAACCCGACCCGTCTAAGGTCGTCGCCAAGGTCCGATTTTTAATCGTTATTACAAAATTCAATTTTTTTAAATTATAAAATTAATCGTTAAATTAGAAAATTTGAATATTTAATTAATATATATATTTTTTTAATTACAGAAAAAGAAGGAGGAAGAGAAGGCTAAAGAGAAAGAGCTGAATGATCTGTTCAAGATTGCTGTTAGTCAGCCTAAAGTTCCAGTTGGTTAGTATTTATATTTCTATATATATATTTTTTTAATTGGGTTGTTGAAATTTGAAGCTTTATTGGTGATGTTATTGAAATTTGGCCTTTGTGTTCAGGTGTTGATCCTAAGTCTATATTGTGTGAGTTTTATAAAGCGGGACAGTGTCAGAAAGGTTTTAAATGCAAGTTCTCACATGATTTGAATGTTCAGAGGAAAGGGGAAAAGATTGACATTTACAGTGACAAGCGCGGCAAAGGTTATTGCTTAAATACTTGTAACTTGTTGGTTTTTATCGTAATTATTTTGTTTGTAATGCATGCACTCATGTTGTTCTGGTGCTTCTTTCTAAAAGAAACAATGGAGGATTGGGATCAGGAAACTTTGGAGAAGGTTGTGGAATCAAAGAATAAGGAATACAATCAGAACAAACCTACGGATATTGTAAGTGTTCACTCATTAATATTGCTTTTGTGCAATGCATCAGTTTATTCATACCTAATCAATTCCAATTTAGCCATGCATGTATGTATATGTGAAGAATAAGATTGTAGCTCAGGGAAGAGAATTGTAAGACTGCGAGTTTAGCATTTGGAAATGACCTTATTGACTCTATTTTAACTTATTCTATTGTTATATTTTGGTTGGAGGTGATGAGGTTTGATTTGTCTTACCGATCCAAAACAATTATTAAATATTCACTAGTTTGTACAATCATAGAGGATACTTGTAACCAATTTCATTTGTTCCAGTAGCTACCATTCTAATTTTATTATTGTTGGGTGCTGCATCTAATTACAGTCTTAGCTGTGGTACTCAAATTTTTTTTATCACTTTTCTCTAGTTTTTGTTCTGGAAATGAAGGGTATCATTGTTTCTGTTGATTTAGGATTACAGCTGTAAGTAATTTAAAACACTTAAGCAATGTTCATGGGTTCTAATTGAAGATGACTATTGTTTTACTGATCTACATGTATTTGCAGGTTTGTAAATACTTTTTAGAAGCTGTGGAGAAGAAACAGTATGGCTGGTTTTGGGTCTGCCCAAATGGTGGTAAAGATTGCCATTACAGGCATGCTCTTCCTCCTGGATATGTTTTAAAATCTCAGATGAAGGCTCTGTTGGAGGAAGAAGCGGAGAAAATAACCATTGAGGAGGAGATTGAGAATCAGGTGATGAGATTTTCTGAAACTAAGCTGCCTTCCTTTTAGAGTGGCAGTATGTTTATTTTGAATACATTATAGGTAATCTAATATTTCAGCATTATTATTGTTATTATTTATTACTCATTAAAACTTGTCTGTTTCTGATTTTAGCGTGCTAAAATAACGACTACGACCCCTATGACTCCTGAATTGTTCATGGAATGGAAGAAGAAGAAGATAGCTGAGAGAGATGCTGACTTGGCTGCAGAGAGGGCAGAGAGAGCTAAGAATGATCGTATGAGGTACATAATCTTGTGTGTTTTTGTGTTGTGCACATTTCTCTTCTAAATTTTTAAATCTTAGTTGTTAACGTTCTGTTTTTCATTTCCTTCCAGTGGGCGTGAACTGTTTTTGTCAGATTCTAGTTGGTTTGTGGATGATGCTGAGGCATATGATAAATACCAAAGAGAGGAAGAATCTTATGTCACTGAACAGAAGGTAAATCTTCACCCATTACCTTTGCTTATTTCCATAAGATTTGTAAAAACTTCACAAACTCTGGATAATTTGTGCAAATATGAATTATTTCTTCATACATCTTCAATATGCGGACCAAGAAAACATCGCTGAGTGAGTGTTGGCTGTGAAAAGTAAGAAAATGAGATCTTGCCGTTTCTTTCTCCTGATGGAGATCATTTATACGGTGATGCTGCTTCATAAAACCTTTTAATCACTTAAGAGTGCATTTGACATACTATATTGTATATTGCATTAGCTGTATTGCAATACATCATTGTATTGGATTAGTTGTATTGTGTTATGATGTATTGCATTAGGGTGTATTAAGGTATAATGCATTAGCATGTTTGGTGCAATATGGACTATGTAATATTATTTTATATCATTATTTATATTACTATTAATTTTAAATTAATATTATTTAAATTTATTAATATTTAATTATTTACTATTAGTTATATTAAAATTATTTAGAAATAATTAACTTTTGTACTATAATCAAATAACATAGTATTGTGTTATATTTTTATATATTATGTAAGATTTATTATTAGTTTTATTAAATTATTAAATAATAATCAATTTATATATTATAACAATTAATATAAAAATAAAAATATAATATAATATTATTGAATAATAAATAATAAATCTATATTAATTATTATAATGTAAAATTAAAAGAAAATAAAAATTAGTATTGTATAATATTATCAGATAATATAATATTAAATTATCAAATTTACTTTTATTTGTTATATTATTAAAAAAATAAGGAGGCAAACTGCTGCATTATGGTGCATGCGGCAGCTGCTGGAGCCAAAACATGAGACCATACTGCATAATGCAATGCAGTCTCATTTTACGCGGGGTGCCAAACACACCCTAAAAGCTTTCATCATTGTTTTAAAGATCCAATATTTCTTACTCCTTGAACCGTTCATGCAATGCTAAAATGGGCACAAAATAAAAGCTAAATTCCACATCAATGCTTTTAACTTTCACTACCTGTTCCTCTTTACTGATTTTGTTGTCAACTTTGAATCTCATATTTGTAATTTCCTTCAGTTTTATTCAATTCGAATACAGCCTGCATAACAACTGAATAGTCTGTTTTCATACGATCCTTAAGGGCTGACCTGTGACTAACTCCTGCGTTTGTGGCCTGAAGCCAGCCAATTATAAGGAAGTTGCATGACTTTTGACTCTAATGGACCTGCTAGGTGGTTGTGGTATTGCTGTTTCTTGTTTTTTTTTCACTGTTAAAGAATGTTTGAATTGGTAAAGACAATGTTGGTGAAAGTGTGTTGAACTAAAATTTTGAGGAAGGATTTAAGTTTTTGCTGTAAAAATACTACCATGGCATAACCTTGTGAGTGGACCAGGTTCTCAGATTCTGTATGACGGCAATATAGACACAAGTTGATAACTTAATAAAGTGGCTGTATACTGATCGTTGTTTGTTCTGCTGATCTTACATCAGGCCAATGGCAATTCTGCCAGAGATGGACCAAGTACCTCAGCAAAAGCTGGTCAGGAAGATGAAGTTGTTCCTGATGATGACGATGAACTAGACATGGACGAGCTAAATGAACTGGAAGCAAGCCTAGCAAAGACATCAATCCAAATTCAAGAGCCGAACAATGGCTCCTAAGTTTGGAACGCACAAATTGTTCAGTCTACATGCATTTTAAAATGTAAACTAGATGCCCCTGCATGTTTCCCCAGGGATGGTTGTGAAGTTGAGCTATCAGCGATGCCAGCTGCATAGATTAGTCAAGAAGTTATCAGCTGCCATGCTATCACGGTATTGTTGTCAAAAATCCGTGGTTATCATCTATGTTTATCATATATCACTATTCCTTTTGTAGCATTCCCGATTCCCGGAAATTATGTTCCATCTGAGAAAATTCTGCTTATGCAAGTTGTATCCGAGTCCACGTTAGGAATATACTCATAAATATAGATTGTTGCTACAATAGTTTTATTGAGCTGCGAAATAAATAAGCATGCCTTTTGCTTAATATTTCATTTTAATTAGAGAAATAGGGCTGGCCAAGCTGCCCGTTTTCATTTGTGAGTGCTTACAAATCATTCATCAGTTACAATTTGATTCATTGTTTCCCTGTTAAAGCAAAAGTTGAACCAAGTGCCATGTGAAATTTAAGTTCGGAGTCAATTGATGAGACTTGCAATAATGCTAGAAGAATTGCAAACGAACGTGGGGATTGAATAGACGGTAGTGAACCAAACACAAAGACGTGTTCCATCAGAACAACAAAATGATTTGCTCTTTAAGGTGTCTTTTGTCGGCTCCAAACATTTCCCATCAGGGGTCGACAATTGACAGTGTGTCCTGTGTAGTCCCATTAATTTTTGGGCAAAGCTTATCTTGCATTTGATTTACGTTACAGTTATAAATTTTAGAATCTTCACAAAAGTTAATAATTATAAAAAAAATCAATAAATTTTAGAGTTTTATTTTTTAAACCCTAAGTTATGACCAAAACTACACTATAATTATACTTTATTTTTTTTAAGTTTTTCATTTATATTTATAGCAAATTCAGTACCAAGTTTTTATTTTATCTAATTGAATCTATAACTTATTTAATCTTATATTTATTGAGTTTTTATTTATTATATTAATGATTTCTTAATTTAATATATCATAATCTTTAATGTTGAAGTCCTTTATTAATTGTTTAATTTTATTAAATTTTTTACTCATTTGATCTCCTAATTTTTAATTTGTTTTATTTTTTTCTTCATTAAAATTATTAATTTCTAATATTTTGTTTGCTTTGTCTATATCATTTATAAATAAATTTAGGTTTCCTAATTTATTTAATAAATATAACGAAACACAATTTACTTAATTATTTTCCCGCATGTCTGAATCATTGATCATATCAAAGGATTAAAATTTTTCATAAGAAAATCCTCTTCGTCTATAGTTAGAATGTGGTATCGTTCGTTATTTCTATATCATTTATAAATTAATTTGGGCTTCCTAATTTATATAGTAAATATATTGAAATTCAATTTAATTGATTATTTTCTCTCATGTCTAAATCATTGATCGGATCAAATGATTAAAATTTTTCATAAGAAAATCCTCTTTGTATATAGTTAGAATGCGGTAACTCATTAGTTTATGTATTTTGTGAAATTATTAGAGGTTCTAATGATTTATTCATTGTAACATCTTTCTACTAATTTATCATAGTCATAATATATTTATGACTTATAATATCTCTTATAATTTAAGATGCTAAATTTAGCTTTTATATATATATATATATATATAAGAAAAAAATCTAATTTATTCCTAGGAGAGACAAGAAATTATAAATGTAGATGCAAATATATATTCAAAATTTGTAAATCTTTATGAATATCATAATTATTTAGATCTTTATAAAAATATAGTAAAAATTTAAAAAAAATTTAAGAACAAATGTAGAAGAGATGGTTAACAAAATAATTTAGTTATACAAAATTAATGAGGACTTATTTTAAAAAAAATAAGTAAATATGTGATTAAAAAAAATTTTTTTGTAAAAAACTATTACACCCATATCTCATTTTAGGTTAAAATTATTTTCATCTATTAAATTAAGAAATATCAAAATCTAATCATTCATGTGTATTGAATATTTGTTACATCCAATGTAACATAAGCTTGGCCTAGTTTGTGATTGTACTTGTACCTTTTTAATATTAGAGTTACCGTACACGTTTGCATCAGACGTGACCATTACTATTAGTCTCGCAATCTCCTATGAGCACACAACACGTCGTGATTTTAACATTACATGTTAAAAAAAAACCAATAATGATAATTAAGTAGGCTCTAATGGAAGTCATGTGGCATATAATGATTGGCATTTGAGACTGCTTTGAGAGTCCTACAAGTAATGCAAGACAGCTTAAGTTTTGCTCCGATATTTTATCGCAATTAGAGTTCCATGTGGACATGCCAATGATTAATTAAATGATAAAGTCTCTAAAATTACAAGTTAATTAATTACATCATTTTTTCATATGTTTTTATAAAGATCACGTCAATTGGTTAAAAAAATGCTTTAGAAAATAGAAATCGGGATATTTAATATTATTCTTTTTGTTATTAATAGTTGATTCCTGTGTATACAGTTGTATTTGACCTAACAAATCTTGGTTATACCTATGTTAATCTTATTTTGTGGAATTCTTAACTTAATGCTATAATAAACAGCTTACATGACGTTTTCTGGGATTAACAAAGCATTGATGTTTCAGAATCATTTTTTTTTTTCAGTTTATTTAACACGCTTTTGATCATAATTTGTAATTTTATCTTTCAACGATATCTTTACTTTTTTTTTTAAAAAAAAAAAAGATATTCCCACATGAGAATTATTCTTTACTTCCCTATTAATTATTAGTATCCTAACCGTGAATTACTTTATTACGACCCTAAGCAAAGCAAATGTAATTGCTAATAGAATAATCAAGTATAATTTGTTCTTTTACATCATATTTATGGACTATAATTTACTATTAATTTTATAGAACTATGACAATAAATTAAGAGTAATGGAGGCGAACCAATCATCTAGGTTAAGTGTGGGAAGTATCACGCATGCCCCCGACATTACAAACACAAAAAGTTGTCTGCCTTTATGGGCAAATGTTGTTCGAAGTAATAAAGCCTTAAGTGCGATGCTGCTTCATTTCTAGCACTTTCTTCATAGAAGAAATAGAAAGTTAAAGAGTTAAGAAAAGAAAAAGAAAAATTAACCAGACATGTTACGCATGTGTCAACATTACATGATTAAGTAATCTAACTACAAACAGTAAATTATTATTAAAAAACAAGAACTAGAAAGAGTAAATTAGTTTGGGATAAAGTATAAATTTATAACTTGATATCTAGCTACAAAGAGTAAATTCGAAACAGAGTAATATGATTTGTGCTTTATAATCTACATTTGATTTATGAAAGTCATTTGAAATAAATTACACCAGTTAAAAATATATTTAAATCATAATTTTTTTCTGCTATTTCTATAGTATTGCTTAAAATTCCAAGACATCGGTACTCTGTCAAACCTCAAAAATCATCATATATGCCATTTATTTGAGAATTCCACTAAATAAAACGAACACCAGTAAAGCTCGTTATGTCACAGTGAAATTATACATATAAGAGTAAACTATCGTTAAACAGAAGAATAATATTAAACATTCTAATTTTTATTTTTTAAAGTTTAAAATGGCACTTTAAAAGTGTCATTTTAGATATACTATGGTAGCGTTTATTTTTTTATCTGAAATCTAAATATATATGAAATTTTCTAAAGTCTGAATGGGGCTGATTACGAAAATCTGAATGATATGTTTTTTTTTCTTTTTTAAATATCTGAATATAAGTGGCATCTTGCTTGTTGTTATAATAAAAAAATATCTTAAACTTAGTTATTTGACATTTATGTCCTTATAAATTAAAATAAAAAAAGAGGATTAGATTTTAGAGTTTAGGAAATAAGTTATTTTATAGAGATATTTTTAGAATATAATATTTACTTATCATTCAGACATTTTTTCATTCAGATAAAAGTCACAAAAGTTTACTTTTTTTATTCAGATGTAAATGTCTGAAAATCAGACATAAGTTCTAAAAAACAAACAAGCATATTTTAAAAAATGTCTGAAATTAATAAAATTTCAAATTTTAGACATTTAACAAACAACCTCTATGTTATTTTTTTTTTAAAGATTCTCAGCAATGTATCCTTTCAAACATAAAAATAAAGAAGTAATAATATATTTCTTATATTCACATTTTATAAAGTGCGAAAATTAAATTTTCTTTTTTCAAATAAAAGTAGAATATTCCAAAGTTGTTTTGAAAAACAAAAGCTAGATCATTTATCAACTCCTCTTTTTGTAATTTCTGTGAAACTTACTGATTGACTGCTTGAGAGTTTTATCATTTATGCAGGTGATAAAAACTTGGTGTATGAATATAATCACCCAAATTGATGTTATCTAATAATCTAAAGCTGTTTTGCTCGCGCAGCAAAGTCCACAAAAAGTTTGGTAAAATACCAAATTACAGACAACATGCAAAAGCTCTGACCCCACATGATTGCATGGATCGTTTGCCCTCTCTTTGAATTAAAATGACTCTAATTTCCTGTCCCTTAGTTAATTATTATGTTATCCACACTAACCAAAAAAAAAAAACCAAAATGAGAGAATTGATTGAGCATATCAATTACTTGGCCATTACTCCAAAAAGAAACAGAAAAATTACATAATTATTAATTTTGGAAAGCTATGTGTACTTCTTCCAGCTCAACTTCCATGTGCAAGTACTGTGTCCGTACAAATTTTATGCTCATCCATTCCTAGCGCTTGGTTTTGCCACCTCTGGTAGCTGCTCTTCAATGGCTACTGATTGCTGAACCATGCAGACTCAAATGGAAACAAGAAAACAAGATACCCACAACTTTAATTCAAATGCTTACCCTTCTAAATTTATCAGAGATGATAATGAAATAGCTTTAAGAGTACACAACTCACAAGCAAAATCTTGTGAGTATCAGGAGCAGAAAGAAAGAAAGAGAATTAGAGAGAGTCTACAAATAATCCATAATATAAAGACTACAATACTTAAAAACATGGGCAATATTTTTAGCACAAAGCCGGCCTTTACGAATCTTGTGAATTAATTGTATATAAGTGCTTTATAAGCCGTACGGTAGGGAAACGATTGCCTCCTCTAATATCACCTTCTGTTTCTTTTTCTCATTCTTCTTCCTGCTACTGGTTTTGAAACCAATTCGACTACCAACTTGATGATGCTGGATATTATTCTAACTTTGATCTGCCCTCTACGCGGCGGAAGCCTTGCCTTCTCTTGAGTTATAGCCATTGATACTACTAACTCAGAAAAGTTTTGAGGAAGAAAAATGCAAGCACTTGGAAAAAAGAATAAGAAAGTTAAAATAAAGAGGCAATAGAGGGTACGATTTTGGGTGAACAACAGACAGATGAGCAACATTTATATATGTATATAGTTGTGCTTTTGTGGGGGTACAATAAGCTTGGTGTTGAATTGTATCTTGCAACTGTTTGTTTGCTAGTGGTATGGACCAAAAGAATTTATTTTTCTTAATTTGAAATTTTGAAAATTGGAAGTTGTAGCAGCTAGTTGACTCACTGCCGGAACCTTGTTGCACGCATGTTGTGCAAGAGCAGATTGGGTCGACCAAGACAATGATTTTCCACAACATAAGCTTAATTTGCCAGAAAACTAATGTGCTAACTTCTCTTGTCAACCATCATATCATAAGAGCTCAAAATTTTACACTTTCAGAATCTGAGTTCTACAAGCGGCATTCATTTCTTTCCAATCATGTACATCATGCAGAGTTTTTACACGACATTCATTTCTTCCAGCGGAGAGATGGACCAAAACAAGATATGCAAAGTGAACAGGTAGGGATTTTTTTTTTTTTCTCTTTCTATGACTAAAAAGGAGATTCAAAGTCAAGCAAAAAGCCTTCAAGTCCATGCTTAACATGATCAGAGACAAGCGCATAATTTCTTTCTGCAGCGTCAAGTCTGAACACTCTAATGAGTAATGACATTCATTATGCTTTAGACTCCTTACTTTTATTGTCCCCCAGTGAAAATAACTAGAAAAACTTTGTGTAGCGAAGATAGTAGACAAGTGAAATGGATTTCTACATTAGGTAAAGAGAAACAAAATAGTGGAAGCATAATGGGAACATGGGATCAAACCATTTTTGCGTCCAAGACTCTATAATCCATAGCAGCGCATGGAAAACACGGGGAAATACAAAAGTTTCAAAACTTGCCGGTGGCAGCAGTGTCCCTTCAATTAGCATCCCATTTAAGTCTATTCTTAGACATAGTTATCCTAAGAAACAAATCTTTTACCAACAAATTGGCTAACTTGTGTACCTCTGACTAGGGGTGTTCATAATTCAATCTAATCTGCTTAATTCGTCTGATCTGTAGAAATCTGATCCGTAAAAATTCAATCCATATATTGGTGGATTGGATTGGATTGAAAATTTAATAATCCGTAATCGGTGGATTGGATATGGATCTATTTCTGTAAATCCGTAAAAATCTGCGAATCCGCAAAAAAATAAAAAATATTTATTTAATTGAAAACTAAAACTTGTAAATATGGCATTAATATTTACTAGTAAATAAATAAGCTAAAATATAGTTACATTAACATATATTATATCTTATCCGATGATAATATAAAATAAAAATAATTAAATAAATAAATATGACTTCCTAAATAGTTAATTTCTATGCACTGATCTAAATGAATGAGAATTTTTTTCGTTTTGTTGTGTTATATTTTGAAACTTTAAATGTATTTCATAGCTTTATTTAAACAATTTATTTATTTAAATATTATTTAATTTTAAATTTAATCGGTAGTAAAATTACTTTTATATTAGTTTTTTTTATTTAGTTAATTCGTGGATTGGACATAATTAAAAATTTTCAATCCGCAAACTAATTCGTAAAAAGGCGGAGTGGATATGAACTATATCAAATCTGCATCCGATCTGCAGATGTATGGATTGAATTTGGATTGAATTTCACCGATCCATAGATTTGATTGAATTGAAAATTTATAATATGCAAAATTATCGATCGGATATGGATTGATGTCAACTCTGTAAAATCTTATCCACAAACACCCTGCCTCTAACACAGGCCAACTCTCTCATCACCCGTGGCTGTTGCTTGTCAATTACTGCTTGTCAAGGAATCACGTTGGGTTGTTTGCACTGGCGCATGTGTTGATTGTGTTGTATGAATCACCAGACAATAACATAAGCCAAGGATTAGAAATTTGCCGGGAATAGAAATTGTCCATGCATTACAGAGAAAACACGGTAAGCACAAAGTCAGGTACGGTACTGTCTAGAAATCAACTCTTTGAATATAAATCTTTCACAGGGTTTACTTGAATGAAATCCTCTGTAATATCAATTGCCTCCCGGAGTCGGCCACGTGTATGTATGATTATGAGGTTGAGGTGCTCAACCAACACGTACATTAAGATTTAATTAATTTTATATTCTTTTTTAATAATTACCAATTGTTTCTTTCTTAAAAATATCCAGACAGACGTGAAAAGAAAAATATTTGTATAATAATGGGCATAATTAATTTACATACTTATCTTTTAATCTTATATTTTATTAGATTTTTTTTGTTTATGTTTTAGTTAATTAATTTTTTTTAACAAAGTTATAAATTAAGATTGGGAATAAATTATTTTTAAAGGGGCCAAACTTAAAGTAAACTAACATTATTGAATTTGTCATTAGTGGACTTAATATCACGGGCTATCCAAATTTTAAGTCAAATAGACTAATTAGATAAACCAAAGTTATGCTACCTCAACTTAATTTTAGAAAGTTTCATCTTTTAACACTTTTCAAACTTATAAATACTTAAGAGTACACTAGCGAAATGCTAGAACGATAGATCTCTAGCATGTTATACATAGAAATCACTAAAACTTGGTAAAAATAGAAATTCTCTAGGCCATAAGAAATCTCTAGAATTAGAACTTAAGAGAGATAGGCAAGCCTCCTTCTAAATAAGGATTGGCACTTACCATTTCATTCAAGCAAACACTCTTATATACACACTCTTATAAATAATACACATTCTTTTTTACTCAATTACTCATTCTTCTCTCTAGCTCCTTCATAAGTATCATAATTTAACTAGTCAAAAAATTCAAGACTTCCTCAACAACTTTCGAATAAAAAATTTTAGCACGGTACGAGTATGTTGCATAAGATACTTATTCCTATGATATTGAGCTAAATTCTGATCATATTTATCGGCCCAATTTATCATGCAAACAAGTGAGGGATAAAAGCTAAATCAAATGGCTTGCTTTGAAGCTTAAGTGAGGAGCACGTGGGCCAATCAATTGAATTCCGTTTAATTTCAAGATTTTAAGTCAGTGTACGAAAAGCGAAGCAGTGTCTGCTGGCATCTATTGTAAATCAAAGCATTATTCACGCATGAATGGAGACGCGCCGAGTGCCGCAGGAATTTGGAGGCGGCAGCTATTACATGGATTCTATTGGTTTTATTGTCCTCAATCTCTCTGTTTTTCTAATTTTTGATACAATGGTTAAAGATAATACTTATTTAATGATATAAATTTCTTTTTTTTAAAATATATTTACTAATTCTGTCTTTTATTATTAATTGTTAATGATTAGTATTTGACTAAACTTATTTCGGGTATATAAATTTTTTGTGTCATTTTTTATTTTGTCTTTCATTGAGTTATTTACATATAGTGTTTAGGAAGACTTTACTCCTTATTACTCAATATTGTTTATATGAGACACTTACATACCACACTATTAAGCAAAAAAGGGACCTTTACAAGATTAATGCTCAATTGTTATATCTATGAATAGAGATTAGGATTGATTTTAAGTTGTCACTCTAAAATTGATAATTGATTGATAATTGGATAATTATTAAATTGAACAGTAGTAGATTCTGAAATATTAGTAATTTCAATTTGTTCAGTTTTTGTGTTAGTTTACTCAGTTTTAATTTACTTGCATCTTTAGTTTAAATTTCTTCAAACAAAATATTAACTTTCAAGTAGGATAGAATTATAATTAGCTTAGAGTATACTTAACTTTTTTGAGATTGATATTCTTTGTCGGTTCAACTTTGTTATTTCTAATTTATCCTACAATAGACTTATGTGCTTGTGAATACATTAAAATTTATTTACTATAGTACTTATTCATTCCATATAATGTACTGTCATTATATGTAGGGTTGACAACAAATTTTGGTTGGGCTTGGGCCATACTAAGCTCTAGCCCAATCATATAATTAAAATGAAAGGGCAAAGGCCCTAGCCCTTGTCTAGCTTGACTATTTGGGTCAAGGTCAAGCTCGGGTTTTAATTGAACCAAGCCAAAATTTTTTTAGTTTTTTTTTTAGAATAGGACTCCTATTTTTCATCCTTTATTAATAATATTGTATTACTATTGTTCCATTTTAGCTAGCCAAATTAACAGATTAACCAAACTAACAAATAAATAAATCAAATATAGCAAAACTAAATTAATATATACTCAAGATGCAATTGTGACTACATGTGTGGTTTGTGTGTTTTAATAACTTTTAAATGTTATTTTTTTCATTCTAAAAATTAATTTAAGGGTCAATAAGCAAGTCAGAGCTTATTGGTAAGACCATAAACCAGATCCGAATGTAATCGAACCCTGATTCCTTAAGCCTTAGCTCAACTTTAACCCTTTAAATGCAAGCCAAAACCCTAAAAATTACAATCGGGTTAATCGAACTAAGGGCCAGGTTGAGCATTTATTACCATCTCTAATTATATCATAAAATTTATGCATCAACATTGTTGGAGAACGATTGACCAATAATACGCAATAAAAAAGGAGGAAAACAAGAAATGGCTGCATTTAATTGCAATTCACAAGTCCTCCTATATCCAATCTTCATAATGATCATACATTTACAGAACAAGACCTGCTTTCTTTGATTGTATTGGTGTTGGGTTAAATCATTTGACAACTGCAAGAATCGTGTAAACCAAAAGAAATGTGACTATTACTATGGCCCCTACTAGAGTAAACTGCGGACTAGTCCATAACATCAGGTTTGACCTTTCAGTTCTCTTGATGGGATCAACCTCCTCAGAGAGTGGATATTCTGAACGCCTGGGATTCCAGCTCACATACTTATTAGGAGGAAACTGTGAGAAGAGGGATTTTTTCCCTTGCTTCTTGAAGTTTGACCATGCCTTATCCCAGTCTGTTGAGAATTTATCACCTGAGACATTATCATGAAAACTAGAGGGATGAGTTTTTGTGATAAGATTAATCGTCCAAGCAAAACAATAAACTTCAGAGTAATTGAATTATTGTTGTTATTAATTAGAAGTCACTTGTGAGATCAAGACTGTTAAACTCAATCTGAAAACATGGGAAAAATGTATGAGTACACCTATATCTTTTATGCAAGATAAGGAATGGTAGCTTCCAAACCCAATAAAACGAGTCTCAAACGTATAAAAAGGGCCTTCGAGTTACAAAGAGTTAGTAATTTCTCACTCCGACACTACCATAAGAGTTGAGGGTGGTCCAAGTAAAGTCTTATATAGTTAACCCAAGTATCCAAGTCAATACTAAAATGTGATAAGATAGTGTCGGATCCTTCTGCATGAGTTTGGCTTTGATACCATATAGGAGTTTACAGGTCTAATTCAACCCAAAAACTAACTCAAGAATTGAAGGTTATCTAAATTTAATATAGTTAACCCAAGTTCAATACTCAATCCATGTTAGGGAAAATATTTTTCCCTACAGAAATTATTACCCACCATTCAAGTTGGGAACGGAAAGCTCGTATTTGTATATCAGTATATGTGCAGGTTGTATTATACATAGCAAAGCGACAGCCTTAGATGAAAAACAAAATGCACAGTCTCTAGAGAGAATAGAAGAAGAGAATAGAAGATAGGGAAGCTGGCATTCTTCTATGAACAACAATGCCTTTTCAATCATCGTTCTGCCATACCATCAACTATTATGAGTACTTAGACTTTCAAATAAAAACACTCTATGAAGATTAGAAGATAAATAATGCACTTACGATTCTGAGCTAGAATATACAAAAATCACCAAATTCGACATTTCCATGGACACGATGAGGGCCATTTTTCTACCAGAAGAACAAATATTACTGGGCACTTGATATAAATATACTACAAGAATGATGTTCTAGTTCCTATACAGCCCAACTTCATAGCATTTCGAAATGGTCACTTCCAACAAATCTGAAATACTAAAGTTTCTTTGCGTAAGGATAGTTTCCCTCTAAATACTCTTACATGTAAACACACCGCCACTGTAATAATCCGATCAAAATAAAGTAACTGAAAATAAAGTATTATGGCATTTACCAAAATCGGAAAAAACCCATATTACAAAATAACTGAAAGTAAGCAATTAAGGAATAAGGAGTTGCCTTTGCACCTTTGTTGTTGTCACCGTTTTGTTGGGGTTCTTGGGAATCTCTTCTTGAACACAAGAGTCGAAACGGCGAGCAAGATTTTGAAGAAGAAGGAGAAAAAGGTAATTCACCATGTGATCGAGACCAGAACCTGTGAGATGCTGTGCTGACAATTCGACCCTGAATATCCATTTGCATCCCCAAAAAATAAAAAATAAAAAATAAAAAAATTTCCAGTTTTAAAATTAAGTTTAAATCCCAGCAATCTCCTGCCCATCACGTGTTCTCTTATCAGTTTGTGAAAATGCTGGCCTCTAATTCTTCCACGTCATGTCATAGTATTTATTACACGTGGTAAGTGTTTGCAAGCTCGTGGGGTTGGAATCGGGTGCTCATGGGCCATTCCTCGAGTTGACTGGTGACACCATTTTAAGAATTAAGACTACAGTCTACAAATATAAAACGTAAGATTAATACAATGCTTCCTATCTATATATCTATATATCTATATAAAAGAGGTGATGATGATGCGATCACCATTTCTCATCTTCAGATATTCTCTATTTTTAATAAATAGAAATTTTCTTTAGATTTAACTTTTCATCTTCTCACAATTAATTTTATTATTACACAATTAATACGTCATAGTTCATAAAAAAAAAAAACTCACTATCTTCTAATCGAAACCTTCTCGATCATAAATTAAGTAATAATTTATAAATATTTTAATCACCTTAATCTATATATATAAAACCAGATTACAAGAGGTGATGC
This sequence comes from Citropsis articulata, assembly GCA_030449925.1. Classification (NCBI taxonomy): domain Eukaryota; kingdom Viridiplantae; phylum Streptophyta; class Magnoliopsida; order Sapindales; family Rutaceae; genus Citropsis; species Citropsis articulata. The sequence goes on from JASUUH010000079.1 coordinate 170,381, forward strand.
CAAGATCACCATTTCATATTCAGATATTCTCTATTATCTAAAATAATTCAGGAATAAAACCGCTCATGCTTTGAAAAATAAGTTTAGTATTTTTTAATTAATTTTTCTTATGAATACACTGAATAATCTCTAAAGGATACACCATTTTTTATTGTACTTTTAATGGTTTTTCTTCATCAAATATTGGATGTATTCATTGAAAAAAAATTAAAAATTAAATAATAACAACTAAGATTAGTAAAGTCAAACCGTCATTCAATTCTTATGATAAAACAATAATTAAAAAATATATATAGTCATAGTTTTCTTAATTATATTCAACTTACTAATTTATTTGAACTTTTATTTCTCTTTTTTTTGCCAACCAGCTCCAACGATCTCAATATCACCCACACCACATAAACTTCCGACAACATCTGTAATATCATGAAAAAATAACATAAATATGTTAAAACATCAAGATCAATAATTATAATATATACTTAAAGATTAACAAAAATTAATAATCGAAATAAATACTTGAGAGGATTGTGTTATCATTCACACATAAATTAATTAAATTCAGAGATACAAATTGGAATCCATTGGTTGGAATCTTAACAGTTTCTTCTACTAACCGTTGCATGCATTAGATTTTCCAATGAAAAAAAAAACATGCTACATTAAGTGTAAAATAATTGGGGGAAAAAAAAGATAATTAGAGAAAACAATGGGAGGAGGAATTTTTTATACAATCTTTCATTGATAAAAATCATATCCATACTAATCAATTCTTCATTCTTCTTGGTATTAACAGACTCATACATCCTATAAAGCCTAACTCTTATCATCCAACTATCTCCATCATTATTCAACTCGTGAAAAAAAGAGTACTCTATGAAGCACACAATACTAAAAATTCAAAATTTCAAATAAGTCAAATACTAAAAATACAAGAATTTTTCTAAAGAGGATGTTGGTTAAATAATTAGAAAAAATCCAAACATAATAAATTTTAAATACTTAGTGTTTAGAGAGTTTGAAGAAGCCAAAGGGTACTAAACAAAAGGTTGCATAATTAAATATGAGATTATGACATTAAAATTAGGCCTTGGTAGTGACATTATTGAGGGAAGATGAAAGAGCCTTCCCTCTTATATTAATTAGACCCTAGTAGTGCATTATTGAGGGAACATGAAGGAGTCGTCCTTCCTATATTAATTAGTTTATTGATGTATTTTAAGGCACAAAGGTTTAATTGATGGCATAATAAAAGAAATGAATATTTCTATGACTTATAATTAATTATTTTAATGGTTACATATTGTTGAATATATTAGATAATAGAGAAAATAAAAAGATGAAGAATAATAATGTCACATGAAAACACAATACTAAAAAAAAAAAAAGTCAAATAATAAAAATACAAGAATCTTTCCAAAGAGGATGTTGGTTAAATAATTAAAAAAATCCAAATATAACAGATCTTAAATACTTAATGTTTAGAGAGTTTAAAGAAGCTAAAAGGTTTTAAACAAAAGGTTGCATAATTAAATATTGGATTATGATATTAAAATTAAGTCTTGGTAGTGGCATTATGGAGGGAAGATGAAGGAGTTTTCGTTCCTATATTAATTAGACCATGGTAGTATCATTGTTAAGAGAACATGAATGAGTCTTTCCTCCTATATTAATTAGTTGATTGATATATTTCAGGCCATGAAGGTTTAATTGATGTCATAATAAAAGAAATGAATGTTTCTAAGACTTATAATTAATTATTTTAATAGTTACACATTGTTGAACATATTAGATAATGAAAAATATAATAAGATGAGGAATGGTGATACCACACGAAAACACAATACTAACAAAAAATAAGTTAAATAATAAAAATACAAGAATCTTTTCAAATAAGATGTTGGTTAAATAATTAAAAATATCCAAACATAACAGATCTTAAATACTTAGTGTTTAGAAAGTGTAAAGAAGCTAAAAGGTACTAAACATGAAAGAGCCTTCCTTGAGGGAAGATGAAGGAGTCTTCCTTTCTATATTAATTAGGTATTGTTGGGGAAATATGAAAGAGCCTTCCTTCTTATATTAATTAGTTGATTGATGTATTTTAAGTCATGAAGGTTTAATTGATGGCATAATAAAAGAAATGAATGTTTCTAAGGATTATAATTAATTATTTAAATGGTTACATATTATTGAATATATTAAATAATAGATAACATAAAAAGATGAGGAATACTGATGTCACATCAATCCTTTGAGTCTCAACTTTATATATATATATATATATATATGATTACATATTGTTGGATTTAAATAAAAGAGGAAGAAATATGTATAAATAATATCTACTAATATTTTAGATATTTTAGATAATAGAGTAGATAATAAAGAATATAAAAAGAAGAAGAATGATGATGCCAAAAGGCAATAAACAAAATGTTGCATAATTAAATATGAGATTATGGCATTAAAATTAGACTCTAGTGGCATTGTTGAGGGAAGATGAAAAAATCTCTTTTCTTATGTTAATTAATTAATGTATTTTAAACCACTAAAGTTTAATTGCTAGCATAATAAAATAAATAAATGTTTCAAAAGACTTATAATTAATTATGGTTACATATTGTTGGATTTAAATGGAAAGAGGAAGAGACATTTATAAAGAATATCTACTAATATTTCAAATATTTTAGATAATAGAGAATACAAAAAGAAGAGTAATGGTGATGCCACATCACTTCTTATAATCTCAGCTTTATATATATATATAGATATAGATTTAAAAATTTTAGATAATAGATAATATAAAAAGAAGAAGAATGGTGATGCCACATCACCTCCTCAAGTCCCAGCTTTATAAAGAACCCATCTTCCTATGTTAATGTTAATTAATTGATGTATTTTAAGCCACTAAAGTTTAATTGCTAGAATGATAAAATAAATGAATTTTTAAAAGAGTTATAATTAATTATTATTAATTATATATTGTTGGATTTAAATGAAAAGATGAAGAGACATATGTAAAGAATGTCCTCTAATATTTTAAAAATTTTAGATAATAGATAATATAAAAAGATGAAGAATGGTGATGCCACATCACCTCCTCAAGTCCCAGCTTTATATATATATATAGATATAGATTTTAATATTTTGTGATGTAATTATTTTTTAATCTCAACCAATATATTAAATAGTAGAGAATATAAAAAAGTGAGAAATAATGATGCCACAAATTTTAAATATTTAATGTTTATAGAGTTTGAAGAAGCCAAAAGACACTAAACAAAAAATCACATAATTAAATATGGGATTATGACATTAAAATTAGGCTCTATTGGCATTGTTGAGGGAAGATGAAGGAACCTTCCTTTCTATATTAATGAATTGATGTATTTTAAGTCACTAAAGTTTAATTGTTGATATAATAAAATAAATGAATGCTTCAAGACTTATAATTAATTATTATTAATGGTTACATATTATTGAATTTAAATAAAAAGAAGAAGAGACATGTAATCTTTTGCAACCTAATAATTATTTTCTATTTTTAATTTTAAAATTTTGTAATGTAATTATTTTTTTATCTCAATCAATATATTAGATAATAGATAATATAAGAAAATGATAAATAATAAAGTCACATCACCTCTTGTAATCCTAGTTATATATATATAGATTAAGGTGATTAAAAATATTTATAAATTATTACTAATTTATGATCAAGAAGGTTTCAATTAGAGAAGATAGTAGGTTTTTTTTTTATGAACTATGACATATTAATTGTGTAATAATAGTCAAATTAATTGTGAGAAGATGAAAAGCTAAATCTAAAAGAAAATTTCTCTATTTATTAGAAAATAGAGAATATACAAAGATGAGAAATGGTGATGCCACATCACCTCTTGAAGCCTCAACTTTATATATATATATAGATAGTAGAGGTGATGTGGCATCACCATTTCTCATCTTTGTATATTCTCTATTTTCTAATAAATAGAGAAATTTTCTTTTAGATTTAGTTTTTCATCTTCTCACAATTAATTTGACTATTATTACACAATTAATATGTCATAGTTCATAAAAAAAAAACTCACTATCTTCTCTAATTGAAACCTTCTTGATCATAAATTAAGTAATAATTTATAAATATTTTTAATCACCTTAATCTATATATATAAAACTAGAACTACAAAAGGTGATGTGACATCACCATTTCTCATGGTTGTATATTCTCTATTATCTAAAATATTAGTTGAAATTCTTTGTACATGTCTCTTCCTCTTTCTATTTAAATCCAACAATATGTAACCATTAATAATAATTAATTATAAATGTTAAAACATTCATTTATTTTATTATACTAGCAATTAAACATTAGTGACTTAAAAAATATCAACTAATTAATATAGGAGGAGAAGTTCTATCATCTTCCCTCAACAATGGCACTAGAGTATAATTTTAATGCCATAATCTCATATTTAATTATGCAACTTTTTTTTATTCTCTATTATATTCTCATCTTTGTATATTCTCTATTATATTCTCATCTTTGTATATTCTCTATTATATAAAATATTGGTTGGCATTCTTTATACATGTCTTTTCCTCTTTCTATTTAAATCCAAGAATATGTAACCATTAATAATAATTAATTATAAGTCTTTAAATATTCATTTATTTTATTATACTAGCATAAGAAGGGAGGTTCTATCATCTTCCCTCAATAATGCGATTAAAGCATAATTTTAATGTCATAATCTCATATTTAATTATGCAACCTTTTGTTTAGTGCCTTTTAATTTTTTCAAGCTCTCATATTTAATTAACATAGGAAGAGAGCTCTTCTTGGACATGACTAGTAAAAAATGATTCTTTGTTTTCAAGCATGGCTGGTGTTATCATGACGACGGTCGGAAAAGCTTGGGCAGCGGATGAATTTCTTAGCGCCTCTAAGTAAGTCAAATATGTTGTTATTAAGTTGTGCTGAGCTTTTATTTTAAAACTACTTATCTTTCTTTCTCTTTTTATTTGCTGCAAATTTATGCTGATTTATCAATCTACTTTTAACCCCCTATTTATGTGATGTGCTTAATCTCTCTTTTCCTCAAGACCCCCTGCTACTATATGAATTGTACAATTGGCTCTACGATAAATAGACTATCATATTTATTAATGTGAGAATAATCTTATTTTATAATTCTTTTTTTTAATAACTTTTGAAAACTCTCTTCTTTTCATATTTCAAATTCTAAAAGATATAAGCTCTGTACACTTAGACCATACATATTAATATATATTTTTAAAGTTAATAAAAAAATAATTAACTTTCATAAATAATATTAATATTATAAAGCTGTCTCATCTTTTTAAAAAAATTATATTTTTAATCAATTTCATCAAGTATAAAGGAATAAAAAAGATAATATTGATTTTTTTTAAACCGCGCAAAGCGCGGTCTTATTTTCTAGTATATATATAAAGTTGGAACTTAAGGAGGTGATGTGGCATCACCATTCTTCTTTTTTTTATATTATCTATTATCTAAAATTTTTAAAATATTGGAGGGCATTCTTTATATATGTCTCTTCCTCTTTTCATTTAAATCCAACAATAAATAACTATTAATGATAATTAATTATAATTTTTTTAAAAATTTATTTATTTTATCATTCTAGTAATTAAACTTTAGTGGGTTAAAATACATCAATTAATTAACATTAACATAGGAAGATAGGTTCTTTTATCTTCCCTCAATAATTCCACTAGAGTTCAATTTCTACAAGAGGTGATATGGGATCACCAATCTTCATCTTTTTATATTCTCTATTATCTAAAATATCTAAAATATTAGTGGATATTCTTTGTATATGTCTCTTCCTCTTTCTATTTAAATCCAACAATGCATAACCATTAATAATAATTAATTATAAGTCTTTTGAAATATTTATTTATTGTATCATGCTAGCAATTAAACTTTAGTGGCTTAAATACATCAATTAATTATCATAGGAAAATAGGTTCTTTCATCTTCCCTCAACAATGCCATTAGGGCCCAATTTTAATGTCATAATTCCTTATTTAATTATGCAACCTTTTCTTTAATACTTTTTGGCTTCTTTAACTCTCTAAACACTAAATATTTAAGATTTGCTATGTTTGATTTTTTTAATTATTTAACCAACACCCTCTTTAGAATAATTATTGTATTTTTATTGTTTGAATTATTTAAATTTTTGGTATTTTATGCTTCATGGAGTACTCTTTTCTTCATGAGTTGAATAATGATAAAGATAATTAAATGATAAGGGTTAGATTTTGTAGGATGTGGGAGTCTACTAATAAATATTGTATCATGCTAGCAATTAAATTTTAGTAGCTTAAAATACATCAATTAATTATCATAGGAAAATAGGTTCTTTCATATTCCCTCAACAATGCCATTAGGACCCAATTTTAATGTCATAATTCTGTATTTAATTATGCAACCTTTTCTTTAATACTTTTTGGCTTCTTTAACTCTCTAAACACTAAATATTTAAGATTTGTTATGTTTGATTTTTTTAATTATTTAACCAACATCCTCTTCCTCTTTAGAATAATTCTTGTATTTTTATTGTTTGATTTATTTGAATTTTTGGTATTTTGTGCTTCATGGAGTACTCTTTTCTTCATGAGTTGAATAATGATAAAGATAGTTAAATGATAAGGGTTAGATTTTGTAGGATATGGGAGTCTACTAATACTAAGAAGAATAGAGAATGTTTTTATTTAATTCCAATAATATGTAAACACTAATAATAATTAATGATGAGTCTTGGCTTTCATTTATTTTATTATACAAGCAATTAAATTTTAGTAGCGTAAATTACATTAACTAATTAACATAGAAAGAGAGGTTCTTTCATCTTCCTTCAACAATGCCACTAGGCCTTAATTTTAATGTCATAATCTAATATTTAATTATGTAATCTTTTCTTTAGTGCCTTTTGGCTTCTTCAAACTCTCTAAACACTAAACATTTAAGATTTGTTATATTTGGGGATTTTTTATTTATTTAACCAACATCCTCCTTAGAAAAATTCTTGTATTTTTATTGTTTGATTTATTTGAATTTTAGTATTGTGTGCTTCATGGAGTACTCTTTTCTTCATGAGTTGAATAATGATAAAGATAGTTGGGTGATAAGGGTTAGACTTTGTAGGATGTGGGAGTCTACTAATACTAAGAAGAATAGAGAATTGATTAGTGTGGATATGATTTTTATTAATGAAAAGGTTGTATAAAAAATTCATTCTCTCATTTTTTTCTCTAAGTTTTTCCTAATTGTTTTACATTTAATGTAGCATGTGTTTTTTTTTTTTTTGTAAGAAAATCTAATGTATGCAACAATCAAGAAAAATTTAGTGACAATATTTAAGCATATGTTGAGTGAAGGTTCTTTGTATAGTATCAAGAATTTGAAAGTCGTTTCAACTACAGGCGAGTATAGACCACTTTCAAATTAGTATAAGATTATTTTCTTGGTTATAACTTCTCTTCAGAGGTTAGAAGAAGGAACTGTTAAGATTCCGATCAATGGATTCTAATTTGTATCTCCGAATTTGATTGATTTACGTGTGAACGATAACACAATCCTCTCAGGTATTTTTTTTAATTATTAATGTTTGTTAATCTTTAAGTATATATTATAAATTATTGATCCTTATATTTTAATATGTTTATGTTATTTTTCTATAATATTACAGATATTGTTGGAAGTTTATGTGGTGTGGGTAATATTGAGATCGTTGGAGCTGGTTGGAAAAAAAGAGATATAAAAGTTCTAACGGATTAGTAAGTTGAATATAATAAAGAAAACTATGACTATATATTTTTTAGTTATGTTTTTAGTTATTTATGTTATTTTTTAGTTATTATTTCTCTTTACATTATTAACCTTTGTTAATTTTTATGGATAGCTCGGTAACAACAAAGATTACTTTATGGGGAAAGTTAGGGGAGATGTTTGATCCAAGTTTGTACAAAAAAGACGAAGGTCCCTGTATTGTGATAGTAACTTTTACAACCACTAAAAAATTCCAAGGTGATTATTTTATTTTATTTTATTTGTTCAAGTTTCGTTTTAGTTTACATTTACTCTAAACAGGTGAGGTTAGTTTCTCTTCCACAAGTGCAAACAAAATCTATACAAATCTTCAAATAGATTATGTAGCATCATTAGTTGAAAGATTTTCTACCATCTCCAACGTTGTGCAAGTTATTGAAAGTTCAAATGTGAATAAGATTACTTTTGAGGAAGAGATCTTCCTCAACAGGATGAGCATTAAAGAACTGTTAGAGGCTGATTGGAGTTCTCAAGTGAAGGTGGTTTTTCTTTTTCTTTTTTTTTCATTTTCATCCATTTGTGTTATTTGTTCCTAAATATTGGAATGTTCATATTATTTTTTGTAAATGCTTATTGTTTAATTGTAGGAATATATTGTTACTGTGCGAGGCAAGATTAGAGAAATAGACAACTCATTTGAATGGTACTATGTTTCGTGCAAAACATGCATAAAAAAGGTCATACCTACAAATGGTATTTATATGTGTGGCACTTGCAAAAAGGAACGTGACTATCCTCTTGTGATGTAAGAAAAATAATATAAATTTTTTAAAATTACTTATTATGTTGTTAATTTTTCACTATATTTCATTATTCTAATGTGGGTACAAAATACATATAAAAGTCATGGATAAAACTGCGGAGACAACTTTTGTCTTATTTAATCATGTGGCTGAGAAGTTACTTGATACATCAGCCTATAAGTTGTTTAATAGACTACCTTTATATAGTAGGGATGTCCCTGCAGAAATTCAAAGCCTTTGTGGAAAAGATTTTGTTTACAAACTGAAATTGAATGATTACAATTTGAAAGAATGACTTGAGAATTTTACTGTGTCAAAGCTTTTCACCCCTGATGAGAAACTAGAACTAGAAAAAGAATTGAAGAAAGACAAAAAGGTGCTATTTACCTATGCTAGGTTCAATTTGTAGGCAATATATGTAATGTTAAAAAACTATTTAACTGTTATTTTTTGTAAAAAAAATAATACAGATTGTGAAAATGTGGAAATATATGAAAGGAAGGAAGAACATTCTCAAGAAATGGTAATTTTATTTACTCTTATTTCCCAGTTGTTCTCTTTTATGATTACAATTATCATGTTCAGTTTACTCATAATTATAATTTTCCTTATTGAAAAATTACAGGATCCTCATGATATTTTATCGAATAATTTGGAAGATTCTGTGGGAGATTTTCATGTTACTAATGCTGTTAAGAATAGAAAGAGAAAAAACCAAATTATTGATGATGATGAAGTTAGTGACGGTGGAAGTAATCAATACAAAAAACATGTTTAGTGTTGTTGTTGGTCATTTTTCTACACGTATGTTAGTCTTTTGACCTTTTTCTTTTTAGAGTGCTAATATTTAAGTGTGATATGATATGACTTGTTTTTTTGTTTATCTATGTATTTGTTTTGAATGATTGGAAGAACTTATTTTTTTGGTGTTATATTTCTAATTTATTAACGTCCAACATATTGCTGGCCTCAAATTCCAAACTTACCCAAAATAAATTTGAGAGGAATTTTTTACATAGTTTACATTTGAGTTGCCTAAGAAAACATTTTTGTCCTCCAATAATAAATAAAATAAGTGGGAACTTTGAAAATTCAAACATAAAGAAAGCCCTTTTGAGCCGTTAGTTTTTGACAGCTGCTGCATTCAAGAATAAAAAGAGTGAAGGAAAAGATGATAACGTATAAAATCTAAAAATAGCATTTAAAAAGAGCTAAAAGGAAATCTGGATAATAATAATATCGATGTCCCTATATTTCTTATTTTGTCAACTAAGGATATTGTTTGTCAATTTATATCAAATAGGTTCCTAACCGAGATTGAATAAAGATTCAATGCCGATCTAATTTTTGTGTTAAATTTTATGAAGGTTTGTCGTTTGATTAATAGTTTTGATAAATAACAATATAGATACAACTAAATCTTAATAATATATTATTATAAATATACACATATCAAAAAATAAATATAAAAAGGATTAACACTTAATTTAGATTCACAAAATTGGATTTTGAATAACACATATTTATAGTTTAATAATTAAAAGGTGTTTTATTAGTGATTGTAAAATAGATTGAGACTTATTTGATGACAATATATGTTTATAAAACATTAAAAAGAAAAAGCAATGGATCCCATTATTATCACTCTGAAAAGAAAGCACATTGTTTCAAATCTTCACAAAATATAAAATACAAAAATGGACTGTTTATTTCTTCACGTTATAACATATAATTTAATTAATATAGGAATGAATATTTTTTCATCTTCTTTCAACAATGCAACTATCAAGGCCTAATTTTAACACCATAATCCCATATTTAATGATACAACATTTTGTATCTACTTCTTTATATATAGATAAGCCTTAGTGAATAATTAATTTTCAGTCTTAAATCTAATTAACATTAATTTAAAGAATTGAAACTTACGACGGTTCCTTTAGCAAATGTTAAGTGCTAACAATAAATTTAAGATTTATTAAGTGTTTAATTGCAACCCATTAAAGGTTTTTACAATGATTGAGGTTTAAAAGAAATAAAGAAAGAAATGGGGAGACGTCGTATTAAATTGGTTTTATTATTAACAATTAATTAATCACTATATCATTTTCAATTAATTAAAAAACACGTTTAGAAGAGCTTGAAGTTACAGCAACATTAATATTAAATTGGTTTAATTATTAACAATTAATTAATCATTATATCATTTTCAATTAATAAAAAAACGTTTAGACTCATGAGAGCATGAGGTAACAACAACATTATCGACTAATGATAGTCTAGAAGATAAGAAAGATGCAAATTGCTATAAAACACATCATTTTCATACCAAATAAAATTTAAACCTTGATAAAAGAAATAATAAGAAAATAAGAGTTAGCTACCGTCAATAGAAAAATGAAAGTAAGGTAAAAGACAGAATATTTGGTTGAGAAATCAATACTATTATAGCACTCATGTTGTTATCTATGTTTCTTCCTCTTTCTATTTAAATTCAATAATATGTAACTAATAATAATAATAATTAATTATAAGCATTGACTACAAGAGGTGATGTGGTATCACTATTTTCCATCTTCTTATATTCTCTATTATCTAATATATTGGTTGAGATTAAAAAATAATTACATTATAAAATATTAAAAATAGAAAATAATTATTAGATTACAAAAGATTACATGTCTCTTCCTCTTTCTATTTAAATTCAACAATATGTAACCATTAATAATAATTAATTATAAGTCTTGAAACATTCACTTATTTTATTATGCCAACAATTAAACTTTAGTGCCTTAAAATACATCAATTAATTAATATAGAAAGTAAGGTTCCTTCATCTTCCCTCAACAATTTTGCAACATTTCTATTTAATTATGCAACATTTTGTTTAGTGCCTTTTGGCTTTTCCAAACTCTATAAACATTAAGTATTTAAGATTTTTGGCATCATTTTTTCTCATCTTTTTATATTCTCTATTATTTAATATATTGGTTGAGATTAAAAAATAATTACATTACAAAATATTAAAAATAGAAAATAATTATTAGTTCACAAAAAATTATATGTCTCTTCCTCTTTCTATTTAAATTCAACAATATGTAACCATTAACAATAATTAATTATAACTCTTGAAACATTCATTTATTTTATTAAGCTAACAATTAAACTTTAGTGGGTTAAAATACATCAACTAATTAAGTTTCAATTCTTCACATTCCCTCACTAATGCCACTACTAAGGCCTAATTTTAAAGCCACAAACCTATATTTAATTATGCAATTTTTTTTAAAAAATATGATAAGCCTTAGTGAATAATTATTCTTCAATGTCAAATCTAATTAACATTAATTTAAAGAATTGAAACTTAAGACGGTTTCTTTAGCAAATGTTAAGTGCTAACAAATTTTAGATTTATTAACATCCATGGAACTAGCTGAGAAGGTCCAACAAATTTTAGATTTATTAACATCCATGGAACTAGCTGAGAAGGTCCACTACTCTACTGTTTCAATTGATCAATAATGAAAATCAAAACCCCCTGATTTTTGCCCAAACTACTACTTCTTCTTCATATTTTCTTCGCTAAACACAGGTAATGTTAATAAACTCAACTCTCTCCCTTTATATATACATATATTGATTTATGTTTTTTCAATACATGCTTTGAAAGCTTAGACCCGTTTAAGAATTATTAGTAGACAAATGTTTGATCAGTGTCATCTTAGGATGACAAGGGGATCATATGTCTATTAATAATTCTTGAATTGTCCCAACTTGGACAGTTTGGGAATGCATAATTTTTTTTTAGTTCTAAGTAGGTGAAGTTTTATTTCACGTAAAAGGAAATTTTGTAGTTACTCCTTATGTTCTCTGGGAACATACTAGATGAATGCATAAATCTAGGTCGTGTACTTGGAGAACTATGGGGAGATGCTGTCGAAATTCCTGTAAAAGTGGAAGAAACTTCACCTATTAGGAACTGAAAAACAATTATTCATTCTTGAATGAGATTTATAGGACCACCTACCATTTGTAAATGTGAAGAGAATGTTGGAAATTGGGGAAGTGAGGAGTTGAGTTGGTAAATGTAATTGGTTGTGGTTTTGCTGAGTTGAGTTGAGTTGGTAAACAATTGTTGGCTGTTAACAATCACAGATTCTCATCAAACATTTGGTTGAATATGTCAAACACACATACTATCATGCCTTAATCTCTTTAGAGTATGGCATGTTTGAAGTTTGATTATTGATTCTAATTAGTCTATATATAATTTTATTTTTGATATTTTAATATAGATGTTTCATAATATTTTAGAAGCTATTATATATTAGTGTTTAAAAAATGTTAGATATATTCTCTGCCTAATATACTTTAATATATTTTGTGATAAAAATAAAATACTCCAAGATCATCTTATTGCATAGATTAGTTTATAATGTTAATATTGATGATGCAAATATATAATTCACATATATAGAGTATGGAGTGTAACTTTAGATTGTAAAGTAAACAAATATTTTTATGATCAGTGCTATCTACTGATGATCAAGCTTAATTAATTGTGAGCTACTGCAAATCAATTAAAAAGCTTATTACCAAGTTCAAGTTGCTATGACAGTAATATATAAGAGTGAAAGTGTTGGCTCATGTGTTTAAAGATATTTGAAGAATAAAACAATGTGTGGATTTATTATTTGAAAATCATGTGTACGTAATCAAATTTTAGTGTCTCAATTTCTCTAGATTAATTTAATTTGATGTCAATTTGTCAATGTGTTCTATTTGAAATCAAGTAAACTTATTTTCATTAACACTGGATTACCTTATTTTAATAGATTACTGCTCACTTATCTTTACAATTTCTGCTATCTACTTGTTTGTGAAAAGGCATAAGGTAAGAAAGAAAAATCTTTGAATAATCCTTGGTTGTCTAATTTATGTCATTTACATGTGGAGGTATTGAAGATTGTCACTTTAATTTTTCAATGCATGCTTTGAAAGCTTAGACTTGTTTAAGAATTATTAGTAGACACATGTTTTAGCTCGTGTTTATATTTATTGACCAATTAATCTCTGGTGTAGTTTTATTTAATTGATATATAATTCGCATGAATGAGGTACAATTACAGGAGGTGGGTCCTTTCTGAACATGAACTAACCATATTTGACTCGGAGGATTCAATGTCTATCTGGATATTTAGTGTTTTTATGGAAATAAACACATACAAAAGGTTTAACAAAATGCTTAAGTTGTTCTTGACTGCATTGTACAATGTACTTGACTATTAGAGTGATAGATTTTGTCTGTGTGATTCAAACAATGCTAATGATTCTAATATTTAGTCCTAATTGGTGTGGTACATATCTTTTAAATGATAAAATAATAATTTTTTGAAACTATCCAACTACTTTTCTAACCTTCAAATTTTTGGTTTGAATTAAATTTTATGAAATTCGATAAAGTAAACAAAAAAACTAACGCCTTCCATTTGCAAGCATTTCTAAGAAATCTTATAAGTACAAAATAACAAACTTCGAAATGTCTTAATTTAATATCATTAATTTGACTATTGACTCCTAACAAAAATGTAAAAAATAATTATGAACAAGCAATTATTTCACAATACATGTATGTAATATTATTAATTCTTATGCAAACAAAAAAAAATTAATTAATAACTATTAACTCTTTGGGAGTGAAAAAAGAGAGAGACAAAAGGAGGAAAAAAAATACCATTTTTACAGTTCATGAAAAGGGGAAGTTGGAAAAAAAATATATAAAAATTTTAACAGATTCGTAAGTCGAATATAATTAAGAAAACCATGACTATATATTTTTTAGTTATTGTTTTATCATAAGAATTGATCGACAGTTTGACAAATTTTATTAGTTATTACCTAATTTTTAAATTTCTTTTTCATTGATTACATCTAATATTTGTTGAAGAAAAACCGTTAAAGTAAAATGAAAAAGCATATAGCCCTTAGAGATTATTCAATGTATTCACAGGAAAAATTAATTAGAAAATATGTTCTAGACAGCCCAAGCATCTTCTCACAGACGCAGTAGAATAAACAATAGTACTTGACAGTTAGCATAATTAATGTAAAAGAAAAAATTAATGAAAATCACTTTAAATCCAAATGGAATGTAGAATGAACAACCTCAATTCCTTGAATTATTGCCTAATTATTTGTTTTAATTCTTAAGAAAAACATTTTTTTTCTTTCCTCACGCCCCACCTCTTCATAAACACAAATAAAAAAGTCAAGAGATAATATTCATATTGAAATAGGGAATAATAATATTGATGATTTGAAATAAAAAAGGTAACCAATTGTATAATAACATAATTCGAAACTTTCAATTTTAATGATAATATAATATCCTTACAATGAGTTTTTTTTTTAAATATTTTTCATTTGCGACAATTTTTATGGATAGCTCGGTGACATCAAAGATTACTTTATGGAAAAAGTTGGGAGAAATGTTTGATCCAAACTTGTACAAGAAATATGACAGTTTGTGTATTGTAATATTAACTCCTACAACAATTAAAAAATTCCAAGGTGATTATTTTATTTAGATCCCACTAATTGACATTTTCAAATGCAATGTGGCTACCTTAATATTATACATAAATTTAGATTTTGTTCAAGTTTTATTTTAGTTCCCATTTACTCTAAATTAATTGCCTTTAAATTTACATTAGAATTATTAAATGGATTTTGGTTGACTTTCTATATTAATTTAGGGTATCGTAATTAGACCTAAGATCAATCAAACTTAGAAGTTTGTTCTGAAAAAATGTGTTAACGTTATTTTAAAATACACAATTATGGAAACAATTCATAATTATTTATCGGTTTGAAGATAATAAAAAAATTACATTTGTAATTATTTTGCACGGATTGATTTGATAATATCACAATTGTAAAAGCTCACAATGTACCCACCAAATTCAAACAATAATAACTAATAAAGAAGTAATTTGAAAACCTTTGTTCGTGGCTATAAGTGCAACATAAGTTAATGCCAATGTGACACTTGCATGAGTTTAAAATTAAATTGAATTGCTTAAATTAAATACCATTTTTTTTAGTGATTGTTTTTTGTTCTTTCTAACATATGGTAGGTTTTCGTTTAAAAAATTCATTGCAATTCTTATTTCAATAATTGAAACACATTTTTTTTACTCTCTTTTGAAAAAATATTTTATATTTTCGGTTTTTCTTTTTATGATTTGTAATAAAAATTTTTGTTAGTTTTTAGAATATTTTGTGATATTGAATTCACTTTATTGTTCAACAGAGTAAATGGAATTGATTTCTGCAACTATTAATGATTTCCGTGACTCAAAGAATATTCCGCCGGAAGTTTGTCTTTTGCGGCATCAACTTTCATATTTAGCTCGACATGAAAGGATTACGAAATTAAAGCTTAAGAAATATGCATCAAATTTCCAGTGTGACACAATAAACAATAGATATGCTGTCGTGCAGAAGGCCATATTCAAGCATGCAAGATTTAAGCGGAAAATTATGATTATTCATAATAGATACAAACATGATTTAGAAAGGAGAATCATTTTGATGCTACAAATTGTGAATTTTTACACAAAATTTATGAAGTTGGACGACATTACAAGTGACAATAAATTGCTTCAGTCAAACGGTATGTGATTTTTGAAAATATTATTTTTAATCCTACTATACAAATTAAAAAAATTATCCCTATATAATTTAAATTATTTATGTTAATATATATTAACAAATATATATATTTCTAACATATTTCAGTTGGGAATTTCTTCCAATCTTATAGTAAAGCTGGATATGATAGTAATAGAACACAATCACATATAAATCTAAAGAGTCAAACAAATAGAGGAAAACGCCTTCTTCACACAGGTACGTATATATTTACATTTATCGAGCTTTATTAGTTATTCGTCATGCTTCTAATACTTGAAACTAATAACTTATTCATTGCTTTTGGAACTTAAAAAATATGCAGTTGAACATGGACAACTAAAAAGAGTGCGTCTCTCTTTTGATGAGAATATAGATAAGTCCACAAGCTTTCCATTGGATGGTGCAACCTCAAATATTGGTACATATTTATATGAAACTTCATGTACAATGAAAATATTAATGTATTTAGTAAAAATTTTTTCTTACCATATTTACTTAAACGAAATAAGATACTTTGTTACAATATTATTATTTGTTGAATTTGACAGTTCATTACACAACTCCTTGGAATTTTAGAACCCCTACACACACATGTCAATATTGTGGTGCCATTTTATGGTACGAGGAACGGAACGAGAAAACCAAAAAGGTCTCACATTCTAAATTCACATTTTGTTGTATGGAAGGACGTGTACAGATTCCATTAATGAAAGAAACACCTCCTTTACTCAAATATCTTCTCGGGGCAGATTCTGGACAAAAGGGTTCCAAATTTCGAAAAAATATCAGGGCTTATAACTCCATGTTTGCTTTCACATCTATGGGAGGTAGAGTTGATGCATCAATCAATCGATCAAAGGGTCCCTATGTTTTCAGGATGAGCGGTCAGAATTATCATCACATTGGTTCTTTGTTGTCAGAAGTTGGGAAAAAACCACAATTTGCTCAGCTCTATATCTATGATACTGAAAATGAGACAGACAACAGAATGAACACTCCACTAAAACATGGAATGAAGACAGAAATTGATCACGAACTTGTTTATGAACTATCTAAAATGTTGGACCAACATAATAATTTGGTCAAATCTTTTAGAATGGCGAGGGACAGATACAAAGCACAACCAAAATCTACATTCCGTTTACGACTCCTTAAAAGTAGGACAAGAGATGGTCGTCGATACAATATGCCAACAGTTTCGGAAGTTGCAGGCTTAATAGTTGGTGATTTCAGTGAAGCGAACTTTCAACGCAATGTTATTATAGAGCATCGCACAAAGGGACTTCAGAGAATCACAGATTTGCATCCAAGTTTCATGCCCATGACATACCCGTTAATATATCTTTATGGCGAAGATGGATATAGACCTGACATATCTTTAAGAGACGTGACTGATAGCCCTTTTAAGAGGCAAAAGTTGACAATGAGGCAATATTATTGCTTTAGGTTGCAACAAAGATTGAATGAGGGACACACTCTACTTCAAGCTGGTAGACTATTCCAACAATACATAATTGATTGTTACATGGCAATTGAAGAAAAAAGATTTCGTTGGATTCGGAATAATCAACAAAAACTTAGATCAGACATTTTCTCTGGCTTGATGGATGATGTTCATCGAGGTGATTCTGATTGTTCGAAAGTGGGAAAATCGATTATTCTACCTTCATGACACACTGGAGGACCACGATATAGAATACAAAATTATCAAGATGCTATGGCAATTTGTAAATGGGTAGGATATCCTGATTTATTTCTTACTTTCACTTGCAACCCAAAGTGGCCAGAAATAAATAACATGCTCCGATTAATTGGACAAAAGGATGATGACAATCGAGTTGATATCATATGCAGAGTTTTCGAGATAAAATTATTCCAACTAATGCAAGATCTGAAAAAAGATCAACCGTTTGGAAAAATAATTGCATGTAAGTTCACTTCAAATTCGTATCTATAACAGTTTCAACTCATTTGTTATTGAAAAGTGCAGGGAAGAACAATAATTTCACAATTGAAGTCGATATTTCTAACTTTTAAATTCTACTCCATTTTGTGGCAGGTCTATATACAATTGAGTTTCAAAAAAGAGGCTTGCCCCATGCACACATACTGCTTTTTTTGCATCCAACAATGAAAAATCCTTCTGCAGACCATATTGATAAAATAATAAGTGCAGAAATTCCTGACTTAAATGTTGATCCTGATGGTTATAATGCAGTTAACAAATTTTTATTCATGGACCGTGTGGAAAGCACAATTCTCACTCTCCATGTATGATGCAAGACAAATGCACAAAACATTTTCCAAAAAAATTCAATGATTAGACAACAGTGGATACAGATGGCTTTCCAATCTATAAAAGGAGAAATACAAGTATTCATGTCGAAAAGAAAGGTGTCTTCTTGAATAATCGATATGTGGTCCCTTATAATAGGAATTTAATTGTCAAATTTGATGCACATATTAATGTTGAGATTTGTAATTACTCGAGATCAGTTAAATATCTTTTCAAGTACGTCTATAAAGGGTCTGATAGAACAACTGCAACAATAGAATCTATTGACACTAACCAAGAAATGGACGAGATCAAAACATATTTGGACTGCAGATATACATCAGCAACCGAAGCTTGCTGGCGAATCTTCTAATTTGACATACATTATAGAAAATTAGCTATTGAAAGATTACCGTTCCATTTACCAGGAGAGCATACAGTAATATTCGAAGAATCCAAGTGCTTAGAAAATGTGCTTACCATACCTAGAATAGAAAAAACAAAGTTCACAGAATGGTTAGAGGCAAATAAGAATTATGATGATGCACGAGAGTTAACTTATTCTGATTTCCCTACATGTTGGGTTTGGAATTCAAAAGACAAAACTTGGACTAGGAGAAAAATGCTATGATCGGAAGAATTTACTTTGCACATCCTTCAAGTGGAGAACGATTTTATATGAGAATGTTGCTCAATTTTGTAAAAGGAAGCACTTCATTCGAAAGTATTAGAATGGTAAATGGAGTGATATATCCAACTTTTAAAGCTGCATGCTATGCCTAGGGATTATTAGACGATGATAAAGAATGGATTGACTGCTTGACTGAAGCTGCAATATGGGTGACTGGAAATGAATTGAGACATCTTTTTGTCACGATACTCATTCATTGTTAGGTTTCTGATGCATCCCAACTTTGGAAATCTACTTATATTACTTTATCAGAAGACATAACTTCATTGCAAAGGAAAAGATTCAAATTAGAAGATCTTCAGTTAATCGAGCAACAAGTTGAAGCATACACATTGTTGGAGATTAAAGCTATCATGTTGAAAATGGGAAAAAGTTTGAGAGACATTGATGGAATGCCACTTCCTAATTCTTCTTTGATAAGAGATTCAGGTAACCGATTGATTAATGAAGAGCTTGATTATGATCGTGATCAATTAAAGAAGTTACATGAGAAATTGTTTGTTGCTCTAAATGCTTGCCAAAATCAGCTTATGAAGCAATAATACATTCTGTTGAGAATGAAGAAGGGCGTTTATTTTTTATCAATGGACACGGTGGTACTGGTAAAACATTTTTGTGGAATACAATTATTGCAAAACTCAGATCACATTCCAAAATAGTCTTGCCTGTTGCAACTTCAGGTATAGCAACTTTGTTATTGCCTAATGGTAGGACAGCTTATTCGCGATTTCATATTCCTTTGAATGTGAAAGCAGAGTCCACTTGTGAAATCCGACAAGGCACCTTATTAGCTGGACTTCTTATGAAAACTTTTTTGATCATTTAGAATGAAGCGCCTATGGCACATAAGTTCTGCCTTGAAGCTTTGTGTTAGCCTAAAAGGCTATACATTATGTAATTTTGATGATAACAAACATGTGTCTTAAGTGATTTAATAAATATTGTATTTCACAAGTTCACTAGTTTTTTAAGGATAATATTTATGCAAATGAATCAAGTGAAATCAAGCTCAAGACACTCAACGGACAACGGCGAAATCAAGAATGAAGTTAAAGCTTGACGGAAAAATTATTGCGACAATTTCTTGTAAAGCCGGTATGATTTAATTGATGCATGATTTAGCATTTGAGAAGCTCAAGTTTTGCCGAATAAATTATTACTTTTTATAAACCAAAATGTTTTATATTTAAGATAAAAGTATTTTGTGGATTTGAGTAATTTGGATTAAAATGAAAATGTTTTACAATCTTTGATTTTAATAAATATTATTTTGAATTTGTTTTTAAACCTATTTGCAAAGATTTGAAACGTTTTGAGCCATATTGTAACTTATAAAAGATTAAGGGCCTAAGTGAAAGGTTTTGAGAACTTTAAGATTTGTGTTGATTATGTTAAACCTAAAAAGGGTTTATTTTAAAAGTATTATTATATGTTGGGCCATAGCATAATTTCAAAACATTTTGGGAATGAGAAGTATTATTTATAAATTCGGATTTGGATTTATTTGTAAAGTTTTGAAACAATTTGGGCCATACTATAATTTATGAAAGTTGGAGGACCCGAATGTAATTCAAATATTTTGATGTCCAAAATTAGACCTATTTGAAAAGTTTTGTAACTTTCTGGGCCATAGTATAATTACAGAAAGTATTGGGGCAAAACTGTAATTTCGTGAACAGACATCGTGTGCAAAATTCAAAATAACTTGAATATCATCGCTCATTCCTAAGTTAAATCAATGCCATTGGTCATTAATTTCTATAACGGTAGTTTTTCTTTAACTATAAAACTCAATTAAAACTTCATTTTAAGAACTCTAGCAGTAAAACAAGTTTATAAAACATATATTGAGCTTCCATTTTGTAAATCATCATTCATTGAGTCATCATTGAGCTATAATTTGTTTATCCACTCTTAAAGAGATTTATTGTTGTAATTTTTATTTCATTGACTTGTGAGTGTTCGAGTGGGAAACACTTGGGGTAAAGAGATTGGGAGATAATCTCTTGTTGTAAAGGTTCATTGACACCTTGAAGTCAATTTTGAAGCCTTGGGAGGCTTGGATAGTGAAATCCTCAAGCCGGGTGTCTTGGAGGCGTGGGCGTGGCGGGGATAAACCACGTAAAAATCCTCGTGTTTGTTTTCTCTTCCCTTACTCCTTTACTATTATGCTTGCTTGAATTTATTGCTTTTGATTTCATTAAGGCATTAGATTTAATTGGTGTGTGATTTGTCTTGCATAATTTTTAAAATCCCAATTCACCCCCCCTCTTGGGTTGCACAACTTGTATTTCACTTTGGATAAGACCTTAAGAGATATTCTAAGAACAAAGTATGAAAATAGTTCTATCAAACCTTTTGGAGGACTTACAATAGTATGTGGTGGCGATTTCCGTGAAATATTACCTGTTGTGCCAAAGGGGATAAGAGCAGACATTGTTGATGCTTCATTGAACTCATTCTACTTATGACCATTTTTCAAAATTTATGAGCTGAAACAAAATATGAGGCTCTATAATAGAAGCGTGAGTGGCTCTGAGGCTGCTAAAATAGCTTCTTTTGACAAATGGTTGTTGCAGATTGGAGATGGTTCATTATATGATGACATTGATAGAGATTTAGTTAAACTACCTTCTGATATTTGTAAGAAACCATAAGAAAATCCAATGAAATCGATAGTCGATGCTATTTACCCATCAATTCTGCATAATTACAATAATCCAGCATATTTGAAAGAAAGAGCAATATTAACGCCAAAAAATGAAATGGTGCATGAATTGAACGAGATGATTATGAATATAATACTTGGTCAAGGGAGAACCTATTTTAGCTCAGACAGTATATGCAAAGCAAGCGCAAACACAAATAATGAAGATGTTTTGTATCCAACTGAATTTTTGAATAGTCTGAAATTCAATGGCATCCCTAATCATGATATACAACGTAAAGAAGGTGCTCCCGTAATGCTTCTCAGAAATCTAAATCAAATAGAAGGCTTATGCTACGGCACAAGATTGATTGTCACTTATCTTGGTAAATGGTCCATTAGAGGTGATATCATTTCTGGAACAAATATTGGACAAAACGTCACAATTTCAAGAATTATTATGTCTCTTAATGAATCAAGATGGCCATTCAAGCTTAACAAACGACAACTTCCGTTGGCATCATGTTTTGCCATGACGATCAACAAAAGCCAAGGACAATCTCTTAAACATGCTGGCTTCTATCTCCCTAAGCAAGTATTCACACATGGTCAATTATATGTCGCTGTGTCTTGAGTTACCACAAGAGAAGGATTGACTATACTAAATGCCGATCAAGAGGCAGAAGATCGAACCTTCATAAAAAGCATTGTCTACAAAGAAATATTTTAAAATATTCACACATCAGCTCACAAAATCAAGGTATCACATTTTTAGATTATATTTTAAAATTTAAATTATACATTGCAAGCTTTTACTTCGCCCCTATAATAATGATTTTCATTATGTGTTTTACTTATTCAGTAGACAAATGAATAAATCAAAGGAACTACCAAGACAGTAAATGGTAGTCTGGTTGAGTTTTCCAAGCTGTTACGGAGGATTTAATCGCCAAAGAACGTAGTAAGTCAAGAAACATTTCTTTTTACGTAAATGTTTCTCCCTTCATTCTTTCTAATCTGTGGAAACATTGTTTATATACAGATAAAGAACATTTTGGCACCAAGTGTTGTTGATCCCCATTGGAACTTGTCATAGCTGCAAGCTTGATATAAACAACTGCTCACTTGCTCAGCTACGAACGATCCTAAGTAACTTACAAAAGTCTTTACTTGTATTTTATTATTTCTTTTATGATTCAACGCATTGTTAAGGATCCTCAATTATAAAATTTAATTGGAAACTTATCAATAACTACAAAAGGTATAAAGTTTATACACTTAGACTAGACACGTTAATATATATTTTTAACGTTAATAAAAAAATAGTTAACTTTCATAAATAACATTAGTTTTATAAGGCTGCCTCATTTGAAAAAAATAAAAAGATCAAATCATTTTTTTTATCAGTTTTATCGAGTGTAAATGAAGAAAAATAAAGAAAAAAATGGTAATACTAAATTCATTTTTTAAAACTGCGCAAAGCGCAGTTTTATTTTTTAGTTGTTAAATATATGACAAGCATAAAAGTTTGACAACAATGTGCCGAAAAAAAAAAAATCATTTTGGGCAAAACGATATTCAAAACCAAAATTTGGCAACACGCTAAGCTCACAAGGCTTGACCCCGTGAGTATTATTCCATCCATAATAATAAATAGAGCTGGTAGCAAAATTTGACAATTGACATCACCCATTTATTTAATGTAAATAAATAGATTTAGGTGATTAAATTTAATATAATTATTAAATAGATGATATTCATATCTATTTAATTTTTTTATACCAAATTAAAGTTTAAACCTCTGACTATTATCTCAATTGACAATATAATCACCGATGTTAAAGTTTATTAACCATCAACACAACCCATTAAATTAATTTATATTTTTTTATTATTAAAACTTAAATTTAGACTTAATTTTTATTTTTTGCAAATAATAAATATTTTGTAATATATTATTTTGTTAAATTATATATAGACTTAAAATTTTAATAATTGTTTTTTTATGTTAAATGACACAATAATTTAATTATTAAATAAGTTATATTCATTTTTTTTTATTAAATATTTTAAATTTTATTACATAATTATTAAATAAATTATATTTAAATCAATTTAAATTTAATACAATACGAACACGATCCAATTATTCGTTTTATCACCGTATATTTATAAGTCGTATATGTTGCGCCCAAACATTCCTTTGTTGGTTTGTCCATGCTCGGCAGATTAGCCCCAATAAAAGAAGTCTAACGCGCCACGTGTCGGACGATCCCTGTTTCTTGAAAAGTTTTCTGAGCGAAGTGACTTTGGGCCCCAGCAACCACACTCTCAGGCTGATATTGGCCGTTAGATTCTGTGGTCATATGACTCGTCATGGGACCACGTCTTGTTTAGGAAACAAAAGGCAGACGGACACATATGAGCACGAAATTGGTGGCTTTCAAGATTAGTGGACTGGAAACGCTTACACGTCACTATCACATGTCTCAAAGTCGTAGGGACGGACCTTCTCTTAGTTGAAGTTTGGTTTAACGATTAATTGCCAAATTTCCAATTAATCGGCGGCGCTGTCTGCGAGCGAACGACTGATCAGCTGCGGCCCGCTCTACGCTATCATCAAAGTCCATTATAGTATTGATATGAAAAGACAAAATCATCTGCATTAATATTACATATATCTTGTTGATAAGACAAATAATCGTTATATTGGTAGACTTAAAATGTTCCAAGAAATTGAGGTTTCGATAGATGAGAACACGGGACAAAACTTGTATTTTTATATTAATTAATCGAATGTTATCACAATTTTTATTAAAAAATGGAGTAATTGATCGAAGTAAATTATTTATTACACAAAATATTATGATAAAAGAAACATTAATAATTATTTATTACACAAAATATACAGAAAAATCTCTATAAATTAACTATAGAAAATCTATTAATTTAAAAAAGTATTAACTAATCAGTAAATTAATAATTTATTATTTTATAGCCCATATACAATTCAATAAGTATACATCTTAATCAACTAAAAATTCATTTCATTTTTCTAATCTAATCAATTAAAAATAATTTAATCCATTAAATATATTTGTAATTTTAAAATTCAATTCTGGAACTTCTAGAAGTAATAAACAAAATTAGAGATAAGATCCAAATATATTTAGATTTCAGGAAAAAAATAAATATCAACTGATGTTATTAATTTGTCAAGTTAATAAATTAGTAAGATAAAACTTTTTGTAAAAGCTCTTACACAATTATGGATCCCACTCATTTCATAAATTAATAGTTTACTGAAATCAAGAATATATAATAGCGATATTAATTTATCAAGTATTAATTAGAGAGATTTTAATGTAAAATGAATCTTTTAGTGTATATAGCATTATTTAGAGCTTACAGAAGACATACTAAATTTCATTGTCTAATAAGTTTTTAGATTGCAAGTTAGTACAACAATAAAATCTTGATTTTCCTTCCTTAACTATATATAAATTTATCTAAACTTATACGCCCTACATATATGAGGTGTTTAGTCACTTTAGTTTTGCCAAATAGTAAAATAGCAAATCCTATAATAAAACATAATAGGCTGAGGCCATTTACCTAACCATTAATTATTTATCAAATGGTATAACAATGATTCTATAATAAGACCAACATTATCGTTGTTACATCAATTTTTTTTATTATGACACATTAGATTTGATATTTAATAATATACAATGATTTTGAGTTTTTTTTGTTAGGCATTGTTCAGTAAAGTAATTTTTTTAAAAACAAAATTTTGACAAACATAAAATTGACTCAATAATTATGAAGATAGTAGTTCAAGTCCCCATAAAACATTGCAGGGACTTAATTCTTTTCTCAATGATAGAAAATAATTGAGCAAAAATAATTTTATTTCTTTCGAAGTATGAGTGGAGTAAACATCTCACAAATATTAGAGATGATAAAATCTAGACAGTGCTAAATATGAATAATTTGACCACTAGTCTCCTATAATCAAAAAATATAAAATTAACTTTACACTAAATTCAAATTCTCAAAATATTTATGACTCTATTGCGACATATATTACTCACATTTCGAAATGTGAATAAAGTAAATATCTCTCAAATATTAAAGAGAATAAAATCTAAATTATATTGTATAAAATTAATCTGAACAATAGACTTATATAATTAAAAAAATATAAAATTAATTCTATATTAAATTCAAATTCTCAAATATATTTATGATTGTACTGTGAAATGGATTACTCACTCGACCAATGGCTGAGCAAGAGTCGTCAGCACAGAAGTATTTCTCCCGTTCTCCAGTAAACAGTGCAACACGGAATCGGCGTAGTGTATATTTTGCAAGTGGACGATTAGTTGAGCGGTCCGAGTTAACTCACAACAAAAACAAGCTCAGACTAGCGCGCCACCAAGAGCTTAGAAATCACATCATTCTCCTCCCTCTCTCTCACAACTCTCAAGGCTTGAACGTGTAGTCTTGCCTTCTCTGCAGGTCTATGGTTTGAACTTTGAAGATTAAAACTGAAAAAAAAAAAAAAAAAATTTGTGAACACGAACACGTCATCATCAACACACCATACGCCTCCCCAACCGATGGCCACCGCGTCATCAGCTGCAACAACTTCATCATCGGCCACTGATGGAGGAGCAGGCGCAGCTGGGAGCAAGAAGGTACGGAAACCCTACACCATCACCAAATCTAGAGAAAGCTGGACTGACGAAGAACACGACAAGTTCCTTGAAGCTCTTCAGCTGTAAGTTCATTTCTTTAGTCTCAGCTTTCACTTCTCTTGTTATTTTGAGTTTAGTCTCAGCTTTTTTCTGTCATAGCTAAATTCATTTTTTTTCTCAATTGTTTTAAAGTAACTTGTGTTGGTTTTTACGTTGCGTTTACTTGTACTGTCAACAAAATTGAAGCTTTAGGCTTTAGGCTTCTTTAAAGTTTTGAATTGGTTTGCTTTGTTTTGTTTCTTATTGATTTAGGTTTGACCGTGACTGGAAAAAAATTGAAGATTTTGTCGGTTCAAAGACAGTCATTCAGGTTAAAGATAGTGTGATTCAGTTTTGTGGCTGAATATTTGAGAGAGTTTTACTTTGCTGAATATTAGTATTGCAGATTCGGAGTCATGCTCAGAAATACTTTTTGAAGGTTCAAAAGAATGGGACAATTGCTCATGTTCCTCCTCCTCGCCCCAAGCGGAAAGCTGCTCATCCTTACCCACAAAAGGCCTCAAAAAATGGTTTGTATGTCTTATTTGTTATGTTGATGTATTCTATCCGACTTTTAAAACCATCTCTTTGATAATACTGAGGTGCTATATCTGTGATTGGTAGTTCTACCGCCCCTTCAAGCATCCATGGCTTATCCATCAGTAAATGCCCTTGCACATGGATTTGCTGCTTGGGATGATGCTTCCATGCTGGTAAATGCTGAAAAAATGATGACATCGCAGGATGAATATACCAATCTTCACACAATCGAAGGCAGGCTTATTTCATTTTCTTGTTGTTTTCTTAGTTATATTATTAGTAGGATAGCTTGAGTAAAGGGAACTTTCCAGCACTTATTATGGCATGCTACATTACTGATTCAGCTGATATTGGATCAAAGGGGATATCGGGAATAGGTAATACTGTTGGTGGCATTGGAAGCTCAGCTAGAACACAACCTAGTACAGACATGCCAAAACAGGGGAAACAAGTTCCCATTCTTCATGGTATTTTCCAATTCGCTTACCTGGCGTCTGATGAGAAAAAGGTGGGCTCTCTTTCATTTTTCCCTGATCTTTGCAGGTATTCCAGACTTTGCTGAAGTGTATAGCTTCATAGGGAGTGTTTTTGATCCAGACACCAAAGGCCATGTACAAAAGCTCAAAGAAATGGATCCCATAAATTTTGAAACAGTGAGTTAAATTATACTTTGTTGTCAGATTCAGTGGTTCGTGTAAGTTAGTGGTAGATGGATTAATATGCCCTTGTTTTGCATGGGGTTGTCTAGGTATCTTAGATTATTATCAGATGACAGCTCAAAGTACCTAGTACATTGAAGTTTAGTGGCCAGTAGCTGGAATTAAGTCAACAAATTATTGATGTAGATTAACTAATAACAATTAATAGTGAATTGTATACTTTCTGAGATACTTGATAACATATAAACCGCTGGCGGGTAGGATTATAGCATCATTTACTTCCTCATATGGTGTGGCAAAGAGGTTTACAGATATGTGATTATGTTGATAAAACAAGTTCCTGATTATCGGTTGGCTGAATTAATTTTCGTGCGTGCTGACAGAAATAATTTAGTATATGGATATAAATAACAGGATTGTGGTCAAGCAAATTTGTCGTTGTAATAGTACATAGCTCGAAATGCATTGATGTTGGATTTTATTGGGTTAGAATCATGTGGTATGCTCTCACCTGAGTAGATCTCCCAGATGTCAGAACCACCTGATTTTCTTTTGGTGATTCCCATTGAGGTTAGCATGGACTGGTAGTTGTATAAGTAAATCTAGGATGGAATGAAATGGATCGATGGCCACTTCAGGACTAGAGTGGGAAAGTCATTCTTGGAATATCTAAATATGATTGTATTAAGCTTTCTAAGACTCTGTAACTTAGCTTAGGTTTGATTCGGTCTGGTCCAACTTGTAGGTGAATTAATCTTCTTTAGAGCTTTACGATAAGTGCAACATTCTACCTACTGTCAGCTTAATGTTTATCCAAATTTGGTATTTAGCATATTTCAGCTATGGCGTTATTTTCAGAACATTCATATCATGACCAAATTTCATAAGTATATAGAAAACAAATGCTGTAATATAGTCTGTGTTTGAAGATTTTCTGAAGGTTCTATTCTCTGAATATATACACAGGCTTCAAATCTTCATTCGGTAATTGAAAATAAATTTTGACATGCATATCCCTGTGAATGGTAGTTTATCCTCAGAAAGCACTTCGTTTATAATTCCTCTTGGTGACTTGTGCAGGTATTGTTGTTGATGAGGAACCTCAGCCTTAATTTGTCCAGTCCTGATTTTGAGCCAATTGTAAGTTGTAAAATTCTTTGTTAGTCTAATTTACTTGTTTGGTTGATGCCTTGTTTGTATGCATAGAAATCTGTTATTCTACATGAAGGCTTTCTGGAAACGCATTTTTGAGCCTCATTTTCCTCCCAATATCAACTGCAAAAGTTTTGCTTTTATTTTGCTTAGCTTCTGTTAGAAAATGCACATAATCAACTCACTCATGCTGATTTATGTTAGAAGTTTTGGCTTCTAGGAGGAATTCGTCGGTTGTAGCCATTTATAATTATGAGCGATGGGATCCATCATTGTAATGCTGGTACTCTGTCTTAGTTATGAGCATATTTATTAGATAATTTTACTTGTTAAAATTCTATACGTACAAGTTTTTGTGGTGTATACAAACGTTGCATTAAGAAATTCATTCACTTTGAGTGAGAGACTACACATGTTTATTAGCAAAAGAGTAAAACTACATAGGTTGTTGATTTCCCATTGGCATTGCCATCTGAATCACCAACAACCAGAAGAAGAACCTGGGTCATTATGCGGTAATAAACATCTTGGACCTGAGACTCTTACCAGTTAAAGACTTTTTGAAATTTGATCTGGTGAGCAACCTCGCTGTCCATGAGCGATGGCCCATGTGGCCAGCTCTCATGAAGAGAGCTGTGCAGTGAGACCCAAAGCTTTCTTCATGAGAGCTGGCCACGTTGGCCATCACTCTCCATAAGGTTAGAAAGAAATCCTGATTTAGTAAAAGTTCTGAAGAATATAGCAGTTGCATTGATATAATTCTGTTCTTCTTGGATGACTTGAATGCTATTGTGGATTGGCTTAGTTCTCTGTGGTGGTTTCTGATAGCATCTGCCATTTTTTAAAAAATTTTTATTCATTGCAAACGATTGATCTCTAACGTTGCCCAGTTGATTACATTGGTACAGAGGAATGTCCTATCATCATATGATGCCAATTCCAAAACAGTGGGAGTTGCCGCAGGGATTGTTGCCAACAATCAAACAAATGATATAGCATGTTGAACTATTGCATACTTAAAATTAGCTGACTACTTTAAATCTGTACTTCTCTTATGTTAATTTTGTTCATTTTCCACCTGTTCCTGTAATTTTTGTCTCTAATTTTTTTTTCCCCTTAAACACTAGCACAATTGATTATGGATTAAGAGTGTCTACTGTTTCTTTGCCGCTCACTCAGGAGTCTGTAGGGAGATACCATGGCCACCATAGCAAGGAGAGATTGCTGGATGATATTTCAGCGGGATAGTGGGTTTCAATGTTTGTTTCTTAGTCTCTGCTTATTTCTAGTGAAGAGATGTATATCCAGTGAAGTTTTTTGTGGTAGTTATTCCATAAGCTGCTGCTATTTTAACATATTAGGGATACATCATACATGTTGCCAGAGCAATTTGAATATATTGTAATAAGGAGTATGCTTTAGGCTGTTGAATTCTGCAACCTTGGCTGCAATTATCGCATTTCCTCCATTTGTAATCTTTTTCACCCAATCTCCTCTGGCTGTTGGATATCGATAGTTAAATTTGGAATGCTTAAAGTTTTGAGCTGTAGGATACGGTTCGGATGGAATGAATTATGGCCGGTGACGGCTGATGAGTCTCATGAACCGAATTGTTCTAGCATGTATTGTTTATCAATCCGGGATTAAATAAGTTGTTTTTGTCGTGTTGATTTAATAAGTTACTAAATGAAAAAAATAGTTTAGGTGTTTGATAAATTATGTTATTGGGATTGTTATGGTTGTCAAAATAAAGTAAATGTGTTTTATGAATATTATTATTTAAGTATTGTTATGACATAGTAGTTTAAGTTGTTTTTCACTATAAGTTTAGTAGATTTTTTTTGGCATGTCTTTTTCCTTTTCTAAAACACACAAAATCACATAAAGTAAAACAAATTTAATAATAATGGGAAATTATTAGTCATATACCTTTAAATGACATCCGTATTAAATGTGTGAATACTTTTTATGTATATCACTCGTATATCCTAAGTTGATAAAATACTTATGCCGTCTACCTTTTCGTTAGCTAACGTTTGCAAGCGCTAACATCATAAGGGTAATTTAGTCTTTTAACCTTTGATTTAAAAAAATGACATGTCATCCCATTTACCTAGTAAACAATGATATGTCATATGATATATATTGATAAAAATTAGATAATTGTTAATAATTGTTAAAAAAAAAAAAATTACTTTACAACCGAATTTACTCCTCCAAAATTTAACCTAAATTTTTGAAGATCTAATCATCCAAGCTCTAACTGAAATTTTTTATGGTATAATATGTATAATTGTAAATAATATGTTGTTAATAAATTTTTTATGGTATAATATGGATTTTTTTTACGGATAATTGTTAATAATATGTAGCATTAATAATTCATATTTTTTTAATAAAAAAAAATATTGTTAATAACAAAATAAAAAATTTATATATTGAAAATTTAAGTTAATTTTTGGGATAAATTTATCTTTTTATCGCATTTTGAGTTTCAAGGGCGAAATAGTCAATTTGCCACAATTCCGTTAACTTTCTAACGGCAATTACCGAAATGGTGGACGACAGAAGTGTTTTGCCAACTTAGGGTATACGAGTAATAAACATAAAAAGTGTTACAAACGTTTGATACGAGTGTCATTTAAGGGTATATGACTGATAATTTTCCTTTAATAAATAAAATTTAATGAACTTTACATTATGTTATATAAAGTACAATATAATTTATAATATAATTCATAAATCTAAAATAAAAAGTAATATGTAATTATGGTAATACGAATTTGAGGGTTATGAAAATAGCATACATTTTCTTTCTTTTTTGAAATAATATAGTTATGAATTTTAAAAGTGTGGCTTTGAAGAACAACTAATAATAAAATTTTAAACACAATTGTGAGGTCATAGGTTGGAGCGGGGTTTAATTTTTTTCCTCAATTTGAGTGAAGACAATTTTTTTTCTTTCGAAATGTGAGTAGAGTAAACATTTATAAATATTAAAGAGGGTAAAAATTTGGACGGTATTTTATAAAAATTAATATAAATTAGTTTTAATAATAATTTGATTTGTAAGTATCAGTTGTAATTTTATGTAATATAAATTGTATTCTTAAGAAATATTTTCATGTAAATATTTTTTTTAAAAAAATTATCAAATAGTTTTTAATAAAGAATATGAATAAATTGTTTTTAGCTTTTTAACGGCAATCCAAATTCCAAATGAGGGTAACTTGCTCATTTCCCATATATAATTTATATTCCCAAAGGAAAAAGGGCAAAATTATCATATCTAAAGGAGAAAGACAAAACTAGGATATGAATAATCTCACACCAATGACAGATATCATAATCGTATAACCAAACAGCACTAAGGCTTTGAAGGAAAAAAAAAAAAAAAGAAAAGAAAATAAAAGCTAAATCATACTCGTTGTGATCACGCTCTCAATGTCAATAAAACCCTAGCAACTCAACTCTACCCCTTTCCCCATACCCCCCAATAAACAGAAAAAAGCAATGGCCGCCGCCGCCGCCGCCCGTCCTTTGGTTACCGTCCAGTCTTTGGAAGGTGACATGGCCACCGACGCAAGCTCCACCGTCCCTTTGCCCGACGTCATGAAGGCCTCTATCCGACCCGACATCGTGGGCTTCGTCCACTCTAACATCTCCAAGAACAGCCGCCAGCCTTACGCCGTTTCCAAGAAGGCAGGGCACCAGACCTCGGCTGAATCATGGGGTACCGGTCGCGCCGTCTCCCGTATCCCCCGTGTTCCTGGAGGCGGTACCCACCGTGCCGGCCAGGGAGCCTTCGGTAACATGTGTCGCGGTGGTCGCATGTTCGCTCCCACAAAGATCTGGCGCCGATGGCACCGTAAGATCAACGTCAACCAGAAGCGATACGCCATCGTTTCCGCCATCGCCGCCTCCGCTGTCCCCTCGCTTGTGATGGCCCGCGGTCACAAGATCGAGACTGTTCCGGAAATGCCCCTGGTCGTCAGTGATTCCGCCGAGAGTGTTGAGAAAACATCAGCTGCCCTTAAAGTTCTGAAGCAGATCGGTGCATATGCTGATGCTGAGAAGGCGAAGGACAGCCAGGGGATTCGCCCTGGGAAGGGGAAAATGAGAAATAGGCGCTACATTTCTCGCAAGGGCCCACTTGTTGTGTACTCAACTGAGGGTGCTAAGCTTGTCAAGGCCTTTAGGAACATTCCCGGTGTTGAGGTTGTGCATGTTGAGAGATTGAACTTGTTGAAGCTGGCGCCGGGTGGCCATCTTGGGCGGTTTATTGTTTGGACTAAATCGGCTTTTGACAAGCTTGATGAGATTTATGGTAAGTTTGAAAAGGGTTCCGAGAAGAAGAAGGGTTATGTGCTGCCTCGTGCTAAGATGGTCAACGCTGATTTGGCTAGGATTATTAACTCGGATGAGGTGCAGTCTGTTGTAAGGCCGATTAAGATGGAGGTTAAGAGGGCTCCAATGAAGAAAAATCCTCTCAAGAACTTGAATACTATGTTGCGGTTGAACCCATATGCTAAGACTGCTCGGAGGATGTCTCTTTTGGCTGAGGCACAACGGGTTAAAGCTAAGAAGGAGAAGCTCGACAAGAAAAGGAGGCCCATCACTAAGGTACAATGTTTTATTCTTTTAACTAATTAATATTGTTTATTTAAATATATATGTGATTAATTGTTGCTGCCTTTGGTGATTTGTTTTCCAGTTGTAATATACTCTTTTTTTTCCGGTTGTGTTTGTGAGGAAGCTCTGTTTCATGTTGGATTTGTCTGGAAGTTATTCTATGATAAAAGTATATTGAATATTGATTTTTGGCTTATAAGAATACCACGGATTAGCAAAAGCTGTAGTCCGAGTGATCTTTGACGTAAAAGGTGTAACTGCCCAGCAGGACTGTAACCATTTAATATTGCGCGCATATATGCAAGTATTGTTGCTTGTGTGCAGCCTTCAACTCTTCATTAAGTTGTTTTGTTTAGGTTTTATATATTTGTTGTGGGGTTAGGGTTTAACTTTAACCCTTTACAATTACAATTAATATCTTTTAAAACATGTTATATAGTTTGTCCAACTTATTACTAAATTCGTCCATCATAATTTGTGTGTATTGGTATCAAATTTGATTTTGAGATACCTCTATGATGCAAAAACATAATTAGAAATATGGAGCAGTATTTTAAGCACAAAACTATTTTAATAAAATAGAGATTATTAGATGCAGTTAATATATCAGGTACCTTCCATGGATTGTAAGGGGACAATGTGGGGTGCATTGCTTATGTTAGAAAGTAGTACTCTCTTAAAAGCATTAAGTAGCAGATTTATTACTTCTATGTTAAAGTTATTCATTTGTTTTGGTTAATGAATCTAATGTTTACCTTTCCATCTTTAATCCTGTCAGGAGGAGGCTGCTGCGATCAAGGCTGCAGGCAAGGCATGGTACCAGACGATGATCTCAGACAGTGATTATACTGAGTTTGAGAACTTCTCAAAATGGTTGGGTGTCTCACAGTAATCTGATTATTGGTTTTTAATTTGGTTTTCAAGACAATACTTTGTTTTCCTTTCTGGATTTGTTGTTGAATTGTAGTCTCTTTAGCTGTTTTGAGTCATGGATGAGAATGTGTGGAGTGGATTTGGGAAATGTGTAGACTTTTGTTTCTCCTTCCTACATTTTTGTCTCTATCGGCTAGGTGGAAGTATTTACTTCAACGTTAGAATTGGAGCTATATGTTCTAGGAGACGGATTCATTGTCTTAATGGTACTATCTTATGCATAAATTTCAATTATACTTGAATGGATTGATGCTCTTATCTTTTGATGTTTGATGCATTAGCTTATACTGTATTATTATGCGTTTCTTTTTTCTTCTGAATTTCAGAAGCTTTAAACTTATATTCTTTGATTCTAGATAGCAATTAGTAAACATTCATTAATTGTCTAATTGGAAATAATTCGGGAATTGCAAATTTTTGTTAAATTAATTTGTTGAATGTCATTCTGGTGGCTTTATGGCTAATAACAATTGTTCTGGAGCAAACACGTGTTTTCCAAGATTTGAGTGCAATGATCTTGCCATTTTGGGTGACAGCCTACACGTTTTATGAGTAAGAATATAAAAGTCATATAATAGAATAGGTTGAAATTAGGAATGAGAAATAATAATAATTATATTAATTAATTAATTATAATAATTATATTAAAAATTATATTAATAGTATATTAATTGATTAACTATGATAATATATTAATTAGTGTGATTATTTATTTAAAAATTACTCGTTAATAATTATTGTTAATAATATATTAATATATTAATTAATTAATAATAATATGTTAAATAATTATAATTGAGGATAAAATTAGTATTTTTGATTTTGGGGGGTATAAAATGATCATTTTTAGGAATGGGAGACTCATTCCAACCACTCTCTAGGAAATTAATTTTCTATTCTCTATTCTCAAATGGGGGTGAGTCTTACCATGCCAATTTTAATTTCGATTTTTCATTATTTTGTGAAGTAAACACTCTTAAATTGGAGTGGGTTTACGATTACGATTTTGATTTTTATTCTTTGACTCTATTTTGCGAGTAAATGTTGTCAATAATTTTAATTTTGAATTTTGATGTCAATTTTAATTTCGATTCTTAACTATTTTGCGAAGTAAACACTCTTAAATTGGAGTGGGTTTACGATTACGATTTTGATTCTTATTCTTTGACTCTATTTTGTGAGTAAATGTTGTCAATAATTTTAATTTTGAATTTTGATTCCTTGATTTGAAGGGGAAACACACCATAATTTGATTTATCCTTGGCCTTGCAACCTGAATCATATGCAACTAGGAGAAAAACTTGAGTCATTAGCAGAAATAAACCTTGGACTTACTGGATAAACTTTTGGGATATTATCATTTTACTACTAAAGTTTTATTGATATATCATGTCAGTACAAAGGTTTGCCGAAAAGTGCATTTTACTACCAAAGTTTTGCATAGTTATCATTTCACTACCATTTCGTTAACAAAACGTTAATGTTTAACAGAAATTATGTTAAAAATCGATTTTACCCCTAAGAGTTTGGTAGTAAAATGATAATTCTTCTAAAAATTCGGTAGTAAAATGATAATTCCACTAAAATTTCAGTAGTAAAATGATAATTCCCTTAAAAAATTGGTAGTAAAATGATAATTTATGTATCACATTAACAAAAAATTTTACTCTTACAGCTGGAAATGTCTTTAATACCCTTATGACATCAGCAAATTTTTAACGTTCTTAACGGAACGGTAGTGAATTGATAACGACGCAAATGTTTGGTAGTAAAATGCACTTTTCGGCAAACCATGGTATTGGCATGAAATGTCATAATAAGTTTGGTAGTAAAATGATAATATCCCTAAACTTATACTCGTTTGAAAAGTTTATGAAAGAAATCCTGGCACCTAAGTAAAAGTAGGGGTGGGCAAAATTGGGTTTGGGTCAATCTGATCGAGTTTTGGGTTATTCAGGTTGGGCAAATATTGATTCGAATACAACCTTAATTTACAACCTGACCCGATTCGATCCGATATGTATTTAGGTCGGTTCAGATCGGGTCAAAAATCGGGTTGAATTCAGGTAGAATTGGTTCGGATTAAAAATGAATCGTACTTAATTTGGGTCAAATCAAGTCAATTTGGGTCAATGAAAACGAGTCAATTCAAAACATATATACCAATACACCATGAAAGCTACAAATTTCAAAACACAAAAGGGAGAAACTCGGATCGGCTTGGAGGCTTGAGCCTTGGAGCAGTAAATCGGTGGCCACAACAGCAGATCATGGATGGGTTTTCGACAGTAGATAGGTGGCACTTATCTGCAGCAGATCGGTGGACGCACAGCAACAGCTCGAGCATGGCTGGATGCACAGCAGCAGATCACGTGGAATGAGAGATGGCTGGACGCAGCACGGCAGCAGCAGATCATGGACGCAGCACGACAGCAGCAGATTGCAGAAGGGAGAGAATGTTATCTTGCTTCTTGAGGGTAGGTTGGGTGTTGTGAGTTTTTTTTTTTTTTTGTTTTTTTTACTAAAGAAGAAGAGAAGGTGCTCAAGATAATTAAGAATGAATTAGAGCTTTTTTCCTCATGTTAATCTTAGATTAACGAGATTAATTTCACTCATCATCATCGCAACTTGTCTTCTGAAAAAAATCAAAAACAAAAAAAGAAAGAAAGAAAGAAAGAAATTTTGAGAAAAAGCAAATACGCAGACGACTGAATTGGGGTTTGTGTTGTGTTGTGAGTCTTGTGTTTGTGTAACTCTATGAATATGTGATTTGTGTGTGACTGTGTGTGTTGTGCGTGTGTTTAGCCACTTGGGTTTAGTTTTTTTTTTTTTTAAGCAACCCGATCGGATTTTCGGATCGGATCGGATCTGTTTTACCCGACCCGATCACAACCCGATTGGGTTTGCAAGATTTCATCGAATCGGGTTCTATTCAGAACCTGATTCAATCTGAACCCAAAATTTTTCGGGTCGGGTTGGATTGGGTCGGGTATTTTGCCCACCCCTAAGTAAAAGGTTGAGTTAGTAACTAAATTGCAACATATGTACCTTACATTAATCTATAAGTAATTTTTCAATATCCTTTAGGTATTTGGTAAATATAAGTTACTTATGGGTTCATATAAGTTGAGGACAATATAATTCTGGTTTTAAAATAGAGTTGGACTACCGAAACCCTTTAAAAATCCTCCTAAAAACCACCTTTAAGTAAACCCAATTACATAATGCAAACAAATATATTAATTGCTATTAATACTCTTTTTAATTTCCAACATTTCTCTCTCTAAATTTTTATGAAGCATAATTTTCCTAGTTTTTGTCATGGAGTCTTCTACCACCTTCTTACATGTTGTTCTCAGATTTCTTAGTGATAAAATATTTAAATACTAATCATTTATTTCAAGGAAAATTTGTAAAAATAATCTAAAAATTTTGTCATTTTCATATTTGACCCTTAAAACTTTTTCCTATCATAACTAGCCAAACATAAGTTTTTTTATGTCAAATTATCCTTGTTAGTTGAATCCCAACTTCTCTCCCTCTTTATCAAACTGAACGCAACTTTTTCCTCTTGAATCATTATTGGCAGCAGTAAACGGCGATGGCGAACGACGACGACAATTGTAAAAATGAAGTCTGATCAAATACAACTGAATCAATCTAGATCCATCACCAATCCAATATGATTCTAACAAAATGAATTAGAGCCTAAAACCTAGGTAAGCTAATTGAAAGAAAATTGATTTTGTAGAAGTATTGCATATTAGGTGTTTAATGAAATATTTCTTAAATTATTTATGCTTTGTTTTTGCTTCACCAAGTGTAAAGAGACGTTTGTTCACTAGATTTGGTGCGATAAGAGAGTTTCAATGCCATTGTATGTTAGTGCAATAGACGCCTGTTGCACCGAAATTTGTGCGATAAGGTGACTATTGCACCAAGAGAAAGTTTGGTTGCAACTGTTAACTTGTGCGACAGGGTGCCTGTCGCACGAATATGCAATTATTTTTTTAATTTTTTGAATGTTATATATAAAAATGTGCTGCATATTCTTTTTATTATGTTTCATAGTGTGTAATTATATATATATATAGAGTCTTTGTTCGATCCGAATTCGATGGAAGCATACTCATATCTGACATTGTTCAATCCGGAATTCGGTTGGAACAACGTCCGGGAACCATTTTGATTGGCTGCGCATGGTGGGACCCACCATGTGCAGCCAATCAAATCCACTCCCGGACGTTGTTCCAATCCGGGAATTCCGGATTGGAACAATGCTGTATATATATATATAGTAGTTTTCTGATTCGGAATTTTCAAGTGCAGGAAAATTTAGGAAAGCTTTAAAACTGCATGGTTTTAAAGGTTTATAGTTTTAAGCCTTTAAAACCGTGTGGTTTTAAAGCTTTTCCGGACTTTTCCATACTTTAAAATTCTGGATTAGAGCATCTCTCTCTCTCTCTCTCTCTCTCTCTCTCTCTGTATATATATATATATATATATATATATATATAATTTCAGGTTTAATAGATTCAGTTATACTTCAATTCTGTTATGATGGCTGGTGGAAGACGCTAGCGGATAGCCATATGGAGTATGTAAATGCTAATAATACAACTTTTTTGATTCGTAAAATTGTATGTTTGATCAGTTTTTGACAAGAGTATATGAGGTCTTGTAGATAAATTCTAATGAATATACTATCACGTGAAGACAACTTTGAAGTCTAGTAGCACAATCTATCGTGTATATTTACTACCTATGGACATATTTAATGATGAAATAGTTAAGGTTGTGTGACATATGACATCTGATATGGCCAACTATGGATGCATCCCTATATTTATTATTATATCTCCTCAAGCTCCGAGCCAAGATCTTGAGCCATCTGTCTAAACTGAAACTTCTTTTTGAGCAAACCTGTTTGGCCCCGATATTGAAGAGGAGGTGCTGCCAAGGGCGATGTCGTTATAGCAACATTACTCTCCACTCTATTACAATAATAACAACATTGATGACAACTACTTTATGTTAGTGGATGTTGGAGAAGAGGTGTTACCACTAATGATGTCTTTAAAATGACATTATTCTTTATTTCACAACAATGATTTTCGTGACAATGATGATCCTATTGAAGACATTAGCAACACGAAAGCGGATAATGTTTATGTGGAACCATTTAATAGTATGAGGCACACTCAGTTCAATAGTGCAGGTGATGATGGGGATATCGGTCATTCCAATATTTCTGTGTCTTAGCATGAGGACGAGCTCAAGATGATATTCCTATAAATAGCAGAGATAGTCGATCTATTACTTCAATGGCCTATTCGAGAAAGAGGATGGACCCCCTCACAAGTCTTGCCCCAATTTTGCTTTTAAACATGGTTGCTCCGAACTTTTTTAGCAATTGTGACCTAGGTGATATTGGTGTGGGTAAGTTATTCGCTGAGAAGAATAAGTTAATATTACAACTTCACAAGGTTGCTTTTAGGGATAAGTTTGATTTTAAGAATGCATGGTCCATAACGACATATTTCAAGGCCCACTGTTGTTTGGAATCATATAAATAGCGTACTCAAACAAAGAGAAGTTCGAACCAACAAAATGTTCTTTGGATGGTGAGGAGAATTGACAATGTACACACTTGTCATAATGAGGTATTGGTTGATGGTCGTCGTCTAGTAAGGAGTCGAGTTGTTGGTTATATTATTATAAATAAATATATCCAGGGAAAAAAGATATACACTCCGAATAACATCAAAGCAGATATACAGCAGGAATACCGTATGCAGTTAGCATACTAGTAGGCATATTGGGCAAGAGAAGTTGGTCTTGAAATAATTCGAGGGAACTCTACAGAGTCATATAACTTACTTCTTAATTATATCTCATGTATTGGCTAAAGTGAATGAGGGTATAGTCATTCACCTCGAGTGAGATAGAAATAATAATTTCTTGTACTACTTTATTGCGCTTGGATTTTCCATGAAGGGCTTCATAGAGTACATTTGGCCTGTGATCGCTATAAATGCTACTCATCTAAAAGGGTTATATCGTGGAAATATGTTTGTGGCAACGTGTCTGGATAGACATAATTAACTGTATTCATTAGCTATTGGAGTCATAGATTCAGAAAACAATGATGCTTGGGAATGGTTTATAACGAAGTTACTCAAAGTGATTGTCAATAGGCCAAAGTTAGTAATTATCTCTGATCGATGCACTGCCATTAGGAGGTTCGTTTTGAAAGTATTTCACACTGCTGCTCATGACATTTGTTTTTACTATGTGAAAGGCAACATTAAGTCAAAATTTAGGATGTCCAAATATCTTTGGGATGAATTTGAGACTGCCATAATTAATGTAGCAGAAGCATATGGACACGAAGAATTTAAAAAATAACTTGAAGGGATGTGGATGCTCCACTTAGGTGCAGTTAATTACTTAGAGAATATTGTGGGCACGTGTAATTGGGCAAGGTATCAGTTTGAAGGTAGGAGTTACAGTATACTTACCACCAACATTGCGGAAAGCGTGAATTCTTTCATAAAGGAACCGTAAAAATTTCCTATTACTCATCTTGTTGATCACTTTAGAAAAACATTGCAGCTAGTGGCGGCGCCACTTGAGAGCTAGCAGGGCTTCAGCTCCTGCTTGATTTTGAAAATAAATTAAATCTATTTTATTTTTTAATAGATTTACAAGAGAGTCGCTGGTAAATTTTTAAAATAAGTAAGATACCAATGCTTTTATACAACGTTTTGAAAAAAAAAAAAATCAAATCCCCAACCTGTCATTAATCTTTTGCCCAAAAAAAAAAAAAAATCTCTTGTATCACTTTCATACCTTTGTAGCTTTTTATATTAATTATTGGGATTGATTAAGTTATTGTAATTATTAAGCACCTTTGTTACTTTATGATTTAATATTAGGATTTTTGAATTGGTTTATGCCTTTTTGAATTGAAAAATATCCATAACTTTCACTTATTATGGCAATGCTTCGTGGGTTGATAAAGTGGCAAAGGTGCAAAAATAGTTATTGGCAATGCTATTGTGGCTCCTTAATTTTAA
Source organism: Citropsis articulata (assembly GCA_030449925.1). Lineage (NCBI taxonomy): Eukaryota > Viridiplantae > Streptophyta > Magnoliopsida > Sapindales > Rutaceae > Citropsis > Citropsis articulata. Next base: position 212,054 of record JASUUH010000079.1, read on the forward strand.
TATTGATTATTATAAATAATAAGATAACAATGATATGGGTGAGACTAAGAAAGATAAATCATATTAATTAATTTATTTATTAGTGACATTAATATTGATTTTACTAGTTGCCATAACTACAGTAGAAATGACCATTTCAAATATAAATTTTGTGAAAAATCATCTACGCAATTAGATGAAGATCAATAGTTGAATGATGGACTTGTTATATACATAAAAAAGAACAATTTTTTATAATCTTGATAATGAGGTTATTCTTCAATGTTTTTAACATATAAAACCACGTCGAAAACAACTATAAGTATATTGCATTAAATATTTTAATAAATTTTATTTTAATATAAGTTATTTATTTAATCATTTTCTTAAATTAAGTTACTATTTAAACTTAGTCTCTGCTAAAAATAATTTCTAGCACCGCCACTAATTGCAGCAATGGTTTTATGATAGAAAAATTGTGGCTGAATTAATAAGCACTCAGCTAACAATATGAGCACATGAAATAGTCATTGAGAGGAGAACTTTGGTTGAAAGAATGATCATTCCCCCTGTGTCTTAGCATCAATTCCAAGTTATAGGTGGTGGTATTGAGGAAGGCTTAGTTAACATACAAAAGAAGACTTACCCCTATAGAGTATGCCAGCTTGATCATCTTGCTTGTGCTTATGCAATTACTGCTTGTTTTATTGTCCGAGTGGATTACAAAAGCCTTTGTTCTAATTTTTACACCAAGGAATTGTTGGCGAGGGCTTATGCACAACCAGTAGAGCTGGTTGGCGATGTGGCAGATTGGGAAGTTCCATATGGAATTCAAGAGATACACATTTATTCACTAGTAGAAGCACCACTACCTGGTCATTATAAAGAGCTCAAAATACCTTCTGCCAGCAAGGATGTAAACTGGAGGACTGTAAAATACAGGCGGTGCAATGAACTGGGACATAACCGTAAGTAATGTAAGAATCTTATTATATCGAATCGAAGTTAGTTGTATTATTTCAAGTAATTATGTTCAAGGAATTGTTATTTTTTGTGCATTAGACACTTATATATAATGAAGTTTCATTTTATTTTGTTCATTTTTTTTAATTTTATTTATTATTAAAATGTGAGCATCAAAATTATATATATTTAAGCACGCTCATGGAAAAGAAAATATTCATACATTAACATTCGAATGACTACAACAACTTACAATACAATATCACCCTTAAATATGTCAACTGCAATATTTTTTCTAAAGTAGTTCCTGTGACTACCGTTAAAATTTAATCTAAGCCTTAACATTAAATACATCATAAATATCAACAAAAAAAAAAAAATCACAATCCTATCACCATTTCTCTAAATTCTTTAAATTTTTTACGTTCTGCCTTAAAAGCCAACTTAAGTTCATAAATGTTACGATCAATCTTGTCCATCCGTCGTCTGATGTAATCGTAATGATGCTTCGTCCTCGACTATTACAAAAAAAAAAGATAATTCTTTATAATGAGAGATTGATATAATGATTTATATATGAGGAAAAGAAATGATTTATAATCTTTGAATCATGTGTGTGATCAGACTTGTTTGTCTGCTCCTGATGGTCATCTCCGTAAGCAGCTCATCTTCAAATGTGTCGTGATGCTACTCTGGTGTTTGGCTCAATGTGTTGTGATGCTCTTCTATTTGCCTTGTAATGGGCGGCAGCCGTATATTAAAGGTTGATGTTGTAGAAAATTAAATTTAAAATGAGTAAATAGTAAGCCAAAAAATTTATAGTTTTGATTAAATAAATAATAGTGTTTTGATGCACTCTAGGATACTCACATGGCATGTAATTTCTCAAATCTTGAGTCGAATTGCTTAAAATTGATGTTGCGAAACAAACCATCAAAATATGTATTCAGTAGCCTATGCACTGTTTTTTGTTTTTTTTAGTACAACATTTTCACTATAAGAAAGTCTTATAATCAAGCACCATTCTCTAATTGATAGACATACCAAATGTTCACCAATTTAAAACCATAACTGATCTTTCTCCTTTAATTCTCTATAGGCCACTTGTTTAAGCAACACATCGTGCAAAATTATGCCACTGAATAAAAAGCTTCGGCACTCCAAGAAATACATAAATATGTCATGCCTGAACAGTTGCAACTGTGTTTGTTAAGTTTTTCTAGATAGCTTTTACGACCGTAGCTAATTCACATATATTCGAAATATGCCTAGGGATGTGATCAACATAGGCTAACTTCATCATGCCCAGTTCGTTTCTCAATCTTGCTGAATCATGCTTTGCTCTTTCGGATTTCGCCGTGTATCTGTTACATTTATAACATTATTATATTGCATTTATAACAAAATAATAACCTCACGCTAAAAAAAAAAAACTGTAACTTGGTGTGACAGGCAGCCTGCCACACTTTGTCGTACCTGATATGCGCGATAGGGGCGCGAGGAGTGACAGGTGCACCTTGCAAGTGTGAAGTGCGACAAACTTGTTGCTTTGACCAGGTGCCATGGCCATGGCCAGCACCGATGGCCAAGAATTTGGTGCTGTCGCCCACACCAACAACTTCACCCACACCACCAATATCATAAACACTTCAATCTTTCATCACTATCACCAACACACACAAAAGAACAACAAAATAAAACAAAAACACACAATAGAACATGCAATAAAATCTAGGGTTTTTGAAATAACTTTTGATTTCAGATTTTAGCCGTAATTTTAGTAATGTTGGATGCCGAGGATAGACTCCGGGAAGCTGCCCGGGATGAATGACCAAGTTAGGGGAAAGAAATTTTTCAGTTAGAGAAAAAGGAAGCTTGGTTAGAATGCGAGGGGTATAATTTTTTTTGGATTTTTGCAAGACATTGCTTGCACAGCTGCACTTTTGCATAATCGTATGGAGTTATTTTTTTCCAACAAAAAAGTTATTGTTAGATCCAAATTCAGTAATAATTTTATTAATCCGTTGACCTTAAGGTTATAAATAAAAGAGTAGAATGAGAATGAAATGTGGGTATGGCTGTTTAGGTGTATAAAAAGTTTAAGTGTGTCAGCTGTAAAGCATTTGAGAGAGAGAACGTTATAAACGTAAGTGTTTGCTTTAAGGAAAAGTAAAGATACAATCACAATTTGCTAACTCTTCAAGGGGTTAGTGCCTCCCACTACTTAATACTAAGTGAATACATTTGTTGGATGATCTTGATTCATGACAAAAAGTGTTTATATACAAGTGCATTACAATTGCCATGAGCAAAATTAAGAACAAATAAGTAGAAAAATTAGCAAAATGACTAACAATATGGTTACTTTACTAACCATTGTGACTTGACTAATTCAAATATAAATAAACTAGATTGTAACAGCTCACACCCTTTTAAGAAACATCCTTGTCCACAAGAATGAAGTTTGGATAACGCTCCTCAATCAATTCATGGACTTTACACGAGGCTTCTGTTGGTGACAGACCTTTCCAATGAAATAAAACTTCTTTTTTTCCTTTTCGAATTTGTTGGCCCAATAATGCTAGTGGAGTTGTAATTAACTCTTCTTTCTGATTCAAGTTAAGAAGATCTTCAAGGACCTTACACTTTTGACTAATCCAATCGTTGTTTTAAGCATAGAAACACGAAATATTGGATGTAACTTGGATGAAGTTGGAGGCTTAAGCTAATATCCTATATTTTCTTTCTTTTCTAGAATCTAATATGGGCCATAAAATTGACCTAAAAGCTTGAAATTTTTTCCTTTAATAAACACGTATGTTTGTAAGGTTGTATGTTTAAGTGCACCTAATCCTCCCACATTCAATTATTTACCTTATATTTTAAATCATATTGTTTTAACTAGATTTTGGTATAAAGGAAAAGAAACTAAAACCCAGTTAAACACAATAAAATTTGTATTTAGTGTAACAGGGATGCCTCGCATAGCCTAGGGTGTGTTATTTGAGATTGCTTTGAGCGGAGAATGAAAGTGAAGGAAGAAAGTGAGTGAGCTTTGGGAGGCCTAAGTTTCGAATGAGGTTTGGCTTATAAGTTGTTTTTAAGCTGCAAACTAGAGAAAATGGGTTAGAGGTGAAGGTGGTTGTGGCTAGCGGCCATACTCTAACACTCAAGTCAGCTTATGGGTAATATTTTAAGTGTTAAGAGCTTACTAGCCTTTAAAAATGGTGGCTGGAGGTTGAAAGATGCCTCAACCTCTTTTTTTATGTGTATTATTGTGAGCATTCATGAGTGAGAAAGATAGAACTTGGGTGTGTGTTCATATAGAGTTCTTTGACTGCCTTGGTCACCTGGCACTTGGAGAAATTTTATTAGCTAGCCCTTAAGAATATGTCATTCCTTTGACTTGTATATTCATTTGGAGCAATGAGAGCATGCTTGGAGAATAAGTAGGGCATTATTTTCAAGGTTTATTTTTTGTTACATGTGGCGCATTTTGTGTGGAGGTCCTGGATACATCAACTATCCTGGATACCTCAGCATTTTGTATGGGGGTCCTGGATACCCTAGCAGAGGATGTTTGGAGGACTATTGTCTTTGGTGTGCTGTCCTTTACTTTTTGGCATGTATGACAACCAATTGTCCCTTTTTTTTCTAACAAGATATTCCTTATTTAATTCTGCCAAATTAAATATTATCTTCTGGGTGATGGTGATATTTTATATCACAAATATTCTAGACGATTTCTCTTATCCATTTTACTTCTGACATGGGGTAACTCACGTACCAGCTTGGCTATTCGGTGTATCTAGTATAGATTGGATATTTTGTGGTCAGTCATGCAATTTTCTATTGACATGTGGCATTTCATTTTTGACCTTTCATTTTTCCCCAAACACATAGATTTTTTTTTCGTTTTGCTTTGAGCACGTTGTATACATTCGTGTACTATCTTAAGAACTTTATCTCTCTATAGTAATTCTTTTTCCATTGCCTCTACCCTAGCTATAACATGGATGTAACTTAGCAATCTAGGAGTGTTCCTGCCATAAAAAAACTTTAAAAATTAGTCTTTTTTATTTGACTACCAACTAGTATTGCAACAATATTCACCCTATAAGAGCCAGCGCATCCAATATTTAGGCTTTCAACTTGTGAAGCATCTTGAGTACATTTTTAAAATTCTGATCATAATTTCACTTTGCCTATTTGTTCAAGGCTGATAATTAGAGCTAAAACTTAAAGAAGTCTCATTTAACCGAAATACTCCCTCCAAAAGGCATTGGTGAACGTTGTATCCTAGTTGCATACAATTGACCTTAGAATACCGTAAAACTTAAAAGCATTTTGAAAGAACAATTTGGCTATTACTACTACAGTATAAGGATGGGTTAGAGGAATAAAGTGAGCATATTTAAATAACCTGTCAATAACTACAAAGATTGTTATCTTATTGTTGGATGGTGGTAGCCTTTTCAGTGAAGTCCATGAAAATATCTTCCCAAATTTATTTTGAAACTGGCAGGGAATAGAACCCAACATGAGCCAATTGCTTTGTTTTGTGGCATTGGCAAATGTCGAAGCTATGTATAAATGCTTTAATTTGCTTTCGTATGTTCTTCCAATAAAAATTTACCTTGATGCATTGTAAAGTTTTCACATGGCTTTTGTGGGTGCTTTTATGAAATTCTTTAGATAAATACGATCTTTAAAGAATATAGTTGCATCATTAGTTTCCATGGCCCCAATGTTTCCTCTTGCTGATTTTTTTTTTTTACAAGTTTTGTAATATTGGTTTAGCAACAACCTTTTCTGTAATCACTTTAAGCCATCGTGGTCACAACTGGGAAATAGCAAATATGACACCTTGTGGTTGCCTATGACTTTGAGATACAACATTAGCCATAACATTCTCTTTACCATTTAACTTTAATGTCATATCTCATGAATTTGTAAAACCGTTTTTATTAAGTTGTAGTTGTGACTTTTTGGAATTGCAGATGTTTAAGACTCTGATGATCAATCCTGATAATGAATTATTTACCTAGTTAGTATGGCCTCTATTTCTGTATTACCAAAACTAATGCCAATATGTCCTTGTTATATATAGAAAGAAGAAGATGTTTCCTTCAAAGTGCTTGGTTGAAATATACTATAAGTCTCTCCTATAATAAAATTACACCAATCCAAGCCCAGAAGCATCACATTTAACTATAAATGTTTTTGCAAAGTTAGAAAGAGATAATGCTAGGGCTTGTGTCATAGCTACCTTGAGCTTTTGAAAAGCCTCCTCCGAGCCAAATTCTATTCAAAAGAATCTTTATTCAACATATTGGTTAGAGGAGCAGTAATTTTCTTATAGCTTTAAATAAATTTCTAGTATTAACTTGTGAGTCCAAGAAACTCACGTAAGGCTTTACAAGTACTTGGCTGCAGCCACAACATCATTGCTTTTATTTTGCTAAGGTCAATAACAACTCTATGCTTTAAAATAATATGCCCTAAATACTGCACTTCTTTTTTTACCAAATCAGCATTTTTGAATCTTTTCTCTCAACTTGTTAGCTTTTGGGATGTAAAAAACAATTCTCAAATGCTCTATATAAGTATCCCAATCCTTAATATAAATAAGTTTATTGTTAAAAATAAGTACAAATTTTCATAATAAGTCTCTAAATACCTCATTTATAAGTGCTTGGAAGGTAGATAAAGCATTAGTAAAGGTTAGTTTGGGAATATTATAGCTTTTAAAATAATTAGTGTTAACTGTACTATAAAAATAATCAGCTGTGAAGAGAATTAATTAAGTGTTTGATAAATTTTGTTTTCAGAAGTACTATGAGTTTTGAAAGCAGTTATGAACATTTGATAAATCTTACTGTTAAACTTCTGAGAGAAAAGCAAATAACTAACATGTATATAATATAGAATAAAATTTAATTATACATATAAAAATATGTAGATACAATATTTTTAATTTTGTACTATATAGTTTTAACTGAAAATAAAATTTATAATATATTATTTTTTTATCTTAAAAAGATTGATAATTAGATTTATAATATAGTGAAACAAATTTAATAATAATTCGACTAACAAATTGATATCAATAAATTGATATTGATGAATTATAATAAAATTTATTAATATATTGATTTTGTTTCCAATTTGAATAAAGATAATTTTGGGTCTAGTTAATAATTTTAAGAATATTTATGAAATTATAGTGAAGAATAAAATTGATTTCAAAATAAAAATATAAAAACTACTCTTTCTCTGTTTTTTAAAATTAGCTGTAGAAGAGGTTAATTTTATTAAAAGTGATTTTGATTTTTTTATTAAACACTAAGATTAGCTTTTTGATTTTTGAAATGACTTTTAAGTCTCTTAAAAGCAATTCTAAATGGAGCTTAAGCCCAAATGACATTACCAAAAATTCATAATGTCCTTCATGTGTTCAAAATGAAGTTCTCTTGACATCATTTGGGTGCATTCTAACTTGATGGTTGCCTGAATATAAACCTAATTTTGTAAAAAAAATTGAGCTCCGACTAATTCATCTAAGTCACGAAAATTGTGAATTTGTCTTTAACTGCAATTTTATTCAATACTTGGTAGTCAATGCATATCCTCCATGAACCTTTAATCTTTTTAACCAATGAGATAAGAGAGGAATAAGGATTGGTATTGGGGTGAATAATACCAGCAACAAATAAATCTTTGACAATTTTCTCAATTTCATTTTTCTGAAAATAAGTATACCTATATAGACTTATTGCAATTGGTCCTTGTCCTAGTAAAAGTGAAACTCGGTGATCGTGGATTTGTTCAGGAGGGAGGCCAATAGGTTCATTCAAAATTTCCTGATAACTTTGTAACATTTGTTGAACGTATGTTAAAGTAAAGATTTTTTTCATCCTTCACATCTTTCCCTTGGTTAATATGGATGACAACCTCTTTTTGTCTTCTTGTAATTTTTGTTACAGAAATAGTATCACTAATACTCTATGATAAACTAGTAAGTCATGTAAAGCTATTTCTTTTGTTCTCCAAGCAAACTTTATTTTTAGTTTTTCAGGGTCCCATTAGATATGCCTTAAGGATCTCAGCCACTGAATACCAAGAACAATGTCATATCCTCCAAAAGGAAAAATAAAAAATTTCCACAAAAAAAACTAACTTTGTAATTTTAAATGCACATGTAGACACTTCCTTAGGTTCATTAGTCTTTTAGCTAAAGTTGCTATTACATTTATCTTGTCGTAGATAATTGGTTAGAGATTTGCACATTGAGCCATTTCCAAACTAATGAAGTTGTGTGTGCTACTGGAATCAACCATAGCTATCATAAAATAGTCTTTCAACCTTCTCAAATCCTTATTATTGTTGGTGATTAAAAACAAGCCATGGCGTAGAGTGAAATTCTAGGTTTGTTAGTTCTTTCTTCAACTTCTATCACCACGTCTCCATCTGATTCCTCTCTGTAAGCTTCAATCATAAAGAGTTTTTCGCAAAAATTTCCTGGGCTAAATTTGTCATTACAGTGAAAGCATAATCCTTTTCATTTTCTTTTAGCTAATTCCTCAGATGTCATCCTTATCATCGAAGTCAATTGACCACCAGTCAGAAATTTTGCTTGATTTATTAGCTGTGAGAATTGGGCGGTACTTTTCTTTTGATCTTAATTATAAGCTTGAAATAATCTAGCTAACCTAACGGCCATGGTTAAGGATGTTGGCCTATTAGATTGCACATCAATTCAAATACTATCTCGAAGTCTATGCTAACTTGTGCTAATAATATTTCAAATTGGCCTGATATTCTACCATTGTATTGGTTTTCTATAGCCTAATTAATTCACCAAAATGGTCTTCAAATTGGTTGGGACAAAATTAAGAAATTATCTTATTCTTGAAATCCTCCCAACTGATATTAAACATTTCTTACTTCAGCATCTGAAACCCTAGTTGAGTATTGCCCTCTAGATAGAACGAAACCAATGTCACCTTACCTGATCCGCAATGTCATAGAGGGAAAAATACTTTTCTACTCTACACACCCAAGTGGTAGAGTCACATTTTCCATTATAACGAGGAAAATTAAGCTTAACAGTGTTTAGAATGATAATGCTTAATAAGCCTGTGGCCTTGATTGGTGATGAATATGAGGATCTCCTTCTACCTTTTGTTGAGTTTGATCTGTATTTTCTCCCATTTGAAAAGTGTTTTTGCCAGAAACTTGTTGACTTATCTTCTCTAGTTTCTCTGTGATATGGCATAAAAGATGCTTGTGGCCAGTAACAATCTCCTCTATGTTTTTTTTTCTTTTTTTATTATTTCTCATCCCTCTTAATAGCTCCATGCTTTCTAGTACTAGATTGTTACACACACAATTGTTTACTTAAGGAAAAGTAAAGATTCAAGCACAATTTGCTAACTCTTCAAGGGGTTAGCGCCTGCCACTACTCAATACTGAGTGAATAAATTTGTTCGATCTTTATTCATGACAAAGGGTGCTTATATACAAGTGCATTGCAACTACTATGAATAAAACCAAGAACTAATAAGTAGAAAAATCAGTAGAGTGGTTAACAACATAGCTACTTTACTAACCATCAGTGACATGACTTTTACTAATTTAAATAGAATAACTAACTTATTCTCCCCTAAGTCAAATAGAAATAAACTAGATTGTAATAGAGAGATAGAGAAATGAAGTGGAATAGGGAATGAAGGGGGTTTAGTTAAATAATTTTATCCTTTATGGTAATTGCATAGGTGAGGGGTTTTATAAGGTTAATTTAGGGGTACCAATAGCACCACTCTTTAGAATACAGAATCACGACAGAAGCATAAAGTATATAGTTGCATTGATATCATTATGTTCTTATTGGATGACTTGAATGCTAATGTGGGATTGGTTTGGTAATTTAGTTCTATATTGTACTGTTATATGTAGCAATGTATACACGTTCTATCTGTTACAATAAATAAGTAAATTGGCTAACATCTGTTAACTAATGGGGAGAAAAATGGTTGGGGCGGAGGCTATATAAGATAAAAAGGTGCATTGTCCCTACAGAATTTTTAAAAATTTTGGGGTTTCTATATAAAATATAAAAAATAATTGTAAAATGTCTATATTGCTATACAACTAATGTATGAAGTTTATATATTGGATAATAAAGTAATTTTACTGTTAAGCCCACTGATAATAGTAACAAAATAATAAAAGACAAATGAGTGAAGCCTACTAAAGCCTCTAAAGGTGTGTTTGGGACTGTATTGTAGTAGTTGGGCTGCCATAGTTTAGTAGATTTTTTTCCCAATTGTATATTAAATTACTAAATTAAGCTCATTTATTATTCAATTTCAATTTTACCTTCCTTATTTTTAAACTTAATTTCAAATCGATTTTTTTAATAAAATAAATCCTAAATGCCCATTCTCATCAGCATGGTTCCAACTGCGATAGTTCTAATTGACATGATTCCAACGCCAACCACTCCTATACGCCTTTATTAGTGATGGGTTTTTCCTTACCCATTGTTCATTTTTGAGTTCTCTTTTACTCTGTTACATGCAATATTTCATTTTCTTCCTTTTTGTTTATAATGTGCTGAGGCTTTGATTTAGAATAAATTGATAGGTGATGGGTCACGTGTGATTTATTTACTTTTAATCATTATTTTTATTGTATTTTTTACTTTTACAATTGTTTTTTGTAGACATGTACAACCCTTGTTGGATGAAATTCCCTTAATAAAAATCATTTTCAAACTTATTTGAGCAAAGCTCATGCCCTAATATTATAACAAGTTTCAATTTTTTTTTTTATATTTACTTGTGGAATGTGTTAATACATAGTATACACTTATGAGTGGTGTAGGTTGTTTTCTTAAAGTTTATGTTTATGATATCTATTTTCTACGCTGCGTTCATTTACCTCAAGTTCTGTAATTTTGATTAGATCCTTGGTAAATTTACCATCTCGGTCTTGTTACTGGCTCATATCCTTGATCTGAGTTTACAATTCCTTGCATTATGGCAAAACTCAGTGTTTGATTAAAATGTGTTTAGATCATTATTGTTTATTGATAGTAAACTTTTGGTTGGTTTTTCTTGGTTATGATGATTGTTTAGTTGAATTTCTTTATTTTCTTGTTTTGGTTTGTCTTTTGTTGCTTTATTGAATTACTTGTAATTGTTTCTATTCTTGGGTTATAACCATTATTGTTTGCTGGAAAAGTGTTTCAAGTAAAGTAACTTGGTAATAATGATAGATGGGGTTGCCTCTTCTTACGATTCTTAAATTTCTACTGAAGCTAAATACATAAGTGATCTCTTAAGTCTCAACCTATTTTTGACACCAATAAAGGTCAACAATAAAGTATGTATATGGTTTGTTGACATTGGTATGAGTTTGATTTTAGCTTCCCCTCCTCTTTTTTTAAATATTGAATTAGTTTTCCTTCCACCATCCATAACAAAATGCTAGTAATTTTCCCAACTTCTATATTCTTATTTTCCTGTATTATTGTTTAACAAAGAAATATTGTGTATTTTTTCAGGTTGAAGTGTATGAAATTATGTCTATTAGTTCAACTAGTAAAGCTACATGGAACCCTTGACTTTAGATGTATTTTATGACTTATGCATTAAAGAGGTGATGCTAGACATCGTCCAGGGAATCATTTGACTTCCAAGGATATGAACATTTAATTAAAGAGTTCATTAAAGAAACTAGATTAGATTACAATAGAGCTCAAATGAGAAACAAATAGAATTCTCTTAGAACTGATTGGAAATTGTGGAAGAATTTGATTGGCAAAGAAACTGGTTTAGGGTGAAATAATCAGTTAAGGACGGTTGATGCAAGTGAGGAATGGTGGGAAAAGAAAACAAAGGAAGATTTACAATTCATTCGGTTTAAGAAAAATGGTATTGATCTAAAGTTGGAGACAAAACTAAATTTAATGTTCATTAACATTATGGATACGGGTAAGCATGTTTGAGTTCTCTTATTTGGTTTTCCTTTAGAGAGTAATGACATATTTAAATCTCTTCGTGTTGGGAGTACTGCTGACTCTGATGAGTATATTGTGTCTGATGATAGTAAGGGAAGTAAAGGTCAAAAAGTGGTTATAAAAGGAAACAAAGTAGGAGGTGCTGGAAAACTTTTAAGGCAGCTTAATCATTTCATTGATGACATAATAACTTTAAACTCTCAAAATCGTACAAGTGGGAAAGAGATTTATAAAGCATTGGAAGTGGTTGTTTCTTTACCGAACATTGTGATTGGAAGTGAATTATGGTTTTTTGCTAGTCAGTTGTTTTATGGACAGTAAAAAAAAGGACTTATTTAATAGAAATACTTGATAGAACTGTAAGTAGGTGCTTTAACATGTTTTAAATGAATGGTGATGTATTTTTAAGATTATGCACTAACTTATAAGATAATTATGGGTTAAAGAATTCAAGGAGAACATGCGTCGTTGAGATGTTAGGAATGTTTTTATAGATATTAGGACAAAGTGTAGGAAATCGATCAACAATAGAGCGGTTCCAACATTTTAGTGAGACTGTGAGTAGATATTTTGACAAAGTATTAGATAGTGCTTGTTGTATGTCTATAAATTTGATACAACCATTGGATTCTAACTTTACTAACACTCCTAAAGAGATATATGAAGATTCAATATATATGCCTTACCTTAAGGTATTTGACAAAACTAATTTAATTTATTATTTTTCTTTTACAAACCTAATCACTTCATAAAATGATTAACGTATATATGCTTGTGATACTTTCAGGATTGTATTGGCGCTGTAGATGGTGTTCATATACCTGCCTCAATATCTCTAGAAGATCAAATTCCATTTATTGGTAGAAAAGGGACACCAACTCAGAATGTAATGGCTCTGTATAGTTTCGATATGTAATTCATGTTTACAATGGTTGGTTGGGAAGGTAATGCCCATGATGCAAGGTTATTTCAAACAACTATTACGAATCCTGCATTCAATTTTCCAAACTCTCCTCCAGGTCTTTGTTTCTAATTTTTTTATATACTTATTCAATTGATTCGATTGTCTTATGTATTTTTATATTTTTCTTTTTTTAAGAAAATATTATTTAGTAGATGCAGGATATCTAGAGTTATGTGGGTACTTAAGACCATACAAGGATGAAAGAAATCACCTTCTTAAATTTCGCAAAGGTAGCCAACCAATGGGTTATAAAGAATTGTTCAACTACAAGCACTTGTCTTTGAGAAGTGTTATTGAGTGTATTTTTGGGGTTTGGAAGAATACATGAAAGATTTTACGAAATATGCCAAGCTACCCATTTAAGAAGTACGTGAAGATAATTATTGCTACCATGGCCTTACATAATTACATCAGAAGATATTCACAAAATCATGATCATTTTGATGAAACAATGGATGAGCCAAGTCATAGTATGAGCAAACATATAAGCAATGTTGTATCTCATGTAAAAAGTTATGATACAAGTGATAATACAACTCAAGATATAATAATCTTGAGAGAGGACATTGTTGCGAGTTTAATGGAGGCACGACAATAGAAACATTTATATAAGTTTTGCAATTAATTATATTTTAATTTTATTATGTTATGTTGTATGATCTTTATTAGAAATATTTGGTATAATTTTTTTCTTCAATCAATATTAAAAATTAGAATTTATTTATTTACATTTTAAATTATTTTGATTTAAAAATTATTTATTACAAATTGTGTGAAAAAGTAAATTTGATTTATTAAATATTAATTTGATTTGTAAAAGTAATAAATCGTAATCGTATGTCAACATAATAATTTGAAGTGTGAAAAATAATTTGATTTGGTAACGATAAAAAATAATGTTATTTAAAATTAATTATTACAGATATTTATCCACTCCACAACTATTAAAATTTACCAAACACCATCAACTTTTATTTCATAACTATAACGTTTACTCTACAGCAGTTGCAACTTAAAACTATAGTGCTTCACTTTCAAACACACCTTAAATCACCAATGATAGTATCAAAATGATTAAAAAAGAAGAAATTAGCCAAGCCAAAAACTAGAGTTGGCAGTATTACCCACGGGCCCCCAAACCCGCGGGGCTCCGATTAATTTGGGGCGGGTATGGGACCCCAAAAAAATTTTAAATTAGGTTCGGGTCTATGTCGGGTACGGGTTTAAACCCTAAAAGATTTTTGGGTTTGGATTTGGGGATTTTGTCGGGTCCCCGAACCCGACCCGAAAATAAAAAGAACAAAAATCAATTTTGCAGAACGCAATCCCTACCCTCTCTTTCTTGACTTTTTTATTGCGAAAGAGAGAGAACGACACCCACCTGCCGCTGCTGCCGTCGCTGCCGCTGCTGCTGCCGTTAACTAAAGCCGACGTCGACGCCGACACTAACTCCCTCACTCACATTCTAGTTTCTCTAGTAGCTGAACAGGTTAGTGTAAGATTCTTGTAGTTTTCTTACAGCTTTGATTTTCTCTTTTGGCTATTTATATGATAATGTGATGGTTTAGTATAAGATTCTTGTAACTCGGTCGTAGAACATACTTGATAATTTTTCCGAAATAATTTTAAAACTTAAAGCAACAACAGTGCATTCATCATGTTATTCCATTGATTTTTTAAAATGATGATTACTGGAGGTGGGTTTGGATTGTTGAGCTTTGGAGAAGCGCATAAATTCATTTTTGATAAATAAAAAAAGATTGAGCCAGACTGACATCCAATGGATTTTAGCAGAACAAAAATGGAGGTAGGGACCATGTGTTGCTGCTATGAACGTGAATCATTTTGATTAGTTTTACAATAATCAGAAGGTTTTTGTTTGGTAACTGCTTTAGACTTGAAATTTATTTAACTTTTGTATTGCTGTAATAGTGAATTGTTTGCTGTAATTTATTTGGCATATTTATCAAATGAAAGCTATGACACACATCCAGAATTTATCTGCATTTTTCAGAAAGTGTGATATATATTACTCTGCAAATGTGAGAAAGATCTATAGCTACTTACGGACAAAAGTCAGTTCGGTACTTGTTACATTAAAGAAACGTAAACCCAAAACTATATTTAGTCAACTATTATTTTTGTTAGAGAACTAGCTAGGTACTGTAAATATTTCTTTGCAATGGATGAAAATATATGCATATTGATCTAATTCATAAGGAATTATTATTTAATCTCATCTTATTAACAAAAACGTTAATGTATTCAGTTTGTTGAATATGAATGAAAGACTGCTTTCATGTAAAATAAATAAATAAATAAATAAACATGTGAACTATGGAAACAAAGCACGTTGAATTTCTCGTTAATTAAAAACGACTAATATTAATTTATGAAGAATCTTAATGGTGATGGCTATTGAAAAGCTATTGCAAGTTTATGATGAAGGCTTAGAATTAATTTGATTTTCCTTGTAAAATTTGATCATTTATAATTATGTGGAAGGATTAGAATTATTATGTTTTCATTTATTTGGAGGTTGTTAAAATTTTAATTATTTATAATCTTATTATGTTTTTATTTATTTGGAAGTTGTTAAATTTTTAATTATTTATAATTATTTAATTATTAATTAAAAAATAAAAATGGGGATCGGGCCCCCATTTAATCCCCACTCAATTCGGGGATTTTCGGGGACGTACCCGAACTATCCCCAATTAAAAAAATTTCGGGTACGGGGCGGGTTCGGGGATTGGTTCTAAATCGGGTTCGGGTATGTGGATCATGATCCCCGCCCGAACCCGCCCCATTGCCATCACTACCAAAAACATCAGCCAAGTGAAGGCTAATCAACTACAATTGGCTTTAGTTGTAGTATCTCATTAGATTGTTCCTATTCATCATTTCTTTACTAAATTGACTTCTATCGTAAATATTGTTGGTGCTTTCTGTAAGTGAAAAGATGAACTCAAACATGCTCAAGCTGGTAATATTGAGCATATGATTTCCAATGATGAGCTTGAGAGTGCTAGAGGGGTTAATCAAATTGGCGTTTTACAAAGGCCTAGGGTTACTCTCACATCAGATTAGTCTTTATTTTTACAAAGGCCTAGGGTTACTCTCACATCAGATTAGTCTTTATTTAATAAAAATGTTTAGGCAACATGTTCTGTTCTACTTAATATCATTAAAGATGGCATTAGTACTTTTCAACAAGGAGATGTTGATGTTGTATATAAGGTAATGACTACTTTTCAATTTGTCTTCATGTTGTACCTTATAAAAGAAATTACGACAATCACTAATATACTTTGCCAAGCTTTGCAATCTAAATCTTAAGATATTTTACACGTTATGAATCTTATTTCATCCACTAAAGCACTTATTTAGAAATTTACTTGATCAAGTGAAATCTTTTTGTGACGCAAGAAATATAAATATTCTATAAATGAATGCACATGATGTTGTAAGACAAGGTCGAGCTCGACTCAAGAAGACAATTTTACTGTTGCAAGACATTATAGCGTAAATTTATTTTGTTATTATAGATTTACTAGTTTCAAGAATTAAGTAGTGGATTTAATGAATATGCAATGGAGTTGCTGATATTTAGTTCAACACTTTATCCTCGTGAATGTAGGAAGTCTTTTAGAGTTGCTAGTATTTGTCAATTGGTTGACAAGTTTTATCCAAAAGACTTTATAGATGCTAATAAAATGAATTTAAAAATTCAATTGGAGCGTTATGAGTACAATGTAGTTCCAATGATATTCCCCCTTATCTATATGATAATTGTTCTTGTGCTAACTCTTCTGGTGTCTACTACGACTACCAAATGATTATTTTTGGCTATGCATATAGTAAAGACAAGACTTCACAACAAAATAAAGCATAAATTTTTTCCAAATTCATTGATTATGTACATTGAACAAGAAATTATAGAAAAATTAAGCATTGAATCAATAGTCAATGACTTCGATAAATGAAAGAACATCGCGTTCCATTTTAATGTTGGAGATTATGATTTTATTGGGTTTAGTATCTTCATATTAAGAATGTTTTTAGCTTGAGGAAGCTTTTTCTCTTTACAATTATGATGGTTTCCTTCTAACTTTTTATTTTCTTTTGGTAGCCTCTGTACTTTAAGATTGGAAATTTTGTATTGGGTGGAAGCTCTTTTGCTTTGTAATTACCTTCCTTTATGAATGATAAACGTAATTTTTTTCATATAGTATCTTGTTATTATTATTATTATTATTTGTTGATGATTTGGTTTGATAGTAATTTATTATTTCTAAGAAAACAAAAATTAGAAGTTTAAATTGGGCCCCTGTAGAATTTTCCTCTAAGCTCCACCCTTGAAAATAGTTGACCGAAATATCAACAATAAATACTTTCACCAAACCTTCAGTTAGTAAATAGGAAAAGAGATTGATGTGAAATATAAAGGGGAGTAAAAAGGATAAATGTACACAAACGAGACAAAAAGACGACATAAAAAATTTTGTTTAAGCCCTTAAAAGAATAATAATTTGTAATTATAGCATGATTTTGTGAAGTTAGTTGCGTAGAATCTTAGAAATTGTTGTGGCTAAGGCCCCCCCACGAACTAGTATCAAAGCATGGTTTAATTAGTTAATTTTAATTAGAAGATCCAATAGTTTATGAAGAGAATAGAATATTTAGATTTAGAACTTGGCACTTTAGATAGATATATTATAGACTATAACATAGAAGTAAATTTTAGACATGATTTACATATAGAAAATTCTTAGCTAATAGTTTAGTAGATTTGATAGTTAATTTAGGTAGAATTTTGAAATCAAAATTAGACAAATTAATAAAAACTATAAAATAGTTTTAGATAGTTTAAGAGAAAATAGAATAGCTCTTAGGAACTTAGAAGAAAACTAGACTTCATAAAAGATCAAAACATAGTAGAATTATATAAAATTACAAGAATTGAAGAAGGCAGATTAGAGCTCAAGCAAATAAAAAAAAAAAAGGATTTCAAAAATAATACCAACTTCAGATTTAGATGATTTAATGGGAAGAATTGAAAAGATTAAAATTAATATTGATTTAAGAAGCATTTAGCCTAAGAAAAATAGGAGCTATAGATATTAATAATGGATAAAGGAAGGTAAATAGTCAGTAGTAGTAAATTAGAAGGTAATTATTTAAAAAAATATTTAGTAGAAACAAGGAAGATGAGGATGTTAAAATAGACAGTCTTATAGATTTAGATGAACAAATAGAAAGATTTAGACATAATAAATTAGATTTAATTAACTCAAATGTAGTTTATAAAATGGGAAATTTATTTAGCAAATCTTTACTATATCAAAATTATATTGAAAGATGTGTGTCATGCATTCATGAAAATCAAGTTAAAATTAGATTTAATAGATAAGCATTCATATAATCAAATTAAAGATAAAGGTATCAAATAGGCCCACTTCAGATTAGTCCATAATAGAAGTAAAATGATTACATGGGGAAAATTTAGGTGTAAAAGTTTTAATTTGTCTTTATGATAATCAATTTACAAATATAGAACAAGGAATTTTAGGAAATATAAAACTAGATATGAATAATAACGGAGGAATAGTATCTTTTATGCCAGATTATCTAGTAAAAGGTAATACTTTTTCTAAGGACTTAAGAACATGAATTAAAACTAGAGGATACCATATGAAGAAAGAGTTGAATTATTGGCACCCCTTCATTGATCTTTTAAAACCCCTATGATATTGTAATTACATATAAGGACAAATATAAGTAGAATTAATCTCATTGATATTTTCTTTCTCTTTTCAATTTCATTTTGCTTGCACAATATAATTTTTTTAAAATTAGAATAATATGAATTTAAGAAGCAATCTATAAATTTTTTTAGATCATGAAATTAATCTAAATTTAAGAAGCAAATTTTTAAGCCAAAATAATACTCTTGTAATATATGTAGCAACAAAATTAGGATACAACATTGTGAGAAACATAAATTAAATAAATTTTTATCTCACTACAAATAATTTTTTAAGGATTCTCAAACTAATTGTTGCCCCCAAAGTTTATAAGTACGATAAAAATGTATTGGACTCATAAAATATTTAATATTTTTTAAGGTTTTTCTCACTTTTTCTTTTAGATTTTTTTTTGAAATTAAATAATAAAGAAAGTTTGAAGAGAGGAATACAATTATTAAGACTAAAAGAGTGAGAAAGTTATTAGAAATTGCAAGATTTATAAATAAAAATAGTGTTTATTTAGAAAAATGTACTTTTGGCATTAAATGGGATATAATTGAAAAAGGGGTTTCAAAAGAATTTTGGAGGGCTGCTAATAGTCCCACTCATCAAGAAAAATGAAGATAATTTGCTAATTTGTACAGGATTTATAGGAAGACTTAGCGAGAATAGTATTATTAAATACAAGTTAGAAGACACTAATTAGATAATAAATATTCTAGGAATGAAAGGAATCGAGGCCATTCGAGCAAAAAGTTTCTTAGTAGAAACTAATGCAGGATTATATTGGAAATTAGATAGTTTGATAGAAAGACCAATTTTAGTACCATAAAATATTGTAATTTACTATAATAGTGATGATTCAATAGACTTTAGATCTGGAAATTATAATTACCAAGCATGCATAAATAGTAGTCAGGAAGAAGAACTAGAAAGTACCTTAATTATTATAAAAGAAGAATTTACATGGAAAGAAATGAATAAAATTCTTGATGCTACATATGATGAATTATGTTAGAAATAAGTCATGATCAAGCAGTAGAAGTTATGGAAAGAGAATATAATACTCAATATAGATGATATAATAGGAGGAAAATTAGAAGCTACTAGGATATTTAAAACATAGGAGTCTATAAAAAAGAATAAGTCAATGGAAGAAGCCAGTAGTAGTATTATTAATCTACATAAACATAGTAGAATAAATTTTAGCTAGTCAGTACCCAAAGACACAACATATAGCTTAGGGGGAGATATCCATTTAATAGAGGAGACTATAGAGAAAAGATAAAGATTATAAAACTTGCAGTAGAAGACAACTTGTAGATGAGATTAGGACATTGCCCACAATAAATCAATCTAGTAGTATACTAAATATAGCAGCTTGGGATCCACAACTATAGCCAGAAGTCATAGATAGATGGGAAGCTGATGCAGTTAGAGCTTGGCAAAACTAAACTCATGGTGATGATATGTGGAAATATTTAGAAATATTATTAGGAAAAATTGTATGAAATTAGTATAATACATATAAAAGAGATTTTTCTGAAAATGTTTTATAAACAAAAGCATTAGGAAATTATCTATATAGTTTTACAAGTCTTATTAGGGAAATTTGTATAAGATCAGACCCAGCTAGAGGTAATACTGATTTATAAAATTTAGCACTAGCAGACCTTGACCAATTACAATTTTCATGTCAGAAATATCTTAGAGAATTTTGCAATGATTAAATAGCAATTGCCAACAAAACTGGTAAATCATTTAATGAAAAAATATGAGATAAATGTTTTAGAAAATTACGAGGAATCTTAAAAAGAGAAATAGAAAATGAAGAGAAAAATTTGAATTTTAGAAAAAGGCTTAGGAATAGAATCGAGAATAATATTTACTATAAAATAGTTAGAGATAAATGTATACAAGCTAATATTCAGAAGACGCTAAAAAAGCAGTCTTATGATTTTTTAACAAAGTTATTTATACTCCATAATAGTATAAAGACCAAAGACATAGAAAGAAGAAGTATAAAAAATATTTTAAGCCTTATAAATATAGTAATAAGAGAAAAATTGTTAAAAAGAGTTAGACATATGGGAAAGGTAAATAAGGTGATAAGTAAGTTAAAAGGCCTAGCAGGAAAAAATGCAATTGTTTTATTTGTGCAGATCTAGAACATCTCGCTAATGCATGTCTAACAAAAGAAATGAATGTTTCAAAGAGCGTTTTAACCTTGTATATAATTTAGAAGAAGATGTAGTAAGTATAAGTAGTAATGATATTGAAGCTTATAGTATAATAAGCGATTGTGTAATTTTAAAATAGAAGATTTAGAAAATTTAAAATTAGAATCTGATTCTAAAGAATCCATCGATTCTGATAATGAAGATTATATTTTTGTGAACATAGAATTAGAAGGATTAGACCTAAAACAATTAAATGAAAAGATAGAATGACAACATGAATTTGTTCATAGACAAGGATCTAATAATATTAGATGTAATATATGCAGACATTTTCCTAGTATAGAACTTAGATATAAGTGTAAAAATTGTAAAATAGAAGCTTGTAAATTCTATTTAGTAAAAAATTAAAAAAACCCACCAATAGAAGTACAAGAATCTAGGTAGACTATAGAATTGCATAATTTCAAAATAGAAAGATTAAAGTTTCAGTTAGAAAAACAAGAATTTGAGTTGATACAAAAAAATCATAAGTTAGAACAGAATCAAAATAGATAGAAGAATAGACAAATTATGAGGCAAACAAAGAATACTTGGATGAATTTCGAGATTAACATTCTAAGACATTTGATGATCAACTGCCTTTTGGTAAGTCCTCACCTTTTATATCTCAGACAGCTTTACTTAGTATTATTAGAAAGATTAAATTTAAAAATGGTCATACAATAAAATTACTAGCCATGATAGATATAGGAAGTAGCAAGTCTCATATAGATATTAGTTTTATTCCAACAAATTGTTTGCAAATATTGTCTCAACTTATATTTGCAGAACAAATGGAATAAACTAAATTAAAATATGATAAATGTATTACGGATGCACAAAATTAGATTTTACATAATAGAAAATGCATTTGATGAATACTATCCTTGCCACAAGCATGGGTTAGTCTAATTAATCATAGATATAAGTTCATTTTAGGATTAATTTTATGCATAGTAGTAAAGGTAGCATGTTGATTAATAGTAATTATTTTTCATTCTTTAAAAGAACACTTGTCACCCCAACTAATTTTTGTCTTTCTCGTTTCCACAACATCAACATATTCAATTAGAGTTGCCTGTAGAGCGTGGTGGAACCAATAGTAGTTATTTTGATTTTGATTTTGATTTTAATTTGTCGCATGATTTTAAAATAGGGACAAGTAGTGATTTAGAATTTCAACATTACCCAATAGAAACTAATAGAGAAATCATGGCTAGTTTTATAGCAGATTTGGAAAAATCGTACATAAATAATGTAGATTTTTGTGATTTAGATTTAGACGAATTTTGTGACCTTAATTTATATTAAAAAAATATAAAAGCACTGACCAAAAGAAATAAGTTTAAAAAAATTTGAAAAATAAGATTTAGAAGAAATAATTAGATTAGCAGAAACTAGACAAGTTTTAGAAGAAAACTCAATTAAATATTGGAATAGGATTAAATTTAAAGCTCATTTAGAAAAAAAAATTGTAGATTTACTATTAAAACAGCTAAAGGAGACTATAATCCACAAGACATGGAAGAATTTAGCATACAAATAGCAAAATTATTAAAATTAGGAGTAATTAGGCATAGTAATAATAGGCGTAGGAGTACAACATTGATAGTTAAAAATCATGTAGAAATAATAGGGGGAAAGGAGCGAATTATCATAAACTATAAGCACTTGAATCATAATACATATGAAAGTCAGTATCAAATCCTTGATAAAGATCGGTTAATTAATTGCATCCAAAATGCAAAGATATTTAGTAAGTTTGATTGTAAATCAAGATTTTGGCAAATAAAAATGGATGATGATTCTATTTCATGGACTATCTTCAGCTGCCCTGAAGGACAGTTCGAATGGATAGTTATGCCATTTGGGGTTAAAAATGCCATTTCCATATTTCAACGTAAGATGGATCAGATATTTGAAAAATATAGTAAGTTTGTTTTAGTATATATAGATGATATATTAGTATTTAGTGAAAATATAGAAGGCCATTATAATCATTTACTTATGTTTTTTAATGAGTGTGTAAATAATGGACTTATAATTAGTAAAAAAAAAAAAGAACTCTGTAAAGAATACATAGAATTTTTAGGAATGAAAATAGGAAAACAGAGATTTTTCAGAAAAAAATTGAAAATAATAAGAAATTACAAGTATTTTTAGGAATATAAAATTATGCTAGGATGTACATGAAAGACCTTAACAAGCTAGTAGGACCTTTGTACAGTAAAACTAACCAGGAGGATAGAAATTCTTTAATTCTTTAGATATAGAATTTGTGGAGAATTACCATAATTAAGTTTACCATTAGAAACTGAGTATAAAGTTATAGAAACAGATACTCGTGAAAATGGATGGGGAACAATTTTACTTTCCAAATAGAGTAAATATGATAGTTTTTATTGAGAAGATTTATAAATAATCATCATGCCTCTACAAAGAATTTAAAAATAGTTTAACCAACCTAGACTATGAGATTTTAGGAGTAACAAATGCTTTCAATAGTTCTAGATTATTTCTCAACCAGCCTTTCACAATTAGGACAGATTGTGAAACAATAGTTAAATTTTATAATAAAATAATAAGAAAAAGTTAAACAGTAAAAAATGGTTGAATTTTGTTAATATTATAGTAGGTAATGGGTATAAAGTAGAATTTGAAAACATAAAAAGTGTGGATAATAGATTAACTGATTACTTAAATAGAAAAATTTATTTTAACATAGTGTATGATTTTGCTGATGGAAGACAAGAGAATGACTTTCGGACAGATTAGTCTACCAATATTCCCAAAAGTAACTAACTTGTCTTTCAAACCTTTACCTGGTAATCAGATAGATGAATCAAACGATGCCTTCTAGATAACATCTGAAATGCAAAGGGCAATAATGGAAAGATATTAGCAGCTTTAAATGCATTAACATTTTATCTTTCAAAAATCCAAAATAAGCCTTTAAGTAGAAATTTTGGCTTTTATGTGGTTTTTAAAGAATTAACACTAGGTATATACCATACTCGGTCAAGAGTCCTTCTTTAGGTAAACAATTTTTTTTAAAAAAATTTCAAATCAGCACTTGATGCTATAAAACAGCAAATTAGACTAAATCTTTTCACAAGCCCATTAGATAAAGATATGGCTAGCAGAATACCATCTTTACCTTAGTACCACCCATCACTATATGTTCAAAATACACATGGTAGTGGAGTCATTTCATCTTTCGCTAACACTTTACTTTTTGTGATCATTGTGAAACAATGGTCAAGAATTTTAAAAGATTAAATGATAGGTGCAGAGATTTGTACGAAGAATGAGATTCTCTAAAGAATAACCTCAAGACTTTATCTACCCTAATAGCATATAAAAGCAAAAAAAACCTTTAACCCCACTGGTTAAAGTAGACAATGAGTGCAAAATACTTAAAAGAGTAGAATTTTTTCTTCAAAAATACTAAACTTTCAAAGCTAACCCATTATGGCTGACTTATTCTGAAAGAACACCTAGCCAAAATACAAAATGAAAAAAATGGAATTCATCCAAAGTTTCCTCTAAGATCATCCCAAACAAAGCTATGAAACCCCAAGATTTGCCCAGCAAACACCTGGATTTCGTATTTTATGGGAAACTTATTAAGACAACACTAAAAAAGTTTGCTCAAAAACTAATTCATTATGTCAGGAAATTCCATTAGAATATGTAGACTATAAATATCATCTCATCTATAGTATTGTAAGAGTCAGCATTGATTTAGGATTATACTAACTAATAGAGCTAAAATTCAGACATAAATCACTAATATTAACTCCACAATTATTATTAGATTATGATTTTCTTAATTAAGTAATTGCTCATGACTCGGATCAAATACATGCGAAAGGAATTTAAATATATTGTAAATAGATGTAGACAATTAAAATCTTAAAATTAATAGCTTAATTAATTTTCAAAAAAATTATTCACCGTTACTATTCACGATTGCTGTTCAATGTTAATGTTTATCCTCATAAAAAATATTAGTTTTTTAAAAACACAATAAATTGTAGAAAATAAATGACATGGAGATTTTTACGTTGTTTTGATTAATCAATCCTACGTCAATGAGATCACGCCTAAATGAAAAGCAATTCACTAAGTTGAGATGATACAACCTATAGATTTACTAAACTTAAGGCTCTCACTTATAGTTTATCACTATACAGTTTACTCAATCTTAGACTGAATCTACTTCTCTTGAATAATTGCAACTCTTCTTGATCTACGATCCTCAAGGTACTTTGCAAAGTGATCAATAGCAATTCTTTAATTCTTCAATGGCTAGTGATCTAAGATCCACATAGACTCTCCATAAAGATAAAAAGAAGATAAGAAAATAAATCAACACAATATTATGCGCCGAATCTGAATTCTTTAGGAAGAAGGCCGAATTTTACTTCTCTGCTTTATGTTCTATGTTGCATTTCTTTAATTGTAAAATACCTCTCTTTATAAATGCACTAGTTTTTCACAAAAACAACAAGTCTTAAAAGACTTAGATTCTTTCCAAATAAGAGTTTCTTTCCTCTTATAATTCTTATGAATTTGAATAGGAATAAATCTTATCTTCTTTCCTTACTTGTCTCCCAAGAAATATTTAGAGCATTTAATAAACCTCCCGTTGAATCAACTTCTTGCTCTAAATAGATCTCATGTACCAATTATAGAATTCCATCATTAATTGATTTATTAAATTAGACACTAATTAAATTAGGTAACAAATATTCCAAACAAATTGGAATCTCACTAAATTAGAGAATTAATAAATTAAACCCTATTACAAGATATGCAATAAATAATATTCTAATTTAACTGGACTTGCCATAAGATCCTAACTCTATAAATAATGGACTTAACAATCTCCCCCTTTGGCATTCTTGTGGCAAAAGCAATCTAACACAAATCTTCAATGAAACTTGGCACTAAAAAATGAATTTGAAACAAGCATAAACAACAACAAGGAACTAACTAAAATAATTGGCAATTAGCATGTTAGTTCATTTAAATAACCAAGGCAAGATTAAAATAAAATGCTAATTTTATTGATCAATAAATAGAAAGACAGCATTAAACAGAAAATTAAGAACAAGAAAAAGATAAACTCCCCCTAAGAACTAAAAATCCTAAAACCTAAAAATTCTTAAAAAAATAAAATTTCCCCCTCGAATAAAAATACTACTCCTCCTAACTCATTGCATTTAGCACTTGAAGACTTGACACCAATTACTCGTCCTCTTTGGCCAAAAGATAGCAAAAGGAAAAAAGTTTGGCATGCAATTCGGCGAAACGAGTAGAAAAATCAGCAATATCCTGCCCTTGATTCAAAATTGTAGCCTCGAGAATGACAAGATTAGAAGCAAAAGAATTAGATGGAGGAAAAGAGCGATCAAAGGCTGCAACAAAAGTAAGAAGATCACAAAGAGTATTAAGAAAAGCTCCATTGGTGATCGCACGTGAGGCGCTTGTGGCGGCGACGACAACATGAATAATGGCGGCAGTGGTGGTGATCCTAGGGTCAAAGGTGGAAGGTCCAGAGTTAAAACTATCTTTATTAGGATCACTTTCCATGGAGTCATTGTCACTTGAATGCATGGATTCTACAAGAGGTATTTGTCTAAATTTGGGACTAAGGTATTTGTCTAAATTTGGGACTAACATCCTCATCATCATCAAGCATATGAATCTCATGAGGTCATCCACAACCAGAACAAAGGTAGGGTGAAAGAGCTTAACGATGCTTTGAATTAGGTTGCTGTAAGCTTAGAGAGAGTTAGAGCCATGGAAGAGGAATATTAAAAGCAAGGAAAAATTAAACAAGAAGAAGCAAAAATTCTGGACTAGCCAAAAAAAGAAGAAATAAGCCACAAAATTGAATGCAAAACAATGATCTAGGGACTTCCTTGTATAAAGGAACTTGCCTTGTTTAAGGAGGGTTTGGAAATCGAACTCGCATAAGGAAATAATTAATAAAGAATATTTTAGTCCAATTTAATGCACCAACCAGCATAAATTTCATTCTAGATCAATAAATAAACATAAACTAATGCAAACAACAAAAACATAAAGGAAAATACCAAAAAAGAAATGCCATGCATGATATTTTACAAAACAGACACACAGTACAGAGTAGAGAACTTTGAAATTCAGTTGAGAACGAATTAAATAGAATTAGAATTTAAAAAACTGAATTTGGAGTTCTGTAGACAAAGTTACAACCAAAAGAGTGCAACAAGCTCAGTTGTGATGGGTAAGTGCTTGTCAATGCACTTAGAAGACAAAAATTTAAGTTTTGCTTAAAAAATATGTCACTCTTAAGATTTAAAAACATATCCAAATATAAGAACATGAGAATGCACATGCATCATAAATCTTTTTTTTAATGTATTAATAACAAAATTGAACAAGAAAAGGAAAACAAAATATGGCTGGAAATTTTTCACATCAAGCATTAATTCATGAAATCAAGACTCTAGTTTCCTCAAATAAGTAAAGACTAGAGAAATTTAAGCTTGTGTATGCGATAAAATTTAAGATTTGTTGCTAAAATATAATTTTAGTAGAAAATGACCTACAAAATTTTTAAATTTTGACATTTTTTAGCGAAGAAAATTTTGATCACCAAAAGTGCACATTTAGTGACAAAATCTAATTTTGGTTGTTAAAAGTACACATGCAGTAATGAAATTCAACTTTGTTGACAAATGTCTTAAACTTTGACCGAAAATCATCTACCAACAAATTAGCTAAACGTCTTAATTTTTTTAGCGACAAATAAATTTTGATGCTAACATTATTTTTAACGAAAAAAAATTATTTTTCTAAGTAAAACATAGTTATCTGGCATATAAAAGAATTTTCCCGAGAATATAATTCATCGCTAAAACTAATTTTTAGTAATTATATTCTTTTAGCATATCAAAGAGTTTAACAACGAAAATTATTTGTTGCTAAAAATATTTTTAGCAATGAAACGGCTTTAATGATGAGCAAAATAAGTAAAAAATGAAAACTGCTTTTGATCTAACATTTAGCTACACTGTTGACGAAATATGTTTTTGAAGAGCTTCTGAGACGATTGCTTGAAAAATGGAAAAAAATATTACACTAGTTCTGTTACCAAGAGACATGTTTAAAAGGCTTCTGGCTCAAATACTTAAAAAATGAGAATTGCTCTTGATCCAATATTTAGCCGTAATGCGTTGATGATAAATAAGACATGTTTTCCAAAAGCATGTAAGCGACTGTTGAAAAATGAAAATAACATTCAGACCTTGGTTGAAAAATGAAAAGAATATGTGGACAAATGACCCCGAAAATCTAAAGAATCTATTTCAATCAAGAGAGAGTCCTTCAAATCAATGAAAGTTTTACTTTCTTTTTACATTAAAAAAAAAAAGAGAGAATCTATTCTTGAGATCTGTGGCTGAAATGATAACCAGACAACCCAAGAGGGGGTGAATTGAGTTTGCAAAAAATTAACTAAAACTTAACGCATCTTAAAATAAATTAAAAAACAATAACCAATAAATAAAGTAATCAAAATATAAAAAGAGAGAAGGGAATGGAGAATCAAACACAAAGATTTTACCGTGGTTCGGCCAATCCTACCTACGTCTATGCCTCCAAGCTCACCGGACTTGAGGATTTAACTAATCAAGCCTCTAAGACTTCAAGAACTCTTACAATTGAGTTCATAGGCGTCAATCAACTTTTACAACAATAGATTATCCCAAATATTTCAATTCAAGTGTTTCCCACACTCACAAATACAAGATTTTTCTCAAACACAATCTATGTGCTTATAAATACATGCCCAATGTGTGATTTAAAGAATGAAGGAACAAATTAAAGCTCAAGCAATATTATATTCTCAATATTTCTCTCATTGGTACTTATTGGATTCACTTTGATTTGGATCTAATGCAACCTTTTTATAGTTGGAGCTGAAAAACTAGACATTATTGACTTTCTTCACAAAGTTGCATTGCCGTTAAGTCTTATCGGATCACCGTTTTGACTTGAACAAGTGACCCTTGTGCCAAAATTCAAATTGTCAGATCGTCATTAGTTTTCAGAAGCTAAACTCCAGCTGTGTTTGATGTCGGTTAACCATTTTCTCATAAACGGTTAGCCATTTGCTACTTGATTGTTACAGTGAAACTATTTTTTATAACTATAATTTTACCCTAAAACTTTTTATTATTATAATATAGCCCAAAAGTTTATGAAAATTTTCAAACAAGTCCACTTCCAAAATTTCAAACAATATTTGTTGATTTCAAAGTTCTCAAAACTTTTTTAATTAGATCATGAACTTGAAAATAACCAATTTCATAAAATCATTTTCCCATTGAGTATAAAACCTTTATAATATGAAAATAATGATTTATTTAAAATGTATGAACAATAATTTGAGCTTTTAAAAGATTAATCATTCTTAATCATGTTTGTTATCATTAAAATCAACATTATGAGCACATACGTGTTAACAATTCATTGATTAGGATTGGGATTTGAGATTTAAAATTTTAGGCAATGGCCTAATGATTCTTGGAATCGAATTGTTGTAACCTAAATTGAACCAAACTAAGACTTAGAATTGTTGAAACAATTCAGAATGTGAACTCAATTGGATTGAATTTTCCAATCCAAACTGGTTGTAATCAAAAGCGATCTCCATTAGCAATCCGTAGAATTTCAGGCTTAATATTTTCTCAATAAATTATGAGAACTTTTGATTCGAAGGACTCTGGATCGGTTGCTCCGTTGGTTGAGAATTGCTGATTAAGCCATTCATAGTTAGTTTGCTAAGTTCTGGCGGGCTATTTTTCTTTTTTGGTCGATCGAGCCACTCTCCTTCCACTTATCTTTGTGTTTCGTCACTAAAACATTATTTGTTGCTAAAAGATGTGAAAATTTAAAATATTATTGGTAGATGATTTTCGGCCAAGTTTAAACCTTTGGTAAGAAAATTGAATTTTTTCATTGCATGTGTACTTTTAGCAACCAAAACTAGATTTCTTCATTAAATGTGCACTTTTAGTGATAAAAGTTTTGTTGCTAAAAATTTCATTTTTAGGCACAATTATGTTTTATCGACGAATTTTAAATTATGTCACTAAAAATTTAGCCTATTTATATATATCATTTACTTTGAAAATA
Source organism: Citropsis articulata (assembly GCA_030449925.1). Lineage (NCBI taxonomy): Eukaryota > Viridiplantae > Streptophyta > Magnoliopsida > Sapindales > Rutaceae > Citropsis > Citropsis articulata. The sequence goes on from JASUUH010000079.1 coordinate 242,147, forward strand.
AATAGACAACAAGAAGAGGGATAAGACAGTGGTACTAATAGTAATGAAATTGGTGTAGTCAAAATGATCATTTCCATTCATTTTCTTGCATAGAGACATAGTAGATGTACTTTTAATGGTTTTGAGGCTCGTGTACCCTTCTTTCTAAATTTAATAACAGTGGAATCATGAACAACAGTGGTACTAACAGTGGAATCATGAACAATATCGGTCATAAATCAATTGTCATAGTTGATAACATCATTAATAATATCAACAAAGATCATTCATAATCATTCTTTCTATAACTTTCTGTCTTTATAAATTTATTATATTTTCTTTAATTAATTAGTGCAAGGCTAACTGTATTGTTATATACATATATATATTTGACAGGATGCAGTTTTTATCCTCAACTTGGTTGCTAGATCATTGATATACAAATAGACTACAGGAGTTTTTAGCAACAAAATTTAAGATTCATTGCTAAAATATTATTTTGGTGGAAATTGACCCGTAAAATTTTTTAAAATTTGACAATTTTTAACGACGAAAATTTTTAGCATAAAAAAGTGCACATTTAGTAACAAAATCTGATTTTGTTATACATGCAATGACGAAATTCAATTTTGTCATTAAAGATCTTAAATTTTGGTCGAAAATCATCTGCCAACAATTTTTTAAATTCTCCCATTTTTAGTGACGAACAAATTTCATTGCTAAAACTATTTTTAGAGATAAAATTTATTTTTCTCGCTAAAATATGGTGATCTGACATATCAAAAAATTTTGGTGACAAATAGAATTCGTCACTAAAATAATTTTTTGTGACTATGCTCTATTGGCATATTAAAGAGTTTTAATGATGAAATCTATTTATCGTTAAAAATAGTTTTAACTGAAATACTAACTAGGCAACCCAAGAGAGGTGAATTGGGTTTCTAATGATTTAGGTAATTAAAACTTAATGCAATTTAAACAAATTAACCAAATTTGAAATAAGCAAATTAGTGTGCAATGAAAAGTAAAGAAATATGGTAAGAGAGAGCAAACATGCAAATTTTACATATTCAGCAAACTGTGCCTATGTGCATGCCTTCAAACTCTTCGGGCTTGAGAATTTTATTAAGCAAGCCTCCAAGACTTCAATGATTCTTACAATTGACTTCTAAGGTGTCAATAGACCTTTACAATAAGAGATTATCCCTAATCTTTTAAACCAAGTGTATCCCAACACTTACAACCTTCCAATTTGATTTACAAAAAAGATTACAAATAAATTTTTCTTGCGCAATGTATTTGATTACAAATGAAAGTCTTTTGTGTGAATAAATAAAATGAATAGAAAACTTTTATGCTCGTATTATAGAGGATTGCTCAATTGTAACAATAGTTGTCTCTCTCCATTTGAATTTGATTAAAATTATTTTATAGTTGGAGAAGAAAACTAGTCGTTATTGACTTTTTGGTGATAACCGACTTGTCATTTTATTTTAACTGGTTTGTCGCTAGATGTTATCGTTATAGTCAAAGATTTAAACTTTTGCACATCTGATTTGCTGCTTTTCATTTTTCGATTAAATAGCCATTTTTATTGCAGAGAGCTTCTATCTGATAATCGATTTGCTGCTTTGGTGAATCTGATAAGTCGCACAGTGAAGTACCTATTTTTTAAAATTATAGTTTTTCCTTAAAGCTTTAAAAACTTGTACTATAGCCTAAATATTTATAGAACTTTGCAAATAGCTCCCTTTCTAAAATTTTAAAACAACACCTGTTGATTACAAAGTTCTTAAAACTTTTCAATTTAAACCATAAACTTGAAAACAACTAATTTCATAAAATCATTTTCTTGTTTCAAAAATATAATGTGAAATTCCTTGTTTACCTCAAATATGTGGTTTGTTATTATTAAAATTATCATTTTATAGCCATATAAGCTAACAATCTCTCCTTTTTTTATGATGACAAAACACATTATAAAATTTTTTATTTAGTTATGAAAAATTTCCTAAAAAACTCCCCTTTAATAAATGAAAGATTAAAAACTGATTTAAAAAAAATTTTAAAAAGCTCCTTGATAACTCTATGAAATTAGAGTTATCATTGCACTTTTAGACTTAAATTAAGATCACTTAAAGAGTAAATGACTTTTTTTTTCATTTTAATTTTATTTTGCGTTAATACTCATTTTAGTCTATTTTTAACAAATTTTGTTTTTTTAGAATGATTTGTATGCTTAGATTGTGTGCATAATTGTAGGTGACCAAAAGCTCAAATTTCAAAGGAGGAATGTTGTTGCAATAGGCTTGCAAAAGTAAGGAAAGAACATGGCCACAGAAGAATTGAAATAAGTGTAGAACAGTTCAGATGTTATAGCCATTGCTGTAACAATCTTGAAGCATTGATAGAAAAGATTTCGTGCGAGATACTTAGAATATTGCGTTCTGGAGTTTTTGAATCTAGAAGATGAGCGCCTTAGACTTGCAGTTGCCTTAATTTTCAACTGTAAAATAAGCACACAAAAAAGAAAAAGGGAAAGCCATCATTAGAAAAAGAATTGAGACACAAAACAAGAAAGAACAAAGATTAAGAGAGAGAATCGAGCGTTGCACCGAAAAGGATTCACGAAAAACATCAAGGACGAGCAGATTTCAATTTTATTTCTTGTTCTTCTATTTTTATCATGTTATGATGATTGATTTAATGGTTGAAACCATTTTGGTATTTGTTTTATCACAGATTATGAACTAAATTTATTTGTAATTGAGTGTTAAACAATCTTAATGGTTCATTGATTGAATATATGTGCTACTGCATGTTTGCTATAGTATATTGTTTTGGTAATATTGATTTTTAATTTACTATTTCGGTTGACCACCTATTTAGTAATAGTAGCTAAGAAATAGTATAAAAAATAATTATCTTAGTAGAATATATCAGAGCAAAAATTGATTTTAGATTGAGTTTCTTGAGTTGAGTTTAATTTAATTCCAAAAAGACTGTGCTTAATATAAAATTAGTGATGAACTAGATCTAGAGACTCATCTTGTTGGGTAAATAGAATCTAAACGTATAATGTTATATCTTATGTTAGCATAACAATTGGTCATTGCTAAATTACATTAAGGTATAAAATATCCAACAAGCAACAACTGAGAATACATAAGGATTCTGCCCAGTGTTGTAGCAACCGATCCAAATAATAGAAAAATAGTCAAAACCATTAAGTCAGTTTAATCACTCAACTACTCAATTCCCATTAGTTGTATCCTTGTGTTTGTTGTAACAATTTACTATATTGCATTTCTTTTATTACATTTTATTTTAATTAGTTTGTTAGTTTCACTAATTTGTTTTATCTCTAATTTATAACAATTCTTGTAGAGACGATTTTGAATATTTATTTTTATATTACTTGTTGTATACACTTATACATTAGCATCAATAGTATTTAGAAGTCATACAACACTCCCCCTGCTGAATGCATATGAATGCAACACATAGTTACATATCATATCTTTCCTTTCATCATAAAAAAGAATAAAATACTCTTTATATCAAGCATCAAAACTTTAGAGCAGCACATTTATTCCACATTATCTAAAACACAAGTGAAAAACATAACAGACAACCATATCAAATCCATATAGTCCAAAAAAAATGAAAATCATAACAACGTCCACATAATCTCAAATATAAAATAAAAGAACATAAAGTAGGAAATGTTAGTGTGTCCAATACAAGCAGTGGGTGTGGTGGTGGTGGTGGTGATAAATATAGAACACAATATAGAAAACAGAAGCTCAAGTCAGGACAATGCGTCGACAAATACAGAAAGACGCTGGTGCTCTTGAAGAATGTGTTGCTAAAAGCTAGTCTGTTGCACAGAAAGTGCCTTCACCTTATCCATAAGCTGCTAAGAGTAACTTCTTTAGAGGCAGGAGGCTCTAGAGGTAGTACAATAAATGCAGAAGGATCAAGGTTAGATGTAGATATAGGAGGGTCTTGACGTATATGCTGACCTCGAAAAGAAAGCGAAAAATCAAGAAATTGATCAGCAAGAACCACATCATTGAGAGGACGATCATCACTCAGAGTAATCATAGTGTACTTAGTATCAGCGAACTTTACCCATGCTCAATTATGCCATTCAAATCCTAAGGCACATACTGCTTTTTCCCCTAATACTCTTTGAGGATTCATAAGATGGTTCATGGATGGGTACTCTAAAGTGTTTAAGGATCTGGGTGATGAAATGACCGTATGGAAGGGAACAATTGTAATATGTTTCTATTGCTAATACTAATACTACAAAGCCAGTCAGGTAATATATAAAAGGTAGTAAATACTGCATAGGTCATGAATTTTTCGTGAAATTGCTTGATCGAATGCTTGTCCAGAAAGTGCTTTGATTCAAAATTAGACTGATTAGAAGTGCCCCCTCATGGCGTGGCCATTTGGTGATGGAACAAGATCTTTCCCTTTTCCTCTACTCGACCTTGAACTAGACATGATAACAGTGAAATAATTTAAAGAGAAATGAGCTAATTAAACAGAAGATGATGAAGCTTAAAAGAAATGTGAGCGTTCAATTTGAGTAAAAATTACCTTAAGAAAAAAAATTTAGAGAGAAAATTCGCGTAAAAACCTAAATTAGATTTGGGATGTTGTGATTTTGATGATGAAAATGAGTTTAGAAGATGATTTTGAGCATAACAGACAATGAGTTTTTTTGGTCAATTTGGTGTGAGAACAGATGAAAAGGGTAGATTTTATGGTAAAAAGAATGAGAGAGGGAGAAAATAATCTTTAGAGAGAAAAAAAGAATCGGATTGCCAAATTAAGAGGAAGAAGATGAATAGACTTTAAACCACGAATTTAGTTGGCTGCTTTTCACTAACCGACTAACCAATTTTGTCTAGTGAGTGACTTTTACAAAAGCAATTTACCGGTTTTCTACATCCGGCTATTTGGTTTTTTTTCAGTGAGTAAACTTTAAGCAAACGACTTGTCGTTTTCTCTAACCGATTAACCGGTTTTCTCTAGTAAGCAAACGGTGATTACAAGCAGTATGCTGGTTATGCCTCAGAAATCATTTTGCCTCTTATTAAATTTTGGTTAACCAATTAACTTGTATTGTGCACACCAATTTATTTTTGGCTTAAAATTTTATTGATTTTAAATATTTTGTGATTCAAAACTTTTCAATAAGCCATTTAATCCATGAAACATAAATACATTAAAGAGAAAACATGTCAAATATATCAATGAATAATGCCAAAAAATCATAATTTAAGATTCAACATTCATCATTCCAAACTCATGTCTCATCTTTATGAACTACTCTTCACTAAGGGATTTTGTAAAGATATCTACAAGTTTATTTTCAGTATAAACAAATTTAATCATAATATCTCTTTTTTGAACATGATCTCTAAGGAAATGATGTCTAATCTCTATATGCATAGTCCGAAAATACCGAATGAGATTCTTTGATAGATTGATAGTACTAGTATTGTCACACAAGATAGGTATTTGATCAAGATTAATACCATAGTCTCTAAGGACTTGTTTCATCCAGATGGTTCGTGCATAACAACTACCTACGACAATATATTCTACCTTGGTGGTTGAAAGTGCAATTAAATTTTATTTCTTACTAAACCAAAAGACAAGTGAATGACCAAGGAAGCAACATGTTTCGCTAGTACTTTTCCTATCAACCTTATATCCGACAAAGTCGGCATCCGAATAATATGTTAAGTCTATATGTGTTCCTCTAAGGCATCTGTTGTGCAAATTTTATTGAACTCGCAAGTGCACGAATCTATTGTAGAATACGTGAAAAAAAAATAACAAAAACCGAAATAAATTAATAAATCAACAAGATAAATAAAAAATTACAAAGAAAAATAACTTGAATATTAAATTACAGAAATTTAAAGAAGAGAAAAAGAAACGAAATTCTTACCTTAAAATGCAGATTCACGTTCTTTTTTTTTTAAACAAGAAGAAAAAAATTACAAGAAAACAACTAAAAAAATTATTTACAAAAATTAATTCTATGAATTAAAATAACTTACCTCCCCGGCAACAGCACCAAAAACTTGTAGTGCAAATTTTATTGAACTCGTAAGTGCATGAATCTATTGTAGAATAGATCAATGGTGACGAGTGTTGATCCCATGAGAAGGTAAATTTTAATTATGTGTAGAGTTAATTTTCTAAGTGGGTGATTGAATTTGTGGTGGAAAGATTTAGATTATCCTTGAATTTAAATTAAAATGACAAAAATAAATTGAAGTGAAATTTATTAAAATCAAGCGTTTGGGTATCTAGATCTGCATCAACACGCATCAGGGCTTAACATTCCTTATTAGTACCTATTAAATCATGAAAACAGTTTCCACTCTTCATGAACCTCACTCTAATCAATATAGTGCTAGGGACTTATCATGCCAAATAGTAAAACCATGTTGTAATACTAACTAGGCAATCCAAGAGGGGGGTGAATTGGAACTAAAACTTAATGCAATATGAACTAAGCAACCAAATTCGAAATAAATAAATTAATGCGCAATGAAAAGTAAAGAGATAGGGTAAGAGAGAACAAACACAATAACTTTTACGTGGTTCCGTAATCTCCGCCTACGTCCACGCCTTCAAGCTCACCGGGCTTGGGGATTTCATTAAGCAAGCCTCCAAGGCTTGCAATGCTTACAATTGACTTCCAAGGTGTCAATAGACCTTTACAACAAGAGATTATTCTCAATCTCTTAACCCAAGTGTATCCCAACGCTTACAATCTCTCAACTTGATTTTACAAAAAGAATTACAAATGAATTTATCTCACACAATTTATTTGATCACAAATGTAAGCTCAATGTGTGAATAAATGAGATGAATACAAGAATTTAAAGCTCAATGAAAGTTTGTATGCTCAATGATGGTCGTTGAAAATCCTCCTTGTTTGAACTTGATTGAGCTTATTTATAGTTGAAGCTGAAAACTAGCCGTTATTGACTTTCTGCCAGAAAAACGGATCGCCGTTAACCATTAACGATTAACCGTTTGGATAGGTCAAAGTTACCATTGGGCTGAATTTTAAATAAACGGTTAACCTTTTGTCACTATCGGTTCACCGTTAATTTTCAGAGACCTACAAAATAAATTAGGCTTAACTATTCTTATTAAACGGTTCAAGGTTAGCAATCTGGAAATAATCGGTTCACCGTTTTTCGTAAACGGTTTACCGTTATTTTCCAGAAACATCATTTTAACAATCCTTTGTAGAACTTACTTTCTGAAAATTATCGGTTAACCGTTTTCAATAAACGGTTAGCCATTTGCTACAGTGACTGCTACAGTAAAATTATTTTCTAAAATTATAATTTTATCCTAAAACTTTCTATAACTGTATTATGACCTAAAACGTTATAAAACTTTACAAATAGGTCCAATTTCAGAATTTCTAAATAATGCTCATCAATCTCAAACTTTCTAAAATTATGAAATGGCCTAAAATACTATGACACTTTTCAAATAAGCCCTTCTCTAGAATTTCAAACGATATTTGTTGTTTTTAAAGTTTTCAAAACTTTTTCAATTAAACCATAAACTTGAAAAAAAACTAATTTCATAAAATCATTTTTCCATTAAATATAAAACTTTTATAATGTGAAAATAATGATTTATTTAAAATATATAATAATAATTTAAGCTTTTAAAAATTTAATCATTCTTAATCTTGTTTGTTATCATCAAAATCAACATTATGGATACATATATGCTAACACATGTACTAGGTATATAAGATTATTACTATCTATCAACGAAAAGTCAAACATCCACAGATATTAGAGGGAAATAGAAAATAAATTTACCAAATTATGCCAATAGAATATGTTGAGACTTCGCCTTCAACCCAAACTTGAAGAAAATTAGCTACTCACAATTTAACGAGAGGTAAAATAGAAATTTATTAAAATACATAGAAAAAGGAAGGTAAAATAAGTAAATTACTATAAAACTGATAAATTGTTGTATTACTCATAAATAAAATAAAAACTTATAAATATAACAACAAAAAGGTAAATTAACATTAAGTACAAAATAAAATATAAATTTTGCAGATTATACCTAAACTTATGAATAAAAGGTAAAATAAGTAAATTAATATATGAGTTACTGTAAAAGAAAAAAAATATTACTATTATAAATTAAAAACTCATTATAATGTTTATTACCTTATATATTTATTATTATTTTACTTAAATTGAATAATGGTAGTTTTGCATTTATGTAATATATGTGATGCTTTATTAAAGATGAAATTTATTCTCAAAATTGGATTTTGAAAAAAATTATTTTAATATCTTTCATAGTTGTTGCAAGATGAGGTTATTTTGCATCTTTCTATACTTTCTCAACAACAATCCTAAATGATCTCTAAATACAAGTAAAAAGTTTGAAACTACATAAAGTATTAGGGATGAAAAAATCTTCCATAGGTTTGAGGTTCCACCTCAAATGAGGTGAATTTTAAATAATTTTTGGGGAATAAGGAAAAAATAATCCTCTAGTTCTTAATGGAGTAAGGCTTGGTTTTGTACTTTCCACCCCACCTTCACCCCAATCCCCATTATATATAAATATTTTTCTAATTTTTATTTTATCAATTACAGTGTTGATTAATAAATTTTATTTTTATTTTTATTTGATATAAATGGGTTATAACTAAAAGAAAATCGGATAATATAATTTTTATTCAACCCTAAAATGTTGTTATGTTTTTTTTCTCGCTTAAAATGCTGCTCTCTTCAAACATTTTTCAATTTTGATATCATTTTAAGATATTGTTTCAAACATTTGGAGTTTTTTTAAATAATTTAAATACTTTATAATATGGTAATGATTTTATTTAAATATTTAATTTTTACAATATAGTAATGATTTTATTTAAATATTTAAATTCTAATTTATTAAAATTATGTATCTATATCTACTATAAAATAAATAAATAGAGAATGAGGTGGGGATAGGGAAATCATTCTTCACGTGGGAATTCCCCATCCCACCTCACTAAATTCATTGGGGAATGAAGTGAAGAATAAAAGTAAAATTTTTAATGGGGGGGTGGGGAATAGGGTATGCCTTCCCACTCCCACCCCACCTCATTGTCATCCATATAAAGTATACATAAAACTTAAAATTAGATTTAATTTTATTGATATATCATATATGTGTCTAGTAATATAAGATTTTTTTAATTTTTTATTTGCTTGATCGAGATTATGATAAATAATTGTGCTTGATTAACTTGTGTAATAAATAGATGTTATTATAAAAAATAGGAAAAATAAAAAATTCTAGGATAAATATAGAATTTACGGTTAAATTAATTTAATAAAACTTATTCCACTTTTTGAGCATAACTTTTTGTTTAATTAATAAGTAATTCTTTTATTTAATTAAAGAAAATATTTTTTGTAAATAAATAAAACATTTTCACTAAAATTTTGTAAAAACAATGTTAATTTTTTAAACAATTAGTAATCTTGTATGAATTTACTAATTTTACCATATATTTACTAATTCTATGTATAATTTATTATTTTTATTTTTATCACCCGTTGTGGGTCGTTTGATCTCTAATGTTTCAATGTCAAATCGACTTGTCGGCGTATTTCTTGTAAAGTAACCGACAATTCGATATGTGTCGCAACACCCACTGACAGTCTAACACGACATGGCGTTTCAAGAAACCGAACCTATCCAAATCCCACGTCCATGAAATAGAATTTCATCCTGCTTGCAAGCTCCAGTTCATCGATGAGGTTCAGGTAAGTACCTCTTTACAATCTCAATTCGGCATCGTTTTCTTCAATTCCCAGTTACGTTTGATCATAATTATTTCTTAAGATTTCATTAAATTACCAGTTTATTTAATTTTAATTTCAATTACGAATCCCCATTATTTCTTCTGATCAAAACAAAGAAAATGCTGCAGCACCAAATAGTGCAGTCACCAGCTAGGTTAGGTTTAACAAACCCTAATTCGCCCTCTCTTCAAAACCCTAACCCCAACCCTAGCCCGACCAAATTCCCCACTTCCGCCACTCACCACCACCTTCGCTCCGCCACTCCGGCAAGCGCGCCGATCACCACGGGTACAACCGCCTGCACCTCCTCCACCCTCCTCTCTCTTCTCCCACCTCTCCCCAGAGCGCAAGCCCTTCTCCTTCAAATGGCTTCATTAGCCTCTAAACTCTTCGAAGTCTCCCCAAATCGTTCCCTTTGGATCTCCGCTTTCCGCGGCTCGCTTCCGACGTTTCTGTCCTCCCAGTCTCAGTCACAGCCTCCGCCTCCACTTGACTCCTCCCCGTCTACCATTAAGGAAATTATAGCTTGTTTTACTTCCCTTCAGACACAGCTTTTCGAAGCCGTTGCTGAGCTTCAAGAAATTCTTGATCTTCAAGATGCTAAGCAGAAAATTGCACGTGAAATTAAGGCCAAGGATTCTGCCATTCTTGCTTTTGCTAATAAGATTAAGGAGGCAGAGCGGGTTCTTGATATTCTTGTTGATGATTATTCGGATTACAGACGCCCCAAAAGGGTGAAATCAGATGGTGGTGATGGAAATGATGATGATAGTGGTTCTTGTTCTACGACAGTTGAGTCTCGATTGAATTTATCAGATATTTTATCCTATGCTCATAGAATTAGTTACACGACATTTGCACCACCAGAGTTTGGTGCTGGGCAGGGTCCTCTTCGTGGGGCACTTCCACCTGCTCCACAAGAAGAGCAAATGCGGGCTTCCCAGTTGTATACTTTTGCTGATCTTGATGTTGGTTTGCCTAAAGTTGTTGAAAGCAAAGAGAAGACAATTGAGGCTATCATTGAGCCACCACCTTTACAGCCAGCGGATGCGAATTCGCTTAAGGACTTGGCTGGTTTGCTTCCCCCAAATATTACAGTTCCATCCGGTTGGAAACCAGGGATGCCTGTTGAGTTACCGAAAGATTTCCCACTTGTGCCCCCACCTGGGTGGAAGCCCGGGGATGCAGTACCATTGCCCCCATTGGATGCTCTTCCTATGCCTAGAATTGAGGAACAAAAGTTGCGGCCTGTGCCTCCTCAGGGATTACATAAACCACCTGAGCCCATACAAGTTCGGCATGTTGAGTTGGATATTCTGGATCAAGATGATGACAGCAGTGACTATAGCAGTGAAGAGGGAAGCTCTGAAGATGATGGTTGATCAGGTGATGGTCCAAAGTTATTTATGGATTGGAATTCTCAGGTGGCATATTAACAAACTATAACTTATTTAGCCTTGTGAAATGTGAACAACTAAAGTTTTGCAGATGATGTACTTTCCTAATAAAATGTGCTATCTGTAGCAACTAGCAAGTTTGCTATTTTAGTGAGTTACTAATCAAGTACTTTGGTCTCGTATATTGAAAATTTGTAACTCATTCTTCCTTATGAACAAATTAAAACTCTAAAGTGAGTTGCATGTGGTCCACTTTTCCAGTATAATTTGTTATTATCATTGCTGTCTGTATTGTTGATAAGGTTCCAGTATAATGTGTTATGTCTGAGGGATTTTGCTATTTTAGTTATTCGTTTTAGCCATAACTTGCATTCCTTTCGTTTGAATCTGATTGCATTACCTTGAACTGCAACTAGCAAGTTTTATCTTATAGATAAGAGAATGATGAATAATAGGTTGACTAATTCAAATTGATTGACTTAGACTGGCAACGGCAACTTTGATTTTTGTTGCTGGCTTGAATCTGGTACAATTGATTTATGGAGATGGGTGTATATATACATAGATCAGAAAATTTTCTTGTTTTACACTTTGTGAAGAATGTTAACTTGATAATTTTCTCTTGTTTCGGATATGAGCTTGCTTAGGTTTGATGAGAATTAGAGAATTTAGGTAGTTTTGGGGGTTGGTTGGTCTATGAAAATCTTGAAATCTTGTTTGAGTTCGATGAGCAGGAGGATTCCACTGTTAATTTTTTGAGCTAGCATTTTGGAAGGAAAAACATATTAAGATTTTAATTCAAGTATTTTTTGGAATTCTCGTACATTTTCCTGTTTGAGTGAAACTACACTAATTGTATTCTTTTGATATTAGTTAGTGGTGGTTCTTCTGGGCAGTCATCAGAACTTACTAGGATATGGGAAGTGAGTTATAGTGGAAGTATTGCAGTAGTGTTGAGAGAATGCTTTACTTCTGAGGGACTGTTGAACCGTTTCTGACACCAATGTCACTGAGTGAGGGTGAACTGAGATTACTTCGTACTTTCTTTTCACTAATGTCTCCAGAAGCAGCCAAGCAGCATAATGATTTGTAGTAGAAATTATAAACAGGCATGGGCTTTTGTAATGGAAAACCAGCAAGCAAACATTATATAATTGCCGCTTTTACTGGAATTATGTAAATAAGAAATTGTTTAACTATTGTAACTTAAGTTGCTGGAATGAGAGAAGTGCATGAAGAGCTTTTCTTGAGCTTCATTTGCAGCTTCCTAAAGCTTCAAATACGTTGCTTATTGCACGTCAGGGCTCGGGCATCTCTATTTGTATCATGCAATAACAGGCATGGAGCACTTGGGAACTGAGGGCCTTACATTATGCAGAACAGCCAACATAAGTTTCATGTTGTCTCTCTCTGTTGCTAATTTGAACCGGCACTGAGAGATCAAAGATATCGATGGGGACTTGTCACCTCTTCTTTTTGCACGTGGGTTGGAGAAGTGGAAATTTGGGTGTTTGTAGGAGGTGATGTCTTATTTTCTTACTTGCTGTTGCTGAGGTACAAGTTCCTGATAGCACAAGATGCTTTAGTTAATGTTAGCAAAATTAATTATGTTTCATTATTTAAATGCACAGCTGCATTTAATCTTAAACCCGTAGCTTTTGTTAGTTTTGATATTTACCTTCTTGAAAGTTAGGATTCTTAACAATGACACGACTTTCTATCTCAAATAATTTTCAGGGCGTAGTTTCCTGTATATTCAGGGACACTAATGAATAACTGGTAAAATTAAAAATTCTGTGTATTGACACTTTCTAAGGGAGTTTAGGATTTATTGTTTAGAATGCTAACTTTGAAGCTGGGGTAGTTTTCTTTTCCTATTGCTACAGAGAAATGATATAACCGGCAGAAAAGAAGATGAAGAAACCCAATAAATCCTAAGGAAAAAAAAAATGATAAGAAGAAACTGTTCCAAGCCAATAACAATAAAAATGGTGATGGTGAACACTCGCCCATAATATCAATAAACTAAAATAAAATAATGGAAACTGAATTTGATGGCAATCTTTTTTCTTGTTTTCGGAAGGAATTTGAGGAATTCCAGTCTGCTATAATATATGTCTACAACTTCGTGTGTTTTAAATTTATAAAATTTAAAAGTTCAAGAAAAGTTATGACATCCTCTTAAGACATGCTTGAGATGGAGATGGAGAGGGAGATGTGATAGGTCCCAGTCAGATTACAATGAAAACTCAATAAATTCGGCTTTCTTTGGGTGAAAGTCAACCACAACCTGGAGCAAAATTCTTAACGTCTTTATTCAGTTCCAAATAAACTCTTTAAATAGAGTTGCAATACATGGAACCAATCGTAAAACTGACTCCTAAACTTCAGCTAGTTAAAATCACGACTTAACTATTATTCTGGAGGTGACTAAAGATTTGGATCGAGCTTTGTTTTTAAGATAAATGTCATGAAAAAACTATAACTATGAAACAAAAGCTAGTAATACATAGTAATTATAAATTTTAAATAATAATTTTAACAAAATTATTAATGATATACAAGATTTTGCATAATATAAGTAAATTTTTCCAAGCCTTTCCTCAGTTTACTAAACACTGTCAGAATCAAAACTACAATTACCAACCTCAATTCCAAACACTCCCTAACCACCTTTGACTAAGACCAAGCAATTTGAAATAGAAGCAACAACTAGATTGGAAAAGAGCAAGTCAATCCTAGGCTAAAAACTTGGGATTTTTCTTGGGAATTCTGGAGGATCTTCTCGGTGTATCAAGATGACACTTGGCTACTTATCTTATAATTGGCAAACAAAAGGGGCACGAGCAACATGAATAAACGACTTAGAATTTCTCAAAAACTTCTATCTTCTCCTCTGTTCTGCACTTTCTTTAACTCTGTGTGTCACAATTGTTTCTATTCAAATATCAGAAGCTACATTATCATTTGGTATCAGAGCACACGTTCCTGGCTGAAGGATATTCAAGAAACTGAAGATAAGGTTAATAATTTGGCTCAGCAACTTGCAAGGTTGCCAGCCATGTTGGATCTTATATGCCGACACTTGGATCAATCAGAACCTGCTTCATTAAATCAACTTCCTGCCAATCAAATTCAATATCAGACTGATTTTATTGGAGCAGTACAGGTGCAAGGTCGAACCGTACGAATAGATTTTCCATTATTTACGGGAGAAGACCCAACTGGGTGGGGTTGGAGCAGTACCTACGACTATACGAGTTACGGGCATTACAAAAGCACAAATGATGACTTTAGCTACTGCCCGTCTTATTGGAGATGCTATTCCATGTTACCAATGCATAGAGCGAACAATGGGAGAATTGTCATTGGCACAATTCACAAGAGCCTTGTACACTTGGTTTGGTGAATTAGAAGAACCTGCTGCAGGGGGAGGTCTTTCCAAATTTCAACAAACCGAATAGTGAGAGGTTATCAGGAGCAGTTTAAATGGCTTGCCAATCGAACGAAGGGGTTACCAGAGATATTTCTCATTACTTGCTTTCTCTTTAGCCTTCATTATGAAGTATGAGTTGGAGTTCAAATGTTGAGACTATATTCCTCGTCAAGCCTTTGAACCAGCCAAATTCAAGGAGAGTCTGCATCAATAACGGGGAAAAAAATATCTGCTCGCCCAAATTTAAATCGTTCGAAGCCTGTACTCGGTAGTCCTTGCCGAGGCAGCTTCTAGATCACAGGCTAATAGCTCCACGCTTTCATTATTGGGACCGGCTCCTCCAGGATTGCTATCATTTCGATGATTTTCTACGAAAGAACAAGCTGAACGGTGTGATGAAGGCCCTTGCTTCAAATTTTTTGACGAGCTATTCAAGCGTGGGCATAACTGCAAAAAATTTTCGACCTTTGCTTTTGGAAGCTAATATACCTGAATACGAGGAATAGAGTGCTGAGGCTGAGAATGAGAAGTCGCAACATGTGGAAATATCCATTAATTCTCTCAGTGGATATTTTTGATGTTTTACAATACGCCTTATTGGATATCCATTAATTTTAGTGCACTCGGGATCAACTTACTGCTTCTTGAATCCCTCCCTGCCTAAGCAATATGGTTGTCAAGTTGCTTCTACCAACGAATTCAGAGTCACCATGGCCGATGGCGTCATTGTCAATGGTTATGGTAAATATTCGAACATTTCACTTGATATTCAAGGCTTTCTTTTAGAGCCAAATTTTTTTCTTCTCCTTGGTAGTGGATGTGATACTGTGTGGGAGGGTCATTGGCTACAACCTTTGGTGCTATCATATGGGATTTATCTAAACTTACTATGGAAATATGAATCGGATGGGAAATAGATTTAGAGGGCAGGTCATGGCTCTTTAGCATATTTAAGGAACCATCCTGTCTTTCTCCTCATCGTTCTCGTGACCACCACATGTATTAGTACCAGGCAGCTCCCCTGTAAAATTTTCATCCTTACAGGTTATATCCACATTTCCAGAAGAATGAGATTGAAAAAAATGGTGCAAGAAATGCTAGCTGCTGGATTAATTAGGCCAAGTATCAGCCTTTATTCATATCCTGCATTGTTGGTTAATAAAAAAATGGTTCGTGGCGTATGTACAAAGCTCTTATACAAAATTACTGGAAAAGATATGTTTCCGATTCTTGCTATTGATGAGCTCTCGGATGAATTGCATGGTGCTACTCTTTTCATAAAATTGGATCTTCGATCAGGTTATCACCAAATTCATGCGCATGATACTGATATTTGCTAAAACAGCTTTCTGCACTCATGAATCATGATGGCCATTATGAATTCTTAGTAATGCCTTCTGCTCTTACTAGTGCACCTGTAACTGTCCAAAATTTGATGAATGAGGTATTGCGGCCTTACCTTTGGCGGCTTGTCTTCTTCTTTTTTTGTTAAAATGATGTTCTTGTACACAACTGTTGCCTTATAGATCATCTTCAACACCCTTTTACAGTTCAGCATTGCCTTAAAAAACACTAGGTTTTATGTGAAGTTTTCTTAATGCTCTTTTGCTACATATTCCGTACAATATCTAAGGCATGTTATATCAGCCACAGGTGTGGCAGCGGATCCTAAGAAAATTGAGTGTATGATTGATTGACCCGGGATGGCAAAATTTGGATCTAGATTTGCATTGTTATTTTGAGGATGCGGCTAATATTCGTATCGTATGGATTCTAGGCCGATATTTTAGGTATTTGAATCCGCTTGCAACAATTACATATTTTTTTTCAAGTTTTGAAAGTTAGAACTTCATTTTGTTTTTTAATCAAAATGCCCTCCATGAATTCTATAAATTGGCTTCATAATTTCATTTCTAAAACACACCAAAATTCAAGTGATTTTTACTCTTCTCTCTCAAATAAATTCTCCTAGCTTCAAGCTTCAATGTCATAGAGTCCCATCACTAGTTTGAAATTCACCGGAATACTAAAGTTGTGCAATCAAGACTATTCGAATCCTGTGAGATAAATACCAATATAACCTAAGCACCACTGAGAAGGTGGTGAATTTGTTTTATAGACTTGTAACTTTATAGGCCTTATTTATTATTATTATTATTATTATTTACATATTATCTTGATTTATAATAAATTAATATTATTCCAATTTTTTTTTCTAAACTTGAGATATGCGTAAATGGCTTATTAGTAAGCTTAATTACTCTAAGACGGCTTTATTTTTTATAACCCTTTTAGTTTCTAGGATCCAAACTTGTATATTTTTACATACCTGAACTATCGTATATCACTTACTAATTTATATCACTTATTAATAGTGATTTTACAACAATCTTAAAATAGATTGTGAATTATTACAATGGCAACTAATAAAAATAAGCAGGCTGGAAGTTTTGAGGCTACTCCTGTGACTTTTGTTGTCTCTACTGTTGTTGCTGCCTTTTCGGTTGTTCCCGTCAATGATTTAGGATGGGAAAACCAATCGCCGGTAGCAAAAATTCACGTATCATTCCATGAAGTTCCAAAAGATTTATTTTTATTAATTGAAGGAGAAGAGTTAGTAGAAGAACAGACATAAAACCTACCTTTAAAAGAGCATGTTTGAGGGCATTAGGAATGTTCATTTGTCTGTGAAGTCATTAGAGACATACATGCCTATCATGCCACACCAAACATTATGGACTAAGCTGTTCTCGAGAGTATGTCCAAAGTAATTTAGCATATAAATAAGGAAACAATAGAAAGGTAATCTCTCTCTCTCTCTCTCTCTATATATATATATATATATCTACTCGTACTCTAAATACTGACAATTGTAATGCAATTCAGAGGTCTAGCAAACCTAAGCATTAAGCTCAAAAATCTATAATCACTTATGCACGAGGAGAAATCTATTATTATTTAAAGAGAATGAGTTGTATGAAGCTCGAGCTCATTCCCTTAGCATAATAAGTAACTCTTAGAACTTATTACTATTTTTTCAAAAACGTCAATTATAAAAATGTAAGAATCGATTTACAGTAACTCTTTTTTCACTTTAACAATTTATCTAATAAAAAGCAATAAAAAAGTTTCTTATTCATGGACACTTAGCAATCTTTTAGACATCATCTAGAAAGCTCTTATCAAGTATGTAGATTTAATTTCTTTAGTTTTACTTATTTAGCTTTACTTATTTAGCTTTCACGTTTAGAAGTCTCACCTAATTAACGAAAAGTATAAATTATATTTAAAGTATTAACAAAAGGCAATCATTGTTATTATTCAAGAGAAAAGAGTTTTGAAGAAAAGTTTTTAAAAAATGAGTTTTTGTTTTTGACAAAAATAATAAGAATTTAGTAAAGGTTTCTATTGATTTTCTAAAAACTTTTTTTAAACACAGTCTCTGTTAGTCCTTTTAGCCATTAATTTATTGAGAAAACATTTTTGGGCATGAGTTAAGAGTTTAAAAATACTTTTAACCAACATGTTTTTAGAATCAATTTAATAAAATTTGAAAAGCCAGTTTCTGCCAAGGCAACTTCCGTAGTTTTCACAAAAACTTTGAGAATTCACTGTATAAGAGGGAAACCAGTAACATATATTCTAATGGTTAACCCAAATGGAAACTATATTAGTTTGCATTGTTGGTCTAACAAGCCACACACAAGCTTTTCCCTAGCCCTAGCTTTTCCTTTTCTCTTCTTTGTATCAAAGCACCTCTTCTGTTCTTGTTTTACATATTTTTTATATATGTAGTTACAAGACAGACTTTGTTGACTTTATAGTATTTTTCTACGATTGCTAAATTTGCTTGAAAGAATTTTATAAAAATCCATTCGCTATTTTAGAAAAAAAATTCTAATGCTTGGATAAAAAATAACCCTTGCAAAGAAATTTAAAAATGTGCTTTAGAAATTATAGAAACTGAAGTAGCAAGAATTAGTAGAGAACATTTACAATTAGACAATCTATTAGAAGAAAGGTTCAGAAGTATAAGACTTTCAGCAGATTACACATCTCCTTTAACTCCTGAAATTAAAAAAAAAAAAAAGTCTTAAACATTACGCTTTTACAAATTTATCTGAAATTGACTTTTGAAAGTTTAATTTAGAATATTATAATATTAACAAGTAGATCAAATTATTAGACAAGTATGAGAATTTAGCTTTAAAAATTAGAAACAAATTAGAAGATTTATAAAATTAGTTTATGAATTTTTAGAAATTAGAATGTTTAGATTTAGAAATTAGTTACCATATAAATACAAAAATTAAATTTGACAGAAAGAATAAAAATTTGTTGTAAATCGAACACTTAGAAAATCAATTTAAACATATTTTACGCACTAGTAACAGTCAGCTTAATTTCTAGTAGATGTATTAATTAATTTAGGATAACACTTAGAAGTCAATATAGAAAAGCTAAAAGAACTAGTACTGGGACTAGGAAAATCCTTTGAAACTAGCAATATTAATACGTGAAGAAGAAATTTAGATTAGATTAAAGAATTATTAGCCGATTTCAATAATTAGATTAGAAAATTCCCTAGCAAGATAGAAATAATAGAATTAATTTAATTATTACACATAAAAAAAATTAATTCAATAAAATTAGAAATTTAAACCTTGTAGGAATGTTAAAAGATGAAATAGAAAATTTAAAATTTACACAGATCGAATTACAAATACAATTACACTTAATAAAATTAACAGTCAGTGAATGAATTTAAAAAAGTAATTAATAGAATCTTTAGCAAAATTAAAACGTGAAATTCCACATATTAATCTAGTAGGTTACAACTTTAAAGAATTTAGTTAAGAAAGTAATACTATGCAGTAAGCATAAGCAAATATTATTATTAAATTATTAGTCAAAGTTAGTAATAAATTAGAAGATCTAAACAAAGACTTATTAAATCAGAAAGTAACTTTCAAGCCTTTAGAGAAAGTAAAGAATCCTTATCAAATTTAGAACTCGACAACTCACTAGACAATTTAGATAGAGAACAAGACATATTGACCAATAGAGTAAAAAAATTAAATTTAAGCGGACTAATTTTTCAAAGAACTAAAGACATAATAGATGAACAGGAACAAGATAAATTATTAGAAAGATGTTTTAAATAAATTAGAAAGAAAAGATTACATAATGAAAGTTTAATGTCAAAAATAAATAATAATTTATATATCTACACAGATGAAACTAAATTATTTGTAGTAAATAGAAGAGAAGAATTAACTTTAATTAGTTTAGTAGGAAGAGATTATCTTAAGAAACAAAATTACACATATATATATATTTGGGAAGAACAGTAATATGAATCCATAGTCAAGCTAGATAAGGTTTAGACACTAAAGCTCATTTATATTTTTATGATAATAGATTTTATGACAATAAACAAACTCAAATAGCCAATGCAGAAGCAGACTTAAAAAGTAAAGTAACAGTAGTAGGTTGTATGCCTAATATAGATATAGACATAAATAAATTTTGTGAACATATGAAATTAATTGTACAAACTAAAGGATATAAAATGAAGATAGAATATAAAATTCTTAGAATTCAAACATTTTTCCAAGAAAATTATATAATAAATATCCTAAAAAAATGTAGATTTGAAAGTAAAAATATAGTAGATTGTTTTAAAAGTCAATATAGTTGATTGTTTTAAAAGTCAGTATGTAGAAATAATAGTGTCTAAGAAACTAATTAGCAGTGAATTAAATGGATTAGAATGGATATTGCCTAAATCATAATAAGATAATATGTTAGAAGTATCAGAAACTAGCTATATATATAAATAGACAAAATCAAGTTACATAGAGATTTAGTAATTTTAGACAAAGAAGTACTCCAAAATTACAAGAAAACGAACAAGAAATAGAAATTAATATGGATATAATAAAAAATTTAAATATAGATAAACATAAAATGTTACTTAATAATAGAGACAAAATTATAAACACAATATTTAATGATCCTAAAAAATACTTAGATGAGTAATTATTTAAAGAATTATGTAATAATGATGAATTAGCAAATGATGACATGGACAACGAACTTACAAAATATTTAAATTTTAAGAATTTAGACATAGATGGAATATATTATTTAGAACAAGTAAATGAAATACTAGTAGAAGTAGAAGATAAAAAGCCAGACTTAGGTGAAAGTAGTAATAGGCCTATATTAGAGCCAATAGTAGAACCATCAAATGTAGAAAGCTATTTAAATAAACAAGGAATCCTAAAAAGTAATGAAAAGTACACAGAAGTATAAAGAGTATTTAAAGCTAAAACAAATTAGAAAGTTAGAAAACAGCAACGCATGCTAGAGATTTATTAGTATTATAATTAGAAGGACACAAACCTAGTGAATGGAAATAAGTATTTAATCAGTGGGAAGGTAAATTACTTAGACATTTTATGGAAGCATTAATAATAATAGTAGATCCGAATTATAAATTAATATGTCTAGAAAGTACCTTCAGAAGCAGAGAAAAACAAATATATTTAGGATGGAAAGAATGAATGAAGAAAAATAAAATAGAAGAATTAGACAATTTTGATATAAATATTACAGTAATTAGTTTTATAGATTTGATGAAAAAATTAATATTAGGAATAGATGAAGAAAATGATATAGTTAAACAAATTAAAACAACTAGAAATCTAGAACAATTAAAAACTTGTGATTTAAGATATTTTGATAAATACGCTAATTATTTTTATAAATATTGGAGTGAAATAGGAAAACCTTTCAATGAGGATTTATTATTAAAATTTGTAGATAAATTACCAAGAACAATAGGAGAATAATTACATAATGAAGTAATAATTGGTTTGAAACTAAAAGAACACAAGAAATAAATTATTATGCAACATTATTACCAATAATAGAATACGATAGAGATAGAATATGAAGAAGGAAAGCATAGACATCATGTAAAAGTACAATTTAAGAAAATGTGTATAGATATGTTCGTAGTTCCAACCTTAGGCTATAATTATCCTAGTTATTTTAGACACAAGAAACATAAGAAGCATAGGAACGTTACAGTCAAAACAGGCAATCTGTTAGCATTTATTTATCCATAATTTTGATTTTGATGATAACAAATAAAGATTAAGAATGATCAAGTTTTTAAAAGCTCAAATTATTTTTTATATATTGTAAATAAATCATTATTTTCACATTACAAAGGTTTTATATTTAATGAAAAATGATTTTATGAAATTGGTTGTTTTTCAAGTTTATGATCTAATTAAAAAAGTTTTGAAAACTTTGAAATCAACAAGTATTACTTGAAGTTCTTAAAATGGACTTGTTTGAAAAGTTTCATAAAGTTTTGGGTCATACTTTTATTATTGAAAGTTTTGAGGTAAAATTATAATTTTTATAAATAGTTCACTATAGATGTTAATGTAGCAGTCACTGTAGCAAACGGCTAACCGACATCTTGATAACGGCTACCCGACATTGAGCAGAATTAAAGAATAGCCTTCGGACACTAACGGCAATCCGACATTTTTGAAATTCAACGTGACGGTCATATTGACTAGTCAAACGGTGATCCGACATTGACTAGAAAGTCCACAACGGCTATATTTTAGCTCTAACTATAAATAAGCTCAATGAAATTCAAAGAATAACGGATCATAACATTATCATTGAGCTTGCTATTAAGAATATTGTCATTGTTAAGCTTTAAACTTGTTTTTGTTTCTTTGATTCACACATTGTGTAAGAGAAAATTCATTTGTAATCTTTATCTTTGAGAGGTTGTAAGTGTTGGGATACACTTGGGTTAAGAGATTGAGAATAATCTCTTGTTGTAAAGGTCCATTGACACCTTAGAAGTTAATTGTAAGCGTTTAAAGACTTGGGAGGCTTGGATAGTTAAATCTTCAAGCTCGGTGTGCTTAGAAGCGTGGACGTAGATGGGGATTGCCGAACCACGTAAAAATCCTTGTGTTTGTTTTCTCTTCCCTTACTCTTTTATTATTGTGCTTGATTGAATTTATTATTTTTAATTCCATTAAGGCATTATTGAATTGTTGTGTGGTTTATTTTGCATAAGTTTTAGAATCCCAATTCACCCCCCTCTTGGGTTGCCTAGCTAGTATTTCATTCGATATCAGAGCGATGTGCTCTTGTGTTGACTTAACCGTCTAGAGTTAAATATCCATAGCAACCCAAATTAGCTCAACCTTCATAAAAGGCAAATCCACCACTAGACCTCCATTCTTTGATGGTAATGACTACCCATATTGGAAAACTAGGATGAGAATTTATTTACAAACTTTAAACTATGAAATTTGGGAAATTGTTTGTGATTGTCCATTCATGCGTATGACTAAAAATAAAGTAGAAGATGATAATCCAAAACCCTCAAGTCATTGGATCGAATTAGAAAAGAAAAATATGTCTTTAAATTCTAAAACAATGAATGCTTTATTTTGTGCTTTAGATAAGAAAGAATTTTATAAAGTTTCTAGTTGTGAAACTTGAAAGAATTTCATAGAGTTTCTAGTTGTGAAAGTACTTATGAAATTTGGAAGAAACTTGAAGTTGTATATAAGGGAACAAATCAAGTCAAGGAGTGTAAAATTAGTAGATTCACTAGGTAATACGAGATGTTTCAAATGGAATCATATGAGAGTGTTCATGATATGTACATTAGATTTACCGATATTGTGAATTCTCTTGAAGCACTAGGAAAGACATTTAGTAATTGTGAAAAAGTGAAGAAAATTATTAGATTATTACCTAAAGAGTGGAGACCAAAGAGAACGGCCATAGAAGAAGCAAAAAATCTTAATACTTTATCTCTTGATGATATTATTGGTGCACTTATTTCATATGAAGAAGATATAGCTAATGAAAGAATTGATGAAGATAAAAAGAAGAAGAGCTTTGCTTTTAAATCTTATATAGTTGAAAGTGATGATGATAGAAGTGACTTTGAAGATGAAGGCATTGATATGATTGCTAGAAAGTTTAGAAGGATCTTCAAGAAGCAAATCAAGAGAAGAAACTTTAAAGATTTTATGAGAGAAAACCTTAACGTGGAGAAAGGGAAGAAGGAGGCAATTGTGTATTTTGAATGCAAAAAGCATGGCCATATAAGATCGGAGTGTCCATTTTTCAACAAACTCAAAAAGAAAGCCATGGTGGCTACGTGGGACGATAGCGATGAAAAATCAAGTAATGAAGAAGATTCACAAGAAGTGTCAAACCTAGCACTTGTAGCACTAAGAGATGATGAACATGATGAGGTAAATGATCTTCCTACTTATGATGAATTATATGATGCTTTTAAAGAATTGTATGATGAATGGATGAAAACTAGTAAAAAGAATGCATGTCTTAAAAAGAAAATGATAGAACTCACAAATGAAAATGAATCTTTAAGTGCAAAGATTACATGCCTAGAATTAGAGAATCAAACATTGCATGATAAAGTTACATTATCAAATGAGAAACCTAACACTTCACATGAGCATCTAGAATTACATGTAGATGACTTGAAAAATGAAAAAGATGCCCTGCAAAAATGTAATTTTTCATTAAATGAAAAGATCAAAGAATTAGAACTAGATAATAAAATGTTACATGATATGATTGCATCATTTACATGTAAACAAAGTACTTCATATGAGCATGAGAAATCACATGTTGATGAATTAATGAAAGAAAATGAAGTGCTTAAGAAAAAGAGCAATGAGTTAAATGAAATTGTCTTAAAATTTACAAATAGGCAAAAGATGTTGGATAACTTACTTAATTCACAAAAATGTGTGTTTTATAAAAGAGGTATTGGCTATAAGCCAAATTTGAAACAAAAGTATTATAAGAATTACTTTGTGAAAAGTACCCCAATTAGCAATCAAATTGTAGGTTATTATTGCAATCAAGATGGTCACATGAAGAATAGATGTCTAGTTAAACGAAATACATATTATGGAATAAAATGTATTTGGGTTCCAAAAGGAACCATTGCTAGCACTCAAGGATCCAAAAGTATTTGGGCACCAAAGAGCACAATGTGAATGTTTTCTTTCTAGATACCACAATCAAGGAATGGCGGAGAGTTTCTTGATAAAAGCTTGTGAGGATAATCACTTGATTATGATCTAGGAGAAAAAGATGAGGCAAGATGATTTAATTGTTTTGGTAACAATTCTTGCCATATTAATTTTGTTGAATGAATCATGATTGATGGATAATATCTTGAATTTACAAAGCATGCTCGTACGTTTACATAATTGAATTATTATTGTGTATAATCATGATGCATGGATAGATATATATGATGGTAGCATGTCAACTTATCATGATGCCTTTGCTTGATTTTGATAATTGCATGATCTTTGATTTCATCTTTTTAGTTGTCTGTCATCATGTTTCATGTCATTTATTCATCTTCCTTATTTGTTCATCACTTATGTGTTGGGGGGATTCAACATAAGATTTTTAGGTATCCAACCCAAAAGACTAGTCTATTAGGTGGAGTGACCTACCACCTTATAAACCCAAGCACCTCCCCCTTACTAGCCAATGTGGGACACAACTCAACAATCCCCCCCTCGGACGAAACCACCGCCGAACTCCGGTCATTTCGTCCGACACACCTGAGTTGTTGCACCACCACATTCCAGCTATTAGGGTCTGGCTCTGATACCACTTGTTGGGGGGATTCAACATAAGATTTCTAGGTATCCAACCCAAAAGACTAGCCTATTAGGTGGAGTGACCTACCACCTTATAAACCCAAGCACCTCCCCCTTACTAACCAATGTGGGACACAACTCAACATTATGTATGTGTGAATTCATATGTTATTTATTGTATTATATCATCATTCATTAAATTGGCCTATGTGAGCATTTGTAATAATGAATTTGATCACTTATTCTTTAGCTCATAATAATGGCTTTTCTTAATAGCCATGTTGATTTTGATGATCTATATATTGCCATATGTTACTTTTGATTATCTTGTTTCGATTACATCTATCTATCTTTTCTTTTTTATGATGAAGGAGGAGAGAACTATGATATGTCCTTGGATAAAATCATTTTTGTTAAAATTTTAAATTGGCCATATATTTAAGGGGAGCATACAATATGATTTTGGATAATATGCATTTTGAAATTTTTTTTTATGTAAAAAGGGAGAGAAGTAAAATACATTTTGAGTATTCTTTTAATGATTGATATGTGATTATAGTGATGATTTGTGTGTGGAGTTGGTTTGTATGATGATTTATAATAATTTGAGAGTAATATTACTAAACTTGTATTTGAGATAATGCTTGTTGTTAGGGGGAGATTCTATCGAAATTTCTACTTAGAGAACATGGGCAACAAATTTTCTACTCTTATTCTTTTCCTTTAAGTTTTCTTTTTGATGATGAAGGGGAAGAAAAATACATGTTTTTAAATTTGTAAAAAATTTTATTTTATTTCTTTTCCATTAAGTTTTCTTTTTTATGATAAAGGGGGAGAAGAATACTTGTATTTAAGTTTGTTAATTTAAATAATTGGCAAATTGTAAGGGGAGCTTACACTTAGAAGGAGCAATTTGTGGAATCATTCTTTAAATATATGCAAAGTTTGTCATCATAAAAAAGGGGGAGGTTGTAATCATTTATGTATTCATAATGTTGATTTTGATGATAACAAACATGATTAAGAATGATTAAGTTTTTTAAAAGCTCAAATTATTTTTTATACATTGTAAACAAATCATTATTTTCACATTACAAAGGTTTTATATTTAATGAAAAATGATTTTATAAAATTGGTTGTTTTTCAAGTTTATGGTCTAATTGAAAGAGTTTTGAAAACTTTGAAATCAACAAGTATTGCTTAAAATTCAACTTTACAAAACTTTTCAAACTTTGAAATCAACAAGTATTGCTTGAAATTCTGAAAATGGACTTGTTTGAAAAGTTTCGTAAAGTTTTGGGTCATACTTTTATTATTGAAAGTTTTGGGACAAAATGATAATTTTTGTAAATAGTTCATTGTAGTAGTCACTATATCAAACGGCTAACCGATATCTAGATAATGGCTAGCCGACATTGAGCATAATTAAAGAATAGCCTCCAGACACTAACGGCAATTCTACATCTAGAAAACGGCGATCCGACATTTTTGAAATTCAGCGCAACGGTCATATTGACCAATCAAACAGTGATCCAACATCTAGTTAACGGCAATCCGACATTGAGCAGAAAGTCCACAATGGCTATATTTTAGCTCTAACTATAAATAAACTCAATCAAATTCAAAGAATAACGGATCATAACATTATCATTGAGTTTGCTATTAAGAATATTATCAATGTTGAGCTGTAAACTTGTTTTTGTTTCTTTGATTCACACATTGAGCATTCGTTTGTAATCAAACACATTGTGTGAGAGAAAATTCATTTGTAATTTTTATCCTTGAGAGGTTGTAAGTGTTGGGATACATTTAGGTTAAGAGATTGGGGATAATCTCTTGTTGTAAAGGTCCATTGACATCTTGGAAGTCAATTGTAAGCGTTTAAAGTCTTGGGAGGCTTGGATAATTAAATCCTCAAGCTCAGTGTGCTTGGAGGCGTGGACGTAAGCGGGAATTGCTGAACCACGTAAAAATCCTTGTGTTTGTTTTCTCTTCCCTTACTCTTTTATTATTGTACTTGATTGAATTTATTATTTTCAATTCCATTAAGGCATTCGATTGAATTGTTGTGTGGTTTATTTTGTATAAGTTTTAGAATCCCAATTCACCCCCCTCTTGGGTTGCCTAGCTAGTATTTCACAATCATATTGGTATAATAGTAGAAAAGTTTATAAAAAGAAATTCTTCAAATATAATAATATTAAATAAAAAGTTAGAAAAGTTTTTGAAAGGGGAAAACGAATCTATAAAAGAAATAAAGTTTGTAAATTTTTTTAAGCAGTAAAGAAGGATATATTAAACCACATTGCCTTAAAAAAAAAAAAGACAATCAATTGGAAATAGAGAGTTATAATATAGAAATATAGATTTTATGCATAGTAGAAATTCTTAATATAGATTAACTATTTGATAATGATAGTATATGGATTATTAGTAGTAGTGAATTAGAAACTAATAATAGTTAAGAAACAAAAACAGATTTAGAACTTAATGTTTTAGAAACATACACATCATTTTTTGTTAAAAACTGTAAATATTATAATAAAAAATTTGAACTAGAGTATAGAGATACAAACAAAGGAAATTCTTTTGTAATACTTGTAAAATAAACAATAGGAAGATAAAACAGTAGAAATAAATAGAGTAGAATTGTTATTTAAAAAAGAAACAATAGTAGAATTATTATTTAAAAAGAAACAATTTCTACTAAAGCAATAATAGACCCAAGTGTAAATAAATGTGTCATACATGATAGTTTAGTACCTAAAGAGAATAGGAATAAGTTAATAAATTCAGTAAATATAAGACAATTTAATGGTGAACTAATGTAAATAACAAAATGTATAAATAATATACCCATAAGAATAAATGGAAAACACATATTTTACCACAAACATTTATTTTGAATAAGAAAGTAGATATAAATTTATTTTAGGATTAAACTTAATATTAGGACATAATAGTAGTATATCAATAACTGTAAATGGAGTAACATTTATTCAACCAAAATATGAAACATACATTTTGCTGTACGAAAAGATGACTTTTATGCTAGAAAAAGATGTAGATATAAAATTCTTTAATTCTATATTATAATAAGAAAAGGTAGAAAATACAAAAGAGTTAGAAGACAATAGTAAGTTAGAATCAGAAAATAGCATGTGTAAAGCAGAAATTAGAAGTAGACAAGTACTTAGAAGATGTTATGATGTAGAAAAAGAAGCAGAATGTTTAGAATGTGAAAAATAGCTTGAAGAAATTAGACAAAAAAGTATACGAATTAGAAAAATTAAAAATAATAGCAACAACCCAATTAGAAAGGACAATAAAGAAGTATATAAATTGGTAATTATTAATTCAGATATAACAATATAAACTCAAGATCTAGCTCATAGCTTAGAAGATAAAAATGAATTAAAAATACATATAAATGAATTGTTAGAAATAAAAGCCATTAAAAAAAGTATAAGTATGGTCATTTATTGTAAATAGTCTTAGTGAACCAAAAAAAGGTAAGAGTATGATGGTAATTAAATATAAAAGATTAAATGGCCATACTTTAGATATTAATTATAAAATACCTAATAAAGATGAACTAGCAAACCGTATACAAAATGTTAGATATTTTTCTAATTTTGTTGCAAAAGTAGTTTTTGGCAAATATGACTTCACGAATAATCTATTTAATGGACAACTTTTAGTTGTTCAAAAAGACATTTTGAATAGTTAGTAATGTTCTTTGGATTAAAAAAAGCACCATAAGTTTTTCAAGTCTAGATAAAATATTAAAATCCTTTTCAAAATTTTGTATAGTTTACATAGATGATATCCTTATTTCACAACAAGTTCATGTATATAACTCACTTACATAAAAGTCTAGATTGTTTTAAGAAAAATAATATAGTAATTTCTAAAAAGAAAATTGAACTATTAAAACAAAAAATAGATTTTTTTGGACTAAAAATAGATAGAGAAACATAGAATTATAACCACATATAGTTAGTACAATATTAGAATCTCTAGATAAAATAGAAGATACTAAAGAGTTGTAAAATTTATTAAGATTATTAAATTACAGTAGAAAATTTATACCAAACCTTAGTACATTAATAAGAACTCTATAATAAATTAAGTAAAAATGGACAAAAAACTTTTAATTGTAAAGGCATAAAATTAATACAAAAACTTAAAGGAATAGTTAGGAATCTCAAGCTATTAGCATTACCCATAGACAGTTATTATAAAATTATACAAATTGATTCAAGCAGTTTAGGTTAGGCAGCAATATTAACACAAAAACCGAACAAAGTTAGCTCAAAAGACAAATAAGAAATAGCAATGTATAATGGTGGAAAATTTACAGAAATAGAAAATAGAAAATCAAGTGCAGAATTAGAAATTTTAGAAGTAATAATTTCTTTAAACTCATTTCATTTGTATATACAAAATAACACATTTATAATAAGAACATATTATAATAATATTGTAGAATTTTATAAAAAAGTACAAAAGAATTTTTTTCTTTGTATTTCTTCTTTCTCTTTTGAGCCACCTTTGTTCAGTTTTTGTATTAATATTCCTGCCCAACCTAAACTACTTTCATAGTTTTTATAATTTTATAATAACTGTCTATAGGCAGTGCTAGCGGCTTAAGATTCTAAACTATTTCTTTAGGTTTTTATATTAGTTTTATGACTTCACTATTAAATTATTTTTGTCCATTTTTACTTAACTTATCATATAGAGTCCTTAATAATGTACCAAGATTTGGTATAAATTTTCTACAGTAATTTAATAATCCTAAGAAATTTTGTAGTACTTTAGTATCTTTTATTTTATCTGAAAATTTTGATATTTTACTAACTATATTTAGTTGTAATTCTATAGTTCCTCTATTTATTGTTAGTCCTAAAAAATCTATTTTTTTGTTTTAATAGTTCAATTTTCTTTTTAGAAATTATTATATTGGTATTCTTAAAACAATATGGAATTTTAAGTGAGTTATATGCATGAACTTATTATAACTAAAAACAAGAATATCATCTATATAAATTATACAAGATTTTAAAAAGGATTTTAATATTTTATCCATCCTAGTTTGAAAAACTTGTGGTGCATTCTTTAATCCAAAGGCTATTACTAACCATTCAAAATATCATTCTGAACAACTAAAAACTATCCATTGAACAGATTTTTCATGGAATCATATTTGCGAACAATCACTTTCGCAATCAAACTTCGAAAAATATCTAGTATTTTGTAGACAGTTTGCTATTTCATCTTTATTAGATATTTTACACTTATTGTCTAAAGTATTGTCATTTAATCTTTTATAATTAATTGCCATCCTACTCTTACCTCTCTTTTGTTCTGATGTAGGTAGTTATTTTGGGAATTTTAAGATTTTAAGATTCTATTATTTTAAGAGTTTCTATTTTAATTAGAGTCAATTACGGTATTTTATTATTTTAGAACTTTCTATTTTTATTAGGGGCAATTAAGGTATGAGATTTAGTCAACTTAGTAAAGTATCATTTATCTTAAGAATTTTAAGATTTAGTTTCCCATTTTTAAGTTAACTTAGGGAAGGAATATTTTATTTCTATTATAATTGTGATTTAATTTCTCTTTTTAAGTTAAGTTAGGGAAGTAGATTTCCTCTATTATAAATAAAGAGACATTGTCATTATTGGAAAAACTTTTTGAGACTCAATTATTCAATAAACTTTTTATTCAGAGACTTGTTTTCTCTGTCTTTACGTTTCCGCTTCGTCAGTTGGTATCAGAGCAAGTTCGCTTGTCATCATGGTACGACCACACGAACAAAGGAATATCCATCCCGAAGACGATGATCAAGGGGTGCAGGCATGGTCTGTGGAGGCTGTCAGACAGGCGGCCGTAGAAGCAGCCTTGGAAGTGATGAAAATATCTATAACCCAAGATTGGTGGCGATAGAGCGGGCACTCGAGGGTCTTGGACTTTCCAAGCAAGAAAACCAAGAGAGACGCCAGCAGCAAAGGGCTAATCGTGAGGAAAGAATTCGAGGAGTCAAACACGATGAACAACCTCAAGATTATAACAGTGAAGAAGTCTGACAGGGTTTCAATAGCGAAGTGGTACCGCAGAACCTAGAACTAGCAAGGCGAGTACCGCCGCACATGTGTAAAGAATTAGACATCGATGTAGAAGAAGAAGACATGGATAGAAGTCATGGGAAGAGATCAGAATACAAGCTGAACGTGGATATTGCAGATTTTTATGGTGGAATGCATGTTGAAGAATTTTTAGACTGGATATTATATGTAGAAATTTTTTTCAATATATGAAGGTTCCGCAGGGTAAAAGGGTTAAGCTTGTAGCTTTTAAATTGAAGGGCACAGCATCCGCATGGTGGCAGAACGTTCAGAATCGAAGAAGAGTTGCGGGAAAGCCACTGATCAAATCGTGGCCTATGATGCAGAGGATGATGAAAGAATATATCCTGCCGGTGGATTACCAACAGCAGTTGTACGTGAAATATCAGAATTGCAGCAAGGAAATAGCAATGTTAATGAATATACGGACGAATTTTTTCATTTGCATACAAGAAATAATATGGATGAGCCAAAGTTTCAGAAAATTATAAAGTCTCTTGGCGGATTGAAGCAAGAGTTACAAGATGAAATCGTGGACGCGATCTGGGATATGGGTACAGCAGTTGCTAGGGCAAAGAAGTTAGAAGAACGGAGGCAACGTGTTTCTAGAGCTCAACAGAGACAACTCACGGATGTACAGAATATACCAAACAATGTGGCAATTGAAAACAAGCAGAAAACTTGGCTTGGTAATAGTCAGGTACAACAAGCAGTGCAATAGCAGTCAAGGCAGCCGCCGCCGAAACAACAACAGCCACCTAGACAACAGAATAATCCTTATGCGAAGCCTATACCAAGTAAGTGCTTTAAGTGTAGAGAACCAGGGCATAGATTCAATGACTGTCGTTCTAAAAATTTGAATTTAGTAGAGGCTGAAGTCGGCGAGGCAGAGGTGAATGATGTTGAAGATGAAGGTGATGAGGAGGTCTTGAAGTTGGAAGCAGATGAGGGAGAGTTACTAAATTGTATTGTGCAGAAAATTTTATTAGCGCCGAAATTTGAAGAGGATAACCAGCGCAATAAGATTTTTAGAACACGTAGTACCATCAATGATAAAGTATGCACTGTGATAGATGCACCTATATAATCAAATGGATAAAGAAAGAGACAAAAATGCGAGTGACAGAGGTATGTCGTGTTCCTTTCTTCATTGGAAAGATTTATAAGAGTGATATGGTGTGTTTTATAATAGATATGGATGTGTGCCATCTTTTATTAGGGAAACCTTGGCAGTTTGATGTGGACGCAATGCATAGAGGAAGTGATAATCTATACGAGTTTTGGTGGAATGACAAGAAAGTTCGTTTAATGCCTTTGACAAACAAGAAGAAAAATCCTAACGCTAAAGGGAAAAATTTTCTGGCTATTATGAAGGGACATTTAGAAGAAGATTGTGATGGTTGTAAGAAACTACAGAAAGAAGATGAGTTCGGAATGACTTCTATTCCTGGAGAGGTTCAACCATTGTTAGCTGAGTTCGCTGACATTACCCCATCAAATATGCCAGATGGGCTACCGCCTTTACGAGATATCCAGCATCATATAGACCTAGTCCCAGGTGCAAGTTTACCTAACTTGCTCCATTATCGCATGAGTCCTCATAAACATGCGATTTTATAAGGACAGGTTGATGAATTATTGCAAAAAGGCTTCATTCGTGAGACTATGAGCCCATGTGCTGTTCCAGCTTTATTGGTACTAAAGAAGGATAGGAGTTGGCGTATGTGCGTAGACAGCAGGTACATTAATAAGATTATAGTGAAGTATCATTTTATTATTCTGACGTTTCGAGATTTGCTAAATCAGTTAGATGGTGCTCGGGTTTTTTCAAAAATAGGCCTACGCAGTGGGTATCATCAGATTCAGATTACGCCTGGAGATTAGTGGAAAACAGTATTCAAGACGAAGAAAAGGTTGTATGAGTGGTTCGTGATGTCTTTCGGATTATCCAATGCACCAAGCACTTTTATGCGCTTAATGAACCAGGTTCTTAAACCTTTCTCTTGTAAATTTTTTGTAGCATATTTTGATGATATTTTGGTGTATTCTGTTGATGTGGTGACGCATTTGGGGCATTTAAAAATGGTTATGGAGGTGTTACGAAAGAACAAGCTTTACATTAATTTGAAGAAATGTAGCTTCCTGCAGAGTAATGTGGAGTTTTTGGGTTTTATAGTTGGTACGGATGGGATTAGAGTTATTGAATCGAAGATACAAGCTATTAGAGAATGGCCTACGCCTAAGACTGTAGGTGAAGTCAGAAGTTTTCATGGGCTGGCAACATTTTATAGAAGGTTTATTCGTGGTTTTAGGACTATAGCCGCACCTATTACAGAGTGCTTAAAGAAAGGAAAATTCAAATGGGGGGAAAAAGAAGAATCGAGTTTTACTTTATTAAAGGAAAAGTTGTCCAACGCTCTTGTGTTAGCTTTGCCAAACTTTGATAAGTGATTTAAGGTTGAATGTGATGCCTCTGGCAAGGGAATTGGGACTATTCTCTCCCAAGAAAGTCGACCAATTGAGTATATGAGTGAAAAATTGAATGAGGCGCGGCAGAAATGGTCTACTTATGACCAAGCTTTTTATGCCATCCTCAGGGCGTTGAAAACGTGGGAACATTACTTCATTCAGAAAGAGTTCGTGCTCTACAGTGACCACCAAGCACTGAAGTACTTTAATAGCCAATAAAACTTGAGCAAGATGCATGCGAGATGGGTGAGCCGCATGCAAAAGTTCATTTTTGTTCTTAAGCATAACCGACAAGAGAATAAAGCAAGGTATGCACTTAGGCGAGCAACTTTTTTGGTAACTTTAGTTAATGAAGTTACTGGTCTTGAGTGCTTAAGAGAGTTGTACGCTGAGGATGACGATTTTGCGTATATTTGGGATCGTTGTATTAATCATCAGAATCCGGAGGATTTGCTTATTCAAGATGGGTACATATTCAAGGCCAACCAATTATGTGTGCCTCGAAGTTCTTTAAGGGAACAAGTAGGGATGGCAAAAACATCCGGGTCCGGCCCGGATCCGCAAAGATCCGGAAGATCCGGCTCCGGAAAAATCAGGATCCGCACTTTAAAAAATGCGGATCCGGAGTTCAAGAATCATAATCCGTGCGGATCCGAATCCGGAAACGGATGCAAGTGCATCCGGAAAATCGAATATTCGGATTCGGATTAATTTTAATTATAATATTAATTTAATTTAATTTGCATTGAAAAATCTATAAGTTAAGATTAGAAAAAAAAAAGGACCAAATCCAGATCCAGTAACCCTAAGTCACAAAGCGCAGACAACAACAGCACTCACACCTCCACCACTCACCAAACCGTTGACGCCTCACACCTCCACCACTCACAATCACAAGCGATTGACATTGGAAACCACCCTAAATCCCTAACTGTTGAACGTCGTTCGGCTTGCAGTCGCTGTTATCGAACGCCGAATCCCTAGCCTGAGCTGTGCACACATTGTTGTCGTCGAAGATCGAACGCCGGCTGCCCTGCCTCGCCTCGCTCAGCACATTTCGTCGTCATCAAACATCGGCAACCCACTATATCTTGGCTCGTGTGAAACACACTGCACTTGGCTGACTCGTCCATTCTTCCACCATCCCGTCGTTGCGCCGCCGCCAGAATCCACCACACTTCTTCCAAACGGTGGTCGATAGTGAAGTGAAGAAGGAAGATGCCTGCAAAGTGCAAACTACCTACTTCGGTTCTGAAAACAGCTTCATTTTTTTTTGTTTTATTTGTTTTTTTGGATGATATGGTGGAGTAAAATGATATTTGTGTAAGCCTTTGTTTGTTAAATTTCTGGATCCGAATATTCGGAAAATCCGTTTGGATCCGCACGGGTATTACCGGCATCCGGATTCGTATATTTTTTTACGGATCCGAATACGGATCTGGATGCAGAAAAATTAATACGAATCCGGATGCGGATGCACCTACATCCGGATCCGGATCCGGAATTTGCCATCCCTAAGAACAAGTCATTCGTGAGTTACATGGAGGAGGATTGGGCGGACATCTGGGACGAGATAAGACCAAGGCCCTTGTGGAGGAGCGTTATTATTGGCCACATTTGGCTAAGAATGTACGCAAAATTGTGCAAAGGTGTTGGATTTGTCAAGAGGGCAAAGGGCATGCACAAAATACAGGGTTATACATGCCATTACCTATTCTAGATAATATTTGGTTGGACCTATCCATGGATTTGTTATTGGGATTACCGCGCACGAGGACTGGTCGTGATTCGATATTGGTGGTGGTTGATAGGTTTTCAAAGATGGCGCACTTTATTGCTTATAAGAAGACGGAAAATGCTGCTTCAGTGGCACATTTGTTCTTTCGTGAGATAGTACGTTTGAATGGTGTTCCAAAGACTATTACTTCTAATAGGGATGTGAAGGTTATCAGAAAATTCTGACAACAAAAGTTTGGCACTCATTTACAGTTTAGTAGTGCCTTCCATCCCCAGACAGATTGTCAGACGGAGGTGGTCAATCGCACTTTGGCCAACATGTTGCGCTGGGTTTGTGGTGACAAGCAACAAAACTGAGAAGATGCCTTGCCTCAGATCGAGTTTGCTTACAATAGTATGGTGAATCGATCTACTGGTAAGACCCCTTTTGAGGTTGTATACATTTGCTCCTCACGACAGGTTTATGATCTGGCTATCATGCCCATCGCAATAGGAGGGAGTAAAGCAGTGGATAATGTGGCAGAAAAGGCGCTGCAGATTCATACTATGCTGAGGTGTAAGCCCATTTAGAGGCTGCCAATGCTAAGTACAAGGCTGAAGTAGACAAGCATCAACGCAAAAAGGTGTTTTAGGAGGGAGATTTAGTAATGGCACATTTGTGACGAAACCGTTTCCCTGATATTCGCACTAAATTGGAGAAGCGCAAAATTGGACCGTTTCTTGTCGCACGGAAGATTAATGACAACGCTTATGTACTTTAACTGCCAGATAACTGGAATATCTCTTACACATTCAATGTGGCTAATCTATTCAAATACCATCCAAATGATGAGGCGTTATACGAGCCAAACTCAAGGACGAGTTCTTTTCCAAGTGAGGGGGACTGATGTAGGGAGTTATTTTGGGAATTTTAAGATTCTAAGATTCTATTATTTTAGGAGTTTCTATTTTAATTAGAGTCAATTATGGTATTTTATTATTTTAGAACTTTCTATTTTTATTAGGGTCAATTAATGTATGAGATATAGTCAACTTAGTAAAATATCTTTTATCTTAGGAATTTTAAGATTTAGTTTCCCATTTTTAAGTTAACTGAGGGAAAGAATATTTTATTTCTATTATAATTGTGATTTAATTTCTCTTTTTAAGTTAACTTAGGGAAGTACATTTCCTATATTATAAATAGAGAGACCTTATCATTGTTAGAAAAACTTTTTAAGACTCAATTATTCAATAAACTTTTTATTCAGAGACTTTTCTCTGTCTTTATGTTTCCGCTTCGTCATGTTCACTATTATTATTTATAATAAATACTAGACTTCTATGTGTACTTGTACTTTTATAATGACTTTTAATTCTAACAATTCGTTTATATGCATTTTAAATTCATTTATATCTTCTAGGGTATAGGTCAGATCTTGTGTTTATATTGTAATGTCTGGATTAATAATTTCTAATTTGTATACTTCTTTATTATCTTTTCCAATTGACTCGATGCCTATTATTTCTAATTTTTCTAAGTCTTCTATTTTTTTTCTAATTTCTTCAGGCTATTTTTTACATTCTAAACATTCTACTTATTTTTCTACACTCAATACATCTTCAAAGTACTTGTCTATTTCTTCATTATCTAAATTTTCTACTTTATGCATGACATTTTCTAATTCTAACTTACTATTGTCTTTTAACTTTTTTGTATTTTCTACCTTTTTCTTCTTCTAATAAAGAATCAAAGAATTTTATATTTACGACTTTTTCTAGCATAAAAGTCTTCAAAGAAATGTGTGTTTTATATTTTGGTTGAATAAATGTTGATTTTTTTTAAAAGAAATTTACTCCATTTGGTGCTATTTATCTACTGCCATTATTTCTTAATATAAAGTTTAATACTAAAATAAATTTATATCCTACTTTCTGATTCAAAACAAATGTTTGTGGTAAAATATGCGTTTCTCCATTTATTCTTATAGGTATATTATTTATACATTAGGATTTTTGTATTAGTTCACCATTAAATTGTCTAATATTTATTGGATTTCTTAACTTATTCCTATTCTCTTTTAGTACTAAACTATCATGTATGACATATTAATTTGTACCTATGCCTATCATTGCTTTAGTAATTTTTCTAATTTCTTCAGGCTATTTTTTACATTCTAAACATTCTACTTATTTTTCTACACTCAATACATCTTCAAAGTACTTGTCTATTTCTTCATTATCTAAATTTTCTACTTTATGCATGACATTTTCTAATTCTAACTTACCATTGTCTTTTAACTCTTTTGTATTTTCTACCTTTTTCTTCTTCTAATAAAGAATCAAAGAATTTTATATTTACGACTTTTTCTAGCATAAAAGTCTTCTTTTTGTACAGTAAAATGTGTGTTTTATATTTTGGTTGAATAAATGTTGATTTTTTTTAAAGAAATTTACTCCATTTGGTGCTATTTATCTACTGCCATTATTTCTTAATATAAAGTTTAATACTAAAATAAATTTATATCCTACTTTCTGATTCAAAACAAATGTTTGTGGTAAAATATGCGTTTCTCCATTTATTCTTATAGGTATATTATTTATACATTAGGATTTTTGTATTAGTTCACCATTAAATTGTCTAATATTTATTGGATTTCTTAACTTATTCCTATTCTCTTTTAGTACTAAACTATCATGTATGACATATTAATTTGTACCTATGCCTATCATTGCTTTAGTATTATTTTTTAAAAAATAATAATTCTACATATATATTTATTAGTTGACTTCTCGCTCTATTTATTTTTATTTTTTATCATCCTGTTGTTTATCTTTACAATTATTACAAAAGAATTTTCCTTCATTTGTATCTCTATATCCTAGTTCAAAATTTTTATTACAATTTGTACAGTTTTTACCAAAAAATGATGTGTATGTTTCTAAAACATTAATTTCTAAATCTGATTCTATTTTTTAGTTTGATTCTAAACTTGAACTATTACTAGTTTCTGATTCACTACTATTAATAAAACATATATATTATCATAATCAAATAATTTATCTATATTAAGAATTACTTCTATGTATAAAATCTATGCTTTTATATTATAAATGTCTATTTCTAATTGATTAACTTTTTTATTTCAGGGCAATGTGATTTAATATGTCTTTCTTTACCACATAAAAAACATTTACAAGTTTTATTTCTTTTATAGATTTGTTTTCCTTTTTTAAAGCTTTTCTAACTTTTTGTTTATTTTTATTATACTTAAAGAATTTTTTTTATAGAATTTTCTATTATTGTACCTATATGGTTGCTTATTTTGATTATAATGTTTCCTATACTTTTTATGTTTCTTGGGTCTAAAATAACTAGGATAATTACGGCCTAAGGTTGGGACTTTTGACATGTCTATATACATTTTTCTAAATTGTAATTTTACTTGATGTCAATGATTTTCTTATTCACATCATTCTCTAATTCTACCTCTAACATATTTTATTATTGGTAATAATGTTGCATAATAATTTATTCCTTATGTTCTTTTAGTTTTAAACCAATTAATTACTTTATTATGTAATTTTTCTCCTATTTTTCCTAGTAATTTATCTACAAATTTTAATAATAAATCCTCATCAAAAGGTCTTCCTATTTCACTCCAATATTTATAAAAATAATTAGTATATTTATAAAAATATCTTAAATCACAAATTTTTAATTTTCTAGATTTCTAATTGCTTTAATTTATTTAATTATATTGTCTTTTTCATCTACTCCTAATACTAATTTTTTTATTAAATCTATAAAACTAACTACTATAATATTTATATCAAAATTGTCTAATTCTTCTATTTTATTTTTCTTAATCCATTCTCTCCATCCTAAATATATTTATTTTTTTCTACTTTCTAAATATATTAATTTATAAGTTTGGTATACTATTACTGCTAATGCTTCCATAGAATGTCTAAGTAAATTACCTTCCCATTGGTTAAATACTTATTTTCATTCACTAGGTCTATGTCCTTCTAATTCTAATACTAATAAATGTCTAGCTTATGGTGTTGTTTTCCGAACTTTCTAATTTTGTTTTATCTTTAAATTCTGTTTCTGTGTACTTTTCATTACTTTATGAGATTATTTGCTTGTTTAAGTAACTTTCAACATTTGATGGTTATACTATTGGTTCTAATATAGGTCTATTACTACTTACGCCTAATTCTGGCTTTCTATCTTCTTCTCCTACTAATATTTCATTTACTGGTTCTAAAAAATATATTTCATCTATGTCTAAATTCTTAAAATCTAAATCTTTTATAAGTTTCTTGTCCATGTCAACATCTGCTAATTCATCATTGTTAAATAATTCTTCAAATAATTCCTCATCTAAGTATTTTTTTGGATTATTAAATATTAAGTCTATAATTTTAACTATATTATTCAGTAACATTTTATGTTTATCTATATTTAAATTTTCTATTATAGCCATATTAATTTCTATTTCTTATTCGTTTTCTTGTAATTTTGGATTACTTCTTGTCTATAATTACTAAATCTCTATATCACTTGATTTTATCTATTTATATATATAGCTAGTTTCTGGTACCTTTAACATGTTATCTGGTTTTGATTTAGTTAATATCCATTCTAATCCACTTAGTTTACTATTACTTAGTTTCCTAGGTATTATTATTTCTACATATTGACTTTTAAAATAGTTTACTATATTATTACTTTCAAAAGTAATTTTTTATGATATTTATTATATAACTTTCCTAAAAAAAAATATTTTAATTCTAAGATTTTTATATTCTGCATTTATTTTATATCTTTTAGTTTGTATACTTAATTTAATATGTTCACAAAATTCATTTATATCCATGTCTATACTAGGTATATAGCCTACCATTGTTACTTTATTTTTTAAGTTTGCTTATGCACTGGCTATTTTAAGTTTGTTCATGGTCATAAAATATATTGTCATATAAATATAAATGAGTTTTAATGTCTAAACCTTCTATAGCTTAATTGAGGATTCCTATTACTGCTCTTCCCATATGTATATATGTGTAATTTTTTTTCTTATGATAATCTCTTCCTATTGGACTAATTAAAGTTAATTCTTCTATTCTATTTAGTTTCATCTGTGTAGATGTATAAACTATTATTTATTTTTGACATTAAAGCTTCATTACATAATCTTTTCTTTCTAATTTGTTCAAAACATCTTTCTAATAATTTGTTTGGATCCTATGCATCTATTATGTCCCTAGTTCTTTTTATAATTTCTTTACCTCTACTAGAAAATGATGGAGAACTTTTAATTGTTTCTATCATATTTATATCTATTCTACTATTTCTTACTGAGTCCATTACTTTTTAATATTACTTTGTGTCTACTTTTCTAAGTACTAAAATTGATCTACTTAAATTTAACTTTTCTATTCTATTAGTCAATATTTCTAATTCTTTATATAAATTGTCTAGTGAGTTGTTGAGTTCTAAATTTGATACAGATTCTTTACTTTTTCTAAAGGCTTGAAAGCTACTTTTTGATTTAATAAGTCTATTATCCAAGTCTTCTAATTTACTGCTAACTTTGACTAATAATTTAATAATAGTATTTGCTTGTGCTTGTTGAATAATATTACTTTCTTGACTAAGTTCTTTAAAGCTATAACCTACTAGATTAATATGTAGTATTTCACGTCTTAATTCTACTAAAGATTATATTAATTGCCTTTTTGAATCCATTCACTGACTATTAATTTTATTAATATTTTCTATTTTAAAATTTGAAATTTCTATAAGGTTTTTTAATTTCTAATTCTACTAGATTAAGTGTTTTTATGTCTAATAAATGAATTAATTCTATTGTTTCTTTCTTGCTAGGGAATCTTTTAATCTAGCTACTAAAATCAAGTAATAATTCTTTAATATAATCTAAATTTCTTCTTAACGTATTAATATTGCTAGTTTCGAAGAATTTTCTTGGAAGAATTTTCTTAATCCTAGTACTAGTTCCTTTAGCTTTTCTATATTGACTTCTAGGTATTGTCCTAAATTAATTAATAGATCTACTTTGAAATTAATTAATAGATCTACTAGTGTGTGGAATATGTTTAAATTGATTTTCTAAGCGCTCAATATTACAACTAATTTTTATTCTTTTTGTCAAATTTAGTTTTTGTTTTCTATGGTGGCTAATTTCTAAATCTAATACTCTAATTTTTGAAAATTCATAAACTAATTTTTTAAATCTTCTAATCTATTTCTGATTTTTAATGCTAGATACTAATACTTGTCTAATAATTTTATCTGCTTGTTAATATTATAATATTGTAAATTAAACTTTCTAAAGTCAAATACAAACAAATTTGCAAAAGCATAATATTTAAAGGAGATGTGTAGTCTACTGGAAGTTTAAATTTCTTAATCTTTCTTCTAATAAAATTTCTAATTGTAAATAATAATTCTTGCTACTTTAGTTTTATAATTTCTAAAGGACGTTTTAAAATTTCTATGTAAGGTTTATTTTTTATCCAAGTATCAAAATCTTTTTCTAAAATAGCGAATGGACTTTTATAGAATTTTTCAAGATTTTTGTCAAATCTAGCCATCGTGGAAAATATATCATAAAGTTAACGAAGTCTGCCTTTTAACTACTCGTATAAAAAATATACTTAAAACGAGAATAAAAAAGGCGCTCTGATATTAAAGAACACAAAAGAAAAAGGTAGAGGTAGAGGAAAACTTATATGTGGCTTGTTAGACCGGTAGTGCCAAACTAATATAGTTCCCATTTGGGTTAACCATCGGATTATATGTTGCCAGTTTCCCAGCTATATATAGTGAATTCACAAAAGTTTTGTGAAAACCGCGAAAGTTGCCTTCGCAAAAATTGACTTTTAAAGTTTAGTAAACTAATTATGAAAAGATGCTAGTTAAAAATACTTTTAAACTCCTATATGACGTCTAAAAAGTCTTATCAACACATTAACGACTAAATAGGCCAACGGAGAGCGTGTTTTAAAAGAAACTTTCAGAAAATCAATAGAAATCTCTACTAAGTTCTTATTATTTTTGTAAAAAATAAAAATCCATTTCTGAAAAACTTTCCTCCAAACTCTTTTCCATTGAATAATAATAAGGATGACCTTTTGCTAATGCTTTAAATATAATTTATATTTTTGTTAACTAGATGAGACTTCTGAACTCAAAAGTTAAATAAGTAAAACTAAAGAAATTAAATCCACTGACTTGATAAGAGCTTGCTAGTTGGTGTCTAAAAGAATTGTTTATGAATAAGAAACTTTTTTATTTCTTTTGATTCTTGAGTACAGAGTATTGGCTTGTTTCTCTTGTTCATCTCTCTTTTTTTTTTTTCCATTCTCGCTTACTCTTGACCTTATTTACTTGAGAGATCTATATATACAACTGAGGACTCGATACAATTTTTGATACAATTTATGACTTTATGTACAAAGGACAAGACTTTAAAATTATACTTTACATGTGGCAAAAAGCTAATGATTAATTAAAAAAGAGAAAAGTCAAAAGACTAACTGGCTGCTATTACTTTGTAATGACTCAGTATTCGTAAATAGTGACTGTCTACTGTTGTCTCAACTGACTCACTGTCTGTAATAAAAGAACAAAAGGAAAAAGATGTCTTCACAGTTTTTTCCTTGTTGGGTAGTGAGTAAAAGAAGAGTATCTATAAAACGTAACTCTAATAAAGACTGACTACTTTGACTTTTGGCTACTGCTGGCTAATCTTCCACATCGGTTTCTATATTTTCTGCTTCTTCACTTCCCAAATCATTCCACCATTCAACTTCATGTAGAGCCAATTCTTGTTGTTCTCTCTAAGCTTGCATTTCTACTTTAAATTCTTTAGTGTAGTGCTCTACCAATCTTGTATGTTTAGTTTTGGTGAAGAAGGGTACTTCTAGAAGGGAAGGAGGAGAACAAAAAGGAGGTTGAAATTAAAGAGACTAGCTGACAGGTTTCTATTGGAGAAAAAAAGACAAATAAAGGATATTTTAGAAATTAAAAAGATGATCCGGTTATGTTAAAACTATTCCATGATAACCATACAATTATAGAGATAAATATGGTCCGACAATCTTTTTTAAAAATTTATACTTATTATTATCATCTAAGGGTCATCAATAGTTGTCTACAGCAGACAGCTCCACCGTAACCTCAATCTAAAGGAAAATGTAAATAAACAAGAAGCAAAAGATTTGAAAAAGATACGAGAGTGATGCTAATGGCACCACTCAACAAACAAATGGCTTTAACACTTCTCATCAATTCGGCCGATTTGCGCAATTGAAAATCGGGAGCGATACCATTTTTTCACCTCTCGGGAGCAATTATCATTATGACAATTGACAAAACTAGGATAGGAATAACCTCACATCTATCACGTAGGGGTATCAAAAACGTATAACCAAACACATCCAAAAACCTAAAAAACCCTAGTCGCTCTCACTTTTTTTTCATCTCACCCACACTCGAGTCTCGGCTTCAATAAAACCCTAGCAAGCTCAACGCTGCGGCTCTGTTTCCTTCCCCATATATCCCCCAA
This sequence comes from Citropsis articulata, assembly GCA_030449925.1. Classification (NCBI taxonomy): domain Eukaryota; kingdom Viridiplantae; phylum Streptophyta; class Magnoliopsida; order Sapindales; family Rutaceae; genus Citropsis; species Citropsis articulata. Next base: position 286,474 of record JASUUH010000079.1, read on the forward strand.
CAGAAACAAAAACACACACAAACCAAAACCAATGGCCGCCGCTGCCCGTCCTCTTGTCACCGTCCAGTCTTTGGAAGGTGACATGACCACCGACGCAAGCTCCACCGTCCCTTTGCCCGACGTCATGAAGGCCTCTATCCGACCCGATATCGTGGGCTTCGTTCACTCTAACATCTCCAAGAACAGCCGCCAGCCTTACGCCGTTTCCAAGAAGGCAGGGCACCAGACCTCCGCCGAATCATGGGGTACCGGTCGCGCCGTCTCCCGTATCCCCCGTGTTCCCGGAGGTGGTACCCACCGTGCCGGCCAGGGAGCCTTTGGTAACATGTGTCGCGGTGGTCGCATGTTCGCTCCGACAAAGATCTGGCGCCGATGGCACCGTAAGATCAACGTCAATCAGAAGCGATACGCCATCGTTTCCGCCATTGCCGCCTCCGCTGTCCCCTCACTTGTGATGGCCCGCGGTCACAAGATCGAGACTGTTCCGGAAATGCCCCTGGTCGTCAGTGATTCCGCCGAGAGTGTTGAGAAAACATCAGCTGCTCTTAAAGTTCTGAAGCAGATCGGTGCATATGCTGACGCCGAGAAGGCGAAGGACAGCCAGGGGATTCGCCCTGGAAAGGGTAAAATGAGAAATAGGCGTTACATTTCTCGCAAGGGCCCGCTTGTTGTCTACTCAGCCGAGGGTGCTAAGCTTGTCAAGGCTTTTAGGAACATTCCCGGTGTTGAGGTTGTGAATGTTGAGAGATTGAACTTGTTGAAGCTGGCGCCGGGTGGCCATCTTGGGCGGTTTATTGTTTGGACTAAATCGGCTTTTGAGAAGCTTGATGAGATTTATGGTAGGTTTGATAAGGGTTCCGAGAAGAAGAAGGGTTATGTGATGCCTCGTTCCAAGATGGTCAATGCTGATTTGGCTAGGATTATTAACTCGGATGAGGTGCAGTCTGTTGTCAGGCCGATTAAGAGGGAGGTTAAGAGGGCTCCAATGAAGAAGAATCCTCTCAAGAACTTGAATACTATGTTGAGGTTGAATCCATATGCTAAGACTGCTCGGAGGATGTCACTTTTGGCTGAGGCCCAACGGGTTAAAGCTAAGAAGGAGAAGCTAGACAAGAAGAGGAAGCCCATCACTAAGGTATAATAATGTCCTTTTTTCTAACTAATTAAAAATGGTCATTTGAATATGACTGATTAGTGGTCACTGCTGCTTACATTGTTTGTTTTGATTTGTTTCTTAGTTTTTATATGTTTTGATTTTGTGTTGTGTTTGTGAAGATTTTCTGCTTCTTGTTCCTATTGTCATAATACTGGGAATTGCCTTATTTTTTATTTTGTCTGTGTGGAATTCAATTCATTTTCAAGGGGTAATGAAACAATATTAAAAACATCATGGATGCCAATTTAGTTGTTTTAATCTATATATTGTGTCAGCTACGTGATCAAATATGAATCTGGTTTGAGTTGTGCTGTTGTAGTCTGTGGTTTCTAAATTGTTATATGATTTCCATGTTGCTGGTTGAACTTGCCTTTTTGTATTCATTCTGTTATTTGCTTTCTGTGACTCACTTCTACATCATATCATTATGGTTCGTTTGTGCTTGAATTAGATCCTAGTTTAAGAATTAGAGAGCAACGATATATATTTTGACAAATGAATGGCTGCTAGTTATCTGTCTTTGCAAATTATAGTTGTATATTGGTTCTTTTTACTGAAGTTTGTTGGTAAATTTGTGTTCCTGTCTGTTTATTGGCCCTAATCATTGCAGCTTATGTTATTTAGTGTTGCTTTGATTTGTGTTACTTTTTAGCTTCATTTTGGTGCGCCTAAAATTTTATGTTTTCTTTCTGTCACCATTTTTTTACTCTACAAGTATGCATATGTGGAAAATAGATTCCCCAATTTTTCTGTCACTTACTTTCCAGTTGTTTTTATGATGACATTGGTCTTGTTATGTTTAATGGGAATGTTACATGGTTATGAGATGAATCTAATGTTTCCCTTTCCACATTCAATCCTGTCAGGAGGAGGCAGCTGCAATCAAGGCTGCCGGCAAGGCATGGTACCAGACTATGATCTCAGACAGTGATTATACCGAGTTCGAGAACTTCTCAAAGTGGCTTGGTGTCTCACAGTAATCTGATTGTTGGTTTTTAAATTTTGATTTTTGAGACAATATCTTGTTAATCTTTGTGGATTTGCTGTTGAATTTTAGTTTCTTTGCTGTTTTGAGTCGTGTATAAGAATGTTTGGAAGGAAGATAAGCAGAATGGTCAATGTTTAGACCTCTGTTTTTCCTCCCAGCCTTTTTGTCTTTATCGGCTAGGTGAAAGAACTTTCTTCAAAGTTAGAATTGGAGTTATATTGTTTTAGGAGGTGGATTTATTGTCTTAATAGTACTATTTATACTTAAACTAGATTTTGCTGAGCATAAATCATTTTAATTATTTTATATTCTACCAGATTAATATATGACTAATGTTAAATATTAAAGAGTAATTTTAGTAGACTTATCTATTAAGTGATAAAATATTATGTTATTAATTCTAATTCTACCACACCCTACACTCAACCAAAATATTTAAGCGACTTCAATTAATTGGGACTTCACTATTAACAGAATTGAGGTAAGGGTGTAGTACACCATCTCTCTCCCTCTCTCCCTATTGTGTGTGTGCAAGAAAGCTCAAATCTTGAGCTAAGGAGAAGATAACAAGTTGCAGTGACTTGGATCAAGTCAGAGGTAGTCATTAGAAGCTCCATAGCAAGTTTGAAAGATGAAATTCACGACCAATCAAGGTATATCTCGAATTTCTACCAACTCCATGTGATTACTTGAAAATGCAAGATCAAGAGTATGTAGTTTATATTTATTTCAGCAGATTCTACATGCATCATTTCATTTTCAATCAACTAGCTTCTCAATAAAATTTCCCCACTTTCATTAGGTCATCAAGCAAAATTAAGTTTAGATTTTGGGGTTATCATGTTAGGCATGTTTGGATAGTAACGTTAAAGGTGGTTTTAGGCTTTTTTTTTTGGTGCAAAAAGTTAATCTCGTGTTTGGTTCATTTTATTTGAACAGGACTAGTAGTTTAGCTCAATCTTTAGTTCACAATCAACCGAATGACAATCGTTAAACCCTCCTCCACACGAGGTTAGGAAGGAACTAGATGAAAAGAATGTATCATTTGTTTACTGCTCCTTTTCTTTCATGACATGTCAAGTCTCGCGCACTCTAAACAACGAAATTCAAGATACTTTTTGAATGGGCCATATTATGAAAATGTAGAGAGCAAGAGCAAGCCCAGTACAACTAGCCCAGAATACAAACAACCATAAAGCTTCATCAGCAAAAGCAACTTCCATCGTCGACGAATAACAGAACTTTGACGAGCGAATGCTAACCTAGAAGCAAAATGACCAGAGGGAATTTTCGAATTCAAAAACCTTGTTATGCATAACATGGAGCATTTCAAAGCAACTACAGACCAGGAAAATTCTTTCAAATTTTTGCTTCAATCGAATCAGGAGCTACCACAAGCATAGAAGAAAAATATTTACCAAGAATAAAGCTGAGCGAAGAACATATCAAGTCAACGTGAACATAGCTGAGGACACAAAAGAAGCAGAACTTTTTTGCATTTTCAAGAAGCTAGCATGAATGTACTCCATCCAAGCTAAAATGTGTTGAGCATGATAAGTACAACGAGATGAACAACATCCAGGGAATATCAATTCGGACACACATATCTACGAAGTTTAATGAGAAACTACATCCTAATGATTTCCCCCTCAATTTAGAATTGTCACAAATGATTTTTCAGGCGTAGAATGCAAATACAACATAATAGTCAACTCAATATTAACAGGATATCACTTAATACACGAGCAAGAAGAAGCCTTGCTAAATGTATTAAAAATTTATCAGGCCTCTAAACTAAATGCGCCTTGAAAAATCTTTCGGGCAGCAAAAATACTACGTCCTGGAATCTATCAGGCAATACATTTACAAAATCCTGAAAAATTGAAGAGTTCCCGAAAGTCGTGCCTATTATTCTTCGGTAAAAAGGCTATGATAACCTGTTGTTGTCAGGTAAAAATATTTGCTTTCTGAAAAAGAAAGAAAGCTCTATACAAGCAAATAAAATTAATCCGATCTCTAAAATTTTCAAATGAAAATAACAAATGAAACAAGAATTCGGAAAGCTTCCTGGGATACTAAAATTCATCAATCAATGACAAAATTTGGGACAAAGATTGATCGATGAATCAAAATACAAAATCAAATTAGTTATCCTCGTTAGAGGATAGGCTTTGATAAACTGAGTTTGCTTCATATTATATTCTAATGTTCTATTGCATCGTTGGCTTATTATATCTTAATCCAAAAGCCACGAAAAAGAAGAATGAACGAACAAGGCATTGCTCGCACAAGCAGCACAGCCACATAGGCACCATGCGGAATAACCATTTTGGTATTCAACAATAATAAAGTAAGATGCAAGCAACAATTGAGAGTCACAACAAAAATGTCTACATCAGATTGAGTAAAGCCCAATTCAGTAATTCTATAATTTTTAAAATAATTGATGTTCATTGTGCTGTAAAAATAATCAGGTGTGAAGAGAATCAGTTAAATGTTTAGTAAAATTTATTTTTTAAAAGAGCTATGAGTAGGATAGTGGATGACTGAATTGGACATACATGTAAAAGTTTTTTATTGTATACATATACTAATTGATAGCTAAAATAAATTTTTTTATTATTAATTTTATTTTTTTTAATAATTGGTAATGATAATAATCTCTGTAAAGTTAATGATTTTATCTACTCATTAATAAAAATAATTTTGGATTTTTATAACATATATAAAGATATATATAGAATTGTATTAAATATAAAAATAATTGTCAAAATCATATTTTAAAAAACTACTTTTTTCTTACTTTTCAAAATCTACTGTAGGATATGGTAATTTTGATAAAAGTAATTCTAAAAAATTTAACAAACACAAAAATTAATTCTTAACTTTTTAAAATTACTTTTGAGTCTCCAAAAAACAGTCCTAAATAAACCTTAAATGGTTTATAATAGTTTTACCTAAATTCAATAAGAAGTCGTTAGCGGTATGTAATAGTTTTAAATTTTTTAATAAGGAAACGTGGCAATAGTGTTCACAATATGAGTTCCAACCAAGGAAGTTTATTTATTATTAAAACCAAAGCAAACGAGGGTCCGATTATGAAAAGACTAAAACCTCAAGCTCAAGAGTAGAGTTATCTGATCAAAAAACCCACTTGTCATATAACTATTGTTTTAAAAGATATATCCTTAGCCGAATATGAATATAGAGACTATCTCGATCTCAAGTGCTAAAAAACGCTAGATTAATCTCCTTTAAAGTTTAGATAAATTATAACTTATCTTTTCTTGAATATGCTGATACCTGCTTCTTTTATCCATAAGATTCACAGTTCTAGTATCCAAAATTAAGGGAGTAAAAATATCTTAAAAAAGAGTTGACTTGGTGCTCAAAACTAATTTTTCTTCTTAAATGCCAAATGGTTCTTTTTTTTTTTTTTTTAACACTTTTTAACTTCCATAACTATAGAAAGATTCAAATCCCTTAGGATGTTTTTGGTGCGCCACACTATATTGGACTAGAGTGGACTATATCATATTAATAGCATGTGGTACATTTAATACAATTTGATGTTGTGTGGACTTTATTAATATATATTAGGAAAATTATCTACCGTCCACCCGTTTTTTCCAACTTTTTCAAAAATACACAATTCTTTTTTTTTTTGCTGGAATCCACTTAAAGTTACATTTCTTTTCACTTTTCCACTTCCGTTTGGAGACCGTTAAGAAAATTAACGGAATTTTATTTAAATGACTTTTTTACCCTTAAATGTAAACGATAAATTATCCACCGACCACCTGTTTTTTTCATATTTTTTCAAAAATACACAATTCTTAATTTTTTTTTTTGCTGAATTCCACTTGAAGTTATATTATTTTGCACCTATCCACCATCGCTGTCGCGAAACGACAATTTTACCCTTGTGATGTCAAGAAAGTTCTAACGAGAGGACCAACGAAAAAATATTAACTTGTGAGCCGCAAAAAAGAAGATTACAGATTAAAACGAAAAAAATGGACTGGATAATTTCCTTATCTATTAATATTTTATGTAATAATCTATATTAAAGTAATATTATTTTCATTTCTTACTTTAAAAAATTAAAAAAAAAGTCAAACCCACCATTGATCACCACCGGTTTTTGGTAGATTTTATTCGTTAACATCTTAGTCGGTATTGTTAAAATATCTGGTACGGGCTCTATGTAATGATACTAATATTTCTATCAACGGAATCTCCATTCGCTGTAGATCTACAGTCAAATTTTTGGATTTTAAGCTTTGACAGTATATGTTTGACAAATGAAAGCTCTGTTGTTAGAATTATTGAATACCTTTGTGTAGAGAACATAACGAGGATTCCATTGATACTAATAATGACATCAAAAGCTATCGAAAGGTAAAGGCAAGAAAACAATGGTTTAATAGTGGTCTACAACTACCGGCTATTAAATGTAAATAGTTAAAATAAATTAAATGATTGCATTGAGAATTAAAAAAAATAGATGTGACAAGAACCACCTAAACTTGGGGTTAGCAGTTTTTTAAATTTGCAAGCTAAGATGTTCTGGCTTGGCTTGATTCTTAGAAGCTTCCAAAACATTCTAGCACAATCTTATCACTTGTACATAACTCGAAAGTCTATAGACTTTGCTAGAGCAATGTAGCACATAGCTTGTACATGGATTTTTCTAGATAACTCTAAACTATATTAGGCATGAGAGCTCTTATCAAGCCTTGAGAACTCTCTAGACTTAGAACATTTTAGATCTAGGTAAGCCTCCCCTATAAACAAGGCATGGCACTTAACATTTTTAATAATAAGAGCATGCAACTCAAGCAAGCAATCTTGTAAGCTTTCAAGTTGTCTCGTACACACGCTCATGTGAATATAATACTCATTTTCATTGATTGAATTGCTCATTCTTCTATACAGCTCTTCCAAAAGCAAATTCGCTTTGCTAGCTGAGAAGTTCAATGTGCGTACTTAGCAACTATCACGCAAGAGTTATCTAAGCACTACATAGGTTTGCTACCCAAAATACTCATCTCATGATATAAAGTTAGTCAAATGTACATATCCATGTGTACGCAAACATGGTCCAAACAAATTTGCGCAACACATACCCACCTAAACCTACGCGCCAAACATGGAGAACAAAAGAAGGCTACCTTTACCTACCTCTCCATTCTTACTGTCTAAAATAGGCAATATGGAACATTTCGCTGGCCTACGACAAGCTTTACTATCCTCCCAAAGCTAATATTTTCCAATATAATGGCTGGCGAAGTCAGTATTGTGTTCAATTGAAGGGATTGCTTTCTGTCGTTTGCCTTTCCTTTTGCTCTCTTCTCTTAGCAAAGTTGAGGTAAGGTAGAACCAGTTCAAATATCTAAGCTTTCCTTCCTCTGAATAGCCAACAGTTGTTTCTACCAAATATCTAAGCTCTTAGTTGACGCTAACTTGATATTCAAATTTTAACTAATTTTTTTAAAAGTTATCCTAACTAATTACTAATATCATTTCAAAGATTAAAATGAAATAACACAATAAGGATGTGAACAGATAAAGAGAGGGGTTTGAATAGGTCTCACTCTTATTTATAATATAAAACCCAAATCCTTTCACTTTTTTTATGGAGGTGCGCATTTGAATTAGATTAACCCAAACCAAATCAAATGCAAAATTTATTTTAGATTTGATTTGTTTGGTTTCACCTTTTAAATCCAAATGGGTTAAAAGTTGGAAAACTTTCTTTAAAAATATATATATATATATATAGACACAATAGACCAAGTGAAAGAGAATGACAAACCCTAATTGCAAGCTAACAAACACCACACTGCCACCACTGCATTCACTTCTGCTCAAATACACAATTGTTGCTTCAATAATTGGTCAGCCGAATATGAAGTTCCCAACCGTTCTTGAGTCGATTTTCACTTTGTTCTAGCTGTTGTTGTCTCTGCTCGTTAAAGTTTTTCAATTAAGTACTTAAATGAAATAATGAATGACTCTATGAGAAAAATCCTTTTTTTTTAAGTAAGGGCCAGTTTGGTAATATTGTTGTTTTTAAAATAATTATTATTAATTATAAGTAGAAATAATCAGCTGTAAAAAAAAATCAATTAATATTTGGAAAATTTTATTTTTAAAAGTGTATTGAGTTTTAAAAGTAGTTATATGTATTTGGTAAATCTTACCGTTAAATTAATGTAAGAATGCAAATGACTAAAGTGAATATAATTTGTATAATATTTGTTTACACTCACACTCACACATAAAAGATAATATAATATAATGTAATATAATATATTTTTTAATTATACATATATAATAATTGCTAGCTAAAATAATTTTTTATTATTTACGTTATTATCTCAATATAATTGATAACAATAATAATCTCTTTCAATTTAATAATTTTATTTTTTTAATCAAATAAGGATAGTTTTGGCTTTTATAATATATGTGAAAATATATATAGAATTATATTAAGTATAAAACTAATTTACAAATTAAATTTGAAAAGCTACTGTTCCCTATTTTTTAAAATCCACTAAAAGATGGAGTAATATGTGATAGTAATTTTTAGAAAAATTTACCAAAATCTAAAATTAGCTTTTACTTTTTTAAAATCACTTTTGAACTTCTTAAAAGTAATCTCAAATAGGCCTAAAGCCTTTTGAAACCCTTCAAAATTCATTATAAAGTTTTGTTTGAATTGAAGTCACTTAAACAACCAAAATAAATTAATTCATTACTCGTTTTAAATGAAAAATCAATTAAATACCTAAATGAAATTTACTTTCTAAAAAACTTTTACACCTATCTAATTTCATTATTTATATTTTTTTATATAAATTTTATCTCAACTTACTAGATGGTAGTTTCAACAAAGGATGGCCCCTCTTAAGACTAGACTTTCTCTTTGTTGGTTCCAACAATGATGATTTCTCCCTTAAGTTGATTTTAATGGGCCTTTGTATTTTCTCTTGGGAGTCTTAGGAGATTATGATGTCTTTGTTCGATGATACTCTCTAAACATAAGAAAATTATTAGAGGGCCGCCTTTGCTGGCATACGCCCTCCAATGGTTAAGTCAGTCAACGAATTTTTAGAAACATAAATTGGTGAGAGAAAATTTAGAGAGAAAGTCAGCGTTTCAGCATTGTCCCTCTTGAATCCATTTTTTCCTTACCTTTTTGTGAGAGTAGAGGATATATTTAAAGGTGAAATTAATTTGACTTGAGTCCTAATTACTTTGAAGACAAGTGTTGTTGTTCTTATGACATATAGGCGAAATTAATTTGACTTATCTTCTTATGCCCATATTGACTGACTAATAGATATGCGAGCTTGTCTATGGATTAGACAAGAAAGTGTTTTAATCTTAAGTTATTTTTCTTAGGATTCTGGGATCATGGAAACCTTAGAACCTAGAAGGTTTATCCTAGGTGGTTTGTCTTAAGAGAGAAGCTTATAAACCTTATAACATTTGGAGGTTTGTCCTAAGATCTTGGGACCCTATGAGTCTTAAAACCTTGGAACCTAGGAGGATTATCTTATGTTATTTGTCTTTGGATAGAAACCTAGGATCATAGAACCTTTTAAGTCTTGGAACCTTGCCACCTAGAAGGTTTGTTCTAGGTGGTTTGTCTTAGGATAAGATTATAGGGATCTTGGAATCTTTTGGGCCTTAAAGCCTTGCCACCTTGGAGGTTTATCTTAGGTAGTTTGTCTTATGATAAGATTTTAGGGACCTAAGAATCTAAAAAGTTTATCCCAAGTAATTTGTCCATCTCTTCATGGGTCTTATAAGGACTAAATTTATTTAGGCCCTATCTAAGCCCAGTTTATCTTAGGTGGTTTGTCCTATGATAACATCCTAGGAACTTAGAAATCTTTTAGGCTTTAGAGCATTGACACCTAGGAGGTTTATCTTAATTTGTTTGTTCATCTCTTCATGGGATTTATAGGAATCAAATTTATTTGGGTCCTAGTTGGGCATATTTTATTTTTAGTCCAATAATATTTATTTTTGATAAATTTATGAAGTTTAGGATTATAAAGATAGAAAATATATAATAAGAAAAGAATAATTTAAGATTTTAAAATTTTTGTGCATTTTTTATAAATAAAAATTTAAAAGAAATATGCAATTTAGAGCAAAAATATATAGCAAGATGGTTGATTTTAGTATGTGATTAATATTTTATAAGTTAAATTAGGAATATTTTCACTAGCATCAACAAAATGTAGGATAATTTTCACATTAGATATATTTTATTAGAATTTTGAATTTTTTTTTTCATTTTTACTATTTTGGGTTGCTAAGGTCAAAGAGATATTTTCTTCTTAGGACATTTCCTTCTTCGATACTAGAGTGATTTTTTAATACTTTCTAACTTCCACAATTATACAAAGATTCAAATACTTGAGGGTGTGTTTAACGCGCCACATTATATTAGATTAGATTAGATGTTATTTGGATTGTATTATATTCGTTAATATTTTTTTCTAATAATTTATGTTAAAGTAATATTATTTTGAATTATTAATTAATAAAACATAGATGAGAGAAGGACTTCTATTTGGTGGAATCCACATCCACAATTCACGATTTACAACACTTCTCTTGGATTGACAATTTATTTATTAGATGTGCTGAATACTAACTCGTTAAAATCTTGTTAGTAAAATCTAGTAGAATAAAACTTAATCAAAGGAAAAAGAGTATAGTGCACATTAAAAAATAATTGCATATTTTATTTCTTTAAAATTTTCTTCCCCTAATGACGTTGGTCATGCTTTTAAATGCAATTCTTTTCTTACAAGATTACACTCTTATTAATGAGTGCTCTTCCTAATGAGTACTTCTCTTAATGGCAACATGTATTAATCTAATTGTTTGTTGAAATGATGCATGCCAATGCCATATATTATTTTCTCAAATATAGATTTAGGTAAAGCTTTTGTAAATATATCAGCTAAATTACTCATGAAGCCTATCGTCCGGTATCAATCTTCTTGTTTTATTAGAGCTCATGGCTGTAGAAGAATTTCGGTAAAATATATTTTGTTCTATCCCTTTTAATGTATACCCTTTATATATCACTGTTAGGATATCTAAATATGAAGATATTGTACATGTTCTTTGAATATAATAGATTACAGATCGCAATCATATAAATTCTAGACCGGCTCTACGTATTGAAAGAACTTAAAAGTGGTTGGAGAATGTTACAACACGAGTTTGTTTCATGGACTTCTAAGAAATCGTTGTACCATTAAATGTAAAAACATATCCCGTTTGTGAACGAGCTTTATAGGCATTAGACAAATAATTTACGTTAATTTATTAGAATAAAATAAACCCAAATCAATTGTTTCTTAAAGATAACGAAAATGTTATGTCTGGTCTAATACATTGTGCTAAATACATCAAAGCACCAATTGCATTTAGATATGGTGTTTTAAGATTAAATATCTATTCATCATTCTTTTTACGATGGACTAGATACTTTTTAGGATTATGAGACCATACTATTATTGGGTAAGATTTATTACACACATTACTAGAGAATATGTCTCATTATAATCAATACGAGGTATCTGTGAGAAGCATTGTACAACAGGTTGTGCTATATATCTTATGACTTCATCATGCTCATTATGTTTCTGTACGAATACCTTTTGTACCCAACAGGTTTGACATTTTCAAGTGTTTAGATTATAGGTTCAAATACTTCAATTTTGGTTAAAGAAGTCAACTTTACCTGGATTGCTTCTTTCTACTCAAGCTAATCATACCTCAGTCTACATTCATCAATGGTTTGTAGATAATGATCATTTAAAATGTCAGTATTTATTATAAACGCAAACACATCATTAGTGATAATTTCTTTATTTTGAGCAATTTTGAGGGCTCCTATTATATCTTAGGAATGTGCCTTTTTAAAAGGTCTTTCAGTTTGTCCAGTCTCATCAAGGACCAGGTGCCTATTCAATATATTACCTTGAGTATAATGAATAGAAATCTCACTATTTCTAAATTCAATGTTTTTTCAATGCTTTATTCTTCATACAGAGCTTGTATATTATTAGGGTTTCTGGTTTTTTTATATACCGATCTTCAGAAGTCTTTTTTTTTAATAGATTTTTAGTATTATTTGCAACATAACCTTGTTTTATCATTTTTCTTTTTCGTATAATATTATCTTTTACACTAATTGGTCCACCATGCTTCTAGCGTGCCGTGCCGTAGACAATTCCTCAACTACATTTTTTGTTAATTGTTGTTTAGATACAATGACTTGGATGGGTACATTAGCAGTTAGTATATATGATTTGGCTACTTTTGTTGCATTTGTAAATACATCTGGCAATTGTTCTGCAATTTACTGTAAATGAACTATCTTACGCAGATCATTTTCACTTTGAGATATGCATGGATCTAAATAAGACAGATATGTCTCTTTCTAGTAAGGATCATGCCTAACCTCATGGATCATTTTTCTTCTCTCAATGGAAGAAATTTTTTCTCATTAAAATGACAATCTGTAAATCATGCAGTAGATATACCACTCATTAATGGTTCGAGATATCTGATAATAGATGATGAATTAATTCCCATATAAATTTCAATCAATGTTGGGCCCTATTTTAGTGCATTGCAGGGGCACAATCAACATTTCTACTGCACAACCATATATCTGGATGATGTCCCAAAATCAATTGTAATGGAAAATATTTACAATAGGTGGTAGGCCTCAAGTGGATCAATATTGCAGCATGCAAAATGGTATGTCCCTATATCGAAATAGGTGATTGACCTCATAATAATAGAGTTCTGATAATTACTTGTGAACATTCGATGAGATATTCTGCGATTCGATTCTCTGTATGGACATGTGCTATGGGTATTCTACATCAATCCTAATTATCATGTAGTAATCATCAAATGTTTTAGAAGAAACTCACTAGCGTTATCGAAACATATAGCCTTGATTTGATGATCTCGAAATTGTGTGCATAACCGAATTATCTATGCAAACAATCCTGCAAACGCAACATTACATGTAAATAACAAACAAAAATGTGATCATCGTATAAATGCATTAATCAAAACCATAAAATAATGAAATGAACCACTTGGTAGGTGAATAGGTCCACAAATATTCTCTTAAATTCTTTGTAAAAATGATGGAGATTCATAATTAATTTTGCTAGATAATGTTCTAATTACTAATTTTGCTTGTGAACATACATTACAATTATTCTCATTAGACAATAAAAATTTCAAATCTTTCAGTAGATGTCCATGAGAATTTTCAATAATTTTATGCATCATTGTTGATCCAGGATGACCAAAGCAATCATGCCAAAAAATAAAAGATTTTGGATCATATAACTTATCTTTTATGACTGTGTAACTTTCCATTGATTTTATCATCGTATAATATAAGTTAGATGAGAAAGCTAAAAGCTTTTCTAATATTTGTTTCTTTCCAAACGTGTTAGAAGTAATGTATCGACATTTTACATTATTCTCATTCATTGTTTCTATATGAAAATCATTACAATGAATGTCTTGAAAACCAAGTAAATTTCTTTTTTATTTAAGTGGATACAGAGCATTATAAATATATAATTTTCGTGCCTTTTGTTAATATGATCATTGCTCATCCACTACCTTCAATAAGATCTATTGGATCTGATATTGTGTTCACATTTGCTTTAATTAAATTTAAATTTAAAAAATACCTCTTATTTTGAAGAATCACATGTGTAGTTAAACTCTCAGCCAAACATATTTCTCCATCAAGCATTTTATTGAAATCCATATTCTTAAAACAAAAGTAAAAAGGAAATATATATTAAATAACATGAAAGAAACAAAGTTACATGAAGAAACATAAAATACATATTAAATAATATGAAAGAAATAGAGTTACATGAGCAAACATAAAATACAAGTTGAATTTTAATTATAATGAACATTTCCTTCACTAATCAAGTAATCAATTTTTTCATCTTTGTCTTGAAAGAATTCAGAAACATTGAGATGTGTAACATCCACTGGATTCGACATTCTTTCTTTTTGATTTTAAAGATGCCTAAAACATATCCACACGATGTCTGAAAGTACAACAATGTCTCCAAAAATGACTAGACATTTCACATATATCATAAGTGTTTTCTTGAGTTCTCTCATCATTTTTCCTTTTCTTTATGGTTCTTATAACCACAACGAGGTCAACAATAGTAATTTTTATTATGACCTTGGCCGCAATAATAGCCACGACCATGACCATGACTGTGGCTACGGCCACGGTTATGCCCATAGCCATGCCCATTTTCATAATTGTCATCATGATTATGTGAGATAGAATTTACTTTAAAAATTGGTTTTGTACCAACAAGATGGTCTTGATGATTTTTCATTAATAATTCATTATTATCTTCTACTCTAAGAATGCATGCAATCAAGTTAGAATATCTTGTATACTGACAGGCTCTATACTGTTGTTGTAGAACCATGTTAGAGCATGAAATGTTGTAAATGTTTTTTACAGCATTTTCTCATCAGTAATATAATTTCGTATAGTGCAAAATTATATTTATATACTGACTTAAAGTCTTGTAATTTAAGGACAAAAATTACCAACTTTAATGATTATATTTTTCGTCCAAATTACTCTAGAGGACATATAGGTCTTTTATAAGGAGATATTCTATTTTCAATGCTTAATGGAGCTGGTGACGTAAAACAATCTTGGCCTTGGCTTGAACTTGAAGGGATGAGTCATTATTATTATTTTATTGTATCACTAAAGCCCATAGTATCAATATGAATTTCAGCGCTCAGGATCTAGGATAAATAATTTTCACCAGATATATTTAAGGAGTTAAATTTCAATTTTGTCAAGTGAGATATTATCACAAAAAAATAAATAAAGATTAATGTAATGATTGATAAAGTGTAAATAATCAGTCTTACTTGTAAGAGGAATTTTACATAAATCTGTGGAAAATAAAGAGTAATGGAATAGAATACTTCCTGTACCAGAGCAAGATCGTGTTGATAACTTGTTATAAATTTAGATACAAAAACCTTTTCATTTGGTACACTCCTTGGTACACATGTGGAATCACCAATGAATTAAAACAATAAAAATTTCAGCAAAAGTAAGCTTCAGGCAATTGATAATTTGTTTCTAGGAGAAAAAAATTGAAATACAAGTGTACAACCCAAGGGGGGGTGAATTGGTGTTTTAAAAATTATCCTAATCAAATCACACAACAATCCAATCAATGCCTTAATAAAATTAAAAACAATAAATTCAATGAAAGCACAATAATAAATGAGTAAGAGAGGAGAAAGCAAACTCAAGGATTTTTACGTGGTTCGGCCATCCCCGCCTACGTCCACGCCTCCAAGCAACCCAAGCTTGAAGATTTCACTATCCAAGCCTTCCAAGGCTTCAAAAGCTTACAATTGACTTTCAAGGTGTCAATGAACCTTTACAACAAGGAGATTATCTCCCAATCTCTTCACACAAGTGTTTAAACACTCACAAAATTGATAAGGAAATGAAACTTTCAACAAAAACTCTCTCAAAGAGTGGATATACAAAATGATAGCTCAACGAAGATTTAATCTATAATGATTTTCGAATTTGAAGCTCAATATATGTTGTGTGAACTTGTTTTGGCTTGCTCGGATCACCAAAAATGAATTGGATTTGAGTTTATATAGTTGGAGCTCAAAAGCTAGCCGTTATGCACGTTCTGCCAGAAAACGGATCGCCGTTAACCATTAACGGTTAACCGTTTGGATTGGTCAAAGTTACCGTTGGACTGAATTTCAAATAAACGGTTAACCTTTTGTCACTATCGGTTCACCGTTAATTTCCAGAGACCTGCAAAACAAATTTGACTTAACCGTTCTTACTAAACGGTTCAAGGTTAGCAATCTGGAAATAAACGGTTCACCGTTTTCCGTAAACAGTTTACCGTTATTCCCAAGAAACATCATTTTAACAATCCTTTGTAGAACATATTTTTTAGAAATTATCGGTTAGTCATTTTCAATAAACGGTTAGCCATTTGATACAATAACTGCTACAGTGAACTGTTTATCAAAAATTATAATTTAACCTCAAAACTTTCTATAACTAAATTTTGACCCAAAACGTTATAAAAATTTACAAATAGGTCCAATTTCAGAATTTTCAAATAATGCTCGTTAATCCCAAACTTTCTAAAATTATGAAATGGCCCAAAATATTATGACATTTTTTAAATAAGCCCTTCTCCAGAATTTCAAATAATATTTGTTGATTTTAAAGTTTTCAAAACTCTTTCAATTAAACCATAAACTTAAAAAACAACCAATTTCATAAAATCATTTTTCCATTAAATATAAAACCTTTATAATGTGAAAATAATGCTTTATTTAAAACGTATAAAAATAATTTAAGTTTTTAAAAACTTAATCATTCTTAATCTTGTTTGTTATCATCAAAATCAACATTATGGATACATATATGCTAACAATCTCCCCCTTTTTTGATGACGACAAAACTTGCATGTATTTAAAGAATGATTCCACAAATTACTCCCTCTAAATGTAAGCTTCTCTTACAATTTAAGTAAATTAACAAATATAAATACATGTATTCTTCTCCCCCTTCATCATAAAAAAAAAAACTTAGTAGAAAAGAAAAAGATAGCAAATTTTTTGTATAAATTTAAAAACATGTATTTTTCTTCCCCTTCATCATAAAAAAAAAAAACTTAAAAGAAAAGAATGAGAGGAGTAAATTTGTTACCCATGTTGTCCAAGTATAAATTTTGACACATTCTCCCTCTAACAACAAGCACCACCTCAAATACAAGTTTGAATAATATCACTCCCAAATTATCATCATCACATAATTCATCAACCATAAAATAATCATGAATCATGATTCCATCAATTATGAAATCAACAACTCAAAACATAAAATTATCATATAAAACACCCATGTAATCAAATCATCAAAATATCTCAAAATCATCAAAATCATTACCATAATCACATATCAACCAAAAGAATACTCAAAGCGCATATTATTCTCCCCCTTTTTGACATCATCAAAATTGTATATTACTTTATCTCCCCCTTTGGATAACAAAAATGTTCAAAATGCATATTATCCAAAATAGAACAAGTAATAAGCCAAGCAAGGGAATGCAAGAGTCATAAGGGCATAATGTCAACAATCCAAGCTCTAAAAGTAATAACAAGACAACTAAACTCATCAAAGATTTAATGTGACATTTCAATAAAATTTAAAAAATCTCATATGCTTAAGAATCTCAAAATAAATGTATTTCTCCCTTACAAATAATATCTCCCCTCTTTATCATCAAAGAGAGTAAAAAGCTCCCCCTTTCAATTATTAAAATCTCAAAATAAGCATATTAGTTCAAAATTATCCAAAACATAAGTAAAGAACATAACCAACAATCATATCAAATACAATGTAATCATCAAAGCACATTATTTATCACAAATCTTAAGCAAAGCATAAGTACATAATGGTAATAGATAGATCATCAAAATCAACATTAGCTATTAAGATAAGCCATCATTATAAACTAAAGAACAAGTGATCAAATCCATAAATGCAATAAGTCATGTGTGAGAATTTTATAAATGAATGATGATATAACACAATAAATGATATATGAATTCACACATACTTAATAGATGGACAATGATGATAGACAATTAAGAAGATGAAATCATAAACCATACAATCACCAAAATCAAACAAATGCATCATGATAAGTTGGCACGCTACCATCATATATATCTATCCATGCATCATGATAACACATAATAATAATTCAATTATGTAAGCATACGACCATACTTTAAATTTAATCAATTATCCATCCATCACGATCTACTCAAAATAATCAATAGGCAAGATAATCTTATCCACACTATGCTAATGCACTTATTGTTATGATGAGATATGAAATACTTATTAATATTAAAAAACTATCACTTATAATCAATAAGGCAATAATTGTCATCTTACTCATCATTTTCTCTTAGATCATGATCAAGTGATTATCCTCACAAGCTTTCATCAAGGAACTCTCTACCATTCCTTGATTGCGGTACCTATTAAAAAAAAATATTCAAGTTGTGTGCTTTGGTACCCAAATATTCTTGGGTCCTTGAATGTTAGCAATTGTTTCTTTTGGAACCCAAACACATTTTACACCATAATATGCATTTCTTTTCACTGGACATCTATATTTCATATGACCATTTTGATTGCAATAATGACAAACAATTCTATGATCACTTGTGGAGGTAGCCTTAACAAAATAATTCTTATGATATTTTTGTTTCAAATTACGCTTATACCCAAGTCCTCCTTTATCAAACACACATTTTTGAGTGCTTAGCAATTTTTCTAAGTTCTTTTGACCACTTGTGAATTTTAAGACAATCTCATTTTAACTCATTGCTCTTCTTCTTAAGCACTTTATTTTCTTTCATTAATTCATCAAAATGTGATTTCTCATGCTCATACTTTGTTTACATGTAAATGATGCAATTCTATCATGTAACATTTCTTTATCTAATTCCAATTCTTTGATATTTTCATTTAATGAAACATTGGATTTTTGCAGGACATCTTTTTCATTTTTCAAGTCATTTACATGTGATTCTAGATGTTCATGTGAAGTGTTAAGTTTTTCAATTGATAATGCAACTCTGTCATGCAATGCTTTATTCTCTAATTCTAAGCATGTAATCTTTGCACTTAAGGATTCATTTTCATTTGTGAGCTCTACAATTTTCTTTTTAAGACACGCATTCTTTTTACCAATTTTTATCCAATTATCATGCAATTCCTTCAAAACATCATATAATTCATCATAGGTAGGATTACTTACTTTATCAAGTTTATCATCCGATTCATCTCCAAATGCCATAAGTGCCAAATTTGATATTTCATGAGATTCCTCCTCATTTGTAGTCTCCTCATACATAGCTTCAAGTTTTCTCCATATTTCATAAGCATTAGAACAATTTGAAACTCTATGAAATTCCTTTTTATCTAAGGCACAAAATAAAGCATTCATAGCTTTGGAATTTAAAGACATCATTTTCCTATCCAACTCACTTAAAACATTATTCCTGGGAATGAATGAACCATCACAAACTATTTTCCATATTTCATAATCTAAGGCTTGTAAAAAAATTCTAATTTTAGTTTTCCAATATGAGTAGTCATTACCATCAAATAATGGTGGCCTAGTGATGGATTGCCCTTCCATGAAAATTGAACTAATTTGGGTTGCTATTGATCTTTAACTCTAGACGGTTAAGTCTACACAAGAGCACCTTACTCTGATACCAAATGAAATACAAGTGTGCAACCCAAGAGGGGGGGTGAATTGGTGTTTTAAAAATTATCCTAATCAAATCACACAACAATCCAATCTAATGCCTTAATAAAATTAAAAACAATAAATTTAATGAAAGTACAATAATAAATGAGTAAGAGAGGAGAAAGCAAACTCAAGGATTTTTACGTGGTTCGGCCATCCCCTCCTACGTCCACGCCTCCAAGCAACCCAAGCTTAAGGATTTCACTATCCAAGCCTTCAAAGGCTTCAAAAGCTTACAATTAACTTCCAAGGTGTCAATGAACCTTTACAACAAGGAGATTATCTCCCAATCTCTTCACTCAAGTGTCTCACACACTTAAACACTCACAAAATTGATAAGGAAATGAAACTTACAACAAAAACTCTCTCAAAGAGTGGATATACAAAATGATAGCTCAATGAAGATTTAATCTATAATGATTTTCGAATTTGAAGCTCAATATATGTTGTGTGAACTTGTTTTGGCAAAACTAGCCGTTATGCACTTTCTGCCAAAAAACGGATCGCCGTTAACCATTAACGGTTAACCGTTTAGATTGGTCAAAGTTACCGTTGGGCTGAATTTCAAATAAACGGTTAACCTTTTATTACTATTGATTCACCGTTAATTTCCAGAGACCTGCAAAACAAATTTGGCTTAACCGTTCTTACCAAATGGTTCAAGGTTAGCAATCTGGAAATAATCGGTTCACCGTTTTCCGTAAACGGTTTACCGTTATTTTCCAGAAATATCATTTTAACAATCCCTTGTAGAACATGCTTTCTGGAAATTATCGGTTAGCCGTTTTCAATAAACGGTTAACCGTTTGATACAGTAACTGCTACAGTGAACTGTTTACCAAAAATTATAATTTTATCCCAAACCTTTCTATAACGATATTATGACCCAAAACGTTATAAAAATTTACAAATAGGTCCAATTTCAGAATTTTCAAATAATGCTCGTTAATCCCAAACTTTTTAAAATTATGAAATGGCTCAAAATACTATGACACTTTTCAAATAAGCCATTCTCTAGAATTTCAAACAATATTTGTTGATTTTAAAGTTTTCAAAACTCTTTCAATTAAACCATAAACTTAAAAAACAACCAATTTCATAAATCATTTTTCCATTAAATATAAAACCTTTTTAATGTGAAAATAATGATTTATTTAAAACGTATAAAAATAATTTAAGCTTTTAAAAACTTAATCATTCTTAATCTTGTTTGTTATCATCAAAATCAACATTATAGATACATATATGCTAACAAAAATGAATTGTAATAATAACCAGAAGGAAAGCAATATAGTAAGAGGAGCACTTATATTTTTTAATAATATAAGAACTTTAATTGGGAGAGCACTTCCATTGTTAATAATAGAAGAGTATAAATACTTCTATTTGGTGGAATCTACATCCACAATCCATGATTTACAACATAGATGTTATTGATTGACATCTTAATTGGTGCGTTGGAATCATAGTCATGTAAGGTGGAAATTTTTATTTCAATTTGATTTGGTTTAAAATATAATGGAATTCAAAGTTAGAATCCAATCGGTTTTTATTTTAGTTCTATTTGAAATCGAATCGAAATAAAACCAATCGAAAATAAAACTCGATCGAGTTTGCCAAAAACAATAAAAGAAAATAAAGTGTAAAGGAAAAATAGAACAAACCAACGCAAGTAAAATAATTCCCAATTCTTGCACCAATAACCATATCCCAAGCTAGCAAAACACACACTCAATCATTTACGCACACCACAGGCACAAGTGTAACCCTAAGCTATTAAGCGCTAATGACACTATCGTTGTTGTGCAGCTTCTAGTCGTTCATTGAGCTTATTTGCTTCCTCATTTGAGGCTTCCAACTGTTCTCACCTCTCCTAGCTGTCGTCGCTACCTCCTTCTTTCGTCGTCATTAGCCGCACATGGTATAATGGTTGTTTGTATTTTGTAGCAGTTCCAAATGATGCATAAATGTGACAATTGTTTTTTAGTTTATATAATGGTTGTTTATACTTTGTATTTTGTAATTCAACCAGGAAACAATCAGGTATTGAAAAATAAACAAATAGCTCATGTCCTAGCCATGAACAAAAAGAAGCATAGCTAAAATTAATCTCGATTATGAGTATCAAAAGACTAGAGACTGTAATAGAGTCAATAAAGGTGATAATTAGCCTCTGCTTAGTGCTTAATTAAATCTTGTTTTGGTCCTTAATTATCCCTAATCTTGACTCTGTCCAATTGCCCATTAATGGAGTTTGTGTACTGCCTTCTCAAAGCCATATGATATTTTCTTGGTGAATAATGTTTAACTAGATCTGGCTTTTTTGTTTACAACCATTGATGTGTCTTATGTTGATTTGTCTTATCTGTTAAGTATGTTTTGCGAAATTTTAATTGTTTCAGTAGTTCCCATTTGCACTAAGATATTAAAATTTTCATTTTTTTTTCAAGCTTTTGATTGCTCTTACTTTGTTATGTTTATACTATGGATTGATTTCAGATACTTGTCATGTTTGTCATTTAGAGATGTAATTTATTAACTCCAGTAGCTTGGTATTAAAGTACTCATTATTTATTTTTTGTTTTTGTTTTGTTAACTTTTAAAAAGACTTATTGATGATGCTCAGTAGTTCATATTTGTTTTTCATTTATTGACTTGGACTAGGATTTGAGATTTGGAATTTTAGGCAACAGCCTGGTGATTCTTGGAATTGAATTGTTGTAACATAAATTGATTCGAATAGAAATTTAGACCCAAATTTTCATATTGAAACAATTCGAAATGCGAACCCAATTGGACTGAATTTTCCAATCAAAATAGGTTGTAACTTAAACCAAAACCCAAATAACTTGAATCAAAACTCAATTTACCGACTTATAAGTGTCACATGCTCTGTATAATGGTACAAACATCTCCAATAACAAAATTTCTATTCACTATAGATCTATGGAACGGAAGCTTTATTGCCAGAACTATTAATACCATTGTGTAGAGTATTAAGGATAAATTCTTACCAAACATATCTCAATGATTATGGTCAAACATATGGTCCCCGTGATGGAATCAAATCTTTAAAATCTCCATGATTATTTCCAACATATCCCAACGATTATGGTTTCCATAATTATTGGCTTTTACTTATTAATTTCCAGCTTGTATATTGATCATCATTATATAGACAGCTCCTGAAATATAGCTTGTCTATGGTTAAACTTTCATCTTTTTAATTAACTTCACTCGTGTATATATAATGATGGAAAATCATTGAATAAAATTAAAGCTTTTCATTCTTCCTTTATCTTTTGCATGGTATCAGAGCATCAAAGCTCCAACAAGTGATTCAAACCTAATTATATCATGGCTGAACAAACTGCCAATACTACTCAAAATTCTGAGATCACCACTCCAACAACTGGGGCCACTTCCAACATCAGCCTATACCCCTTATTATCATTAATGTAGCTGCTCAATTGCCACTGAAACTTACTCCAACAAACTATCCCCCTTGGCATGCCCAATTTAATTCTTTTTTACTTGGCTACAATTTTTTAGTGATACTCCATGTCTAGAAGCCACTGAAACCCAAAATGAGGTCATTACTGAGTCTCTCATGCATTTTATTGCTTCTGCAACAACTTTTCGTAAGCTTGGGACAAGAAATCTTTGAATTAATACAAAACTTATGAAGGCTTCAAAGTTTCTTATTTTTGCTCTCTTACTTCTATCTTGTTACGATGATTTGCTTGAATGCTGGAACTATTTTTGTTTTTTGTTTTCTCATAAGTTATGAAATAAAATTACATGTAGTTGTGTGATAAACAATCTTGATGGTTAATGGACTGATATTCCATATTGTTGCATGCATGTTATAGAACATTATTTTGATAATACTTGTTTTAATTATCTATTTCAATTAACCGTCCATTTAGTGATACTAGCTAACAAAGAGCCCAAAAAAGGTTTGACTTAGTGAAAAATATCAAAGCAATACTTGATTTTAGATTGGGTTTTCTTATTTGAGTTTAACTTGATTAGAAAATGATTATGCTTAATCTAAAATTTTTGATGAACTAGATATAGGGATTCACATTGTAGGGTAGTTAGAACTTATATTAGCATAACAATTAG
This sequence comes from Citropsis articulata, assembly GCA_030449925.1. Lineage (NCBI taxonomy): Eukaryota > Viridiplantae > Streptophyta > Magnoliopsida > Sapindales > Rutaceae > Citropsis > Citropsis articulata. The sequence continues at coordinate 310,214 of JASUUH010000079.1, forward strand.
TCACTATTAAGTTGCATTAAGATATAAGATATTCAACAAGCGAAAGCTAAAGGTATGTAAGGATTCTCTCTCGTGCTGTAGCAGATACTGTAACAACAGAACCAAAAGTTAAGAACATAGTTAAAACTATTATATGAGTTTAATTACTCAAATATTCTATTTTCATTAATTAATCTCTTGTGTTTAAGTTTAAATTCTTCTTAATTACATTTTATTTATTGTCTCGTTAACTTTAGGAAATCAACTTTGTCAATTGTTCTTTTATAATTAATTTAAAAATTACACTAATAAGGTTGTTATAGCAATTACTATAACATCAATCCTTGTGGAGATGATCTCAAATTCTCATCATTATATTACTTATTTTGTACACTTGCACATTGACACCTATAGCATTAGAAATCATACAATAAGTTTTTGGCGTCTTGTTAGGGATTAGTGCTTATTGTGATTTATGAAGTCAATTTTAATTGATGCAAAATTTTAATCTTTTTTTTGTTTATTGTGTTTGCAGAATTGCTCTAGAAACAATTGTATGTGCAAATACAAACCTATTGAATTATTTGATCCAAAAATTGAAAGAACTACGAGGAGATTTAAGGCAAGAGAATAGGAATTTAAAAGTTGCTGCAGACATGGATGATTTGCAAAATATGGGAAATTTGAACCCGCAAGGAGACATACAACCAGTTAATGGTCAAAAAGATTAGAATGGGCAAAACATTCAAGGACAACTAAGGAACAACAATATTATCTACTTGGCAGATGATACAGATAGAGCCATTAGAAACTATATCGTGTTGACCTTTCAAGCAATACAAGCTAGAATAGTTAGAGCCAAAGTGCAAGCTTCCAATTTCGAACTCAAACCAGTGATGTTTCAGATGTTATAAATAGTGGGGCAATTCAATGGATTGTTATCAGAGGATCCTCATCTTCATCTTAAACTGTTCTTAAGGGTGAGTGATGCTTTCAAAATTACTAGAGCATAGCAAAAAGTATTAAGGCTCATATTTTTCCCATTTTCTTTAAGAGGTCGAGCAAGGGCATGGTTGAATTCTTTGCCACCAGATTCTATCACAACATGGAATGATTTGGCTGATAAATTTTTAATAAAGTATTTTCCCTCGACCAAGAATTCAAAGTTGAGGAATAAAATCACATCATTCCATCAACTCGAAGATGAAAGCTTATATGATGCATGGGAAAAATTCAAGTAGTTACTCAAGAGATGCCCTCATCATGGTATTCCTTGCTGTATACGGTTGAAAACTTTCCACAATGGGTTGAACCCAAGCACTAGATTGATGGTAGATACTTTAGCAAATGAGGCTTTATTGTTTAAATCTTACACTGAAGCTTATGAAATTTTAAAGAGAATTGCTAATAACTGTTGAGTGTTAGAAAGTGTATATTTATAAAGGAGAAAATCGTCATTTTACACTTCAAGTCTCACTAACATTGCTATTTTTATTTATTTAAGTATTTTGTTATTTAATTACGTATGTTTCATTATAATTAGTTATTTTATGTATTTTAGGGGTATCACGATCATTTCACAATGAACGGGTGATCAGACAGCAAAACGGACATCACATTTGAACTCAGGACGATCGAAAACCTTAGAAGGAGCATAAAAGGAAAAATATCATTGTTCACATATACGGAACTATTCATACGTATAGTACTGTTCATGATACTGTACAAATAGTATTACTGTGCAAAAACCGGTTTACTGTGCAAATAGTGGTCAAACCGTGTGAACTGTGCAAATAGTGTTACTGTTCAAATAGTGGTATTGACGTTGTTGATGATGGTGGCGCGATCTGGCGTCAATGTTTTAATCCGATGGTCATGATTCACTCAATGTACCTATAAAAGGGGCTTCCCCCACAATTTGATATCCACAGATTCATTTCTAAGCTTAGATTTTGTAATACCTTCTCATTCTTGTATTAAATATGTATTTAAAAAAATTTCCATTTATACACTTAGTTCAAATATGATTAGATAATTTTCTTTCAGCTTGGGTTGAAGGTGAAGTCTCAACATGTTCCATGGGCTTTATTTGGTAAATTTATTTTCTATTCCCTCTAATATTTGTGGTTGTTTTGATTTTCGACAAATAATAATAGTCTTGTCTAGATACCGCCCTGGTTAAACCGGCACCCTAGTACAAGGTTATTATTATTTGGCACGATAAGCCCTTAGCACCATACTTATTTGAGCGTGGTTCATGAGGTGTGGAATCCCCCCTCATGATTTAATTGGTATTAATAAGAAATATTTAGCCCATGGAGCATGTTGATGCAGATCCGAATACCCAAGTGCTTCAAGTATAATAGTTTCCATTTCAATTTACTCTCGCCATTTTAATTTAAATTCTAGCACATTTTAATTTAAATTCTAGCATATTTTAAATTCCTTTCACCATAAATCTAATCACCCATTTAAAAGAAAATTAATTCTACACATAATTAAAATCAACCTCCTCGTGGGATCGACACTCGTCACCATTGATCTATTCTACAATAGATTCGTGCGCTTGCGAGTTCAATAAAATTTGCACAACAATAACAATTATCAATGGCTATCAACTAGATAAGCTGCAGCAAGAGAAGCAGCAGGAGTACACAGTGTGGATGGATTTACAGCATTTTCAGCCCAAGTAACCTTATTAACAAATATAGTAAAGGTTATGATTACTGCTCCAGCAATTGTCAATCAACTTGTTAAAATCTCTTATGTTTATTATGGAGAATAACATCTATATCATAATTGTCCTAGGAATCCAACTTCAATCAATTATGTGGGCAACTTCAATAGACAAAATTAGAGCAACCCATATTCAAACAACTATAATCCTGGATGGAGACAACACTCAAACTTCTCTTAGAGCAATCAGAATTAGCTTGCTGCAACATCTAATGGACAAAATAAACTTGTTCAGCCACCTAGTTTTTACCAACAAAATTAAGGGCAAAGAAACGCCTGTAATGATCAGTTTAGTTTTCTTGAAACTCTTATTATGGAGTATATTGCGAAGAATGAAGCAGTTGTCCAAAGTCAGGCTGTGTGTTGTAAAATTTAATGCAATTGTTATTGGTGTCAATATGCAAGTGTACACAACAAGTAATAAAGCGATGAATATTCAAGATCGTCTCCATAAGGATTGATGCTACTCGAGATGCTACAACAATCTCAACAGTGCACTACTTCTTCTAACTTAACTTAGAGGAATTAATAAGATTGATTAACTAATGAAAATAAAAATCAATAACGTAAAATGTAATGATGAATTCAATAGCATGTAAAATACAAAAATTGAATCAATAAGAATGGAGTAGTTGAGTGATCAAAGTCTCTTGATGGGCTGATTGTTTTGTTCATGTTAAATCTAGTTGCTACAGCACTGGGCAGAATTACCATGCATCCTCATCTATCGCGTGTTGGATATCTTATATGTTTATACAACCTAACAGTGACCAGTTGTTATGTTAACATAAGATATGACATTACAAACTAATACTCTTACTACCCTACAAGGTGAATACTTATATATAGTTCATCACTAATCTTAAGTCAAGCATGGCCCTTTTGGGACTCAAGTTTAAACTCAACTCAGGAAACTCAACTTAAGACCAGTATTGCTCTAATATGTTCCACTAAGACAGACCCTTCTGTGGCTCTCTCTTAACTTGTATTATCAAATGGGTGGTCAACCGAAATAATAAATGAAATATACTTTTATTAAAGTAAATGCTACAGCAAACATCCGGCAACTTATAAGTTCAGTCACGAACTCATCTAGATTATTTGTCACTCAACTACAACTTGTTAACAGATATGTTTTCGTATTGTTGATTTTGATGATAACAAATAAGATTAAGAATGATTAAGTTTTTAAAAGTTTAAATTATTTTTTATACGTTTTAAATAAATCATTATTTTCACATTTTAAAGGTTTTATATTTAATGGAAAAATGTTTTTATAGAATTAAGTTGTTTTTCAAGTTGTGAACTGAAATGAAAAAATTTTACAATCTTTGATTTTAATAAATATTGTATTTCACAATTTCACTAGTTTTTGAAAAATAATATTCTCTGTAAAATTCTGTAAAAATGTGTAACTCTGGGCGTAAACGGTGAACCATTTATTTTAATGGTTAACCGATAAAATTCAGAAAAAGGGTTATTTCTTAAGCTTTAACCGATTAGCATACAAACCAGATAGAAGTAAACGGTGAACCGTTATTTTTAATGGTTAACTGTTAATATGCAGAAATGAATTTTGTGCTAATCTCTTACCGTTTAAAGGAAAACTGGTTACTGGAATTGAGAGTTGAAGAAGTCAGTGTTCAAACGTTTGAGAGCGAGTATCAATCTTATGATAGTATCAGTGTTCAAACAACTGAGAGTTGAAGAAGTCAGACAAACCATAGAGATATTACAGCTTACTAACAGATTTCATGCATATCCGCAGGGGAAGATTGAAAATGTATTGGTTAAGAAGGATAAATTCATTTTTCTAGCGAATTTTATAGTGTTAGATTTTGAGGTAAATAAAGAAGTATCAATTATTTTAGGCAAACCCTTTCTAGCCACAAGAAATACTATAATAGATGTTAAAAACGAGAGCTAACCATGCAAGTCAATGATTAGCAAGTTACCTTTAATGTGTTGGAAGTAATGAAGAGTCCTGATAAGGTGAAAGACTGTCATTTTGTCAGTGTTATGCAGCTTGCTGTCACAGAGAGCTTAAATAATTATTGCCGCAAGGAAGAGATCAAGGTTGTCACATTTAAAGAACTTAAGGATGAAGATGCTGCCGCAGCTTATATAGCACGATTAGACGAGAAACAACCTGTTAGGACTGACAGACATTTTGAGTCCCTAGATCTTTCAAATAAAGAAGTGAAACCTGTTGTATTAATAATTGAATTACCTCATGTTTTAGAATTAAAACTTTTATCTTCACATCTAAAATATGTTTATCTTGGTGACAATAACACATTACCTGTAATCATTTGATTTTCTTTAAATGCAGATTAAAAGAAGAGCTTGGTGGATGTGTTGGGAAGATATAAAAAGGCCATTGGATGGACTATGGCAGATATTAAAAGAATCAGCCCATCTATATGGATGCACAAGATTCTACTAAAGGACTGCTACAACAACTCGGTAAAGCAACAAAGAAGATTAAATCCTATTATAAAGGAAGTTGTGAAGAAAGAGATCATCAAATGACTTGATGTTGGAATCATCTAGCCAGTATCTGAAAGCTTTTGGGTGAGTTCTGTACAATGTTTTCCAAAGAAATGTGGAGTAACGGTTGTAGCAAATGAGAAAAATGAGCTCATTCCCACAAGAACAGTGACTGGATGGAGAGTTTTCATAGTTATAAGAAGCTAAATAAAACCGACCATTTTCTATTACCTTTCATAGATCAAATGTTAGACAGACTTGCTGGAAAAGAGTAATGTTGTTTCTTAGATGGGTATTCAGGCTACAATCAAATTGCCATAGCACCAGAGAATAAAGAGAAGACAACATTCACTTGTCCTTATAGAACCTTTCATTTCATAAGGATGCCATGTAGTTTGTACAATGCTCCAACAACCTTTTATAGGTATATGATGTCCATCCTTTTAGATATGGTTAAGCAAATGCTAGAGGTACTTATGGATGATTTTTCAATTTTTAGGGAATCTTATAATAATTGTTTACATAATTTAGAAAATATGCTTAAAAGATATAAAGGGACAAACTTATTACTGGATTGGAAAAAATTTCATTTCATGGTACATGAGGGAATAGTCCTGGTCATAGGATCTATAAAAACAGAATAGAGGTGGATAAGGTCAAAATAAAGGTGATTGATAAACTTCTACCACCCACTTCAGTCAAGGGTATAAGGAGTTTCTTGGGACATGTAGAGTTGTATAGAATATTTATTAAAGATTTTTCCAAAATATCAAAACCTTTATGTCAGCTGCTGGAGCATGACAAGCCCTTCCACTTTGATGAGCACTGTCTAAAGGCTTTTCTTGCATTGTAAAAAGCTCTTATTACAGTACCTGTTGTTATAGCACCTGACTGGAGTTTACCTTTTGAGTTGATGTGTGATACTAGTGACCATTCGGTTGGAGCAGTGCTAGGGTGAAGGAAGAACAAAATTTTTTCACTCTATTTATTATGCTAGCAAAACTTTAGTTAGTGCTAGCATAATAAATTACACTATCACTGAAAAGGATTTACTAGTGGTTGTCTTTACATTTGACTAATTTAGAGCCTATTTGGTTGGCACCAAAGTGACTATTTACATATATCACTCAGCTATAAAGTATTTGATCTCAAAGAAGGATGCCAAACCAAGGTTGATAAGGTGAATCCTATCATACAAGAGTTTGACTTAGAAATCAAAGATAGAAAAGGGACAGAGAATCAAGTAGCAAATCATTTTTCAAGACTGGAAGTAGATGAAAGCACTCTGACTAAGCAAGAGATTACATAAATATTTCTTAATGAGCAACTGCTAATACTACAGCATACACAGATACTACAGCAATCTAGATTGCCATGGTATGTAGATTTTGCTAATTACTTAGTGAGTGGATTGTTACCACCTAATATGAATTACCAACAGAAGAAAAGAATTTTCCATCATGTTAAAAGTTATCATTGGGATGATTCTTACTTATACAAGATGTGTTGAGACCATGTGATCAGAAGATGTGCACTTGATGAAGAAATTCCGAACATACTGTAATCATGTCATGCTGTAGCATATCAAGGACATTTTGTATGACACAAAACAACAGTCAAAGTTCTACAATCAGATTATTACTGACATGTTATTTTTAAAGATGTTCATGAGTTTGTTAAATGTTGTGACAGGTGCCAAAGAACAAGGAATATCTCTTAAAAGCATGAAATGCCATTAACCAATATTTTAGAAGTTGAGCTCTTTAATGTTTAGGGGATAGACATTATGGGTTAATTCTTAATTTTTTTGGGAATTTATACATTCTAGTTGTTGTAGATTATATGTCAAATGGGTGGAAGTTATAGCACTAACCACAAATAATGCCAAAGCCATGGTGAAATTTCTTCAAAAGAATATTTTTACAAGATTTGGGACTCTTAGAGCAATCATCAGTGATGAAGGCACTCATTTTTACAACAGAGTATTTGTTGCAGCATTAGGTAAATATGAAATTAAGCATAAGATTGCTAAAGCATATCACCCTCAGTCTAATGGTCGGCAGAAGTGTCCAACAAGGAAATAAAAAAGATTTTAGAAAAAGTGGTGAATTCTACTAGAAAAGATTGGTCTCTTAGACTACATGATTCCTTATGGGCCTACCTCACAGCTTACAAGACACCACTTAGCATGTCTCCATACAGAATTGTTTACGGCAAAGCCTACCATTGCCATTGGAGTTAGAGCATAAAGTATATTGGGTACTAAAACAGCTGAACATAAACATGCATGCTACAGCAGAGCAGAGGTAGTTTTAACTTTGTAAGCTCGAAGAGTTAAGATTGTTCTCCCATGAAAATGTAAGGATTTACAAAGAGAAAACAAAACAATGGCATGATGAACACATCCAGCAAAGGGAGTTAATTCTAGGCCAGCAGGTTTTGCTATACAACTCTAGATTAAAACCTTTTCTAGGAAAGTTAAAGTCCAGATGGCCAGGGCCTTTTAAACTCATCAACATATATTCTTATGGTGTTGTAGGTCTAAAGGATTAAAGAACAGGCTAAGAATTTATGGTAAATAGGCAATGAGTTAAACATTATATTAATGACGATTTACACAATTCAAGGGAGGATTTATGCCTTACCAACCCCGCCTAGACCTTAAATCAAGTGCTAATTGAGAGGCAACCCAATAACCGAAGAAAACTTTAAATTTACAAATAATTTGTTTTAATTTTAGTTAGTGTAGTCTTTTTATTAAATTAATTTTGTAGGTTTTAATTTATGTTCTCGGTTTTTCTTTATCACTTTCTTTCTTTCAGTAAAGGAAACAAATAGGTTGGAAACATAACTAAGATGACTAATAGAATTGCACAAAATGTCAAAAACTCAGAATGCTACAGCATCACTTGTAGCAGTATGAAGTCAGGGAGCCAATATTAAGGATAAGCTACTAATGTTTATGCTGCAACATTATTCGATTGCTCCAACAACTTGTCATTCAGCAATAAAAATTTTTTACAGTTGTAGATGACAGAATTCCGTCAATTTTACCCTTTGGATGGCTGATACACTGATGTTAGCAAATCAGTCCTTTTCAAAATCAAATTTGTCATACTCATTTAACTTCATGACACATATCTAACCTTTCCTTCTTCCAAGTGGTTTCAATAATTAAAAGGATTTACTTCCATAACCATCCTGTTATTTAATTACCTTTTTCTTTATAATTTTTATGGCTATAAATTAGGGATTTTTCTTTACCTATTTTATATCAACTTCACTTCCATATCTCACCAACTTTTATCTCTCGATCGCCATCATTTTTCTCTTGATTTTTTTTAAACACATTACTACAGTAATGCCGAAAATCAAAGAAAGAGCTAGATGATTGAAAAATCCCGAACGCTTCCATAGTTACAAGGCTGAGGAGAAATTTGAAGATATCATCGAGCCCATAAAGTTTATGCAGGAAAAGGGTTTTCAATTTCCTCTGATTAGTGTTAAAAATTGTATATTTATTAAGGGATAAAAATGTTATTTTGTGCTATTAATGTAATTTATATTTGTAATTGTGTAACATATTGTGAATTTCTAATTACTTTTCTAAGTATTTAATTTTGTATATTTTTATGTGTTTATTAGGTAAAAATAATAATTTCATGCAATTTGAGGCTCCAAATATATGTATAGATGTCAAATTTAGATTCTAAAAGTTCGAGAAATTATGTCATTATCAAGGAGGATCCAAGACTTTTGTTGTAAATTTTTTAAGTTTTCACTACTATAAATATGCTAATTGTAAAATTATAAGTTTTTATCATGTTATGATTGGTAATTACGAGTGGAATGTGTTGGATGTGCTAGAGTAGATTAAGTTAGGTTTATGTTTTATTAGTGGGACAAATATAAGGTTAAGATTTAATTAGATTTATTTATTTGTGTGGTGTGGATTTACTATGTATTAGTATAAATAGAGAGGGTGAGAACACACCTCTCTACATCTTCTCTTCTCTTTTTTCCTCCTCCCCCCAAATTCTTCTTTTTATCTCTATTTGTAATATATTTTCAATCAATAAAATTAGTTTTATTCAATTTTCAAATTTCCTTTTTTAATTATGTATTTTTCAATTTTAATAATTTCCTTTATTTAAAAAATATTTAGCTAAATATTCATAGTTAGAGGAATGTGAAACTCTTAGTAAAAAAAGTATGATTTAATCAAATCCTACTTTTAATTTACAAATTGAATTTTTTTCTATTTAATTTTATCCATATTTTATATTTTAAAATTTTAATTTATTGTAGACAAACATGGGAGTGTGGCACAATGAATTCTTAATATCTAAGTATAAAATATGGTAAATGGTATTTTGACTTATTGTAAACAAGTTAAGTTTTGGCACATTAAGTTCTTAATTCATAACAAAATAAATAGAAAAATAATTTAAATTTATACAATTAATCTTTTGGGAAATAAAACAAAAATAAAAAATTTTGTTAAATTATATTTCTTACTAGGAGTGAATCCATAACCCTAACTAATTCAATTTCATAGTTTTTCTTAAATTAAATTGCATATTTTTTATTTTTATTTTTTTGATAAACTTAAATAAACAAATTAAATCCTTTCTTTATAGATTGACCTTATATTCACTGAATTATAATATAACAAGACACTCTTATACTTGAGAGTTAGAAATCACTTTTAAGTCGTGTCATCCTCAACGGCTATCAGGAACAATCAATACAATCCATGCTGCTGCAACAAAGCGAGGTGAGCTAGACTTTTGTACTAAAAGGGACCCTGTGCTACCAATTGTTTAAGAATTTTACTCCAACATGCTGCAACATGACCAATGCACGGCCCTGGCAAGGAAAGTTCAAGTCCCCTAAGATTTGAGAGTAATTAATGCTTCCTATAATTTACCATTGGATATTGATTGTGCATATTCCAAAATAGTTGAAAGTATGACTACTAAGAAATGAGGTGATGTGTTTAAAACCCTTACGATGTCAGGTAGTTCATGGGTGAATAAGGAGGGCAAAGTAGTGAATATGATTGACTTGAAACCAATAGCAAAAGTGTGGGTGAAATTTTTAAAATTCAGACTGATGCCCACCACACACTCCACCACTGTGTCTTTATAAAAGGCTTATTTGTTATATATCATTTACCAATTGATGTTGGGAAAATCATAAAGAGAGATTAGAGAATATGCTATAAAAATGATAAAGACTGCTGCTTTATTGTTTCTCTCACTTATCACAAGCATCTGTGTAGTGTCTGGGGTGAAAATATTTGCCAAAGATGAAAAAATTAAGAATGAAGGCGCTCTTACTGTGCGAACTACAAAAAGAATTTCTAAGGAAGCTGTTGCTACAGCAACACCAGAACATGTTGTCGTAGCTAGAGCAAAGAAGGTCATTGATATTCAGAGGAGGTTGTAAAAATTAAGTGATAGCATCAATGAATGTGTAGAGGCATAGAAAGAAGAAAATCAAAGGTTCTGAAATTACTTGATACACCTTGAAGACCATATGCATCAGTTTACAACATACATGAAGAAAAAGAACAACAACTTCCTTGACATCTTATTGCAACAGAGAAAGCAGCAACCAAGAGTAAAGATAAAACAAAATCTGAGGAAGAATAACCACCAATAGAGAAAAAGAAATAAGCGAAGGAAGAAGAACTAGAAGAAGATAAGGAACAAAGTACAGAAGAAGAATCAAAAGAAGAGCAGGATAAGGCACCTCCAGTGGTGCCTTCTAAGCGTAAAGGGGCACAACCCTTTAGAGATGCAGCAGTGCAAGCATCAGAAGAACTAGAACCTAAGAAAGCAAAGTCTGATCAGCCCACACCTCAAGAAGCTGCTGGTACCACATCAACTAGTCCAAGTAAAAAGAAGAAGAAATTAATTACTACAACATGGATCTCACCTAGGAAGAGTGCCCCAAATGAAGCCCAGCAATTTCGCCCACCGTCACAAGATAGGTCTTCAATAAGAAAGGAGTACCACTTGCCAGCCTATTCGTTTTCAATTTCTAAACTTTTTATTATATTTTCTTTTGTTTGTTTGCAATATCTGCCTACATGTTTTTAGTTTAGATTATGTACTTATGAAGACACAGCACCTCTTAAATTTGGAGGGGGGGAGAGGAAGTTGTGTTCTAAATATGTTAAACAGTATGCATGAAGTTTAGTTTATTTTTTTATGTGATAGTGAATGTGTGGTGTGTGAAAAATTTTAAGTTTTCATTTAAAAAAAATTGTGTGATTAAATATATAGCTATGTTATTTAGTAGTAGTTTTTTATTAAAAAACAACCAATAAGGATGATCTAAGTGATGAATAATAGGTTACCTTCAATTAATGACAGTTCTGGATAAAGTTTGAGTTTGTCTTGACACTTTTTTTTGGTTGAGTATGTGAGTATGCTATAGCAAAACTTAGTAGAATAATGGATTGAAAATAACACAAGCTTGGGGGAACTTAGAAACTTTTTTAGAATTTAATGCAAATTGTGTTGACATGGAATAAATTCTGCTCTAATGGCTCAGTTGCTGAGTAACTAGGAATGTGTGTGTACCCTACATTTAGACTTGAGTAAAACGATAGCAAGAGTTATGAGTATTGTTGTAGCAAGAATGAAAAAAAAATTAGGTCCTCTGTCAAGGATATTGAGTAGCAATTATCTGTTCATGAGCCTCATGTCCAGTCTTGAGTAAAAGCTATCCAAAAATAAAGACCACTGTAGCAGCATCTTAAACGTTATTGCTGTAGCAACTCTAAGTTGTACATTGATGAATTAATTGATGTCATTAGTACCCCTGATAGATATTCACATGAAAAATTGATGTCATACTAAAGAGTAATTATTAACCAAAAAACAAAAAAAAAAACTTATGATTGCTACAGCATAATTTGCAGTTTTATAACTTGTGTTTCCCCTATGAATAAAAATGTCTTTATAGTTTTATCTTTGTGATATATTAAGTGATTGAGTATTGCTGCAGCAACTATATCAAAATGCACACACGCACATAAGACAGAATGAAACCTAAGTCTAGAATTGGATCTGTTATTGGTAATCTTATACAAGAAGAAAGAAATCTAAGGGTTGTTGAAAAATCAAAACAATCTAAATGATAAAGCTTATCTATTTGTTCATTGCATGATTGTGTATTTTAATTGTTAGGTTTGTTAATGTTAATTGAGGACAAGTAATGGGTTAAGTTTGAGGGTGTGATAATTACATGAAATAAGAGTTATCATGGTATTTTTAGGCTTAAATCAACATTACTTAGAGAGTAAATGATATGTTTTCGTTGCATTTTAGTTACATTTTGTATGAGTAGTCATTTAATTTTAATTACAATAAAATTCATGTGTTTTTATATTATTGAGTGCTCTGATTACGTGCATAATTGTAGCGATCAAGAAGCTCAAATTGTATGGGTGGAATATCGCAACAGCATGCTTGCAAAGTTATAAAAGAATTTGGATGCAATGGAATTAAAGTAAGTTTGAAATAATGAAGATGTTGGGATACGAGTACTGAAAACAAGAAAGACGTACTGTGAGTAACAATAAACGAGATTTCACGCATTAAATATAAGATTGTAATCTAAAGTTTCCAAAAATAAGAGATTCACTGCCATATGTTTCTATTAACCCTAATTTCGACTTATAAAAAAGCACACATTACAATAGAAAAGAGGGCTGTCATTGGAGAAAGGGAATTAAGAAACAACACAAGAGAAAATAAAGATCGAGAGATAGAATTGAGGACGGTAACAACATCAAGCGAATTCATAAGGATGAGCGGATTTCAACTCTTATTCTTGCCCTCTTGTTTCTATCTTGTTATGATGATTTGTTTTGAGGCTAAAACTATTTTTGTTTTTGTTTTCGTTTTCTCACAAATTATGAACTAAAATTACGTGTGGTTGGGTGATAAACAATATTGATGGTTTATTGATTGATATTATATGTTGCTGCATGTTGTTTTGATAATACTTATTTCAATTCTTTATTTTAGTTGACCACCCGTTTAGTGATATTAGCTAAGAAAGAACCTTAAAAAGGTTTTACTTAATGAAACATATCAAAGCAATACTTGGTTTTAGATTGGGTTTCTTAAGTTGAGTTTAACTTTATTCGAAAAGAGTCATGCTTAATAAAAAAATTGTGATGAACTGGATATAGGGATTCACTTTGTAAGGTAATTAGAACTTAAGCGTGTAATACTATGTCTTATGTTGGCATAATAATTGGTCTTTGTTATGTTGTATAAAGATATAAGACATCCAATATGCGACAATTGACATCCAATATGCCACAATTGAGGATACATAAGGATTCTGCCCAGTGCTGAAGCAGATACTATAGCAACTGAACCTAGAATTAGAAGAAATAGCCAAAACCATGAAGAGAGTTTAATCACTCAACTACTTCATTCTTATTGATTTTATCCTTGGTAGCAGAGCTATGTTATTGTTGAGTGATTGTGTGATTAAGTTGTTGTCATTACTTGAGGACAAGTAATGGTTTAAGTTTGGAGGTGTAATAACTTTATGAAATGGGAGTTATCATGGTACTTTTAGACTTAAATCAAGATTACTTAGAGAGGAATTGATGTGTTTTAGTGCATTTTAATAATAGTTTACATTAACATCTATTTTAGTTTAAGTTTAATAAAGTTTGTTTGATTTCAAATAATTGTGTGCTTAAAATTTATATATAATTGTAGGTAACCGAAAATTCAAATTTCAAGGAAAGGATGTTGTTTTAATGGGCTTACAAAAAGGACAAAAGAACATGGCTATGGAAGAATTGAAGCAAGTCTATAACAGTACAAATGCTGTAGTCATTGTTGTAGCAACCATTACTGTAGCAATTCTTAAGCATTGATAGAAAATGAGGGCGCACGCCTTATACTTCTATTTAATTTAAGTTTTAGCTATAAATGAGGGCGCACGCAAAGGGAAAGTGGAGGCCGTGAACCAAGATCAAAAACTGAAAAGAATCGAAAAGGAGAGACAGAATTTAAGAGCAAGAATCAAGGCTGAATCAGTGGGAAATTTGCAGGAGACAATTGGAATTCAGTCTTATTATTTTCTTGATTTCATGCTTATTCTTGGATCATGAAGATATATTTAAAAGCTGACACTTTGTTGTTTATTCTTCTTTCGCAAATTATGAACTAACTTAATTGTGATTGAGTGATAGACAATCTTAATAGCTTTTTGACTAATTTAATATGTTGCTGCATGTTTGCTATAACATTTTATTTTGATAGGACTTGTTTACATTCATTATTTCGGCTGCTACCCATTTAATGTTACAAGCTAAGAAAGAGCCACAAAAAAGTCTATCTTAGTGGAACATATCAGAACAATACTTAATTTTTTATTGGGTTTCCTAAATTGAGTTTAACTTAATTTCAAAAGGTTATACTTAATTTAAAATTAGTGATGAACTAGAAATAAGGATTCATCTCGTAGAGTAAATAGAACTTAAGCGTATAATGCTATATTTTAAGTTGGCATAACAATTGGTCACTGTTAAATTCCATCAAGATATAAGACAACCAACATGCGACAACTGAGGATACATGAAGATTCTGTCAAGTGCTGTAACTGTAGCAACTGAACCTAGAATTAAAAAAAACAGTCAAAACCACGAAGAGAGTTTAATCACTCAACTGCTTCATTCCTATTGATTTTATCCTTGTGTGTTACATGAAAATTTACTTTTTTGCATATCTATTTCTTGTATTTTATTACGTAGTTTATTAGTTTAATTGTTCAATCTATTTTTAATTAATGCAAACTCACTATTACAATTGATGTAGCAAGTTAGATAGCATCAATCCTCGTAGAGACGATCTTAAATATTTATCGTTATATTACTTGTTGTGTACACTTACACATTGACACTAATAACATTTGGATTCACACCAACAATGGGTCACTCTGCAAAATGATGTTATCCTGTTAAACCTGCTCCTAAACTGTTCCAGTTCCCAACTATGCCACTTCTTTCTAGAATCAGAATCCAAACTAGTTGTTTGATATCGGACCCTTTCATCACATCACTACAGATTTACAAAATTTTTCCCTTCACTCAAATTATGAATGCCATGATGATATCATATTAGGTGATGGATTTGGGTTATAAATAACTCATGTTAGGACAACCTAACTCTCTTTATCCTCCCATATTTTTTCCTTAAAAAATGTTCTTCGTGTACTTTTTATGAAAAAAAAAAACTTAATTTCTGTCTCTCAATTCTATAAGTCTAACAATTCTTTTATTGAGTTCTCACCCACTTGCTTTTTAGTGAAGGGTCTTTACGCACAAGGGCGACACTGTTCAAGGGCCGAATAAGAATAATACCTATAAGTGGCAATCGATGTGGCATGAATCTACTAGCATGGCTTTTGTGGGCGTTAAACACTCAACTACTTATTGGCATCGACGTCTTGGTCAACCATCTAGTCAAATTTTGCAATTTCTCATTAAAAGGCATTCTTTTTCGTCATTGTCTTCCACTTCTTCTTTCGTTTCATATGAGTCTTGCTCTTGTAATAACAGCCATAGGCTTTCATTTCATATGTCAACACCTCATAGTAAAGTCTATTAGAAATTCTCTACACTGATGTTGTGGTCCTGCTCCAATTGAATTTGTTGATGGTTTCAAATATTATGTAATATTTATGAATCATTTTACTAAATATGCTTGGCTCTACCCACTTTATTTGAAATTTGATGCGTCTGATGTATTTCTCAAGTTTAAAGCTTTGGTGAAATTTTTTTTCAAAACAACCATTATTTTAATTTATTTCGACAGTGAGGGTGAATATAAAAAATTAAAATCATTATTTACTTCCCATAGGATTTCTCACTTAACTACTCCTCCCTATATACCTCAACATAATGGTGTTGCTGAACGTCCACATTGCCATGTCATTAAAACTGGGCTAACTCTACTTCACCAAGCCTCCATGCTTTTGTTATTTTGAAGTCATGCCTTCCAAGCTGCTACATACTTAATTATCAGACACCATTTCAAAAACTTTTTGGGTTATCACCCAATTACCAAAAACTGAGAATTTTTAGGTGTTTATGTAATCTATGGCTAAAACCTTACACTAAAAACAAACTTGAACCAACATCATGTGCTTGAGCTTTTGTTTGATACTCCTCTTCACAAAGTGCATACAAGTTTTTGATCCTATCACACACTGCGTCTTTATCTCTCGTCATGTTCAGTTTAGTAAAAATGAATATCCATTCCAATTAATTGATAAAAATAAACCACAGTTCAACACTTTTATTATCAATTCTTGTGGTCTATCTGAGTCTGTAGTTGCTTTTTTAACTCGACCACATTTTTCTATTCTTAATGCTTCACACATGTTGCCTAGAAGTGCATCACCACAATTCCTTGCACACGATGCTCATAATTTCATGCTTAATCCGAGGCTACTGATAAAGGTAATATTTCTATTAGTTCATTTGATCATGCTGCCTCTTGTACAAATTCTTATAATTCATCTTTATCCATTACTGATTATGTATATGCTGAATCTACCTCACAATTACCTGTTGAGCCACCTTTACCATCACACCCACATGTGCCCTTACGAATTCATTCAATGACACCTCGCTCTTAAAATCACATTTTCAAACCCAAACAGATTTATGTAACCTCCAAGCACCCATTACCTTTATCATATGAACCATCTTGTGTCTGTTAAGCCTTAAAGAATCCTAAAGGGAAAAGGGCTATGAGTGAAGAGTATACGATACTTGTTTAAAATGGCACATGGAAGTTGGTGCCTCTAAATCCTGAAAGACAAGTGTGCAACCCAAGAGGGGGGGTGAATTGGTATTATAAAAATTATCCTAACAAATCCACACAATAATTTAATCTAATGCCTTAATAAAATTGAAAGCAATAAGTTCAATAACAGCTCAATAATAAATGAGTAAGACAGAAGAGAAACAAATACATGAAATTTTACGTGGTTCGGTAATCCCCGCCTACGTCCACACCTCCAAGCGATCCAAGCTTGAGGTTTTCACTATCCAAGCCTTCCAAGGCTTAGAACTTACAATTGACTTCAAGGTGTCAATAAACCTTTACAACAAAGAGACTTTATCTCAACCTCTTCACTCAAGTGTTTCACTCACTCAAACACTCACAATTGAGAAGGTGAAATGAAGATTACAACAAAAACTCTCTTGAAGAGTAGATGAACAAATTTAAGAACAAAAATGGCTCAAGGATTTATGATTCATGAATTGAGAGCTCAAAATATGTTGTATGCCTTTTGTTGGTCGAACCTTGAACAAGATGTGGGGTTGAGTTGTTATAGTTGGAGCTCAAAACCTAGCCGTTATGCACTTGGTGTTCATAACCGCCACTGCTTATGGAATCTGCTAGCTTAAATGTTACCGTTAAGGTAAAAATTTGAATTTCACAATATTCGGCATGCCGCTTGCGATAACCGGATAGCCGTTTATGTTCTGGAAGCTTTCTAACTCGTAACCGGATAGCCGCTTACCATATCCGGTTAGCCGCTTGCTACAGTAACTTCTACAGTGAACTATTTTCTAAAATTATAGTTTTGCCCTAAAGCTTTCTATAACTGTATTATGGTCCAAAACGTTATGAAACTTTACAAATACGTCTAATTTCAGAATTTTTAAATAATACTTTGCGAATCCCAAATCTTTCTGAAATTATGATAAATCCCAAACTTATAGAAATTATATTATGACCCAAATCAATTTAAATATTTTCAAATCAACCCAAATCCGGAATTCAAAATAATTCTTATTAAAAATAATCTTTTACATTTTAGCCCATTCTTGAAAAATTAACTAATTTTACAAAATCATTTTCTTGTTATAAAAGCATAATGTGTAAATATTTGTTTATCCAAAAATATGTAGTTTATTATCATAAAAATCAATATTAATAGCCATGTAGGCTAACAATCTTCCCATTTTTAATGATGACAAACACATTATAAAAAATTGATTTAGTTATGAAAAGCTCCCCCTTAATTAATGCAAGGTTAAGAAAACTAATTTAAAAAGAAATTTAAAAAGAAATTTAAAAAGGATTTAAAAATACTCCCCCTGCATAAATGCATATGAATATTTTTCATAACAAATGAAATTTCTCATTTCCCCCTTTTGCAAATTATATCTCCCCCTTCATCATAAAAAAGAATAAAAGCTCCCCCAATCAATCATCAAAATCACAATACAAAAACTTTATCCAAAACATAAAAAAGAACGTAATAATCAATCAAAGCAAATTCATATCATCCAAAACAAATACATAATCCAAAACAGAACAACCATGCATAAACATCCATAAAAGAACATAAAACAGTAAATGAAATGTAGGTGTGTCCAGATACAGGCATAAGAGCCTACTGAGGTGGTGAGGATGGTGGTGACGGAGGTGGATATGGATATGGAATGCCGAAATGCTCAAAGAGGAGGCGCCATATAGCAGCCGTCATTGAAACTCAGTCTGCCTCACAGAGAGTGATCTCACCTCATCCATAAGCTGTTGAAGAGTAACCCCTTCAGAAATAGGAGGCTCGAGAGGTGGTAAGGCAGATGCAGAGGCTTTAGGAGCATATGTAGACACTGGAGGATCTCAGCGACGATGCTGACCTAGAAACGGAAGAGAGAAATCAAGAAGCTGATCAGCAGGAATGACATTATTGAGTGGCCGATCATTACTCAGAGCAAGGAAAGTGTAGTTGTTTTCAGTGAACTTGACCCAAGTCCCATTACTGCACTCAAAACCTAAAGCGCAGACAGCTTCATCCCCAATACTCTTAGAGGTTCTAAACAAAGGTTCGTAAATCGGTACCTTAAAGTATTTTAGGATCAAGGTAATGAAGTGACCATATGGAAAGGAGCGAGTAATCAAGTCAGGTATGGTCAAGATAGTACGAATGATGGTATATCCTAAGTTAACCGGACGACGTCTAAGAATGCAATCAATAAAAGCAACGTCCATGTGTGAAACCTCATCCAAATGCCCTGATCTAGGAAGAACAATAGACTGAATAAAACGAAGCAAAATGCGGGTTTGAAGACAAAGACATTGAGTACGGAAATGAGTGGTACAGTTCTCAACAGAAAGATCAATACGCCGGCATATATTACGAACGGCGTCGACATGAACATAATTACGAATTTTAGGAGATTTCCTACACGAAAACATTTCTAGACCACAATCAGATGATCCTATGATAGAATTTAGTAACCTAACATCAAAATCAATCATAACTCCTCCAACATTGGTGATTACTCGAGTCTTATTCTCCTCCGAAACATCCGTATTCGAGTAAAACACTTTCACCAAGTCGGGATACACATTCTCCTCAACCATAAGTGCATTCATCCAACCAACTTCACTCAACAATTCAAATAAATTTCTATAACTAATGTGGAGACTCTTAAGCCATTCTGGTAAAACATAAAATGTAAAGAATACCTCACGGCTTCGGAAGTTGTGGTGAAACCATTTCACTAAACACTTGTTCGAAAGGTGTGTGGACTCAAAATTCGATTGATTAAAGGTGTCACCGGCTGGCCGTGAGCGTTTAGAGGGTTGAACCGGTTCTTTACCTTTTCCACGAACCGGCCGTGAACGCGACATGGTAGGTTTGAATGCTTTGAAGAGAAATAAGGTAATGAGAAAGGAGATGAGGAGGATTGGAAGAGATTTTGAGAAGTAATTTGGTTCAAAAATGGATTAAGAACAAGAAATCTAGAGAGATAAAATGAGTTTGAAAACCTAGATTTGATTTTCGGATCTAGAGATTTGTATGGTGAAAATGGATTTTGAAAGCGATTTTGAGTATAAAACCGAATGGGGAACAATTTGTATGGATCAATTGGCATCAAATACAAGTAAGAATAATGAATTTTTTTGAGTAAAATCAAGAAGGTAAGCGGCTTTGAGAGAGAAATAGGAACCGGTTTGCCAAATGAGAGAAAAGAAAGAAGATGTGTTTAAAAAACCCGTATCTGGCTAACCGGATGTTACTAACCGGTTAGCCGGTTAGTGGATAGTAAGCACACAAAGCTATCCGGTTTACCCGGTTTCGATAACCGGCTATCCGAATTTTATCCAGCATGCTTTTTAAAAGCAAACGGCTGGCCGGTTTGAAGAACTGGTTATCCGTTTCTAAAGCAGAATTTGTCTTGTGAGAATCCGGCTGACCGGATGTCACAACTGGTTATCCGGTTTTAAAACAAAAAGTTGCCAAACATAAATGGTTTACCGGTTTGAAGAATCGGTTCTCCAAAATTAAAACAGAAAATAACTTTTGCAAATTCGGTTGACCGGATGACACAACCGGTTATCCGGTTAGTGTCCAGAAACATTCAAAAATCAACCGGCTTTCCGATTTGAGTATTCGGTTTGCCGGTTTTGATCCAGAAATTTTCCAAAGTATATTTGCTTCACCGGTTTTATGGAATCGGTTTTCCGGTTTGGAGACATAATGAGACATTATGGAGAAATTTTCCAGAGACTTTTCAAAACAGAATTCGACTTACCAGTTTGAGAATTCCGGTTATCCGAAGGTTGTCCCGAGAGTAACCAAAACTTATCCGGCTCACCGGTTTGATAAATCCGATTATCCGGAATTTGACCCAAGAGCAATTTACAAAGAAAACGATTTTCCGATTGAGAAGAAGAGGTATACCAATTTAAACTTGGAAATAGTTTTGCCTCAAATAGAATTTTGGCAAGCTCTTATACTAATATTACACACACCAATTTATTTTTTGCTTTAAAAATTGATCAATTTTAAATCATTTTGTGATTTAAAACTTTTCAATGAGCCATTCTATACTTAAATCATAAATGCATACAAGAACAAACATATCAACAAATCACAAATCAAGGTGCAACATTCATCATTCCAAGCTCATGTCTAATTTTTATAAAATGTTCTTCACTAAGAGGTTTTGTAAAGATATCCGCAAGTTGATTTTCAGTAGAAACAAATTTAATCACAACATCTCCTTTTTGAACATGATCTCTAAGGAAGTGATGCCTAATTTCTATATGATTAGTCCTAGAATGTTGAATGGGATTCTTGGATAGATTAATAGCACTAGTATTGTCACACAAGATGGGTATTTGATCAAGAATAATACCATAGTCTCTAAGGGTTTGTTTCATCCAAAGAATTTGTGTACAACAACTACCGGCGGCTATATACTCAGCCTCGGTAGTTGAAAGAGCAACCGAGTTTTGTTTCTTACTAAACGAAGAGACAAGTGAATGACCTAGGAAGTGACATATTCCACTAGTACTTTTTCTATTAACCTTATAACCAACAAAATCGGCATCCGAATAATAAGTTAAATCAATATGAGTTCCCCTAGGATACCATAGGCCAAGATTAATGGTGCCAATCAAATAACGAAAAATTCGTTTCACGGCAAGCATGTGAGACTCTTTAGAACAAGATTGAAATCTAGCACACAATCATACACTGAACATAATATCAGGCCTACTGGCAGTCAAGTAAAGTAAGAATCCGATCATACCTCGATAAGTTTTGATGTCAACTTCATTACCCTTTTCATCCTTGTCCAGCTTGATGGTAGTACTCATTGGAGTGCTTTTTGCCATTCCATTTTCATAGCCAAAACTTTTGAGTAGATCTCTCACATACTTGGCTTGATGTATGAAAATTCCTTCCTCATTTTGTTTGATTTGGAGTCCAAGGAAGTACTTTAACTCTCCCATCATACTCATCTCAAATTCTTTGCTCATGCAAGATGAAAATTCTTTACACAACAACTGATTAGTAGAACCAAAGATAATGTCATCAACATAAATTTGTACTACAATAATATCTTGGTTTTTATGCTTAACAAAGAGAGTAGTATCTGCTTTTCCCATTGAAAAATCATTATCCAATAAAAAATTCTTAAGCCTATCATACCATGCTCTAGGTGCTTGTTTCAGTCCATACAATGCCTTAGATAACTTATACACATGATTTGAAAATTTTTCATTTTCAAAGCCAGGACGTTGTTTCACATATGCTTCCTCCATAATATAACCATTTAAGAAAGCACTTTTGACATCCATTTGAAATAGAATGAAATCTTTATGACATGTATATGCTAACAACATCCTAATGGATTCTAATCTAGCTACAGGTGCAAATGTTTCATCAAAATCAATTCCTTCTTCTTGGTTGTAGCCTTGAGCCACTAATCTAGCTTTATTTCTTACAACCACCCCGGATTCATCCATTTTGTTTCTAAATACCCATTTAGTATCTATAATGGATTGATGTTCCGGATTAGGAACTAATTCCCACATATTATTTCTCTCAAATTGATTCAACTCCTCTTGCATTGCCATAATCCAAGACTCATCATTTTCCGCATCCGCAAAGGATTTTGGTTCAATTTGAGAAATAAATGCCACATGCTCACATGTGTTCCTAAATGATGATCTAGTTGTAACACCTCTAGATGGATCTCCTAAAATGACATCCTTGGGATGAGAAGAAACATACCTCCACTCCTTAGAGAGTGTTTGAGAAGTACCTTCATTTTGCTCTACATTTGTTTCTTCATGATGTTCCTCTTGAATTCCATAATGTGTATCCTTTTAGTCGACATTTGATGCTTCTTCTTGTTGTTCTTCTTCTGCATTATTATCAACAGCGACTTTCTCCGTAGAAGAGAGGTTAGACTCATCAAAAGTAACATGTATAGATTCTTCCACAACCAAGGTTATTTTATTATACACTCTATATGTTTTTCTTGTGTTTGAATAACCAAGAAAAATACAAACATAAGATTTTAGACTAAATTTACCAAGATTATCTTTTGTGTTCAAGACAAAACATTTGCATCCAAAAATTTTGAAATAACCAATGTTAGGTTTTTTATTTTTCCAAAGCTCATATGGAGTTTTATTAAGATTATGTCTAATCAACACACGATTCAACACATAACAAGCGGTGTTGACGGCTTCAGCCCAAAAATATTTAGGCAATAAGTTTTCATTCAACATGGTCCTAGCCATTTATTGAATATACTTATTTTTTCTCTCTACAACCCCATTTTGTTGAGGAGTCCTAGAAGATGAAAATTGATGCTCAATGCCAAAATTATTACAAAAGTTCTCAAAAGCATAATTTTCAAACTCTCTACCATGATCACTTCTAATACAAGAAATAGAATAACCTTTTTCATTTTGAACCTTTTTGCAAAATACTTTAAATGCATTAAAGGCTTCATCCTTATTAGCTAAGAACAATACCCATGTGTATCTAGAATAATCATCAACAATTACAAAAGCATAATACTTACCATTCAAAC
Organism: Citropsis articulata; assembly: GCA_030449925.1. Lineage (NCBI taxonomy): Eukaryota > Viridiplantae > Streptophyta > Magnoliopsida > Sapindales > Rutaceae > Citropsis > Citropsis articulata. The sequence continues at coordinate 333,828 of JASUUH010000079.1, forward strand.
TAGCATATCAAGATGGTCCAAACAAATCAATGTGAAGCAATTAAAGTGATTTTGAAAGTGGAAATATTTTTCTTGTTTTTTAAAGAAGTTTTGATTTGTTTTCCAAATTGGCAAGCTTCACAAATTCTATCTTTTTTAAAATTGATTTTTGGAAGACCTTTAACTAAATCATTTTTCATGATTTTTGAAATCAAATCCATGCTTGTATGACCTAATCTTCTATGCCACAACCAACCATTATCATGCAATGCGGAGAAGCATTTATCATTTCAAGATGCACAATCTATATTAATGGTATAGACATTAACACATTTATTTCCTACAAACATAATCTTGCCATCACATGCATTCTCAATAATACATCTTGATTCATCAAAGATAACTTTATATCCGTTATCACATAATTGACTAATGCTAAGCAAGTTGTGTTTTAAGTTTTTAACCAAACAAACATTTTCAATAAGCATAGAGGATACATTACCGATATTGCCGATAGCAATAATCTTTCCTTTTGAGTTATCTCCAAAAGATACATCTCCACCATTTTCAATCTTGCTAAAGCTTGAGAACCAAGAATAATTTCCTGTCATGTGTCTTGAACAACCACTATCCAAGTACCATTTATTATTCTTCTTCTTCAAGCCCTTATCAAGTTCATCACATGACTCTTCTTCAAATGCCATAAGAGCTAAATTTGTCATCTCTTTTTGTTCTTCATCATCACTTGTATCCTCTTTCCTATCATCCCATGTAGCCACCATAGCTTTCTTCTTGAGTTTGGTGAGGATAGGACATTTCGGTCGTATGTGTCTAGGCTTCTTGCATTCATAGCAAGTGATTGGCTCTTTCTTCTCCTTTTTATTCTTATAACCTCTGAACTTTCTCTGCTCATTAGTCTTCTTGTAAAATTTTCTGAATCTTCTAGCCAACATTACAAACTCCTCTTCATCCATCCCGCTTTCCTCATCACTTTCACGTTTAGAGGCTTTGAGAGCAATGCTTTTCTTCTTTACCTCATGCCCTTTTCAGTTACCAAATCTTCTGCATATGAAATAAGAGAACCAATTAAATCATCAATAGGTAAGATATTTAAATCTTTGGCTTCCTCAAAGGCAGTTCTTTTAGGTCTTCATTCCTTAGGTAGCGACCTAATGATTTTCTTAACTTTCTCACTATTTGAAAAAGTTTTTCCTATGGCTCCTAGAGTGTCTACTATGTCCGTAAATTTAGTATACATAGAATATACACTCTCATTTTGTTCCATTTGGAACAATTCATATTGTCGAGTATACCTACTAATTTTCGACTCTTTCACTTGATTTGTGCCTTCATAAACAACTTCAAATTTGTGCCAAATTTCATTAGCACTTTCACAACTAGACACTCTATGAAACTCTTTCTTATCAAGTGAACAAAACAAAGCATTCCTGGCTTTGGAATTTAGAGAAGCTTTTCTTTTTTCCAATTCATTCCATTCCCGTGAAGGTTTTGGAATATCTTCTCCGACTTCGTTTTTAGTCAAAGGCATGAAAGGACCATCATTAACAATTTCCCAAATTTCGTAATCTAAAGCTTGCAAGTAAATTCTCATCCTAGTTTTCCAATACGGATAATCATTTCCATCAAAATACGGTAGTCTAGTGGTGGATTGTCCCTCCCTAAATGTAGAATCATTATAGACTGCCATTAATCTTTAGCTCTAGACGGTTAAGTCAAAATAAGAGCACCTCACTCTGATACCAAATGAAAGACAAGTGTGCAACCCAAGAGGGGGGTGAATTGGTATTATAAAAATTATCCTAACAAATCCACACAACAATTTAATCTAATGCCTTAATAAAATTGAAAGCAATAAGTTCAATAACAGCTCAATAATAAATAAGTAAGAGAGAAGAGAAACAAACACACGAAATTTTATGTGGTTCGGCAATCGCCGCCTACGTTAACGCCTCCAAGCGATCCAAGCTTGAGGTTTTCACTATCCAAGTCTTCCAAGGCTTAAAGAACTTACAATTTACTTCAAGGTACCAACAAACCTTTACAACAAAGAGATTTTATCTCAACCTCTTCACTCAAGTGTTTCACTCACTCAAACACTCACAATTGAGAAGGTGAAATGAAGATTACAACAAAAACTCTCTTGAAAAGTAGATGAACAAATTTAAGAACAAAAATGGCTCAAGGATTTATGATTCACGAATTGAGAGCTCAAAATATGTTGTATGCCTTTTGTTGGTACGTGCTTGGAACCTTGAAAAAGAGTTGGGGTTGAGTTTTTATAGTGGGAGCTCAAAAACTAACATTTATGCACTTTTTATTCATAACCGGCTTACCGTTTATGAAATCCGGTTAGCCGCTTAAATGTTACCGTTAAGATAAAAATTTGAATTTCACAATATTCGGCATGCCGCTTACGATAACCAGATAGCCGTTTATGTTCTGGAAGCCTTCTAACCCGTAACCGGATAGCCGCTTATGATAACCGAATAGTCGTTTTCCATCCGGAGAGTTTTCACTATCCATCGGCTGCCATTATATCCTAAGCTTACAAGAATTTCTACAATGAACTATTTTTTAAAATTATAGTTTTACCCTAAAGCTTTCTATAACTGTATTATGGCCCAAAACGTTATGAAACTTCATAAATAAGTCCAATTTCAAAATTTTTAAATAATACTTTGCGAATCCCAAATCTTTCTGAAATTATGATAAAGCCCAAACTTATAGAAATTATATTATGACCCAAATCGATTTAAATATTTTCAAATCAACCCAAATCCGGAATTTAAAATAATTCTTATTAAAAACAATCTTTTACATTTTAGCCCATTCTGGAAAAATTAACTAATTTTACAAAATCATTTTCTTGTTATAAAAGCACAATGTGTAAATATTTATTTATCCAAAAATATGTAGTTTGTTATCATCAAAATCAATATTAATAGCCATGTAGGCTAACAAATCCATCTCAAAATGTTATAGGTTGCAAATTAGTTTTCATGATCAAACGAAAACTAGATGGGAGCATTGAGCAATCCAAGGTAAGACTAGTCATCAAGGGTTTTCATTAACGCCTTGGCCTTGATTTTACTGAAACATTTAGTCTTATGGTTAAACCTACAACTATTTGGATGGTTTTATGTCTTGCTCTTTCACAAGACTGGAATATGCATCAATTAGATGTTAATAATGTATTTCCACAAAGGAGCCTGTTAGAAGAGGCTTATATGACTCAACCTCCTAGTTTTGTTGATCTTAACTTTTCTTCACATGTTTGCAAGTTGTGTAAGACTATTTATGGCCTCAAATAGGCTCCTCGAGCTTGGTACAAAAAGTTGAGTTCCTTTTCACTTGCTTATGGGTTTATTAAATCACGGGTAGACACCTCTTTATTTGTCTATCACAGAGCTGGCATCATAATGTACTTCCTTATATATGTTGATGATTTAATTATTACTGGGAGTTGCTCTACTTCAGTTGCACATTTCATTCAAATTCTCTCCTCCCAGTTTTTGGTCAAATATATGGGTGCTCTTCATTATTTTTTGGGTGTGGAAGTTCTCTCAACTAAGAATGGTCTTTTTCTCAGCCAACACAAATATATTTGAGATATCCTTGAGCGTACAAAAATGGATATGGCTAAAATCAATATTACAACCCTTTCGATTTCAACTACTCTTGTCTTAAAGGATAATTCTCTACCTGCAGATGCTAATGAATATTGCCATGTGATTGGATCACTTCAATATTTATCTTTAACTTGACTGGATATCTCTTATACTGCGAATAAACTTTCAAGTTCATCCACTCTCCCTCACAGACTCATTGGGCTGCCACAAAAAGGTTATTACAATATCTCAAACATACACTCCATCATGGTATCTTTTTACATCGACAACTCCATCATGTTCTCTTTTTACATCGATAATCTCCATAATTCTTCATGGTTTTTCTGATTTCGATTGGACTGGAAATCGTGATGATCGCACCTCTACCACAACCTTTGTCTTATATCTTGGTAAAAATCCAAACTCTTGGTGCCCGAAGAAGCAACATACTGAAAATCCAAACTTTTAGTGCTCGAAGAAGCAGCATACTGTAGCTCGCTACTCCATTGAAGCCGAATATCGTGCTATAGCTTCTACTAATGCCGAAGTTAATTAGGTGTAATCTCTTTTAAAAGAATTGCACGTCACATTACCCTCCCCTCCAACCATATATTGTGACAACATTGGTGCCACTTATGTTTGTACAAATTCAGTGTTTTATTCTCGAATGAAACACATTACTATTGATTATCACTTTGTTCATGATCAAGTGTCTAAAGGCCTTCCACGTGTGTCTCATGTTTCCACAAAAGATCAACTAGCTAATGCTCTCACTAAACCACTTTCTTCCCAATGCTTTGATTATTTGCAGTTTAAGATTGGCATTCTTGATGGAAGCTCAATCTTATAACGGTGTACTAAGGATGAATTCTCATCAAATATATCTCAATGATTATGGTCAAACATATTGTCCCCATTGTGGAATCAAATCTTTATAATTTTGATGATTATTGCCAATATATCCCAACGATTATGGTCTCCATATTATTGGTTTTGATTTATTAATTTCCAACTTGTATATTGATCATTATTGCGAAAACAACTCCTGAAATATAACTTGTTTATAGCCTTTTTTTTTAATTTACCTCACTCGTGTATATATAATAATGAAAAACTATTAAATAAAATTGAAACTTTTCATTATTCCTTTACTTTTACATAGAGGACATGGTGAGATTCTTTTGGTATTAATTATGGGACTCGCCTACCTTACAACTGTGGTATAATACCACAGATTTTGTCTTCTTTCAGAACCATCGTTGGATTTAAAATGAGCCCATCCAACGGTTGACAGGAGTCGGCGGATAATAAGAGCAACCGGTTGCTTCAAGTTGCTGTGGGAAACTGTATTCAATTAATAAAGACGTAGATACAGTGCATGTTCTTCTCTTAATTGATTTTCTTTGAATGGCCAATAACCAAATGTTATCCAGAACCCATGAATTGTTGAAATCTTTTTCACGGAAAAAAATTCCCATAATCCAAATATTTTCCAATGGAATCGCAACGGTATCAGGTGAAAGTATTTCGAAACGACGTCAGATAAATTAAAGGCGAAAAATGTTTGTGGAAGGCAATTGCAGCACACATCGGGGGGAGCTGAAACTTTACGAAATAGGCACATCTCATTAACTGAAAAAAAAAAGCGTGGAAAGATGTGTGGGTTGATCTGGTGATGAGGCCTTGATCGAACGCAGGTAACTCCTTACAAGACATTGATAAATTTGTGCGAAAGATTTAAAACCGGTTATTAGCTTAGTGGAGGATATGTTCATGTATTGAAAGCGAAAGCAAGAATGGTATGAAGTAATAAATGTTTTTTTTCATTGTGGCAAGCACAGGTTGGATGTAACGCGAGGCAATTTTTTTCTTGGAGATGAAAATGATACTGAATTTAGGTTTCTATTAACCGTGCTGGTAGATATTTCTTGCTTTCCTTAAGGATTATTTGGTTAAATGGCTAATTCATACGGTGCAAATTGAACTGCATGTTTTAAAATGCTTGATTTATTGTATGCTCTTGTGGTGACGGATTCTATATTGAGGATATTGGGGTTACGAATTTCAATTTAGTTTTTTGATGCTTTTGGTTATGGAAAACCAAAATTAATTTGCTACAACAAAAAAGGGTGTGGTGTGAATAACCAGTGGTTGATTTGTTTTGGTGCAAGTTAGTTGAGTTCTTTGGTTATGTATCGATGTTGTATTGCAAGAGACTAGGATATGTACTTATAACATTGTTTTTGCAGAAACGGGTTCGTACTACAAGACCGGAGGGGAAGAAACTGCCATGGACCCAATAGGTTCCATGAAGGTCTCTTTAAGTCTTGAACCGATGAACATGAGTACAAGTAATGAAATAATGAACATGAACTGCGTTACTAAGTTGAAAAAGTCAAGCATCGAAAACAAAAAGGTAAGAAAATATGTTGACAAAAGCAGGGCACATGGTTGGTCTTGGTACCTGTCAATAGTGAAAAGGGAAGGCATGCGGTGTGACATTAGAAGGTGAGGGGGGAAGCAATCATCATAAGAGTAAGGAATTATGTCATAATACAGATTGGGGTGGTACGAAAATCAATAAAGACTTTGCCGTAAAGGAGTGTGAAGGTGCACAACATATGGATTTAGTCCATTCGGAAGATACTATAATCAGGTCCTGCACGTCTGAACAATGTGTTGACAACTTGCACAATAACATGGAGATTGAGGTTGTTTGTTCATATGAAAAGTTTAATTTTCATGGAGTTACTTGTTTAAACTCTTTTACTTTTATATTAATATTTAGTTACGTTTTAGTTGCACCAAGTTGCAAAGAATTGATGGAATAATTTTTTAGGAGTCGATGCTACGGCAGCAGCATTGTGAAGTAATTAAAATATTGCCGACCATTACTATTTGTGACCGAAAGAGCTGTCCTTTTGTCAATCGAGAGTTGCCAATTTTTAAAATATGTCCTGAAAAAGGACGTTATCGAGTTGGACCATTTCTTATGCCAAAGCCTTTTGGTATTCAAGAGGAAAATTTGATTAACTTCTGCATGGATGAAACTCTTAATAAAGGGTAAGATAAATTTGATATTGTTAAAGTATTGCAGTCATGTGCATGAATTAATAAAAAATTCAGATTGAAATACACATAGTTCGTAGTTGTTGATCAATTCAGTTGATGTATTGAAAGAAACTTCATAAATTCTAGTATTTCTGTGCAGGGAGATGCTTTTTGAGACTAACTTCAATGGGATTACTAGGAATGATATCATGTCACTGTCTCCTAGAAGTATAATCAGTATGAAGGTACAATCGTAACTTCTGTTAATACTTGTATGTACGGCAATATTATATATCGAAAGTTTTGCCACTTTAAATATGGAGGCATATTGTATTGTTGGCTTTGGTATGTCAAAAATTAAGTTCAAATGTGCTGTCCAGAAGTCATGAACATTTAAATTTCAGGTTGTGTCTGTATCGTAATTGCTATCTGCTCAAACAAAACTAAATGTTGGACAAAGTAAATTCAACCTTTTACTGCTTATAACACTGTAAGCAATATTTTTTATAATATGGCATTGATCTTTTATGTTTAGAATAGGTTAAGGTACAAGTTGGTGTGTGCTGCAATGTGATGTATTTGTTTAAGTGCAAATGTTGGTGTATAAAACGGGTCCAGCTGTTGCAAGGTATGGTGAATTTTTTGTGTTTTGTGATGTGAAATTTCATTTAACCCCTTACCTTCCCTTTTATTTACAGTTTATTTGTAACGTTATGTGTTTTGGTAGGTGACATTTTAAAATGTAATTTTAATTTATTTAATATCATTAACTTTTTTATTTATAAGTTTATGTGCTTTGGTTGGTGATTTGCTATAATTTAATTATATTTCATTTAATATTATTTAACTTTCTATAAGAATAAATATAACAATATGCCTATGACTAGATAATATAAAATAATATTTTTAATAAAATAATAATAAAATTTTGTCTTTAAAATAAAATAAAAATATTAAAAGTAATATTTATTTATTGAGACTCATTACTGATTATTTCATTTTATTTAAATTATTTAGTTTCATGAAAGAATAAGTGGGTGTAACGATTGGGAATTCTGAGGAATTTCTCAATTGACTCCATATCTAATACAATTGGCGATATTTGCTTCATAAAAATTGCATAATTTGCTACAAAGTTTTGTTGGTTCATCAATTATTAACAAATCCCACTTCGTTGTCGGGATCAGCAAACAAATTTGTAAGGTTTTTGTTATTCCTTACTTATCTATCTTATTTATGTTCAAGAAAAATATACTTTAAAACTTATTTTGTGCGTGTTACTATACAGGCATGTGGTCACAATTTCCATCAGCTGGATGAAGTCGACATCAGCCTTTTGCAGTTCAACTCTCTGTGTTTCAGTATAATGTTTTGTTATATATGTAGGATCTATAAATGGCCTTTTGTTTATCTTCAGATGGAGGATGATTGTGATTCTCTCCTCAAATGACTGTCTCTTTGGTTTGTTATATATGTAGGGTCTTTAAATGCCCTTTTGTTTTGTCTTCGGATGGAGGAAGATTATGATTCTTTCCTCAGATGACTATCTCTTAACTTAACTTTTGATATCTACCACCATGGTCATCCAATTCGCTCTTACTGAAGTGTGCATTAACAACCTATAAACTGACCAACTTTGTCTCTCAACTGCATGCTTCATCTTCGATCTTTGTTGGTATCTTAATGCGAAAGATTTGTCGTTATTAGTGTCTAAGGCAAGCCATTGCTGACATTAAATCAATTTATTAGCTTTTTATACGGCAATGTTCTTTACATCCTCCTCTGGCCTTTTACTTCAGTTACCATTTCTGTTGAAAACATTCATCTTACTATTACGCAATCTTTTGCATTAGACAAGTTTCCAGCATTATAATGTATGCTAAATAAAATTCATTAACAAGAATCTAGTAACAACTCGCCCAAGTTTGAGTATAATGAGATGGAATCACGATTGAAGTTTTTTATCAAATTATACCGTCTTCCCATGTATAATACAGGGCACGAGCTTCTTGAACTTGAATTCTTCATTACCAGAACAATGGCCATCAAAGGCACAACTACATAATTTTCATTAATCAAACAACCTATAAATTAGGAAACAGCTTGGTGTCGTTTTCGTTGAGGGCCTGTGCTATCTTTTTAACAGAAATTAAGACTAGCTTTTATGTTTGCTAACGGAAATAGCAAATAATAAATTCTTCCCGTGTCTTATTTGGGCAACTTATGATTATGGAGATTCAGAGCAGTTTGCATAGAGTACAACTCCGAGTGCAAAACCATTTATATTCCTAACTCTAAATTTGTCTAGATTTAAGCATGTACTGGTTCTCCATTTTTATAAGTGAAAAATTTAATTAAACTAGAAATCAAGGGGAAGAGATACCCTTGATAATTTATAATATACATGCTGCTGCTTAAACTAATAAAATTCCAATTACGGGTAAAATTCAATTCAACCGGAAAAATCGGCATGTACACTACATCCCGGCCCAACTGCTTGAGATCCATTCAAAATAATTGGACTCAAAGACAATCTTTACTGTATTTGTCTTCAAGATGGCAATTCTCCTTCAAATGCTTCTCACTGATAGGTAGTTTGCCGTCCTTGTCTGGACTATATATTCTCTCTATTTCAGTTTTGACAGGTGCAGAAAAGCAAACTGTATGGTATGCCTAGCCTCTGTTTTTTACTTTAGAAGCCAATTTCATATTCATGATCGTGGATTTCAAAAGCTTAATTTCATTTTATCAGATTGGAAAATGTACTAGATTATGTAAATGGTACATGTCTTGTTCGACAGAGGGTGTGTACCTGTCGCTACAGTAAGCTGAAGATTCAAGGCCCCTCTGGACACCTTCACAAAGAATAATGTCTTCTATCTGCATGCCGGCCGCCAAACATTTCTTTTAGAAGGAAAAGAAAAATTAAAATAAAACTAAAAAACAAAAGCTTTTGCTCTACAAAGCTTAGTCATCCTGCAGCCAAAGATACATGATCTCACAATCATAGCTTGTTAAAGAAACAGGTTTGAAAATAGTAACGTAGTCAAATAACAAACTTACCTTCAAAGAATTATCAAGAAAGTAGTCAAACACCACTTTGCATCTGCTAGGTCCGAGAGGAATACTTAGATTGGTGTCCATCCAGGGTCCATAGCTGTAAGCACTCAAAAAGCTCAAGTTATTTTATAAAGGGAAACAAAATATCAGCTCTAGCTTCAAGGACCTATTACAAAATCAAAATCGGCCTAATTATCAAGGGAGTACCGATTAATCATGAAGTTTGGATATACAAAAGCATAAAACGCTTTACATCCAAGACGATCGATATCATCTGTGCTTTCTGTAGAGCCACTTTCACATCTCTGGATGCTAACCTTTTCATATAACTGTCCCCAAAAAAATAAGGAAGCATATAGCCCAATATAATTAGTAAAGTCATCAAAATCTATATACCACAGCATAATTGAATTCTACTCTAGTATCATGAAATGTGAATTATCTGCATTATTGTTCTAAGAATGTTATCCTGTGCCTGTCAAAGCCATGCAATAATAGCTTCATTTAATTGTCTGATGGCTATGGAAAATTTATATGAAGCGTAGCTGTTGAGTAAGAATCCAGCTGAAGACCAGATGCCAGGCCTTCATGTGCATATGGAACATGGTAACCGCCATCTAAGTAGTTGTCGCAGAAAACTTGCAAGAACAAGAATTAAGAATGAATTTCCAGGCAGTTTGAGCTTATTGTTAGAGATAACCGCAGGTGGAAGAACAAAGATTTAAGTTGGACAGAGCACAAACTAAGTTTGACATTTCAGAGCCATACCTTCCAGTTGCATTCAATGGTGTACTCTCTTCTGCATAGATAGCTTAGGGAGGAATCAATACCATTTATGCTCAGTATTTCTGATCTACCACACAACCACTCATACGTTACTACATTGCTATCAACTTCTTCTTCATGTACAGCTTCTTTTTCCATATTTAGCAGAACAAATGGTCCCCAAGTAGCTACTTCAAGAGGCATAAGCCCAAACTCCTATCATCCATGGCCACAAAGTCAAATCAAATTGTTCAATTCATTTTAAAACTCTGTCAGATTGCTGTCTGAATAAATATTACAGCATACCTTGACTTTAAAATCCTTTATGCCAGTTTTTCTTGTGGCCTTGAGAAGTGTTCCATCCAACCTGTATGTCCATCCCTGCATAAAATTAATTAAATTACATATTTAGTTTATCGTACAAAACATATACGAATATAAAAGTTGAGCTTTTTTATCTTTGCTACATAAAATAAAAGAATTGAAGTCTAACAAACATGGGTACTTACATGATAAGGGCAAACGAAGCAAGAGTTTTTCCCATTTCCAGTTGCAAGAATAGATGCATGATGCCGGGATACGTTATCAAAAGCATGAATCTTCCCATTTGAGTCTCTCCAAACCACAAACTCTACTTCTCCAATTCAGCAAAATGTTGAATACTCTGTTTGGTATTCAAAGATAATAAAATAAATTAGGGCAGCTTTAAGGGAAAGAGCTCAAACTAAATTCTTTCTTTTTGTTAGGAAGGATGTTACTGAAAATTAATGCAGCAACACCATTAGATGATTGCCTATAAAGACTATCTTACTCATCTGTTTCTTCTCTGCTCTCCATTTTTGATTTGGAACAATCTCATCAATCTCTCTCGCAGCCTGGCAAACATTCAGCATAAAAAAAATTTATAAATGAGACGACATTCATCCGAATAGATCCGACTCCGTACGAGCCTAAATCCAAACTCTACATGAATCACAAAAATAAACATTTTGTCAAAATATCACAACTATTTCATCGCGCCGGCCTAAATCGACTTTTTATATATTTTTTTTTTTTTCTCGCTAGACAAAGAATTAAGCATGACTAGATCAAATGAAAATTGTTAATGCCATTTTTTGGTTTTTAATTGTACTTACCGACCGGTAAAAATCGCAGGAGTGACAATAATAATTGAAGAGTAGAGAGGAAGAGAAGAAGAGAAAGACAACGATTGTGATTTCTCAATTGCTGTATCCAAATGGATTTCATATGAAATTAGATCCATCGTTGCCACACTAACAAATTTCCCCACGAATACGAAACTTCCCAGTCACTAAAATGATATGACCGGCTGCACTGGTTGAAAGTTCCTGCTTCAAATATCATAAAATAATTTTAGCCGTTAGATTTATCTCCCAATCATCCAATGGTTACATTTGATGAGGACAAAAACTGTGGTATTATACCACAATGGTAACATAGGCGGACCCTTAATTATGATGTTAAAAGCTAACAAAAAGCGACGGCAAGAGACAGTCGACGGTGGTTTAACAGTGGTCTCGACTGCCTGCTGTTATTTAGATGGTAATAAATAATTAAAATAAATTTAATGATTCCATTAAAATTTGAAAAAAAAAATGCAGCAAGACCATCCCAAACCCGAGGGTGGGCGGGTCTGTAAGCCACTCGTAGTTGGTCAATTGTGCAAATGACAGATCTATCCGTGCCCAAACATGATGCAATCAAATTTACACAGCACATTTTTTCCAGTAAATAGTGAAGCAGAAGGTGTTAATAACAAACAGGCAGCGATGCTGCATCCAAGACGACAGGTGAAGAAACTTCGACGTGGGCCCCGATCAAAAAGCTCCCATTATCTCGGAGTTACGTTTTACCGACGAACTGGTAGATGGGAATCTCATATCTGGTTAGTGTCTGTCAATTTTTTTTAATTTTTAATTTCTTAATCGCTTTTGTGTTTAAAATTTTAATATATTCTGTGGTGCAGGGATTCTGGGAAGCAAGTTTACTTGGGTGAGAACAATTTTTTTTTTTTTTTTTTACTAGTTCTTTTGAAATTTATTATATATATATATATTTTTTTTTTTTTTTTTAAATCTTGTTTCTCTTTGGTAAACTTTGCAGGTGGATTTGATACTGCTCCTGATGCTGCAAGGTGCATAACAATTTATTTATTTTCTTTTATTTCAACCCATGAGCTAAGAATATTGCTTTATCAGATTAATTAATCTTCACCGTTTGATTTTGTGGTATTCAGGGTTTACGATCTAGCTGCACTCAGGTTTCGTGGACTTGATGCAGAAATCAATTTCAGTATTGATGACTACCATGAAGATTTAAAATATGTAGGTCCAATTATATATGTTGAATGAGAAATTGATGTAAATGATCATAGATTAATAATTAGAGAAATTAATAACTTATTACATACTTTTCATCTTCTCAATGATTGATTTAATTGCAGATGAATACTTACACAAAGAACGAGTTTGTTTTGGCTCTCCGGCTCAGGCACTAGAACACTCAACACTGCCCGCCGCAGCTTCATAATGTTAAATTGCACTAGAAATTAAATTTCCTCCTGTATGGTCATTAGATTCTAGTAATGGAGTCGTTTTTATTTTAAATAAAAAAAAAATGTTAGTAAAAGGAATGTGCTTGTACCCTAAGTTACGCATTAGGGCTAATTTCGGCCACAACGTTTCTAGTTGTTTAGATTTCAAAAAAAAAAAATTGTTTATTTAGCTATTGTATTTGGATCCGATGTTAGATTGTAACATATGCCAATTTGGTCTGTGCTTGATGAAAGTATTATTGCTCAGCTTCTGAATTTAAATGGGTAGGTTCAGCAAATAAATAAATGAATAAAGCCTAAAAAAATTTAAATATATAGCATGCATTCATTAAGGCATATCCTATAAGTTTTCTTCCGTCCGTAAAGTATTGCTTACTCCTTGATTGTTCCTGAGCAATGGTTCTTCGAAGTATTCCAAGTGCCTCAATGTAAAATTGTAAATCAAATCTCTTCACAATCTAGATGTGATGATTCAAATCCTTTATTTATTATTTGAAGTGAAATATAGTAAGATGCATGTGAAGTAGGATATTTTATTTCAATTTTCATATTTGAAAATAATTCAAATATATTTAATTAATTTAATCATTATAATATATTTAATTAATTTAATTTTTTGAAAGTGTTATGAAATGTTATAATGTGAAAGTTATTAATATCTGACTTCGTGTTTGTTTTGTGTTGTTTATCTAATGATTATAAGTGTTTATTTAAACATATAAGTTCTTTTCAAAAATTTTGTCGTTGTTTAATTTTTTTTTAGTACGGATTTTAGGCTTGCTAGTTTCAAATTTTGAGCTAATACAAGTAGAGATTGAAGATTTTTTTTTTTTAGTTCAATTATCTAAAATGTTCATCATTTATTTTATATTCTTATATAATATAATTATAAAAAACTTGTTTATTTAAAAATAATTTTATAATTTTTAATAAAAAAACTCTTATTGAAATTAAATAACTAAATTTTTTGTCTTATAAAAGATCTATTTATAAAAAATTTACTAACAAAACTTTACTTAAATAAACTCTATTTAAAAAGTTATTCAAATAGAACTTTCAAGAAATACCTAAATACCAACTATATCCGTGATGAATTATAAAAATATAAAAATAAATAAAATTATTATGCATAAAAAAAGGAAAGAAAATCATGAATTTTACATCCAAAGTTTGACGAAAGCTTGAAAATGCTCAAAAAATATAAATATAAATTATCAGCGGTCGTTCGAAAATTTAAAGGGTTATATTAATTATTTTATGACGTTACAAGATTAATTTGTATATTTAATATTATGACGTCGCACATATTACAAAAAAGAGGGAATTTTCGAACTTCGGTTAAAGTGAGAAATGATGCACAGCCGATAATTTTCAAATTTTCAGATTTCAAACTTTGGTGCAAATCTGAAAATTTTTCCAGAAAACACCTTTGAAATTGGTCCGGAGTCGGGACTTCGTCTGGATAGTCGAGTTCAGAATATTAAAATATATTGAGACAGAAAGCAGCTCAGACTGTTTTTGAATATAGGGCAGTTGAAAGGTCAAAAGTGAAAATCGTACAGATGAGCAAAGCTCAGCACAGGAAGATGACATCGAGAAACTTTTTGTCATAACTTACGAAACTAGAAGGACGTTGGTTCGGACCTTTCTCTCCATCAAGTGCTGTTTTAGCTTTCTGGTTAGTTCAAATTTTGAAAGAACCCTTCTTTTGATTTTGCTTTGGCTTGCACTCCCAATTATGGGCTCGATAGTTTATAAACACACAATTCGTGCACTTTTAGTTTCTGTTAATATTGTAGTCATTAGTAAAGAATAATATTTGTACATGTTGTGCTTTAACTTTGAAAGCACAGTGTAGTTAAAAAGTGTTTGGTTAAGTATAACTTTACTCTGGCAACTTGTGATTGATTAAAAATTCATAGTACCAAACATATTTATACAGTGTTAACTGTTTTCTGTTCAATTTATGGCTCCTTACATTACCAATCTAAATGCTCCATGTTAGTCTTTCATTATACTTTGGATGTTATTCCTGTATCACTATATTTTCTTGAGAACAATCTTTCAATCATTGAGCCTTTGACTCTCTTCACTGAAAAGAAAGAGAACGGAAGTTTCCCAAATTCTTAAATTTCACCACAATGACTTCGCAAATTTAGCTCTAAATCTTAAGACACTCAACTAGCTGTGTGAGAAACCTCCGTAAACCAATCAAGTGCAATTTATGTATCTTCTATGTTAATTAATGTGGATGGTATTGCTTCCCTTGCATTGGCACCGCAGAGAACTTATAAAATATCATTCAAATGAGAATAAGTATGAATCTGCACACAGTTCACTTAGACAACCTTATCTCGTAAATTGATGGAAATTGTATAAATTTTTTGTTACAATTGTAGTTTTGATGCAAATTATTACATACTATTTACAATGATTCAGCCTTTAAATTCCTTATCCTTTGTTTGAACACTGCATTTGAAATGGAATTTACTTGGTCTGTGCTGATCTCGCCTTCGGTTTCACTGTTTAGGAAAATTGCACCTTCAAAACGGGATGGAAGGAATGTTGAATTGCTTATTCAGAAATATGAAGTTTTGTATGATATGAGAGATTTTGTTAAGGAAGAAAAAAATTAAAGAATTAATGCTGGGTTCAATTCAAACAAAGGATTATCAGAAATGGCTTTACAAGGAGAGGGAAATTGAAAGTCATGTGAATGATATGTTAAAATTAAATAAGGAGAAATGACATGGGGTGTTATGTTCGTGCATGAAACTACCGCATGGTGATCTTATGAATGCACTTAATGAGGTTACTTACCACTTAGGGAATCTTCCATCAGCACATGGTTCAATATCTCATGCACAACATCAGATAGCAACAGCATTAATCAGTCCAAGAATTGAAAGCAGGACACACGGCCGGGTTGAAGTGACTAAGTATGTGAACAAGAAAAGAAAAGCTGAGACAAAAGGTGAATCAAGTGTAGAAGTACATGCACAGAGAGAGAGAGCTGCACAATGGAAAGAAATGCGATGTAGTGACTCAAAACCCTCAGTTGAGGGACATGAAAAGTATGTGGGAGTTACTGAACCAGAAACTTTTGTGCCTACTAAAGTATTGCATGATTCAGTGGCTCAATCATCACATATGGGAACAAAGACATTAACCAGTCAGGGAGTTGGAAGCAGTACATGTGGACACATTGAAAAGGTTGCAACTGTGAACCCAAAAAGAAAGGCCAAGAGAAAAAAGGTAAATCAAGTGTAAGAGCAAGTACAGAGATATTGACCTCTTCAACATCGTCATTTGGATCTATGGTCGAGGCTTATACAGGAATTAGGCAATGTAAAGATGAGCTGACTTATGGTATATCAGGCAATGATCGGATGCCAATTGAAGCTGTGGCTACCGCATTTACAAAATCTTCGTCAGCTGCGGATCAGGTTCCTGCATCAAATGTAGAACCTGTGACAGAAGATGAGGTGATATGTCCAACACAAATTGATACACGGACAATGGATGAATCTGAAATTCAGCTTTCTTCTAGTGAAGTAGAATTGGGGTCATTTGTGCATGCTGCAGGGACTGTGGAAACTCTTTCGGATGGAAATGAAAGGATGCTGCCTGTGCATAGGGAGGAGTTTAAAACTGCTCATTCTCAAAATGAAGTTAGTTCTGCTGCCAGAGTAGTAACATTCAAATCAGGCCCAAGTAATGTAGCTGCAGCAGAACAAGTAACTTTTTCTCCTTTCAGAATAGAAGATGAAATGCCATTTGTGGATAAAGCTGAGGCAGAGATTTCTTCTAAAACTGAAACAGATCAGTGGTGGCATGAATTCGGCTTGGTTGTCAATCGACCAACTGAGAGAACTGTACTGAAGATCCTCCGATGCATAAGTAGCGTTGAAGCAGGAAAAATTGGCATTCATGGAATTGGTGGGATTGGCAAGACTACTGTTTTGAAAGCCTTGATTGGTTACCCAAAAATAAAACTCATATTTGACATGATCATTTTGGTGACTGTCTCAAGTTATTGGAGTGTAAGAAAGATCCAAAATGATATTCTAAGACAGCTATCACTTTATTGTGAAGATTCTGAAGCTGACTCTGATGTTGCAGAAAAGTTATTCCATTTTTTATATGGGAAGAAGTGTTTGTTGCTACTTGATGATGTTTGGGAGCAGATTAATTTACAGGAAGTGGGAATTACTGATCCCAGTTCAGAAAATGTCGGCTAGATTGTAGTGGAATCTAGAACAGTGGGTGTTTGTCTTGAGATGGATGTAAGTAAGTTGATTGAAGTGGAAACTGTCTCTAAGAAGGCAGCTTGGGATCTGTTTTATGAACAACTGGGACGAGTCATTGAATTGCCACATATCCAGCCATTTGCCCAAACTATAGTTGAGGGCTGTGGCGGCTTGCCATTGTTGATTATTGTTACAGGAAGGGCTTTAACCGAGGAAAATAATGTTCTTGTGTGGGAGCATGCATCGAAGCAATTCTCAAAGTCTATTGCTAATGCAACGATTGAGGAGGTAATCCAACTGTTGAAATTCTGATTCCATCTTCTGTTGTTGGGATCCACAACAATGCTCAACTCTTCTAATGAATGAAGCCTGGATATTATATTTGAAGAAATCATCTCCATTGATCTAGCTGCAAAATAGTTTTCTTCTCTAATATTTGCAAGAAATGAAACTCTTAGGCACTTGAGATTGACTAATTGACCAATTTCAGACAGTAAACAACAAATTCCAGTATGGCTTAAATCAATGATTTCAAGATTTTGAAGATCTCCTACCTCTGCAGGCAGTTGCATTAATTGACAACAATTATTCAGGAACAATGCTTTGAGATTTATCAAACTGGAGATAGATGATGGAAGCAACTTGATTTTCGTATCAGGCAAGTCAAGAAGTTGAAGGCTACACATATATCCAAAGAATGATGTTGGAAGTTCTGCCAGACTACTTTCTTGAAGTAACAATGTTAAGATTCTACAACACTTTGGCCTTTTTGGTAGAGTGGATAGACACAAACGAATCAATGAAATCCTATTTGCCACTTCCACTCTTCTTCACTAATCTTCTCTTCCTCATTTACTAAAATTTTGAAACTGTTCTCATTGTGATTGGCAATTCTTAATGCTGCTGGTTGAAAATGCTCAAACATCTTATAGCGTGGAGCCTTCCTCCCTTTTTCTAGTAGAGATTTTTTAACAAACTCATCCAATATAGATTGCCCTCTATCACGTGCCTCCCCAAGCTTTCTTAAGTATGCGAAAAACTGTTGTGCTCTCCAGCATTCAATAATGTAGTCTTGGTGAAGTTCATAGCCAACAGGAAAGACTAGCCAATAAAGTAAGCGAACCCGCTTATCTGATGGTAGCTTGTCACATACAAGTTTAAAGGACTTGTAAACTTCTTCAAGTTCTTGTTTCGGCGCCACACTTGGAGATCTTAATTGAGACAGCATATCCTGCCATATTGCTGGGTTGCTCACATTTGCCAAGCTACTTCCTATCAATTTAATCATGTGGGGCATGCCGCTGCACTCATTGATAATTAGTCTTGCCACAGGTTTGATGTCTCGACAATCCTTCAACTGCACACCCACTCTCCCAAAACAACTTTTGAGCATTGTTACCGGACAATCTCTGCACATTGATCTCCTCATTGATCTGCCCATAGATGTTTCTGAAAATACATGCAAAGTCCACCTTTCCATTTTTATGCTCATCATGAATGCCAATATCTGTCAGATTGATCTCCGTGGAAACTTCATCGAGAAACAATACATAACTCCCGTACTTTAGCTCTTCAGATATCATGTCTGCCCTTTGGTCAATGTTGTGGTCCTCCGCTCTTAGATCTAACCGCTTGAGAATAACTTCTTGTATATCTCTTATGTTTCCCTCTGAGTTCACAGTTACCCAGAAGATGAAGTCAAATTGACGAGACTCACCAATTGCATCATGCAAGTTCTCCATTATTGTTGTTTTTCCAACTCCTGGTGGTCCCCGTGAGCAAATTCTCTTTGTTCCTACATTTCTTAGACACTCCTGGAGCATTTCTACATGCTTATTAAGTGATGGAACCTCTTTTATTTTTTTGGCATGCTTTTTTATGACTGGAACTAGTGCCTTCTCAACCATAATGGCTATTTGGCCAATTTGTTTTCTCAGAGAAACTACCTCTGCCGTCAGTTTCACAATTTGTTTACCAAGCTGCAGCAGACTAGGAAATGGGCATATGCCGCACAAGAATTTATGGGTACTGCTGTAGCTGGACTTTAGTTTTTCAATCTCATCTTTCATCTTTTCCACCTCATTGAGCCAGGTTTCACATCTGCGCGACTTTTCCATTTTTAGTTTATTCCTTTCAAGGTCCGTTTTCACATCTGCCTCTTCATCACATAGATATTTTTCTTCTCTTTCCAGGTTCCTGAAGTTCTTGCTCATGTTTTTCACATATAAATACTTGCGCTTCAGACAATGTAATATGCCTGTGCCACTTTCTACTGTCTGTCCCACCAATGTACCAGCTGCTTGCCCAGCCGCCTGTGCAGCTACTTGTCACCGGATGAGTTTTATTGTGCAGCAACCCGTGCTCACTTAGATGACTCCTTGCACACAAGTCGTTAAGTAAGCCTAGTACACTTCTCAGCTAGCCAAGTTAGAACGCTTTGTGGAAATGCTAGGAGAAGCAAAGCGTAGTGGCCAATATATATTTTATTATACACAATTGAAAATATTACAAGAGTGTTTATACAAGAGAGCTTGAGTGTTTGTGTGTGTGCTTGTGTGGTGTGGTGGGTGGTGATACAAATGAGGAGTGGCCACCCATATTTATAGGTGTTGGTTTGCTAGATCTAGAAAGCTCTATGCAACTTGCACAAATATCACATGGACCTAAATGCACAAGCCTAGAAACTTCTAGTCCATGGACAAATTATAGAAAACTCTAGACTTGGGCCTTGGTGGGTGATTTACTAAGCGCACCATGGATGGCTTGTTGTGTTGGTGGCCCATTTCTAAGCGCATCCCGCTTTAAGTGCATCTCGCCCAGTCTTGGCGCATCCGCGCAAACACGCGACTGCCGTGCAAGCGGACTTTTTTGCTAAGTGAGTCAGTGTGACGAATTTGCCTTCGAGATTCGGAGAGATTCGAGTCCAGGTTCCTGCAAATATTTTTTGAGAAATTTTTCATCACTTGCCTAACCAAAAACAGAAAAAGAGTTCCATGCATTGCTTTTTCTCCTGGTAAAAAGCCGTCAATTTCATATATATGCTTATATCAATTTCACAGCCATGTTCCTGTATATTAATAACTTCACATAACACTACTGATAAACTGAAGTGTAATATTCCAGTGCCAATGAAGAAATCTCATATCTATATGTATATCTCATTGAACACACAAGTGTTTTTATCTCTTCCGTTAAAGATAACAATCTAATGATGCAGAGCATTGACATTTTTCAAATTGGTACAATAATGCAAAACTTATGGACACAATCAGAACATTGATATTTTGTGAAGCAACATGTGATTAATACTCTGTTCTGCTTTTTGGCAAAAGAGGTTGTTTATATGTGCTGAAAGAAAATATTTGTGTGATATAAACTACAAAGAAAATCTGAATTATCCTATATGCTATTGCTAATATAACGCCTTTAGTATTATTGCTCTGCACCAGATATGTTGATTCCATTTCCCTTTTGCTTCTAGTAGAAAATTATTAGTCTCATCATTCTCGTAGAATGAGTATCTGGGTAGTATACTACTGTTGAATTTTATTCTTAATGTGTTAGCTTTAGTGTTAGTGTAAATTGGTCGAGAATAAAAAATCAAGTTAATTAGTAAATGAAGTATGTGTTGCATAGCTAGATGATATATTTCCAATATTTTGAGTTCACACAGATCTTTCATTGTGATTTATGTGGAAAAATGACCAAAGGTTTAAAAACTCTGAGATGAATGCGATCTCACTATCCAGGGTGTTTTATTACTTCAGTAGGTTTTGATTACACATTATATACCTTCTGCTAAGCAACCTGCAAATTACAAATGATTAGTAATACAAGCTAATTGTCGACATTCGGTTTCCCATTTCATATGCATCGGCCAAATTTATTGGACTTTTATTGTATGGTAGCAATGAATGTGCTTGTAGTGCATGAGCTTGGTATAGTCAATGGTCATGAATGGCTACTAAAATCTTTTAAATCTTATGGTTTCACTTCTTCAATGGAGCAAGGCATTTATGGAGTCGCATTTGCCAGCATTCAGGGCGAGCAACCCCTCAGCTGGAAGTGGTTACTGAACTTATTTGTGGTCAGCATCCTCATTTGAAGTGTTTGTATAGTAAGTTTGCTATTCCATCCTCTCTTCCTACATGTATTTTGTATTTTCTATGTGCTTGTTTGTTTATGCATGTGTACCTGTGTTTCACATCTTTGAGAATTGTTCTTAGTTTTTCTTTTGCCACATGCTTAGAGAACAAAAATGAGCGCGTTATATGTGTGAAGAATTTAACCCCAGAAGAGATACACCTGCATGCCACAAGACTAAGAAACGCATTGGAAAGAAAGGTTGTAAAATTGAGGACAAGACACGTAACCAAACATCCCAGTGTCCGAGGTACATGGTCTTCAGCTTTGAAATTTTGAGGGACAAGAAGATGACTCCTTAAACATATCCTCTACGGTTGTTAAATGGTAGTTTTTATCTTGCAATTATGACAATTGCATGAAAGCAACATCCTTAATTTGGGCCATAATTAGTGTTAGCCTAAAGGGCTACACATTATATAATTTTGATGATAACTAACATGTGTCTTAAGTGATTTAATAAATATTGTATTTCACAAGTTCACTAGTTTTTGAAGGATAATATTTATGCTAGTGAATCAAGTGAAATCAAGTTCAAGACACTCAACAGACAACGACGAAATCAAGAATGAAGTTTAAAGCTCAACGGATAAATTATTACGACAATTTCTTGTAAAGTCGGTATGATTTAATTTATGATTGGTTTATCATTTGAGAAGCTCAATATTTTATTTAATAAATTATTACTTTTCATAAACCAAAATATTTTATATTTAAGATAAAAGTATTTTGTGGATTTGAGTAATTTGGATTAAAATGAAAAAGTTTTGCAATCTTTGATTTTAATAAATATTATTTTGAATTTGAATTTAGACCTATTTGCAAAGATTTGAAACGTTTTGAGAAATATTGTAACTTATAAAAGATTGAGGGTTTAAGTGAAAGGTTTTGAGAACTTTAAAATTTATGATGATTATGTAAAAACTTGAAAATGACCTCTTTAAAAAGATTTATTATAGTTTAGGTTATATCATAATTTCAGAAAATTTTGGGAATGATAAGTATATATAGAAATTCTGGAATTGGATTTGTTTGCAAAGATTTATGTTTTTTGGGTCATACTATAATTTATTAAAGTTTGAGGACTCGAGTGTAATCTAAACATTTGATATTCAAAATTAGACCTATTTGAAAAAATTTATGACGTTCTGAGCTATAGTATAATTACAGTAAGCGTTTTAGAATTCAAATCTAACAAGAACTTTTTTATTCTGCGAGGAAGTTAAATTAAGCATTGTTTGGTATTTGGAATTTATTCTATAACGGTTAGTTTTCGGGCTTTAACTATAAAAACTCAACTCCAACTTCATTTTAAGCTCTCTAGCAAACCAAAACAAGTTTATAAAACATATATTGAGCTTCCATTTTGTAAATCATTATTTATTGAATCATTATTGTGCTATTATTTATAAATCCACTTTTAAAGAGAGTTTTTATTGTAATTTTCATTTCTCATCAAATTGTGAATGTACAAGTGTGAGAAACACTTGGGGTGAAGAAATTGGAAAGATAATCTCTTGATTGTAAAGGTCAATTGACACCTTGGAAGTCAATTGAAGAACTCAAGCCCTTTATAAATAAATCTTTGTTTATAATTTTATTTGGGGACGTGGTACAGGACGAAATGATAAAAAATCACTTCTCACTCTCTACCTACTTTTATTCTTATGCTTGTTTGAATTTATTATTTTTAATTTGATTAAAACATTATATTAAATTAGTGTGCGATTTACTTAGCATAAGTTTTAAAAATACAATTCATCCCCCTCTTAAGTTGCATAACTTGTATTTCAATTAGTATATTCAAAATATTTTAAATGTATTTCTTCTTTGGATTTAAAAGTTTGTTTATTTTTACTTATGCAGTCTCATGTTTCCTTTCATTCCCTCCCAAATGTGGTTTGTAGCAAATGAGAGTTATATTTAATACTTTTGCAACATAATTATTTTCAATTCTTCTGAAAAATGATAATTAAATTAGGACTTATCACCCTTCATCTCGTATTTCAATTGATCTAATAAAATTTTGGACAGATACATACAAGGCATATATTAAAAGGGGCAAAAAAAAGGAACTAAATTATGAATATCTGAGATTCATCGCATGTAATGAATCACACAATGTTTGGCATAAATGTGGCAACGTTACATCTCAGATTATAGCTTTGCTTCATAAATTTCGAACTACAAGAAATAAGGCATATAAGAATTTCTTTCAAACAAAATCATGCACTTACATAAGCGACAACCTCAAAAAGTTTTCGTTGAAACCATGAACAATAAGAATTGCATCAATACAATGCTAACTTGCTAAGGGTTAATTTTAGTTTCCTCTCGATAGAAACCACATGCTTAGATGGGTTGTTAAAGGAGCCATTATGCAGGAACCTTGCATTAAATTATATACCACCACCAGCAGCCTTTTTCTCCTTTTGTTTCTCCCTTTTTTTCTTGTTTCTTAGAGCATTTTTGCTCATTTCTCTGAATCAATAAGTAAAATATGATGAGCAATTTAACATTGCCATAACACAAGCTACATAAATGAAAAGAGAAATTTACAAATGTACTTACGGTGTGGGACTCTCTGCTAACAACTGCCATTACAAGATAGTGAGAAATCATTAGTACCACAAAACAATAAGTGGAGAACAACTACTACATTGTTTAAATGGTTAAATCAACAACAAAATAAATTTCGACCATGAAGTTGATGCTGTAGTTTGTGTATACCTCTGCCTGAATAGCGGCAGCCTGCCTGGCATGGGGTGGGCAATAGGCGGCCGGTTTCGTTGTAGAAGGGTTACTAGGAGCAACCTTTCTAGAAGCTGATCCTGAACCTAAATAAAAAGCAGGCGCTTCAGTAAACAAAAAATAATGTGACATATCTATCTTCAAAGTTCAAATTCTAAAAGATTAAGCAAGAGATGAAACCTTGTGGTTTGACTTCTGCAACCTTTAATGAACCGAGTGACTTGATGAGTTCAGAAATATCACCAAACGCACTTGGTGACACTGGTTTCCACTCAGCCTGAGAAAATAAATGATATTAGATACCAAAATGCTAGCTCAGACAAACTGGTAAAATAATATTTCAAGAAAGTATTATTTGTAATAAATACGAACCTGAAATAACTTGTCAAACATCTTCTTGAAGAACAATGATCCATTGTGGTGGAAAATTTTAATCCTTCAATAATAAACAAAATGAAAATCACAAAATGCTCTCTCAACACATTGCAGCTCTTCTCTGCTCAAATTAACTCACATACACCCAAAATAAGTGGAATTGAAATACCTGTTACCACCTACGTATATTGGATATTTTAAGTAAGCATCTTTATTAGTCACGGGGTTCGGGTAAAAAATAGGAAAAGTTATTTCACTATATTTCTGACCAGGAACTGGCCCTATCACAAGAATGTTTTTTTTAGTGGGTCGGTAGGTCTGAAAAGACAGCTTGCCTATCTTTTCTTTCATCTCGGGTGAAATACGATCGGGCGGCGCTAATTCAAACCCCTCTAGTAAAATAAGAACGGCCCCCACATTCAAAGCCCCCTTTTTACCATTAGCAAAGAACTAGCATGTATGGAAACAGTAGTCTACATGCTGAGACCATCCTTAGGCACTAAACAAAAGCACAATCTCCTTTTCACTTGATGATTTTATTCATCATTTATTGATTGGCTTGCCAGATAAAATGGTAGGCATTTGAAAATGTCGAAAAGATTAGAACTCCATCATCAGAACAATTGTTCTACAAATGACTACAAATGTAGGATACCATACCATAGACTGGGTATCGGAGAAGGTCACTTTGATACACGTTGAATGAGATTCCCTTGTATAGTTATATATTTACAATTAGATACGTTTTAAATTTTCTCTTATTAGATTCAAGCATATTTACGTGCATATATATTACATGAAAATTTCACATTACAAGTGAAAATCATATAAATGAAAACAGTGTCCAAGGCTTGCTTACGCTATTTTGATCCAACTGATGGAACACGCTTTCTAGTGTAATACATGCTTCAAAGAATTATGGATCCACAAATATGCAAATTGTACCTTTAATCGACAAATTTGACAGTAGTAAAGAAGTCCTAGCCACAGATTAGTTGTACTAGTTGTAATTGTCTTTATTTAAGGAAAAACCATCCAAAATAATTTTTTTAAAAAAATAAACATTGATCCAAGTAGATATGTAGATCAATCCCCTCCCAGAATCTTAAAATCCGCAAATCGACATAGCCGAAAATCAACTTACCCATTGTCAATTTGGAGTCTTGGAGCTGTTGTGGCAGTCATAAAATAGAGTCCATCTGGGGACCATTCACTAGTTACAGAGCATTCAGCCCTAGTTGTTCCAAGTTGCTTTCCATCTATATAGTCCCAGAATGCCTGAAAGGTAATGGTAAAACATAATAGTTTATAAAGATAGTAAATAACAACTAACACCATCAGATGTCGAAAACATCAAAGGGACTTAAGAATGTTTGCCAAATAAAATAGCATCACTAGCCAGAAAACAGTTATCAGGTTCTGCTTCGGGGAGTTTGTATCCCGTTCCAGGCCGGGAAATTCCAGAATGTGGGTCTGGAGATGACATTATTTAAGCACATAAAGGACACTCACAGAAGGTCACTCCAAATTAGGGATGGCAAAAGCCGGGTCCGGGTCCGGGTTTGGCCTTTCCGGTTCCGGACCCGGATATTAAAATGTCATTCCGGATCCGGATTTAAACCCGGATTTATTACCTGCGGTCGGTGCAGGTTTAACCGTAAAAATCCGGGTTTCCGGATTGCGGGTTTTAAACCCGGATCACTTAATGAACTAAAAAATTAAAGAAATCAAAACCGACACCGAAACTGAATACAAATACCAATTCTAAAAGACATTCACAAACACACAAATACACAAATACAAATCCCAAATCTAATTTCAATGATTCAAAGCAATAAAACATTCACAAACACAAATCCATAATATAGATCTACAATCTAAACTGCCTATTCACGGATTAAATATTTATGAACTTTAAGGATCCGCATCCGGCGAAGCAACGAATGGAGGCTGATGATGATGATGATGATGATGATGAACACAACGCCGCAGCCGCGATTGCAATCGTGAAGGCAGACAAACGTCGGCCAAAACCCATGAAATAAATAGACAAGCGGCAGTCGGTGATGATGATGAACATGAAACACAGTGAAGGTGGCGAAGAGTGACGACAATGATTTAATGAAAAGAAGAGTTGAAGAGAGAGGAAAAGAATACTTTGCTTTGGCTATGGCTATGGCGGCTGTGAAAGTGTGAAGATGAAGAAGATTAAGATGAAAGAGAAAGGGTCCACGGGAGATGAAAAGAATGGCTTTGGTTTGGAATTTGGTGGGTGCGGCTGTGGCTGTAGAAATGGAAATAAGGGCATGGCTGATTTTGCTTTTCTATTTATATTATAAAAATAAATAAAAAAATCATATTAAGATATATATATATATCCGGGTCCGGGTTTCGGATTTCCGGGTTTGTTTAAACCCGGATCCGGACCCGGAAACATGCGGGTTGATAAAATCAATTCCGGAACCCGGATTTATTTTATTCCGGTACGGGTTGAACCCGGTCCGGATTATCCGGGTTTATCCGGGTCCGGGTTAAATTGCCATCCCTACTCCAAATGGTTTTTTTAATTTGAAATAAAAATGAAAAAAATAAAAAAGATATATTTCAAAAATCACATTAGTAAAAGAATGAACACGAAAAAAGTCCCCAGCAGAACAAGAAACAAAAAAGCCACCAGGAAAAGACTACCAAACTAGCATCAATTTCCTCTGAGAGTTCCAGTTTCTATTAAAGAAGAGAGTTCCAGTACCCATTGGAGAGATATTTCTTCCAACTGTTTACACTAAATAATTATCATTCTTCTCCTCAAAGGCTACTAAAAGCAACAACAACAGGCAGCTCCATAAACTTTACGCCCACAAAATTCCCGACTTATATGTCACTTTTTAAATGAAGAAGCAAACAACAGTGATTGTATAAAGCAGGTTGACTAGCTCATTAGAAGCGAAGCACATGACATATCAGAAAACAACATTCTGGAATATCATAATTCAATTCCACTGTGAAGTGATTTTTGTATTAAAAAAACATAATAGGAAGGATCAGTCCAGATGATCTTAAGAGCAAGGAATATCAAAATACAAAGTTGAGGCATCTATAAAGGCATACCATATCACCAGGTAAGTTCCCAAAACCAGCCAAGCATAAAACTGCAGACCAGAGAATTAAGGCCACAAATATATGTAGGAAAGAGAACATAGATGGAGCTGGTTCAAACTTTTCAAACTACATTTAAAATAGAAAAATACAATAGAAACTTTAAAAAGGATACATTTTCCTTTTGGGTTCCATCGAACAGTATTGTAAGGGCCGCTTCCGAGCTCGAGTATCGGCCTGCACTTCTTGTTAAAAATTGTCGCACTTGCAGGCATAACTATTATAAGTAAAGGGAAAGCAGAATATTCACATATGTGCTATAGTCAAAGGAAATTAATGACCCAACACTTTGTCAAAGAATTAACATGACCCCCAAAACCCCACCACCAAGGCACCAATACAAAGACAGATAAAAAATTTATCTCAACCTCAAGAGCACTTTCATCACAGAAACCATAACTGGAGAAGCCACATAAAGCGATCACCATTACTAAAAAGTTTTGTTCCATTAAACATAATGATTTTCACATAGTGATTTTCTATGTGTTTAGTCTCTAATTCATATTAAATAGGACAGTCTGAATCTATAATAACAATCATTAAAAATCAACCCAACTTCTAATTCCAGTGAACAGATGCTCAGTGAAGTCCAAGTGCTCTTGATACCTAATGCCATTCAGATAATAGATGATCCTCATACGAAGGAGATGAATTAAACACTGCAAATGTCTTGCTGATTTTTTTCTCAAATTGTCTTTGTGAAAAGGATACATCCATAAACAACAGCAAACTCTGACCCTGAATATGACCATTGAACATCATGAACAGGACCCTCTTTACCTGCCAAAAATATATTCTAATAATAAGTAACGTCCAAGAAGTACTGAATGCGCACAAAATAGGATAGAACGTACGAAGAGGCACAAGACTTTCGTGAGTTCCATCAGTTGTAAGGTAGTTTAGCTTTGACTCTCCATAATAACTCTGATTGGTCTTATCGACATCTGACTGTGCCACAGCTAAAAGCCCAGTTGAACCACGATTCCAATTCAGTTGCACAGTAGAACAACGGAAAAAGCTCCTTCGAGCAAGAGGTTGACTTTGCAAATCCTTTCCACAAGCATATATCTGGACACTAGCAGGAGTCCCCTACATTGTAATAAATAGTTTTTTTAATACTTATAAGTTGAATATAAAATCTACTTAAAAATCAAGTACAAAAAAGGACACTGACAGACCAAAGTGAAACATCAAATACATTTCTATATGCTGCCAACCAAGAAGCAAAGCTAATTGTCTTGATAGCCTAGAATGTTGGCCTAGCTCAGATCTACCATAACCCAAGAGATCACATAAATTGATCAGTAATACCATCTTCTTACCATAATACTCCTCCAACATCAATAAAATTTGAAACTTTTAAAAGTTCAGCTTTACAATTTTAAGATCTATGACATGAAATTTTAAGCTTCAAGTAATACGACAATATAACACACACACAAGATAGATACTTGTGTAAACCTTTAAGATTCAAAATAGGTAATATGTCAATATAACACACACACAATTCAAACAGACAAAGTTTTAGTACATTTTTCACCCAAAATAGGAATAAATAGGAAAATTGTAATCAGTAACTTGCATGCAAGGCTGGTACATTTCTGCATTAGTTCCCCCATCCATTAACGCAAACAAAATTGAGCTCCTAAACTAAGCTGAAACCAGGGAGGGCAAACCTTAGATTCTGGAACAAATACCGCCACATGAGAACCAGGTGCCTTAGAAACCTCAAAAGCAGCCACCCCAGGAACTCTTAACCGATAAAAGATTCCTTTAGGAAAATCCATAGTATCAAAAAATTGTATTTCGTTTGTTGCCATACGACATGCAACAGCTTCATTCGAACTAAATCTGATTGACGGCCTGAAGGATAAACATACTATAAACAATTAAAAAATTATGAAAAATATAATACTGAATAGCACATATGTGCAAACACAGTAGCAAAGCATAGATAAACACACAATGTCAGATTTTTAATCCTCCATTATGCTTTGGTGAACTCAATTTTACAGTGACTTAATCATAACTGGATACAGAATTTATAAATCTTACTGATACACAAGAACTTTGAATATTAAAGAAAATGGTTCCAAATCTTAAATTTCCTCAAAAATATATATCTCAACAATAATTTTAATTACCATGTGGTTTTTGTCATGTTCTTCTGGAATAGCTGATAAATAGCTTCACCAGTTTCCGTCTTCCAAAGGATCACATTCTTTTCCTGTGGTGTTGAGGATTTTTGAAATGTCTGAAGATAAGTCCCACACGGAGACAAGTCAGCAGCAGCAACATCGGGAATTTGAAATGACCTTATCTCTTTAAAGTTACCACAGTCGTATATGCTAATAACCGAGTCAGATTTCATGATCATGAGTCTGGACCCATCCTCACTGAACCTCACATTGGTGCATGGAACTCTTTCAAGCTTGACAATAGGTTGTCCATTGCTAAATGGAGGCCCATTCCAGACAAAGAAACCCTCTAACTCTCGAACTGACAAGAGGGAAATAAATAATATTAGAAAATGAAAAAGAAAATGCATTGATGATTCTATCAAGAAGTGTGATCAAGCACCTAAAATGTCCAAAGACGGTGAAGCATCCTTTGACGCCATTGGAGGCGAACACACGTGGATGCAAAAGAGATGCTACTCAATTGTAGATGGTGCAACTGCAATATAACAGTTAGTACAGATATTTCTTAAAAGCTTTCTCATAGTAAGCACCAAACTTCAACTAGAAAAAAAAATCAACACCTAGATATGTATCCATGTTTTAGAGATATCAACTACTCAGGCTAGATTTTAAATTAACATAAGACAAGCATATAATTACAAGATCCAATTAGCAAGCACATGTACACTAAATAATCGAACCATGTCGAATCTAACATCAATCTATCCCAATAAGGATAACACGCGTATGTACAAGCACGTTTGTAAATCGAATCACTTATCAAACTTAAATGTGTAAGATATTTAAAAACGATATACAAACGTAGATTTCTTTAAACAATAACAACACATATAGTTAACAATTTCACATCTTCAACATTTAGATAGAATAATTAATTAATTAATTAGAAAATGAATAGATCGAATTAATATGTTTAACAAGTTGAAACGCAAAAATGAAACCAAAATTTGAATTTTTTTTTATTTTCTTGCACTTTCTCAGAAGCCAAACAGAAGAGAAAGAAAGAGAGATAAACATCCGCACTGGAGGATGTAATTGGAGAGGTTTCAGCCGCCAGCGATTGAGATTTTGGCGGTGGAAAATGATTTGAGAATCAGATACAGAGTATCTACTTGCTACGACGTCGGCTTATAACTTACCTAGAACAGGAGCACAATTTATGCTCTGACAATGTTAACTTTATATATACAATTTATGCTCTGACAATATAAATATTATTTATTCATGTTGAAAATTACTATTTCTGTCACACCTCCTCATTTCCTGATATAACATATTTTATTACGCCTGCAGTATATAGGAAATATTTAACACTTTTCACTGCAACCAAGGCCATATTGCTTTTTAATTGGTGAGTTTGCTTGTCCTGCCTCATAATAGTTTTATTTTAAGTTAAAGAGGACTACCGATGTTTGAGAAGGCAAAGTATAAACAAGAAATGACAAGAAAACAATATGAAAATTCTACCATATTCGACGGATATTCGACCGATATTCGAAATTCTACCATAATTTCTCAGAACTTCTACAGTGAAGAAAATTTAGAGCTTACTTGAGGCGGAGTTGGTGATGGTTTGCTGCTGGTTCGGGTCGCGTTGGCGCTGGGTTCGCTGCTGCGGCGTCGCGCGGCTGATGCTGCTGGGTTCGCTGATGCGTTGCGCGCTGGGCTCGCGTGGCTGCGACGTTTTGGCGCTGGTGGCTGCAATTGTTGGGTGGCTGTAAGGCAATGAAGAATTGAAGATGCGCCCGTTGGTTGTTGCTTCACTTGGTTTTGGGGTGGATGTGAATCGTGTGAGGCAGTAGGGAATAGGGTTCGGCTGGCGGCTGTTTTGCGTTTTGACTGTTTTGAGTTTTGATTTTGAGATTTTTTTTTAATTTGAATTTTTTTTTTATATACTATAATGCCCGGACGACCTTAACCAGGCCCACTGTATCTCGACTTTACATTTTCTGCGTCATTATTCGTAATTTTATCTTCCGGGTTTGGGCTTCAAGCGCACGGGACTGGCCGGATTGTCCCTTTTTTTTTTTTTCCTGCCGATCTCTTTTTTTTTTTTTTTTTTAAGTACTACAGTAAGAGCTCTCTATTGATATTTACACTCCGGAATCACATGGGACTTATCCTGATAATTTTAGTATTAATATTTACACTCCGGAATCACATGGGACTTATCCTGATAATTTTAGTACAGCGCAGCCTATATATCCACCCTCACTTTAATTATCCGGTGTGGGGAACCAACTACCCCATTATATTTGGGGAGCTAGTCCCAGCGCTGCGTCTGCGTTGGGACTCGAACTCACGCCCTCAAGAAACTTGAGGGCGTGAGTTTGCCAATGGGCTACAAGCCCATTGGCCTGCCGATCTCATTTATAAATAAGATTTAACGAAGATTAAGTTGGGGCAACAATGGACTGATTCAGCCATACTGGAGTCTGAATTATTTTTGTTCTGGGTGTGCTCAGCTTAAATTTGTTTTGATATCCGGATTCAGGTGTAAAATACAAAAATTTAAAATAAAAATACAATGGCTTGTAAATAGTTAATGAAAAAAATCATATCATCAGACTCAGATACTGAGTTAAGAAGTCACTGATAATCAATTTATTTATAAAGGCTTTTATTTTAAAATTTTTAAGAGTGTAAAATTAAATTATCTATTAAAAATTTTGATATCTTGCATAGTTGGAAACAAATAAGAATTTAAGAAACTAATGTTAAGCTTATGATATAGTATGTATTCCAAATTTCGTGTCACCTATCAATAACTTCCATGTGTTATATAATGATTATCTTTTCATATCATTACTAATATTATAATTTACATAGTACTAATGAAATAAGTTATATATGATACAAATATCTAAATTTGGTAAGCTTAACATTAAGATTGAAATATTTTTTTTTTTTTTGTGCACCTGGGACATTTGTGGAAAACGTCAGAGTAAGTCACATGCGGTTGGGAGGCATTTAACCCGAGAGGTTGCCAGAATCTGGCTTACTTGTTTTCAGGCCGGGGCAGACTCGTCAGTAGGCAGGGGTGGGTTTCAGGTGGGTAATGACTTGTTGAGATTAAGATTATGGCAGGGGCTCGGGTTAGGTGGAGTGACAACTGTGGATGGTTGAAATATAAAAAGATTACAAATTGTATAAATTCTTGTGAATTGACTAAAGTTTAGGAATCCAAATTTTATTATCCAGTGCAAAATTTATACAGTAAGCGTGATTAGGCATGAGTCACGCATGCAACTACTGGGTCGTTTCACATCATCGTTTTGATTCGCTTCCTAATTAAACTAGTTTCACTTCCTAATCCAAGAAGCGGGAGACATCAAAACAAACGAGCAAAATTTTGCAGGTTTGATGTATTTAAGTAGACTTTGTTAGATAATCAACTTCTCCGCGAATCTTTTCTTATTATTGCAATGCATTAACTTGAGGTTGTGTTTAGAACATGGAATTATTGGGTGTTACCTTAATACTAATACTATGTTTGGAAATAATTTGCATGCGTTTTGCTTTCTCTTCTTTTTTTTTTTCTTTTCTTTTTTTTAGCTTTTTGTTTTTGCTTTTTTTAATAATAAATAATAAATATAACTTTTTAATTTAATATAATATTATATAATATTAATTTTTATTTTCTTTTATTTTAATCATAATTATTAATACAAATTAATAAATTTCTTATTTATTATTCATATTTTAATTTTATCATCTTAAAAATATAACTAAATAATTTATTATTCAATTATCTAATAATTAATATATATAATCAAATAAAATTTAATAAGATAATATAACTAACAATAAGTACTTAACTAATATATAAAAAACTAATATATAAAAATAAAAATATAACATAATATTACATTATTTAATTATATTATAGTAATTAATATATAAAAAATGATTATTATTTAACAATTTAATATAACTAATAATAAATATTTATATATGAATAAATTTAAATAATATTAATTTAAAATTAATACCAATAAAAATAATAATATAAAATATAATTACGTCATGATAGTATTTAGAGATTATTTGATTAAACTATTTACTTCGATCTTTATTTCACATGTTATGTATTTAGAAAATACTAAAAAATAAATGTTATGCTGCCGAGAATATAAGGCTATAAGCTTCTACCTTTATGAAAAATTATGATATTTTTTAACATTTATACTAAACAATAATGTTGATTTTCTAAAATTCAAGACTTCTATATTTAGTATTTTTCTAGGTACTAATAAATATTATTTTCTAAATATATAATTTAAGTTAATCACAAAAAATATTAATATAGTACAGTGTAACACCAAACATTTTACAATATTATTATAATACAATGCTAATGCAATACAGCATAATACAATACATTTGCATTAAAATATTACAATACAGCATAATACAATACAGTGTGTCAAATGCTCCTTTAAAAATTATGTTATTGTGATGTGGAAAGTGGTTTCGAAAAGAAGCCGCTTTTGGTTATACATCATCATCATCATGTGCAAAGTTGACTTTACTAAAACAAAGGTAGACTAATAATGGATAATTGGTGTGTAAATTTCTTTTTCTCTTTCATGCTTTTTCATATTTTCTTGGTTATTTGCTGACTTCAACTAAATTATAGAGATATATAATTGTTAGTTTACTGAAAAGGTAAATTTCATTTTACTGTATTGTTTTGGTAAATTAGCAATAGCTTATAGGCTAGTTCAGATTTTCTTTGTATCAAACAAACATTTTTTTTTTCCAGCATATATAAACAACCTATTTTGTTATAAAGCCAAACATAATATTAATCACATGTTGCTTTATAAAATATCTAACAGAAAAATGACAAGGATTTTAAAAATACCTTTCTTCTTGAATTAGGCAGTGTAATATTCAAGTATTGGGTCATGTCAATGGTTAGAAAGAAATCATAATTGGAAATACTCCTCTAATCACAATATAAATGTCTTCTCTTTCTAGTGAGTTGTTCAATGTCCTTATTTGATTTTGATAAACAAGAGAAGAAGATAAAGATTATCTTGCCACTCACACTCTCTCTGCGTTAATTTTTTTTTTTTTTTTGAGGATTTTAGCTAAAGTGGGAAGTTAATATTACATCAACTTTCTTCTTAACTTCCAAAAACCGCACATGTAATTACTTTGTAGTTGCCAAGCGCGGGTTGGGTCGGGTCGGGCCATTATGAACGACCCACCTATCTAGCATCTCCCACTCGCACATGATGGGATGACATCGAAGCAGCGGAGCAGTGAAGAAAGAAACAATGAACAACCACATATCTTCAATCATTCAGGCAAATATACCGTGTGACCATGAATATATCCAAAGACTCATCCGGGGAGCTAAAAACATATCTCAATTGCTAACCTAGGCAAGAGATGTTGCAATTGCAATCGTATGCAAGAGAATTTCAAGTAAACTAACAATCTCAATCGTATCCTCGATTTAATTAATTATAATATTCAAGTATACTAAATCTCATTGGTATGCCAAAATTACACAATCTATTTATATATTCACAATTGTAATATACCACAAATATTATACATTTGGTCAACCGATGAATCACATAAATGAAAAAATTAAATCTTTTTTTTACACTCATGTTTATCAATCCAAAACAATCACTTTCCTAGTCATGTTTCATAGACCGAATCATGTTAAAAATCATATAAAACATGCTAAAGTAGCAAGCATCAATCTAAGATGTCAAAACATAGTTAATAGTCATAAGGATACCAAGGTTGACTCATAGAAAGTCATATGAAACTTACACAATGAGGAAGAAGAGAGATTCTCTCATTTTTCATTTTGGTCACCAAGCACGCGTGGCATGACACACGCGTTATAGTGAATCTTCCATTTTGGGGCGTATGTCTCATTAATTCAATTTACTGTACATATCTTAGTCCAATCGCTCTTTTCCCGCGTCTGACTTGAATTCTTAAAATGAATGATCTCCTTTAGTGCCAAAATAAAATCTCACATCTATCTTCTTTTAGGTCTCTATGATGGTGGGGAACATCATAGTCGGTCTACTAGAAATATCGTTTAAGACCTCATCTCGATTCTAATCAAGGCGACAAAATTTGTAGAATAATCATTTTGTTTGGATCTTAAACAAATACACTTGTCTAATATCAACTTGCTCCTAGAGCAACTGAGGCGATTGATCGTGTAAAAATGACGGTCATGACCTAATGACGTACTCTTATATGTGTGTAATTATATCTTTCACAAAATAAATTGAAATAGGAGAACTTTGAACATCATTGCATTTCAAAACAATTTATGTAACAAAGATGTTCACAACAAATAAATACATCTTAACAATATAAAATTACAATATACGTAACCCCAATGATTTGGCATGAAAGGTGAATGCATCCCTCATTACAGCTTTGGTAAGCGGATCAACTATTATGTTATGGGTAGATAGAGCGGGGCGTCGAGCAATGACACGAAATGTACGGTGCGGTGGAAAAATATGGGTACTTATCTTTCCAAACAAACCAGTTACACTAAGATCCACAGAAACCCGCTTCCTTTTTGGCCAAAATATCTCTTATGAAATTATATTCAGTCTCAATGTGTTTTGACTTGTTGTGATATTTGGCATCTTTATAGAAAGAGATAGCAGCTAAACTATTACAATAGACAGTTATTGGACTAGTATTACTAATATTAATTTCTAAGTCCTCCATAAATCTCTTAAGCCACACAACTTCTTGCATTTCTGCAGAACATGCAATATACTCGGCTTTCATTGTCGATAAAGTCGTGCATGCTTGCTTCTTTCTACTCCATGTAATTGCCCCTTTGCTTAGCAAGAATGCATATCCCGAGGTAATTTGCGCTCATCCAAATCACCACCCCAGTCGACATTTGAATGTAAATATAGAATAGTTGCGAGAAGCATTAGAGGCATAGGTTATGTAGTCACTGCCTTTGGATTCTTAGCAGTCATGGCCGTGAGATTGCATGATAATCTTAACTTTTAGATCACGGTCGCTGCTTGTATAGAAACTTTGCCTGCCTTGGCCCGCACGTTCATGAAATAAATTTATTTATTTATTTATTATTATTATTATATATATGTACATACATGCTGGGTAGATTTTTTTCGTACAATGTTGAATATATAGCTGCAAGATAGTCGAATATTATTTGTTAAATCCAAATTTTAGAATGTACTTATGAACATTAATAAAGGGGCGGACTCAGGCCACGACTAACGGGCTTAAGCCCCCGTTACAAAAAAAAATTTTAATAAAAAAAATAATTTGAGTTACTAATTAGCTTCATTGAATCCCTTTTGTTGGATAAAATAAATTCTAAAAAATAAAAAGAAAATTATTTAAGTTTCTAATTAGCATGTTAAATCTTTTTTTAAAAAACAATTCCCCCTTAAATCTATAAATATAGTTCTCGTAAACCCATAAAAAATTTAAACTTTAACCTTAAAAATTATTAAACCCCATAATTTGATAAAAATAAAATAAAAGTCCATAATAATGCATATGAATAATTTTATTACTATTTAATTTAATTCCATTAAAATATATTAAAATAACTTTCTTAAACTCATAAACGCATAGAAACTTTTAATTTTCACATCTTGTTATTAGGAAAATTCTATGATGCCGTCGTTAAAAATACGGTATCAATACCGTAATTATTATAGACCGTTAGATTAAATCAATGGTTCATAATAATTATGTAATAATAAAAATTTTAATTAAATTATACCAAACCGGTTATAAACCGGTTAAGTAATTTTTAAAAACAAAATTTTACCGGTACAACTTTGAAGGAAAAAAAAGGGATTTATGTTGTAAATAAATTAAAAAAATATAAATGCAAAATTCCGTAGCTTTTCGTTTTTTTTTTTTTTGAGAAGCCGTAGCTTTTCGTTAATCCCTAACTAACGAGTTCGAAAAGAAAACCACTACAGCGTTAATTTTCGTTCGGGTGCACAGGCGATACGTCTGCAGATTGAAGCCATTCTTGAGTTGATTTTCTATCTTGTTCGAATTGCTGGGTCTCTGCCGTGGCTGCCTCTATCTTGGTTTGGCCGTCGTCACCCGTGCAAGGTAAGTTTAATCCTCTGTCTCGCCCAAATTGTTAAGCAATTTAGTTTTCTTTCTTGGTCATAATTTGTTAACGGAATTGAATCTAAGAATTAAGAAGTCGCTGCAAAGTGTTTGGGTTTTCATAGTTTTCTTTCATGGTCATAATTTCCACATTTGTTCACGGAATTAAGAAGTTCCTGTGCAAAGTGTTTGGGTTTGATGGGCAAACGCGATTTTGTTTTCCTCCAATACTGTTTTCATGCAAAGTGTTCGGGTTTGGGTTTTTGTTTTCTTTTGTTACAATTTATTTACACAGCAAGCATATATATGTATATGGAGAGCATGCACTAGACTTTGATATGATTTTTTTCTTGTTATTACAAGTAATATAAGTTCTTAGGATTTTCTGAAGTTCTACCATACTGTTGAAACTCAGCATTGGATTTCAGAAATGGTCCAGCAAATTTCAGTTCTGCTGCTCTTGTTGTGTAACACAAAATCCACCACATCCTGGCAATCAGTCTCTATAATTAGAAGACTCAAATTTGCTTCAATCATAACTTGCAACCCAAAATTGACAGCTGCTGCCTCTGCTTGAGCACAGCTGCAATTATGATTGCTCCGTTATCATCTCTGATCACTACCCCAAGCCCCACTTCATTCTTCTCTTTATTAACTGCAGCATCCTCATTTACTTTGAAATGACCCTGTGGAGGAGGAATCCATTTTGCCCTTCTTGGTGGATTTGCTTTCGCTTTTGTTCGCACCTTTGTCATTTTGACTTTTACATAGAACTCAACTGCTGCTTCAGCTTTGGCTACTGAGATTTGGGGGTCTTGCCTTTTGTTTTCAAACATAAAAATGTTTCGTGTGCCACGCTGTCCAAAATAGAGCAATTATCAACCTCAGATCATCTTTGCTTCTTCTCTTCACCCACTCTTATAACATGCTTAGTAGGTCTTGGTTTGCAAGTAGCTGCATTTCTTCTATGAAAGGGGTTAACTTCCAGATTTTCTTTGCTACTTTACAATCCATAATTGCATGAATGACATCTTCTTTCTTCATTTTGCATCTTGGACATGTTGGCTCCTGCAGCATTTTCCTTATCCAGAGGTTTTCTACTATTGGGTGTAAATTTTTAGCAGCTTTCCACATGAAAATCTTTATTTTTTCCGGCAATTCCAACGACCATATTACATTTCATTGTCCAGGGTTACTAGTAATATAGTTACTTGAATACAGTAATATGTTCTGTTCGGAAAACACATATTGTCGAATTATGTAATGTTCATTTGGTTCGTATGTTATAAGAATCCTAGCCGGACACTTATAGATCCTAGCCGGACACTTATGAAATTGATGAAAGAAATTAGATCTAGCTGTTTGAGTTCACTAAGAGTTAAGCATGGGGAAGGAAAGAGGGAAGAAGTTTCCCCGTTGTAGTTTTAGTGCAATGGTCCCTCTCTTGGATGTATATGTGTGTATATAAATGGCAATTGAAACTGAAATTGTTGGTGACTTTTTTTGTGGTTTCTATTTGTTTTATATTTCACTTCCACGAGAAGATTTGTTGAGGCGGGTCGTAATTTGCTTTCACGATTTGTGATGATCAGATAGTTAGAAATATTTCATTTATTGTTGATCAATTATCATTGAAACTTAGGACACCAAATTAATTCATACTCTCCTATAAGAATATCATTCATTCTCAATTCATATTGGAGGCTGGTCTAATTTCACGAAACATTAATTTTTTATATGTATCTTATTTTAAATTGGTTTGATTTCTTATATTTTTTAATTTAGGATGAGTCGCAGAGAATATTCTCAAAAGACTTAAATCTCCACTTATATTTAATACTATCTAACCTCTGTAGGATCTAATGACGTGTACTACCAAAATTTATGCCAAGGAGTTATTTTAGTTGTATTTTATCAGATTTTAGTTTCAATTTAGTTAAAAAAAATTACTAGCACGTGTGTAATAAATAAATGACACAAACATTTTGAAAGTGCAGTAAAATGGTAGCTGTCTGAACTTTCACTCGTGACAAAATTTTCAAACACGTTAGGTGATTCCTTGCCAGCCAAATCATGCAAACACTGTCCCGTGCTTGTTCTATTTGATTAAAATTCTCCAGAATCAGAAAACTGTTATCCGTTAGAATGTTATTTTTTTCAGCCTAAATATATATGTTTACGATGATTTATGAATCAATAATTGTAAGACACATGGATAATATAAAGAAAAAACTGGTCTCAATATTAATTATTTAGGGACAACACCTAGAGCATTAAATCATATCTAAATGGTTATAAGCCAGTTAAGTAGTTTTTAAAAATAACCGGTGTAAATTTAATGGAAAAAAAGAGGATTTACCTTTTAAAGAAATAAAAAAATATAAAGGGAAAATTTCCGTTCATATCTTTCATGGTCATATGTTGCTGCTCTAAACTATAATTCTAAAATCAAAATCACACCGTCTTATAAGTAACTTTATTATTTTATAAGATTATAAGTAAATTTGTTATTTTATAAGATTAATTTTAAAAGTAAGTTGGTTTCAATTTTTTTTTCTTTTAGTGAATACTTAACGGCACATAGTTGTCTATCACTTTCATTTTATTTTTGTAGATGATGCTAGCTAATTTTCTAAAAAGTCTGAATTTGGATTTGGAAAAGGAGATGCAGGAGAGATAAAGTCTATATGCTTTTTGGGAAATTTTCTTAATTTAAAGATATTTAATTTATTAACTTTCTTTATCATACACTAGATAGTGGATGAAAATTTCATGTTATGAAAGATTTATATTTGATTTGAATAAGTTTTATTTCAAGTTTCATATCATTTACACTATTCAATTTAAAATTTTGATTTGACTTTCAACCTAATCAACTCAACCGTAAGATATAAGGTTTGGGTAAAATTAGGTTAAATAAGTTTATTTAGTTAAGTTGGATGGATTTTATCTCAACTCATTAAAAAGTAGATTAGGTTAGAATTTCACTAACCCTATCCAATCCAACCCATGCCCACCCTTATATCATTCTATCTAAATCATCAAATGCCAATAATCCATCTCTTTAACTATTTTCACATTGGACTTAAGTTAAGATAATTGACCTAACCTAAATAACCCAAATTCCAACTAAATGTGAAATAAGACAAAAAAATTTCTAAACCACATGTATAACTCGTAGATTGAAGGTAAAACGGATAAACTAGAGTTAGAGTGGTAAATTGGTCTAAAAAAGTATACAAAAAATAAAAAAATATAAATTGTAAATTGACATTAAATATGAAATGAAGTTAAAGATTTGTAATTCACACTTGGAAATAGTAAAAAAAGGGAAAATGAGTAAATTAGAGTTCGAGTGGTAAATTAGAAGAAAAACTTGCAAACAAAATAAAAAATTAGAAAAATAACATACATCTTGTGAATTGATATGAAGTGTGAAATAAAACAAACAATTTATAAACCACACGT
The DNA here is from genome assembly GCA_030449925.1 of Citropsis articulata. NCBI lineage: Eukaryota > Viridiplantae > Streptophyta > Magnoliopsida > Sapindales > Rutaceae > Citropsis > Citropsis articulata. The sequence goes on from JASUUH010000079.1 coordinate 375,346, forward strand.
AAAACTAGCAAATTGATGGAAAAAGAGAGTAAATTAATTTAGACTTGTAAATTGTAAGAATACCTTGTAAACAAAACAAAAAACCTAGAAAAAATGACACAGAACTTGTAAATTTACATTAAGTGAAAAATGAAACAAAAAAAATGTAAACCACACATAAAACTAGTAAATTGATGGGAAAATAGGTAAATTAATGATACAGTTGTAAATTAAAAGAAAAAAGTGTAAAGAAAGCAAAAACTTGTAAAAATGACATAAAACTCGTAAACAGACATTAAGTGAAAAATGAAACAAAAACAATGTAAACCATACATAAAAATAGTAAGTTGATGGAAAAATGAGTAAATTAACGATGAAGTTGTAAATTAGATGAAAAAAGTGTAAAGAAAACAAAAATTTGTAAAAATAACATAAAACTAAATCGTGACACATGGAAAATGAAATGAAAAATGTGTAAACCACACATAAGAATAGTAAGTTGATGGAAAAATGAGTAATTTAACGATGAAGTTGCAAATTAGATGAAAAAAGTGTAAACAAAACAAAAACTTGTAAAAATGACATAAAACTCGTAAACTGACATTAAGTGGAAAATGAAACAAAAACAATGTAAACCACAAATAAAAATAGTAAATTGATGGAAAAATGAGTAAATTAACGATGGACTTGTAAATTAGATGAAAAAAATGTAAAGAAAACAAAAATTTGTAAAAATAACATAAAACTCATAAACTGACATTAAGTGGAAAATGAAACAAAGAAAGTGTAAACCATACATAAAAGTAGTAAATTGATGGAAAAAGATATAAATTAATGATTGAGTTGTAAATTAAAAGAAAAAATTATAAAGAAAACAAAAACGTGTAAAAATGACATAAAACTCGTAAACAGACATTAAGTGAAAAATGAAACAAAACATGTGTAAACCACACATAAAAGTATTAAATTAATGGAAAAATGAGTAAATTAACGATGGAGTTGTAAATTAGATGAAAAAAGTGTAAAGAAAACAAAAACTTATAAAGATAACACAAAACTCGTAAACTGACATTAAGTATAAACTGAAACAAAAAATGTGTAAACCACACATAAAAGTAGTAACTTAATGGAAAAATGACATAAAACTTGTAAATTAACTTTAAGTATGAAATGAAAAAAAAAATGTGTAAACCACATATAAAACTAGTAAATTGATTGAAAAATGAGTAGAATAATGTTGAAGTTGTAAATTACAAGAAGAACTTGTGAACAAAACAAAAACTTAGAAAAATGACATAGAACTTGTAAATTAACATTAAGTGTGAAATGAAACAAAAAATTTATAAACCACACATAAAATTAGTAAATTGATTGACAAATAAGTAAATTACTGTTGGAGTTGTAAATTGCAAGAAGAACTTGTAAACAAAACAAAAACTTAGAAAAATGACATAAAACTTGTAAATTGACATTAAGTGTAAAATGAAACCAAAAATTTGTAAATCACACATAAAACTAGTAATTTAATGGAAAAATAGAAAAATTAATGTTGGAGTTGTAAATTGCAAGAAGAACTTGTAAATAAAAATAAAAACTTGTAAATGTTGTATAAAACTTGTAAATCAACATTAACTTGTAAATATTACATAAAACTTGTAAATCACACATAAGATTAGAAAAATTACATAGAACTTGTAAATTGACATTAATTGTAAAATGAAACAAAAAATTTGTAAACCATACATAAAACTAGTAAATTAATCAGAAAATAGGTAAATTAATGTTAAAGTTGTAAATTGCAAGAAGAAATTGTAAACAAAACAAAAACTTGTAAATATTGCATAAAACTTGTAAATCAACATTAACTTGTAAATATTACATAAAACTTGTAAATCACACACAAGATTAGAAAAATTACATAGAAATTGTAAATTGACATTAATTGTAAAATGAAACAAAAAACTTTTAAATCATACATAAAACTAGTAAATTAATCGGAAAATAGGTAAATTAATGTTAAAGTTGTAAATTGCAAAAAGAACTTGTAAACAAAACAAAAACTTGTAAATATTGCATAAAACTTGTAAATCAACATTAACTTGTAAATATTACATAAAACTTGTAAATCACACATAAGATTAGAAAAATTACATAGAACTTGTAAATTGACATTAATTGTAAAATGAAACAAAAAACTTGTAAACCATACATAAAACTTGTAAATCACACATAAGATTAGAAAAATTACATAGAACTTGTAAATTGACATTAATTGTAAAATGAAACAAAAAACTTGTAAACCATACATAAAACTAGTAAATTAATCGGAAAATAGATAAATTAATGTTAAAGTTGTAAATTGTAAGAAGAACTTGTAAATATTGCATAAAACTTCTAAATCAACATTAACTTGTAAATATTACATAAAACTTGTAAATCACACATAAGATTAGAAAAATTACATAGAACTTGTAAATTGACATTAATTGTAAAATGAAACAAAAAACTTGTAAACCATACATAAAACTAGTAAATTAATCAGAAAATAGGTAAATTAATGTTAAAGTTGTAAATTGTAAGAAGAACTTGTAAACAAAACAAAAACTTGTAAATATTGCATAAAACTTGTAAATCAACTTTAGCTTGTAAATATTACATAAAACTTGTAAATCACACATAAGATTAGAAAAATGACATAAAACTTGTAAATTGACATTAAGTGTAAAATGAAACCAAAAATTTGTAAGTCACACATAAAACTAGTAATTTAATGAAAAAATAGAAAAATTAATGTTGGAGTTGTAAATTGCAAGAAGAACTTGTAAATAAAAACAAAAACTTGTAAATGTTGTATAAAACTTGTAAATCAACATTAACTTGTAAATATTACATAAAACTTGTAAATCACACACAAGATTAGAAAAATTACATAGAACTTGTAAATTGACATTAATTGTAAAATGAAACAAAAAACTTGTAAACCATACATAAAACTAGTAAATTAATCGGAAAATAGGTAAATTAATGTTAAAGTTGTAAATTGCAAGAAGAACTTGTAAACAAAACAAAAACTTGTAAATATTGCATAAAACTTGTAAATATTACATAAAACTTGTAAATCACACATAAGATTAGTAAATATAACCTAGAACTTGAATAAAAAAGAGTAATTACCTGCTACTTAGGTAACATGTTACCTATTTATTTAGAATTAATGATAGATATTTTTTTTAAAATCTAACGGTCCATGTTCATCACGGCATCAATGCCGTAAATTTAGTTACGGCATTATAGAATGACCCCTTGTTATTACGCAATCAAACTGGTAAATCATTTCTTTGAACCTGCCAACATATGTACTCATAATTAATTTTTAGTTCTTTCTCCATTGTTAGATAACAATAATGAAGGCGAGTAAGGTAAGCAAGTCCGCTAAGAGGTGTAAAAAAACTACAACATTCGTGAATTAAGTATGAATTTGATTGGTTCTTTGACAAATTTTCTAAAATAAAATAATAACATAAAATTTTAAAAATAAATGACGGAATTCAAGCAATTTCTTGGTTTCCAAGTTCACAAACCCAAATAATTTTAACTCAAACTTTCAATTTCAATATACTTAACATAGAGATTTCCAATAGTTATGTAAATAAAATATACAAGGGTTTTGCTTTCTGAAGTAGGGGGGCAGAGAAACTAAAAACAATAACCAAATTTGAAATGAAAAACTGAAATCACCTATTTATGTTTTAACTGATAAATGTGTACAGAGCTAGAACAAAATTTTGGATTGCAATGAACACCAACCCAACTTTACAAGATTTATTGATTCAATACTACCGTTGTGATTATCAAGAAGGAAAACTGAATCAAAACAACGGCATCTAATTTTTGAATCTCGTGCTTCGATTGATTCCTGGGTTAATGCAAGTAGCTTCCCCACCACAAGGACCTGTAGGTTTCCTGATATCCTGAACTTGCCCTATACGACACACAACTGCCTTCTCATGCTTAAACTGCACGTTGCAATTAAAGACAAAAGTGAAATACGTTGCAATTAAAGACAAAAGTGAAATACCGTTTCAGATCAAGCATATAGTAAATTAATTGTACAAAGAATTTATTGGGGAAAATTCAGTTTTAAAAAAAAACTTTTTAGGACCGATCTCATATAATATATATGAATTCGTAATCTAGAAATAGTACCTTGAAACGCCAGTTTGGATTTTTCCGCTGAAGTGATTTAGGCTCCTAGATCACGATCCGTCACCACCACTCCTATTAGATCACGATCTGTCACTACCACGCTTGTTAGATCACGAACTGTCACCAATGATCTTCCAGGTTATGACTGTGTTTGATCCGCACTGACGCGGCGCCTTTATCACTACTAAAAGCAAACTAACATGAGAAAATTTTTCTCTCAAAATTAGAGAGAAAAATCTTTTTCTCTGATCTGTATGAAGTGGCTGTCTCTTTTTTTTTTTGGAGAAAAATAAGCCTTTTATATTATTTTTTTAGTGAAACCCTAGGCTCCAAAACTAAAGTTACTTACTTTCCTTTTTCCATAACCACCAGAATAACATACGCCTTTATACAAAAGTATATTAATGAGCCTCCACTAAATAATATAATTATGTTTTGACCCAAATTGCTAGTTATCTTGCTTATTAATCCAAGAGTGGTGCAATCAATTAAATGAGCTAACCCGAGATCATTTGGGAACATACAATACAATATAATTAAGCTGTAATTAAACAAGCCTAATCATTTAATTCCAACTCTACTCCACTATAAGATTGAACCCCTCCATAATTGTATGTTCGAATAAAAATTCGTCCCAAGCCACATTGATTTCTTTATCGCTTCAACTTTGTACACATCGTTAATTAAATCGATATCTCAACCCAATCGATTTAATTACATCTTATTCCTTGATACTTACTAGTTTTCTAATGATCATTTTCAACATATTAAATATGTTGACACACTGCCGAGAATTCTATGATCAATCGAAACCCATCAAGAGATGTGTTGTACAAATTCTATATTGTTAATCTATAACTCCAATACTCATAATTGCTCCCACCAAGATACCGGTAATCTTGACCACAAGTGTGTCGTGCCCATTGGTAACTCAAATGGAATAACAATTATAATCATGAAATCATAATTAACTCAAGATTAAGATTACAAGAAATCAATGCCTATGAGATTTAATAAGTCCGATCATTTCAAGGTTAATTAAATCTCATGTGATCCACGAATGTAGTCAAACTACATCGCAATTCATACATGATTAAGACAAATCATTTAATGAATTTACTATCTAAACCTAAATAAAGTGCCCAACTTTATTTATCAATCATGAACTTAATTTATTTAATCATAAGATAACTTGTATTTATGTCTTCTGTGAATCCACATGGTGATCACATAAATACATATAATATGATTAAATGGACTTTATTCAATATATTCATGCAATTAAAATATCTCAAATATTTTATTAATCAGAAAATAAATTAATATACTTTAAAAGAGCATATTATCCCAACAGAATTTCCAACACATACTTTGTATTTCTTTCTTGGATTCTTATTTAGATTCTTGCGTGCACATGTCAAACCCCTGTTCTTCTCCATCTGATGAAAATTGGCAGCAACAATTAACTATATAGGAAGCAATGAAATGAAAGATTGAATAAGCTGATAAAATGAGATACACTAACTTGATAAGTGATGTGCCGCTTTCCATCTACAATTTCAGGCAAAGATGGGGTTGCTGGGGTCCTGCAAAAACAAACATGTTTTGAGATAAAATCTAAAAGGACTTGAACAAGTCAAATTGCACTCACTTGAGAGAAAGGAAAACCATATCAACAAAAAATTAAAGCTATCTGACCAAAATGTAGGAGGAAATCAATAATTAAACACAGTAAAGAAAACAAACCTTGTATAAATCTCAGATTTAGCAGTTAGTTTTTCAGCTCGCTGATGTTTTACTTGTTCATAAAATTCATCTTCAGACTCCCTGGTTTCCCTGTCATCCCCAACCTCCATATTGTCATTTTCATCGGTCCTAAATGTGCCAAGTTCATCCCAAGTATCATCTGCAGACTTAATTCCGGCTCCTGCCAGTACTCCGAGCTCATGTTTCCTCCGCCTTTCTCCAATGTCGTCCTTCTTAGGAAGATCATCACCACCAGAAACAACCTTCCAAAAGGAAAAGAAAAATTGTTGCATGCATGCTAGAAACATCTAAATGGAACTTATCGGATATACAAACATGATGTTTGGTTAATATCACCACAGGCTACTTCTGATAAGAATTCCAATTCCGGCCTCTACAAAATAGACCTTCATAAGTGCAACATCACCAAGCTCCAGCATTGAATCAAATGGGTTAAGAGGTGGTTGTCTTGTGGTAGGAATTAAGTTCATATCTTAACAGTTGAAAATAAATATTATTCGGGAAATCATATTCATCTAATGAAACTATTCCTTAGATACCAGAACAATAAATGGAATCTATCTATCATTTGAAAGCAAACAGAGCAACAACTCAGCTATTGAACTCTTCATCGATTTATTGGGAGCATATTTAAATATAAATGTAGTTTCCCAAAGTATGTTCAAAGTATTAACTTCTGCCATGTTCAAATAAGGGAATGGAAACTGAACATAATATGCAGAGTTGCAAACCTTGTTAAGCTGATGATTGATCTCCTATGCAGAGTACATTTTGTCAAGGACAAATTTTTGGCCCATCATAGAACTCGATTAAAAAGACATACAAAAAGGAGATAATATTATCAAGTTTCATCCCTTTGGCTTAATTGGCTGAGCAGTGACAAGTTGGGAAATTTCACTTCATCGTAATGAGCTTACATGCCCATTACTCATTCCAAGATTTCCCTTTTCAACACCCACAGCATTGTCATCAAAATCATCAAATGTTTCAGGCTATCTGCTCCATTTGAACTCAGAAAGAATAAGTCTTCAAATTGTCAATAATCAGCATAATTTCAGGAATTTAAAACCGAAGCAGTACCCGTTCACTGGGTTCAAACGTTTCTTTGCTTTCTTAGGCATTGGAGCAATAGAGCTAAAGACTCCCTTCTGCTTCAATTTTTCCTCAAGGGCAGCTCTTGCTTTTAACATTTCCATGCTCTGTACACCAACTTGATCATTATGCAATATTTGAAAAGTCAAAGATTTGCAAATAGCAGAGGCAGAAACAATGAAAATATAATGCCATTTGGGAAGAGAAAAGTAAGAACATATCAAACATGACATAATCCACCTGATGCTTGCGTTTCCTTTATCATCATGATCCGTCAAAGTGTTCTCCATTTTCAATTCGTTTACATCTGAAGCTGTTGAAGAGGTGAAGCTCAAATCTGGACTTGTGGATGTGTATGACATGTCATATGCTTGTCAAAATGGGTGACGACATGTCGAGTCATTGAACCTCAGGAGAGCTGTATGATAGAAATGCTATGTCGGCTGGTGGAGTTAGTAATGCACATGAGTCATCACGTGCTTCACTAATCCAAACGGCAGCGACATCTGCATTTTGAGTAGCAGATTGTATGAGCTTGCGACAAGTGTCCTCAAGCAATTTCAAGAAGTTGTTAATTCTGTTACTTCACGCGGGATGCAGCTGGAATTACTCAGCTGGGAAACCCAGAAGCGTGAGCTGCCTACTTGGGGATCTTCTAGATGATTCTAGTTGGAATATAAAAGGCCATATAATCTGTTACTCAGTGAATGAATTTAGTAACACATACTCTTCATCTTTGTAGCTTGTAATCCCTGAAATCAGTGAAAGCTTGTTTCTCTTTTCACTGTGGATGTAGGCAAGAAAATGGTCAAACCACTATACATCTTGGTGCTGTGTGTGTGATCTGTTTTCTTTCTTTTCTACTTTTGTTCTTTGAGTTGTGATTGATTCGAGTTACTTAGCCGAATTTCTTTTAAAACTTAGTCTAGTATCAAACCTAGTTAAGATCAAGTTACTTAGAGTGGATCTTGGGGGTTCCAAATTGATCTTGGCTGTTAATTTGGTTCCAACAGAAGCCTGTAGTAGTCAAAAGGAATACAAAAATATCAAAAGATTAACTTATAAAAGACAACCTATTTAAGACACAGAAAAGATAGAATTTGTAACTACCACTGATGCATGCTCAGTATCAGTTGAGATATAAGATGAGTTGCGATGATATTTTGCAACAAAATCGGATGCCATATTAGCATTCTCTCTAACCAACTTTTCCGCAGTTTCAGCTGAATGGTTAAGTAGATCGAGTTGTTTAATCTGTTAAGTAGATCATCCATAAAAAAGTTTCAAGCTACAACATAATTAGTCCTTCCCTCTTTGATGACAAACTAGGAAACGAATTCATGTATGCCAAAGAAAAATAACCCAAAAAAATATAAATATTTATAAATAGAATACAGATTGTAATAAGGAATAATTTACATGACTTTCATCATAAATTATCCAATAGTTTACATAACTGTCATTATAATAAAGAATTTCTTTCTTTCGCCAATCTAAAATCTATCCATGCTATGAGAGCGAAAAAATTATTCTTTAGTCAATATAAAATCTATCAAGGTTATGCAAGTAAAAAATTATCCGGTGACCATAAAGGACAGGGTGGCCCCTTCAAAGGGAGCAGCAGACCTTATTCAGCAATCCTTTGATCTCTACAAGGTCAATCTCTTCCAAAACCCCTAATGGTTTCTAATACCAGACAAAACTCAACATAAGCCCTAAATGACTCCATAATCTCTTATTTATAGTTGAACCCTAATTAATAATAAAATTATTAAATTATTCATGTCTCTAAAATTACTAAACAGCCCTTGCCTCTTTATATTTACCCGTAACATACGTTTTCATGGGTCTAACATTACTCCCCTCCTAAAAAGACACCTTGTCCTCAAAGTGGAATCCAGGAAACTGCTGTTGTGTTCTTATCCACAATTATCTGTGCCAACTCCATTGACTCCTCTAACCCTCTCGGCCTTAGCAAGCATAGTGAGGCTTGAATTTCTGGCTTTAGTCCCTTCATAAAATTCCTTTCCAATATTGCCTCAGGAATTCCCCATAGACGCCTTGATAGCAACTCAAACTTCTCCCTATACTCCATAACCGTTCTCTTCTAGGTCAGAGCAAAAAACTGTTCATGCAAATCTCCCTCTTGAGTCGCCCGAAACTTCTTCCACAACTGATCCTTAAATTCACCCCATGACCTCAATGGCTGTCATTGTTCTCGCTATTTAAACCACGCAAGGGCCTTTCCCCCTAAACATAACGTCACAGCCATCAATTTTTCCTTTTTTGAGAGTCTATTGATGGCGAAATAGCGTTCTACCCTATACACCCATCCATAGGCATCCTCACCATCGAAAATAGGCATTTTCAGTTTCCTTACCCTAGAATCTGCCCCACCCAATTTCGCGCCATTAGAGGTCTCCAACCTCCCGAATCTACTCCAGTTTTTGCAAATCCCGAAGATCCAGCCCAAAATTCTCCTTGCCCAGCCCTATATTGGCCTGAAATCCCTTGCTCAGCTGTATTTCGGTTATAACCGCTCCCTTTCTCGCCGGTTACCCCTCATCTTGGCTATCCGCCCTTAAATCCGACCTGTCCAGACCAAAATCGCCCTGTCCAGGCCCAAATCTAGCCTGCCCCGGCCCACAACAGCTCTGCCCAGCCTGCCTTAACCCAAAACAACCCTGCCCAAGACGTGCATCATCCTCAAATGCCGTCGAGTCGCGAAGCTCAGCCAACCCCGACTTTTGTACACCCCATTCCGGTGCCGAAACACTGATTCCCAACCCTAAACTGCCTCCTCCAGCTACGTAACCCTTAGATCCATTACCTCTAGCCGCAACCCATTCGCCACACCCTACGCCAGAAAAGGCTCCCCTAAGCCGTAAGTGCCCTGGGCTGACCTCCCTGACACCAAATCCACTATGAACTGTTGCCCCTGGCTGTGCGAGATTGATGGTTTTCGGCCCTCCGCCCTCTGTGCCGTCACCGAGCACGGGTTTTATGTCTCCAAATCCTTCCCCCGCCACACCACCTTGGCCTGTTGATACTACTGGTGGTGGGTTGAGGTGGAGTTCTATCAATTTCAGCAATATGGCTTCAAGGGATGAAAATTTTTGTTGAACGTTATTACATCGCTCGTCAATAGTGGCCTTGAGCAATCCAATCTCCACTTCTAATTTTTCTTCAAGTGCATCCATCTTCTTTGCTGCCATTGTCCCAGGATTTTTCTCTGATACCACTTTGATAGGACTTATGGCTAAATTAGGGCTGGCTTTTATTGATTATATCAAAAGAAAACAAACAATCCTACAATTCAAGAGATAGGTCAATCTCTCCCAAAACCCCTAATGGCTTCTAATACCATACAAAACTCAATATAAACCCTAAATGACTCCATAATATTTTATTTATATTTGAACCCTAATTAATAATAAAATTATTGAATTATCCCTGCCCCTAAAATTACTAAACAGCCCCTGCCTCTTTATATTTGTCCGTAACATAAATTTTCATGGATCTTAACATTGTAAAATTCAAATATCACAATCTCTGCATAGAAAACATCTCATAGCATGAAACATGCGATAATTACAATCCTTTCAAATCAGACAAAAACTGTGCCAATGCATCAAATGTACATACAACCAAAATAAAAAGAGATCAATTATAAGCTTTTCTTAGTACACAGATTTAAAGTGCAGCAATTGACTCATATGTGAAATCCTAGGGGTTACTTAATCAAGTGTGCAAGCATAATAGTCAGAGAAGAACAGTACCTTGCTTAACAATAGGTTAACTTTGTTTTCAAGCTGTTCAAGTGCATCATTCAGTTCTGACAGCAAACCAACTAATTCTGGAGCAGAACTAAAGAGGGCAGTATATTAGCCAGGAATCATGTGTATATGACTTGTTACCATAACAACTATATGTAATTTAAAGCACTAATCACCAGACTATAAAATCTGCTAAAAATAAAACATCTAAAGATACAGATCTAGTCATATGTTGTCATTTAGCCCCTATGTCACAAACTAGGAACATATTTCCCACACAGCATATATTAAGAAGAAGCCTTTCTTACTATCAAAAGTTGCCACATGTACAACACAAAGCATTGACTCAATAGCTTAAGCTTTATAAAGCATTGACACAGGAGGTAGGTAAATAACTTGATATGCCAGTATACAAGATAATAACAAAAACTAAAGCCTTGAAATATCCTATTCGTACACACGTGCAACAACTATTCAGTAAAACAATCTTGTAACCTCTTGTGCAATCCAATCAATTGCAAGAGCCTCTAATAATAAAATTAAAAATTTAATTCCAATAGGGATAGAGATATTGATGGAGTAACACCAAACCATTCAACTTGAACAAGGCAAAAAATTTTAGTGATTAATTAAAACTAGATACTGATAATGTTATCTGGGAAAGTTTAGTGAAATATATTATTTTACAACAACGTGTCAACTTTAACTAATCAAGCTAGGCTACCAAACGATTGAAAACTTTAGAAGAGTGTCCCAACATGTTCTTAAAAGCTGGGATAAAAAAGAAAAAAATGATCACAGACAACAACGAAAATACCTATTGTTTAAATACAATATACTAATGGAACAAAAAAAAAACTGGACTTACGTTTGCATGATTTTATATGAAAAAACAACATATTTTATTAATCAGAAATTTTTCATACGAGCATGTACGCAACACAAACCAACAATTAACCAAATGCAGTATACATACTTGTTAGTAATATACCCTAAAGGCCAATCGAATGGTGTTTGCTTTTAGGATATTATTGTATTTGAATAATATTTTGATATTTATAAAATGGCATAGTTATTAATATTCATATATTAATTTAATGAATATAGTCCAAGAAGTAAAATAGTTAAAGAACACATTCTCGAGTTTGTCTAGAATATGAAACGTGTATCTTTTGTACTATACTTCTAAAATAGTTCCTAGTGGAGGATTTATGATTGGACATTATAAATTCCTATCAACACTAGTATGTGTTATGACTCCTTATGGTATGTGATACTAAAACGAATGGTGAGTTTCATATCATTGACATGAGATGTCAAGTCAAACACATAGGTACTTGTTGCGAGAACGAGTTTACTGAACTTGACCAAATATAATAAGCCATATGGTTTTGAATGTTAATGGCTTATTATAAATTGTGATAGACACTATGTTTAGTAATGGTCTTTAGACTTGAGGTATCACAAATATCTTGTACATAGACTTCTTTGATATGTGAAAGCATAAAGATTGATTCCTAATTAAGGAAGAGATCTAGCAATAGTTGTCGTGGTTGGCTATGTATAGAGATAAGTGTATGGCTAAGATGGAATTCATCACTTTATAATATACAAAAAGGATGTCCTAGTGAGATAATATTAATTGGCATGAGAAATCCTTGGCCAAGGTGAAATATGTTTGAAGGAGTTCAAATTATATTTTCATGCCAAGTTCATTTAGATTGATTTTGAGATAAAGCATAACATACTAAACCATAAGCCGTGCTTTTCTCAGGACATGGATGATGAAGAGACCAAGACATAAAGATGCAATGGAATAGGTTCTATAGATCCAGCAATTCTTGTTATTTGGGTAGTTGTGAAATACTGCTAGGTGTCACTCATAACTTGTAGAAACCTTAAGATCATTATTAGTAAAGCGTATTACCAATGTATCTTAAGGTCATTAGAAAAGTTCTAATTGATGACTAAAGAGTTTAGCATCATTTAATGAGTAAAGAGTTATCATTAAAATAGTTCTACTACCTTATAACAAAGAACCTAAAAGGTCACACACATAATAGAAATAAAAAGGAGTTACTAAAAAATGAGAGGTTATATTTCCTAATTTTAGGAAAATCGGTATTTATATTATAATTCATTGAGAATGAATGTATATAAATATTTATATATCTTAAATATGATTTAAGATAGAAATTTAGATGTTTCATAAATAGTTTAAGGAACAACATAAATTTCATAAATCCTCTATTAAACATTATGTATAATATCGAGCATGTAAAATGACCATTTTGGACATGTTTCGGTTCATAAATGATTATGGACTCCTAGACCAATTTTTGGGTTTAGAATTTTGGGCTTTTATTGGATCTAATATGGATTAGGAGAATGCATAAGAGCATGTCACAAAAAAAGCCCACAATTAACCATTTGATTTGATCAAAATTGGTTTAATTAATTAAAGACAAAATTAATTAATTTAGCTATTTATTTATTCAAAATAATTTGATTGAATAAATTATTGAAGTGATAAGATTACATTCAATAAATAATGGCTAAGTGGGTGGGTCTAGGACATGATAATGTTTAATGCCATTATTGATAACATAATGGTGGCTTTATTTGGTGAAATGAATTATCATGAACTAACATTCATGTTTCTTCATTATCTCTCTCATTACCAAACGAAATTGAGTGATTCAAAATCCTATGAACTCCTAGAACATTTCTAAGTGTGGACTAATTAGAGGCATCACAATTGGGGTGTTTTAAGAATCTCAAATCGTGGCAAAACAGAAGCTGTTCGTGCAGTGCTCTATTTTGCTGGACAGTGTTCGTAGCTTGCTGTTTTCTGTCAATTTCTCCTACCTCACGAAGTCGTTTTTGAAACTACAAGTGAGGTAATTAAACTTCAATCTTTCCTCTTGATTTTCATTTTTGAATGAAGCTGATCCGAGGTCTCTAGAGCTTCCGCCATCCGTTTTAATTTTACTGCACAAAAGTTGCGTTTTTAAAGACCTCATGGACAAATGTTGTCCTTCAATACTAGCATGTACGCATACAATGCATATGAATAAATCAAAACTATATATATTAAAATGCAGAATAAACATGTGAGTGGAGCATGAAAAATAATACAATATTCCTTAGTTGGGAGCTACAGGTGATGGGTTTTCAAGGTTCATATTTCAATAAGAGTAGTAGAAAAATTAATGAAATTATCTTATATACTCGTTGTGAAGGTATATATGTACTTATGCTTGTCATATTGCAGAAGTAAAAGAGCATGAATGACAAATACTTCAGTGTCAGCATAGCTTACACTGAAGAAAGTTGATGATTCCTGCACCATCCCGGAATCTCTAGTGGCTATCAGAACGTGGTGTATAAGCCAAACCATCAGCAACTATCAACAATAACAAGCACATTAGCCCATTTGAACAGCCAAACCATCAGCAACTATCAACAATAACAAGCACATTAGCCCATTTGAACGTTAGGAAAAAACAAACAGAAATCCACAAGCTTAGTCTTACAATTAGAGCAATAGATCGCAAACAGGCAATGCTACTTGTATTGGCAATAGCGTAATCCTCATACTCTGACTGCAGAAACTGACGCTCAGCAGCCGCTAGTGCTAGTAAATGAGAATCACGGAGATCAATGTGCGGACTCCAAGCTTGCCTGAAACCAAGGGGTAAAGTTCCATGAAACATGATGAGTTAATTTAAGAGACATAAGTACTCCAGAATGAAGCATAAGCAAGAGAACAGAGAATGAGAGCAACAAAGCCTTACCTGATATCAATCGCCATAACATCTGAATTGCTTCTGGCTGGAGGAAGAGAATAATTTGGTGAAAATATCTGCAATTACTTAGTACGACATATATAAGCTAAAATTTCAAAAGACATAATTATTTGACCATAATGAAAGTTATATATGCTTACAGAAACCTCTACCTGATTGCATATTTCACATGTGATGTCACCTTTCTTATTACACCATCTCTGGATGCATTTCCGATGACCAAACTACATTAACAAAGAGGAGAGCTCAGCAGATTATTTCCAAACCCCAACTTACAATTGTATCCCAAGTAATCAGAAATCATCAAAGCAATAAATAGACTCGTATTACCGTGTATTGCCCGCATAATATCCAGAGCTCAATCTCACTTCAAAATGTTTTGAGCAGTAAGTTCTTTTAATGTGTGAAAAATTTAATGTGGGGAATTTTGAAAAAACAAATCAAAATATCAACCTTCAGCTATTAACTATCTTGTTGAGCTCAAAATACAGCTTGCTCAAAATTAAAATCCATCTACCAAATTGACAGAATAGAAATTCTTTTGGGAAGTTTTACAGTAGGAGAAGAAAATTCATCAAAATAAAACAAAATAATTCAATAGTGTTTGCTTAATAAAAATATGGGGCACTTGCACCAAGAAAAAAAATATTAACAATTGCCAGCAAATGTACTTAGTTTGAAACAGAAATTCCTTTGGCTGCCATGAAAATACATCAAACATTGAAAGAGTGTATTTTGATATTTTACTGAACAAGCTACTAACTCTTATATATATTTTTTCCCTTCACTCTAGAGAAAATAAACACAAGCATATGTTATACAGATCAATACTTGATACTTTCATTTGTTTTCCTGGGCTTTCTTGGTAACCAAACAAGGGATTAATCACAACAAACAAACAAATAGTGATCCACGAAAAAATTATTAAAAAGAAAATCACTATTTGACCAAGTAAATCCATATTATTTACTGATTTACAATAGAAAAAATTGTATGTTAAATTAAAAACCCAGATATCTTTTTTTTTTCATAAGAAGAAAAGTACATTCACAACATGACTCATTAAATGCAAACACCAACCAACACCCACACATTCAAATTTCAACCGACAAAAGGAAAAATTAAGACATTCAAACTGAATAGTTAAAGAGCTTTCCAAATTTGAAAAGAAAGAAAGAAACTATCAAAACTATCAAAACCCCACAAAAAATTTAGCAGAAATCAAAACTACCCACAAAAGCAAAAAGCAAAAGAAACAAGAAAACTATAATTTTTTTTATTCGAAATCAGACCTTGAGAGTGCCATTACAGGCACAAGGAGCTTCCATGTTATGAACTTCATCTTCCTCTATATATATTTATGTGTGTGTGTGTGTGCGCGCGCGTGTGTATAAAAAGTTAACATTGTCAGAGCAGCATTAATTGTGCTCCTGTTCTAGGTAAGTTAGAGTATAAATTGTGCTCTTGTTCTAGGTAACTTGAGGCGTTTGTTAGTCTCAAATCCTAATTTGTTGTGGCTAGTAGTTTGTGTCACAAGACTCCTAATTCATTGGTTTGACACAGAATAAATGGAGGTTGATTTGGTTTGTTAAATGTGTTAAATATGTGTTACCTCCTTTCACAATGTTGTCTTGCACGAATACAAATTTAAAATTAAACTAATTAGATTTGGGTCTAATTATTCTATTTATGTCTAAGGTGGTGGTTATTGTTTTGTTGAAATATCAATAGAACTGAATTTAATATAAACTCTAAATGAATCTGAATATTTAAAATTAAAGGGAAAATGACAAACACACCCCCAACGTTTAGGTAAAAGAACAAAAATCCCCCTAATGTTTCAAAAAAGATATTTACATCCCCATTTATTATAATTTTAATATGTAATTACTATTATACCCTTCTAGCATAAAAAAAATTATTAGATTATCCAATTTATCCATATATTGTTAATAAAATTATAAATATACCCTTATTGCTCCATTCCTCTATTTCAATTTTTATCAATAACCAATTTTTAAAAAAATCTACACACCTAAAAAAAATTGTAGACAAATTATAATTTTAAAAATAAAATTAGTTATTAATATCATAATAAATAACTAGATAATTAGTTATAAATGTATAAGTTTAAATTATTGACATGTGGAGAATTGTTAAATATACAAGTTTAAATTTTAAATAAAATTGGTTATTAATAACCAATTTTATTTTTAAAATTATAATTTATCTATAATTTTTTTAGGTGTGTAGATGTCTTTTTTTTTAATTGGTTATTGATAAAAATTTAAATGGAGGAATGAGACAATGAAGTTATATTTATAATTTTATTAACAATATATGGACAAATTAGATAATCTAATAATTTTTTTATATGTTAGAAGGGTATAATGGTAATAATTATAATTAATAGGGTGTAAATGTCTTTTTTAAAACATTAGGGGGGTTTTTGTCCCTTTACCTAAACGTTGGGGGTATGTTTGTCCTTCTCCCAAAATTAAATGATATGTTTGTTTTTTATTTGAATTTCTATAAATAAGTATTATGTTATTTATTTTTAATTTTGAAAAAATAAAAACTTTTACTTTATATTTGTACTCTTACTAAATTTAAATGTTAAATAAATAACATACTTATGAAAGAGCTTAATTACAATAATATTTTATCATAATCTAAAACATCTTCAAGCGAATGATTATGATATTATAATACATATAAGTACTTTTAAGCTTTAAAATTATCACAAGTTCAAAATAATAGTGCATGATATATATATATATATACTTGAAAAAGACAGGGACAAAAATTCTACAAAAAAACTCTCAACGGAACCAATTGTGAATTATCAAAAGAGTCGATTCGCATTTAAATTTATAGTACATCCCAAACTATAGTGTCAAAACCCCAAAAAATGTTCATTCATTAATTGTGTTTGAATTATTCCATTTATTTATTAAATAGGTCAAATTCGAAACTTGATATGATGATTCAATTATTAAGAGTTTCTTTGATATTGAGGTGCTTAGTTTTTTAAGCATTTTATTTACCATAACAACAAATATTTATCAAAAGCTTTGTAGCTATGGCTCAAATGGTAGTACCAAACAGGCCATAAGTGGGTCGAATTCGAGTAAACTAAAATTTGATGCGTTTCGTTTAGATTTCTTCATGAACTCAATCCACCAACCATGTGAAAATTTGATACTAACTCAAAACCTCCGCAGTATTGTTTAGATCATGCGAAATATGTCAAGTTTATTTATTTTGGGCCAATGCATGCTAGAAGAGAAATGCTTTTCACACCCCTTAAATGTCCTTATATAACCCAACTTTTGTAATCAAAATTCTATTGTTAATAAAAGTTATATAAAAAGGCAAATACAAATTTAATTAAACTAAAATGTCTTTACAAAACAATGAAGAAATAAATTATCAAATAACAATAATTTTATTATGAGAAAGTAGTTTACAAAGTTTGTTTTAAATAATAGTAAAATTTAATTAAAATTATTTTGTAATTTTACGTCTTTGTTGTAATTTTATAAAAATAAAAAATAAAAAATAAAACGTGCGGTTTCTTAAAGAGTTAAAAAAAGGTATTGCAAGTTCCACTCATGTTAAAAATGTATTATTTTTTGCATTGAACCTTGGTCTAATATTCATGCATCTTATTTATCTCTTTACAACATAGTAGTTGAAACTTGAAAACTTTTCGAAATAATTTACATTTAAGCCATCTTAAAGCAAAATTTTGAAAAAAGTCTATTGTTACCTCCCAAAAAAAAAGAAATAAAAGAAGAGAGAGTACATTTTGTGAGATTTTTGACACAACCATGTGTGTTTTCCAATTCATGCATGTATGGGGGGTGGGTAAAACTACGTTGCAACAGGGGTTTGGTACCCCTTTCTTTTGTCTTTTTCAAAATCAATTACAATAGAGTCCTGTTATTGGTTATAAAAACAAAAAAGTTAAAAGCTTTTAAATTTTTACACATTAGTCCTACACCTAAGGATTTTCAATTATATTAATGCTTCTGGAACCCATGATTTGTTTAGAATTCAAGCACTTATTCTCTTTATACACACAAACACTAGTAAATTAAAAGAAAAGTTTTTTTAAAATTATTTTAATTATTTCAATTAAAAGAAAACTAGGGAAATATTTAAATTATTTTTAAATAGAGTAATTGTTTAGAATTTTTACCCTTCTTTTAGTTAAGTTAATAAAATATCTCAATCATATGGTGTGTTAATACCCATTTAAACTGTTGAGGTGGAGTAACAAATATTAATTTATTTAAGTATGCAATTAAATTTATTTTTTTTATTTAAGGACAAAAACTCAACCAAAAATACAAACTCATTGTTCAAACAAACAAAAATTATTTTACAAATTCATAAACTAACACTTTATTATTATTAGTAAATTAACATATTAGTAAATTAAACTTTATCATAAACTCTTTGTAAAATTATTTTACAAATTCATAAACTAACACTTTATTATTATTAGTAAATTAACATATTAGTAAATTAACACTTTATCATAAACTCTTTGTAAAATTATTTTACAAATTCATAATTTATCATAAACTCTTTGTAAAATTATTTTACAAATTCATAAACTAACACTTTATTATTATTAGTATATTAACATATTTTTACTACATAATTAAATAATTGATAATATGTTAAATAAATCTTATGTTACCAAAAAAAAATTAACTACATAGAATATCAAATTAAATTTGTTGTCATATTTTGCACATTACATTTACTTGAGATAGTAAAATCTCTTGTGTTGGAATAAAAAAGATTATGGGGTTTGAACCTTGGTCACATGGGTGGGAGGAAATTGGTTGCCGTTATGTTAAATTAAAAAAATCATATTTATATTTATCATTAATTATGGTTCGTAAATAATATACATAGTTTAACTGTATAACAAACCAATTAATTTGTTAATTAATAAGTAAATTTATTAATTTAAATATATATTAATATATGTAAGAATAAGTCATTTAATTGAAAATCTAGTTCAATAGTGAAAAAAAAAAATATATATATATATATATATATTATGGATTTTTATGTCATAATTATAAAATTTTTGATTTTTCTTATTTTGCATGAACAAGAGGGGTCTTTAATGTTAATAACCTAAAATCACATCTAGCCTTTATCTGTGCTGCGTCCGACTAATTTGAAAAAGACAAAAAATGGGGCACCAAACCCCAAAGACAACGTAGCTAGACCCATGGGGGGTATTTCGTTGGCCTTGTTGGTTTGATCAAAGGGATTTATTTGTTCACAAACAAACTTTAAAATGAAAGCAATAATAAAAAAAAAAAACTTTTTTTTGAAATATCCTAAATGCATATTTTAAACTATTTGGTATTCTAAAACATTTTTCAATGTTGCGTGAAAATATTTAGTTATAATAACGTCATACTTCCAAACACTCCCTTGTTTATTTTTTGAATTTGTATATAACTTCTAAGCCGACGTCGTATAGCAAGTAGATACTCTGTATTTGGTTCTCAAATCATTTTCCACTGCTAAAATCTCACTCGTCGGCAGCTGAAACCTCTCCTATTACATCCTCCAGTTCCGGTATTTATCTCTCTTTCTTTCTCTTCTGTTTGGCTTCCGAGAAAGTGTAATAAAATAAAAAACAGTTCGATTTTTGGTTTCATTTTTGCATTTCAACTTGTTAAACATATTAATTCGATCTATTCATTTTCTAATTAATTAATTATTCTATCTAAATGTTGAAGATGTGAAATCATTAACTGTATGAGTTGTTATTATTTAAAGAAATCTATGTTTGTATATAATTTTTAAAGTCTTGCACATTTAAGTTTGATAAATGATTCGATATACAAAGGTGCTTGTACATACGCATGTTATCCTTATTGGGATAGATTGATGTTAGATTCGACATGGTTCGATTATTTAGTGTACATGTGCTTGCTAATTGGATCTTGTAATTATATGCTTGTCTTAGGTTAATTTAAAATCTGGCCTGAGTAGTTGATATCTCTAAAACATGGATACGTATCTAGGCGTTGATTTTATTTTCTAGTTAAAGTTTGGTGCTTACTATGCACAAGCTTTTAAGAAATATATGTACTAACTGTTATATCTGCAGTTGCACTGTTGACAATTGAGTAGCATCTCTTTTGCATCCACGTGTGTTCGCCTCTAATGGCATCAAAGGATGCTTCACCGTCTTTGGAAATTTTAGGTGCTTGATCATGCTTCTCAGTAGAATCATCAGTGCATTTCTTTTTTATTTTCTAATATTATTTATTTTCCTCCTTTTGTCAGTTCGAGAGCCATAGGGTTTCGTTGTCTGGAATGGGCCTCCATTTAGCAATGGACAACTTACCATCAAGCTTGAAAGAGTTCCATGCACCAATGTGAGGTTCAGTGAGGATGGGTCTAGACTCATGGCCATGAAATCTGACTCGGTTATTAGCATATATGACTGTGGTAACTTTAAAGAGATAAGGTCATTTCAAGCTCCCGATGTTGTTGCTGCTGACTTGTCTCCTTGTGGGACTTATCTTCAAACATTTCAAAAATCCTCAACACCACAGGAAAAGAATGTGATCCTTTGGAAGAAGGAAACTGGTGAAGCTGTTTATCAGCTATTCTAGAAGAACATGACAAAAACCACATGGTAACTAAAATTATTGTCGAGATATTATATTTTTTTAAGTAAATTTAAGATTTGGAACCATTTTCTTTAATATTCAAAGTTCTTATGTATCAGTGAGATTTATAAATTATGTATTCAGTTATGATTATGTCACTGTAAAATTGAGGTAACCAAATCATAATGGAGGATTAAAAATCTGACGTTGTGTGTTTATCTATGCTTTGCTACTGTGTTTGCACATATATGCCATTCAGTATTATGTTTATGGTGTGTTTATTTTTTAGGTCGTCAATTAGATTTAGTTCAGATGAAGCTTTTGCATGTCGCATGGCAACAAACGAAATACAATTTTTTGATACTATGGATTTTCCTAAAGGAATCTTATATCGGTTAAGAGTACTTGGGGTGGCTGCTTTTGAGGTTTCTAAGGCACCTGGTTCTCATGTGGTGGTACTTATTCCAGAATCTAAGGTTTGTCCTCCCTAGTTTCAGCTTAGTCTAGGAGCTCAATTCTGTTTACTTTAATGGATGGGGAAACTAATGCAGAAATGGCTTAAGATGTACCAGTCTTGCATGCAATTTACTGATTATAATTTTCTATTTGTTCGTATTTTAGGTGAAAAATGTACTGAAACTTTGCTTGTTTGATTTGTCAACCATGTCATAGATCTGAAGGTTTGCACAAGTATCTATTTTGTATGTGTGTTATATTGACGTATTACTTGAAAGCTTAAAATTAGTTAAAGCTGAACTTTCAGAAGTTTCAAATTTTATTGATGTTGGAGGAGTATTATGGTAATAAGATGGTATTACTGATCAATCTATGTGATCTCTTGGGTTATGGTAGATCCGAGCTAGGCTAACATTCGAGGCTATCAAGATAATTAGCTTTGCTTCTTGGTTGGCAGCATATAGAAATGTATTTGATGTTTCACTTTGGTCTGACATGGTCCTTTTTTGTACTTGATTTTCAAGTAGATTTTATATTCAATTTATAAATATGAAAAAAATCATTTATTACAATATAGGGGAGTCTTGCCAGTGTCCAGATATATGCTGGTGGAAAGAATTTGCAAAGTCAACCTCTTGCTCGAAGGAGCTTTTTCCGTTGTTCTACTGTGCAACTGAATTGGAATCGTGGTTCAACTGGGCTTCTAGCTGTGGCACAGTTAGATGTCGATAAGACCAATCAGAGTTATTATGGAGAGTCAAAGCTAAACTACCTTACAACTGATGGAACCTACGAAGGCCTTGTCCTTCTTCGTACGTTCTAGCCTATTTTGTGCACATTCGGTACTTCTTGGATGTTACTTATTATTGGAATATATTTTTGGCAGGTAAAAAGGGTCTTGTTCGTGATGTTTAGTGGTCATATTCAGGCTTAGAGTTTGCTGTTGTTTATGGATGTATCCTTTTCGCAAAGAGAATTTGAGAGAAAATCAACGAGACATTTGCAGTGTTCAATTCATCTCCTTTGTATGAGGATCATCTATTATCCTAAGGGCATTGGGTATCAAGTGTACTTGGACTTCAATAAGAATCTATTCACAGGAATTAGAAGTGGGGTTGATTTTTAATGATTGTTATTAGAGATTCGGATTGTCCTATTTAATATGAATTAGAGACTGAACACATAGAAAATCATTACGTGAAAATCTTTATATTTAATGGAACAAAACTTTTTAGTAATGGTGATCGCTTTATGTGGCTTCTCCAGTTATGGTTTATGTGATGAAACAACTATTGAGGTTGAGATAAAATATTGTACCATTTTTCTTTGTGTTGGTGCCTTGGTGGTGGGGTTTTGGGGGTCATGTTGAATCTTTGACAAACTGTTGGGTCATTAATTTCCTTCGACTGTAACACATTTGTGAATATTCTACTTTCCCTTGACCTATAATAGTTATACTTGCAAGTGCGACAATTTTTAACAAGAAGTGTAGGCCGATACTCAAGCTCGGAACCGGCCCTTACCATACTGTCCGATGGAACCCAAAAGTAAAATGTATCCTTTTCAAAGTTTTTGTTGTATTTTTCTGTGTTAAATGTAGTTTGAAAAGTTTAAACCAGTTCCATCTATGCTCTCTTTCCTACAAATATTTGTGGCCTTAGTTCTTTAGTTTGAGAGACAAGTGTGCAACCCAAGAGGGGGGGTGAATTGGTGTTTTAAAAATTATCCTAACAAATCCACACAACAATTCAATCTAATGCCTTAATAAAAATGAAAGCAATAAGTTTAATAACAGTTCAATAATAAATGAGTGAGAGAGAAGCGAAACAAACACACGAAACTTTACGTGGTTCGGCAATCCCCGCCTACGTCCACGCCTCCAAGCAATCCAAGCTTGAGGTTTTCACTATCCAAGCCTTCCAAGGCTTAATGAACTTACAATTGACTTCAAGGTGTCAATAAACCTTTACAACAAAGAGATTTTAACTCAATCTCTTCACTCAAGTGTTTCACTCACTCAAATACTCACAAATGAGAAGATGAAATGCAATTACAACCAAAATCTTTTTTAAAGAGTAGATGAACAAGTTTAAGATCAAAGATCACTCAATGTATATTAATTAACGAATTTAAAGCTCAAGAAATGTTGTATGCCTTTTGTTTGTGCTTGCTTCGAACCTTGAAAATGAATTGGGGTTGATTTTTTATAGTGGGAGCTCAAAAACTAGCCGTTATGCACTTATTGGTCATAACCGGCTTACCGTTTCCCAAATCCAGTTAGCCGCTTAAATATTACCGTTAAGGAAAAATTTTGAATTTCAGAATATTCGACATGCCGCTTACGATAATTAGATAGCCATTTATTTTCTAGAAATTTTCTGATCTGTAACCGGATAGCCGTTTACCAAATCCAGATAGCCGTTTTCCATCCGGAGAGATTCTACTCATTATCCGGCTAGCCGCTTGCCATAACCGGTTAGCTGCTTGCTACAGTGCTTCTACAGTGAATTATTTTTTAAAATTATAGTTTTGCCCCAAAACTTTCAATAACTGTATTATGGCCTAAAAAGTTATAAAACTTTACAAATAAGTCCAATTTCTGAATTTCTAAATAATACTTTGTGAATCCTAAAATTTTCTGAAATTATGATAAAGCCCAAACTTATAGAAATATTTATGACCCAAATTAATTTAAATATTTTCAAATCAACCCAAATCCGAAATTCCAAACAATATTTATTAAAAACATTTTCTTGCAATAAAAGCACAATATGTAAATATTTGTTTATCCAAAAATATGTGGTTTGTTATCATCAAAATCAATATTAATAGCCAAGTAGGCTAACAATCTCCCCCTTTTTGATGATGACAAACGCATTATAAAAATTAATTTATTTATGAAAAAACTCCCCCCTTAATTAATGCAAGGTTAAGAAAATAATTTCAAAGAGATTAAAAAAAATACTTCCCCTGCATAAATGCATATAAATATTTTTCATAACACATGAACAAATGAACCTTTATAAATTATATCTCCCCTTTCATCATCAAAAATAATAAAAGCTCCCTCTATCAATCATCAAAATCTCAATACAGGCACATTAGTAAAAAAAATTATTCAGAATATAAGAAAAAGCATAACAATCAATCAAAGCAAATCCATATCATCCAAAACAAAACAACCATGCATAAACATCCATAAAAGAACATAAAATAATAAATAAAATGTAGGTGTGTCCAGATACAAGCATAAGAGCCTACTGAGGTGGTGAGGATGGTGGTGACGAAGGTGGATATGGATATGGAATCCCGAAATGCTCAAATAGAAGGCGCTGGCCATGGATAAGCTGCTGCTGCTGCTGAAACTCAGTCTACCTCACAGAGAGTGACCTTACCTTATCCATAAGCTGCTGAAGAGTAACCCCTTCAGAAATAGGAGGCTCATGAGGTGATAAGGCAGATGCGGAGGCTGCAGGAGCAGATGTAGACACTGGAGGATCTCGGCGACGACGCTGACCTCGAAACGGAAGTGAGAAATCAGGAAGCTGATCAGCTGGGATGACATCATTGAGTGGCCGATCATCACTCGGAGCAAGGAAGGTGTATTTGTTTTCAGTGAACTTGACCCAAGTCCCGTTTCTCCACTCAAAACCTAAAGCGCAGACAGCTTCATCCCTGGTACTCTTAGAAGTTCTAAACGAAGGTTCGTAAATCGGTACCTTAAAGTGTTTAAGGATCAGGGTAATGAAGTGACCATATGGAAGGGGACGAGTAATTAAGTCGGGTATGGTCAACATAGTGCGAAGGATGGTATATCCAAGATTAACCGGACGACGTCTAAGAATACGATCAAGAAAGGCAACGTCCATGTGTGAAACCTCATCCAAATGCTCTAATCTAGGAAGAACAATAGACTGAATAAAACGAAGTAAAATGCGAGTTTGAAGACAAAGACATTGAGTACGGAAATGAATGGTACAATTGTCAACAGAAAGATCAATACGCCGACATATATTACGAACGGCGTCGTCATGAACATAATCACGAATTTTCGGAGATTTCCTACGCGAAAAAATTTCTAGACCACGAGTAGATGATCCTATGATAGAATTTAGCAACTTAACATCAAAATCAATCATAACTCCTCCAACATTGGTGATTACTCGAGTCTTATTCTCCTCGGAAACATCCATATTCGAGTAAAACACTTTCACCAAGTCGGGATAAACATTCTCCTCAACCATAAGTGCATTCATCCAACCAACTTCACTCAACAATTCAAATAAATTTCTATGACTAATGTGGAGACTTTTAAGCCATTCGGGTAAAACATAAAAAGTATTTAGTACCTCACGGCTTCTGAAATTGCGGTGAAATTGGGTGATTAAACGCTTGTTTGGAAGGTGTGTGGACTCGAAGGTGGATTGATTTGAGGTGTCACCGGCTTGCCGTGAGCATTTGAGGGTTGAACCGGTTCTTTGCCTTTTCCCCGAACCGGCCGCGAGCTTGACATTATGAAATTGTATGATTTGAAGTGAAATAAGGCTATAAGAGAGTAGAAGATGAGGATTGAAAGAGATTTTAAGAAGCAAGTTGTGTTAAAAACGAATTAAGAGCAGGAAATCTAGAGAGATAAAAAGTTTGAAAAACCTAGATGTGATTTTCGGATCTAGAGATTTGGGTGATGAAAATGGGTTTTAAAAGTGATTTTAAATATAAAACCTGATGGGAAACAAGTTTTATGGCTTGATTTTCATCAAAGATGAGGAAAAATGGTTGATTATGAAGTGAGATTGGAGAGGGAAAGCATTCGGCTTGCCGAAAGAGAGAGAGCATGAAAAATGCCTTAAGAAACCGCGAATCCGGCTAACTGGATTTCACTAACCGGTTAGCCGGTTAGTTAACAGATATGAAGGAAATGCAAACGGTTTACCGGTTTCGAATCCGGTTACCCGGATGCATTGCAGATTTAAGCCACAAGATAAACGGCTTATCGGTTGAATGAACCGGTTATCCGAATGCAGAACAGAAGCTTCTCTTCAAGATTTCGGTTGACCGAATAAAACAACCGGGTATCCACTTGTAGAACAGATAACTTCAAGGAGCAAACGGCTTACCGGTTTGTAATCCGGTTACCCAGATGCATTTCAGATTGCATCCAAAAACTAAATGGTTTACCGGTTTTAGTAACTGGTTATCCGAATTGTAACACAAATATTTCCCTTGAGAATCTGGTGGACCGGATGACAACAAAACGGTTATCCAGTTTTGAAGACAGAATTGTATGCCAATGTAAACGGTTTACCGGTTTGAATAACCGGGTATCCGGATGAAAAACAGAAAATATCCTTCTCAAATTCGGCTTACCGTTTGATGGAACCGGCTTTCCGGTTTAGAAACAGATTGTAAAACTTTACAAATCCGGGTTTCCGATTTTGAGATCCGGTTTGTTTTAAGTTGTCCTTGTAATAACAAAGAATATCCGCCATCTTGGTTTGATAAAGCCGTTATCCGAATTTTACCCGAGAGCAATTTTAACTAAAGGAAAGGATTTTAAGTAAGGAGCAAAATCGATTTAGACTTTGGGAATATTTTCACCTCAAATTTAATTGTGGCAAGTTCTTATACTTGTATTACACACACCAATTTATTTTTGGCTTTAGAAATTGATCAATTTTAAATCATTTTGTGATTTAAAACTTTTCAATGAGCCGTTCAATACATAAACCATATATGCATATAAGAATAAACATATCAGCAAATCATAAATCAAGATGCAACATTCATCATTCCAAGCTCATGTCTTATCTTTATAAAATGCTCTTCATTAAGAGGTTTTGTAAAGATATCTGCAAGTTGATTTTCAGTAGAAACAAATTTAATCACAACATCTCTTTTTTTAACATGATCTCTAAGGAAGTGATGCCTAATTTCTATATGCTTAGTCCTAGAATGTTGAACGGGATTCTTGGATAGATTAATAGCACTAGTATTGTCACACATGATAGGTATTTGATCAAGATTTATACCATAGTCTCTAAGGGTTTGTTTCATCCGAAGAATTTGTATACAACAACTACCAGCGGCTATATATTCGGCCTCGGTAGTTGAAAGCGCAACTGAGTTTTGTTTTTTACTAAACCAAGAGACAAGAGAATGACCTAGAAAGTGACATGTTCCACTAGTACTTTTTCTATCAACTTTATAACCAGTAAAATCGGCATCCGAATAACAAGTTAAATCAATATGTGTTCCCTTAGGATACCATAGGCCAAGATTGATGGTGCCAATCAAATATCGAAAAATCCGTTTAACAGCAAGCATGTGAGACTCTTTAGGACAGGATTGAAATCTTGCACACAAGCATACACTGAACATAATATCAGGCCTACTAGCAGTCAAGTAAAGTAAGGATCCAATCATACCTCGATAGGTTTTGATATCAACTTACTTACCCTTTTCATCTTTGTCCAGTTTGATGGTAGTACTCATTGGAGTGCTTTTTGCCATTCCATTTTCATAGCCATTTTGAGTAGATCTCTCACATACTTAGCTTGATTTATGAAAATTCCTTCCTCATTTTATTTGATTTGGAGTCCAAGGAAGTACTTCAACTCTCCCATCATACTCATCTCAAATTCTTTGCTCATGCAATATGAAAATTCTTTACACAACAACTCATTAGTAGAACCAAAGATAATGTCATCAACATAAATTTGTACTACAAGAATATCTTGGTTCTTATGATTAACAAAGAGATTAGTATCTGCTTTTCCCATTGAAAAACCATTATCCAATAAGAAATTCTTAAGTGTATCATACCATGCTCTAGGTGCTTGTTTCAGTCCATACAAAGCCTTAGACAACTTATACACATGATTTGGAAAATTTTCATTTTCAAAGCCAGGAGGTTGTTTCACATACACTTCCTCCATAATATAACCATTTAAGAAAGCACTTTTGACATCCATTTGGAATAGAATGAAATCTTTCTGACATGCATATGCTAACAACATCCTAATGGATTCTAATCTAGCTACAGCTGTAAATGCTTCATCAAAATCAATTCCTTCTTCTTGGTTGTATCCTTGAGCCACTAATCTAGCCTTATTCTCATAAATCAGACGATTCATCCATCTTATTCCTAAATACCCATTTAGTACCTATGATGGATTGATGTTCGCCAGAACTAATTCCCACACATTATTTCTCTCAAATTGATTCAACTCCTCTTGCATTGCCATAATCCAAAACTCATCATTTTCCGCATCCGCAAAGGATTTTGGTTCAATTTGAGAAATAAATGCAGCATGCTCGCAAGTGTTCCTAAGTGATGATTTATTAGTAATGCCTCTAGATGGATCTCCTGAAATGGCATCCTTAGGGTGAGAAGAAATATACCTTCACTCCTTGGGAAGTGTTTGAAAAGTACCTTCATTTTGCTCTGCATTTGTTTCTTCATGATGTTCCTCTTGAATTCCATGATGTGCATCCTTTAGATTGACATTTGATGCTTCTTGTTGTTGTTCTTCTTCTGCATTATTATCAACAGCGACTTTCTCCGTAGAGGAGGGGTTAGACTCATCAAAAGTAATATGTATAGATTCCTCCACAACTAAAGTTCTTTTATTATACACTCTATATGCTTTGCTTGTGTTTGAATAACTAAGAAAAATACAAACATCAGATTTTGGATCAAATTTACCAAGATTATCTTTTGTGTTTAAGACAAAACATTTGCATCCAAAGACTTTGAAATAGCCAATATTAGGTTTTCTATCTTTCCAAAGCTCATATGAAGTTTTATTAAGATTAGGTCTAATCAACACACGATTCAACACATAACAAGCGGTGTTGACGGCTTCAGCCCAAAAATATTTAGGCAATGAGTTTTCATTCAACATGGTCCTAGCCATTTCTTGAATAGACCTATTCTTTCTCTTTACAACTCCATTTTGTTGAGGAGTCCTAGGAGATGAAAATTGATGCTCAATACCTAAATCATTACAAAAGTTCTCAAAAGCATAATTTTCAAACTCTCCACCATGATCACTTCTAATACAAGAAATAGAATAACCTTTTTCATTTTGAACCTTTTTGCAAAACACTTTAAATGCATCGAAGGCATCATCCTTATTAGCTAAGAACAATACCCATGTGTATCTAGAATAATCATCAACAATTACAAAAGCATAATACTTCCCATTTAAACTAGCATATCTAGATGGACCAAACAAATCAATGTGAAGCAATTGAAGTGGTTTTGAAGTAGAAATATTTTTCTTATTTTTGAAAGAAGTTTTGATTTGTTTTCCAAATTGGCAAGCTTAACAAATTCTATCATTTTGAAAATTGATTTTTGAAAGACCTTTAACTAAATCATTTTTCATCATTTTTGAAATCAAATCCATGCTTGCATGACCTAATCTTCTATGCCACAACCAACCATCATCATGCAATGCGGAGAAGCATTTATCATTTGAAGATGCACAATCTATATTAATAGTATAAACATTAACACATCTATTTCCTACAAACATAACTTTTCCATCACATGCATTCTCAATAACACATCTAGTTTTATCAAAAACCACTTTAAAACCCTTATCACATAGTTGACTAATGCTAAGCAAGTTGCGTTTCAAGTTTTCAACTAAACATACATTTTCAATAAGGGTAGAGGATACATTACCGACATTGCCAATACCAATGATCTTTCCTTTCGAATTATCTCCAAAGGATACATCTCCACCATTTTCAATCTTGGTAAAGCTTGAAAACCAAGAATAATTTCCTGTCATGTGTCTTGAACAACCACTATCCAAGTACCATTTATTCTTCTTCTTCTTCAAGCCCTACAGAGAAAATCTCAAATCTTAGGTACCCAAACCTTTTTGGGTCCTTGAGTGTTAGCAATGGTTCCCTTTGGAACCCAAATACATTTCATACCATAATATGCATTTCCTTTTACTAGACATCTATTCTTCATATGACCATCTTGAATACAATAATGACATACTACTTGTTTGTTAGTGAAGTTACTCTTCACAAAATAACTTTTGTAGTATTTTTGTTTCAAGTTTGGCTTGTAACCAATTCCTCCTTTATCAAACACACATTTGTGTGAATTAAGCAAATTATCCAACATCTTTTGCCCATTTGTGAATTTTAGCACAATCTCATTTAGTTCATTACTCTTCTTTCTAAACACTTCATTTTCATTTTTCAAGTCACTCACATATGATTCTAAATGCTCATGTGAAGTACTAGAATTTTCAAATAATGCAATCTTATCATGTAGTGTCTTATTTGCTAACTCAAGGCATGTAACTTTAGTCCTAAATGATTCATTTTCATTTTTAAGCTCTACCATCTTCTTTTTAAGGCAAACATTCTTTTTGCCGATTTTCATCAATTCATCATGCAACTCATTGAAAGCATCATGTAATTCATCATATGAAGAAAGCTCATTTACCTCATCAAGTTCATCACATGACTCTTCTCCAAATGCCATAAGAGCTAAATTTGTCATCTCTTGTTGCTCTTCATCATCATTTGTATCCTCCTCGCTATCATCCCATGTAGCCACCATAGCTTTCTTCTTGAGCTTGTTGAGAAGAGGACATTCCGATCGTATGTGTCCAGGCTTCTTGCATTCATAGCAAGTGATTGGCTCTTTCCTCTCCTTTTTATTCTTGTAACTTCTAAACTTTCTCTGCTCATTAGTCTTCTTGTAAAATTTTCTGAATCTTCTAGCCAACATTGTAAACTCCTCATCATCCATTTCGCTTTCCTCACACTTTCACGTTTAGAGGCTTTGAGAGCAATGTTTTTCTTCTTTTCTTCATGCCCTTTTTCAGCTGCCAAATCTTCTTCATATGAAATGAGAGAACCAATTAAATCATCAATAGACAAGCCATTTAAATCTTTGGCTTCCTCAATGGCAGTTCTTTTATGTCTCCATTCTTTTGGAAGTGACCTAATGATTTTCTTGACTTTCTCACTATTTGAGAAAGTTTTTCCTAGGGTTTCTAGGGTGTTCACTATGTACGTAAATCGTGTATACATAGAATACACACTTTCATTTTGTTCCATTTGGAACAATTCATATTGACGAGTGTATCTACTTATTTTAGACTCTTTAACTTGATTTGTTACCGTTAAGGAAAAATTTTGAATTTCAGAATATTCGGCATACCGCTTACGATAACCGGATAACCGTTTATTTTCTGGAAACTTTCTGATCCGTAACCGGATAGCCGCTTACCAAATCTGGATAGCCGTTTTCCATCCGGAGAGATTCTGCTCACTATCCGGCTAGCCGCTTGCCATAATCGGTTAGCCGCTTGCTACAGTCCTTCTACAGTGAACTATTTTCTAAAATTATAATTTTACCCTAAAACTTTCAATAACTGTATTATGGCCCAAAACGTTATGAAACTTTACAAATAATTCTAATTTCAGAATTTCTAAATAATACTTTGTGAATCTCAAAACTTTCTGAAATTATGATAAAGCCCAAACTTATAGAAATTATATTATGACCCAAATCAATTTAAATATTTTCAAATCAACCCAAATCCGAAATTCCAAACAATATTTATTAAAAACATTTTCTTGTTATAAAAGCACAATATGTAAATATTTGTTTATCAAAAAATATGTGGTTTGTTATCATCAAAATCAATATTAATAGTCATGTAGGCTAACACTCCAGTTATGGTTTCTGTGATGAAACTACTATTGAGGTTGAGATAAAATATTGTACCATTTTTCTTTGTGTTGGTGCCTTGGTGGTGGGGTTTTGGGGGTCATGTTGATTCTTTGACAAACTGTTGGGTCATTAATTTCCTTCGACTGTAACGCATTTGTGAATATTCTACTTTCCCTTGACCTATAATAGTTATACTTGCAAGTGCGACAATTTTTAACAAGAAATGTAGGCCGATACTCGAGCTCAAGTCGGCCTCAATAATCGTCCGATGGAACCCAAAAGTAAAATGTATCCTTTTCAAAGTTTTTGTTGTATTTTTCTGTGTTAAATGTAGTTTGAAAAGTTTAAACCAGTTCCATCTATGCTCTCTTTCCTACAAATATTTGTGGCCTTAGTTCTCTAGTCTGCAGTTTTATGCTTGGCTGGTTTTGGGAACTTACCTGGTGATATGGTATGTCTCTATAGATGCCTCAACTTTGTATTTTGATCTTCCTTGTTCTTAAGATCATCTGGAATGATCATTCCTGCTATGTTTTTTTAATACAAAAGTCACTTCACAGTGGAATTGAATTATGATATTCCAGAATGTTGTTTTCTAATGTGTCATGTGCTTCGCTTCCAATGAGCTAGTCAACCTGCTTTATACAACCGCTGTTGTTTGCTTCTTTTTTTAAAAAGTAACATATAAGTCGGGAATTTTGTGGGCGTAAAGTTTATGGAGCTTCCTATTGTTGTTGCTTTTAGTAGCCTTTGAGAAGAATAATGATAATTATTTAGTGTAAACTCTTGGAAGAAATGACTCTCCAATAGAAATCAGAACTCTCTTCTCCAATAGAAACTGGAACTCTCATAGGAAATTGATGCTAGTTTGGTAGTCTTTTTCTGGTGGCTTTTCTTGTTTCTTGTTCAGTTGGGGACTTTCTTCGTGTTGATCCTTTTACTAATGTGGTTTTTGAAATATATCTTTTCTATTTTTTTTTTCATTTTTATTTCAAATTAGAAAAACCATTTGGAGTGACCTTCTGTGAGTGTCCTTTATGTGCTTAAATAATGTCATCTCCAGACCCATATTCTGGAATTTCCTGGCCTAGAACGGGAAACAAACTCCTCGAAACAGAACCTGATAATTGTTTTCTAGCTAGTGATGCTATTTTGTTTGGCAAATATTCTAAAGTCCCTTCGATGTTTTATACATCTGATGGTGTTAGTTGCTATTTACTATATTTTATAAACTGTCATATTTTACCATTATCTTTCAGGCATTCTGGGACTATGTAGATGAAAAACAACTTGGAACAACTAGGGCTGAATGCTCTGTAACCAGTGAATGGTCCCGAGATGGATGAGATTTTATGACTGCCACAACAGCTCCGAGGCTCCAAATTGACAATGGGTAAGTTGATTTTCGGCTATGTTGATTTGCGGATTTTAAGATTCTGGGAGGGGATTGATCTATATATCTACTTGGATCAATGTTTACTTTTTAAAAAAAAAATTATTTTGGATGGTTTTTCCTTAAAGACAACTGTCAAATTTACAAATTAAAGGTACAATTTGCATCTGCAGTATATTCGTGGATTCATAATTCTTTGAAGTATGTATTACACTGGAAAGTTTGTTCCATCAGTTGGATCAAAATAGCTTAAGCAAGCCTTGGACACTGTTTTCATTTATATGATTTTCACTTGTAATTTGAAATTTTCATGTAATATATGTACACGTAAATATGTTTGAATCTAATAAGAGAAAATTTAAAACATATCTAATTGTAAATATATAACTATGCAAGGGAATCTCATTCAACATGTATCAAAGTGACCTTCTCCGATACCCAGTCTATGGTATGGTATCCTACATTTGTAGTCATTTGCTAAACAGTTGTTCTGATGATAGAATTCTAATCTTTTTGACATTTTCAAATGCCTAGCATTTTATTTGGTGGGCCAATCAATAAATGATGAATAAAATCATCAAGTGAAAAGGAGCCTGTGCTTTTATTTAGCACCTAAGGATGGTCTCAGCATGTGGACTACTGTTTCCAATGTGTTAAGAGATCATTTTGTGATTTTCATTTTGTTCATTATTGAAGGATTAAAATTTTCCAACACAATGGATCATTGTTCTTCAAGAAGATGTTTGACAAGTTATTCTAGGTTAGTATTTATTACAAATAATACTTTCTTGAAATATTATTTTACCAATTTGTCTTAGCCAGCATCTTGGTATCTGATATCATCTATTTTCCCAAGCTACGTGGAAACCAGTGTCACCAGGTTTGGTGATATTTCTGAACTCATCAAGTCACTCGGTTCATTAAAGGTTGCAGCAACCAAACCATAAGGTTCCATCTCTTGTTTAATCTTTTAGAATTTGAACTTTGAAGATGAATATGTCACATTATTTTTTATTTACTGAAGCGCCTGCTTTTTATTTAGGTTCAGGATCAGCTTCTAGAAAGGCTGCTCCTAGTAAACCTTCTACAACGAAACCGGCCGCCTATCGTCCACCCCATGCCAAGCAGGTTGCCGCTATTCAGGCAGAGGTATACACAAACTATAGCTTCAACTTCATGGCCTTTTGTTATTGATTTAACCATTTAAACAATGTAGTAGTTGTTCTCCACTTCAGCTTCACAGAAATACACGTAATGAGAAATTTCGGCAATACAAAAGTACAAACTATTCCTTTAACCAACTAATACAAACTGGATCTCTTATGCTGTCTTAAATAATATATACAAAAGCTTGGCCAAATTTTATCAAGTATTCTCAGCACCAAATAATAAAAATATAAACAAACTCTAATCCATTCTAAGTAATAAAACTTTCATTTATTTTTAGCAAAATACAGAGATATAATCCAAGACAAGCATATGGGTTAGATCGGAAATGAATAGGGAAAATGTACAAAAACGACCTTAAAAACTTTTAAATTTTCAAAAATAACATCTCTAAGTTTTTTCTTTCAAAACTAGCCAAATAAAAGCCACCTTTCCTAAAACACCTTAACTATAAAATATGTATTAAAGCCCCTATAGATTTTAACAATATGGAAACAACCTTAATAGAAGTAAAAGAGTTATTAATACACTTAAAAGAAGAAACCAAAGAAATAAAACAGGAAATAGAAAGGTTAAAAATCGAATTAACATTAATACATGCCGGTAAGAAGAAAAATAAAAAGTTAGAAAAATATAAAACTTTAAAATTAGAAATAATAAAGAAACCTAATATAGATTCAACTCAAAAGCCACAACCTAGAAGCTTTGACGAGTGGTTTATGATAAATAAATACCCTAAAATTATAAAGGACACTGAAAATTTAGTAAAAGAATTAGAGAATGAAGAAGAAAAAATAAAAGACAAAGGTAAAGAAAAAATAGAAATAAGTGAAGAAAAAGAAAGCAGTGAATCAGATTAATGGAAGAAGAAATTGAAAAACTTACTGAAATATTCAGTGAAGTAAATCTAAGTGATTTAGAAGATATTGAAAAAGAATATAAAATAAATATGAATACAAGTGGAGGACCAGAAATGAAACCCCACGTTGAAGAACCTAGTAACTTTAATAGACAAAATAGAAGAAAAAGACACTTTTATGAGTATAAACCACCAATTAGAAACCAACCATGGAAAAATGAATACATCCCACAAGAAAATGAATTAAAAATAATAAGCAATGCTGGAGTATTTTTAGACTTAGACTGTAGGACAAATCCACATAAAACCCTAGTAGAATGGGCATTACAAATGCGCTTATTTTTTATGTATAACGGATCAAAAGAAGATTGGAATGTAGAAACAGAAGACCAAAAGGCAGGAGTATATACAGAAATCTTGATAGCAAGCTTTATAGGAAATGCATTTAGCTGGTGGAGAGGATTAACAGATAATGTAAAAGAATTAATAACTAATAACATAAAGGCAGGATTCTTAAGAAATAAAGAATTAGGTATAGAGACAATGGTAGAATATATTTCAAATGAATTTCTAGGAGAAGACTGGACATCAAACCGAGACCAAGAAATAAAAAATAAAAAATTAAACAATAGAATGAAATTAATCAACTTAAGCATATGCAATATGTGTTATGTCAAAGAATACACTTGTGAATTTAGTAAATATTATTATTCACAATTTTTCAGTAATGAAGATCAAAATATATATCTTAACTTATATTACTCCAAGTTACCAATACCATGAAGTACATATTTCGTTAATGAATACGAAAAGTATAAAATAACTAATACAGTACCTGAAACATTAGGATCCAGAATAAGATTCTTAAATGATAGATTGAGTGAAATATGTATGCAACGTAACTTAATAAAGAAAAGTAGAACAATTGGAGATATATGTTGTCATAAAACCGAAATGCCAACCCAGTGGGGATGCCAATTACCATATAAAAAGAATAAAAATTATAAAAAATTAGGAAAAAGAAAATATAAAAAATATAAACATTTTAAGAAAAAATATATCAAACCCAACAGAAAATATTATAAAAGGAAATACAAAAAACAAAGAAATTTTGATAAAAATAAATGCAAATGTTGGAATTGTGGAGAGATAGGACATATAAGTACAGAATGTGCCAAGAAGAAAGTTAGAATCCTTAAAAATGAATTTAAAAATATAAAAGAGGAACTAGAATTAGTAAGTAATCCATCTGACTGTGAAGGAGAAGAAATATATATATCTGAAGAACTTATAGACAATGAGTCAGAATAAAGAAATAGATTCAGAAGAAGTAAATAAAGAAGAAATCTATGAAGTAGAAAAAGAAGAAAATGTCCATGGATATAGTTTAGTAGCAACATTTAATAGAAATAAATATAATAAACTTTTAAAAGCAAAATTAGAAAAACCAGATTATGGAATTTTACATAGATTGAGAGATATCTTTAAAAGAAAAAAGGTAATATTACATGAATACTATGAGCAAGAAAAAGCCATAGAAGTTACTCAAGCTGAAGGAAATATAAGATTAGGATTAATGAACAGAAGAACTATAGACTTAGCTCTTAGAAAAATAAAAAATGAAACAATAAGAGAAAAAATACAATATGTTTACCTATCAGAAATACAAGTTCTAGTAAAATCCTTATTTAAAGAAGGAATAGATAGTCCAATAATATTATCCTTACATGATCAAAGATTTAATAATCCTATGATAGGACATTTAGGAACAATAGAAGGAAATTTATGTTATACAAAATTAATATTTACATGTTATCCCAGATATTGTGTACATATAAAAGATAGAAATATTAATGAAACATTAAGTTTACATTTTAAATTATTAAAAAATAACTTAATGAAAGAAGGAAATAGATTAATGACCTTCCATCACTCAGCCTTATATAGTTTCTGTAATTCAAATTATGGAGAAATATATAATGATAAACCATTAATAGAAATAAACAAAGAATGTGAAGAAATAACTACACTAATAGAACCCATCAAACCCGAAATAAAAATACCAGTAAATTACAGACTAAGTATTGATGATAAAAAAGAAATAATAAATTCAGAAACAAAAGAAACTTCAATTATTCCAATTAGCTTCTCAGGTAAAACCTTATTTAGAGGGAGTTCATCAAGAAAAAGCTATTCAGAAAATAATCAGTTAATATCTAAACCAACAGCTAGAGTAATGAAGATAATAGGACAATACTTTAATGGCCTAGATTATATAAAAGGACCTTATATAACTATAGACACAGGTGCATCCCATAACCATATGAATCCTATTAAAAATAATGGATTAATAATAAAAGAAAAAGATCCAGCATATGAATATATAGTCTTAATGGAAACAAACATATATGTAAACAAGAAGTAAAAGTACCAATTATAATTGAAAATACCAGAATTATAGTAACTTGCTTCATAGATTCTAATATGAATAATGATAATCATATCATTTTAGGAAATAGTTTTCTAGAAGGATTAGAATATTATAAAATAGAAAAACATGGAATAACTATACAAACAAATGAGCATGAAGTATTCTGTCAAAAATGTTAAATAAAGCATACCTCAAATATCCTTTATCGGTATATATTCAAGTACACACTATAGAAAAAGACATACATACTTGTGCTTTAATAGATACTGGAAGTAAAATTACAATAATGAAAACATTCTTATCTCATAAATGGAAGCCAAATGGAAATATAAAAATTACTGGTATAACAAGAGATAAGCAACAAGTCAATAATCTAGTTACAAATTATGAACTATTATTAGGAAGTAAAAATATCTCTGTACAATATATATATCAATATAATAACATGGATTGTGATATACTTCTAGGAAATGACTTTCTACAACAATTTCAATACTATCAACAAACTATGTTTTTAATTACTTTAAAAACCCCATGCAATAATATCCTTCGTATCCCTAGAGAATTTAGACCCTTAATTTTCAGTACCAAATTTCAAATATGGTGATATTCTATTATATGAAAAACATTATTTAATACAAAAGGGACAAATATACAACATAAATTTAGAAACAATAAAACAACAATTAAAACAAGTATATAGTGAAAATCCTTTAGCTTTATGGAAACCAGACCATCCTAAAGCCAAAATAGAATTATTAGAAATTAAGATAATTAGGGTAAAACCAATGATGTACACAATTGAAGATAAAAAAGAATTTAAAATTCAACTAAAAGAATTATTAGATTTAAACCTCATCCAACATAGTAATAGCCCCCATAATAGTCCAGCTTTTATGGTTAGAAAAAGAGCTGAACAAGTAAGAGACAAAGCTAGAATGGTAATAAATTATAAAGAATTAAACAAATATACAAAATTTGATGGATACTTTTTGCCAAATAAAGAAGTATTAATAAATTTGGTAAAGGGAAAGAATTATTATTCTAAATTTGACTGTAAATCAGGATTTCGGCAAATAAAAATGGAAAAAGACAGTATACAATATACATCCTTCAGTACACCTCAAGGACAATATGAATGGTTAGTCATGCCATTTGGATTAAAAAATGCACCACAAATATTTCAGAGAAAAATGGATAATATATTTAAAGATAATAACCATATCATAGTGTATGTAGATGATATATTAATAGCTTCTGAAACATTAGAAAAGCATAGAACACACTTAAAAGATTTTGTCAACAAATGTGTAAAAGAAGGAATAGTTCTATCAGAAAAGAAAGCTTTGATAGAACATAAGAAAATAGAATTTTTAGGAATGGTTCTAGATAAAAATGGAATAAAATTACAAAGCCATATAGCAAGAAAAATAGTAGATTTTCCAGATAAATTAGAAAATAAACAACAAATCCAAAAATTCTTAGGATGTTTGAACTATGCAGAAGGATTTATAGAAAACTTATCTAAGAAAAGAAATATACTCCAAAAATTATTGCGAAAGAATAATACAAAGGGATGGAGTGAAAAACATACACAAGCTGTGATAGAACTTAAAAAACATTGTAAAAATTTACCAGAATTAAGATTGCCAAATGAAAGTGATAATTTAATCTTACAAACTGATGCATCTGATTTATATTGGGGAGCTATACTTAAAACTGATTTAAATGAAATATGTAGATATACTAGTGGAACATTCGATAAAGCCCAAGTAAATTATCCAGTCCATGAAAAAGAATTATTAGCTATTTACAAAGGAATAAAGAAATTTTCTTTATTCTTACTACAAAAGAAATTTATAATAGAAACAGATAATACTCAAGTTAATTTTTTAATTTGTAAACATTTACCTAATGAACCACAGTATAGAAGGTTGCATAGATGGCAAGCATATTTATCTCATTATAATTTCAAAATTATTCATATAAAAGGAGCTAACAATTTTTTAGCTGATTTTCTCAGTAGAAACGTAGAATTTGCAGAGTAAGCATGGAAAAAAGGATTGCAGATTTGGAAACAGATCTCGTAGATCTTGAAGAAGTTGTCAACATCCTTGGCAATTTTGTAAACAATCTTCGACTCTCTATAAAACATTTGAGAGAAGAATTCGAAGAAAATAAAAAAGTAAATCCCTTAAGTGGGCAAGCAGTAAAACCCTTGAGTGGGCACCCAGCAAATCCTGATGTAAATTCCTTAAGTGGAAGCAGTGGTGGATCCAAACCACATGGTAAATCCATTTGTGATGAGGATTACGTAGAAATCCCATCTCATAAAAAAGTAATTACGTAAATCCCAGTAAACAGCCTCCAAAAGATCATGTCGTGGCTGCAGTAAAAAGAATAAACATTGGTGGAGTTGAGGTAGTAAATCTTTCACCAAAAGAAAGAGAATATAGGAGTTTTTCTGAATATATCTATAGTAGAACTGAATATTCAGAAAAATGTTTCCGGAGTACTGGTAAATCTGTATACCCAAGGGTAGTATGTATCAAAGGTTCAGACCCCGAATTTGTTAAGAAATTAGCAGATTATGGGTATCTTGACCTTATATATCCTGATGTCAGTCTCGATGAATTATTTAACTTTGATCCAGCCCTTGTAAGCAAAATAAGTCAGTATGGTCAAAAGAAAAATGTCTGTCTAAAGTTTTATACTATTAGTCCTGAATATGATGATGAAGAAGAATATGAAGCCATACACCTCATCAGCCTCAATATTGTCACAAACAGCTTCAACTTGGAAGTAGGCCAAAGTAGACTCAAAGAACCCATCTTCAGTAGAGATTGGGCCAACTATAGAAGAGCAGCTGGAGTCACTGTTATAAAATCAATTGCCTCCAACCTGTATGAACGAGGGTATAAAGTCCTCATACAACAAGACAATTTTATCCTCTGTACACCTGGCACTGGTGTCGGCAGGTCAGGAGTGCTTGCCAGCTTCGTCAGTGACATAGATGAGCATCACATTCCATGTAGACCCAGTACAAGACGAATAGCATGTGAAAAAATGGAGCACTTGGCATGTTTACATAGGCACTTACGTCAGCAGCATCAATTATGTAAACTTTACTTTTTCAAAAGTCAAAAGTATATTGGGCATCTGTCGGCCATCAGTAAAAATAAAAGAAAAAGCTTAGAATGTAATCCAATCCAGAGGGACACGTGTAAACCTCTGAGAAGGATGTAAATCTTCTATATAAATAAAAGAAAAGGGAAGAAAACTCAAAACTTCTGAGAGCCCCATTTTTTTTCAGATTAACTCTCTGAGAAATACTTTAGAATGCCTTTGTATAACTAAAACACCTCTCTCCAAATCGTAAAACAAGATAAAAAACAACTCACCCATAAGAATAGAAAAGGAAACCTAGAAAATCAACTAGAACTTTAAAAGATCAAAACTCTAAGATCTTACTGACACACAGTGATCCCGATTGCATCAGCC
Source organism: Citropsis articulata (assembly GCA_030449925.1). Lineage (NCBI taxonomy): Eukaryota > Viridiplantae > Streptophyta > Magnoliopsida > Sapindales > Rutaceae > Citropsis > Citropsis articulata. Next base: position 417,155 of record JASUUH010000079.1, read on the forward strand.
CAGATAAGCCGTTAAGCCAGGAAGGCGTGGAGGCGAGCAGGGCACAGCTACAGGGAAAAGGTGACCAGTCAACAAGATAAGGAGCTAGATCTGGAGAAGTTCCAGAAGATTTGAGGGTAATAATTCATGATCTATATCTTTTGGTGGGAGGTTGTTGATGATTATTGTTTTACTGAGGAGGAGAATTATTTTATATGGAGAAAGCAAATAATATTATCAGATCTGTAGAAAATATAAATTTTGAAAATATAAATCAATTAAGAGAAATCTTAAATAGACTAGATGATAAAATACAAACTCTATGTTGGTTACTAGATCCAACAAACATAGATCAAAGATTTGTCAACCAAATACAACTAATAATGGAAAGAAGAATCTTAAGTCAAATAAAACAGATTTTAGAATTTAATATAAATAGTCTAAATGTTGATTGATCAAAGTATATAAAAGGAATTGACGATTAGAATGAAACGAGAGTACTCTGTATCTCTGGTAAACAATTCACGTACTTGATCAATCATGGAAGAATATCATGAAAAACTATGTAAACAAATGGGTATGACAAAACTAAGACGGTTAAATAATGAAACTAAAATTATCTATAACAGTAAAAATTTAATGATAGGATTTAAATGCGGAACATATTTATATAACAGTATATTATTCGAAACAAAAAATTTAATAAGTAAAGATGAGTTGAAAGCAATTATAAATATAAACTTACCCGCTGAAATAAGAAAAGAAATTATACAAATAATAGAATGGGATAATTTAAAAAGTTTAATAGTCCAAAGTTTTGTAGAAAAAGAGATAGAAGATAAAATAAGTATATATGAAAACTTTAATATATTTAATGCAAGATAAGTAAAACAGTAGTTAATATCTAATTTTTAATTTTTAAATAAAGGCTATGCCGCCCCAAAAGAATGGTATCAGAGCCATAAAAGATCATGGAACCATGAGCTCCATGTCATAAATAGAAAAAATTATTAAAAATGAATCACTAACAATTTTTAATAGAACAAGCATTAGATAGAATACAAGAATTAAATTCATGCATTGATCAAATGCTTTTAGGTTGGGAAAATAGAATAAACATATACGTAAATCTTTTAAACCAAAAGATTGATCTAATAGAACATGAAAGAATAAAATTAATAAACATGGGAGAACATATATATGGAGACTTTATTGATCTATATGAATTAGATCAGCATTTATATCTATATAACGGAATAAAAAAGATGTTTGAAAAAATGAAGAATAGGTGTAGATATGATAATAGAAGAAATGGTCATTAATAAAGACAATATAAATTAATACAGGGACTATAGTGAAATTAAACCTATAATAATATTAAAATATTCAAGGATATTTTAGTCCAAACACTCATAAATTGGCTAATGTTGATAGAAAAAAGTTAATAGGGTTACTTCTGTAATTTGAAAAATTCATAAGGCCACTATTGTAAAGTTCCCGAAATGAATAAACTAAACAATAACCACCATCAATTATACATGCCAATATATATAAATTAAGCTTGACCAGTGGATCAAAACGAAGCCTCCATTTTTTAGCTATAACTAAACCCAGTAAGGATAAACTAGGGCTATGATTGAAAAGTTATTATAAATTACAAAAGAATTGTTTTAACAGATTCGCGAACTAAACCCTCAAGAATAACACAAAAAAAAAAAATTCTAATCTTAAGATTTATATTTGTAAATAAAACAACAAAACCCAAATGATGGACTTGATTCTAACGAACAAAAGAGAAGCTCGTAAAGAGAAATTGACCGGAAAGGATGTTGGTTTGTTTGCTCTTCGCGTCAATGGACTGGTCGTAGGAAATCAAGTTTAGTATTATTTTAGGGTTTAGCTTTGGGTTTTAGAAATAGTAGGGTTAAACTAGTAATTTAACTATATTTTTAATTTCTAGTTTTTATTATTTTTATTTTGTAGAATAGAAATGAATGAAAATCAACGGGTTATAACAGTGAAAAATGATGACACTTCATGCACAGTTTTAGGTTATGTTTTGATAAAACATAACGTTGTTTGAGAGAAATTCCTATATGTCTTATTTCTTGTAGTCAAAAACTTATGAAGCAAAGCTATAACCTGAGTGGCAATACTTCCACATTATTGCGAAGCATTATGTGATACATTACATGCGATGAATCTCAGATATTCATAATTAGTCCCTCTTTTTTACCCCTTTTAATATATGCCTTGCATGCGTCTGCCTAAAATTTTACTAAATCAACTGAAATTCGAGATGAAGGGTGAGAAGTCCCAACTTAATTATCATTTTTCAGAAGAAATAAAAATAATTGCGTTACAAAAGTATTAAATGTAACAATCTCATTTGCTACAAACCACATTTCAAAGGGAATGAAAGGAAACATGAGACTGCAGAAGTATAAAATAAATAAACCTTCAAATCCAAACAAGAAAGACATCCAAATAATATATCGAATATCCTAGTTATGGCCCAAATTAAGGATGCTGCTTCATGCAATTGTCATAATTGCAAGACAAAAACTACTATTTAACAACCGTAGAAGATATTTTTAAGGAGTTATCTTCTTGTCCCTCAAAATTTCAAAGCTGTAGACCATGTACCTTGGACACTTGGATGTTTGGTTACATGTCTTGTCTTCAATTTTACAACCTTTCTTCCCAATGCGTTTCTTAGCCTTGTGGCATGCAGGTGTATCTCTTCTGGGGTCAAATTCTTCACACATATAACGCGCTCATTTTTGTTCTCTAAGCATGTGGCAAAAGAAAAACTAAGAACAATTCTCAAAGATATGAAACACAGGTATGCATGCATAAACAAACAAGCACATATAAATGCAAAATACATGCAGGAAGAGAGGATCGAATAACAAACTTACTATACAAGCCCTTCAAATGAGGATGCTGACCACGAATAAGTTCAGTAACCACTTCCAGCTGAGGGTTGCTCGCTCTGAATGCTGGCAAATGTGACTCCATAAATGCCCTACTCCATTAAAAAAGTGAAACCATAAGATTTAAAAGATTACAGCAGCCATATATGACTATTGACTATACCAAGCTCATGCACTATAAGCACATTCATTGCTACCATGCAATACAAGTGCAATAAGTTTGGCCGACGCATATGAAATGGGAAACTGAATGTCGACAATCATCTTGTATTACTAATCATTTGTAAGTTGCAGGCTGCTTAGCAGATGATATATAATGTGTAATCAAGACCTACTGAAGTAATAGAACACCCTGGATAGTGAGATTGCATTCATCTAAGAGTTTTCAAACCTTCTTCTCTGGTCATTTTTCCACATAAATCACAATAAAGGATCTGTGGGAATTCAAAATATTGGAAATATATCATCTAGCTATGCAACACACACTTCATTTGCTAATTAACTTTGGAAATATAACTACTGCATCAATTGCTAATCTTCATTTCACTTCTTTCAATAATAATTAATTACCTCAGCAAGTGTACATCAGCTCCAAAAGCAAATTAGCACAACAATTTCAAGTCATACCTGATGCCCCTACTGCTTCCTCCCCAATCACAAAAGCTCATAATCAGCTTCTGAAGTTGCCATGTACCTCTTAGTGCCATCTCTGCTACAAAAATACACGTAATGAGAAATTCGACAATACAACAGTACAAACTATTCCTTTAACCAACTAGATATCCTTTGAATAAGAAAATAAAACTGGACCTCTTATGCTGTCCAAAATAACATATATAAAAGCTTGGCCAAAATTTCATCAAGTATTCTTAGCACCAAAAATTAAAATTATAAACAAACTCTAATCCACTCTAAGTAATAAAAATTTCATTTATTTTTGGCAAAATACAGAGATATTATCCAAGACAAGCATATGGGTTAGATGTGAAATGAATAAACTAAACAATAGCCACCATCAATTATACATGCCAATATATATAAATTAAGCTTGACCAGTGGATCAAAACAAAGCCTCCATTTTTTAACTATAACTAAACCCAGTAAGGATAAACTAAGGTTATGATTGAAAAGTGATTATAAATTACAAAAGAAGTGTTTTAACAAATTCGCAAATTAAACCCTCAAGAATAATGCCCAAAAGAAAAAAAAATTTCTAGTCTTAAGGTTTATATTTGTAAATAAAGAAACAAAACCCAGATGCTGGACTTGATTCTAATGAACAAAAGAGAAGTTCATAAAGAGAAACTGACCGGAAAGGATGCTGTTGGTTGTTTGCTCTTCGCGTTAATGGATTGGCCAGAGGAAATCAAGTTAAGTGTTGTTTTGAGGTTTGGCTTTGGGTTTTAGAAAGAGTAGGGTTAAACTGGTAATTTTACTATATTTTTTATTTCTCGTTTTTGTTATTTTTATTTTGTACAATAAAAGTGAATGAAAATCAGCGGGTTATGATAGTGAAAAATGATGCCACTTTATGTACAATATTAGGTTATGCTTTGATCAAACATAACGTTGGACAATTTGATTAATAATCAAGCTAGTCCTATATCACACTAATTTGATTATATAATTTGGCCAACACACATCAAAATTCATCATTCTCAATTACAGTCACTCATCATGATCTGTTTGCCAACCAATAATTAATCTAAAATTTTTCAATAACTAGCAATTTTTCACATCTTTGAATGAAAAACTTCTCCAATGAAGGAAGATGTTTTGGCAATGTTCCTAGCAGTTTAAAACATCTAAGAAGAAAAAGAACTCGAAGATTAGGAAAGACTTCAACTTCTTGACTGGAACTGTAAGGAATCCAATCTTCCCATTCGTGCATATTCTCAAAACGAAGACTCTCCGGTGATGAAAAAGGAATCAAACAACCGTGGCTATATCACTCTGAGCCCACACTTCTTAGGCTACACATTTCACTTAACTTAAGATGCTTAAGATATCGTAGTTTCCCAACTGATGGCAAAGAAGTACACATCCTGCAGCCTTCAAACCTCAAGGAAACTAAATTTTTTAATGAAGAATCTTCTAACCAAACGGGAAATTTTGTACCACCAAAGCCACTGATACAAAATTATTTATTCATGTTGAAAATTACTATTTCTGTCACACCTCCTCATTTCCTGATATAACATATTTTATTATGCCTGCAGTATATAGGAAATATTTAACACTTTTCACTGCAACCAAGGCCATATTGCTTTTTAATTGGTGAGTTTGCTTGTCCTGCCTCAAAATAGCTTGATTTTAAGTTAAAGAGGACTACTGATGTTTGAGAAGACAAAGTATAAACAAGAAATGACAAGAAAACAATATGAAAATTCTACGATATTCGACCGATATTCGAAATTCTACCATAATTTCTCAGAATTTCTACAATAGAGAAAATTTAGAGCTTACTTGAGGCGGAGTTGGTGATGGTTTGCTGGTGGGTTCGGGTCGCGTTGGCGCTGGGTTCGCTGCTGCTGGTTCGGGTCGCGTTGGCGCTGGGTTCGCTGCTGCTGCGTCGCGCGGCTGATGCTGCTGGGTTCGCTGATGCGTTGCACGCTGGGCTCGAGTGGCTGCGACGCGTTGGCGCTGGTGGCTGCAATTGTTGGGTGGGTGTGAGGCAATGAAGAATTGAAGATGCGCCTGTTGATTGTTGCTTCACTTGGTTTTTGGGTGGATGTGATTCGTGTGAGGCAGTTGGGGTTAGGGTTCGGCTGGCGGCTGTTTTGCGTTTTGACTGTTTTGAGTTTTGATTTTGAGATTTTTTTTTAAATTAGAATTTTTAATTTGTATATTATAATGCCCGGAGGCCCACTTAATCTCGATGTTAAATAAATTCGGATCGGTAAAAATCTGGAAAATTTAAATTTAGATTCACATATTAAAAAATATGGATCCGGATGTAGAAGTTAGAAATTTGTTCAAATTTAAATTTGGATATAAGTGTATGGGAAAGATTGGATATCCGGATCCGAATTAATTTTATTTTAAATTACAAATTAAATTAAAATATATATTAAAAATTAAATGAAAAATTAAACATAAATTTTATTTGTGGATTTATTATGTTGTTATATATTATTCATGTGTAATTATTAATTGTTGGATTATGATTTAATTTTATTTGATATTATTAGGTAAATTATTGAATTTTATTCTCAATTAAAATAAATCAAAAATTAAAAATTAAATTTTATTTGTGGATTTATGATGTTGTTGTATCTTATTCATGTTGAATTATTAATTGTTAGATTATGATTGAATTTTATTTGATATTATTAGGTAAATTATTGAATTTTATTTTAAATTAAAAATTAAATTGAAAATATACATTAAAAATGAAATTAAAATGAAAAATTAAATTTTATTTAGAGATTTATGAGATTATTTGTATGTCATTCATGTTGAATTATTAATTATTAAATTATGATTGGATTTTATTTGATATTATTAGGTAAAGTATTGAATTTTTAAATTATGTATTAAATTATTAAATTTTAATTTTTACGGATCCACATATCCGGAATATCCGCCCGCATCTGATGTAAAATTATTAATCCGGATCCGAATTTTACCAACCCTAATCTTGACTTTACATTTTATAAGTCATTATCCGTAATTTTATCTTTCGGGTTGGCCTTCAAGCCCACAGGACTGGCCGGATTGTCCCTTTTTTTTTTTTTTTTTTTGGCGGCCTCATTTATAAATAAGATTTACAATTAGGTTGGGGCAACAATGGACTGATCCAGCCCATACTGGAGTCTGAATTATTTTTGTTCTAGGTGTGCTTGGCTTAAATCTGCTCCGATATCCGGATCCAGGTGTAAAACACGAAAATTTAAAATAAAAATATAATGGTTTGTAAATAGTTAATGAAAAAAAATCATATCATCAGACTCAGATACTCAATTAAGAAGTAACTGATGATCAATTTGTTCATAAAGGCATTTATTTCAAAGCTTTTAAGAGTGTAAAATCAAATTATTTATAAAAAAATTTGATACCTTTCAAAGTTGGAAACAAATAAGAATTTAAGAAACTAATGTTAAGCTTATGATATAGTATGTATTCCAAATTTCGTGTCACCTATCAATAACTTCCATGTGTTATATAATGATTATCTTTTTATATCATTACTAATATTATAATTTACATAGTACTAATGAAATAAGTTATATATGATACAAATATCTAAATTTGGTAAGCTTAACACTAAGATTGAAATATATAAAAAGATTACAAATTGTATAAATTCTTGTGAATTGACTAAAATGTAGGAATCCAAATGTTATTATCCAGTGCAAAATTTATACAGTAAGCGCGATTAGGCATGAGTCCCGCATGCAACTACTGGGTCGTTTCACATCATTGTTTTGATTCGCTTCCTAATTAAACTGGTTTCACTTGTGCCTGCAACCATGAACGAGCTGCTTCATTCATTCTTGAGCTGCATCAGTTAATCTAAGAAGCAGGAGACATCAAAACAAACGACCAAAATTTTGCAGGTTTGATGTATTTAAGTAGATTTTGTTAGATAATCAACTTCTCCGCGAATCTTTCCTTATTATTGCAATGCATTAACGTTTGGGTGTGTTTAGAACATGGAATTATTGAGTATTAAAATATTGTTCACACTACCTTAATACTAATATTATGTTTGGAAAGAATTTGCAAGCGTTTCGCTTTTGCTTTTTTTTTTTTTTTTCCTTTTTTTAGCTTTTTGTTTTTGGTTTTTTTAATAATAATAAATAAATATAACTTTTAAATATAATATAATATAATATAATATAAATTTTTATTTTCTTTTATTTTTCATCATAATTATTAATAAAAAATTAATAATTTATTATTCATATTTTAATTTTATTATATTAAAAATATAGCTAAATAATTTATTATTCAACTATCTAATAATTAATATATAAAATCAAATAATATTTAATAAGTTAATATAACTAACGATAAGTACTTAAATAATATATAAAAATAAAAATATAGCATGATATTACATTATTTAATTATATTATAGTAATTAATATATAAAAATTGATTATTATTTAAAAATTTAATATAAGTAATAATAAATATTTATATATGAATAAATTTAAATAATATTAATTTAAAATTAATACTAATAAAAATAATAATATAAAATATAATTACATTAGGATATTATTTAGAGATTATTTGATTAAATTATTTACTCCGATCTTTATTTCACATGTTATGTATTTAGAAAATACTGAAAAATAAATGTTATGTTGCCGATAATATAAGGCTAGAAGTTTCGATCTTTATGAAAAATTATGATATTTTTTAACATTTATACTAAAAAATAATGTTAATTTTCTAAAATTTAAGACTTCTATATTTAGTATTTTTCTAGGTACTAATAAATATTATTTTTTTAATATATAATTTAAGTTAATCACAAAAAAAATTAATACGGTGCAATGTAGCACCAACACATTATGCAATATTATTATAATATAATGCTAATGCAATACAACATAATACAATACACATGCATTAAAATAATATAATATAACATAATACAATACAATATGTCAAATGTACCTTTAAAAACTATGTTATTGTGATGTGGAAAGTGCTTTGAAAAGAAGCTGCTTTTGTCTATACATCATCATCATCATGTGCAAAGTTGACTTTACTAAAACAAAGGTTGACTGATAACGGATAATTGATGTGTAAATTTCTTTTTCTCTTTCCTGCTTTTTCATATTTCTTTGGTTATTTGCTTACTTCAACTAAATTACAAAGATAAATAATTGGTAGTTCACTGAAAAGGTGAATTTCATTTTACTGTATTGTTTTGGTAAATTAGCAATAGCTTATAGGCTAGTTCAGATTTTCTTTGTATCAAACAAACATTTTTTTCCAACATATATAAATAGCCTATTTTGTGAGAAAGCCAAACAAAATATTAATCACATGTTGCTTTATAAAGTAGTTGACGGAAAAATGACAAGGATTCTAGAAATACCTTTCTTCTTGAATTAGGCAATGGAATATTCAAATATTCGGTCATGTCAATGGTCAGAAAGAAATTATAATTGAAAATACTCCTCTAATCACAATATAAATGTCTTCTCTTTCTAGTAAGTTGTTCAATGTCGTTATTTGATTTTGATGAACAAGAGAAGAAGATAAAGATTATCTTGCCACTCACACACTCTCTCTCTCTGTTGTTATTATTATTTTTTTTGGAGGATTTTAGCTAAAGTGGGAAGTTGATATTATATCAACTTTCTTCTCAACTTCCAAAAACCGCACATGGTAATTGCTTTGCAGTTACCAAGCGCGGGTCGAGTCGGCCCATCACAGGCGACCCACCTGTCTAGCATCTCCCACTCGCACATGATGGGATGACATCGAAGCAGCAGAACAATGAAGAAAGAAACAATGAACAACCACATACCTTCAATCATTCAAGCAGATATACCGTGTGACCATGAGTATATCCAAAGACCTTTTTGAAGAGCTAAAAACATATCTCAATTGCTAACCCAGGCAAGAGATGTTGCAATTGCAATCATATGCAAGAGAATTTCAATATATGTTCATTGTATCTTCGATTTAATTAATTATAATATTCAAGCATACTAAATGTCTTTGGTATGCCAAAATTGCGCAATCTCTTTATGTATTCACAATTGTAATATACCACATGTATTATACAATTAGTCAACCGATGAATCACATAAAAGGAAAAATTAAATCTTTTTATTACACTTATGTTCATCAATCTAAAACAATCACTTTCCTCGTCATGTTTCATAGACTGAATCATGTTAAAATCGTATATAACATGCTAAAGTAGCAGATATCAATCTGAGATGTCAAAACATAGTTGATAGTCATAAGGATAGTAGGGTTGACTCATAGAAAGTCTTATGGAACTTACACAATGAGGAAGAAAAGAGATTCTCTCATTTTCCATTTTGGTCACTAAGCACGCGTGGCATGACACACGCATTATAATGAATCTTCTATTTTGGGGCGTATGTCTCATTAATTCAATTTACTGTAAATATCTTAGTCCAATCGCTCTTCTACCGCGTCTAACTTGAATTCTTAAAATGAATGCTCTCCTTTAGTGCCAAAATAAGATCTTACATCTAGCTTCTATTAGGTCTCTATGATGGTGGGATACATCCTAGTTGATCTACGAGAAATATCGTTTCAGACCTCATCTTGATTCTAATCAAGGCGACAAAATTTGTATAATAATCCTTTTGTTTGGCTCTTAAACAAATATATTGTTTCATTATTCTACTTTTCTCATCTCAACTTGCTCCTAGAGCAACTGAGGCGACCGATCGTGTAAGAACAACGGTCATGACTTAATGACATATTCTTATATGTGTGTAATTATATCTTTCACAAAATAAATTGAAATAAGAGAACTTTGAACATCATTGCATTTCAAAACAATTTATGTAACAAAGATGTTCACGACAAAGTACATCTTAACAATGTAAAATTACAATCTACGTAACCCCAATGATTTGCCATGAGAGGTGAATACATCCCTCATTACAGTTTTGGTAAGTGGATCAACTATTATGTTATGAGTAGATATATATTGTATGGCTACTTCCTTTTTGGCCAAAATATCTCTTATCAAATTATATTTAGTTTCAATGTGTTTTGACTTGTTGTGGTATTTGGCGTCTTTACAGAAAGAAATTGCAGCTAAACTATCACAATAGACAGTCATTGGACTAGTATTACTAATATTAATCTCTAAATCCTCCATAAATCTCTTAAGCCACACAGCTTCTTGCATTGCTGCAGAACATGCAATATACTCAGCTTCCATCGTCAATAAAGCCATGCATATTTGCTTCTTTCTACTCCATATAACTGCTTCTCTGTTTAGCAAGAATGCATGTCCCAGATCGATTTGCGCTCATTCAAATCACCACCCCAGTCGACATTTGAATGTAAACATGGAATAGTTGCGAGAAGCATTAGAGGCATAGGTTATGTAGTCACTGCCTTCTTTGCAGTCATGGGCGTGAGATTGTATGATAATCGTGACTTTTGGATCATGGCCGCTGCTTGCGTAGCAGCTTTGACTGCCTTGGCCCACACGTTCATGAAATAAATTTATTTATTTATTTATTTTTTATTATTAGTATTATTATTATTATTATTATTATTAGGGTCATTTTATAATGCCGTAACTAAATTTACGATATTGATGCCGTAATGAACGTGAACCGTTAGATTTAAAAAAAATATCTACCATTAATTCTAAATGAATAGGTAACCTGTTACCTAAGTAGCAGGTAATTACTTTTTTTTGTTCAAGTTCCAGATTACATTTACTAACCTTATGTGTGATTTACAAGTTTTATGTAATATTTATAAGTTAATGTTGATTTATAAGTTTTATGCAACATTTATAAGTTTTTGTTTTGTTTACAAGTTTTTCTTACAATTTACAACTCCAACATTAATTTGCCAATTTTTTCATTAATTTACTAGTTTTATGTGTGGTTTACAAATTTTTTGTTTCATTTTACACTTAATGTCAATTTACAAGTTCTATGTCATTTTCTAATCTTATATGTGATTTACAAGTTTTATGTAACATTTACAAGTTAGTGTGGATTTACAAGTTTTATACAACATTTACAAGTTTTTGTTTTGTTTTCAAGTTTTTCTTGCAATTTACAACTCCAATATTAATTTACCTATTTTCCCATTAATTTACTAATTTTATGTGTGGTTTACAAATTTTTTGTTTCATTTTACACTTAATGTCAATTTACAAGTTCTATGTCATTTTCTAATCTTATGTGTGATTTACAAGTTTTATGTAATATTTACAAGTTAATATCGATTTACAAGTTTTATACACCATTTACAAGTTTTTGTTTTGTTTTCAAGTTCTTTTTGTAATTTACAACTCCAACATTAATTTATCTATTTTTTCATTAATTTACTAGTTTTATTTATGGTTTACAAATTTTTTGTTTCATTTTACACTTGATGTCAATTTACTAGTGCTATGACATTTTTCTAATCTTATGTGTGATTTATAAGTTTTATGTAACATTTACAAATTGATGTTGATTTACAAGTTTTATGCAACATTTACAAGTTTATGTTTTGTTTACAACTCCTTCTTGCAATTTACAACTCCAACATTAATTTACGTATTTTCCCATTAATTTACTAGTGTTATGTATGGTTTACAAATTTTTTATTTCATGTTACACTTAATGTCAAGTTACTAGTTCTATATCATTTTTCTAATCTTATGTGTGATTTACAAGTTGCATGTAACATTTACAAGTTAATGTTGATTTAAAAGTTTTATGCAACATTTACAAGTTTTTCTTACAATTTACAACTCCAACATTAATTTACCTATTTTTTCATTAATTTACAAGTTTTATGTGTGATTTACAAATTTTTTATTTCATTTTACACTTAATGTCAATTTTACAAGTTCTATGTCATTTTTCTAATCTTATGTGTGATTTATAAGTTTTATGTAATATTTACAAGTTTTATGCAACATTTACAAGTTTTTGTTATGTTTACAACTCCTTCTTGCAATTTACAACACCAACATTAATTTACCTATTTTTCTATTAATTTACTAGTTTTATGTGTGCACTACAAGAAAAAGAGCTATTTCCGAGGGCAAATACCCTAAAAAATACACAAGTGCCCTCGGAAAAAAAATTTTCCGAGAAAGTCTCGCCGTCGACCATCGTCGTATTAAGTCGCATCGAAAAAACACAATTTCCGATGAACTGTCGGAGAAAAAATTATATTTTCAACAGCAACACTGTTGGAAATGGCATTAGTTGCCCTTGGAAATAACTTCCATGAAACTGAAAAATTACATATTTCCAACTACATCTTGCCCTTGGAAATACCAAAAAAGCTGTCGAAAATGTTCATTGTTTTCTTTCAAATATTTCCTTTATTTATTCTTATTTAATCTTTCACTTGCCGTAATTGTTTTATTTTATTTACTTGGTTTCTTTTAAATTAATATAATTTGAATATGATTTATTGGGAATATATAACATAAAATAGTAAAATAAAAGCTCAACATAACCAACAATATACCATACTACAAAATACAATTTCTGTAGTTTCATTGAATATTTCATAGAAATCATATCCTTGGTATCAATGGAAATACAACCAAATCTCTTTTGATGATATTCTTTTGCACAAAAGCATCCTAGATGTTAGTACACTTGCAATCAAATGTCAATCATCCTCTGAAAAGCCATCTTCATTCTTTGAAACATTTTCCTCACAGTCAATTTCTCTATCCTCTTCTTCATCTTCATCTAGTAAAACAATATCATGTAGACCTGCACAAAGCAAGAAAAAGTGAGAGAAACTGACTTGAGTTTCTAGCCTAATTTAGGTTTATTTTGCACTTGCCCACAGAGTTCACTCCCCTTTGTTAATTAGAAAGCAAAATGAAAACAAAGCAAAACTGGAAACTTTGTTTCATATCGTTCCCTTTCTTGGCAACCTTAGAGAAAATACGAAGCAAAAAAAAGAGAAAACATGAAGCAACCACACCCATACAATACAAAAGCATAAACATTTATATCAACAGTACCCAAACCTTTCCAAAATGTTGAAACGCTTGAATGATTAACTTAAACAAACCTTTCACTATGTTCAGTAATTGATGTTGATTGAGAAGTGAAGTGATTACAATGCCTAACCATTTACACAAATATGGATCTCAATCAAAGGATTTGTAGTGTAACAATAGCTGTAGATATTGTTTGTCATTATTTATAATGAGAAATAGTTCAATAGCAGATCGATTATAATAAATAAACTAAAAAATATTCTTCAAACCATAAAATTAAACTTCACAGGCTACATGATAATAAAATATTTCAGCAAGGATCAGTGAGAGATAGATTATACCACATTCATTGTTCAAACTATTTTTGGCAGGATCCAAAGGAACCACACTATCATAATCATGATCACTGCCGTTTAGAACCTCCATACCTTGTCAATTAAACATAAAACTAGTTAGAATATGTCATTAAGCAAAAATAGTCCACATATAATTCTTAAGACGAGCTAAAATCTTCTACAAAGCAAGTACTTACTACTCTGTCTCATATGCATACCACCAGCCGTGCAGAGCAACATAGTGTCTGGAACCTTTGCAGGAAGAAATATTTTAGAAATATACCTATGCCTGATAGTGAGTACGAGTGAAATGAATCCCAGAAGCATCAGCTCTACAAGAGTCACATGTCAAAAGCCAAATAAGCATCACACTACAAAGAAAATGCATGTTGATTTCCATTGAATGGTCAAAATAACAATTGCATGTCAAAAGTCAAAGAGAAAAGAAAACTTGAATTAGGCTATACAAAGTAACCCCTGCAAAATTTGTATGTCGCCCCATAATTTTTTTGGCCGAAAAACTACGAGTATCTATCAAGTTCTATTAAAATGGTGCCATAAAAGATACAAGAATTGAGGCTTGATCGCATAAAAAATAAATACAATCATCCACGAAGCAATATAAAAACTATAAGGGAAAATGACACCCAACCATCCTTCAATATAAGTTTTTATTTTTCATTTGGATCAAAATATAGTAACTCCAATTTTTGAACAAACTAATGAATGAATCCGTTAACTAAATATAATCATTAAACAAGAGCTAATGTACTACAATAAAATGATATTGGACTAAAAAAGAAATATGTTACTTCTTATCTTTCAATTATTTTTTTAAATTTAGTTAACTGTGCTATTAATTAATTAACAACAAGTGGTATCACATATGGCTCAAAATAAGATGTGCTCTGCTCTTAGCCATTAACTAAAGAGGTATGGAATTATATATATATAGTTCATGAAATTAAAAGAAAAAATTAGTTAGCAGATGATGATTCAAAAATCAAACATAGATGATTACTTAGTAATGACAAATAAATATCACAGGATCCTTTACTGTGATTGTACAAATTGAACACTAAGCTTCCCAAATCTGTAATAAAAAGATTTAAAATTTAAAAAATATGTAATAATAAAACCAAAAGAGAAAGATTATCGATTTGAAATTTCACCTGTTCATCTCTATGAGAAAAGATTAGAGACAAATTAAGAAATAGGTCGGCGTCTAGCATGGCTTGGATGGCTTTGAAGCCACAAGTGAACCTGCTAGGCGGTAATATCGGCCGATACGGCTTTTGCAAATGTCGAGAACGACATCAATTTTGAGGAACGAGTGCTTCTTCGTCTGGCTACTGATGATTTGGTTCTCTAATCGATCGTTGAGCCTTGAGCTTGAGCCTTGGTCGCCGTAGCCCACAGGTTATGGTTTAATCATCATTGTCATGGCTGAAATTGCCGGCAAACTGAAGATGACTCGACTAATTTTAAGCTGAAATTGAAAATCAATAAGAAGATTAAGACCGTATTTGCAAATCGAATAAAAAGAATTTTGACATACTGATATCTGAATGAGAGATCGGTTCCCCCATGAATGAGAGGTTGGAGCCGGTGTGAACGAGAGGTCGTCACTGACAGTGGGAACTATGATAGAATTTCTAGGGTTTTTTTTACAAGTAAATTGAATAAACTTGATTGATTTGTCATTTTATTTGTAACTTAGTTTTTTTCTTAAATATTTGAAATAGACAATGGTTTCAAAGAGTGGTCGCTGTCTTTCGTTCGTTTACTAAAGTAATTTTTTTGGATTTCTTATTGATAATTATTTTTTTTAAAAATTCATTTAAAAAAATTGTGTAATTTCGACTTATCCCTACATGCATTTCCTACAAAATATCCATTATCACCGAGGGGCAAATTACCCTTGGAAAAATAGTTACTAGTTTCTATATTTATCCGACGGTTGTGTAATACCTTTGTAAAAAATACTTATTATCAAGAGTAAATAGTATCCTTGAAAATATTTGGTCGGTAATATTGTTATTTGTTGTAGTGGTGGTTTACAAATTTTTTATTTTATTTTAGACTTACTGTCAATTTACAAGTGAGGAAGATTTTTTTTTTTTTGGTTAATTAGGTTAGTATTTATGATTGAGTGAGTCAGAGCTGTATTTTATGTTGAGTATCTATTCCATATTGAGAGGCTATAAGATTAAAATTGTTGTTAACTATTTCATCGACAACGACTATTATATCAACAAGCATTTATCGAAATGGAATGAGCCAGAGGCGATTCCTCCCACTCCAGTGTTTACTTCAACAATTTTGCTCGACGAGTCCCACCAGGCCCCACCCACTTTGGAGTGAGTGAGCGACTGATGAAGAGGTGGAGTGAATCCACTCCCACCTCTCCCTTTTCTACCCTTTTTAATTTAATTTAATTTAATTTAATATTTAATAAAATAAAATAAATAATATTATTATATTTATTTTAAAAATAATAGGACTATATTTATTTAATAATAATAATTAATAATAAATAGTTTATTCTAAGAAAATATTAATTTTGTACTAAATAATATTATTATATTAATTTTAAAATATTAGTATTATATTTATTTAATATTAATAAATATAATACTAATAAATAGTTTATTCTAAGAAAATATTAATTTCACACTATGTTAATAGTAAAAATATTTCATTTATATTGCCCTTATCAATAATTTTTAATTTATATAATTAAAATTAAAATTAATAAAAAATTATGATGCACATAATTAAGAATATTAATAATTATTATTAATTTACAAATATAATAAAATAAATATTTATTAATTAAATATATTTTTCATTAACTTTGTAATTAAAAATTATAATTTTTTAAATAAGGATAAAATTATAATTTGAAACTATGTACTCCCAATCCAAGACTAAGTAAACACATAAATTGGATTCTGATCTCCACTCCATACTTCCATTTCAATGTAAGTAAACAACATACTCCCACTCCCATTCTACACTCCCAATCCTAGGATTCTCACTCCTCAGATTTCCCACTCCAATCCAAAAAGTAAACACTACATAAAAGGAGAAAGCCATAAGGCCTCCTTTATGAGAGAAAATGAATCTGACCAGTCTTTTTTACTTAAAAATTTCATATATAAAAACTTATTAATAAATGACATAATATATATAAAATGATACTCAATGATCTTGTACTAAAACTATAATTACCAGCACAAGTAGTTTCCTTGATCTTCAATTCAAAAGTAAGTAGTTGAACGTGTTCTTGCTTCTGGTTTTTGATATCAAATATATAAATTGAAGTAATCGCGCGACAAGTAGCAAAACAAATAACGCACGGAAGATAATGGTTAACGGCCGAAGTTTAATTTAATTGCAGATATAAAGTCAATTAAGATTAATGGCAATGATTCAATTCCATGTGTGAAACGTGGGAGCATGCAGTCCATAAAATAATTCTTCTTTTTTAAAAAAAAACAAAAAATCGTGATGTTGAGAAGCATTACCCACTACATGTGAACAAAGCACAGGTTTTCCTCCAAAAATATATAAACAGTTCGCATTCGAAATTTTAATATCACAATAATATTAATCATGATTCAAGTTGGTAATTAGGTCTACTTACAATTTTCTTTTCTTTTCTCTGATTTTCAATCTTTACCAGAAGGAAAACATTTAGTGATCCCTTTTATCAACTTGCTTTTGCTGACTTTCTTCCAGTAATAGAAGTGAAAAGAGAAACAGAGGCCAGCACCACTAAGTGTTACCAGACTCTATAAAGAAAAACTTAGTGTCCAGCAAAAAGAAGCCATCTTCTCGCAGTGTTGCCTCCTATTTAGTACATGCATATATAGATATCCGCATGCACATGCAGCGCATCAATCTAAAGTTTAAAAAACGGATTTAAAAACCTTCTTGAGTAGGAATATAAATACTCTCTAATACTTCCTAAAATAATTAACCCTAAATAATTATCACCAAATCCAGATTTTATAAAACAGTTTTCAAACACGAACTGTCGGACCGAAACCACTTCACGAACACGAACCCAGCCCCTTCACCAACACGAACCGTTGTAGAGCTTCTTCTTTCTCGCTTCTTTTTGGCTTCAAACAGTTTTCATAGCGAAGATTGCAGTAAAAGAGGAACGATCGAGGAAACAAATTTTTAAATGTTTAACCGGTTGTAAACCTGCTAATGAAAATTTTTTAAATACTTTTATTATATTTTAATTATTATGTGCCGTTGATCTAAATCCTCCATAAATCTCTTAAGCCACACAGCTTCTTGCATTGCTGCAGAACATGCAATATACTCAGCTTCCATCATCAATAAAGCCATGCATATTTGCTTCTTTCTACTCCATATAACTGCTTCTCTGTTTAGCAAGAATGCATGTCCCAGATCGATTTGCGCTCATTCAAATCACCACCCCAGTCGACATTTGAATGTAAACATGGAATAGTTGCGAGAAGCATTAGAGGCATAGGTTATGTAGTCACTGCCTTTGGATTCTTTGCAGTCATGGGCGTGAGATTGTATGATAATCTTGACTTTTGGATCATGACCGCTGCTTGCGTAGCAGCTTTGACTGCCTTGGCCCACACGTTCATGAAATAAATTTATTTATTTATTATTATTATTATTATTATTATTATTATTATTATATGCCTACATACATGCTGGGTAGATTTTTCCGTACAATGTTGAATATATAGCTGCAAGGGCAAAGCTTATGTTACAAATGATGTAACAAACAATCAATGAATATAGGCCATTGATTTTGATATTCCTTATATCCAATGGATAAAAATAATTTTAACATAAAACAAAGTACAGGTGTATTAGATACTTACAGAAAATTTTATTTTTATCATATGTTTAATTATGTTTTCAAATAAGTCCTCATTGATTTTTTATAATTAAATGGTTTTGTCATCTATCTTTTTTACATTTATTTTTAAAACTTTATAAAGTTTTTACAATATTTTTATAAAGATTTAAATAATTATTATATTCATAAAGATCCACAAATTTTGAATATATTTTTGCACTTGCATTTATAATTTCTTGTCTCCCTTGAGATATAAACTATAATTTTTTTCTAACACACACACATTCAATCTATTTTCTATCCTAAATACATATCGGCAATGTTGTCACATAGATTTTGTAATCGAAATTTAATATCATGAATTATAAGAGATATTATATGTGACAAATATCTTATAAATCTAATAAATTATTAAAAAGATGGTACAATGAATAAATTGCTAAAGCCTTTAATAATTTCATGTCTTTGATCTGATCAATGATTCAAACATGTGGAGAAATAATCAATTAAATTGAATGTCACTATATCTATTAAATAAATTAGAAAACCCAAATTTATCTATAAATGATAGAGAAAGGGTAAAAAAATATTAGAAATTAATAATTTCAATGAAGGAAATATAAAATAAATTAAAAAAATTAAGAGATTAACTAAGTAACAAATTTAATAAAGTTAAACAATTCATAAAAGACTTAAACATTGAAGATCATGATATATTAAAGTAAGAGATCATTAATCTAATGAATAAAAACTCAATAAATATAAGATTAAACAAGTTAAAGATTCAATTAAATAAAATAGAAAAAATTATTGAGTATTTTGGTACTAACTTTGCTATAAATATAAATGGAGAACTTCAAAAAAATTGAAATATTAGCAAGACTGCATTTGGGTGTAAATACTGGGTATAAAATAAAACTTTAAAACTTATTAACCTTTTTAGTAATTATTATCTTCTTTAAGGGTTTAACAACTTATAACTGTAACATACAGCATACGTAAGATAAGCCTCGCCAGCTGCAAGACAGTGGAGTATTATTTGTTAAATCCAAATTTTAGAATGTACTTGCGAACATTAATAAAGGGGCGGACTCAGGTCATAACTAATGGGCTTAAACTCCCGTTAGAAAAAAAATTTTAATAAAAAAAATATTTAAGTTTCTAATTAGCCTATTAAATCATTTTTTTAAAAAAATCCCCCCTTAAATCTATAAAATTAGTTCTCATAAACCCATAAAAAATTTAAACTTTAACCTTAAAAATTATTAAACTCCATAATTTAATTTTAAAAAAAAGTCCATAATAATGGGTATGAATAGTTTTACTACTATTTAATTTAATCTCATTAAAATCTATTAAAATAACTTTCTTAAACTCATAAATGTGTAGAAATTTTTAATTTTCACATCTTGTTATTACGTAATCAAACTGGTAAATCATTTGTTGTGGATGAATAACGACCGTAATGCATTTCACGGAGTTTCCCCGCCCCTACAACCGTGATGCTGGATAAATAACCACTGCATCGTGCCAACGGGAGTTTCCTGCTCCCTACAACCAAGGATCCCTAGACGTCACCCTAACAGAACTGGAAATTCCTGCTCGACATGCTGGAGAAAGATTTCGGCTCGCCTCATCAAAAGATTCTCCACCAGGATACCATCGAGAGCAAAGATCTCCTACTCTGTCCCGGAAGGGGTCGTCGCGAGAGCAGAAGTAACCAGTTCACTCCGCACCGACCGTTAGAACGCGTATCACTCGGCGAGATTCAAGCCACGAAAACCGTTTACCACCCCCACCTTCCGGAACTCCAGGCATGAGCCTCTCAAACCGCCACGTCTGCCATCAACCGCTCACACACCCATGACGCATGATAAGCGGAAAGTGGGAAACGTGAAGGGGGGAAACCGAATCCACAGGAAGCCTATAAATGGCGCGATCGAAGAAGGTAAAGGGGTTGGACAAAAAACGCAAAAAACGATCTAAGGGAGATTCATATTCTTTGAGAGCATTCGTTTTATTGATTCAAAACCACTGGATTTGTGGTAAACGGTTTTCCGAGACCCAAATCGCTGACTTGAGCGTCGGAGGGTTTACGCCGGGAAAATCACCCGGCGCACTCTGACTGGTATTGTGTACGCAGGACATTGGAGAAGAAGGGAACGGGTTTTCCTGCTCGCGTTAGCAGAGGAGACTGGTGAAGAGGCGACCAGGGAGTGACGTTGGCTGGTCAAGCGAGGAGGAATTGTCGTTGTTGCCGAGCAGACAAATTCGCGCATCAACATTTTAGAGGAGACTAGTGAAGAGGCGACCAGGGAGTGACGTATCGGTCAAGCGAGGAATTGTCGTTGTCACGAGCGCATAAATTCGCGATCAACATCATTTCTCCCACTCCGCCATTATATGTACTCATAATTAATTTTTAATTCTTTTACCATTTTTAGATAACAATAATGAAGGCGAATAAGGTAAGCAAGTCCGCTAAGAGGTGTAAAAAAACTGCGACATTAAATTACTTATTCGAAGAAATTGATTGATTCTTTTGTTCAGTTCGATAGGCGATTAGTTCTTAAAAATATTTTTCCAGTTCCTTTGACAAATTTTCTAAAATAAAATAATAACATAAAATTTTAAAAATAAATGACAGAATTCAAGCAACTTCTTGCTTTCCGAGCTGACAAACCCAAATAATTTTAACTCAGACTTTCAATTTCAATATACTCAACCTAAAGATTTCCAATAGTTATGTAAATAAAATATACATGGGTTTTGCTTTCTGAAGTAGGGGGCAGAGAAAACCCGTTATGGGCAGTACACACGCCTGAAAGCACCATTAGACGAAGTGT
Organism: Citropsis articulata; assembly: GCA_030449925.1. Lineage (NCBI taxonomy): Eukaryota > Viridiplantae > Streptophyta > Magnoliopsida > Sapindales > Rutaceae > Citropsis > Citropsis articulata. The sequence goes on from JASUUH010000079.1 coordinate 438,769, forward strand.
ATCAGGCGATCAGAAATCGTGGCCTGCTATACTCCCCCACTCCAATAACGAAGTTACCCAGCAGGAGAGACAGGGGACGATTTTGTGAATTCCATGACACCCATGGCCACACAACCGCGCAATGTCGAGACTTGCGGAACCAGGTAGAGGATTTAGTGAGGAATCCAGATTCGACGAGTTTATCGATGGAGCACTCCCAATCACTGAGTCATCACGGGCCCACTGAGGATGTAAGTATGGGAGCGAGCAGAGAGTTATCACGAGGGCCAACTTTTGCTGGAGCTTCAAACAGATCCAGGAAGAATTATGCCAGATATGCTATGACCAGCAAGGAGGTATTCTTTAATACTCCAGTAGCAAAGCAGGCTAGAATCAGGCATGTGCCGATAATGTGGACAGATGAAGACGAAGAAGGGGTGTTATATCCTCATGAGGATGCACTTGTTATCGAAGCCTCCATCACTAGTAAGAGGTTCGATAGAATCCTGGTCGATACGGGGAGCTCAGTTGATGTCCTTTTCAAATCCACATTGGAGGAAATGGGGATAGCAGATCTGAAGATAGAGCACACCAACACTTCCCTGAAAGGGTTTGGAGGAGGGAGACTAAACCCCATAGGTGTGGTTGAGCTACCCATTACAATTGGCTCGGGTCCATCAGAAAAAACCATGATTCTGGACTTTGTTATGGTTGATGAGGAGAGTCCTTATCATGTGATTTTAGGCCGCCCCTTTCTGAGATCGAGCAAGGCAGTGCTGTCTACCCACTACTTGGCCCTCAAGTATCGGGTAAATGGAATAGTTGGGGTCGTACGGAGAAACCAGAGAGTTGCTCGGAGCTACTACTCCACGGCAGCAAATGAGGCAATGCAAATCACCTCGCTAGATGCCTGAGCAGAAACCGGGGGTAGAAGACAGGAATCAGTTGAAGAATTGGAGACAGTGGACTTGATACATGGCAGCCCAGGAAAGACGGTAAAGGTGGGGTCGAGATTGGAAGAAAAAGTGAAGCAGGAGCTGATAGGCTTTTTACAATCCCATGCAGATGTATTCGCTTGGACGCATGAGGATATGCCTGGGATCGACCCGGAAGTGGCTTGCCACAGGTTGGCTATAAAGAAGGGTGCCCGACCAGTAAGGCAGAAGAGGCGATGTTTCAATCAGGAGAGGTATGAGGCCATAAATGGCGAGGTGGAGAAGCTTTTGAAAGCAGGGTTCATTCGGGAGGTGATTTACCCCGAATGGATATCAAATGTTGTCTTTGTGAAGAAGACTAATGGGAAGTGGAGAATGTGTGTCGACTTCACAGACCTCAATAAGGCATGCCCCAAAGACAGTTTTCCACTGCCTAAGATTGACCACAAATTAACTCCACAAAGAAAGCTACGGCCATTGAGCTTTATGGATGCCTTCTCAGGATACAATCAAATCCCGATGAGCAAACAAGATGAGGAGCATACGGCGCTTATTACTAATCAGGGTTTGTTCTGCTACAGGGTAATGCCGTTCGGTTTAAAAAATGCTGGGGCAACGTACCAGAGGTTGGTAAACAAGGTCTTCAAGCCACTGATAGGGCAGACTATGGAGGTGTATGTGGACGACATGATCACCAAGTCAAGGAATCCCGCCGAGCACGTAAAGCACTTGCAGGAGACGTTTGAACTTTTAATAAGATATAAGATGAAGCTCAATCCAGAGAAGTGTGCTTTCGGAGTGGTATCAGGGAAATTCCTGGGATTTATGGTGAGCCATCGGGGGATCGAGGCAAATCCTGAGAAGATTCAGGCGATAGTGGGGATGAGGTCTCCTCGCAATTTAAAGGAGATACAGAATCTCACAGGGAAGCTAGCAGCACTCACCCGGTTCATATCCAAAGCTACAGATAGGTGTCATGTATTCTTCCAAGTGATGAGGAAGGGAAGAAAAACAGAATGGACCCCTGAGTGTGAAGAAGCCTTTTCGGTCAAGCAAGATTGCAAGCACCGTTGTTGGCCACACCACGAGAAGGGGACAAGCTTTCCCTATACTTAGCTGTTTCAGATCATGCTACCAGCTCAGTTCTAGTGAAAGAGGAGGAAGGGGTCCAGCATCCCATATACTATACGAGCAAAGCCTTGGTCGAGGCAGAGACAAGGTACCCCCCAATGGAGAAATGGGCACTGGCCTTAGTAGTGGCCGCTCGTAAGTTAAGACCCTATTTCCAAGCATTCCCCATTTCTGTGATGACAAATCAGCCGTTGAGACAGACACTACACAAGCCTGATGCCTCTGGTCGGCTCGTTAAATGGGCAGTGGAACTGAGTGAGTTCGAGATCAGTTATAAGCCCCGAGCAGCAATAAAAGCCCAAGCGATAGCAGATTTTGTGGCGGATTTCGCTGAACCAGAAATAATGTGCGACCTAACGAATGTTGCTACCAGAGACAAAGGGGAACAGATTTGGCAGGTCTCAGTTGATGGGTCCTCGGGCGAACAAGGTTCCGGAGCAGGGATTGTGTTGAAAAGTCCAGAAGGGGAGGAGATCTCTTATGCGGTTAGATTTGGATTCATGGCTACCAATAACCAAGCAGAATATGAGGCCTTGATAGCAGGGTTGGAGTTGGCTAAGGCAGTAAAGGCAGATAGGGTGAGAGTGCGGACTGATTCTCAGCTGGTGGCCAATCATATCAGTGAGACGTTCCAGCCCAAAGATAACAAGATGGGGCAATACTTGGAGAAAGTAAAGCAGATGATCAAGATGTTTGAATCTGTAGAGGTAATCCAAGTTCCAAGGAACGAGACATCCGCGCCATGGCACCGCAGCACCCAAAGTCAAATCACCCATTTGGAAACCAAATCCACTCCCAGCATTGAGCAGAACTTGGAGGTGATGAGAATCGAGCAGAAAGCCTCATGGATGGACCCAACAATCTCGTACATAAGAGACGGGATTCTACCAGCAGATAAAATGGGAGCTAGAAAGATCAAGTGCCTGAGATCGAGGTATACAATGGTTGATGGGGTGTTATATCGGCGAGGGTATACCCTACCACTTTTGCGATGTCTGGACGAGGATGATGCAGATTACGTACTAAGGGAGGTGCATGAGGGAGTTTGTGGAAATCATTCCGGGGCCAGATCGCTAGCACACAAGGCGCTTAGGCAAAGGTATTTCTGGCCGACGATGCACCAGGATGCTCAAGAGAAGGCCAGGAGTTGCAGAAGTTGCCAAAACTTTGCGAGCATCCCCGCGCAGCCACCTGAAAAGCTCACCAGCATGACGTCACCATGGTCGTTCGCTCAATGGGGGGTTGATCTAATCGGGCCCTTACCAAAAGGAAGAGGAGCGGCCACACATGCTGTGGTAGCTGTAGACTACTTCACGAAGTGGATCGAGGTGGAAGCCCTTAGTAGCATCACAGAAAAGAAGACAACGGATTTTATATGGAGGAATCTGGTCTGCCGTTACGGAATCCCCTACGCCTTAATAACAGATAACGACAGACAGTTTGATAATCACAACTTTAGAGAATTCGCCGTAACCTGTGAATTGAGTTCTCGCCTCCTGCTCATCCTCAGTCTAATGGGCAGGTCGAGGCGATGAACAAGGTTATTAAGAGGCTTTTGAAGACCAGGCTGGGAGAGAAAAAGGGTGCATGGGTGGACGAGCTACCAGGGGTGTTATGGGCGTACAGAACAACACATAAAACTGCTACATGAGAAACTCCATTCGCATTAGCCTTTGGACATGAGCCAGTTGCACCTGCGGAGATTGGCGTACCCACCCATCGAACGAAGCATTTTGATGAGGAAGAAAATGAGGACCAGATGTGCCTGAATCTAGATTTACTGGGGAAAAGAGAGACATTGCCTCGAGAAGGTCTGCCACTTACCAGCAGAGGGTGGCCCGTCATTACAACCAGAAGGTGCACATCCGACAGTTCAGAATGGGAGACTGGGTGCTTAGAAAGGTGAACCAGAGTACGAAAGACTCAACCCAAGGGGTGTTCGGGCCCAACTGGGAAGGTCCGTATAGGGTGAAGCAGGTGGTTGGACCAGGGGCATATAAACTCGTTCGTGCAGATGGGTCCGAAGTGAAGCGACCATGGAACGCAGTCCACCTCAAAAAGTATTTCCAGTAAAAGCGGACGACTGTGAGTCACGTCAATTCATGTTTTTATCAGCTGTTGTTTCTGCTTATTTTAATCAATAACATGTATGACGAGCTGCACCATTAATGAGAATTATGAGGAATTTCATGAATAATACTTGTGCAAAAAAAGGCAGGCGTTGTCTCTTCAAGCATCTTTGAAGATCGATCTGACGGTGAAGCGGATCTCGGCCGACTCTAAGGGGCGAAAGCCAAGAGAAAAATGAAGTCAGTAAGTGCTCAAGGCTCGGTCTCAGCCGGCGAGACACGGTTGCTTGTCGGATCCGCCGACCGAGAGATGGCGAGCAGACTCCCAAGCTGACGAAAATTTCTAAGGCAAGCCGAAGGCTCGATGTCTCAAAGCCTGTTGTATAGCGAGACACGAAGCCAAGCTTGTCAGGATCTGCTCGACCGAGAGATGGCGACCAGACTCCCAAATTCATAAAAATTTCTAAGGCAAGCCGAAGGCTCGATGTCTCAAAGCCTGTTGTATAGCGAGACACGGTTGCTTGCTGTGATCCGCTTCGACCGAGAGATGGCAAACAGACTCCCAAGCTGACGAAAAGTTCTAAGGCAAGCCGAAGGCTCGATGTCTCAAAGCCTGTTGTATGGCGAGACACGAAGCCAAGCTTGTCAGGATCTGCTCGACCGAGAGATGGCGAGCAGACTCCCAAGCTGACGAAAATTTCTAAGGCAAGCCGAAGGCTCGATGTCTCAAAGCCTGTTGTATAGCGAGACACGAAGCCAAGCTTGCCAGGATCTGCTCGACCGAGAGATGGCGAGCAGACTCCCAAGCTGACGAAAAGTTCTAAGGCAAGCCGAAGGCTCGATGTCTCAAAGCCTGTTGTATGGCGAGACACGGTTAAGCTTGTCGGGATCCGCCGACCGAGATGGCGAGACTCAAGTCGAAAAATTTCTAAGGCAAGCATAAGGCAAAGTCTCAAAGCCTGTTGTATGGCAAGACACGAAGCCAAGCTTGTCAGGATCTGCTCGACCGAGAGATGGCGAGCAGACTCCCAAATTCACAAAAAATTCTAAGGCAAGCCGAAGGCTCGATGTCTCAAAGCTCAGGCGGCGAGGCACGGTTGTTGCAGTTCTCGCTCGACGGCAGGCAGCGGCAGAACCCAAATTCACAAAAAATTCTAAGGCAGGCCGAAGGCTCAAAGTCTCCAAGCCTGCTCTATGGCGAGACACGAAGCCAAGCTTGCCAGGATCTGCTCGACCACGCGAAGACGAGCGGACTCCAAAGTTTCCCAAGATATTTCTAAGGCATGTACATGGCCCAAGGTCTCAAAGCCTGCTCTATGGCAAGACACGAAGCCAAGCTTGCCAGGATCTGCTCGACCACGCGAAGGCGAGCAGACTCCAAAGTTTCCCAAGATATTTCTAAGGCATGTACATGGCCCAAGGTCTCAAAGCCTGCTCTATGGCGAGACACAAAACCAAGCTTGCCAGGATCTGCTCGACCGTGCGATGGTGAGCCCACTCTCAAGTTCCCCCAAAATATTCTAGGGCAAGTATAGTGCTCGGCGTCCCAAAGCCAGATCGACGGCGAGACGCGAAACCCAGTTTGCCCCGACATATGCGACCGTGAGTAGGCGAGCAAACTCCGGGCTATCGGATATTTTTTTTAAAAAAAAATGCATGATTGATTTAAGATCGCAGATCTCATTTAAGTGAGTAAAGTGAAACTAAGCCTACAGGCTCTGCGCATCATTCAAAGCCGAGCAGATTATCAAAGTGTCAAAAATATTTCCAAGGACAAAAGTACTCGTTTGAGACGAACAGAGACAATATAAAGACCAGAAAATTTTTATTAAAAGGGGGGGTCGGTAATGACATGTGCACATTACAATACTAAGGGAAGGCAATAACACATCTAAGAAGAGAGCAGAAGAGTCTCCGCTTGTCTCGGGAGTGTGGACCTCACACTAATAGGTACGGCGAGGAGGAAGCCGACAGAGCATCCTGTTCGGGCTCTTCTGCGCCCTCTTTCGCCGCCTGCTCATTCATGTGCTGAGTCACACCAGCAGCTAGCTGATCCATTTTCAGACCGGGGTGTTGCTTCCCGATAACAGCCATGATGCATCGGTAAGAATGCCGCAACCCCTCCTCATATTGATTATCAGCTTCCTTCTCCCACTTCTCTGCGTCATACCTAATGGGCTGGGCGTCATTCCGACAAGAAGTTAGACTACGTGGGGAGCAGGGCAAATCTATTAAGTTTCTAGTAATAACCCATTTCATTACAAATACCAGAAACTGGGGGACTGGTGTTGTGGATGAATAACGACCAGACCAGCCCCACGGGAGTTTCCTGCTCCCTACAACCAAGGATCCCTGGACGTCACCCTAACAGAACTGGAAATTCCTGCTCGACATGCTGGAGCAAGATTTCGGCTCGCCTCATCAAAAGATTCTCCACCAGGATACCATCGCGAGCAAAGATCTCCTACTCTGTCCCGGAAGGGGTCGTCGCGCGAGCAGAGGTAACCAGTTCACTCCGCACCGACTGTTAGAACGTGCATCACTCGGCGAGATTCAAGCCACGAAAACCGTTTACCACCCCCACCTTCCGGAACTCCAGGCATGAACCTCTCAAACTGCCACGTCTGCCATCAACCGCTCACACACCCATGACGCATGATAAGCGGAAAGTGGGAAACGTGAAGGGGGGAAACCGAATCCATAGGAAGCCTATAAATGGCGCGATCGAAGGCGTAAAGGGTTGGACAAAAACGCAAAAACGATCTAAGGAGATTCATATTCTTTCGAGAGCATTCGCTTTATTGATTCAAACCACCGATTTGTGGTAAACGGTTTTCCGAGACCCAAATCGCTGACTTGAGCGTCGGAGGGTTTACGCCGGGAAAATCACCCGGCGCACTCTGACTGGTATTGTGTACGCAGGACATTGGAGAAGAAGGGAACGGGTTTTCTTGCTCACAGGAGATCAAGGCGCCACTGCGAGTGACGTCACGATCAAGCGAGGAGGAATTGTCGTTGTTGCCGAGCAGACAAATTCGCGCATCAACATCATTTCTCTGTACCCGCCATTATATGTACTCATAATTAATTTTTAATTCTTTTACCATTTTTAGATAACAATAATGAAGGCGAATAAGGTAAGCAAGTCCGCTAAGAGGTGTAAAAAAACTGCGACATTAAATTACTTATTCGAAGAATTTGATTCATTCTTTTGTTCAGTTCGATAGGCGATTAGTTCTTAAAAATATTTTTCCAATTCCTTTGACAAATTTTCTAAAATAAAATAATAACATAAAATTTTAAAAATAAATGACAGAATTCAAGCAACTTCTTGGTTTCCGAGCTGACAAACCCAAATAATTTTAACTCAGACTTTCAATTTCAATATACTCAACCTAGAGATTTCCAATAGTTATGTAAATAAAATATACAAGGGTTTTGCTTTCTGAAGTAGGGGGCAGAGAAACTAAAAACAATAACCAAATTTGAAATGAAAAACTGAAATCACCTGTTTATGTTTTAACTGATAAATATGTGTACAGAGCTACAACAAAATTTTGGATTGCAACGAACACCAACCCAACTTTACAAGATTTATTGATTCAATACTACCGTTGTGATTATCAAGAAGGAAAACTGAATCAAAACAACAGCATCTAATTTTTGAATCTCTTGCTTCGACTGATTCCTGGGTTAATGCGAGTAGCTTCTCCACCACAAGGACCAGTAGGTTTCCTGATATCCTGAACTTGCCCTTTACGACGCACAACTACCTTGTCATGCTTCGACTGCACGTTGCAATTACAGACAAAAGTGAGATACCATTTCAGATCAAGCATATAGTAAATTAATTGTACAAAGAATTTCCAACACATACTCTGTATTTCTTTCTTGGATTCTTAGTTAGCTTCTTGCGTGCACATGTCAAACCCCTGTTCTTCTCCATCTGATGAAAATTGGCAGCAACAATTAACTATAGGAAGCAATGAAACGAAAGATTGAATAAGCTGATAAAATGAGATACACTAACTTGATAAGTGATGTGCCGCTTTTCATCTACAGTTTTAGGCAAAGATGGGGTTGCTGGGGTCCTGCAAAAACAAACATGTTTTGAGATAAAATCTAAAGGGACTTGAACAAAATCAATTTAAATTCTAAGATACTATTAAACAGATGAGCATTCGTGAGTTATCACAATACTAGATAATTGGGTGTAAATAGAGGATTCTTCCCCCCCTCTCAGCCCTTTTTTTCTTATTTTTCCCCCAATAGGATTCTAACTATGAGGAAAAGCTGGGCAAGTTAATATATTTTGCACAATAAATTATTATGTGTCATACATGGTAAGCATAGATGGAAACTGGAAAGGACCTCATTACCCACCTGTCTCCTCCTTCGACTTTGCATGATGTACCAAGAGCGGGCCATGACATAGCAAACTGAAGGAGTGAAACCTGAAACTGATCTCAAGGATTCAAATTAAGTGCTCAACATCCAAAGGGAAAAAAATAAAAATTCAATAATAAAGATAGAAAATTGCATATACAACTTTTTTTATAAAGGAAAATTTATGGAAATTTCTACCCTAATTTCAATCAATATGTGCACACATATCTGCATGTAAAGGCTATATACTCGGTGTGAAGGTATATATGTACTTATGCTTGTCATAATGCAGAAGTAAAAGGGCATGAATGACAAATACTTCAGTGTTAGCATAGCTTACACTGAAGAAAGTTGATGATTCCTGTACCATCCCGGAATCTCTAGTGGCTATCAGAACTTGGCGTATTAGCCAAACCATCAGCAACTATCAACAATAACAAGCACATTAGCCCATTGAGCATTTGAACGTTAGGAAAAAACGAACAGAAATCCACAAGCTTAGTCTTACAATTAGAGCAATAGATCGCAGACAGGCAATGCTACTTGTATTAGCAACAGTGTAATCCTCATACTCTGACTGCAGAAACTGACGCTCAGCAACTGCTAGTGCTAGTAAATGAGAATCATGGAGATCAATGTGCGGACTTCAAGCTTGCCTGAAACCAAGGGGTAAAGTTCCATGAAACATGATGAGTTAATTTAAGAGACATAAGTACTCCAGAATGAAGCATAAGCAAGAGAACAGAGAATGAGAGCAACGAAGCTTTACCTGATATAAATCGCCATAACATCTGAATTGCTTCTGGCTGGAGGAAGAGAATAATTTGGTGAAAATATCTGCAATTACTCAGTACAACGTATATAAGCTGAAATTTCAAAAGACATAATTATTCGACCATAATGATAGTTATATATGCTTACAGAAACTTCTACCTGATTGCAGATTTCACATGTGATGTCACCTTTCTTATTACACCATCTCTGGATGCATTTCCGATGACCAAACTACATTAACAAAGAGGAGAACTCAACAGATTATTTTCAAACCCCAACTTACAATTGTATCCCAAGTAATCAGAAATCATCAAAGCAATATATGGACTCATATTTCCGTGTATTGCCCGCATAATATCCAGAGCTCAATCTCACTTCAAAATGTTTTGTGCAGTAAGTTCTTTTAATGTGTGAAAATTTTAATGTGGGGAATTTCGAAAAAACAAATCAAAATATCAATCTTCAGCTATTGACTATCTTGTTGAGCTCAAAATATATCTTGCTCAAAATTAAAATACATCTACCAAATTGACAGAATAGAAATTCTTTTGGGAGGTTTTACAGTAGGAGAAGAAAATTCATCAAAACAAAAAAAAAATTCAATAGTGTTTGCTTAATAAAAATAGAGAAATAAATAAAAATATGGGGCACTTGCACCAGACAAAAAATATTAACAATTGCCAGCAAATGTACTTATTTTGAAACAGAAATTCCTTTGGCTGCCATGAAAATACATCAAAGATTCAAGGAGTATATTTTGATATTTTACTGAACGAGCTACTAACTCTTTTATATATTTTTTTTCCCTTCACTCTAGAGAAAATAAACACAAGCATATATTATAAAGGTCAATACTTGATACTTTCATTTGCTTTCCTGGGCTTTCTTGGTAACCAAACAGGGGATCAATCACAACAAACAAACATATAGTGATCCACGAAAAAATTATTAAAAAGAAAAATTACTATTTGACCGAGTAAATCCATATTATTTACTGATTTACAATAGAAAAAATTGTGTTAAATAAAAAACCCAGAGATCTTTTTTTTTTTTTTCAGAAGAAGAAAAGTACATTCACAACATGACTCATTAAATGCAAACACCAACCAACACCCACACTTTCAAATTTCAACCAAAAAAAGAAAAAATTAATACATTCAAACTGAATAATTAAAGGGCTTTCCAAATTTGACAAGAAAGAAAGAAAAATTCATTAAAAAAAAAGAGAATAAAAAATCTATCAAAACCCCACAAAAATTTAGCAGAAATCAAAACTACCCACGAAAGCAAAAAGCAAAAGAAACAAGAAAAATATAAGTTTTTTTTATTCGAAATCAGACCTTGAGAGTGCCATTACAGGCACAAGGAGCTTCCATGTTATGAACTTCATCTTCCTCTTGACAAATCCTACACTCGACCATCACCATTAAAGCTGCTGCTGAAGATGATGAAAACCCTTCACCTCCATTTTTACAATCTTTATTGCTCCTCTCTTCTTGCTCTGAAATGACAGCATTAACACTATTCAATGTTGCATTTTGCGTCTGTGTTTGTGCTTGTGCTTGTGATTCTAATGGCCCCTCAAAGCAAGCTGTGGCGATTGTGCTTCTCTCTCTATATGTATATGCGTATATATCATACGTGTACAGATGTTCCTCTCTTTAAATGTGTAGAAGAAAGAAAATACAACACTACAGGGATCAAGAGAGGGAGAGTGTGCGGCGGGGAGAGTGTGTGGCGAGGGGAGTGGGCTTATAAAAAAGGCTGAAACACAGTGTTAAAAGGTTGCTGATTTTATGAAACAAACCAGTTTTAGGCTCTTGCATGGACTTGAATATCCCTTGTCGTCGCTTTCATTTACAGTTTTGTGTTGTGTGTCAGACAAAATATCTTTTGTACTTTGCGTGAGTAATAACCTATGGTTCTTCATGTCTTATGATTTCTCAAATATAGAGCATAGTTTTATTATCATTTTCTCGGTCCAATTTTCTTATAGAGATGAATCAAATGATATATAATTATATATATTTAGAAAGCTAAATTTTTGGGGAGAGGGTATTTTGATTTTTGATGCTAAGGAATAGAGATGAACTCAAAGTCCCCTTTCTATTATATTCTATCTTAATTTTATAGACTTTGAGTAATCATCTATTATTAATTTTGTGATGGTGTTTATCCATCCATCTCAAATATTCTTAAAAATATTATTATCATGTTTTTGAATCATCATGCATTATGCATTTTATTTTGAAATCCTATCATTTTTTTTTACCCTTCATAACTTGCTTTGATTTTTGTATTTTTGTAATTTGTACCTTGTTTTCTCTACTTCATTATTATATATTATTTTGAATTAAAACAATTACCATATAGTAAGAGTTTAAGAATATCTATTTTTCATTATATAATTTGCAGAAATTTATTTATACTTTTGTCATATGATTTTTGCAGGAGATATTGTTATGAAATATGTTACAATATTTTATAATAGTCATCTTCATTACTTTGTGTCAAATCATCTTTACATATTTCTGAACTCATCAAGTCATTGGTTCATTAAAGATTGCAGAAACCAAATCACAATGTTCTATCTCTTTTTTAATCTTTTAGAATTTGAACTTTGAAGATGGATATGTCACATTATTTTTGGTTTACTGAAGCGCCTGCTTTTTATTTAGGTTCAGGATCAGCTTCTAGAAAGGCTGCTCCTAGTAACCCTTTTGCAACGAAACCGGCTGCCTATCGCCCACCCCATGCCAATCAGGTTGCCGCTATTCAAGTAGAGGTATACACAAACTACAGCTTCAACTTCATGGCTGAAATTTATTTTGTTATTGATTTAACCATTTAAACAGTGTAGTAGTTGTTCTCCACTTATTGTTTTGTGGTTCTAATGATTTCTCATGATCTTGTAATGACAGTTGTTAGAAGAGAGCCCCACACTGCAAGTTCAACTGTATATTTCTCTTTTGATTTACGTAGCTTGTGTTATGGCAATATTAAATTGCTCATCATATTTTACACATTGATTTAGAGAAATGAGCAAAAATGCTCTGAGAAACAAGAAGAACATGTGGAAACAGAAGGAGAAAAAGGCGGCTGAAGCTAGTGGTGGTGGTATATGATTTAATGGCAGGTTCCTGCATAATGACACCTTTATCAACCCATCTAAGAATGTGGTTTTTATCGAGAGGAAACTGAAATTAACCTTTAGCTAGCATCATATTGATGCAATTCTTATTGTTCATGGTTTCAATGAAAAAATTTTTAGGTTGTCACTTATGTAAGTGCATGATTTTATTTGAGAGAAATTCCTATATGCCTTATTTCTTGTAGTTAGAAATTTATGAAGCAAAGCTATAATCTGAGATGTAACACTTCCATATTATTGCGAAGCATTGTGTGATACATTACATGCGATGAATCTTAGATATTCATAATTTAGTCCCTCTTTTTTGCCCCTTTTAATATATGCCTTGTATGTGTCTGCCAAAAATTTTGCTAAATCAATTGAAATATGAGATGAAAGTTGAGAGGTCCCAATTTAATTATCATTTTTCAGAAGAAATGAAAATAATTGCATTGCAAAAGTATTAAATGTAACTATCTCATTTGCTAAAAACCACATTTCGAAGGGAATGAAAGGAAACACAAGACTGCAGAAGTAAAAATAAATAAACCTTCAAATCCAAAAAGAAATACATCCAAAATATTTTGAATATCCTAATTATAGCCCAAATTAAGGATGCTGCTTCCATGCAATTGTCACAATTGTAAGATAAAAACTACTATTTAACAACCGTAGAGGATATTTTTAAAGAGTCATCTTCTTGTCCCTAAAAAATTCAAAGCTACAGACCATATACCTTGGACACTTGTTTGGTTATGTGTCTTGTCTTTAATTTTACAACCTTTCTTCCCAAAGCATTTCTTAGCCTTGTGGCATGCAGGTGTATCTCTTCTAGGGTCAAATTCTTCACACATATAACGCGCTCATTTTTGCTCTCTAAGCATGTGGTAAAAGAAAAACTAAGAACAATTCTCAAAGATATGAAACACAGGTATGCATTGATAAACAAACAAGCACATATACATGTAAAATATATGCTGGAACAGAGGATAGAATAGCAAACTTACTATACAAGCCCTTCAAATGAGGATGCTGACCAAGAATTAATTCAGTAACCACTTCTAGCTGAGGGTTGCTCGCTTTGAATGCTAGCAGATGTGACTCCACAATACCCTGCTCCATTGAAAAAGTGAAACCATAAGATTTACAAGCACATTCATTGCTACCAAGCGATACAAGTTCAATAAGTTTGGCCGACACATATGAAATGGGAAATTGAATGTCGACAATCATCTTGTATTACTAATCATTTGTAAGTTGCAGGCTGCTTAGCAGATGGTATATAATCTGTAATCAAGACCTACTGAAGTAATAGAACACCCTGGATGGTGAGATCGCATTCATCTCAAAGTTTTTAAACTTTCTTCTCTGGTTATTTTCCACATAAATCACAATGAAAGATCTGTGTGAATTTACAATATTGGAAATATATCATCTAACTAGGCAACACACACTTCATTTGCTAATTAACTTGATCTTTTATTCTCGACCAATTTACCCTAACACTAAGGCCAACATATTAAGAATAAAATTAAATAAGAGTATAATTTTCTACTAGAAGCAAAAGGGAAAATGGAATCAACACGAAAATGTAAAATGGTGAAGGGCAATAATACTAAAGGCGTATAATAAGTTCAAAGCATGTGTTGAATAAGGTACATGCTGACAAAGCAGAAACTACTACATCAATTGCTAATCTTCATTTCTCTTCTTTCAATAATAATTAAGTACCTCATCAAGTGTACATCAGCTCCAAAAGCAAATTAGCACAACAGTTTCAGGTCATACCTGATGCCCCTACTGCTTCCTCCCCAATCACAAAAGCTCACAATCAGCTTCTAAAGTTGCCGTGTACCCCTTAGTGCCATCTTCGCTATAGAAATACACGTAATGAGAAATTTCAACAATACAACAGTGCAAACTATTCCTTTAACCAACTAGATATCCTTGGAATACGAAAATAAGATTTGACCTCTTATGCTGTCTTAAATAACATATAAAAAAACTTGGCCAAAATTTCATCAAGTATTCTCAGTACCAAAAAATAAAAGCATAAACAAAGTCTAATCCACTCTAAGTAATAAAAACTTCATTTATTTTTGGCAAAATATAGAGATATTATCCAAGACAAGCATATGGGTTAGATGGGAAATGAATGAACTAAACAATAGCTACCATTAATTATACATGCTAATATATATAAATTAAGCTTGACCAGTGGATCAAAATAAAGCCTCCATTTTTTAACTGGAACTAAACCCAGTAAGGATAAACTAGGGCTATGATTGAAAAGTGATTATAAATTACAAAAGAAGAGTTTTAACAGATTCGCGAATTAAACCCTCAAGAGCAACGCCAAAAAAGAAAATTTCTAGTCTTAAGGTTTATATTTGTAAATAAAGAAACAAAACCCAGATGGTGGACTTGATTCTAACGAACAAAAGAAAAGTTCGTAAAGAGAAACTGACCGGAAAGAATGATGTTTGTCTTTTTGCTCTTCGCGTTAATGGACTGACCAAAGGAAATCTAGTTGAGTATTGTTTTGGGGTTTGGCTTTGGGTTTTATAAAGAGTAGAGTTTTTTTTTTTTTTTTTTTTTTTGAGACTGGTTATACACCGTAATCTCAGATTCACAGATTTCTTTTATTAAAGTTATATATTATATCGATATTTACAATCGTATATATTATGACTTATATTATTACATTTGAATATATTATTACATTTGAATTATAAAGAGTAGAGTTAAACTGGTAATTTTACTATATTTTTAATTTCTCATTTTTGTTATTTTAATTTTGTAGAATAGAAGTGAATGAAAATCAACATGTTATGATAGTGAAAAATGATGCCAATTTATGTACAGTATTAGGTTATGTTTTGATCGGAATATAACGTTGGACAATTTGATTAATAATCAAGCTAGTCCTATATCACACGAACTTGATTACATAATTTGGCCAACACACATCAAAATTTATCGTTTTAAATTACAGTCACTCATCATCATCTGTTTGCCAATTAATAACTAATCTAAAATTTATGCTGATATACGGTACATTAGTTAGCAAGGGCCAATACTATCCTCGATCCTTTCTGCATCTTTCTTCTATCAACATACGTCCTGAGATATGAAGTTATAGAAGTGAGGCGGGCGGGCCATTCTTCTCCAAAAAGTACTTTAGCTTCAGACAATCATAAAGACGGAGACATTCTAGTGAAGCAAGTTTTTCAAAAACTGAGGATAGATGTTCCAAATTATGAAAATTGATAATCTCCAGTTTGGATAGAGAGACAGGAAACATCATTCCTATCTCCACTTGGGGAAATGACACCACATAATCACATCCTCCATTGATTTTGAGTCGTTGAGAGAGTTGAATATGTGCAATCCCCACTTGAACAATGCCTTGCAAATCTTCATGTCTTCAATCTCAAGTGAAACAAGATTGGCTGGAAAGCCATCCTCCGGGAACCACACTTGGAAGATTTCCCAGATTTAAATGTTGAAGAGATGTCAGATTAAGCAAGCCGTAGGGTGAGGCCTCTAGTTTCTGACAACTAGTTATGTTGAGATCTCTCAGCTTGGTAGACAGCAAACTTCTATTGGGAAAGGACACAAGATTTTTACATATTGTAAATGCTTGAAGATTATTGAGCTCATGCAAACCATCCGGTAAAGTTTAAAGATTTTTACATCTGAAAATTGTAATTACTTGAAGTTGTCTACCCTGTTTGCTATTGACCCCAACGTTGAACAACTTGTAAGTTTATGGTACTTCAAACCCTCTGGTAGATTGCCACTTAATGTCAACAAAGCAAGCTTCGAGCAAGAGTTAACCTCAAGGCACTGGAGTGTGGTAGGCACTCGTTTTCTAAAAATGTAGATGTGAGAGATGGACAACTGAGAATATGTAAATGCTCAAGATGAGAGCTGTACTTTCTGCTGCCCTTAGGGATGCCGTTTTCCCCTAAGAAAGTCCTTAAATTTTCGCAAAATACGATGCTCAGATCTGTAAGGCTCAATGGCAGCTGAACTTTAGCACTATTTGACAACGAATCGCAGTATTGAATTGACAAACTCTCAAGGGATGAACTGGTGTCGTGCATCCATGACTCAGGTAAGGATTCCAAAAAACGAAATTGATATTACTTTCAACTGGGAAGGCAGAACAACCTCAGGAAACAAAACAAAATTAACTACATTTGATGATTTGTATCTCTCTCAAGGAGCTATGGTTGAGCCGTTCTTGTGGTAGCTTCACAAGGCCTTCACAACCGCTCAATCCTAAATATTCCAGTCTGGATGTCAACCCAAGATGTTGTTGTTGGTGTTCTTCCTCTACCACCAAGGAATGAAGTTTGGGACAATTTTCAATCTTTAAACTTTTGAGGGAGCTAATGTCTTGCAGGAGTAAGGTTCCAAAATTTCATCTTATGTTGTCTTAAATAACATATATAAAAGCTTGGCCAAAATTTCATCAAGTATTCTCAGCACCAAAAAATAAAAATATAAACAAACTCTAACCAACTCTAAGTAATAAAAATTTCATTTATTTTTGGCAGAATACAGAGATATTATCCAAGATAAGCATATGGGTTAGATGAGAAATGAATAAACTAAACAATAGCCACCATCAATTATACATGCCAATAAATACAAATTAAGCTTGACTAATGGATCAAAACAAAGCCTCCATTTTTTAACTGTAACTAAACCCAGTAAGGATAAACTAAGGCTACGTTTGAAAAATGATTATAAATTACAAAAGAAGTGTTTTAACAGATTCGCGAATTAAACCCTCAAGAATAACGCCAAAAAAAAAAATTCTAGTCTTAAGGTTTATATTTGTAAATAAAGAAACAAAACCTAGATGGTGGACTTGATTATAACGAACAAAAGAGAAGTTCGTAGAGAGAAACTAACCAAAAAAGATGTTGTTGGTTTGTTTGCTCTTCGCATTAATGGACTAGCCAGAGGAAATCAAGTTGGGTATTGTTTTGGGGTTTGGCTTTGGGTTTTAGAAACAGTAGGGTTAAATTGGTAATTTTACTATATTTTTAATTTCTCGTTTTTGTTATTTTTATTTTGTACAATAGAAGTGAATGAAAATCAGCGGGTTATGATAGTGAAAAATGATGCCACTTTATGTACAGTATTAGGTTATAATTTGATCAAACATAACGTTGGACAATTTGATTAATTTGATTACATAATTTGGCTAACACACATCAAAATTCATCGTTTTCAATTACATTCACTCATCATCATCTGTTTGCCAATCAATAACTAATCTAAAATTTTTCAATAACTAGCAATTTTTCACATCTTTAAATGACAAGCTTCTCCAGTGAAGGAAGATGTTTTGGCAATGTTCCTAGCAGTTTAGAACATCTAAGAAGAAAAAGAACTCGAAGATTATGATAGACTTCAACTTCTTGAATGGAACTATAAGAAATCCAATATTCCCATTCTTGCATATTCTTAAAACGAAGAGTCTCTGGTGATGGAAAATGAATCAAACAACCGTTGCCATATAACTCTGAGCCCACACTTCTTAGGCTACACTACACATTTCACTTATCTTAAAATGCTTAAGATATGGTAGTTTCCCAACTGATGGCAAAGAAGTACATATGCTGCAGCCTTTAAACCTTAAGGAAACTAAATTTATGAATGAAGAATCTTCTAACCAAATGGGAAATTTTATACCACCATAGCGATTGATAAAAATCTTTCCAGATTTTGATGAGTTTTCCGCATGTCGAGCACATGTGTTTCGATTTCTGGCTCCCTTGAATTGTAATTATTGCTTGTCCATTGAAGCAATAATGTTTTAAGATTTTTATTTCCATTCAACTGAGCCTCCCTGGAGTCATTGACATCTCGTATGTTTTCCAGCTTTACAATTTCAAGTGTTCTTTGAAGATGCAACAACAACTTAAACTCTTTTAACCTAAAACCAGTGTCTTTTCCAACAACAAAACTACACAGTGTCAAAAGAAAAACCAATTTTTTGATTCCATTTGGAATTTCTTCCAGTGCATCTACATCAGAATTATCCAGATGAAGTAGTTTGAGTAAGTTTCCCACGTCTAAACATATCTTGTCCAGTTGATTACACTTTTGTAGCATAAGCGTATGTAAATTGTACAATGTGTTCATTTATTTAGGCAGAATTTGAATATCAGTTTCAGATAGATCAAGATGTCGTAAATATTTCAAATCTCTAACTAAATTTGGCAACTCGAAGATCCGTTACCCACGCAATGGAAAGAACCTTATGTGAGGGAGTCTCAACAATCGATAAGGAACGCTAGATGCCTGGTGACTACGACCATGGGAAACTATTATTGGTAAAAAGGTTCGCAAATTTTCGACCTCAAAGAAGGGCTCAAACGTTTTAATCCCGCCCAAATCTCCCTAAATGTATGATAAAGGATGAAGATTTTTGGAAAATCTTTTTGTCGAAAGATATCCAACGATGTATACTCCATTCTAAAGCATAATCCTCTTACAGCCCACTAAGCAAGATCATTGATCAGATCATGCATCACAAATCGACATGGATCGCTGCTTGATTGTTGAAAGAAGGACCTTGAATATAGAACATGAAAAAACTTATAGCCCAAATCTTGAATTCCTTACAGCCCAAATCTTGAACTTGTTCCTTAGTATCTCTATGAGCAGAAAGTACAGCTCTAATCTTGAGCACTTACATATTCTCAATTGTCCATCTCTCACATCTACATATTCAGAAAACGAGTGCCTGCCACACTCCAGCGCCTTGAGGTTAACTCTTGCTCGAAGTTTGCTTTGTTGACATTGAGTGGCAATCGACTAAAAGGTCTGAAGTACCATGAACTTACAAATTGTTCAAGGTTGGGGTCAATAGCAGACAAGTTAGACAACTTCAAGTAATTACAGTTTTCAGATGTAAAAATCTTTAAACTTTACTAGATGGTTTGTATGAGCTCAACAATCTTCAAGCATTTACAATATGTTAAAATCTTGTGTCCTTTCCCAGTGGAGGTTTTCCGTCTACCAAGTTGAGAGATCTCGACATAACTAGTTGTCAGAAACTAGAGGCCTCACACCACGGCTTACATAATCTGACCTCTCTTCAATATTTAAATCTAAGAAATCTTGCAAGTGTGGTATCGTTCCTGGAGGATGGCTTTCCTACCAATCTTGTTTCACTTGAGATTGAAGACATGAATATTTACAAGGCATTGTTCGAGTGGGGATTACATAGATTTAACTCTCTCAAACGACTCAAAATCGATGGAGGATGTGATTATGTGGTGTCATTTCCCCAAGTGGAGGTAGGAATGATGCTTCCTGTCACTCCATCCAAACTAGAGATTATCAATTTTCACAATCTGGAACGTCTATCCTCAGCTTTTGAAAACCTTGCTTCACTAGAATGTCTCCATCTCTATGATTGTCCGAAACTAAAGTACTTTTTGGAGAAGAATGGCCTGCCCGCCTCACTTCTGCAACTTTATATCTGAAGACGTCTGTTGATAGAAGAAAGATGCAGAAATAATCGAGGACAATATTAGCACTTGCTAACTAATGTACCTTATATCAGCATAAATTTTAGATTAGTTATTGATTGGCAAACAGATAATGATGAGTGACTGTAATTGAGAACGATGGATTTTGATGTGTGTTGGCCAAATTGTCCAGCGTTATGTTTGATCAAAGCATAACCTAATATTGTACATAAAGTGACATCATTTTTCACTATCATAACCTGTTGATTTTCATTCACTTTTATTCTACAAAATAAAAATTAAAAAAATGAGAAACTAAAAATATAGTAAAATTACTAGTTTATCTCTACTATTTCTAAAACCCAAAGCCAAACCCCAAAACAATACTCAACTTGATTTCCTCTGGCCAATCCATTAACGCGAAGAGCAAAAAAACCAACAGCATCCTTTCTGGTCAGTTTCTCTTTACGAACTTCTCTTTTGTTCGTTAGAATCAAGTCCACCATCTGGGTTTTATTTCTTTATTTACAAATATAAACCTTAAGACTAGAATTTTTTTTTTTTTTTTGGGCATTGTTCTTGAGAGTTTAATTTGTGAATCTGTTAAAACACTTCTTTGTAATTTATAATCACTTTTCAATCATAGCCATAGTTTATCCTTACTAGATTTAGTTATAGTTAAAAAAAATGGAGGCTTTATTTTAATCCACTGGTCAAGCTTAATTTGTATATGTTGGCATGGATAATTGATGGTGGCTATATATAGTTTAGTTTATTCATTTCCCATCTAAGCTATATGGTTGTCTTGGATAATATCTCTATATTTTGCAAAAAATAAATGAAATTTTTATTACTTATTGTGGATTAGAGTTTGTTTATATTTTTATTTTTTGGTGCTGAGAATACTTGATAAAATTTTGGCCAAGCTTTTATATATGTTATTTAAGACAATATAAGAGGTTCGGTTTTATTTTCGTACTCCAAGTATATCTAGTTGGTTAAAAGAATAGTTTGTACTGTTGTATTACCAAAATTCCTCATTACGTGTATTTATGTAGCTAAGACGACGCTAAGAGGTACATGGCAACTTCAGAAGTTGATTATGAGCTTTTGTGATTGGGGAGGAAACAGTAAGGGCATCAGGTATGGCCTGAAACTGTTGTGCTAATTTGCTTTTGGAGCTGATGTACACTTGCTGAGGTACTTAATTATTATTGAAAGAAATGACATGAAGATTAGAAATTGATGCAGTAGTTTATGCTTTGTCATCATATACCTCATTCAATATATGCTTTGAACTTATTGTACGCCTTTAGTATTATTGCCCTACACCATTTTACATCTTGGTGTTGATTCCATTTCCCTTTTGCTTCTAATAGAAAAGTACTATTCTCATCATTCTCTTAGAATGAGTATCTGAGTAGTATGCTCATGCTGAATTTTATTCTTAATGTGTTGGCTTTAGTGTTAGTGGAAATTGGTCGAGAATAAAAGATCAAGTTAATTAGCAAATGAAGTGTGTGTTGCATAGCTAGATGATATATTTCCAATATTTTGAATTCACACAGATCCTTCATTGTGATTTATGTGGAAAAATAACCAAAGAAGAAGGTTTAAAAACTCTAAGATGAATGCAATCTCATTAGCCAGGCTGTTCTATTACTTCAGTAGGTCTTGATTACACATTATATATCATCTGCTAAGCAGCCTGTAACTTACAAATGATTAGTAAAACAAGATGATTGTCGACATTCAATTTCCCATTTCATATGTGTCAGCCAAACTTATTAGGCTTGTATTACATGGTAGTAGTGAATGTGCTTGTAGTGCATGAGCTTGGTATAGTCAATAGTCATGTATGGCTACTGAAATCTTTTAAATCTTATGGGTTCACTTTTTCATGTATGGCCAAACTTATGAAACACAGGTATGCATTCAGAGCGAGCAACCCCTAGTTAGGAGTAGTTACTGAACTTATTCGTGGTGAAGGGCTTGTATAGTAAGTTTGTTATTTCATCCTCTCTTCCAGCATATATTTTACATTTATATGTGATTGTTTGTTTATCAATGCATACCTTTGTTTCATATCTTTGAGAATTGTTCTTAGTTTTTCTTTTGCCACGTGCTTAGAGAACAAAAATGAGCGCATTATATGTGTGAAGAATTTGACCCTAGAAGAGATACACCTGCATGCCACAAGGCTAAGAAACGCATTAGGAAGAAAGGTTGTAAAATTGAAGACAAGACATGTAACCAAACATCCTAGTGTCCAAGGTACATGGTCTGCAACTTTGAAATTTTGACAGATAAGAAGATGACTAAACTGTATCCTCTACGGTTGTTAAATAATAGTTTTTATCTTGCAATTATGACAATTGCATGGAAGCAGCATCCTTAATTTAGGCCATAATTTGGATATTCAAAATATCTTGGATGTATTTCTTGTTTGGATTTGAAGGTTTATTTATTTTTACTTCTGCAGTCTCATGTTTCCTTTCATTCCCTTTGAAATGTGGTTTGTAGCAAATGAGATAGTTACATTTAATACTTTTGCAATGTAATTATTTCTATTTCTTCTTAAAAATTATAATTAAATTGGGACCTCTCACCCTTCATCTTGTATTTCAATTGATTTGGTAAAATTTTAGGCAGACACATAGAAGGCATATATCAAAAGGGGCAAAAAAGATGGACTAAATTACAAATATCTAAGATTCATTGCATGTAATGTATCAGACAATGCTTTGCAACAATATGGAAGTGTTACATCTCAGATTATAGCCTTGCTTTATAAATTTCTGACTACAAGAAATAAGGCATTTAGGAATTTCTCTCAAACAAAATCATGTACTTACATAAGCGACAACCTCAAAAATTTTTCATTGAAACCATGAACAATAAGAATTGCATCAATATAATGCTAGCTAAAGGTTAATTTCAGTTTTCTCTCAATAAATTCCTCATCTAAATACCTATCCAACTCTGACTTAGTTATCTTAGCACGTTTATTTTGGCTTCGAAATGTTTCAAACTCATCTACATCCCAATACTTATTTGAATTCAAACAAAATTCAGAACGAGATTTTTTCGATCCAACATTTTGCCCACCACTCACATGCACTGCCTTCGATTTATATTCTTTCACTAAATCATAACAAAGCTTATGTGCACGCTCAATATGCTCATCTGATGTATCACCATATATCTTTGAGAAATAAAAATGAATTAAGATCATCTTATATCTTGGGTCAAGCACAACAACCACAACTAACATTGGATGAATGTCATTCCAATATTTATCAACCATTTTATTAGCCATAATCCTAATAGCAAGGTTATTAGTGGTGCGCCACCTATTAATTGACAATTTCATTTTACATATCAACCGAAAAAATAAATTAGCAGTTGGGTATTTTGTACCCAAAAACATCTCCGTTAACATGTAAAATGATTTCAAATGCTCCACCATTATGATTGCCAAATCCCACTCCTCATCACTTGGCAAGCTCTTATACTAAGGCTCACGTTGTTGCAACCGAGAAAAAACACTTTTATACATTAATGCTACTTCAAGCATGGCATAAGTAGAGTTCCAACGAGTAGGACAATCCAATTTCAACATTTTTGTACAATTTATTTTTAATTGTCTAGCAGCTAGCTCAAAAGTTTCATATCTTTTTGGTGTTTGTGTCCAATAACTCACACTCTCTCTAATCTTTTCAACCCCACTTTCTATAACTTTGAACCCATCTCGCACAACCAAGTTCAATATATGAGCAGTACATCTCATATGAAAAAACTTACCATTAGAAATTAAGGTATCAGTATCAAACCTTAATAGCAATTTCTCCACCATTGCGTTATTAGTGGTACAATTATCTAATGTCACTAAGGATAACTTTCTATCCACGTTCCAATCCTATAGGCATTGTATTAACTTATTAGAGAAGGCATCAGCAGTATGGGGGCTTGGAACATAGATAAACCTATCAAATATTCAAAAGTTGGTATTAAATACACAAACTTAAAATATATTACAATTTAAACTTGAAAAAAATCTAATATAAATAATAAAAAACTTAAAATAAAAATTAAGCAAATAAAATTAATAAATTATAGATAAATTACCTTAAGATTCGACTATGTAATTTCCGAGAATTGTCAATGAAATGGCCCGTCACAACTATATATCCATTTTTCTTATTACTAGCTGTCCATAATACTCTACCATGATTTTTCCCCAATAAATGCAAAGTTTTAACCTTCTCGATTTGATATAATTTCAAGATCTCAATCTTCAAAGTGTTCCTGCTCATTGGCTTAACCACATGGTTAGCATGTGCCATCATTTCTCAAACGCCTATATATTCCACGAATCTAAGTGGAAGCTCATGCATTATGACCATTCTTGCTATCAAACTCCGTAAAACATTTTGATCAAAACTGCCATAACTAATGCCACAAGTTCCATCCTCTCTTTTAATCACTTTGAGACCTGAAGTGCTTCTTCTATTTTCGGTTGATTTTTCTTAAAACAAAATGCCACGTGTCTATTCAAAGCCGAAGTCCCTGATTGGTATTTTGCTGTTAAAATTGCACTACAATGCATGCACTTTGCCTTTTGTTCTCCATTAACCATTACTTTTGTAAAGTGTTCCCAAGCTTCAGAGACTTTCTTCCTTTTTTTTATTTCTTCATTGCTCTTACTATCATTCACGGCTGACACAGAAATTTCCTCAACCTCATTATCAGTTTTTTCTTCGATATTATGAGATAAAACTGGCACACTCGATGAATTGATTTCCGCATTGTCCGACATTGCATTAATCTGCTATTACAATAGCAAAGAAATTAAGGAAACTGTCAAAAATTACTAAATTTCATATTTGAGTAATATCATAAAAAATAACTTATATTACTGTATTACTTATTTACTTATGTTTATTATTATCTAAAATCAGCTCGAGCATACAATAACCAATGAAATTAGCATCCAAAAAAATACAAAGCATAAATAAACAGCATAACACCAACTAATCATAATAATTTCATCATTTTTTTTAACTAAGTCAGAAAAATTTTAACAAAGGAAAATACATAGAATAAATAAGCAGCATAATAGTTACAAAAAAATACAAAGCATAAAAGTGACTTAAAAAAACAATGAACATACAGTGGCGATGGTGGTTGGAGACGGTGAATCGGTGATGGTGGTTAAGACCGTGGCAATGGAGAGTTGGAGACGGTGACGCTGACGGCGCCGGAGGGGGTTGCTCCTGCACGAACGACTCGCTGTCACTGTCTAGCTGTCTGGTTGATGCAATATGCGACGAAGATGATGCCGACGAGCAAGAGGAGATGATGCCGACGAGCGACGCTGACGGTGGGTGGTGGCTGTCTAGCTAATGCGACGGTGACTCACGAGATGAGATGACGCTGGTGAATGATGCGTTGTTGGCTTGCTGCTGCTTATCAGTTTAGAATTCCCGGCCGATCGGGAATTATCCCGAATGCAACGCTGCATGCGTTTTGATATTTTGGGACTTTGCACTTTGGGCGATTTAGGTTTTGCCGTTTTGAGTTTTGATATTTTTGTTTTTTTTTTTTAATTTAGAAACCAAGTCTGGTTCTGGATTCTGAGTTTTTGATGTTGAACCCGGGACCGTACCCGAACATATCCAGGTTTGAAATTCTCAAACCCGGATCCGTATTTTCAGTACATTAAAAGTCGGAAGGGATTGACCGGGTCCAGTCCGAGTGGATTTTTTAACACCCCTATCGAGCACTGGTTGAGCACCGGTACATTAAAAGTTGGTAGCCGGATGACTTTGGCTTTGTTGGTGGAGTGGATCTGAATAAAGTATGAGTTAAACCAAAATGTTTGGCATAATCAATCGGTTGGCCATAAAGGGATGGTGTATAAAAGGGTTGGTAAGCACTGAAAGTTGGCGCATGTAAAGGCACATAAAGAGATTTGGTGAATAGGAAAGGGTGTTGTTTTTCTGCATCTATTCGAACCAATTCTGCTTTCAACTTTCTGATTTCTGCTTCTTTGTGGTTGAATTCTGGACCCCAGATATGCTTCTGGATCATAAGTCTTAGATCAAAACCCAATTGATGGACTCTGTTCTGCATGTCAGTGTACATCTGGTCAAGTTAAGCAGCAATGGAATCTACCTTTGTTGTAGTGTTTCTGACTTGAGATGCCATAGTAGTAACCTTAGAATCAATTCTTTCTAGAGAAACATTTTGAGCCCAAGCATTTTGGGTTTGCCAGCTGAGAACTGCTTCAAAAGGTCTTGGATCTTTAAGTTGGCCTGTAGGACTTATAGGTGATGAAACAAAAGGTCGGGCAACAGCTTTTGTCTGAGGATCAGTCTGTTTCTCCAAAGGAGGAAATTGTTCTTGGTAAGAACTTGGAGCAAACATCAGACAAGATTTGATTTGAGAAATAAAAGCTGAAAAGATTTTTTTTTTCAGAATAATTAAACCTTTACAATATATGGGTAAAGGTGTTAAAGAATTGAATCATCAGGGGTAGAAGAGGTTTTTAGCTACATGGGGGTGGTTTGGATTTTTTCTTTCTGTGTCTTTTGTGAACCACATAATCCTCATCATCAGAATAATCATCAGAGCTTTTCGTTCGTTCCTACCCAAGGTGGTATATGATGGTTTTTGTTTAAACTTATTGTTATTAGAGAAAACATACAAATAACTTATGGCTTCTTCTTCTCAAGCTACCGATCTATCTCCTGTCACACTTTCATCTACTCTTTCTCTTCTTAAATCTTGCACTAAGCACATAGCTTCTAAGATAGAAAATCTTGTTGAATGCACTTATGTTCCAGATTCAGCCCAAATCTCTGAGTCTACCATGCCTCTTATCAACCCATATTCCTTGTATGAAAAAGAAAATCCACTTACCCGAAGCATCAAAACTCTCATCTCCACAAAGAGACCTACACTAAAAGAGTATGTTCAATCTTCTAGATTGGACCAGTGTGCTTTACAAGCAATACAGTCAGAACAATATGTTACTCTGGAAATCCCCACTGACTTGATCTCCCAGTGGAAAAGAGAAGGCTTTACTTATTTACACCTTGGTAGAGTTCGTCTTGTTCTCACTCTATATGGCAGAAAAGGCTTACCAATTACTGCCAGACTAGCCCTTCTTGACACCTGCTTCAAAGAATATCAGCACGTTGTCATAGGCACAGTGATAACAACCCTTCATGCCGGAAGTGTCCTTCTCACGTTCTATCCAAATTTTAATCTCCTCCTGCATAATCCCAATCTTCCAACAACTTTAAAGATACAGATCCAAATCTAGGGAGCAGAACAGACTGTCACATCAAAGATGGCAACGTTACATCACTAACTAGTATATCGTCTATAGAATCATGCTCTAGATCTTCCTACAGCTCATACTTCTTCAAATCCATGTCAATTCTAGAGGTGGTATAGAAGTAAGGTCTTTAGGATTTCTTAAAGTTAGAGGTGCTACTCTTCTCTATGGGTTCTTCTTCTGCGACTTCTGATTCCAATTCTATTTCACTTTCATCCATTTTGTCTCTTCCAAAATCATGTTCTAAGCATGTAACTTCTAAAATAGAAAATCTTGTAAATATTCCTATATTCTTATATTCCCGAGTCATCTCAAATTAATGAGTCTTTTATGCCTTTAATCAGTCCTTACCAGTTGTATAAGAGAGAAAACTCTCTTACTCGTAGTATAAAAACCCTTATCTCTACTAAGTGTCCAACTCTAAAAGAATATGTTCAGTCATCTACACTGGATTAGTGTTCCTTACAAGCAACTCCAGCAGAACAGTATGTCAAGCTTGAGATCCCTCCTAAATCAATCTCTTCTTGGCAAAGAGAAGGTTACACGCACCTGCATCTAGGAGGTGTTTGCCTTATCATCACTCTTCATGGCTGTAAAGGTCTTCTTGTTATGGTCAGGCTTGCTCTCCTTGACTCAAGATTTAAAGAATACTAACATGCCATCATAAGCATAGTTCTCACTACCTTACATACTGGTAGTGCTCTTCTTACCTTTTACCCAAACTTCAACTTTTCTCTTCAAGACCCTAATTTGCCCACGGCTTTAAAAGTCCAAATCCACCTTCAAGGTGCTGAGCAGACAGTCACTTCTAAGATTGTAACCATACACCATCAACTAGTGTATCAATCACAAAATCATGCCCTCGATCTGCCTACTCCTCAAACCTCTGCTGAAGCTTTCATGATTTTAACAGACAATGATTCTGTTCCAACCATTGTCCAGATCCCAAGACAGATCCAAAAGGCTGAGCTCTTACAACTCATGTTTTTAGAATGGCTCTCCAATTATGAAAAGTTTCACCAAAACTCTCAGCCCATACAAACAACTGAAGCTTAGTTTGAAAAACAATCTGATGGAACTATTATTCTCAAGTTTCAACCACCAGAAACCCAACCAGCCAGAATCTATTTCTCTTACTCTTCCATGATCACTTCAGTAAAGACCCCCCAAGAGAAACTACCAACAGAAGAAAAGATTTTTCTATCATGTTAAAAGTTATCACTGGGATGATTCTTACTTATACAAGATGTGTTCAGACAATGTGATCAGAAGATGTGT
Source organism: Citropsis articulata (assembly GCA_030449925.1). Lineage (NCBI taxonomy): Eukaryota > Viridiplantae > Streptophyta > Magnoliopsida > Sapindales > Rutaceae > Citropsis > Citropsis articulata. Next base: position 467,295 of record JASUUH010000079.1, read on the forward strand.
ACTTGATGAAGAAATTCCGAACATACTATAATTATGTCATGCCGTAGCATATGAAGGACATTTTTGTATGCCACAAAACAACAGCCAAAGTTCTACAATTAGATTATTACTAACATGTTACTTTTAAAGATGTTTTTGAGTTTGTTAAATGTTGTGACAGGTGCCAAAGAACAAGGAATATCTCTTAAAAGCATGAAATGCCATTAATTAACATTTTGAAAGTTGAGCTCTTTAATGTTTGGGGGATAGACTTTATGGGTTAATTCTTAATTTTTTTGGGAATTTATACATTCTAGTTGTTGTAGATTATATGTTAAATAGGTGGAAGTTATAGCACTAACCACAAATAACTCCAAAGCTGTGGTGAAATTTCTTCAAAAGAATATTTTTACAAGATTGGGACTCTTAAAGCAATCATCAGTGATAAAGGCACTCATTTTTACAATAGAGTATTTGTTGCAGCATTAGCTAAATATGAAATTAAGCATAAGATTGCTACAGCATATCACCCTCAATCTAATGGTCAGGCAGAAGTGTCCAACAAGGAAATAAAAAGGATTTTAGAAAAAGTGGTGAATCCTACTAGAAAAGATTGGTCTCTTAGACTACATGATTCCTTATGGGCCTACCTCACAGCTTACAAGACACCACTTAGCATGTCACCATACAGAATTGTCTATGGCAAAGCCTGCCATTTGCTATTGGAGTTAGAGCATAAAGTATATTGGGTAGTAAAACAACTGAACATGAGCATGCATGCTGCAGCAGAGCAGAGGTAGTTTTAACTTTGTGAGCTCGAAGAGTTAAGATTGTTCTCCCATGAAAATGTAAGGATTTACAAAGAGAAATAAAACAATGGCATGATAAACACATCCAGCGAAGGGAGTTAATTTCAGGCCAGTAGGTTTTGCTATACAACTCTAGATTAAAACCTTTTTTAGGAAAGTTAAAGTCTAGATGGTCAGGGCCTTTTAAACTCATCAACATATATTCTTATGGTGTTGTAGATTTAAAGGATTAAAGAACAGGCCAGGAATTTATGGTAAATAGGCAATGAGTTAAACATTATATTAATGACGATTTACACAATTCAAGGGACGATTTATGCCTAACCGATCCTGCCTCAACAATTAAGTGAAAGTCAAGCTAAAAGACCTTAAATCAAGTGCTAATTGAGAGGCAACCCAATAAGGGAAGAAAACTTTAAATTTACAAACAATTTGTTTTAATTTTAGTTAGTGTAGTCTTTTTATTAAATTAATTTTGTAGGTTTTAATTTATGTTCTCGGTTTTTCTTTATTACTTTCTTTCTTTCAGTAAAGGAAAAAAATGGGCTGGAAACATAACTAAGATGACTAATAGAATTGCACAAAATGGCAAAAACTCAGAGTGTTACAGTATCACTTGTAGCAAAATGAAGTCAGGGAGCCAATATTAAGGATAAGCTACTAATGTTTATGTTGCAACATTATTCGATTGCTCCAACAACTTGTCATTCAGCAATAAATTTTTTTTACAGTTGTAGATGACAGACCTCTGTCAATTTTACCATTTGGATGGCTGACACACTGATGTCAGCAAATCAGTCCTTTTCAAAATCAAATTTGTCATGCTCATTTAATTTCGTGACACATATCTAACCTTTCCTTCTTCCAAGTGGTTTCAATAATTAAAAAGATTTACTTGCATAATTATCTTGTTATTTAATTACTTTTTTCTTTATAATTTTCATGGCTATAAATTAGGGATTTTTCTTTACCTATTTCATATCAACTTCACTTCTATATCTCACCAACTTTTATCTCTCAATCACCATCATATTTCTCTTGATTTTTTTTTAAACACCTTACTACAGTAATACCGAAAATCAAAGAAAGAGCTGGATGATTGAAAAATCATGAACGCTTCCATAGTTACAAGGCTGAGGAGAAATTTGAAGATATCATCGAGCCCATAAAGTTTATGGAGGAAAAGGGTTTTCAATTTCCTATAATTAGTGTTAAAAATTATATGTTTATTAAGGGATAAAAATGTTATTTTGTGCTATTAATATAATTTATATTTGTAATTGTGTAACGTATTGTGAATTTCTAATTATTTTTCTAAGTATTTAATTTTGTGTATTTTTATGTGTTTATTAGATAAAAATAATAATTTCATGCAATTTGAGGCTCCAAATAAATGTACAGATATCAAATTTGGATTCTAGAAGTCCGAGTAATTATGTCATTATCGAGGAGGATCCAAGACTATTGTTGTAAATTTTTTAAGTTTTCACTACTGTAAATATGGTAATTGTAAAATTATAAGTTTTTATCATGTTATGATTGGAAATTGTTAGTGGAATGTGTTGGATGTGCTAGAGTGGATAAAGTTAGGTTTATGTTTTCTTAGTGGGACAAATATAAGGTTAAGATGTAATTAGATTTATTTATATATGTGGTGTGGATTTACTATGTATTAGTATAAATAGAGAGGGGGAGAACACACCTCTCTACATCTTCTCTTCTCTTTTTTCCTCCTCCCCCAAAATTCTTCTTTTTATCTCTATTTGTAATATATTTTCAATCAATAAAATTAGTTTTATTCAATTTTCAAATTTCCTTTTTTAATTATGTGTTTTTCAATTTTAATAATTTCCTTTATTTCAAAAATATTTAGCTAAATATTCGTAGTTAAAGGAAGGTGAAACTCTTAGTAAAAAAAAAAGTATGATTTAATCAAATTCTACTTTTAATTATACAAATTAAATTTTTTTCTATTTAATTTTATCCATATTTTATATTTTAAAATTTTGATTTATTGTAGACAAACATGGGAGTGTAGCATAATGAATTCTTAATATCTAAGTATAAAATATGGTAAATGGCATTTTGACTTATTGTAGACAAGTTAAGTTTTGGCACATTAAGTTCTTAATTCATAACAAAATAAATGGGAAAATAATTTAAATTTATACAATTAATCTTTTGGGAAATAAAACTAAAATAAAAAATTTTGTTAAATTATATTTATTACTAAGATTGGATCCATAACTCTAACTAATTCAACTTTATAGTTTTTCTTAAATTAAATTGTATATTTTTTATTTTTTACTTTTATTTTTTTGATAAACTTAAATAAACAAATTAAATCCTTTCTTTATGGATCGACTTTATATTCACTGAATTATAATATAACAAGACACTCTTATACTTGAGAGTTAGAAATCACTTTTAAGTCGCGTCATCCTCAACGGCTATCGGGAACAATCAATACAATCCATGCTGCTACAACAAAGCGAGGCTGGCTAGACTTTTGTACTAAAAGGGACCCTGTGCTACCAATTGTTTAAGAATTTTACTCCAACATGCTACAACAAGACCAATGCACAATCCTGACAAGGAAAGTTCAAGTCCCCTTAGATTTGAGGGTAATTAATGCTTCCTATAATTTACCATTGGATATTGTTTATGCATATTCCAAAATAGTTGAAAGTATGACTACTAAGAAGTGAGGTGATGTGTTTAAAACCCTTACGGTGTAGGGTAGTTCATGGGTGAATGAGGAAGGCAAAGTGGTGAATAGAATTGACTTGAAACCAATAGCAAAAGTGTGGGTGAAATTTTTAAAATTCAGACTGATGGCCACCACACACTCCACCACCGTGTCTTTATAAAAGGCTTATTTGTTATATATCATTTACCAATTGATGTTGGGAAAATCATAAAGAGAGATTAGAGAATGTGCTATAAAAATTATAAAGACTGCTACTTTATTGTTTCCCTCACTTATCACAAGCATCTGTGTAGTGTCTGGGGTGAAAATATTTGCCAAAGATGTAAAAATTAATAATGAAGGTGCTCTTACTATGCGAACTACAAAAAGAATTTCTAGGGAAGCTATTGCTACAGTAACACCAGAACTTGTTGTCGTAGCCAGAGCAAAAAAGGTCATTGATATTGAGAGGAGGTTGCAAAAATTAAGTGATAGCATCAATGAATGTGTAGAGGCATAGAAAGAAGAAAATCAAAGGTTCTGGAATTACTTGATGCATCTTGAAGACCATATGCATCAGTTTGCAGCATACATGAAGAAAAAGAACAACTTCCTTGACATCTTATTGCAGTAGTTTAATTTCCAAGCCCAAAAAGGAATGCTGCAACAGAGAAAGCAGCAACCGAGAGTAAAGATAAAACAAAATCTGAGGAAGAATAACCACCAATAGAGAAAAAGAAAGGAGCGAAGGAAGAAGAACTAGAAGAAGATAAGGAACAAAGTACATAAGAATAATCAAAAGAAGAGCAGGATAAGGCACCTCCAGTGGTGCCTTCTAAGTGTAAAGGGGCACAACCCTTTGGAGATGCAGCAGTGCAAGCATCAAAAGAACTAGAACCTAAGAAAGCAAAGTCTGATCAGCCCTGTTAACATATATGTTTTCATAATATTGATTTTGATGATAACAAACAAGATTAAAAATGATTAATCTTTTAAACTCAAATTGTAAGGGGAGCTTACATTTAGGGGAGTAATTTTTAAATCATCCTTTAAAAACATGAAAGATTTGTCATCATAAAAAAGGGGGAGATTGTTAACATATATGTTTACATATTGTTGATTTTGATGATAACAAATAAGATTAAGAATGATTAAGTTTTTAAAAGCTTAAATTATTTTTTATTCGTTTTAGATAAATCATTATTTTCACATTTTAAAGGTATTATATTTAATGAAAAAATGATTTTATGGAATTAAGTTGTTTCTCAAGTTGTGAACTAAAATGAAAGAATTTTACAATCTTTAATTTTAATAAATATTGTTTGGAATTTCAGATTTGGATTAATTTAAAAATATTTAAATTGATTTGGGTCATACTATAATTTCTATAAGTTTGGACTTTATCATAATTTCAAAAAGTTTTGGGATTCACAAAGTATTATTTAGAAATTCTAAAATTGGACCCATTTGTAAAGTTTCATAACGTTTTGGGCCATACTACAGTTATAAAATATTTTAGGATAAAACTATAATTTTTGTAAATAATTCACTGTAGCAGTTACTGTAGCAAGCGGCTAACCGGATTGATGAAATCGGCAAACCGATTACGGGCAGAACTTACTTAAACGAAAAGTGGCTAACCGGATGTGACAAACCGAAAGTCCGGATTTGGGCAGTTTGTCACCGAAACATAAGCGGCTAGCCGGATTTGCAAATTCGGTATACCGGATGTTCAGAAATTCAAATATTTGCTGTAACGATAACTTGAAGCGGCTAACTGGATCCACATAAACGGTAAGCCGGTTATGAACAAAAAATTCATAACGGCTAGTTTTTGAGCTCCATCTATAAAAACTTAAATCCAACTCTTGTTCAAGGTTCCAAGCACGCACCAACAAAAGGCATACAACATATTTTGAACCCTCAATTCGTGAATCATAAATTCTTGAACCATTTTTGTTCTTAAATTTGTTCACTACTCTTCAAGAGAGTTTTTGTTGTAATCTTCATTTCACCTTCTCAATTGTGAGTGTTTGAGTGAGTGAAACACTTGAGTGAAGAGATTGAGATAAAATCTGTTTGTTGTAAAGGTTTATTGACACCTTGAAGTCAATTATAAGTTTTTTAAGCCTTGGAAGGCTTGGATAGTGAAAACCTCAAGCCCGGTGAGCTTGGAGACGTGGACGTAGGCGGGGATAGCCGAACCACGTAAAAATACTTGAGTTTGTTTTCTCCTCTCTTACTCATTTATTATTGTGCTTTTATTGAATTTATTGTTTTCAATTTTATTAAGGCATTAGATTGGATTGTTGTGAATTGTTGTGTAATTTGATTGGAATAAGTTTTAAAATACCAATTCACCCCCCCTCTTGGGTAGCACACTTGTATTTCAAGCCCACACCTCAAGAAGTTGCTGGTACCACATCAACTAGTCCAAGCAGAAAGAAGAAGAAATTAGTTACTGCAACATGGATCTCACCTAGGAAGAGTGCCCCAAATGAAGCCCAAAAGCAGTAATTCTGCTCCATCGATGCTGCAGCATAAGTCTTCAGTAAGAAAGGAGTACCACTTGCCAGCCTATTCGTTTCCAATTTCTAAACTTTTTATTATATTTTCTTTTCTTGTTTATATTTTCTTTTGTTTGTTTGCAATATCTGCCTGCATGTTTTTAGTTTAGATTATGTACTTATGAAGACATAGCACCTCTTAAATTTGGTGGGGGGAGAGGAAGTTGTGTTCTAATGCTACGTTTACTAAACTGAAATCGGAATAGGCTGGAATCGGAATGGACATGAATGGGAATGAGCTGGAATCGAAATAGGGAATGGGAATCAAATTAAGTTGTTTACTTGAACTGTAGGAATCGGAATCGGAATGAGCTGGATTGTAACAAATTACTAAAAAGTACTTAATGGATTATTGTCATAATTATTATTATTAACTAATAAATTAATTAATTATAAAATTTTATTAATTAATTATTATAATTATATTAACAATTATTATAAAAATATATTAACTAATAATATTAATATTAATTAATTAATTATAATAATATATTAATTATTGTGATTATTCATTCAAAAATTATAATTATTAATAATTATTGTTAAAAATGTATTAATATATTAATTAGTAGTAATAATTATATTAATTAATTAATCCATTAATAATAATATATGAATTAATTATAATAATATATTAATTAATTAATTAAAATAATAATGTATTAATTATTGTGATTATTTAATCGAGAACTATAATTATTAATATATTATTATATTATTTAATAGTAATAATTATATTAATTAATAATAATATATGAATTAATTATATTAATTATATTAATCATTATATTAATAATTATATTAATAATTATTATAATAATATATTAATTAATTAATTAAAATAATAATATATTAATTATTGTGATTATTTACTAGAACTATAATTATTAATATATTGTTGTTAAATAATATATTATTATATTATTTAATAGTAATAATTAAATTATTTAATTAATTAGAATATATGAATTAATCATAATAATTATATTAGTAATTATTATAACAGTATATTAATTAATTATAATAACAATAACAATAAATTAATTATTGTGATTATTTATTCAAAAATTATAATTATTAATAATTATTTTTAATAATATGTTAATATATTAATTAAAAGTAATAATTATATTAATAAATTAATAATATATGAATTAATTATAGTAATAATATTAATAATTACTATAATAGCATATTAATTAATAATATATGAATTAATTATAATAATTATTATAATAATATATTAATTAATTAATTAATTAATAATGTATTAATTATTGTAATAATATTAATAATATATTAATTATTATGATTATTTATTCAAGAACTATAATTATTAATAATTATAGTTAATAATATATTAATATATTAATTAATCATAATAATTAATTAATTAATTATAATAATATATTAATTAATTATAACTTAGGACAAAATAGGCATTTTTTGTTTTGGGGAGGGCAAAATGGGTAGTTCTAGGAATGGGAACTTGATTCCCACCTCCCCCCATGGGAATCAAGTTCTCATTCCTCATTTCCAAATATATGTGGGTCCCGCCATTCCAATTCTGATTCCCGTCTTATTTTTGCGAAGTAAACGCGTCAATCATTCCGATTCCGGATTCCTATTCCCCAATCCGGTAAGTAAACGCACCATAAATGTGTTAAACAGTATGCATGAAATTTAGTTTATTTTTTTATGTGAGAGTGAATGTGTGGTGTGTGAAAAATTTTAAGTTTTCATTTAAAAAAAAAATCGTGTGTGATTAAATATGTAGCTATGTTATTTAGTAGTAGTTTTTTATTAAAGAACAGCCAATAAGGATGATCTGAGTGATGAATAATAGGTTACCTTCAATTAATGACAGTTGTGGATAAAGTTTGAGTTTGTCTTGACACTTTTTTTTTTGTTGAGTCTGTGAGTATGCTATAGCAAAACTTAGTAGAATAATGGATTGAAAATAACTCAAGCTTGGGGGAACTTAGAAACTTGTTTAGAATTTAATGCAAACTGTGTTGACATGGAATAAATTCTGCTCTAATGGCTCAGTTGCTGAGTAACTAGGACTGTATGTGTACCCTACATTTAGACTTGAGTAAAAAGATGGCAAGAGTTATGAGCATTGTTGTAGAAAGAATGAAAAAAAATTTTAGGTCCTCTGTCTAGGATATTGAGTAGCAATTATCTGTTCATGAGCCTCATGTCCAGCCTTGAGTAAAAGCTGTCCAAAAATAAAGACCACTGTAACAGCATCTTAAACGCTATTGCTGCAGCAACTCTAAGTTGTACATTGATGAATTAATTAAATGTCATTAGTACCCTTGATAAATATTCACATGAAAAACTGATGTCATACTAAAGAGTAATTATTAACAAAAAAAAAAACCTTATGATTACTACAGCACAATTTGCAGTTTTTATAACTTGTGTTTCCCCTATGAATAAAAATGTCTTTATAGTTTTATCTTTGTGATATATTAAGTGATTGAGTATTGCTGCAGCAACTATATCAGAATGCACACACGCACATAAGACAGAATGAAACCTAAGTCTAGAATTGGATCTGTTATTGGTAATCTTATACAAAAAGAAAGAAATCTGAGGGTTGTTGAAAAATCAAAACAATCTAAATGACAAAGCTTATCTATTTGTTCATTGCATGATTGTGTATTTTAATTGTTAGGTTTGTTAATGTTAATTGAGGACAAGTAATGGGTTAAGTTTAGGGTTTGATAATTACATGAAATAAGAGTTATCATGATATTTTTATGCTTAAATCAACATTACTTGGAGAGTAAATGATATATTTTCGTTACATTTTGTATGAGTAGTCATTTAAGTTTAATTACAATAAAATTCATGTGTTTTTATATTATTGAGTGCTCTGATTACGTGCATAATTGTAGCGATCAAGAAGCTCAAATTATATGGGTGGAATATCGCAACAGCATGCTTGCAAAGTTATAAAAGAACTTAGATGCAATGGAATTAAAGTAAGTTTGAAATAATGAGGATGCTGGAGCAATATGCTATAGCACTGTTGCTGCAGCACATACTAGAGTAACAATAAACGAGATTTCACGCATTAGATAGAAGATTATAATCTAAAGTTTTCAAAAATAAGAGATTCATTGCCATATGTTTCTATTAACCCTAATTTCGACTTATAAAAAAGCACATTTTAAAACAGAAAAGAGGGCTGTCATTGGAGAAAGGGAATTAAGAAACAACACAAGAGAAAATAAAGATCAAGAGATAGAATTAAGGACGGCAACAACATCAAGCGGATTCATAAGGACGAGCGGATTTCAACTCTTATTCTTGCTCTCTTGTTTCTATCTTGTTATGATGATTTGTTTTGAGGCTGAAACTATTTTTGTTTTTGTTTTCTCACAAATTATGAACTAAAATTACGTGTAGTTGGGTGATAAACAATATTGATGGTTTATTGATTGATATTATAGTTGCTGCATGTTGTTTTAATAATACTTATTTCAATTCTTTATTTTAGTTGACCACCCGTTTAGTGATATTAGCTAAGAAAGAACCTTACAAAGGTTTTACTTAATGAAACATATCAAAGCAATACTTGGTTTTAGATTGGGTTTCTTAAGTTGAGTTTAACTTTATTCGAAAAGAGTCATGCTTAATAAAAAAATTGTGATGAACTGGATATAGGGATTCACTTTGTAAGGTAATTAGAACCTAAGCGTGTAATACTATGTCTTATGTTGGTATAATAATTGGTCATTGTTAGGTTGTATAAAGATATAAGACATCCAATATGCGACAATTGAGGATACATAAGGATTCTGCCCAGTGCTGAAGCAGATACTATAGCAACTGAACCTAGAATTAGAAGAAATAGCCAAAACCATGAAGAGAGTTTAATCACTCAACTACTTCATTCTTATTGATTTTATCCTTGGCAGCAGAGCTATGTTATTGTTGAGTGATTGTGTGATTAAGTTGTTGTCATTACTTGAGGACAAGTAATGGTTTAAGTTTGGAGGTGTAATAACTTTATGAAATGGGAGTTATCATGGTACTTTTAGACTTAAATCAAGATTACTTAAAGAGCTATGTTATTGTTGGTAGCAGAGCTATGTTATTGTTGAGTGATTGTGTGATTAAGTTGTTGTCATTACTTGAGGACAAGTAATGGTTTAAGTTTTGAGGTGTAATAACTTTATGAAATGGGAGTTATCATGGTACTTTTAGACTTAAATCAAGATTACTTAAAGAGGAATTGATGTGTTTTAGTGCATTTTAATAATAGTTTGCATTAACATCTATTTTAGTTTAAGTTTAATAAAGTTTGTTTGATTTCAAATAATTGTGTGCATAAAACATATATATAATTGTAGGTAACCGAAAATTCAAATTCAAGGAAAGAATGTTGTTTCAATGGGCTTACAAAAAGGACAAAAGAACATGGCTATGGAAGAATTGAAATAAGTCTATAACAGTACAAATGATGTAGTCATTGTTGTACCAATCCTTAAGCATTGACAGAAAAGATTTTCCACGAGTCACCTAATAGATTACAATCTGTAGCTTCTTAATTTAGAGGATACGCACCTTATACTTCCATTAATTTAATTTTTAGCTATAAATGAGGGCGCACACAAAGGGAAAGTGGAGGCCGTGAACCAAGATCAAAAACTAAAAAGAAGCAAAAAGGAGAGACAGAATTTAAGAGAAAGAATCAAGGCTGAATCAGTGGGAAATTTGCAGGAGACAATTGGAATTCAGTCTTACTTATTATTTTCTTGATTTTGTGCTTATTCTTGGATCATAAAGATATATTTAACAGCTGACACTTTGTTGTTTATTCTTCTTTCGCAAATTATAAACTAACTTAATTGTGATTGAGTGATAGACAATCTTAATAGCTTTTTGACTAATTTTATATGTTGCTGCATGTTTGCTATAACATTTTATTTTGATAAGACTTATTTACATTCATTATTTCGGCTGATACCCATTTAATGATGCAAGCTAAGAAAGAGCCACAAAAAAACCTATCTTAGTAGAACATATCAGAACAGTACTTAATTTTTTATTGGGTTTCCTAAATTGAGTTTAACTTAATTTCAAAAGGTCATACTTAATTTAAAATTAGTGATGAACTAGAAATAAGAATTCATCTCGTAGAGTAAATAGAACTTAAGCGTGTAATTCTATATTTTAAGTTAGCATAACAATTGGTCATTGTTAGATTCCATAAAGATATAAGACAACCAACATGCGACAACTGAGGATACATGAAGATTCTGCCTAGTGCTGTAACAGATGTTGTAGCAACTGAACCTAGAATTAAAAAAAAACAGTCAAAACCACGAAGAGAGTTTAATCACTCAACTACTTCATTCCTATTGATTTTATCCTTGTGTGTTACATGAAAATTTGCTTTTTTGCATATGTATTTCTTGTATTTTATTAAGTAGTTTATTAGTTTAATTGTTTAATCTATTTTTAATTAATGCAAAACTCACTGTTACAATTGCTGTAGCAAGTTAGATAGCATCAATCCTTGTAAAGACGATCTTGAATACTTATCGTTATATTACTTGTTGTGTACACTTACACATTGACACCAATAACATTTGGATTCATACCAACAATGGGTCACTCTGCAAAATGATGTCATCCTGTTAAACATGCCCCTAAACTGTTCCACTTCCCAACTATGCCACTTCTTTCGGGAATCAGAATCCAAACTAGTTGTTTGATACCGGACCTTTTCATCACATCACTACAGATTTACAAAATTTATCTCTTCACTCAAATTATGAATGCCATGATGATATCATATTAGGTGATGGATTTGGGTTATAAATAACTCATGTTAGGACAACCCAACTCTCTTTATCCTCCCATATTTTTTCCTTAAAAAATGTTCTTCGTGAACTTTTTATGAAAAAAAAAACTTAATTTCTGTCTCTCAATTTTATAAGTCTAATAATGCTTTTATTGAGTTCTCACCCACTTGCTTTTTAGTGAAGGGTCTTTACGCACAGGGGCGACACTGTTCAAGGACCGAATAAGAATAATACCTATGAGTGGCAATCGATGTGGCATAAATCTACTAGTATGGCTTTTTTGGGCGTTAAACACTCAACTACTTATTGGCATCGACATCTTGGTCAACCATTTAGTCGAATTTTGCAATTTCTCATTAAAAGGAATTCTTTTTCGTTATTGTCTTCCACTTCTTCTTTCGTTTCATGTGAGTCTTGCTCTTGTAATAACAGCCATAGGATTTCATTTCATATGTCAACACCTTATAGTAAAGTCCATTAGAAATTCTCTACACTGATGTTGTGGTCCTGCTCCAATTGAATTTGTTGATGGTTTCAAATATTATGTAATATTTATGAATCATTTTACTAAATATGCTTGGCTTTACCCACTTTATTTGAAATCTGATGTGTCTAATGTATTTCTCAAGTTTAAAGCTTTAGTGAAAAAAATTGTCAAAACAACCATTATTTTAATTTATTTCGATAGTGGGGGTGAATATAAAAAATTAAAATCATTATTTACTTCTCATAAGATTTCTCACTTAACTACTTCTCCCTATGGACCTCAACATAATGGTGTTGCTGAACGTCCACATCGCCGTGTCATTAAAACTGGGCTAACTCTACTTCACCAAGCCTCCATGCCTTTGTTATTTTGGAGTCATGCCTTCCAAGCTGCTACATACTTAACTATCAGACACCATTTCCAAAACTTTTTGGGTTATCACCCAATTACCAAAAACCGAGAATTTTTAGTTGTTTATGTGATCTATGGCTAAAACCTTACACTAAAAATAAACTTGAACCAACATCGTGTGCTTGAGCTTTTGTTGGATACTCCTCTTCACAAAGTGCATACAAGTTTTTGATCCCATCACACACCGCATCTTTATCTCTCGTCATGTTCAGTTTAGTAAAAATGAATATCCATTCCAATTATTTGATAAAAATAAACCATAGTTCGCTACTTTTATTATCAATTCTTGTGGTCTATCTGAGTCTGTAGTTGCTTTTTTAACTCCACCACATTTTTCTATTCTTAATGCTTCACACATGTTACCTAGAAGTGCATCACCACAATTCCTTGCACACGATGCTCGTAATTTTCATGCTTAATCCGAGGCTACTGATAAAGGTAATATTTCTATTAGTTCCTTTGATCATGTGGTCTCTTGTACAAATTCTTATAATTCATCTTCATCTATTACTGATTCTGTACATATTGAATCTACCACACAATTACCTGTTGAGCCACCTTTACCATCACCACCACATGTGCCCTTACGAATTCATTCAATGACACCTCGCTCTCAAAATCACATTTTCAAACCCAAACAGATTTATGCAACCACCAAACAGCAATTACCTTTATCATATGAACCATCTTGTGTCTCTTAAGCCTTAAAGAATCCTAAATGGAAAAGGGCTATGAGTGAAAAGTATACGGTACTTGTTCGAAATGGCACATGGAAGTTGGTGCCTCTAAATCCATCTCAAAATGTTATAGGTTGCAAATTAGTTTTCATAATCAAACGAAAACTAGATGGGAGCATTGGGCGATCCAAGGTAAGACTAGTCATCAAGGGTTTTCATCAACGCCTTAGCCTTGATTTTACTGAAACATTTAGTCTTATGCTTAAACCTACAACTATTTGGATGGTTTTATGTCTTGCTCTTTCACAAGACTGGAATATATATCAATTAGATGTTAATAATGCATTTCTATAAAGGAGTCTATTAGAAGAGGCTTATATGACTCAACCTCCTGGTTTTGTTGATCTTAACTTTTCATCACATGTTTGCAGGTTGTGTAAGACTATTTATGGCCTCAAATAGGCTCCTCGAGCTTGGTACAAATAGTTGAATTCCTTTTCACTTGCTTATGGGTTTATTAAATCACGGGTAGACACCTCTTTATTTGTCTATCACAAAGCTGGCATCATAATGTACTTCCTTGTATATGTTGATGATTTAATTATTACTGGGAGTTGCTCTACTTCAGTTGCACATTTTATTCAAATTCTCTCCTCCCAGTTTTCGGTCAAATATATGGGTGCTCTTCATTATTTTTTGGGTGTGGAAGTTCTCTCAACCAAGAATGGTCTTTTCCTCAGCCAACACAAATATATTTGAGATATCCTTGAGCGTACAAAAATGGATATGGCTAAAATCAATATTACAACCCTTTCGATTTCAACTACTCTTGTCTTAAAGGATAATTCTCTACCTGCAGATGCTAATGAATATTGCCATGTGATTGGATCACTTCAATATTTATCTTTAACTTGACTGGATATCTCTTATACTGCGAATAAACTTTCAAGTTCATCCACTCTCCCTCACAGACTCATTGGGCTGCCACAAAAAGGTTATTGCAGTATCTCAAAAGTACACTCTATCATGGTATCTTTTTACATTGACAACTCCATCATGTTCTCTTTTTACATCGATAATCTCCATAATTATTCATGGTTTTTTTTATTTCGATTGGACTGGAAATCGTGATGATCGCACATCTACCACAACCTTTGTCTTATATCTTGGTAAAAATCCAAACTCTTAGTGCCCGAAGAAGCAGCATACTGAAAATCCAAACTTTTAGTGCTCGAAGAAGCAGCATATTGTAGCTCGCTACTCCATTGAAGCCGAATATCGTGCTATAGCTTCTACTAATGCCGAAGTTAATTAGGTGCAGTCTCTTTTAAAAGAATTGCACGTCACATTACCCTCCCCTCCAACCATATATTATGACAACATTTGTGCCACTTATGTTTGTACAAATTCGGTATTTTAATCTCGAATGAAACACATTACTATTGGTTATCACTTTGTTCATGATCAAGTGTCTAAAGGCCTTCCACGTGTGTCTCATTTTTCCACAAAAGATCAACTAGCTAATGCTCTCACTAAACCACTTTCTTCCCAATGCTTTGATTATTTGCGGTTTAAGATTGGCATCTTGATGGAAGCTTAATCTTATTAGCAGCGTACTAAGGATGAATTCTCATCAAATATATCTCAATGATTATGGTCAAACATATTGTCCCCATTGTGGAATCAAATCTTTATAATTTTCATAATTATTGCCAATATATCCTAACGATTATGGTCTCTATATTATTGGCTTTGATTTATTAATTTCCAACTTGTACATTGATCATTATTGCGAAAACAACTCCTGAAATATAACTTATTTATAGCCAATTTTTTTTTAATTTACCTCATCCGTGTATATATAATAATGAAAAACTATTAAATAAAATTGAAACTTTTCATTTACTTTTACATAGAGGACATGGTGAGATTCTTTTGGTATTAATTATGATGTTAAAAGCTAACAAAAAGCGACGGCAAGAGACAGTCGACGGTGGTTTAACAGTGGTCTCGACTGCTGCTGTTATTTAGATGGTGATAAATAATTAAAATAAATTTAATGATTCCATTAAAATTTGAAAAAAAAAAATGCAGCAAGACCATCCCAAACCCGAGGGTGGGCGGGTCTGTAAGCTATTCGTAGTTGGTCAATTGTGCAAATGACAGATCTATCCGTGCCCAAACATGATGCAATCAAATTTACACAGCACATACCCACCTAAGCCTGCATGACTCGGTATTAAAATTTAAATAATTTTTTTAGAAAATTACGCTAACCAATTCCCAATATTCCAAAAAAAATGATATTAATATGAAAATAACACAATAGGGGTTTGAAGGGGAGAGGGCTTCAAATAGGTCTCACTCCCGTTCGTAAGTATATAGTCGTAATCCTTTCACTTTCTTTTGCAAAATTTCCTCTGAAAATGGCATCCCTTTCGATTTGAAGAGCCTGCTGCCTGCATCTCTCAATTTAATTGCTACTGCTTAATTTGACCTGCTCAAATTTCGCATCGTAAGTGGTTCGCTCCCCAATCTCTGTGGTTTTTGATTTTTCCATGTGCTATCATTAGGGTTTAATAAAATTACATTTTCCCTTATTCCAATAATGATCCTATCATTTCATGTTTTACTTTGATTTCAAAAATCAAAGTTTGCCACCTGGGTTTTGATGTTTAAATGCTGTTTGTTAAAACGCTCCAATGAATTAGATGTCAACTATTTAATGGGCGTTAGGGTAAGTTGAATTTGGAACCAATTCCTATTAGCTGCATTATAGTTGTATGGTTTGTCATTGTGTACCGAAGGATTTGTTGATGTGATATTTTACTGTGTTTGGTCAAAGTGTACTGAAGAATATATTCAGCCTCTCATTACTGCAAGTAGCTCAAAATCTGAATATAAACATGCTGTGAATTGCAAGTGGGTTTTAATTGTAAATGCGGAAACAGGGGAGAGTTATTTGTAAGCATCATTCAGTGTGTGTAGCTACAGGCAATGAGAGTGAAGAATCCATTTTTAATGTTTGTTTGCATCAAAGTGCAGGATAATGGGTTTTAAACTCGAAATATTTATCTGGCTATTAAATGCTAACTTTTATACTTATATTGAAGCTAGCTTTGATATTTAAGGCTCTTGTGTTGCCTATAGGAAGAGAAGAGTAGAGGAGGAAAAAAAGCTTGCAATGAGCTACTATATGAGTCGATTGTTTCCAAAATCTAATTCAAGTTTTTCCTTACAAAAAGGAAATGCCTTAAAATCTCAAGTTGTACGCTTAACGGAAGAAAAGTTCTTGGTTGATGCTGGACTGGGGACTCCCAAAATTTGTATGAAAGATGAACTTACAGGAGCGCCACACCCACATCCAAACAAGCCTGGGATCAGGTTTCCGAATAAGGTTGGATTCATGGATCTGGTGGCCAAAGAATCACTGATCAAAGAGCAGATTCTGGAGAGATTTTTCATTGATCTAGTGGCTGGTGAATCAGTGATCAAAGAGCGAGCTGCTGCGAGGTTTAATGATTTGGTGGGAACCACAGATGCAGTGGCTGGTGAACCGCATCTTCTTCTTCTAAGAAGGTACAGACAAAATCGAGCTTCGATGGAACTGAACAAGATTTGGCAAAAGAATAAAAAGGTCAATGGATTTATTATTGAGAAAGTAAGAGGAGGTTATTCTGTAGCCATCGCAGGTTTCATTGCTTTCCTTCCATTCCGTCCTGGTATAAAGAAAAGGTTATCCAATGATCGATTCACCATTGAGAGCATGAACTCTAAAAGGACGAAATTTGTGGTGTTATAACAACAGCAGAGCAAAAACTTCTCAAAGTGGCTTGGTGTCTCACAGTAATCTGATCATTGGCTTTTTTAATTTTGTTCTTAAAGACCATATTCTGTTAATCTTTTGATTCGGCATTGAATAATGTTCGGCTAGGTAGGTGGAAGAACTATCTTTAAAATTGGAACTGGAGTTATGTCTTAGAGTTGGGTTTATTGTCTTAATGGTGCTATTTTATACTTTATGCCTCACTTGAATTAAGATTTTTTATGCTCCAACTTCCTTCTTATCGACTCAGATGACGCAATCCGAGATCAGAGTGCTGATGATAAGATTATAAGACTCTTTATGATCGAATGGCAATTGTTGCAGGTTCTTCTTTTCAATATTTTTAGTAAAATTACACCATTGGTCATATGTACTAATGATTGTTTGCCATGGTATTAGTGATGTTTGTAAATCTTTATATTTACATTTAATCTATGGGGACCCAAATTTATTAATGGAGCCTAATATATAGGGGTGCCTGTGTCTGGAGATGTCTGCTGTCTTGCTGAAGTTTGTCGTTTATGTTTAGATAAGCTATACTTCTCATCACTTGTAATCCACTGCTTTGTCTTGTTGCTTGCTTTGTGCATATTCTTCTTTTCATGTTCTTCAATATGAATGGTGCATGTAACAATTCATTAATCATGTTCGGGTATGTTTTTCTTCATATTTTTGTTTTAAATGTATGTTTTAATTACATTAATGCGGTAATGAGCTAGTGGCTTGATTCTTAGGTCAAGTTGGTGGGGTTGGGATTGGGGGAGGGGTAGAACAAAGCATTTTTCTTTTTAATGGATTAGATTGTACGATAAAGAGAAAAATGTCTGAGATGAATTAGTAAATTACGATATGATTATTTTACTAATTATTTTTTTCGTTAAACTAAGGGTAGCTAAAGTGTAAATTATAATGCAAATAATTCCACCCTTCCAAAAAAAATGTTGATCATTGTTCATTAACTTTGGTTTTGTAATTATGGGCTTTGAGAATATTATTGACTCGATAAAGCTTTCTTTTAAAAAAAAAAATATTTGTAAGAGTAAGGGTCAATTTGGTAATGTTATAATTTTCAAAATAATTACTATTAATTGTACAGTAGAAATAATCAATTCTGAAGAGAATTAGTTAAGCGTTTGATAAACTTATTTTTAAAAGTACTCCGAGTTTTAAAAGTAGTTGTATATATTTAATAAATTTTATTGTTGAATTGCTATAGAAATGAAAATAACTAAAATGGATATAATCTGTATAAAATTTATTTATGCATTTATAAATATGTATATTATATTTTTTATTGTGTATATAATAATTGATAACTAAAATGTTTTTATTTTTTCTTCATTTTTATTTTATTATCTCAATGTAATTGGTAATAATAATCTCTTTAAACTTAATAATTTTATTTTCTAATTAAATAAAGATAATATTTTTCTTTTATAATATATGTGAGGATATATATGAACATGTATTAAGTATAAAATTGATTTAAAAAGTTACACCTTTCCTATTTTTAAAAATTTGTTATAGGGTGGGTGATTTTATCAAAATTAATTTTTTTAAAAATTTACTAAATACCATCTTTTATATATAATGTTTTAAAATTAGTTTTACAACCTCTCAAAAGTAATCACAAAAGGGCCTTAAACCATTTGACACTCTTCATAAAAAATTTTTCAATTGAAAGTACTTAAATAACCAAAGACAAATTAATTCATTTCTTATTTAAATGGAAATTCAATTAAATACTTAATGAAATTTACTTTGTAAAAAATTTTTACATCCATCCTATATTTCATAATTTGTATTTATATTTTAAATTCTAATTCAAAAAATATTTAGTTTTGAGAAACTTATAAAGTTTAGGAATATAAAGATAGAAGGTATACAGTAAGAAAAAAATTAATTTAAGATTTGAACTTTTTTATATGTTTTACATAAAGAAAGATTAGTTTTAGAGTAGAAATATAGGATCCGCCTACTATACAACTGTTGTATAGTACCACGCTTTTTGTTTTTTTTGCCACCAAAGCTGTAAAATAACAGTTGAATCCCTTTTATTAATTTTTATTTAAACTTTACTTCAAAATTATTAATTTAGTTTCTCCCAAACCCGTGAATCCTTCAACGGCCGATCAACGGCTCTTCCGGTGGCTGTGGGTGGTCGGAAAATACAGAGAAAATTATGGGGAACAAAACCAAAGTAGTGGGGTCACCGGAAACCGGTGAAATCGCGGCAAATTGATCTAGTTCTTGTGCTTTTCACTAGTTTCGATCCGCGGCTTCCGAACTCTTTCCGTGATAAGGATGGCATGGGCATGACCGGTGTCGCGAGCTTCGAAGCGGTTCCAACCTTGGCCGGTGAAGTGGTGGAAGCAGGCAAACCGGGTTTGAGGGTGGATCTTGGCCTTTCGAAAGCTTTACGGCGACGACAATGGCATGGATATGACCGGCTTCTCACGAGCTTCTGATTGGTACCAACCTTTGCCGGTGAAGTGGTCGGAAACGGAAACGGAAACGGAAACCGGGTCGGGTTTGAGGGTCGGATCTTCGGCAGAGGGATTATTGTGATACATATGTAATATAGAATAAAACTTTATAAATAATAAATAGTATAAGGTGCTAACTAAAATATTTATGCGGGTTTGGGAGAAACTAAATAATAATTTTGAAGTAAAGTTTAAATAAAAATTAATAAAAGGGATTCAACTGTTATTTTACAGCTTTGGTGGCAAAAAAAACAAAAAGCGTGGTACTATACAACAGTTGTATAGTAGGCGGATCCAGAAATATATAGTAAGATGACTAATTTTAATATATGATTAATATTGGGAAAATATCCACCGTCCACCTATTTTTTTTAATTTTTTCAAAAATACACAATTCTTATTTTTTTTTGCTGGAATCCACCTGAAATTACATTTTGTTTCACTTTTCCACTTCCGTTTGGATGCCGTTAGGAAAATTAACGGAAATATTTTCAAATGACTATTTTGCCCCCCAACTATAATAAATAATAGTAGTCACATTTAATAAACAATAAATAAATAAAAAAGAAAATTATTTTAAATATTTTGTAAAAGTCAATTTTAATATTACTAATATGGAGATATTTTGTTAATTGTAAAATCTATTTAATCCAAAAATTTATTTAAAATATTTATAATAAATATAAATATATTATTAAAATAAATATAATAATTTAAAATTTTAAAATTATTTTAAATGTTAAAAGTAATTTAATAGTATTAATCTACTAGTTGTTATTTATTATTTATTATTATAATAAATTTAATGTTTATCATTGTTTATTAAATGTGAGTATTATTATTTATTATAGTTGGGGGGTAAAATAGTCATTTGAAAATATTTCCGTTAGTTTTCCTAACGGCATCCAAACGTAAGTGGAAAAGTGAAACAAAATGTAACTTCAGGTGGATTCCAGCCAAAAAAAAAAAAAGAATTGTGTATTTTTGAAAAAGTTAGAAAAAATGGGTGGACGGTGGATATTTTTTCATTAATATTTTATAAATTAGATTAAGAATATTTTAGAAAAACAAAATTTTAAAAAGGGCCACTCTTTCAGCAAAATGTTAAAGAGCGCACTTGCATACCCGCATGTTGCGGTTAGGGATGGCAGAATAACCTGGACCCAGATCGGATCCAGACGAACCCGGATAATCCGGTCTGGGTTGAACTCGTACCGGATCATAAAAAGTCCGGATTTGGAATAAATTTTAGTAATCCGGATATACCCGGGTCCGGTTCCGGATTTGAGTAAACCCAGATATTCAGAAACCAGACCCGAATTATTTTATTTTTAATATTTAATTAATTATTTTTAATGATTATTTATGAGTACAAAAAGCAAAAATGAGAAAAACAAAACAAACCCTACGTCCCACAGCCGCCTGATCTATTCCTATTCATTCCTCAAAATTCAACATCATCACCGTCGCCCGATTCATCATCACCCATCAATCATTGGCAACACAACATCGCCACCGTGGCCACACGTCTCTGCAAGTTTAAAGAATGGACTTAACACCAAAGCAAAGAAGTCCTGGAAGCAATTGAAGGAAAAGAAAAACATGGTCAAGATCTGTGGTGTAAAGAAGACCAAGACCTCAGATGCTGCCAAGAAGAAGTGAGCAATCCATTCTTTTGTGGTCCTAAAGCCTGACTTTCTATGATGGAGCTGTATGACAGTCTTTTTTGGTATAATTTCTGAAATAAAACATATTGTGTTGTGGATTTAGTGTTTATGTAGTTATATTTTCAGATTTTAAATATTAAAAAAAAAAGATTTATACTAAGATTTTAGTTGTTGGAATCATTGGGTTTTATTTTCATTTTACATTATTCCTCATCTTCCTCCTCGTCTGTTTCAAGAGCTTCTGCAACTGCCAAGCAGCCCCAAAAGCCGCATGATTGATTTTTTTTTTTTAATTTTAGGCATTTCTACATCTATCCGGGTTTGAAACCCAGAATTCAGAAACCCGGATTTATCCGGGTTGAACCCGTACCGAACCCGGAACCTAAAAATTCAGGTTTATGTCCGGGTCTGAAATCGGGAAGCCTAAACCCGGACCCGGATTTTGCCATCCCTAGTTGCGGCTGTCCAGTGTCCATGCACTCTAAATTTGGTTAAGGTAAAGGTCTTTGTGGTCTCAGCCTCAATGTGTGCGCCCAAGTTACAATATGATTTTTATGATTTCAGATTTTCATCATTTATACAAGGATATGGATTTTCGATTTATTTATTTTAATTAATTGATGTCGAACATTTACCGTTTATGCAGATTAATTTATCGTGTCCATGCTGCATTTATCATATTTTGTTTTTGGGAAATTATCTATTGCCTACCTATTTATTTTACTTTTTTTTTAAAATACACAGACACTTTTTTTCTCAGCACACCACCTGAAGTTTACCTTTTATTGTATTCGTCCACTTCTGTCTAACAGCAATTAGGAAGTTACAGACTTCGGAGTGGTAAAATAGATATTTCATTCGAATATTTAAAAATATGTTATATTATGCTAATTTGTTTTTTTAAAAAAAAGAGTAAAATGAAGTCATTTAACTCTATTGCTTGAAAAAACTTAAATTCAGCCAATTTATCTCTAATTTCTATTTATTTTGGGTTAATTGTAATTCTGAGGGGTAAAAAGATCATTTCTTTAATATTCCATTAAATCCAATAACAGAGATCAGATGTAAGTGGACGAATGCAACAAAAGAAAAACCTCAGGTGGGGCACTGAAAAAAGAAATTTATGTTTTTTTTAAAAGAACAAAACTTATAAAATTTGTGTATTTTTGAAAAGAACAAAACAAATAAGTGGACGATAATTGCCCTTTCTTTTTTAACAAATGCACCTTACTCCGGGTATGAGTCCAAGTGAATAATTGGGCCCCGTCTGTAATTCGTTACTCCAACTTAACAAACAATAGGCTAGTCCATGTTTAAATTTGGCCTCATTGCGATCCGCTTTTCCGGAAATTCAATAATAATCCTCACGAGGGAACAATAAAAACCTATAGGAATTCACGTAACAGAGAAAATTGAAGTTCGTTCGTTCATTTTCCTCGGTTGCTTTTCTTTTAGCACTTTGGATACGTGCGTTTGATTAATTGATTCCACCCACTGGCTTGAGCATCGGATGTTGGATGGTGATAATTTTAATTCATGCTTCTATGGTTTTTGTGATTTTAAATGAAATACAATAACGTTAGTAATTTTAATATTAGCATCCCAATTATATGTGTCATTTATCTATTAGATAATGAATTTCATAACTAATAAAATTAGTATTATATCATCCAATAAATGAATACTATATCAGTTGAGATATAATTTGGTATTCAAATATTGGGAATCAGCTCGTTCAAAATACCACAAAGTTTTGCGGTAAATATCAATGCTCTTCTTACCTTCGTGTTAGGTGTAAATAAGAGTGAGCAGAATGACCCGAATTGAATTAGTTTGAAATTCAATTTTAGTTCAGTTTCAAGAGTTTTGAAGTAAACAAGCCGAGTCAATTGAAAAAAAAAATATTAGAGTTGAAAATCAAACATACTTAAAAATAAAATAATTAAAAATTCTATTATTATGTGAAGAACTATAAAAACAAAAGTGGTATCAATGAAATTTTGCTGGGCTAGATTATAGATTTATTAAATTATTTGGAATGTGCTAAAATATTATTACTGATTTAATTTATTACAAAAGATGATATTTTAATTTATTACAAAAAAAAATTATATGGTGTGATATAATTGGAAAAAAAATGCCAATATATTATAACATCCTCACTAATATTAGAAAGTTACAAAATGACGTGATAATAATCAACAACATTTTCATAATTTCATGGTTTATGTCCTTACAATCATATTATTAATTCTTTTTCTTTTAATTCTCGACCTAAAATAAAATAGAATTTCATAAATAATCTTTTTAGTATGCAATTTTAATGATTTGCATAATAA
Source organism: Citropsis articulata (assembly GCA_030449925.1). Classification (NCBI taxonomy): domain Eukaryota; kingdom Viridiplantae; phylum Streptophyta; class Magnoliopsida; order Sapindales; family Rutaceae; genus Citropsis; species Citropsis articulata. The sequence goes on from JASUUH010000079.1 coordinate 491,057, forward strand.
GTTTACCGTTGCATTATTGCTCATTATTTTATTAAATATAAACATTAAAAGCTTGATACCGGTGTTGCTTGATATGTATATTGTTTCTATTTCTTTATATAGACTAACATTCAGACAAATATTCTCAATAAATTTGTAAATTAGTAAAAAGTCCCAAGTCTGCCCCAACAATTTGGTGTGTGGTATTAAATTCAAAATAAAACCTCAAACCTTGTACTCATGAATGGAACCTCTTCTCGAATTTGGCTTTGCTGTACTGATCACCCGTAGAAATTTTATGCTTTATGACAGAAACGCAACCCCTATCAATTTGGTTGCCTCAAGCCTTTTTTTTTTTTTTTTTAAATTTATAGATGCCAAACGCCATTTAAGCATTTTTTTTAATTTATAGATGCCAAACGCCATTTGAGAGACAACGTAGTCAAAATATTAAATTCTTTATAAGATAAAATGTTGGAAAATGCTATCTAACTATAATAAAATATTAAATTATAACTAAAGTCTTAAATTAGGTCTTTTTGATATTGAAATTGGACAGTCCTAGTTTTTAAGTTACAGCTCTAACGGTTCTTGACAATTGATAAACGTTAATTGTTATGACTTAAAAACTAAATTAAATTGATTCACCAATTGTGTGATAAAAAACATATAACATCTTTATTATTTTTGTTAAAATTATCATTTAAAATTTATATTTACTACACACTATTAACTTTTGGTATATTATAATTTTACCATCTAATATTTTCTTAAATATCACTCTACTAACAATGTTTTCTTACAATTATTTTTTCTCACTTAATATTTCATTTTTATCATTTAACCACCAAATCGTAAGAGGTAACATAAATTGTAGTAAAAATTTATTTCACCCTTAAATTGTTTAAGAGTAATTTAACCCTCTAATTAAAAAAATAAATTTAATTATATACAAGGAAATAATATTTTTATTAATTAATTATTTTACATATCTAAAATAATTAATTGATAAAATTATAAATATTATATCTTGTGAAATTCTTAAACTACTAAATATACTTAAATTCCCAATATATACACTCACTACATGAACAAGTTACTAATGGAGTTAATGATTTAGTGGTAGAATGATAAAAACTAAAGCATTAAGTGGAAAAAAGCAATTGTCAGAAAACTTTTGTAGTAAAGCAATATGTCAAAATACATTAGTTAATAAAATGATAATATTTCATTAATTTTTTTTCATAATTACAACTTTTTTTTATAGCAATCATGCTTAAAGTCCACAACGGTTCAATACCAAGGAGGTGTTTAATTTACTACAGTGCACCATTTTCAAATAATTTTAACTATATTATATACAAATATCATGTAAAGCATATACTGACACAAGTTGTATGTACCAATAATAACACACACTTTGCAATTGTAAGTTTTAATATGAGAAGGTAAGGAAATTTTAAAATATAAAGGTATTATGTCGGACATACAACAAATAAATTATGTTATAACATATGTATATTTATTTTTAAAAAATACTATACAAGTAGTGGCTATATTAAATTTTATTACATATATCATGCGCATATTAATTGATTGTATTATCACTTATCTTTTCTTTATAGGAAAATTCTAAGAAGGTAGGGAGCACCTAACCCACAAAGACACCCACAAAACGTTACGCCGGTTTACGATTAAACCCATATCAATTTATCGTTATTTTTAACGGCGCTCTGTTTAATTTTTGTGCCAAAATATTTTTACCCTTTTTTTTTTTTTTTTGGTTAGTCTCAAATTTGCTGCAATCACATAGAATCCTGGCTTTCGATCTCTCTCTCTCTCTCTCTCTCTCTCTCTCTCTCTCTCTCTCTCTTTATAAAGACAAACACAAAGCCAAAAGCTTTGATGTGCAAACACAACACGTATTACCCACCAGAGCTTGAATCTCTTTCTCTATTAGGTTTTTATAAACTGATTCTCATTCGCCTTTCCTTTTCAACAACTTGAAGCCAGAATGTTGGATCTCAACTTGAGTCTGCGTACTAGTAGTGCTGCTGCTGGTGGTTCCAGTAACGACATAGTAAGGGAGAAGAACGTTCTGGAACTTTCCAACTACAACCACATGGAAACTTCTGGAACCTTCCTTTTGCATCCCTCCTCCTCCGTCACCACCAACATCACCACCCACTCCGTCTCCTCCTCCTCCTCCTCCGACGACGACGTCAGTTTTTCAGCTGTCGGTTACGGCTTCAGCACTTTACAAAGCTATAATAATAACCCTAATAATAATAATAATAATAACAATAATAATAATAACAATAATAATAATAACAGTAATGACAGTGATGACAAAACTATTCAGTTTTTTCCGGTAAATAGTGAAGCAGAAGGTGTTAATAACAAACAGGCAGCGATGCTGCATCCAAGACGACAGGTGAAGAAACTTCGACGTGGGCCCCGATCAAAAAGCTCCCATTATCTCGGAGTTACGTTTTACCGACGAACTGGGAGATGGGAATCTCATATCTGGTTAGTGTCTGTCAATTTTTTTAAATTTTTAATTTCTTAATCGCTTTTGTGTTTAAAAATTTAATATATTCTGTGGTGCAGGGATTCTGGGAAGCAAGTTTACTTGGGTGAGAACAATTTTTTTTTTTTTTTTACTAGTTCTTTTGAAATTTATTATATATATATATATATATATATATATATTTTTTAAATCTTGTTTCTCTTTGGTAAACTTTGCAGGTGGATTTGATACTGCTCCTGATGCTGCAAGGTGCATAACAATTTATTTATTTTCTTTTATTTCAACCCATGAGCTAAGAATATTGCTTTATCAGATTAATTAATCTTCACCGTTTGATTTTGTGGTATTCAGGGTTTACGATCTAGCTGCACTCAGGTTTCGTGGACTTGATGCAGAAATCAATTTCAGCATTGATGACTACCATGAAGATTTAAAATATGTAGGTCCAATTATATATGTTGAATGAGAAATTGATGTAAATGATCATAGATTAATAATTAGAGAAATTAATAACTTATTACATACTTTTCATCTTCTCAATGATTGATTTAATTGCAGATGAATACTTACACAAAGAACGAGTTTGTTTTGGCTCTCCGGCTCAGGCACTAGAACACTCAACACTGCCCGCCGCAGCTTCATAATGTTAAATTGCACTAGAAATTAAATTTCCTCCTGTATGGTCATTAGATTCTAGTAATGGAGTCGTTTTTATTTTCAATAAACAAAACTTGTTAGTAAAAGGAATGTGCTTGTACCCTAAGTTACGCATTAGGGCTAATTTCGGCCACAACGTTTCTAGTTGTTTAGATTTCAAAAAAAAAAAATTGTTTATTTAGCTATTGTATTTGGATCCGATGTTAGATTGTAACATATGCCAATTTGGTCTGTGCTTGATGAAAGTATTATTGCTCAGCTTCTGAATTTAAATGGGTAGGTTCAGCAAATAAATAAATGAATAAAGCCTAAAAAAATTTAAATATATAGCATGCATTCATTAAGGCATATCCTATAAGTTTTCTTCCGTCCGTAAAGTATACTCTCCTGGTTTTCTGTAATTTAAAATTGGACCAATTCTTTAATCTTGTTATTTTATTATACAGTCCCAATCCTTCTAAACGAACATTGGTGTATGAAAAATTCAAAACTCAACCTTAAATTTTGTACGTCTTTTTCCAGCTGAATTCTTGTTCGAAAATTATAATCGAACGGGACCCTCTTCTTCAATCTCTCACTGTTTTGTGGCCATTAATACTGCACTGAAAAGTAAGCCCACTCATGACTCAACTTGGTTGGTGAAAATCAAAAAGGCTGTTATGATAATCTGATATCATGTTGTCAAAATATCTTCAACAGTTGATTCTCTGCCCCCTTTTTTTTTTTTTTTTTGGTTTGTGTTGCTTCCTGGGCACGATGTTCACGAGTCATAAGTCAGTAACTTATTGGTCAATATGTGAGCATCCTAAAGAACAGCGCTGTTATTTGCCTCGAGTCAAACCTCAAATATCCCTCTAAAACGATGTCGTTTTGCTTTGTCTTTTCCTTTCAATTTCAATTGGCAGCGCGCTGCGTCGAGCAATTAGAATCCCTCCAAAACGATGTCGCTTCGCTTGGATCTTTTCTTTTCAATTTTGGCTGACAGCGCGCTGAGTCGAGCAATCTGTTTGAATCGAAACGACATCGCTCTCCTTCAATTCGTTTCAAAGGACAAGACGTCGTTTTCCTTCAATCTGTTTCAGAGCACACGACGTCGTTCATCGTTCTCCTTCAATCCGTTTCAAGCAAACGAGTGTGAGCATATGCTTTGTCCTTCTATTTCCTTTCAACCACAACGCTCCGCCGGTTACAAAATCCTAAGTACAGAACTTCCAAAGTGCAAAACCCCAACTAGTTCCTCAAAGTTGAGTGCAGAACCTCTACATTACAAAACCCCAACTGGTTCTTCAAAGTTAGTTTTAGTTTGTACGTGGGCTTTGGCATAAGGCAGCCAACGGTTCCTCAATGTTTACTTTACTTGAATCTTGAGCTGGTTCGTTTTGAATTGGATCTTGACTTGTCTGATTTTGAACCGTAACCATTTGTTTGTGTATTTTTGTTCCTAAATTTAATTATTGTGAGCTGAATCGTGAGCATTTGCGGCAATTAATTCAAAACCGCCCATTTGGGATTCATCAAACCGAAAGGAAAAACAAGAAAAACAAAAGGAAAAAAGTGTTAATTCCAAACGGTGCATTTCAATTTAATCAAAACGGTGAGTTTCAATTCGGGGCGCGAGTCGGGCCATAAGTCGGGGGAAGTAGCTTTTCCCTAAGGGAGGTGCTATTTTACGATCTATGTAAGGTACTAAGGTATATCACTCTCTATTCGTTGTGGGTTTAAATGGGACTCACATTTAGGGCTAATTTGAGTTTGTGGTAATTAAATAAATTATTGATTTAAAATTTTTTTTGTTGTTTGATAAATTATGTTAATGTTATTATTGTGAGTTTAAAAAAAATTACATGTAATTAGTAAATTTTATTATAAAAGTGTCGTAGTATTATATAATTACCACGATAGAATGAAATTTTAATTATTTTTTATTTATTTATTAGAGTTTATAGAAAATAAGACGTAAATGTCCATGTTAAAATGGGTAAATGCTCATTTAGGTAGCATTTACTTTTTTTTTTTTTCTAGATTGGTCTAGAATCTAAATAGGTCTAAATTTGGCTAAAATTTTAATAAGACTAAATATATACATCTAAATGACATATTTATTTTTCTTTTTTTAATATCTTAGTATAAGTGTTAAGCTTTTTTTTTCAAAAAGAAAAACATTTAAGATATGATATTTTCACATATATAACCTTGTAAATATTAACAACATTAAACACATGACAAGTTATAAATAAAGTATTTGATTATTGAAAAAAAATTGATAATGTTTACTTTAACAAAGCATGAAAAATAAAATATATATCTAACACATTTATGTTTTTACATACATTTATGTTTTTACATTAATATATGATACATGTAATGTCGTTTTTGGTATATTATATTATTTTTTTAATTACATCCTAATAATAAAAAAATTTAGTCATTTGAATTAAAATTAATGTATTAAATATAATTCAAAATCTATTATAAAAATAATAAATATAAATATAAAAAGATGGACCTACTATAAAACATACTCACTTAAAGCTCTATTATGTTTAAAATTCTCGTTAAAAAATTAATAATTGAATACACACATATAATGAAAAAAGGGATAAATAAAAAATAATTAAAATAATAATTTATATAATAAGAAATAAATTTATTTAATAAGGGTATTAATGAGAGAGAATAATAAAGTTTCATTCAGTTGTTTTGCCACTTAAATAACAGTTAGAATACTTAACTTTTTCTATTCAAGCCTAAACATCTTATAATCAGACATAAGTGATATAAAATAAATGTCTCATAATAATTAAAATTCAGACTTCAAATAAAATAAAAAAAACAACACATTAGTTTCTATATTTTGACTTTAGCGGTTGTTTAGCTCATGTATTTTAAAAAAATAAGACATTGTTACTATTTGATATATTACACTCTTATCCTTACTTTCTTTCTTTTTTTAATAATACATTTGCAAAAATACTCTCAGGGATGTTAATGAAAAGAAAATTATTAATTTATTAGATTAGCTTTAAAAATAAGATGAAAATTAGCGTAAATTCTTTATTATTTTACATTCAGGATTAATTTGTTTATAAATAATTATTAGTAAGAATGTTGTAAGAGTATTAAATATTATTTAAAATTGGTTGGTATTAATTAATCTGTAAATTAATAATTAGTGAGCTTGTTGTAAGGCTACAGAAAATACCAGTTCTTTTATAATGATATTTAGACTGTGTTTACTTTAGGGATTAGGGAATCGAAATGCAGAATCGAAATCATTGACAACGTTTACTTCACAAAATAAAAGCAGAAATCGAAATCCAAATTATGGGTCTCACCCAAATTTGGGAATGAGGAATGAGAGTTTGATTCCCAAGGCCCTTAGGGAATCAAACTTATATTCTCTAAATTTCTCCTTTTACCCCCATTAAATTTTTATTACGCCCAAAATCCCCCCATCAACTTTTGTCATTTTTATATTTTGGTCCCTATAGAATTTATGAAAATACCCAAAAGTTTTATATTATTTAAACATAAATCCTTTATTATTTAATAATTAATAAATCAATTAATTAATTATTATTATTTAATAATATTATTATATTAATCTTAATTAAAATATCATATTATTATTATTATTATTATTAAAATAAACTTTGTTATTTTAATTAACATTATTCTTTTTATTAATAATAATGATGATGATGATGTCATTATTATTATTTTAATATTATTTTATTAAAATGTATTAACTTTATTATTTTATTAATATTAATATTGTTAACATTTATTAATTTTATTATTTTAATAATTATTATTATTATTATTATTAAAATTTATTAATTTTATTTTTAATTAATATTATTGTCATTATTATTAAGGACTTTTTAGTAATTTGTAATAATATAATTCATTTTGTTTCGGATTCCAAGACAAAGTAAATACATTAACGGTGATCCAACTCATTCCGATTCTATTTCCTACAGTTCAAGTAAACAACTTATTCTGATTCTCATTCTCCATTTCAATTCAAGTTTAGTAAACGCAGCATTATTGTTTAAGTTACTAATTAAATTCTTCAAAAGATAAAAAATTAATTCCAAAAATGTCATAGTAAGAATATTATTGTAAAAGATAAGAAAAGAAGGGGACAAAACTGTAATATATTTAAGAGCACCGATGTCTTGAGATATTTTTGAAAATGCAGGGACTAAATCAGTACTTAAATAAAAATATAGAAATAAAACAAGATTATGGTTATTTAATAGGAATTTTAAAAAGTAGGTGATTTATTTAATAAGTTACTTATAAAAAGCAATCATCTACTTACTTTTAAAAATTGTTGTCAAATGAAGAAAATTATAAAATAAATAGCTTATAAAAATTTTACCATACACCATTGTTGTCAATACTTATGAAATAAACAGTTTATAACGTTTCGATCTCAATCTCAAATAAGACATTTCTCTGTAGAGAATCTTGACAAATAATAATGATAGAAATACTAATTTTATATATAGTAAGTTTTTTCATATAAATTAATTTGTCAATACATTATTGGTTGGATGATTTTCGCATAAGTCTCTGTCATAATAGTCAATATTTGTAAATTTTAAATTATTTTTTAATCATTTTATTGAGTCAATATAGTAATGATATAAAAATACATTTTTTGTTCTGTAGCACTTTTACTTTGGTGATTAACAAGGAAGAGGATCCTCTCCTGATCTGAGCATTACTGAGCTTTTAAAGATCTCTTGCCAAGTGTCTCTTAGTGGTAGTGTATGGGTGTGATTTAACTTCTTTTATTTTTTTATTTATTAATAACCAATCAGCAATTGATTTATTTGCTCAGAACATGATCAGATCATGAGAGAATCCTGATCCGATTAACAAACGATGATTCCCAATTTCTTTTATGATTTTTTTTGTGCAAATTGATGTATCAATAAAATTTTCGATTAAATGATCTCACACGAGCGTACTTCAGTACTTCATTTATTATGTTCAATTTTATGTTTTTGTTCAATCAATAATACATTGACAAATAAATTTGTTAAAAAAAGAAAAAAAATTGGATCGTCTCTCTCTCTTTCTATATATGTGTGTGAGTGCGCACGCGCACGCGTGTGTTTTAGTTAAAATATTAATGAAAAACATGTTTGAAGTAAATTTGATGATATTTTAAGACTTTGGATAAATAATTGAAAATCTTTTGATATTAGCAAATTGTCAAAATAAACGTGGTAGATATTTTTCTAAATAATTGTGCTGAGAAAAATAGACATCTTCTCATGAGAATTGATGAAGTCCTCATTTTATTAAAGTTATGACCTAGCAAAAGAACAAAAAAATACTACGTTAAAATATTCTTATTATTTGACTTGATCCTCACTTTACAAAACGATTGCTTCCTCAGTTCTCATTAGACAATGACCATGAAATCAAAACATCAATTTATTGTGATATTCATGGTCTACCAAAATTTTATACATGCTCTTTTGTAAAAGTAGAAAAATGATAAATTTATATAATAAGAATACCATTTGCACATAAAGACAACGAAATAATCATCATTATTGACAAAAAAAATACAAATCATAACATTTACAATTAATTAAATTTAAAAAATTGTTTGATTAAAAACTTAATGATATTTTAAAAAAAATTGACCAGAATAGTGCATTTATCTTTTAAAAAAGATTTTTAAGGAAACAGATGATGAGGGCAAATAAAAAAATGGTCACACCCCTGATCCAGAATCAAATGGGCAAAGAATAATAGGCCCAAATTGAGGATATGCTTTCGAACACAAGAAATTAGTTAGGGTAATTTCAAAATCCCCCCAAAAAAAAAAAATTACTGTTTCCAACACTAATCGCTTGAGAGACGTAGTAATTTGGGTTGGTAGATCAAAATTTTATGGAATCTTAAATGAATTTAGTCTTCTGTAATAATTAAAAAAAAAGAATTGAGTCAAATTTATGCGGGTTTAAATTTGATTTATTTATTAATTGAATTTGAGTATCAAGATTCGAATTCAATTTCTTTAATAAACAAGTATTCGATTTGATTCACTTAAGCATAATTAATAAATAAATTTAAGTGCCACTTGGCCAAATCGAGTGGTAAGAACTCAAGCTTGTGTTTCAGTCCCCATATAATAATATAGGGACTTAATTTCTCACTTAAATTTGAGTGGATGTTGATATTCTTCCTTATAAAATGTGAATGGAGTAGACATCACTTAATTATTAGAAATGATTAAAAATCTAAACAGTACTTTATATAATATTAATGTACTATTGTCCCAGTAATAATTCATGTAATACAAGTTGTATTCTTAAACAATAGTTTCATGTAATAAAAAAATAACAATAATAAATAAATTTAAATGAATCACATAGAATTTGGGTACCTTGGAATTCAAATTTAGGAAAAAAAAATAATGGCTAGCTAAGGTTGGTCAAATAAATGTGAAATGAATTCGCGGCATAAATAAATCGAGTTGATGCAAATATATTTCGTTTAATAAAAGAATTAGTGAGCTCGAGCTCAAATCTGTGTCTGATTTGTTTATTAAATTGATTACACGGATTTAGCTCGTTTATTAATTATATCAAAAAATTTTTAAACTCAACTCCATTTCCTGTTAAATCGAAGAAAAGAAACCCATCCATTTTAACCTATAGTGGGATAGAAATAGTCATGTCATTACCGTAAAACTAACTGAGGTTAGTCCTTAGGAGAAGAAAAGACCATAACCAAAGCCTCCACTAAGAAACTGCAACTCCGGAAGGGTCCAAAAGAAAATTAAACCGAACCGAATTAAGATTACTTCAAACCGAATCGATGACTGAAGTCAAACCGAATCCACGCCGGTCAGTCCTGGGTAAAGACGAAGCATCTTCTTTCTTTACTATTGCCAAGCAACAATAGGGCAACCATGAGACGTCTTCCTTCTTATTAAAGTTAATTTTTTTAAAAAAATTTCTATTCTGTATTTGGTTTCATTTAAAATAAACAAATAAAAATAAATAAAATAAGAAAAAAAAAACTTTGATCCGTAAAAATTTATTTGAATGACAAACTAAATAAAAAAAAAAAAAGGACAAACACACCTTCAACGTTTAGGTAAATGGACAAAAATCCTCTTAAAATTTTAAAAAAGACATTTACATCCCCATTTACTATAATTTTAAAATATAATTATTATTATACCCTTCTAGCATAAAAAAAAAATTAAATTATCCAATTTGTCCATATATTATTAATAAAATTATAAATATACACTTATTATTTTATTCCTCTATTTAAATTTTTATCAATAACTAATTTTAAAAAAAATCTACACACCTAAAAAAAATTGTAGACAAATTATAATTTTATAAATAAAATTAATTATTAATATCATAATAAATAACATAGATAATTAGTTATAAATGTATAAGTTTAAATTATTAACATGTGGAGAATTGTTAAGTATACAAGTTTAAATTTTAAATAAAATTAGTTGTTAATAACTAATTTTATTTTTAAAATTATAATTTATCTATAATCTTTTTAGGTGTGTAGATGTCTTTTTTTTTTAAAATTAGTTATTGATAAAAATTTAAATGGAGAAATGGGACAATAAAATTATATTTATAATTTTATTAATAATATACAAATAAATTAGATAATTTAATAATTTTTTTATATACTAAAATGATATAATAATAATAATTATAGTTAATGGGATGTAAATATTTTTTTTTAAATATTAAGAGATTTTTTATCTTTTCACTTAAACGTTGGAGTTATGTTTTTTCCTTCTCCCTAAAAAAAAAAAATTTTCGTAGCTGCTGCCTGCTGGGTGATTACTGAACAAAAGCAAAGAAAACACCAGATGTACGGATGGTAAACGCTGTATAGTCATGTCGAGTCATAATCACCAACTCAGTGTTTTAAGCTTTCAGTCCACTCGCTCACCCCCACCGCCTTCCACTTCCTGTACTACTTCTCTTTCGCCGAACACCAAAAATAGAAACAGACTGAAGCGGTGAAAAACACGCGCCATAGCAACTGTAATTTTTTTTTTTTTTTTTTTTTCAATAGAGCATCATTGTGTAGTAAATGAAAATTTAAATTGCATCAAAGATTTCGCAGGTGAGGGAGGGGTCTTGGTACTTTAACAATATAATGTGAATAGGCGAAGGCAGATATTTTATCGAAGGAATTTACTGAATTACAATTAATCTAATTTATAAGTCACCCAAAACATGCATAAATAAATAGTCAATACGACAGTATGGGATCTACCTAATTTTTGAATTATTTTAGATGGGTTATATATTACATCAATTAGAATTTAATAACACCCTTTATCAAATATCAGCAGTAGGAGATTTTTGAATTAATCACTAGGTGAGCAGAGTAAATGTTCTTCTTATATTAATGACAATGAAAATTTAAATAATGTGATAATGGATTCATCCTAAGATAGTCGTAATGAAGTTTATTTTTTTATCATTTAGATAGGATTAAATGGTTTTTTTTTTTTTTAATATGTAGACATAAAATGGTCATTTAATCAATATTTTGTTAAATTCTAATAAAGAAAGGGAAGAAAAAAAAAGTGACGCATTTTATAAATTTTAGGTAAATAGTTGCAAAAGAAATGAGAAAAATTTTATTAGTGCATTTTTATAACGTGTGAAATATGACGTGCTGTGATATTTGCCGTGTATTTTGGTCATGATGGAAGCGGAAACAGGAAGAGGGCAAAAACAGAAACCAAGTTCACAGTTGATTGTTGTTGGCTCTTATGTCCCATCACTTCTTTTAGAATTTCAGACCCACCACTTCCATCTTTTCTTTCTTTCCTTATTCGTCCCATTTTTTTTCATATAAACATGCCCTGCTTCTCCTTTGCGTTCTCCTTCTTACTACTACTATTATTATTATTATTATTATTATAAGCTTCCTCTTCCTCTTTGTAGCACTCCCAAGTTTCAGTTGCATTTGCAACGCAAAGCAGGAACAAGAAAAGCACTAGCTAGTACAATGTTGGATCTTAACTTGAGCGTGTACTCGGGCGAATATTCCAATTCCATGAACAGGGAAAGTTCTGGAAGCTTCCATTCCTCCGTCGTCACCTCCGGCGGTGACTGCTGCTCCCCTGCTTCCTCCTCCGGAGGTTACATTTTCAGTATACTGAAAGATTCTAACAACAACAGTGGCAGCAACCAAAACGACCAGCGCCACCACCACCACCAGCATCACTATCAAAACGACAGTGTTTTAACTCAAGGAGGCGGCGGCGGCGGCGGCGGCAGCATTCCGTTTATTCCGTTAGTAATAAACACAGAAGGAGAAGAAGAAGAAGAAGCTAACAACAATAACGATGATGAAAGGGAAAGGGTAGCTTCACTATCACAACAACAGGAGGTTCAGATTCAGCAGCACAGCCATGGTAGACAAATGAAGAAAACTAGACGTGGGCCTAGGTCTAAAAGTTCTCAGTACAGAGGCGTTACCTTCTACAGAAGAACAGGAAGATGGGAATCTCACATTTGGTTCGTTATTTTTTCTTTATATATATATATATATATATATATATAATATATATATATAAATTCATTAAAATATTAGTCAAAACTTTTTAGCTTTTTGTTTCTGTTGAAGATTTTTTTTAAGTTTACTTTGTTTTTTTTAATATTTGTGTTTTTTTTAATTTCTGCAGGGATTGTGGGAAGCAAGTCTATTTGGGTAAATGTTTTTAATTTTTGTTCGTTATACTTGCCATTTCTAACTTAAACTGCCTTTTTTTTTTTTTTTTCACTTAGTGTACTTTTGTAAATTTGCAGGGGGATTTGACACAGCTCTTGCAGCAGCCAGGTGAACGAATATTTCTTTTCTGAATTTCTGAATTGAGATTGTTGTTTAGAGTTTCATTATTTGATACTATAGTTGGAGCCAAGTTATGTTATTTTTTTGTTCAATTTGGTATCTGATTCAGGGCATATGATCGAGCTGCTATAAAATTTAGGGGAGTTGATGCAGACATCAATTTTCACGTTGATGATTATCAAGACGATATAAAAATTGTAGGTCGCAGACTATGTTGTTTACTTCCTTAATTGAGTCCGTGATTGCAATTGGGTTCTTACATTTTTTTCCTTTTTTGATTGATCCTTTTTTTTTTATAATTAAATTTGATTGTCTGTTTGTTTTGCAGATGAGTAATTTTACAAAAGATGAATTCGTGTATTCTCTCCGCCGCCAGAACACTGCAGCAGCTAGCAGAGGAACTTCAAAATATAGGGGAGTCACGCTGCACAAATGTGGCCGGTGGGAAGCTCGCATGGGGCAGTATCTAGGCAGGAAGTGAGAAGCCCTTTTAACAATTTACACTTGATGTGCCATTTACTAATTTTGAATTAAGAACTGGAGGAATTGATTCGGTTATGATAGTTTTGGTTTTGGGTTGCTTGCTTGCTTGCAGGTATGTTTACTTAGGGCTATACAATAGTGAAGAGGAGGCTGCAAGGTATAATTGATTACAAAAACAATCTTCTTTGATACTTGATGTCTAATTTCGCTTCTGTTTAATGAACTGTATGTTTATATCTTGGAAATCAGGGCTTATGACAGGGCTGTTCTGAAGTGCATTGGGAGAGAAGCAGTCACAAATTTTGATCCTAACTCATATGATGAGAATTCGATATATGGGACCAACCCTGCTGGTAGTATTTCTTGCCAGTAATTTTGATATATTTTTTGTAAGTAATGCCAAATTGTCAGCTCTTACTTTCTTATACAGAGGCCGGCAACGAAGTTGATCTAAATTTAGGAATTGCTCCTCCGAAATCGAAGGATGGTCGAAAGGATGAAAACAATTGGAGCAAATTTCTATGCCAAAGCGGCTGGAATAACATGCCCAATGATTTTGGAGCAAGAAAAACGGTGATTTTTAGACTGCCTTTCCTCGTGCATTTTGGTTTTTGATTTTTGCATAGATGATTTGGCCACCCCAAATTGTCCAGGGTGTTAAATTAGCTAATATCAATTGCTTGTATCGCTCTCAGCAACTGGAGAATTCTGTTGCTGCGACAGCAAGGGTTCAGCCTCCACCGTGTAACTCTGCTGTGCCTATTGTGCCCTCTCCTCCTGGCTGGAGTGGTGGATTTTCTAATCACTTACTAAATGTAAATCCATGACTAGTTTATAAATGAATAATTTGGTATTATTTATGCTTTTGTTTCTGCTATATATCATGTGTTCTCACATCTTTGGTGTCAGCAGGAAAGAGCATTAGAGAAGGGGAATATTAATTCCTTCCCTAGTTGGACATGGCAATTTGAAGCCCCTCTTGTTGGGTCAGCTGCAGTGCCACGCTTCTCTACTGCAGCATCATCAGGATTCCCTTCAATGATTACTGCACCTTCAGTCGTCTCCAATCACCTTCATTATCCGAACACAATGGTCCACGACCGTTACACCCAGTCGATCATCAACCCCAACATGCCTCATTTCTGCTGTAGAAGCTGAGTGGTAAAAAATGGTCACAATAAAGAATCTTTCTTGTACATTGAAGGGGTAAACAAGGGAAGGAAAACCAAGACTACTTGTTGTAATCATATGTTCAAGTAAATTAAATTTGATGAAGAACGAAAGAAGGGGCTAGGGAGTTTTGCATTAACATCAAGCATTTTGCTTTCAGGAATTTCGGAAAGCACTTGTAGTACTTGGCTAAACACTTGTAATGACTAGAGCTTGTGTAAAATGCTTTTCAGCTAATCTATAGAAGCTTGTGTGTTAATTAATCTCAATTAGAAATTTAGTTATTTTAAATCAGACAATTAATATTCGAGGAGCTTATTGCCAAGTAGATGTTTAGCTTATTAGAATCAGACAATTAACATTCGAGGATGTCTATTTCACTGATATGTTAAAGGAAGGAAGACTAAATTTTGTGTTCAGTGATATTATAAAATATATGTTTGCTCCAATGTGCCTAATTAGTCAAACATTCCCATTTGTTAACCAACTTATGTCTGAGTTTTACAGGCATAACTAAACTGATTTTTCTTTATTAATTTTTTAGTATCACAACTCACAAGTTATATATTACAAGCATGGAGAGATTTTGTAGTCTCACAATGTGGTTTTTAGTTTTTATAATCATGGGGTAAAATCTTGTTAGTGCGACTAAATTAAGGGCGCATTCGGGACTGAGGTGTTATAGTTTTTAAGTTATAGCTGATGTGGATAAAAAATTGTAATTATAAAATAAAAGTTATTAATATATAGTAAATATAAATTTTAAATAATAATTTTGATGAAATTATTAAAAATATAATAAATTTTTCATTATACAGGTGAAAAATCATATCAACATAACTTTTAAGGTACAATAGATAGAGTTCACTAAATACTTTAGTATTGTAACTTTTAAGATACACCTTCTAATTTCAATTTCGAACGCAACCTAAGCAATAATGATTTTTGAACGCAAAGCGCGCTCATTGGACGAGTGATGAACACATTTTTGTCTCACTTTAGGTTAAGTACTTGAATTCTCTTGATGTGCCATTTTGGTAATTTCAATAAAAATTATTTCAATTCAATTATCTTCACTTGTTCAAAAAACTTATTTTTCTTTCGTAGTTACCTGAGTATCCAGCTTCAAATTTTTATCCATCATTTAAAGTTGGTATATTGAAATTATTAACTTCATGTTAAAAAAAAAAAGAAGAAGACTATGATTGTAGTAGTTTAAATGTATGATATTCCTAATTTAAACACTGTCAGATCAAATTTTATTAAATTATATGTCTTCTTAAGTTATATTTATTGTAACATATAACCTAATTAAAATATATAAAAATAGATAACATAAGAGGGCCACGTGGATCAGCATGTGATTTTTATATTATTTTAATTGGACAGTAAGTTATAATAAATATAACTTAATAAAACTTATTTTATTTACTTTCTGAGTATTTGACATGCAAGATAGTAAAATTTAGTAACATTGATACCATAATTAGACCCAAAGAAAGTGTACTGAGGTTGAACTTTGTGGCATCATTATTGAGTCGGAAATGAAATGATGGGTGGGATGAAAATTGCGGGAAAGTGTAATTTCATGAAGTAAAAAGAACAAGTTATGTTTATTGTAACATACGACCCAACTAAAAAAATGTAAAAATAAATAATACAAGATGTGGGTCAGGCGGGTCAATATGTAATTTTCGTATTGTTTTAATTGAACTATAAGTTATAATAAATATAACTCAACAAGACAAGACCTATTTTATTTACTTTCTGATTACTTGACCATGCGACTGTAAAATTCGATAACATTGATACCATAATTAGACCCAGACAAGTGTATTGGGGTTGAACTTTATGGCATCATAATTGAGTCGGAAATGAAATGGTGGATTGGATGAAGGAGGGAGGGTATGATTTCATTGAAGTAAATGGAACAATAACAACAAATAATAAAAGGAGGATAGGACACACTCACAAGTCACTATAACAGTGCCACAATAATATTAATTTATATATTCATTTGAAAGATTAGGGTCATGCACATGGGGAAAAGTGAAAATATTTTTTTTCACTTTGTCTTTGTCTTTTATCCTATGAAAGCATTAAATGAGCAGAAACAAAGATGTTGTCATAATCACAATTGTCTTTTGCCCCAGGAGCAAACCTAGTTCTACAGCCCCGTAGGCCACGTGTACAAGTCCTGATACCTCCTTCATGGACCCTGGGGCCACTCCATGTGCTTTTTAATTTAATTTTTTTTAAATTTGTTTTATTCAAAAAAAGAAAAAAAATCCGCAATCCTCGGCTTTGCTCTTGGTTCAACATCAGCCCTAAACGCAGAGACAGTACAGCTTTTAAAAAAGCATTCATTCAATTCACAGAACTCAATTATGAAAGATAGTAAAACAAAGCCGATGTACTTTCATTTCGTGTGATGAACAGTGTTTGAAAGCTTGGATAATTCCAGTCTTTGTAAAGGGGGCATTATGGGGATCTTCTTTTCTTCACTCTGCTCCCCCTCCCTCTTTCCATATTTCTAGGTGTTTGGGTTTTTTGAGGCAACAGTAACACTGTCACAACCTGATGAGTTTTTGACCTTTTTACTGTTTCTGGGGATTTTGATGAGCCCTTTGTGAGTGAATAAGGCAGTTTCCATGTTGGGTTTTTAACCAAACTCTTATAAGAATGCATTTAATACCCTTTTGAGTAATCACCTTATGCCTATTGTCTGTGATTTTTAGGATGTACCTCATGCTTCTCATTTGCCTCAACTTTTTGGTCAAATGATCCTCTAGAATTTTTTTGTCCTGGCAGAAAATGGAAATACTGTTTTGATAACCAATAATTAATTTACTTCTACTGGTCATGTGGGTAAACATCTTAATCTAGTTGCCTTTTCTTTAAAAATTAATAATTACAATTTGATATTTATTGGGATTCTAAAGTGTGTATATACATTATATGGTACAATAGTCAAACATAGTAGCTTGAAGATATGTCCCCACTAATATTTATAAGAGTATTCTTAGATTGGATTTTATAGATTGAAAATTAATTTATATCTGATCTACGATTTTATAGATTATAAAATTTTAATTTAATCTAATCTATGGATTAATAAAATTTAATTTAAATTCAATCCATACATCTACGGATCGGATATGGATTTGACTCAGTCCATATCTAATCTACCATTTTACAGATTAGTTTACGAGTTAAAATTTTTTTAATCATGTCTTATCTACGAACTAACTAAATAAAAAAATTAATATAAAAATAATTTACTATAAATCAATTTTAAAATTAAATAAGATTAAAATAAACTAATTGTTTAAATAAAGCTAGAAAATACATTTAAAATTTCAAAATATAACACACCAAAAAGAAAAAAAATCTCATTTGTTTAGATCAGTACATAAAAATTAATTATTTAGGAAGCTATATTTTTATTTAATTATTTTTATTTTATATTATTATCGAATAAGACATAATATGATATTAATGTAACTATATTTTAACCTATTTATTTATTAGTAAGTATAATACCATATTTACAAGTTTAATTTTTTTATTAAATAAATATTTTTAATTTTTTTATGGATTCACAAATTTTTGCATATGCACAGAAGTAAATCCATATTCAATCCACCGACTGTGGATTTTTAAATTTTCAATCCAATCCAATTCAATCTAATTTATCAATTCACGAATCAAATTTTTAAGGATTGAATTTATGCAATCAGTCGGATTGAGCGGATCGTATTTGATTTTGAACATCCCTAATATTTATAGAGATACTTATCCTTAATTAAAGGCAATGAATTCCAAAAATACCACTAAGCTATAAGTTCAATATTGTAGTTGCTCGTAAATTTTTAGCATCCATTGTACTTTTGAAGCAGTAGTTCCATTGTCCTCGTATTCTTTTATATTGGGTAAACTTTAAATTATTCCCCTCATATATTGATAATTTTTAAATTATCTTTCGAACTTTTAAAAATTTAAAATTATCTCAATATTCGGTCAAAAAATAAGGATGGGTTGATTTCTAATATCTCATAGACTTTATTAATATTAATAAACTTTTATCTCATAGACTTTATTAATAAAATTTTTGTATTTTATTAATATCTCATAGACTTTTATTTTCCACTTCACTCGGCAAAGCTTTACGTTACTAACCTTTAAGCCATGCTATAACCACATGAATTTAGACTCTCTACTTGATTTCTAATATCTAAAGAATCATTGATGTAACATTATCTAGATTAATGGACTATAATCCGAATCTACCCTAAATTTCCCCAGAGAATCGAACTATATCCTTTTGAGTGTAAACCACCAATGTGGTTCTAGTATTATAACCAAATAATTGAACACAATTATTATAATATGTTTTTTCTTTCTTTTTTTTTTTTTAATGCTCATGAGATACATCATCATACATACACAAATACATACTTACATATTTATATTTTTATTTAGTGAGCTACCAAGTTACAGCTACTTAAACTTACACCCCCCTTTAAAATTACATGAACAGTAATAACAAGTGGTGGAATCCGCATAATTTTTAAAGCAGCTTGTGACTTAACAAAATCTTTTTATTTATATTTGTTTTAATGAGGGCATTCTCACTTTATTAAAGTGAGAATAAAAAAAAAAAATCAATAAATTAACAGTTAAAAAAATTATAATTTTCAACTTATTAAAATCTACTTTTTTATACTTTAGTGAAAGTGAAAATATCGTCCTCAGATAAAAGACTATATATATAAACTCCTGCAGCCTCAATGAACTCTAATGAAGTGGAGTGGTTAAAGTTAGTCCACTTCATACAGCACACATGTCACACCCAAAATTCTAACCCTCAATGTTGCTAGATTCAATGGTGTTTGTACTCCCAGTTTTCCGCCTCTCCATTATTGAGTTCAATTTTTTTTTTCATGAGTTCAATTATTGAGTTCAATTGAATTGATATACTTTCTTTTTTATTAACACAATTTGCAAAGGGAATTTTACTCAATTATTTCTTCGAGTTCCAGGCTTCAAAGAACTATCGTTCAATGTTGCCCATCATTATAGGTTGCACTTGCACTTGCAGTTGGGCTCATGGGTGGGATGGTGGTGGGGATACATGGCCTCAATGGTGATGTCTTTTCTGCTTATCTGTTATTTTCATTTCTCCCTAACCATAATGATCCTCGGAAAAAAGGGTTTTGGAAAACCTAAGGAAACAACAACTGTAGATCACATATTATTACTATACCCTTTAGTTCATTAATGAGTGTTTAGCTGTGATTTTAATGGCCCATCAAGTCAGATGTCCTCATTTGTGGCCATGACAAGATAACACATAATGCCAAGTCGCTTTCATTTCATTTTCATCTGCGCATGCAATCAAAATTTAGATTGCCTTGTTCCCATTATGAAAAAAATTTGAGTTCATAGTCTCGCTCGCACACACCGGTGCCATTAGTTTATGGGATCAAACAAATGAATCTTCTTCTTTCTTGTGATGGTCACTTTCCTGCCTGCCATTAAACACAAAGATCATGAAGCATTGCTTAATGAGTAAGACGATCTGCCCAATGCCCCATAAACCCACGCATTGTGTTTCTGTCAATTGTCAAATCTGTAAAATCTCATTTTGTTAAAGCAGGCTCAGCAGTAATTGCCTGCAGACCAGCATGAGTTTGCCCCATTAGCTTCAAAATCTTAGTGTAAGTAAATAACCTGTAGGCCTACATAATTTCTTCACCATCAAAGCACATTACAAATCAAAGCACACTACAAACATTATGGTCTGTCCTGTTTTAGCTACAGCAGCACTGTTATTTCGTCTCTTCACTTGAAATTTTGGAACGCCCAGAAATTTTAAAGCACACCAAGACCAAAGTGATAATTGCAATTACTACATATTTTTGTGCCTTAATTCATGTCATCAAATACTCCTACTTCATTTCCTTTTTACAATTTTATCAAATAGAATATAGTGTCCCCTTGCAGGCAAGTTATTGGCTTGCACCCAATTAATAGTTTTTTTGGAAGGAGCTCCTCTTTTAGGGTTGATTTTGTATGCAGTGGACCTTCTTTTCATGAACTTATGACCGCACCATATTTGACTTTTATAAATAAACCAACTTATACTCTCTTCTCTTCTCTAAGTAATAAAATATGAGATATTAATATTTTAAAACATCAATTCAAAGTGTTCTAACAATATCGACAATAGCCAAAGGGCATGTGGTAGATGGTTGTCTTATTGCTCACGCGTGAGGCGTGATTCAACACAAAGTATTGTGAAATTTAAATGTTATAATTTCCTCTCACTCGATGTGAGTGGGTAAAGTGTTCCTCCTGTGAGGGTCGTTTAATGCGTGTCTTGTAGAATTCAAATCGTTTTAGTGGAGTAGGTGTTCTCCTCCGTGAGGTCATTGTCAGGCGTGTCATGAATTCAAAATGTAATGTATAAATAATAATATACGATTGTAAATATCGGTATAATTATATAACTTTAATAAGCATTTTATAATTCTGTAATACTCATGTAATATTTCTATTAAACAAAAAAAAAAAAAAAAAAAAACAATATCGACAATATAAAGTATGATCATACACTAGATTATTTCTCCGCCCATCTAAACTAGAACAAACTATATTCTTTCTCCACGGAGAAGACACACATTAATTAAAATTTCGGTAGCGTTTAGCAAGGGAAATTCCAAGACTTGAATAATTATATTTTAAGCCATGATGATGAAATTGAACTGCAATGCAAAACATACAATCAGAAAAGCAATAGCAAACGAAAAAGACAGTCAAGTTGTTCACAGACTTCGTGGTGGTATACGTAGCTTGATTGAGATTGAGCCTTTAGGGGGCATCTCTAATGGGACACAAAAAATTATACTAAAATTCTATTTTATATTATTTTTGATGTAAAATACATTTTCAATGAGACACCAAAATCAACACTAAAATAGTGTTATGAATAGTATTACATCAAATATGGTGTGTAATATTATTCATTTGGTTATAGGAGAAAAAAACTTAAATATCCTTATTATTATTTTTAATTTATATATATGTCCTATTTTATATAATATTTTAAGTTATTATTATTATTTTGTTATTATTTATATTTATATTTTTAATTTTTGAATATTATACTAATAATTTAAATAAAAAATATTCAACATAAAAATTAATAATAATAATAAAATACTAATAACATTAATTATTAGATTATATATTATAAAATTAAAAATACAAAATTAAATTAACACAAATTAAAAAAGCTACTACTACTAACATAAATTAGAACAATTATTTAATAATCTTGGAGATCATTATTATATCCTCCAATATCATTTAAATATTAGCCAATATTATTATGAATTTAGTAATTTGAATAATTAGAGTATTATTATTGTTATTGTATTTTTTCTATATTAATGTAATGTTTAATTTTCATAATGTACTAATTTAGTTAATTAAATATAAATTTAATAATTTTCTATATTTTTTTATTAATCGATATAAAATTACTTATTACTTAATTATTTATATTAGTAGTAATATTTATTGTGTTAATTAAATTAATTCTTGAAGATTAAACGAATAAAAAGAAAAATATTTCTTTTAGTGTAAAATTTAATATAAATAGATCAGAGATAGAATAATAATTTAATATAAAAAAAATACATTTTCAATGTTGGTGTTATACTAAAATAATATTACTCGTTAGAGATGGCCTCGGGTATCTTAGTACAGGGACCCAATGCGGCCGCGAGTAAAGTGCGACTGAGAAGCAAACAAAAAGAAAACCACGCTAATCGTACTAGGGACAAAATTTTTTGCAGGCGGCATGCGATGCGATTCAATGCAATTTCATTAGCTACAGGGCACAGCTCCAGGCCTATAAGACCCTATAAGCACGTACGGGTGCAACGAATGGAGTGCGTGGTAGTAGTGAACGGTGTAAACTGTTCAACGAGGAGCGTGATGAAAGCATTAGGCATCTCTCAGGCCTCAGCCCTTTTTTTCTTCTCCGTGCACTGTCCATGACTCATCAACATCCATTTCATGTGGGGACTCACCGAGTCACTGACCGCACAACACTATTTTATTTGTCAACCTCAGCCTCAAATCAGCCTCACACTTTGCTTTTGCTTTGCTTGGCTTTGCTTTTGGCCCATCTTAGTTGATTTGATGCCTCACTGTCAGTGACGAAACTCCCAATCCCTGCATTACCGCATTCTCCTCTCTTTCTCTACCACCTTTCCTTGACAGGATTGTCATTTTGTTCTCTCTTTTGCAGAGTGTCTTGTCTTTTCTCGATTCCATGGGAAACAACGTTTCATAATCCATGTAATGTATTTCCTTTTGTCCTTTAATTTTGAGAAAGATGTTAGATGAACTTAAAACCTCCAAAAGACTGCTAAATTTTGAGGTGTTTTTTTGTCATCAGTGCTTTGTATCTCCATTTATTACGGAAGTAAAGACTTTGAATTGTGGGAGGACCGATTGGAAGACTAAGAATGCTATTATTATTATTATTATTATTGTCGTGTAAGAATAATCACAAGTTGAACCAACCCAGAGGCAAATATGGACTAGGACACTAAATAACACGGTTGATCTCTTAAAAAAAGGAAAAGGGGGTGGGTGTGGGAGGTGGGAGGGGGGGGAGATTAATTGAAAAAAAAGAAAAGTGCCACTTTTCTTTTCAGCACTCAAAATTTTACTTCGGTTGAAGATATTTATGATCAAATTTTAATGAACGAATCAAAATGACATGGCACTATATGCGCTCGTCCTTACTAAGGTCGTACCCCTTTCACTCTTGCGCAGATGATATCATAAATATAATTCACAATAGTTTGCAACTTGCTTCCCAAAAGAGGCATGCAAAATAGTTAATGGGACTATTACTGACGGTTTTTGTGACCAAAAGCAATACATTGCCAGTCTGCCTAAGGTGCATCCACCAGCGAGGTTGTCAAAACAAGTCAGTGCCGCCAGGTCAGAAGATATCATTTCATTAAACACTTGATTTCAACGAAATTTAGTCGATGATCCTCGCATGATTTCTATGAAATTTACTCAATCCCTCCGTAGATGGGTAACAGCCCAGGTACACGTTTCTCTGTTCGATTGCAGCAGGACAGGATCATTCATTTTCTATCAAATTTCTCTGCTCACACTGCACACGCGAATCAAAAGGCAACTTAAAAAGCAGTACAAGTCATCTGCCATTCCAATTATATGCTTTTGCATAAAAAAGACTAATGTGTCGGCCAAATGGTTAATAAAACTTACATACATGAGTCAAAAGTGCATAGTTTGTCCTTTGAGACTGCCACCATGAGGCACATGTGCTGCTGCTGTTTCAGTCCAGAGTCTGGGGACAACCTGATTCATCAGTTGCAAATTAAACTCAACTTCTTTTCACAGTAGAAAGAAACTAAGAAATTATGCTTCTTACCAGGTGTCACCATAAAACCGTTGTCTGTAGACCCTGATACATTTCAACTCATTCAAGATGGGGCCAGCCAACCATGTCATCCACTCCGGACACATTGCCCATTCGAGCACATAAATGATGATCAACACAATTCCATCAAAATTACATTGCAAATCCTCTGTTGTACAGATTACTGGAATTGGACATTTGACACTTTAAATCCTCGTAACTCGGAATAAATTTGTTAAACCCAAGTCCCCCATTTGTCATCAAGTCAGAGACGCCCAGATCATTAAGGCTCTTAAGTCCTTTCAAACTACCCAAATGGCCAGTTGACAAGTGCGCATTTGTGTATTGTTGGGCTGGTGATTGCGTAAATGAAGATAAATTATCGGGTTGGGGTTGATTAAGCAGAGTAGACGAAATTCCGTAAGTATCACTTGGGGGAGAAAATCTATTCATTGGGTAATCTTGAAACCTTAGGTTCTGATATCCAGAACTTGACTGTTGCATCAGCTGCTGAAGTCTTGCTTCATGGTCAAAAGGATTAAGCTGTGAAGATGAGGTTTGTCTCATATCACAGCCAAGATTATTCAGCCCTATTGCCTGCAACCCTTTACCAACTTCTAGTATTGCAGGATCGATGAATGGGATGTCACCACATGGGCCACTGTTTCCAGCTGCTGGAGCAGACGTCCGCTGCAAATGACTTGCTGAAGAGTGAAAGAAATCAGATTTTATCAGAAGAGGAACTAGAAGTGACATAACAAATGTTTCATTTCCCAGCAAAAGGGGGAAAGAGAAACTAACCGGAACTGTCAAAGGGCTTCTGCATTGTTCCATGAGGAGAAAAACCCGGAGGCGGTGCCCTGTTTGGCACTGCAAATCCTGGAGGGACTGAAGTTGGAGCTTTTGAAACTGTTGCAAGGTGATGAAGCAAAGACCTTCAGGAAGGAGTTTGGAAAAAACTAAAGACATTGAAAACAGGATCTTATGGATAAACCACGACAAATCTAACACACAGGACACAAAACCATACACGCCACGAACCAACAAATTGTCAGCGTGCCATATAAGGCTATAACATGGTTACATCCGGGCTTCATAACAACATGAGTCTGAGATCCAAAAGAGAACAAATATACATGCACCGCATAACAGACAACAATCAGCCATAGGGCAGAGAAGGCAGTCTAGCGATTCCAATCATCAAGACAGACAAATACATCTCTACTGATGTTATGACTTGTTTTTCAACCTTAACAAGAAGTTAAAAGGAACTTACTGACCATATGCAATTCTGACTAGCAATATCCTCATCAACAAATTTATTTAGTACAGAGTTGATTTTAATTGCCTCAGAACTATTCAGAACATATAAAAAATTTCTATTTCATGTAATTATACATTATTTCAAAATAGATGTGTTGAATAATAGTTTTCATGCAACACCCCGAGGCACTAAACTACTTACACCACAATAAGTATACAGCAGAAACTTCTCCGCAATCAATAAACTGGAACCGCATTCAACTAAAAATAACTTTAACAACAGGTAAAATGACACTTACCAGATGATGAAATAAAAGAATGACTGCCAAGAAAACTATCAGTGTCCATAGAGCTACTGGATGAAAAGACATTCTGATGTTTGTCTGTGAAAATATCCTTGTTTTTCAACAAACCATTTGCGGCAGGATATTGATCAGCTGAATGCCTGATATTACTAAGAGAATGCTCCACATCAGATACATGATTAGAAAATTCCTCCTGTCTAGCAAATGAAAACCTGGACTGCCTGCAGTCTGATTCCTTGAATAAGCTTGGCATTTTGAGGGAATCATGTTGTCTATTACTTTCCCTCAACAATTTAGCAAAACTGTATGGGGAGGCCAATGAATCTTCCCACGCATCCGAGTCTAAAGACAAAATCTTCGAGATGATGCTGCTTTCCCCCACATCTGAAGCAACATTAGAGTGTAAAGGGGCAACCATGCTATCATGTTTTCCCAAGTAACTTCCAAACCCCACCTCTGAGAACATACTGGAATGCTGAACAGTTGCATCCAAATTAAAAAAGCTACCATTAGATATTAAGTTATCAGATCTCGAAGGCAACACTTCTTTATGTTCCAAGGGCACATTTCTAGAATGTCCATCTAGATTACTTTGATTGCTGACATCACCTGCCCGCCATGAGAGATAGCTTGACTGATTCAAATTATGTGGCAAATGAGGTGTAGATGAAATGGGTGGTAGATGATGCATGTCTTCTAAGCCTTTATATTGCAGATCATCAAAATCCAGTGAATCCTCCATTGTTGGAACTGCCATTGATGCTGGAAAACTTTTACATTCAGTAAATTGACCACTTTTTTCTTCTTGTGGACCATGACTGCCAGGCAAGTTAACTGAAACATGATTAGATATTGAACTGTTAGGGACAACAGGAAGGGAGCGATCTTTCTCAAATTGACTCTCAAGGCCAATTGATGATAACCCACAGCATAGGCCCTGAAAATCCATAACAATATGAGAACTTTCATCCTCAACTGAACCAGGGCTAGAGAATGGTTTGGTGCTTTCTAAGGAGCTTGTCCTGGAGGGTGGGGTTGCAGTATCTCTCTCACTGCCCTTTGAAGTTAGCCGACAGGCTATGTACTGGTTGGATGTTGCAGTGGGTGGAATTGAATCTAAAGTAGCTTCTTCATTGGTACTTGATAAAGCAATTTGACAATCACCATCAATGTACTCTTTCCCCAATTCCAGTGGGTCCAACTTATGATGCACTTTGGAGGTTGCTACAGCTTCCATTGGCTGTACAGTCTGGATTGATCTAGTGGTGCTCACTACTTCTGTTTCAGGGACTTGGGGACCATTAGATGCCTTGGGCTGATTGCTAGGAGGTCTAACTGGACCTGACAAATTTTTATTTGTTGGCAGAGTAGCAGAAACACGCATGACCCTGGTAGAAAATTCAGTAAAATAAGCATTCAT
The DNA here is from genome assembly GCA_030449925.1 of Citropsis articulata. Classification (NCBI taxonomy): domain Eukaryota; kingdom Viridiplantae; phylum Streptophyta; class Magnoliopsida; order Sapindales; family Rutaceae; genus Citropsis; species Citropsis articulata. The sequence goes on from JASUUH010000079.1 coordinate 518,227, forward strand.
ATCACAGTATCAAATTTGGGATGCCACTGATAAAGGAAAAGAATACCATGAGGCTGCTGTGGGAAGTGAATTGGATTTTCCAGCAACAATATCTGCACAAGATCCTTTGTTTGGATTCTCAATAATCTGAGGGAAAGGGACAAGCTCTATCAAATTGTAAGAACACTGCAGAAATTACATATGAAGTAGCATGTATTTAGAAACATTCATTATAGCCTAATTTTCTTTTTCACTTTTCGGAGCAATCAGATACAGATGACACTAGTCCCATACGTTCTACATGCCTTGTAGCTACACATTGATTTATCCAAGAAAAATGTATTATCCAGAAATCAACTGCCAAAAATGACTATTTTCTGAAAAAGAGTATTGTATGCAGTCTTACATTTGAAGAATTTTTGGCAATAGGTTTGGCCGTCGATGTTATGTTGCTATTGATATACTCATCCGCTGGGGGAGGTAAAACATTTCCAGAACGCCGATGCATGTTATTTGTAGCACCAATAATTTGTTGAACTCTACTCCTTTAGAACCATAATGATTTAATTTAGAAAAAGATATCAAAGAAGAGCGTATAAGCACTAAACAAGCATACAAGTTTTCCAAAAATAAAGTGATTCAGCAGTTAAGATAGAACATGAAAAAAATTAACACGCTGTAGAGAATTAATTTATCAACCAAAAAGTAGAAGAGCATAAAACAGAAATAACGTTTCATCACTACTGCAGTAGCCTATTTTTGAAAAGAGAAATTGAGAATCTATCATCTCTTTAAAATTCACCAGTCTAAATCTGAAGTTAATCAAAATAATAATAATAATAGTAATGCAAATAAGTTCAGAGAAAAGAACTCCTAATTAAAATACATCGATATAAACATAATGTCCAGTAGCCTGCCTAGATATCTTAAAGATCATGTAGTGCAGCTAGCAGCTCAGTTTGATGTTGTCGTAAAATGCACGGCATCAGTTTTCTGTTGTCCATAGTTATAACGGGCTGAATCATTAAGCATTGGATACTGTGCTAACCTGGATTTCTTGTTTTAATATTGCTCTTTTTACTTTGCTTCACAAACCCATGTTTATAACAGATAAAAATGTCATATGAAAATTACTATACCAAGTTAAAATATTAGGTAATATAAAGGTCAAAAAAGGGCAAAAGCAAGGAACTAGTGGCTATTTCTCTCTCTCTCTCTCTCTCTCTCTCTTTTGATCATATAAACCACAGCTTAAATCATCTGTGAAACCCACCTTCCTTGTATGAAACCCTTAAAACATGACTCATGAGCAAAGCAGCAGGAGATCATCACAATTCACAACACACAGCAAGTTGTTTTCATGCACACCAGAGAGCATACTGTGTAAAAACACACACAGAGGGTCATGAGTGAAGAGCCATGTACCTTGTAAATGCTGAAACTATTTCATCCTTTGAAAAACTATCTTCTTGAGAGCCAAAATCATGCAAATACAAACAATCTGGAACGCTGCAGGGCTGGAGTAGCAATAGCATTAATCAAGTTGACAGCTAATGCTATGCAAAAGGAAACTCCCACAAGATAGCCAAAAAAAAAAAAGAGTTTACCATGTTTCTTATCCATGCATGGCAATACTTTGTAGTTCCGAAACATGCCCTGTAATTGAGGAAAAAAACAACCTGACTTTTCATCATGTAACAATAATTACAAGTCAGGCTTGGAGCAAAAGCCAACACCTGCTTACCTTAAGGGTCTACCATCTAAGATATAACTATGCACTGATTGAATACATCGAATTGCATCATCCTCTTTTGAGTAAGTAATATATCTGAAAGGACCACACAATTATAACAAATAAGGAAATACTAGTTGATAATTGCCTGCTATGATAGCAGAAAAAGGTGCAAGATTTGGTCTATGAGTAAGTGAATAAGAGAGGGAGAGAGCGAGACTAAGATTATTTTAACCATGCATGTGATTTAGAAGGTTTCTAAAATGCAAAAACTGTAAGAAATAGCACAACTTGGTATGTTAAACAATATGTGGCTGGTCAACTTACACACAACAACTGTTGTTTGCAGAATGCTGAATAGCCCCAGTCGCAGTTCGAGATATAGACACTTTTAAAACTTTTCCATATTGGCCGAAATACTCCTTTCGCTGAAGAAGCTGGTAGAAACAAGATAAAATAATTAACCACAGGGAAGCGTTGAAATAAGAGAATCTAGAGAATGAGTTTCCACCTGATCACAAAGGAGTAATAAAATATACAATGGTATAAAAAATACTCACATCTTCATCTGCAAGATTAAGAGGTAATCCAATTATATACACTAGATTCCGTTGAATAACTCTAACATTAGTAAGGTGCATCCTCCCTTCAGATGCTTTAGGCTTTGCTTTCTGTGATTTCTGTCTACGCTCTGAAGTCATTCTAGCCACCGCTCTGTGAAGCAAAACGTATATTGCAACCTTAGTGTCATGTCACATACTAGTACACAATAACAAGGAAACTATACAGAAATCATAACAACCTCTCACAGTTAGCTGCCATCCCCACAATTTTTTCTTTGTCATAAGCAGCACGACATGCCGGGCAGCGGCCCTCAGTACCATCCTTCTCAGCCATTTCCATAATGTGGTTCCAGCACCAAACACATATCTGTAAACATAACAAACAAGGTGTAATTACTGAGAGAATTAAGCGCACCCCTTCCCTTGGCAAAAAGGAAGAAAAAAAGAACCAAAAATGCTAGCGCAATAAGCAGAAAAAGAATAAAAAAAGACAAGCGCTCAAACCTCATAACCACAGTTGCATGGCTTCAACTGCTGATCAGTCAAATCCATCTCCTCGGTGCATAGTGGGCATGTCTTCTCTCCCTTGTCACTCATGATTGCCCTAAAAGTTCAGCCATATGAGAAAGACCATATATATAAATGATATTCATTCTTTTAACATGCAACTTTATTTTTCAATCTTCACATACATGAACTTAGTTTTGCCATCAAACAGAGCTAAAAATATCTCAGGAAATCACAAAAATAAGTTTTATCTGTAAACAGCAAAAACTTATTCCATAGCCATTCTCTTCTTTTGAGCAAAGTACACAAAATTTCCATGATACATCAACTGAAACTAAGTTATATGGATTAAGCAATCGCATGAAGAAAAATCAGAACATGACACAAACACACAAAGCTGTGGAAGAGCATAAAAAAAGCAATATCACGTGATTCTGACAGTATAACATAATGCTTAATGGATCACATGTAATTGAAAACAAAAATATCATGAAAACAGAAAATTTAACATCAAGGAAACCTAAAATAAAGAGATAAATTTGCTCATTCACCTTCATTTAGCGAACATTTTGGCAGCAATGACAGTACATTCAGCAGATATTTTTAATGTTTATAAACGAAATAAGCTTCTGATTTAAACTTCCATTTGCATCGTCTAAATCTCACAAGAATCCATCAATAAACTCTAAAATTACTTTTTTTCCAAAATTAAAAAAAAAAAAACTACACTCAGCTATCCATTGACTTCTAAATAAGTGGATAACAGTCAACGACTAGAACATAGATCCAATCAATCTAAAATATAAAACCAAAAAAAAAAAAAAAATCATCCATATAATTAAACACAAAACATTTATTAAAAATAAAACCTGAAAAATCGAAAATCAGAACTCATTTTCAATATCCAAATCCGAAAGAAAATGAAAAAGAGAAAGATAAATTGAGCAAGGACTCGACTGTTTTCCTTTTATTTTCTTGGAGATTGGATGATCTAAAATGCGAATCCGATGAAAAAGGATTAATTTAATTAATTATTAACATTTAATGATGCTGAAGGAGGAACCGAAGTAGAGGTAGCAAGAGACTTACAGTGTGAGAATCGCTAAAAAAGAAAAAGGCGAGAGAAATCTGAGGATTGGATTACAGAATGAGAGAGGAGGAGAGCTTAGCGTTACGTATAAAGGCAAGTCTTCCTTTTTCAAAAAAAAAAAAAATAATAATAATAAAACGGATGGCTTCTGTTGCTGTTGATGGATGGATGGATGCTACTGTTGCTGTTGTTGCGACTGGCGAGTGGCGACTTATTTGTGAGCGTTGAGTTAGTGTTAGCTGTCACTCACCTATTTCAATTGTTTCTGTTATTGCCCTTCAACTTGGCGATATTTTCGAAACTGATTCCCGGTCGGCTCCAATCTTCCCCCCTTTGCTTTTTTGGGCCAAGGAGAGAAGGTACTTTTGGGCTTCCAACCAGTGTGCAATGTGGCCCTTGAAACTAGCCCAAAGAAATAGTCGTTTTCCACTTCACTTGCTTAAGTCCTACTGTCCTAGCGCATCCTCACTCACACTCAGGCTGTGTTTACTTACTGGAGTGGGAGTGTGGAGTGCGGATTCCTTCCACTCCAGTGTTTACTTACCTATTTTAGAGGAGGAGTGGGAGTGAGATTCCGTGGGACCCACCCCTTTTTGGAGTGGGGAGTGGGATTCCCACTCCCATGGGGAGAGGTGGGAGTGGGAATCCACTCCCCCTCTTCCATTTTTACCCACTTTCAAAAAAATAAAAAAATTAAATAATATTTAATAAAATAATATTATATTTATTTAAATCATATTATTATATTATTTTATAAATCATATTAATTAAAAATAATAATTTATATTGAATCTAAGTTAAAATTACTTAAAAATAATATTATTATACTCATAGAGAATTAATAAAATTAGTATGTATTCTTTTTATTTGAAAATATAATGTTATTATATTTATTTAAAAATACTAGTATTATATTTATTTAATATTAATAATTAATAATAATCAATATTTTATTCTAAAAAATTAATTTTATATTATTAATAATAACGTTAATTTGTCTTTGTTCTTAATAATAACTTTTATTTACATAATTAAAATTAATAAAAAATTATTTATACAATTAAGAATAATTTAATTTAATTTAATATTTAATAATATAAAATAAATAATATTATATTTATTTAAATAATATTATTATATTTGAATAATATTATTATATTTATTTTAAAAATAATAATACTATATTTATTTAATAATAATAATTAATAATAAATAGTTTATTTTAAGAAAATATTAATTTTGTACTAAATAATATTATTATATTAATTTAAAATATTAGTATTACATTTATTTATATTAAATAAATATAATACTAATAAATAATTTATTCTAAGAAAATATTAATTTCACACTATGTTAATAGTAAAATATTTCATGTATATTGCCCTTATCAATAATTTTTAATTTATATAATTAAAATTAAAATTAATAAAAAATTATGATGTACATAATTAAGAATATTAATAATTATTATTAATTTACAAATATAATAAAATAAATATTTATTAATTAAATATATTTTCATTAACTTTGTAATTAAAACTATAATTATTTAAATAAGGATAAAATTGTAATTTGAAACTATGTCTCACGTCCAAGTAAGTAACACATAATTGGATTCGATCAAATCCATACTTGGTTTTAATGTAAGTAAACAAGCCTCTCTCACCCCAAATTCCTCACGTCCCAAGATTAAAACTCCTGGGATTAAAACCCAATCCAAAAAGTAAACGCTACATCAATCAAGTAAAGATAGTATTAAGGCGCCTTATTACTGTCTTGAATGCTGAGTAAATTTAACTAGGAAAATTTATTTATCTGGCCATTTTTTTAAGATCATTATCAAAATAACAAATTTCTTACTATAATAACCACTTATATCCATTTTGAAATAAATTAACTTTAAAAGAGCTTGGTTGGCTGCGGGCAATGACTTCATCACCTGCGTTGGTTAATTGCATGTGCATGAGTCGTTGCCGGCGTTGGTTACATGCAATGGAGACCATTTCCTAAGAAAATGGCGACGATGGGGCCCAACACCCATGTTAATGGAGTTCAACGCCCCGATTAGCATGCTTTTTCATTTCTTTCTTGCACATTAAACAACATAAATTGTCAATTTTGTCAAAGTATATCTACAGAATTTTCATGCTATTGTGGCATATTTAATGCAATTCTCTCTTCTCATATCGCAATGAAGCAATCTACGTGAAAAATCTAAAGATGGATTTCAAAAAGAAGAGGTTTTATACAATAAAAACAAATTTTCACTGTTCGCCGCATTTTCCACTCGCATGAATTTTGCCTTCCCAAATTCACAACCCAAAAAAAAAAAAAGAAAAAGAAAAAACTGGTGGGAGTTATCATGCCGCACCGTTGTATTTCCCATAACCCACGTGGACCCTGATAATTGGCCCACCTACAACATTCTAGATGCAGGCCGGTCAGACTATTATTGTTTGATCATTTGTTAAAAGCTCAACGATCATCCCAACCACTAACTCAAGAAGCATAAAATCTAGCGGCATTAAACTGACGCTAGAATCTTCTCGTTCTCGTTCTAAAAGACTAAAGCCAGTAACTGACTGCCCCTTATATGGCCACCCGGTCCAGTTTCTTCCACACAACACCCGCTCTCGTATCTTCAGCTCGTTACAGTTCAGTTCGGTCATAGCATTCGACAGTAACTACTTAACAAGCCTCAAGCTGAGTTCTTCTTTTTTTTTTTTTCATCATGGGAAAGTGTTATCCAAAAGTGAGCGAGGAGTATCAGAAAGCAGTGGAGAAATGCAAGAGGAAACTCAGAGGACTCATTGCTGAGAAACACTGTGCCCCTATCATTCTTCGCTTGGCGTAAGTTTATCTTTAACCTTTCTTAATTAAGATCACTTTCAGTTACCATCGTTGATGCATTATTAATCTGCATGATGATGAGTATTGGATCAAAATCAAGATGTGTGTCTATATATATATATATGTAAGCTTTTGGGTTGCACATATGCAGATGGCACTCAGCAGGTACTTATGACGTGAACTCGAAGACAGGAGGGCCTTTTGGGACGATCAGGCAACCAGATGAGCTTGCTTATGAGGCTAACAATGGTCTCGATATTACTGTCAGGCTTTTGGAGCCCATCAAGCAGCAGTTTCCTATCTTGTCCTACGCTGATTTCTATCAGGTAATTATTATTTATATCCAACTGTTGACTACAGAAAATGATTTGCTTTATGATCACTTTCTATGGATTACTTTGGATTGGTGAATTGACCATGGGTTGTGTTTTATTTTGTTGAAGTTGGCTGGAGTTGTTGCCGTTGAAGTTACCGGAGGGCCTGAAATACCTTTCCACCCTGGAAGACCGGTGAGGGCTTTTTATTTTTTATTCTATTTTTTCTTTTTTCGTATACATGTTCTCTAGCTCCCGAAAAAGGCATTATACAGACTGGATTAAATTAGAATTGATTTCTTGTTGCAAAAGTTCATCTGTAAAAAATAGGTGTGGCTTTTGTACATTCCCAAGATGATGGTGTGTTTTTCCAAAATAAAATTTTGATGATCAGCATCTTGGACTGGCCATCACTCAGAAGGTTTTGTTAGAAGATCATCAATGCATAATTAAATAGATGTGAGTCACTTGCTGGAAACTCAGGGACTTGACGTGTGTGATGTGTATGTCATTCCTATTATGCATAATTTCTATTTATGTTACCGTCACTAGTGTACAATTATGTTGATGTGTATTCATGTGTTTGATTTACAATTAAATGAATGAAAAGAATAATAATAACAATAAACCAAGGCATACTCATTCTGTCGTCCATTTGGATTATATTGAAGCAACAGAGAAAGCAACTAATCTATCCAAATAATATCGCTTGTTGATAGCTAAGCAATTTTAGAATGCAGCTGCAAAGATTGAACTATTGATGCTGAACTGGTATTCTTTATATTAAGTTCTAAACATCTCGTGTTGCATGACAAATCTGATCTGCCCCCAGAAGGCCGCTTGCCAAATGCCACCAAAGGTCAGTTTCAGATAATTTGCTCAGGTTTAAATCATTGTAAATCAGTACAATGTATCTTCCTACAAATTAAGTCACTCACTCCTTTCTTTATCATCACTGCAGGTTCTGACCATCTGAGAGATGTCTTCGGCCACATGGGTCTGAGTGATAAGGATATTGTTGTTTTATCCGGCGGTTATACATTGGTCTGTGAGCTAACATTTCAATAGTTCTATATTCTTCCATGGACTGCTGCTTGTTTATGAAAGCACAATGCAATTTAACATCTTTAGCTTGTTGTACTGACTTGTAATGTTGGTCTCATGGGAATCCTTGTACAGGGTAGGTGCCACAAGGAGCGTTCTGGATTTGAAGGACCCTGGACCAACAATCCACTTATTTTTGACAATTCATATTTTAAGTAAGCACATTTATCATTCTTTGTACTTTCACAAGTTCTTTTTATAAGGTGCCTCATTCAAATTTACATGTCCCAGAGCAAGAGACTGGTGTGAATTATTTCATTATTTTAATTTGATAGGGAACTGCTGAGTGGAGAGAAAGAAGGTCTACTTCAGCTGCCATCAGACAAGGCTCTTCTCGAGGATCCAGTGTTTCGCCCTCTTGTTGAAAAATATGCTGCAGTAAGTATCTGGCCATATTTTTATACTGATTTTATTTATGGAATTGGTTGCAATGACTACGAAACTTACTGTGTTGCGGTGACATTGCTTCAGGATGAGGATGCCTTCTTTGCAGATTACACTGAAGCTCATTTGAAGCTCTCAGAACTCGGGTTAGTCTTCTATGACTTCTCTTCACCTATTGCCTAGTCCTTTAATCGTGCGTGCTTCTACTTGAGTATTGACTTGTGAATTTGTATTTCCTCCTTCAGATTTGCGGATGCTGAGTAATGAATCAAATTATGAAGCAACTGAATGGGGCTATCCGTGTACTTTATTGTGGCTTCTAAAGTCTCAGACTTCTGGTTATGTCCTTCTATTTAAATTGGTTGATGTGATGTAATCAAAATAGTGAAAGCGGTTACATTAGTGTTTGCTGTGTTGCTGTGTGTGTCAAAAACAATGTTCTAGTTTTGTGACTGGAAATAATTTGCAAAACTTTCTGATATATGTTTGTTTATTTGCATGTTTAAGCACACTCTCTGGTTTGGTTCACTTTCATTTTCCTGAAACTGATTCAAGATTTGCATTTTATGATGCTTAATTTCGAAAGGGACACACAATCTAACTTGACAACCAATATTTATTGAAACTCCATTTTAAGTAAACCCTATTAAATAATGCTGAAAAAATCCCTGTTGCTACAAATATTCACTTTAATTTGCAAGTACCATTCTTCTAGACACTAATTTTCTTCACTTTTTCTCTTTCTTTTCTCCTGGAGTCTTGCTATCCTCCAGAGTCTACAGATTTGTTCGTGATAAAAGCTTTGTTACTTGATAAACATTAAATGTTTACTCCTTGTTCCTTGTAATAGTTGTTGCTACCTGCCACTTTCACTTTGTGTTTGCGCCACGACATTTGATCAACATCTCTCTCTATCTCTATGTTTTCCGTGATTTCTTCCTGAAAAAGAATTTTGTGCGAGAACACGTGAGGATTTAGTTAAAACTGAAAGAGTCGTTTTGGTTTTACTTAGTTTATTTTCTGTTTCAATAAATCCTAGTCTTTCGGGATGTTGTTATTTGACTTATTCTTTGTTAAACACGTAGCTAAGATATGGCTAACGTGTCCTATTTGTATGCTTTCTGTTAAGAGTTGTAAATGACTATTAAAAGCTGAGTATCAATAAAAGAAGTCATTCAGTCCATTTTATTAAGCTCTCCTTGCTGCAGTCAATAGATTCTAACAAATTGGCATCAGAGCCAGGTTAGTGACTTGTAAACAAAGGAGAGCTTAAACATAAGAGAGATGTCAAGTGCAAGCGAAGGTTCTTTCGTCCAACCAGTTATTCCACGTTTTGATGGTTATTATGACCATTGGAGTATGCTTATGGAGAACTTCTTAAGGTCCAAGGAATATTGGAGTTTGGTCGAGACAAGATATGAAGACTTGCAAGCAAGTGCAGCTATGACAGAAGCGCAGCAGAAGAAACTCGAAGAGATGAAGCTAAAGGATATGAAAGTCAAGAATTACTTGTTTCAGGCAATAGACAGAATAATTCTTGAGACTATCCTACAGAAGGTCACATCGAAACAAATCTGGGATTCGATGAAAAGGAAGTACGAAGGGAATGCTAGAGTGAAGCGTTCAATCCTTCAAGCTCTGAGAAGGGAATTCGAGACTCTCGAAATGAAGCTAGGTGAAAATATTACTGAATATTTTGGTAGAGTTATGACAGTAAGTAACAAAATGAGATTTCATGGGGAGGAAATGCGTGATGTTACCATTGTTGAGAAAATTCTTAGGTCTTTGACAGACAAATTTAACTATATTGTTTGCTCTATCGAGAAATCTAAGGACACTAATACGCTCACCATAGATGAATTACAGAGTTCATTGATTGTGCATGAGCAGAAGTTTCACAAGAAAAATAGAGAGGAGCAAGCTCTAAAGGTGACCACAGATGAGAGAGGTGGAGCAAAAGGACGTGGCAGAAACAACTATAGAAGAAGGGAAAGAGGCAGAGGGCGTCAACCTTTGATAAAGCCACAGTGGAATGCTATCACTGTCATCAACTCGGCCATTACCGTTATGAATGTCCCACATGGGAGAAGGAGGCAAATTACGTCGAATCGGAGGAGCATGAGGAAATGTTGTTGATGGCTTACGTAGAAGAGCATGAAGAAAAGCATGATGATGTATGGTTTCTAGACTCGGGCTGTTCAAATCATATGTGTGGAAATGCTCTCATGTTCAGTGAATTGGATGAAAGTTTTAGGCAGCAAGTAAAACTCAGGAATAACTCCAGGTTGACAGTAAAAGGAAAAGGATATGTCAGATTACAGTTGAATGGCGTTAATCATGTCATCACAGAAGTCTTCTACGTGCCAGAGTTGAAAAATAATCTTCTTAGTATCGGACAGTTGCAAGAAAAGGGGCTAGCTATTCTAATTCATGGTGGAATATGTAAGATCTACCATCCAGATAGAGGTTTAATCCTTAAAGCTACTATGTCAACAAATAGAATGTTCATCTTGCAAGCCAATACACAAGAGAAGAAGGAGGCATGTTTTCACACAAGTGTACAAGATCTCTCACACTTATGGCATCGCAGATATGGCCATTTAAGCCTTAAAGGTCTCAACACTTTACAAACTAAGAATATGGTACGTGGGTTACCTCATTTTCCTCCTACTACTATGGTGTGTACTGATTGTTTGAACGGGAAGCAACACCGAGACCCCATTCCTAAAAAGAGTACATAGAGGGCAACACAAAAATTACAGCTCATACATGCAAACATCTGCGGTCCAGTGACTCCCACATCAAATGGCAAGAAGAGGTATGCCTTATGCTTTATTGATGACTTTAGTAGAAAAGCTTGGGTTTACTTCTTAGTTGAAAAATCAGAAGCTTTGAATTCATTTAAATGCTTTAAGAAACTTGTTGAGAATGAGACAGGCGTGTATATCAAGTGTTTACGCACTGATAGAGGGGGTGAGTTCAACTCAGAAGAGTTCAATGAGTTCTGCAAACAGTGTGGTATCAAAAGACAGCTTACAAATGCATATACCCCGCAACAGAATGGCATGGCCGAGCGAAAAAACCGAACAATGATGAATATGGTTCGTTCAATGCTCTCAGAAAAGAAAATTCCTAAAACTCTCTGGCATGAGGCAGTGAATTGGACCATATATGTGTTAAACAGAAGTCCTACAGTGGCGGTCAAGAATGTCACTCCTGAAGAAGCATGGTCTGGTGCGAAACCTTCAGTGGAACATTTTAGAGTCTTCGAGTGTGTGGCACATGTTCACGTCCCAGACGCCAAGAGAACTAAGCTAGATTATAAGAGTTTTGAATGTGTGTTTTTGGGATTTAGTGAGGAGACAAAAGGCTACAGGCTATATGATCCCATGGCTAAAAAGGTGGTGACTAGTAGAGATGTAGTGTTTGAGGAAGATAGACAATGGGAGTGGGACATTAGCTATAAGGAACAAGTGTTAGTAGATCTTGAGTGGGGTGATGATAAAAATAACACAGATAATGAGCATGAGGCAGAACGTGATGGAAATCTTGAAATTGCTAGTGAAGGCAATGAAGCTGTGGGAGATGAAAATCATGCAGCCGAGAATATTATACCTAATCCGGTGAATACTGAAGGGTTTGAGGCTAGAGAAAGAAGGGTCAGACAAGCTCCTATTTGGATGAAAGATTATGACAGCCGTAAGGGACTATCCGAGGAAGAAATTGAGCTAAATATAGCTCTTGCAGATCCTATCAACTATAAAGAGGCAGTAAAGAGTTCAAAATGGAGATCGGCAATGGATTCGGAGATTCACTCTATTGAAAAGAATCAGACATGGGAGCTTATTGACTTGCCAATTGGTGCCAAAACCATTGGAGTAAAATGGATTTATAAAACGAAGTTGAACGAACTTGGAGAGGTAGACAAGTACAAGGCTCTGTTGGTAGCAAAAGGGTATTCTCAACAACAAGGGGTAGACTTCACTGAAGTGTTTGCTCCAGTAGCTCGCATGGATACAGTGAGGATGATAGTGGCACTTGCGGCGCAGAGAGGTTGGAAGATTTACCGATTGGATGTAAAATCAACTTTTCTCCATGGTGAACTCAGTGAAGACGTGTATGTAGAGCAACCAAAAGGTTATAAAAAAAAAGGAAGTGAGCATAAGGTGTATAAACTGCATAAAGCTTTATACGGTTTAAAACAAGCGCCACGAGCTTGGTTTAGCTGTATTGAAGCTCATTTCATTAGTGGTGGCTTCCAAAAGTGCCCAAATGAGTAGACATTATTCACCAAGAGAAGCAGTGCAGGTAAAGTGTTGATAGTAAGTATTTATGTGGATGATCTTATTTACACTGGGGATGATGAGAATGTGACATCTGATTTTAAAAATTCTATGATGAAAGTTTTTGATATGACTGATTTGGGGAGGATGAGATTCTTCATTGGCATTGAGGTGTTACAGAGGTCAGATGGCATTTTTATTTGTCAAAAGAGGTATGCTATTGAAGTGTTGAAACGTTTTGGAATGTTTGAAAGCAAGTCAGTAAACAGCCCAATTGTGCCAGGTTTTAAAATGAGTATAGATGATCATGGAGTCACGATGGGCCGAGACTTATTTCAAACAAATGGTGGGCGGTTTGATGTACCTCGCGTGACTCGTCCGGATATAATGTTTAGTATCGGTTTGATCGGCGGTACATGGCTAAACCCAGAAGCTTCACCAAAGCCAAAAGGATTTTGAGATACTTAAAAGGCACAACAAACTATGGGATTTTGTATAAGAAAGGAGAGGAAGAAGAAGAGCTGCTTGCTTTCACGGATAGTGACTATGCAGGTGACATAGATGATCGTAAAAGCACGTCTGGTTATGTGTTCCTTTTAAGCTCAGGTGCAGTATCATGGCTGTCAAAAAAGTAACCCATAGTTACGATGTCAACCAAGCGCGGAATTAAGTGGTTCTTGCTGCGTATGCTGTCAGGCAATATGGATGAAGAGAGTGTTAAAGCAGTTGGGACATGAACAGAAGGGTTGCACAACTATCATGTGCGACAATAGTTCAACGATTAAGCTTTCAAGAAATCCAGTTATGCACGGAAGGAGCAAGCACATTGATGTACGATTTCATTTCTTGAGAGATCTTACAAAAGATGGTGTTGTTGAATTAATTCATTGCGGAACTCAAGAGGAAGTGGCTGATTTGATGACGAAGCCATTAAAGTTAGAAGCATTTCAGAAACTCAGGAAGATGATGGGGGTGTGTGAAGTCACTGGTATAAACTAATGCAGTTTGCAGTTAGTTTAAGCCTTTAAAGGAGGGTATGAAAGAGTCGTTTGGGTTTTACTTAGTTTATTTTCTGTTTCAATAAATCCTAGTCTTTCGGGATGTTGTTATTTGACTTATTCTTTGTTAAACACGTAGCTAAGATATGGCTAACGTGTCCTATTTGTATGCTTTCTGTTAAGAATTGTAAATGAATATTAAAAGCCGAGTATCAATAAAAGAAGTCATTCAGTCCATTTTATTAAGCTCTCCTTGCTGCAGTCAATAGATTCTAACAAAAACTAATATTTTGTCCTTTATTATAAGGGCGTTGTTAAGTTACGCTATAATGTAACTTACATTAACCCAAAAATTCTGATTTATGATTTGTGATTTAAAATATAATTTAATTGATTTTACTTTTAAGTAACTAATTACAACTTAACGGTTGATGTAAGTTACATGAACAAGGTCTTTATTGTAATCACAAGAGGGGAGTTTTGTAAAATTAACGAATGGGTGCTAATAATTCAACAATTCCACTCTTCTTTTTATTTTGTAATTTTGTAGTCCACAAAAGAAGTTGCAACACCAGAATTTTCAAATTTATATTTTATGTGATTGTCAACATTGAAGACAAATTTGGGCTTGGAATTGGCTTTGTTTGGCCAGTTTGCGTTTGGCCATTTTGCAGTGGCCGAAATCCGAAGGTAACTCCGATGGGCTTATGCTGAAAATGAAATGAGATTTAGGGCTCAGTTTTTTTTTTTTTTTTTCGAATTAAAGACTTAATTGGCTTCGTTTTACTAATTTAAGTTACATTAATAATTCAATAAGTGAATGTTTGATAAGTTAATAATCTCATTTAGTTAATAAATTCTTTTTATACCAGGCTAGTGTACTAAAATAATGATGTTTCTATATTTATAAGATAATAATTTTTTTCAAATCCTTCAACAAATATATAAATTAATAATTGGTCAAATAAAAAAATTAATGATAAACAACATATAAAATTCGTATATTAAGGATTTTTTTTTCTTAACGTTTCTCAATTGAACTCTTTAAAATGAGAAGCCATGATTATGATTACTTGAGTCTAAAACTTAAAATAGTGGATTATATATTTAGTTTGTATTCTATGGTCTATGTACTATGTACAATATACTTACATTAATTTATTAATATCATCTATAAATACATGATAATTAAAATGTAATTTTTAGGTTTCTATGTACATGTACTTGTATTTATAACTCATACATGAATCTTAGTAAAAAAATAATGCGTGTACCAAGAAAACTCTTCATATATTAATAAATACTCATTTATCGATAAATTAATAAATTATTCATTTATCGGTAAATAAATAACCTTGCTAAAATAATATTTTTTTTCCTAGTCTCAACAATATTATTTTATAGATTTTTCGGGTATTAAGTCTATTTATTTTTTTAACGTAATAAAAATTTTCAAATTAAATTATTAAGTTATTAAGTCAATTTTCTTAACTTTTTGCATTATCTAAAAAATTTGAATGATATCATTAAAAAACTTTTTCTAAAATATCCTTATCTGATTAGTTAATTTTTATCCTTAACTAAGTAAAATTTAATAATTAGTATTATTACCAATCTCTATAATTTGTGATAATAGAGTGGTAGATTACTATTATTTGTATCCTTTTATTTTCTTTAAATTAGCATTATTTATCTTTATAATTTTTTTATGAATTTTTATATATAAAAACATCATAAAATACAATAAAATCAATTAACATATACTAATTGAAAATATAAAGGAGTGTACTCAATCCATTTATGTTATGATAATATGTTATTTTATTTAAGTTATTTGAGATACTTATTATTTATTTATCAGTTGTAAATTATAAGGGTACAAATGTAAAAATACTAACTTTTAAATTTTTTAAAGTCGTTTTTAGTAACTCAAATAAAAAAAATATATCATTCAAATTTAAATATTTAATTTTATATAAAATTTAGACCAATTCAAAATTATTTAAATTTCAGAAAAAAAAAAACGCCATCACCAAATGTGTCATTAGAACTTTACTAAATGACCAAAAAGTATGAAAAGTTTCAGTTGCTTTGGGGATTCAATAGCATTATCTCAATAGCAATATCCTTCCGTCCGTTTACTGTTATGGTTAATTGGTTAGAAAATCCATTAAAATTAATAAAATATGGTTATTTAACGTGCTTAGATTGTAAGGTACAGTACTCTTAAAGTATCATAGTAACAACTGAATATTAGATCAAATATTAATGGATCTCATGGTGTCTAAAACGGGAGGAGCCATTGGTACCCACCTAAAACTCACATAAGACCCTTCTTTCTTGAATTTATAATTTTAACCCTAATTAAATAAATTTAATAAAACTCTTGAACTACCTTTATCAATGAAATATTCCCGCTGGTGTCGACTGCCCATAACTTGCATGGCTACAAAAAAGAGAATGGCTTCCTTTTTTCCACTGGTTTAACTTGCTTTAAAACAATATATTGATCCTTTTTCTTGAAATAAAAAATAAAATAAAGTGGTGTTTAGTTTGAAGAAAGAGGAGGAGACGAGATGAAAGAAATGGAAGGGAAGGGAGAGAAAGGAGAGGAAGGGAATAAAGAAATTAAATTTTAATGTTTAATTTAACATAAAATTCCATGGGAAAAGGAATTATAATTTTTATTTTTGGACAAATTTATCCTTTACTAGAAATACTACACTATTAATATTAGTAATTAAATATAATTTAATGTCAATACTAAACTTTTATCAACTTATAATCTATTTTTTTTAAATGCCATAATGTTTTAAAAAAATTCATCATGATGATGATGATGATGATGATGATGATGATGATGATGATTATTATTATTATTATTATTATTATTATTATTATTATTATACACACACACCCGCTGCCTATGGTGATGTTTTGGAACATAACCTTTATAAAATTTAAATGCTTCTAAATTTTGACAATAAATAAAAAAAATCAAAATAGCGATATGCAGAAAATGAATATATAAAGACAATAATAAGCAAAAATGAGATATAAATTCCACGAACAATAGTAAGCTTAAAATGAGTGCATCAAAATAATAATAGATCTAACATAAGTCATCAAAATAGTAATAAGCCTAAAATTACTTAAATTCACCACTAAAGAAAAGTTTTCACCCTGCTGCTCGCTCCTCATCACAAAGACTATAAAAAACATTAAGTGTGGTATTA
Organism: Citropsis articulata; assembly: GCA_030449925.1. NCBI lineage: Eukaryota > Viridiplantae > Streptophyta > Magnoliopsida > Sapindales > Rutaceae > Citropsis > Citropsis articulata. The sequence goes on from JASUUH010000079.1 coordinate 535,270, forward strand.
TCATGAGTGATTAAAGTGGTGGCTCTAAGGTATTCTACCATTATAAGAGTACCAATCATCTTCAGCTCATTACTCAATCCTACTTATTTCTCATTAATTTCTTGCCTAGAGCTCAACTCAAGCAACTAGAAATTTACTACCTCTTTATGACTTTACAATTATTTAAAATAATCAATCTTTATGAAAAAGTTTCACATCATGTCAAATATAAGTTCACACTTAAACAAACATTTACATATACTAGTTAAGCTATTAATTACATTATAGCAGAGCACATCATTTTGAACATTTAAATCTCAATCTACTGCCTTTGAGATTATAATATAAATCAGAATTGATCTACCATTCCACCAGTATTTTTTTCTCTAATGACTAAAACATTCCTCATATGACAATATCAAAATGATATTCTCAACTAATAATATGATGCAACAACAGGTTAGCACTTGTAGGACAAATAAGGCCAAAGATAGATGCATGATTAGCACTTACTATTGGATATAATAATATGAATTACACATATAGGCGGAATAATATTAGCATAAGCCCTAGCAAGCAAGCAAAAAGTAAAAAATAAAAAACACCTGAATATAAGCATCCCACATTGCCTTCTCTGCGGTTACAATTTTCTTGTCTAGGTCCCAAGCAAAACCGCTGTAATTCGGTCCAGTTAACATCTCATGTACAGTTTGAAATTTCATCTAGAAAGTCTTTATTTGTGATTCAATATGTGGCTTAGCTTTTATACCAGATCCAGACAATTTTGTGTCCAAAGCAGTATGAAGAATCTTCAAGTAGCCACTTCTAAAATTGTTATAAGAGTAAAATCTCCCATCATGATACGAATCCAGAAGTGACTGTGACATTACTAAAAAATGTTATTACTCCAAAGTATAAAAATGTCTAGTTATAATATAATCCAATGAGTTCGGGGTTGAACCTTGAGAAATTTAATATCTAGTAGTCAATTTAAAATAAAGAAAATTAATTGTGGGAAAAGAAATTATTAGGAATCCATTTAAAAATATGCTAAAGTTACAGGATCCATATTCAAACTATAATTTTAATACTTTTTCATTTTTATATTTTGCCTCACTTTTACCAATTAATTATTATATTATTTAATTCTCAACTAACTATGTGTGTGGATAAATATGGAATCAAATACTTAATGTGCCACAACTAAATTAATGTATCGACATTTTGTCAAAATACCATACAAATCCAAGGAAATTCATAAATTAACATGGCATAAAAATAATCGAAAAAGAATAAAATAGATTTAAAACTCACTTGAGAAAGTAATTAATTTTATGATTTGAAACTTTGAACTTCACCCTTTACCCCATCTTAGTAAAATTAGCCACTTATATTGAAAGAAAATAAAATATTATTTTTATTTGACAAATTTTTGAAATATATTACAAAGAAGTTGACTGCACAACAAAAGAAGAAAAGACACAATTCCTCAACTTCGCTCTCTTGTCTCACTTAGGTTCTCCCTCGCTTAAGCTCATTTGTCTCCTTTTTATAGGCAACGAATGCCTTTAACTTCCCTTATTTTATTATTTATTTATTTATTTTATTATTATTATTTATACTATCACATTTTTAAAAGATGTGATGATCAGGTGGCCAAGATGGCCACTTGACCATTACGAGCATTGTTGCTCTCTCTTTTTTTTTTTTTAATATTTATTTAATTCATCTCCTTAATAATGTATTCCAAATTACTTCAGCAGTCCTTTTTTGTTCTCGTTTTCAATTCTAATTCTATCTTTATTCCTAAAAAATATTTGTAGGATAAAAATTAACATATTATGAATTAATTTAATATAAAAATATATTTGAAGAGTATTAAGATAATTTAAAAATAATGAGCACATTAATCGATATAATAAGTGAAAAATTAATAATTTTATCCTTATTAAATGTATACTTTTTAGTGTCAATCATATTTCATGAGTATGATATCTTCATCTAGGGGTGGGCAAACCCAATCCAACCCAATTGACCTCACCCAACCCAATTTAATTTTGATGGGTTGAATGAATTATTATGGGTTAATTGAGTTAATTTTTTCGAACCAAATCAATAATTGGGTTGGGTTGGGTCAATGATGATGAACCCATATAATCCAACCCAACCTACATAAATAATAATAATAAGAAGAAGAAGATAATTTTCAATTGCAAAATCTTAAAAATTGAAACGACTAATCTATATTTTTATCTTTTTTTATTCTTTTATAAAAGAGATTATTTTGTTCTTATATCTACTGCTCTAAACTCTAATTCTAAAACTAAAATCATTATCTAAAATCTCAATTCTCAATCAATTAAGGTACTTTTCTGTTTTGTTCATTCTATATTCTTTTAGTTTTATTTATCAAATGCTAGATAGGGAATAGAATTTTCATAATATAATATTTTTATATTTAATTTTAATAAGTTTTATTTCAACTTTCTTATCTTTTTCTTTATTTAATTTTTAATATTAATTTAACTTTAAATCTTCAACTCAATAAACCCAATCCAATAATTTAAGGGTTGGATTGAATTGAGTCGAACATGTTTATTTAATTGGGTTAAGTTGAGTTTATCTCAACCCATTCAATAATGAGTTGGATTGAGTTTTCGCAAATTCTATCCAACCCAACCCATACCCACCCCTATCTTCATCTTTGCTCCAAAATCAAGATTTTGGAGCTTGTGGTGCTTGTCGATCCATTTAGCTATTGAACAAAAATTAAACATTAACTAGAAAACCAAATCATGTATCTAAAGACTCAAGAAGTTACAATAATTTGTCACTCACAAAGCTAAACCATCAAAACTAGTAGCTTAAGCAAATCTCAATTAAGGCAAAACATACAAAAATAAAATTTAACAATAAACAACACCAAATCTCAATTGAGGCAAAACAGAAACAGAGCTGTAGACAAAGCGAACACTCCTATAGAGTTGAAAATCTGAATAAAACATATTTTTCAAGTGACATGACTCAGTTTAAAGGCAAAACAGAACAGTAGTAAACTTATAGGGATTGAAAACTTCAAACAGAAGCAAAAAAAGTTAAAAATAAAAGTCGAAGACAAATCCACAACGAGAATTCTAAAAATCATTATAGGAGTAGGGCAGCACAATGAAATGGACCATGAGGCTCCATAAGCATGTCATATAGCATGTTGAGTAAATTAACAAATAGAAATTGAATTAATTTCAAAAATTCAATATGATGAAAAACAAATTACTTGATTTATCATATGAAAAGTACATCGTTATGTTTAAGCAGATGAAAGGATTTGAGAAGTCAATATACAAAAGGGCAAGTGGAAAAAGGCCAGTGCAATAATAGAATTGGTACTATAGGCTTGGCACAACTAAGAATCATACATATCAAAATACGTTTGAGAAGGATAAAAGTTATTAAAAGATTCTAGTTCATAGAAAATCAAAGGCAAAACTAATATATTAAGTATGCAAGGAAACTTACAAGGTAAAAAAAGTGTAATAGACCCTTCTAGATTTTCCAATCAATTGGATTTATAATAGTTGCTTCAAGTTTAAGCAAAACCTCATCCTTGTTTGGGGTAGGAACCAACAATTACCAATTTTATATCGCTAATTTAGATATATAAAAATATATATGAAACTAAAGCAAATCTAATTTTTTAGGGGCACAGGTTGCAAATTCATTTGATAACAATAATAATGCATTCTCCAACACCACCAAAACAAATTTAAAATTGAAGTAAATCCAATGTTTTAGGGGCAAATGTTACATATTTATTTGATAACAATAATAATAAATTCACCAATATTCGTTAAAGTCAACAGACTTACCTATAAAAAAAATTGAGACCGAAGCAAATCTAATTTTTTTAAACAATTTCAAAAGTTACCCAAATAAAACAAAATCCTCAAATTTAAAAACATGAATAGTACATCTACAATTAATTGATTAAAACAAATTTTTTCAAGGAGTCTTCATGTGCTCTGCCTACTTACTCTTCATTGATTATACATTTATTGTGCTAAATGTGTCTATGTATTCCTCTCTTCTGAGGTTTCTATACTAGTTATCGTGCTACCTCAAAGTGATTCCACCTCATCTACAATATCAAATGTTTCCTCAAAAGGATCACATGGCATCTCGCTCCTAATGAAATTATGTAGTAAGCAACAAATCATATAATCCTATTCTATGTCTTGATAGGATAGAATGAGGGACTTCTTAGAATTGCCCGCCAATTTTCAAGAACACCAAAACATCTCTCAATAACATTCCTAGCAGCTGAATGCTTCATGTCAAAAAACTCTTGTGGATTAGTTGATTGATAGTTTCCCTTCTAATCATTAAAGTGGTAACATTGTCCATGATAAGGAGCAGGAAATCCCCGATAATTAGCATATCCAACATCTACTAAATAATAGTAACTATATCATAAATAAATATTTAGATTTCAATTAATAAAAGTTGATACTTTAGAATTTATTTATTTCTTGTATATGACTTACCATTTGGGACATTTAAACCATTTGTTTTACATATTACATCATGAAGAATCCTGCCATCGGCTGCTGACCCTTCCAACCAGTTAAAACATAAATGAATTGCATGTATTGGGAGCATACTCCCAAAACATTAGTGGTAATCTCTCCCTTCCGATTTTGATACCTAAGTTTATCCACTGCAAGCACCCTCATCCTAATGTATGTACCATCTAATGCTCTTAAATATCCTCAATGTAGGAAAAAAATAATAGTAATTAGTGACCACCAAATTTTGATATAATAACAACATATAATCATAATAAAATGGTTAAGAGAAGTACCTTGAATCATTTCCATCTCTCATTAGTGGAGTTTTCAAGAACTGGATTAGGTTGTTTCAATAACTCTCTATGAAGCCATAGAATAGAATACAAAATATCATGAAAGTACTTGCTAACAGACTGCCCCGACCTCATAAATTTAAATGTAATCACTTAATTTTTTACATGATGTGCTGTTATGTGTAAAAACATAACTACGTTTTTATCTAGAGTGGCGCTATTGGCACCCCAGTATTTTTCTTATAAAACCCCTCTTGTTATACATTTACAATTTTATCCCTTATATCTTGAATTGTATTAGTTGTAAAATCTTATCTTATTAAATCCATTTATGATTTTTCTCACTGACCCTTTCTCTACTAAAGCTCTTAAAAGTTACAATTTTTTTTTTGGAAAAAAACTTAACAATTTATTTTTGTAGGAAAGATAATTTTATAAAATTTTCATAAATTACTAATGTTATTAGAATGCTAGGAGATAAATAAACCTTGTGTGTATTTAATATATATTTATTTTGAAATAGAATGTCATAAATTGAAAAGTAAAAACTGTAACAAATAGAAACCTCATAATAAATTAAGCGCATAGGATACAAAATATTGGGTTGTTATTAACAGCCTTTCCTACAAAAAGAAGAAACTTGAAGTGAGAGAGGTTGAAGAGTGATAACTAAAAGGAGATTGAAATTATTTGCAAAAAAATGACAGATAAAGGTTATTTTAGGAATTGAGGAGGAAATAAACAGAAAAGGGGTTTTAAAAAGATATTAGAAGGGTGCCGATAGCTCCACTCTTTTATCTACTAAAAACTGTCTTGAAGGTTTTAACCCCCTCAACTGTTTTAAGCCTTGCGCATAAATATGCAAAAGCACACTTATCTATTCTAAGGTGGGCTATGCAAGTTGCAAGACTCATAAGCTAATTGATGAATAATTTTCCAATTTACAAAACAAGTCATGCACGTACATGTCACATCTTAAGGATTTTTTTCTCATTTTTTTCTTCATAAACTTCAAGGAATAAAAATAGACTCGCATGGTAAATAAACAACGGATAAAAAGCCCAACCAATTCTTCTTTCTCATATTATCTATTTTAGCTAAACTTAAGTCATCCGTGACTGGACAAAGAATTATCCATGTCTTAATTTTTTTTTTAAAAAAAGGCCATACATATGTACTCAATGGTGCCACTTACTTGGAGTGGTGCTTAATCGCGCCCTCCATCTTGGAGGCGATTCAACCCATACAAACACATTGTGGGGGTATTTTTTTCTTCAATTATATTGAGTGAAGATAGTCTTCTCCCTTACCCATGAGTGAGTGGAGTGGACATTCCTCGAATATTAATGAGGGTTAAAAATCTGAGCAGAGCTCCATTAGCATCAATATTGTAGTTGGTCTCAGTAATAGTTTGATTTGTAAATATCAGTTATAGTCTCATGTAATATGAGTTGTAATTTGAGTAATAGTCTCATGTAGTAAAAAAAAATAATAATAATAAGGTTAAAAGTTGCAGGATATGCATGATAATTGTAAAAGTTTACTTGAACAGGGGAAAAGCAATTAAAAAAAGCAAAGGAACTAAGTAAAAAATTAATTTAGTATTAAAGATGTCACAACTGAAATGCCCACTAACTTCTAAAAGTAAATGGGATCTTTACAAAAGTGGCTTTATTATTTTTATGAGTTTCAGAAATAATCATATCAACTTGAAATACAAGTGTGCAACCCAAGAGGGGGGGTGAATTGGTGTTTTAAAAATTATCCTAATCAAATCACAAAACAATCCACAACAATCAAAATCTAATGCCTTAACAAATTCGAAAACAATAAGTTTAATAAAAGCACAATAATAAATGAGTAAGAGAGGAGAAAGCAAACTCAAGGATTTTTACGTGGTTCGGCTATCCCCGCCTACGTCCACGCCTCCAAGCACACCGGGCTTGAGGATTTCACTATCCAAGCCTTTCCAAGGCTTCAAATGTTTACAATTGACTTCAAGGTGTCAATGAACCTTTACAACAAAGAGATTATCTCTCAATCTCTTCACTCAAGTGTATCACACACTTAATCACTCACAAATTTGATGAGGAATTGAAAATTACAATAAAAACTCTCTTGAAGAGTAGATGAACAAATTTAAGAACAAAGCTCACTCAAAGATTTATGATTCACAAATTGAGAGCTCAAGATATGTTGTATGCCTTTTGTTGGTGCTAGAGCTTGAAAATGAGTTGGATTTGAGTTTTTATAGTTGGAGCTCAAAACTAGCCGTTATGCATAATTCTTGAAACGGATCGCGTTAACCGTTAACGGTTAACCGTTGTGCTAGTCAAAGTTACCGTTTGAGCTGAATTTCAAATAAGCGTTCGCCGATTTCGAAACGGTGAAGGGGTAATTTCAGACCTGCAAAATAATTTGGCTTAACCGTTTACTAAACGGTTCAAGGTTAACAATCTGAAATAAACGGTGAACCGTTTTCCGTAAACGCAGTGAAGGGGTAATTTCCGAAACTTGCAAAATAATTTGGCTTAACCGTTCTTACTAAACGCAGTTCAAGGTTAACAATCTGAAATAAACGGTGAACTGCTTTTCCGTAAACGGTGAAGGTAATTTTAAACTTGCAAAATAAATTTGGCTTAACCGTTCTTACTAAACGGTTCAAGGTTAACAACTGAAATAAACGGTGAACCGCTTTTCAGTAAACGGTGAAGGGGTAATTTCCAGAAACTTGCAAAATAAATTTGGCTTAACCGTGTTTACTAAACGGTTCAAGGTTAGCAATCTGAAATAAACGGTGAACCGTTTTCCGTAAACGGTGAAGGGTAATTTCAGAGACTGCTACAGTGAACTATTTACCAAAAATTACAGTTTTACCCCAAAACTTTCTATAACTGTACTATGGCCCAAAATGTTACAAAACTTTATAAATATGTCCAATTTTAGAATTTCTAAATAATACTCATTAATCCCACAAATTTCTAAAATTATAAAATGGTCCAAAATATTAAAATATTTTCAAATAAGTCATTCTCCATAATTTCAAACAATACTTGTTGATTTTCAATTTTTCAAAACACTTTTAATTAAACCATAAACTTGAAAAATAATCAATTTCATAAAATCATTTTTCTATTAAATATAAAACCTTTATAATGTGAAAATAATGATTTATTTTAAAATGTATAAAAAAATAATTTAACATTTTAAAAACTTAATCATTCTTAATCTTATTTGTTATCATCAAAATCAATAATATGTAAACATATATGTTAACAATCTCCCTTTTGATGATGACAAATCTTTCATGGTTTTAAAGAATGATTCAAAATTAATCTTGTTTGTTATCATCAAAATCAATATTATGAAAACATAAATGTTAACATTCTCCTTTTGATGATGACAAACATTTCATGTATTTAAAGAATGATTGCATAATTACTCCCCTAAATGCTTCTCTTACAATTTAGGTAAATTAACAAATTTAAATACATGTATTCTTCTCCCCCTCATCATCAAAAAGAAAACTTAATGGAAAAGAAAAAAAATAGCAAAATTTTGTATAAGTTTAAAACAAGTATTTTTCTTCCCCTTCAACATACAAAAGAAAACTTAAAGGAAAGAAAAGATGAGTAAATTTATTACCCATGTTGTCCAAGTAGAAATTTTGATAGAATCTCCCCCTAACAACAAGCATCACCTCAAATACAACATTTAGTAATATCACTCTCAAAATATCATCATCACATAATTCATCAACCATAAAATAATCATGAATGATGATTCCATCAATTATGAAATCAACAACTCAAAACATAAAATCATCATATAAAAGCCATATAATCAAAACATCACCATATCTTAAAATCATCACCATAAGCACATATTAATTATCAAATGAATACTCAAAACGCATATTATTCTCCCCCTTTTGATATCATCAAAATGGTATATTACTATGTCTCCCCCTTTGGATAACAAAAATATTCAAAATGCATATTATCCAAAATAGAACAAGTAATAAGCTAAGCAAGGGAATGCAAGAGTCATAAGAGCATAATGTCAACAATCCAAGCTCTATAAATAATAACAAGACAACTAAACTCATCAAAGATTTAATGTGACATTTCAATAAAATTTAAAAAAATCTCATATGCTTAAGATTTCAAAGTAAATGTATTTCTCCCTTACAAATAATATCTCCCTTTTTATCATCAAAGAGAATAAAAACTCCCCCTATCAATCATCAAAAGCTCAAGATAGGCATATTAGCTCAAAATTATCCAAAACATAAGTAAAGACATAACCAACAATCATATGTTATCTAAAATAGACACATAATTCAAAGATATGAAAAAGATGCATAAGCATCCATATAATAGAAATATAAAATGAAAAATCATAAAGTGGGAATTGTTGGTGTGTCTACATACAAGCATAAGAGACTACTTGTGAGTTTGGTGATGAAAATGGATTTTGAAGATGACTTTGAAAACAAGAAATCATGAGGAATAATTTTTGTGAATCGATTTGAATAGAAAACAAATGGAAATGATGAATTTTGGAGTGAAAAAGAATGAAGGAAGAAATAGTTTTAGAGAGGGAAACACATCCGGTTTCAAAACGCAAGAAGATGAACAACACTCTATCTTTCACGAATCCGCTAATCAATTGTGCCAACCGCTAATCGGTTGAAGGCAGCAAGCATCTATCTTGAATTGCCTTACCGGTTATCATAACCGGTTATCCGTTTTTGCCCAGAAAAATTCAAACACACAAAATTATCATAAAAATGGATCAATTAAAAAAAAACATTTTGTGATTCAAAACTTTTCAATAAGCCAATTAGTGCATGAACCATAAATGCATACATTCATCAATCATAGATTGCATATGATCAAACTTTATCAAATCCATGTAATCATAAAAACATATCCTTTATCTCAAATCTTAAGCTCATCAAAATCAACATAGCTATTTAGAAAAGCCATCATTATGAACAAGTGATCAAATCCATTATTACAAATGCTCACATAGGCCAATTCAATGAATGATGATATAACACAATTAATAGCACATGAATTCACACATACATAAGAGATGGACAATGATGATAGACAATTAAGAAGATGAAATCAAAAACCATACAATCATCAAAATCAAACAAAGGCATCATGATACATTACTCAATGTTATACACAATAATAATTCCATCATGTAAACATACAAGCATGCATTCACAAATTCAAGCTATTATCCATCTATCATGATCCATTCAACAAGATAAATATGGCAAGAATTGTTACCAAAATAATTAAGTCATCTTGCCTCATCTTTTTCTCCTAGATCATGATCAAGTGATTGTCCTCACAAGCTTCATCAAGGAACTCTCCACCATTCCTTGATTGTGGTACCTACAAAGAAAACATTCACGTTGTGCCCTTTGGTACCCAAATACCCTTGGGTCCTTGAGTGTTAGCGATAGTTCCTTTGGAACCCAAATACATCTTGCTCCATAATATGCATTTCTTTTAACATGGCATTTATAACTCATATGACCATTTCCATTACAATAATTACAAACAATCTTATGATCACATGTGGAGGTAGCCTTAACAAAATAATTCTTATAATATTTTTGTTTCAAGTTAGGCTTATATCCAAGTCCTCCTTTATCAAATACACATTTTGAGAGTTGAGTAATTTTCAAGTTCTTTTGACCATTTGTGAATTTTAAAACAATCTCATTTAACTCATTGTTCTTCTTCTTAAGCACTTCATTTTCATTCATTAATTCATCAACATGTGATTTCTCAAGCTCATATGAAGTACTTTGTTTACATGTAAATGATGCAACTTTATCATGCAACATTTTATTATCTAATTCTAGTCCTTTAATCATTTCATTTAATGAATCATTGCATTTTTGTAAAGCATCATTTTCATTTTTCAAGTTATCTACATGTGATTCTAGATGCTTGTATGAAGTGCTAGATTTCTCATTTGATAGTGCAACTCTATCATGCAACGCTTTATTCTCTAATTCTAAGCATGTAATCTTTGCACTTAAAGATTCATTTTTATTTGTGAGCTCGATAATTTTTCTTTTAAGACATGCATTCTTTTTACCAATTTTCATTAACTCATCATGCAATTCTTTAAAAGCATCATGCAATTCATCATAGGTAGGATCACTTACCTCATCAAGCTCATCATCCGATTCATCTCCAATTGCCATAAGTGCCAAATTTGACACTTCATGAGATTCCTCCTCATTTGTCGTCTCCTCATACATGAGTTCAAGTTTTCTCCATATTTCATAAGCATTAGAACAACTTGAAACTTTATAAAATTCATTTTTATCTAAGGCACAAAATAAAGCATTCATAGCTTTGGAATTTAAAGACATCATTTTTCTATCTAAATCACTTAAGGCATTATTCCTAGGAATGAATGAGTCATCACAAACTATTTCCCATATTTCATAGTTTAAGGCTTGTAAAAATACTCTCATCCTAGTTTTCCAATACGGGTAATCATTTCCATCAAAATATGGAGGTCTAATGGTGGATTGGCCTTCCATGAATGTTGAGCTAATTTGAGTTGCGATTGATCTTTAACTCTACAGGCGGTTAAGTCTATACAAGAGCACCTCGCTCACGATACCAATTGAAATACAAGTGTGCAACCCAAGAGGGGGTGAATTGGTGTTTTAAAATTATCCTAATCAAATCACAAAACAATCCACAACAATCAAAATCTAATGCCTTAACAAATTCGAAAACAATAAGTTTAATAAAAGCACAATAATAAATGAGTAAGAGGAGAAAGCAAACTCAAGGATTTTTACGTGGTTCGCTATCCCTTTCACGTCCACGCCTCCAAGCACCGGGCTTGAGGATTTCACTATCCAAGCCTTTCCAAGGCTTCAAATGTTTACAATTGACTTCAAGGTGTCAATGAACCTTTACAACAAAGAGATTATCTCTCAATCTCTTCACTCAAGTGTATCACACACTTAATCACTCCACAAATTTGATGAGGAATTGAAAATTACAATAAAACTCTCTTGAAGAGTAGATGAACAAATTTAAGAACAAAGCTCACTCAAAGATTTATGATTCACAAATTGAGAGCTCAAGATATGTTGTATGCCTTTTGTTGGTGCGTCGAGAGCTTGAAAATGAGTTGGATTTGAGTTTTTATAGTTGGAGCTCAAAAACTAGCCGTTATGCATAATTCTTGAAACGGATCGCTTAACCGTTAACGGTTAACCGTTTATGCTAGTCAAGTTACCGTTTGGTGAATTTCAAATAAGCGGTTCGCCGTTTTCGATGGCGGTGAAGGGTAATTTCGAGACCTGCAAAATAAATTTGGCTTAACCGTTCTTACTAAGCGGTTCAAGGTTAACAATCTGAAATAAGCGGTGAAGCGTTTTCCGTAAGCAGTGAAGGGTAATTTCGAGACACGCAAAATAAATTTGGCTTAACCGTTCTTACTAAACGGTTCAAGGTTAACAATCTGAAATAAAGCGGTGAACCGTTTTCCGTAAGCAGTGAAGGGTAATTTCGAAACTTGCAAAATAAATTTGGCTTAACCGTTTTACTAAAGCGGTTCAAGGTTAACAATCTGAAATAAGCGGTGAACCGTTTTAATAAGCAGTGAAGGGTAATTTCGAAACTTGCAAAATAAATTTGGCTTAACCGTTCTTACTAAGCGGTTCAAGGTTAACAATGAAATAAACGGTGAACGCGTTTTCCGTAAACAGTGAAGGGTAATTTCAGAAACTTGCAAAATAAATTTGGCTTAACCGTGTTTACTAAAGCGGTTCAAGGTTAGCAATCTGAAATAAACGGTGAACCGTTTTCCGTAAACGGTGAAGGGGTAATTTCCAGAGACTGCTATAGTGAACTATTTACCAAAAATTGCAGCTTTGCCCCAAAACTTTATATATTTGTACTATGACCCAAAACGTTATAAAACTTTACAAAAAGGTCCAAATTCAGAATTTCTAAATAATACTTTGTGAATCTCAAAACTTTCTGAAATTATGAAATGGTCCAAAATACTATAATACTTTTTAAATAAGTCCTTCTCCATAATTTCAAACAATACTTATTGATTTTCAAGTTTTCAAAACACTTTCAATTAAACCATAAACTTGAAAAAATAATCAATTTCATAAAATCATTTTTCCATTAAATATAAAACATTTAAAATGTGAAAATAATGATTTGTATATAAAAAATAATTTAAGCTTTTAAAAACTTAATCATTCTTAATCTTATTTGTTATCATCAAAATCAACAATATGTAAACATATATGTTAACACAACTTTTTTCTATCATCATTAGTCAATTTATGGGTGTTTGGACTAAAATATCCTTGACTATTTTAATATTATTATTGATTTAATTTCACTATAGTCCCTGTATTGATTTATATTGTCTTTATTAATGATTATTTCTTCTATTATCATATCTACACCTATTTTTCATTTTTTCAAATATCTTTTTTATTCTGTGATATAGATATAAATGTTGGTCTAATTCATACAAATCAATAAATTCTCCATATATATGTTCTCCCATATTTATTAAATTTATTCTTTCATGTTCTACTATATCAATCTTTTGATTTAAAAGATTTATGTATATATCTATTCTATTTTCCCAACCTAAAAGCATTTGGTCTATACATGAATTTAATTCTTGTATTCTGTCTAAAGCTTGTTCTACTAAAAGCTGTTGGTGATTCATTATATTCGGTATTTTAAAAGTTTATAGAATTAACTATAAATCTTTATTTTTATTGTTTATAATGTTCATTTTATAATCTTATCTGGCTCTGATACCATTCTTTGGCGGCGTAGCCTTTAAACAAATTTAAACAAATTTTTAAACAAATATTAATACTAAAAAATTAAGGATTTTACAAATTTAAATTGGAATTTATTATTGTAGCCTTTATTTGACATATTGCATATATTTTGACATATTTTAACATATTTTGACATATCTGAATTGCCTTTGTTTGACATATTTATCTAAAAGTTTAATTTTATTTAGATATTAATTGTTATTAAATATATTAAAGTTTTCATATATACTCATTATATCTTCTATCTCTTTTTCTACAAAACTTTGGACTATTAGACTTTTCAAATTATCCCATTCTATTTTTTGTATAATTTCTCTTCTTATTTCAGGTGGTAAATTTGTATTTATAACTGCTTTTAACTCTTCTTTATTTATTAAATTCTTTGTTTCAAATAATATACTGTTATATAAGTATGTTCTGCATTTGAATCATACCATTAAATTTTTATTATAAATAATTTTGTTTCATTTGTTTAACCATTTTAATTTTGTCATACCCATCTGTTTACATAGTTTTTCATGATATTCTTCCATGATTGATCAAGTACGTGAATTGTTTACCAGAGATACATAGGGTACTACTGTCCATTCGGAATCAGCTACCCAATTTACGTCACTGGTTTTCATCGATATACTTTTGATCAATCAACATTTAGAATATATATATTAAATTCTAAAGTTTGTTTTATTTGACTTAAGGTTCTTCTTTCCATTATTAGTTGTACCTGGTTGACAAATCTTTGATCTATGTTTGTTGGATCTAGAAACCAACATAGAGTTTGTATTTTATCATCTAGCCTATTTACGATTTCTCTTAATTGAGTTATATTTTCAAAATTTATATTTTCTACAGATCTGATAATATTATTTGCTTGCTCCATATAAAATAATTCTCCTTCTCAGTAAAACAATAATCATCAACAAACTCCCACCAAAAGATATAGATTAGGAATTATTACCCTCAAATCTTATGGAACTTCTCCAGATCTAGCTCCTTATCTTGTTGACTGGTCACCTTTTCCCTGTGGCACGCCTCACGCCTTCACGGCTTAATGGCTCAAGATCTTGGAGTTTTGATCTTTAAAAATTATAGTTGATTTTTTAGGTTTCCTTTTCTATTCTTTAGGGTGAGTTGTTTTTTATCTTTGTTTTACGATTTGGAGAGAAGTGTTTTAGTTATACAGAGGCATTTTCAAAGAGTTGTTTGAATGATAGGGCTCTCAGAAGTTCTTAGACGTTTTTTGATGTTTTCTAAACGTTCTGAGTGTTTCTCTCTTTCTCTTTCATTTATATAGAAAGTTTACATAATTATTGCTACTGACGTAAGTGCTTACATAAGGGTTACATTATTGTTGTTACTGACGTAAGTGCTTACGACAGACATGCCAAGTGCTCCATTTTTTCACATGCTATACGTCGTCTTGTCGGCCCTACATGGAATGTGATGTCCATCTATGTCACTGATGAAGCTGGCAAGCACTCCTGATCTGCCAACACCAGTGCCAGGTGTACACAGGATAAAGTTGTCTTGTTGTAGGAGAACTTTATACCCTCGTTCATATAAGTTGGATGCGATTGACTTTATAACAGTGACTCCAGCTGCTCTTCTATAGCTGGCCCAGTCTCTACTGAAAATAGGTTCCTTGAGTCTACTTTGGCCTACTTCCAAGTTGAAGCTGTTTGTGACTATGTTGAGGCTGATGAGGTGTATAGCTTCATATTCTACTTCATCGTCATATTCAGGGCTGATAGTGTAGAACTTTAAACAAACATGTTTCTTTTGGCCATACTGGCTTATTTTGCTTACAAGAACTGGATCAAAATTAAATAATTCTCCTAGACTGACATCAGGATATATAAGATCTAGATACCCATAATCTGCTAATTTTTTAACAAATTCGGGATCAGATCCTTTGATACATACGACTCTTGGGTATGCAGATTTACCATTACTTCGAAAACAGTTTTCTGAATATTCAGTTCTACTATAGATGTATTCAGAAAAACTCCTATATTCTTTTTCTTTTGGTGAAAGGTTTACTACCTCGACCCCACCAATGTTTATCCTTTTTACTGCAGCCACAACATGATCTTTTGGGGGCTGTTTATTGGGATTTACTGTAATTACTTTTTTATGGGATGGGATTTCTACATAATCCTCATCACAGATAGATTTACCGTGTGGTTTGGGTCCACCACTGCTTCCACTTAAGGAATTTACATCGAGTTCTTGTTGCCCACTCGAAGTTCTTGATTGCCCATTTAAGGGATTTACTTTTTTATTTTCTTCGAATTCCTCTCTCAGATGTTTTATAGAGAGTCGAAGATTATTGACAAAATTGCCAAGAATGTTGACAACTTCTTAAAGATCTACGAGATCTGTTTCCAAATCTGCAATTCTTTTTTCCATGCTTACTCTGCAAATTCTACGTTTCTACTGAGAAAATCAGCTAAAAAATTGTTAGCTCCTTTTATATGAATAATTTTGAAATTATAATGAGATAAATATGCTTGCCATCTATGCAATCTTCTATACTGTGGTTCATTAGGTAGATTTTTACAAATTAAAGAATTAACCTGAGTATTATCTGTTTCTATTATAAATTTCTTTTGTAATAAAAATAAAGAAAATTTCTTTATTCCTTTGTAAATAGCCAATAATTCTTTTTCATGGACTGGATAATTTACTTGAGCTTTATCAAATGTTCCACTAGTGTATCTGCATATTTCATTTAAATCGGTTTTAAGTATTGCCCCCCAATGTAGATCAGAAGCATCAGTTTGTAAAATTAAATTATCAGTTTCATTTGGTAACCTTAATTCTGGTAAATTTCTACAATGTTTTTTAAGTTCTATTCCAGCTTCTGTATGTTCTTCACTCCATCCTTTTGTATTATTTTTTCGTAATAATTTTTGGAGTATATTTCTTTTCTTAGATAAGTTTTCTATAAATCCTTCTGCATAATTTAAACATCCTAGAAATTTTTGGATTTGCTGTTTATTTTCTAATTTGTCTGGAAAATCTACTATTTTTCTTGCTATATGGCTTTGTAATTTTATTCCATTTTTATCTAGAACCATTCCTAAAAATTCTATTTTCTTATGTTCTATTAGTGCTTTTTTTTTCTGATAGGACTATTCCTTCTTTTATACATTTGTTGACAAAGTCTTTTAAGTGTATTCTATGTTTTTCTAATGTTTCAGAAGCTATTAATATATCATCTACATATACTATGATATGATTATTTTCTTTGAATATGTTATCCATTTTTCTTTGAAATATTTGTGGTGCATTTTTTAAACCAAATGGCATTACTAACCATTCATATTGTCCTTGGGGTGTACTAAAAGCTGTATATTGTATACTGTCTTTTTCCATTTTTATTTGCCAAAATCCTGATTTACAGTCAAATTTAGAGTAATAATTTTTTCCTTTTACCAAATTTATTAATACTTCTTTATTTGGCAAGAAGTATCCATCAAATTTTGTGTATTTGTTTAATTCTTTATAATTTATTACCATTCTAGCTTTACCTCTTATTTGTTCAGCTCTTTTTCTAACCATAAAAGCTGGACTATTATGGGGGCTATTACTATATTGAATAAGATTCAAACCTAATAATTCTTTTAGTTGGATTTTAAATTCTTCTTTATCTTCCATTGTGTACATCATTGGTTTTACCCTGATTATTTTATTTTCTAATAATTCTATTTTGGCTTTAGGATGGTTTGGTTTCCATAAAGCTAAAGGATTTTCATTATATACTTGTTTTAATTGTTGTTTTATCGTTTCTAATTTTATGTTGTATATTTGTCCTTTCTGTATTAAATAATGTTTTTCATATGATAGAATATCACCACGCTGGGCTGGTTGTACTCTGAAGGGTCTAAATTCTCTAGGGATACGAAGAATATGATTGCATGGGGTTTTTAAAGTAATTAAAAACATAGTTTGTTGATAATATTGAAATTGTTGTAGAAAGTCATTTCCTAGGAGTATATCACAATCCATGTTATTATATTGATATATGTATTTTACAGAGATGTTTTTACTTCCTAATAATAGTTCATAATTTGTGACTAGATTATTAACTTGATGTTTATCTCCTGTAATGCCAGTAATTTTTATATTTCCATCTGGCTTCCATTTATGAGATAAGAATGTTTTCATTATTGTAATTTCACTTCCAGTATCTATTAAAGCACATGTATGTATGTCTTTTTCTATAGTGTGTACTTGAATATATACCGATAAAGGGTATTTAAGGTATGCTTTATTTAACATTTTTGACAGAATATTTCATGCTCATTTACTTGCATAGTTATTCCATGTTTTTCTATTTTATGATATTCTAATCCTTCTAGAAAACTATTTCCTAAAAGGATATGATTATTATTATTCATATTAGAATCTATAAAATAAGTTACTATAATCCTTGTACTTTCAATTATAATTGGTACTTTTACTTCTTGTTTACATATATGTTTATTCCCATTAAAATCTATATATTCATATGCTGGATCTTTTTCTTTTATTATTAATCCATTATTTTTGATAGGGTTCATATGATTATGGGATGCACCTGTGTCTATAGTTATATAAGATCCTCTTATATAATCTAGGCCATTAAAGTATTGCCCTATTATTTTCATTACTTTAGCTGTTGGTTTAGCTATTAATTGATTATTTTCTGAATAACTTTTTCTTGATGAATTTCCTCTAAGTAGGGTTTTACCTGAAAAACTAATTGGAATAATTGATGTTTCTTGAGTTTCTGAATTTATTATTTCTTTCTCATCATCAATACTTAGTCTATAATTTACTGGTATTTTAATTTCTGATTTAATGGGTTCTATGAGTGTAGTTATTTCTTCACATTTTTTGTTTATTTCTATTAATGGTTTATCATTGTATATTTCTCCATAATTTGAATTACAGAAACTATATAAGGCTGAATAATGGAAGGTCATTAATCTATTTCCTTCTTTCATTAAATTATTTTTTAATAATTTAAAATGTAAACTTAATGTTTCATTAATATTTTTATCTTTTATGTGTACACAATATCTAGGATAACATGTAAATATTAATTTTGTATAGCATAAATTTCCTTCTATTGTTCCTAAATGTCCTATCATAGGGTCATTAAATCTTTGATCATGTAAAGATAGTATTATTGGACTGTCTATTCCTTCCTTAAATAAGGATTTTACTAGGATTTGTATTTCTGCTAGGTAAACATATTGTATCTTTTCTTTTATTGTTTCACTTTTTATTTTTCTAAGGGCTAAATCTACAGTTTTTCTGTTTATTAATCCTAATCTTATATTTCCTTCAGCTTGAGTAACTTTTATGGCTTTTTCTTGTTCATAGTATTCATGTAGTATTACCTTTTTCCTTTTAAAGATATCTCTTAATTTATGTAAAATTCCATAATCTGGTTTTTCTAATTTTGCTTTTAAGAGTTTATTATATTTATTTCTATTAAATGTTGCTACTAAACTATATCCGTGGACATTTTCTTCTTTTTCTACTTCATAGATTTCTTCTTTATTTACTTCTTCCGAATCTATTTCTTTATTCTGACTCATTGTTTATAAGTTCTTGAGGATATATATATTTCTTCTCCTTCACAATCGGATGGATTCTTATTAATTCTAGTTCTCTTCTATATTCTTAAATTCACTTTTAAGGATTCTAACTTTCTTTTTTGGTACATTCACATATATGTCCTATTTCTCCACAATTCCAACATTTGCATTTATTTTTATCGAAATTTCTTTGTTTTTTGTATTTTCTCTTATAATATTTTCTATTAGGTTTGATATATTTTTTCTTGAAATGTTTATATTTCTTATATTTTCTTTTTCCTAATTTTTTATAACCTTTATTTTTTCTATAAGGTAGTTGACATCCCCATTGGGTTGGCATTTCTGTTTTATGACAACATATATCTCCAATTGTTCTACTTTTCTTTATTAAGTTACGTTGCATACATATTTCACTTAATCTATCATTTAAGAATCTTATTCAAGATCCTAATGTTTCAGGTACTGTATTAGCTATTTTGTACTTTTCGTATTCAATAACAAAATATGTACTCCATGGTATTGGTAACTTAGAGTAGTATAAATTAAGATAAATATTTTGATCTTCATTACTAAAGAATTGTGAATAATAATATTTACTAAATTCACAAGTGTATTCTTTGACATAACACATATTGCATATGCTTAAGTTAATTAATTTCATCCTGTTATTTAGCTTTTCATTTTTTATTTCTTGGTCTCGGTTTAATCTCCAATCTTCTCCTAGAAATTCATTTGAAATATATTCTACCATTGTCTCTATACCTAATTCTTTATTTCTTAGGAATCCTGCTTTTATATTATTAGTTATTAATTCTTTTACATTATCTGTTAATCCTCTCCACCAGCTAAATACATTTCCTATAAAGCTTGCTATTAAAATTTCTGTATATACTCCTGCCTTTTGGTCTTCTGTTTCTACATTCCAATCTTCTTTTGACCCATTATACATAAAAAATAAACGCATTTGTAATGCCCATTCTACTAGGGTTTTATGTGGATTTGTTCTACAGTCTAAGTCTAAAAATACTCCCGCATTGCTTATTATTTTTAGTTCATTTTCTTGAGGAATATACTCATTTTTCCAAGGTTGATTCCTAATTGGTGGTCTATGTTCATAAAAGTGTCTTTTTCTTCTATTTTGTCTACCAAAATTATTGGGTTCTTCAACGTGGGGTTTCATTTCTGGTCATAAACGTATTCATATTTATTCATCTTTCTTTTCAATATCTTCTAAATCACTTAGATTTATTTCTTTGAATATTTGATAAGTTTTCAATTTCTTCTTCCATTAATCTGATTCACTGCTTTCTTTTTCTTCATTTATTTCTATTTTTTCTTTACCTTTGTCTTTTATTTTTTCTTCTTCATTTTCTAATTCTTTTACTAAATTTCCAGTGTCTTTTATAATTTTAGGATATTTATTTATCATAAACCACTCATCAAAGCTTCCTGGTTGTGGTTTTTGGGTTAAATTTATATTAGGTTTCTTTAATATTTCTGATTTTAAAGTTTTATATTTTTCTAATTTTTTATTTTTCTTCTTACCGGCATGTATTAACGTTAGCTCTATTTTTAACTTTTCTATTTCCTGTTTTATTTCTTTGGTTTCTTCTTTTAAATGTATTAGTAATTCTTTTACTTCTATTAAGGTTGTTTCCATATTATTAAATTCTATAGGGGCTTTAATACATTTTTTACAGTTAGAGTATTTTAGGCAAGGTAGCCTTTATTTGGCTAATCTTGATAGAAAAACTTAGAGCTGTTATTTTTGGAAATCTAAAAATTTTTAAGGTTATTTACGTGTATTTTCCCAAAGTAAATCTAGGAAGTCACTAAATATTTGCAATATCCCAAGTATTTGTGATCCCTTCCGGTGATTGTACGCCAACTTGAACTTTGTAAGGTATCTGAAAAGAAAAGAAATTAAAGTAAGTCAATGTCAACCAAATCCCACTACCAGCTTACCAATTCAATGGCAGTCCACAGCTTTCAATTCCATTGCACTATAATTCAACTATAATCATTTTCATATTTAGTTACAAACCACTTAATATCTAGAAACATAAAAAAGAGAAAACAACCAAAAAAATACAGGAAATAATTCCCAAAAAAACCAATTATGCTGAATTTGGTATTCATTTCTCTCATCATTTCTATGAACCATTCTGAACAAAAACAAATGAACTGAGTTAAATATATATTCACTGTGCAAGAAGGAAAAAAATTGACGACGATGCAAATTTTATTTTGATTTTAAGAATAAAATAAGTAAATTGCTAAATGCAAGTAAAAAAAGTACCAATTTAATAAACTCTCCTAGTTCTATTAGCTTCTTCATGCGAGTTTCTTCTTTCTAGCTCTGCCTGGTGCCATTTCCTAATAATCTCAGCCATAATTAATTAATCAAAGTAGTTCAATAAACAAACGAAGCAAGAATAATAATCAAGTTATAATTTTCTCAACAATCAAACAGAATTATAAACCCACCAAATAAATGAATCAAGGCTAATTCAATAAACTTAACCATAATTAATTAATCAAGGTAAATAATCAAGTCTAGTTCAATAAACAAACAAAACAAAAATAAATTAGCCATAATTTTCTAAGCAACCAAACAGAATCATAAACTCAACAAATCAAAAAAATTAACATATCAATAACTAAATAAATCTATAAAATCATAAAAATTTACCTTTGTTTTGATCTTGTTCTTCTTATTTTAAGATGAATCCACGGCAGCAGCTGATTTGAATCGATGGCAGCGGCTGTGAAAATGGATGAAAATCGAAGAGGGGGTTGTTCGTTAGAGAGAAATTGTGAGATAAAGTAATTTTAGGTTTTCATCTTTTAAATTTTAACAAAGGGCAAAATTGAAAATTTTATACCAGTTATAGGGTTACAAATGACAATTTAGTTATTTTTAAGTCAGGGAATTAGAATTCCTACTTTTTAAAGAAGAATCTGAATTCCTTATTATAGCAAATATTAAATTTCTATAAAAATTAATTTATTATTAATTTATTCCAACCAAACAAAAGAAATTATTAAAGATTTTAAATTCACCTCCTCTCCGATCAACAAACATAGTCTAATAATATGAATTCTATGTGTAAGTTTATGTAACTTGCTTTATACAGTCACTTGAAAGTAAAAAGAAGTTGAAGGAATTCTAAATTGAAAATTGATTTCATGACCGAACAAGAGCTTGAGATTAAATTGGTGAATAAGTTTTGAAATAAAATAATTTTGTTTATATATGGTTTGTTGGGGAAAAAAATATATATATAGGGTTACTTATAGAATTAAAGTAGGTGGGGTGAGAAGTAGAGTGATTTATACATACTTTTAGTGGGGTTCTTTAAGAAGAGGGGTGTTATGAGGAGTTTGGAGGGGTGCTAAATAGTTTCACTCTTCCAATATTTGTTAGAAGAAATCTGGAGCAGGCCTAAATGTGCATGAAGCTAGCTGTAAAAAGCACCATCCTTTTCTTGCACCTCAAAATTCTTTATAGGAAAAAGATTTCTTTATAGGGAAAGAAAAAAGAAAAAAAAAAAAAAAACAAAGTTAAGTACCTTCCTAAACTTACACATTAAGAAAAGCCCATTTATATAAATAATTATAGACTTATCAAGCACGGTGGAAACCTATCCGTAGCGTTGGATTCGACTGTGCAAATTCAATCAAAACAAAAGAGAAAACAGGTCCTCTTTTTGAAAAGTTAAGACAAAGCCACCACTTTGATAAAATAAAAATAAAGGTTAGGCCTTGGACGCAAACCCATAAAGAATGAAAGATGTTGCTGCAAAGTTTGAAAAAGTTATCAAAACACTAAGAGCTGCGTGGGTTCTTCTGTGTGTCAACCGTGACTCTAATTTCTTTACAAGGACAATTATGAATCATATAGTTCTTCCAACTTGTATTAGATCTATAAAGTTGAGAATTTTGAGATGGCATTATTAGTCAAAGTGAATATTTCAGTGCCCACTTATGACTTACTATTGAGTCAAGGTTTGGTCAATTTAGGGAATTGAGTCGTGGGAGTTTTATAATTTTTCTTTTCTTGCTTTTAGCATCGTTATTTTTGGACTAAAAAGTAAAAACCACTTGAAATGCCCTTTTCATAAACCTAACTCCACCATTTTTGGTCTTTCCCGAAGCAAGTGTGAATTAAAATGACAAGCACGAGATATTAAAAACAAAAAGGTTTTATGTTTGAAGCTTTTACGAGTTTTTAAATATTTGACTACATACGATTGTTAATAATAATGAATAGATTATTTATTTCTTAATCAATACTTCAAGTTTGTTCACATTTAATTCCACGTAAATAAAAATTAAAGTTGAAAAATTAAATCCTAATAATAGTATAAAATAATTTTCTTCAACCTGTGTTTATATAATGGAAATTGACATAATTTGTAAAAATATTAATTTTTTTCTGATTATTTAATTGACAACTTTTAGGTAGTTTTCCTTTGGCATATTACTTTTCGATATGAGTCAAAGTGTTACACGACAAAAATCAAACCAGAATAATTTTTTTTAAACAAAAAATTCGAATTCTCCACTAATTTTCATTACTAATTCCATAATACTGTAATTCATCTGTTTTCATTCCCACCAATTTGTCAATTATAGAATAACTTTTGTTTCTCTCGTTTACTTTTACTATGAACTAAAAACAAAAAGTAAATAATAAAGGGTTTCTTGGAGTTCTAATTTTTAAGTACATTTTGTTTTACATTTGTAGAATACAAAAGAGAAAAATAGTATAAAATCTAAATTTGAATGTGAAGTGATTAGAAATATGAACTAAACAAAAAGAATAAAGAAATAAATTTTCATACTAAAGGGAGAGTTGAACTTGACTTCAAAAATTAAGGAAAAAAAAGGTGTGTCTAACTTAATTAAAGATTTATTGATTTTAAAATAAGAAAAGAAAAATAGAAAATGGATGTGCAATTACTTTTAAAGGCAAATGTAAACATGTTTTAATAACAACCGAGCTCTTCTATTATATATATACTTTTATTCATGATCTCAATTTTGAAAGTTAATAGAACTATCATATTGAATGTATTATTCATTAGAGTGTCTTTGGCATATTATATTGCATCATAGTGTGTTAATTATTTAATGTAGAGTGTATTGTATTAATATTGTATGATACTAATGTTGTATAATATATGATATTGCATATATAATTATTATAAAAATAATATAATTTAGACTTATTAGTATTTAAAATTTTATATTATTAATTATATAAAAATAAAATAATTCAAATGCATTAATTCAATAAATTTAGACTTATTAGTATTTAAAATTTTATATTATTAATTATATAAAAATAAAATAATTCAAATGCATTAATTCAATAAATAATTATAAATAAATTAAATAACTTTAGTTAACAAAAAAATGGATTCCTGCGTAAGTTCGCGGGGCGTGGTGTGGACTGTGGAGGGTGTCATTTATTCTGCTAAATACCAGTCACAACCTCTCATGTGGGGCCCACTCATAATGCTGTTTAAAACGTCGTGCCAAACACGGTCTTATTACGAACCGCTGGGCTGCTAAGGAAGCTTCAAAGCCTTGACGAGGCTTGAAAAGTGGGCCCACAATTGGGCAGAATTGACGGTTTTTCAATGCTCAAGAGCTTTCGATCTCCAACAACTCGGTCAATGCAACGCACGTGCGCGCCTTTTATAAAATATATTTTTAAAAAATATTTTTTCCACAGTTTTTTTCTTTTAAATTCTGGTTTGTAATTCGGAACACCGCAGGGATTGTATCATATAATTACTAAATTTATAAATTCGTTGGTAACTCCTTTTTAAGGGAATTTTATGTTAATTTTTTTATGAAATTTAAAAACATTTGGATAATTTTATGATATTTAAAATTTTGATACAAGATCCAAAATCCTTAAGATACTATCAGTATTGGCTTTAAGTATAGGCAGATAAGGCAATCGCTTAAGGCTCCATATTTTGAGAAGGCGTCATATTAAATTTTTGTATTCCTTTTAATTTCTATTAAAAATCTTATAATCTCAAAAATCAATAGATGAAACAATTTCTTGATGTCTTATTTACAAAGAAAATTATTACATTCATTAGTTCATTTAAAAAAGAAAAAGTTAATTTCTTAAAATATAAAATTTATGTCCATTATCTGATTATCAATTCATCTTCTCAACTTTCTATGTACTGTAATTCTAGATATTCTATTTTAAAATAATATTTTTGCCATTTATTTGTTTGTTTATTTTTGTAGTAGTTCTAATGGAACTAAAAGGTTTCTTCTTCACTATTTTTAAAGTTCTATTTTAAAAAATGTATAAGATCTTCTTAATTATTCTTAAAATTCAAGAACTAAATATAGAATGAATTTTAGATATTTTATGTTTATTGGAGTGTATTGAAGTTGCAGAATAACAAGAGGCATCATAAAAAAAATTCGCCTAAGGCCCCAAAAACTCTAAAACCGGCCCTGGATGCTATAATCCACAGCTTGACACCATTAATTGGTTAAAAATTAGAGTAATTATAGACATTCTAAATTTTTTAATCCCAAATAACTATCCTAAATGATGTGTCATCATTAATTGATTGATAATTATTTATAAAATCTAAGTAAATTAATTTTATTATCTCACCAACTAATTAATTAATACTGCATTATTTGGGATAGTGTCTTGGGATAAAAAATTTAGAATGTGTAACATTACTCGAAAAAAATAATTAAAAAATTGATATCCAATATGCGAGATATAATACTTTTAGTGTACCATAATCACAGTTGTTAATAAAACCAACTAATATATTTTTCTACATCAATATAACATTATGGGAAAATCGAAATTAATAATTTCAAAGAACTTCATGAGAAAATTATTAAGATTTTATTTCAATTTCAATGTGGGTGCCAGTCCAGAATGAATGATTCCTAATAATTAAGTGGAAAAGTAGACAACTCAATTTGGCATGTACCATAACAAAATCTCTTTATCGTAATAATATTGGGACTAAACTAATTTTAATACTATAAAGAGGTTATTATTTAATAGAGGTGTAACTATAAAGTTTATTTAAACTTAATTATTCTTAGTACAAGTGATATAGAGATATATATATTACATTAATAATTAATAAATGGAATATGTTAAATCTAGCACATAGATATTGATAAAAGAGATAGACATAATTTCAAAAAAAAATTAACATATATGTTTATGCAATGCTGTGAGTATTTAAAGCCATTTTAAAAGTCTTAGATGTTTATATTTTCTTAATAATTTTTCTCTTAACGTACGTTCTATAAATACTATAGATTGTATAACACAAGCCATGTAACCATCAGCCAATGCAAGTGATACATTTTGATCTTCCTCTAGGAAATCAACCATTCCACCCGAAGTTAATAAACAAACTCAAATGACCAAAAATATTTGAGTCGAGTTGTGCAAAATGAAAGAATCAAGCATATTTGTAAAATAAATATAATTATTACTATATAGAAATAAGTTGCATAAGATGTGATTTAAAAAAATATAATTTATTACAACATAAAATTTTATTGTTATTCATAACTCACCTAAACTATGATCAAAATTTATTATAATTATATGATAATTATTCCCATTCGGAGATATTTTACTCTATATACATACTACATGATATTCTCTCCTCATTATATTGAAGGCATAATTTATGTAATTTTTATGGGTCCGCCTACCTTACAACAGTGGCACGGTACCACTGCTTTTGTTTTTTTTGTGTAAAATTTCATTAAAACCCTTTCTTTTGTTTTTATTTACACTTTGTCTCATAAATATTAAGTTCATTTTTATTACATCCTTATCAACATTACAGTTAGCACCTTATACTATTTGATATTTGTAAAATTTTCTTCTATATTACACCTTTATCACAATACCCCTCTCTTTATAACTTTGAGTTAACCGGATCGACCAACCCATGAAAGCAAACCGGATTTTATTTAGTTTAAGCCACTCCAGCTTGGTACCAATCAGAAGCTCGTGAGAAGCAGGTCATATCCATGCCATCGTCGTCGCCGTAAAGCTTTCGAAAAGCTGCCGAAGATCCGACCCTCAAACCCGACCCGGTTTCCGTTTCCGTTTCCGACCACTTCACCGGCCAAGGTTGGAACCGTTCGAAATCTCGTGCGACACCGGTCATGCCCATGCCATCCTTATCGTCGGAAAGAGTTCGGAAAGCCGCAGATCGAAACCGTGAAAAGCCGCGGAATAGAAGCTTCAATTTGCCGCGATTTCACCGGTTTCCGGTGACCCCACTACTTTGGTTTTGTTCCCCATAATTTGCTCTGTATTTTCCGACCAACCACACCAGAAAAGAGCCGTTGATCGGCCGTTGAATGATTCACGGGTTTGGGAGAATATAACTTAATATTTATGAGACAAAGTGTAAATAAAAACAAAGAAAAGGGCTTTAATGAAATTTTACGCAAAAAAAACAAAAGCAGTGGTACCGTGCCACTGTTGTAAGGTAGGCTGATCCAATTTTTATATAATTTTGGCCATAACTATTCTCATTTCGTCAGTCCTGTGTCAGATTCTGATTACGTTTGCTTGCTTGTTTGTTTGTTTGTTTTTTTTTTTTTTTTTCCCAATGAAAATTCTATTTACTTAACACGGTAGAGAACTTTTGTCCTGGAACCCCTTCATTTTTTAAATATTGTACTAGTCATCATTGTGTTGTAATTTTTTGATTTCTAGTCAGGACATTAGAAGTGTACCATAATTTGAAATTCATGGATTTTTTTGGTCCTTTGGGTAGCTGCGCTCTCCATTCCCTATATTTTAGGAGAATCAGCATGCTTAGGATTAAGATATTATAACTTCAAAACTACAACTATCAATAGAGTTAACTTACTAATAATCAATTATACTTAGGTTGGTTATTAGTAAAAATTATTAGGGGCTAAACCAAAAAAAAAGAAAAAGAAAGATATTTACCAAAATTTTTTCTTGTTGCGCCATTAAAATTATGTAAAATTATAGACATATTATTCTAGTTTGGCTGCTTTGAATTAGTAGACTAAAAGATTGTATTATCGAAATGAGTTAAATAAGTTGTTGGTTTTGTTATGAAATAAAATATTTGTCTAATTTAGTTAACCAAAATAATTGAAAATATTATATTTCAATAAAAAGTTATCAACATCAAGGTACTATAGATTAGATTTTATTAAGTTTCTGACCATCAAATGGTGTCTAAGTTGTGAGATACAGTAATCTAAGAGTATGGCAATTGGATCGTAAAGTCAATATATGTTTCAAATTGAATATTATGTGTCATCAAGTAAAAAGATATATACATAGTAAAAAATTATTCATAATTATAATACTAGAGATAACTTGTGAAAATTTGTAGATGAAATAAATTCGAACTTTTCTAAAAATATTATATTTAATGTTCCTTAAAATCCATTTAATCTTTGCTTAATTAAAAAAATTATAGCATACAAAAAAATTATTCCAAGTTAAAAACATGACTACTGGCTTTTACCTAAAACAAACAAAAAGAATAAAGGTTTCTCAAGTTTTGATCTTTCATCTTTTTGAGCAATAAAAAATAAAGTAATGATGAATTTTTAAATTTTTTATCTTAAATTTTATCTTAAATAATGTGTTATTTATTAAGTAATTGGTAATTTTTTTATAAAATATAAATGAATTAATTTAATTATCGTATCTATTAATTAATGAGTTTCACATTATTTAGCATAATTTTTAAGATAAAAAAATTGAAATGTATAAAAAAATTTCATTTCATCAATTGTTCAACAAAACAATCATGGAAATGCTTCTACTTTTTATCTTCTCTTTTTTGCTTTTTGTCGGGTTTGCTTTCATATTCGAGTGGCTGATAAGATATTCCATTGCAGATAATTTGGTATGCTACAATCATTTGAATTGTATCATTCAAGTTCAACAACAAAATAATATGTCAACAAATTGGAGTCTACGTGTAAAAGTGAGCAAATATTTATGACAGGGAGAATATCAGGTCTGGAACAATAAATATGAGAAAATACGAGGGTTTAATAGGGAAAATAATACTGACAACAGCAGAAAGAAGTGCTTCCACCACCTCTACAAGCGCGTGTAACAATTTGAAAATGACAAGCATTGTCTTCGTTTGAAAAGTGAGCATGTCCTTGGGGTTCGTTAAAGAAGACTCCATCAAATACCAAGATAATCGATATTTTATTTTTTTTCATTTTTATTTAAATATTACCCTTTAATTTTAATAATAAATTATGGAAAAATATCCACCGACCATCCGCTTTTTACTTTTTAATCTGCGATTTTTTATTTTTTGGTTTGAATTACTTTCAAAATTCTGATTTTCTTGGCACTGGTTTGAAGTCATTAAAAAAAAGCGAAATCTTAAATAAATATATTGTTTTTTACTAATTAAATACAAAAAAAATAATTAGATTATTTTTTTATAATCTATAATATTTACTCTAAATAAATTAAAAGGATTTTTTATAAATTTTTTTTTATAGATTTGCCATGTAAAATCAATTTTATGATTAGATTATATTAGATTATATTAGATTATATAATACTATTTTATATTTAGTACAATACCGAGTTGGGCTATATTAAATTATATTCAAATAAAATTAATACTTTTTAAGTTGACATTTAAATATAAGGGAGATTATTCAATGTTTTATGATTGGATTAAATTAGATTAGATATATAATAGGGAAAATTTTATTTTTAGAGTAAAATTTATTTTTAGAGTAAAATTTATTTTTAAAAAATTTATAAAAAATCCTTTTCATTTATTTAGAGTTGAAGTTATAGATTATAAAAAAAATAATCTGATTATTTTTTTTGTATTTAATTAGGGTGAAATTATAATTTTCGTTTGGGGGGTAAAACAGTCATTTATTTAAGATTCCGTTAGTTTTTTTAACGGACTTCAAACGGAAGTGTAAATGTGCAAAGAACTGTAACTTTAGGTGGAATTCAGTCAAAAAAATTAAGAATTGTGTATTTTTGAAAAAGTTGAAAAAAACAGGTGGTCGGTGGATATTTTCCCATAAATTATTAATAAGGATGTTTCTGTCCTTCTAGTATAAATATGTCAATTTAACAGTTAAATATGGCCAATTATATAAATTAATGAAATGGAGGATTTGTAATGATTTCGTGAAGTTTTCAGAGTAAATTAATAAATGAAAACACATATAAATCCCGTGTCTTTGTTATCTGATTTTGATATGGCTTTATTCATATTCTTGATTGCGTTATTGAAATTAGTATTAAAGTCTCGGGGTGTTCGATTCTTGAGAAAATAAGAATCTAAGCTCAATAACTATGATAAAAAGAAGATTAATCTTGATTAAAAAAATAATAATTTAGAATTTAATGTAAATAATTCAACCCTAAATAAAAAAGTAGATTTAATGAGTAATTTAATAGGATTAAATAGTTTCAGAAAGATATATTCAATTACTTAGAAATTTATGCAGTTCTTTTTAAGGCTCTATTTGGTATAACTTTTCAAGTTGAGTTTATTTAAATATAGATTTTATTAGTAGAATTTTTATAAATAGAGCTTTTACTAAAATAAATTTAGTTGTTTGGTTGTTAATAAGAGTTTTTTTTTAATTAAAAATTTACGAAATTACTTTAATAGAAAAGTTTTTTAAAGTTATATTATGAAAATAATAAATAATATTATTAAATAAGTATAGAATATTTTAGATATTTTGACATTTAAAAAAAATTTTTCAACCTCTATTCTCAAAAACTTAAATATGAGCTTTAGCTAGCAGAGATAAAATGACTTATTTAAGCTTCAAAAATTTTATTAGAAAAATAACCAAATAATAATAAAAATTATGATAAAAGCTTATGAGATTAAATAAGCACTTAGGACTATTAAATAAACTTATATATAAGTAAGCTATATATTTATGATTATTAAATAAGGATAGACATTCAAACTGTATCATAATAAACTCATCTAAACTGATTTTAATATATTTATGATTATAAATATTTAGTAAATATATAAAAAAAAACCTCAATAACTTATCTCAAGTACATCGCTACCTTCCAAATTCTGTTAATAAGAAAATGTCTAAAACTATTAAAATAATATTATCAATTTTATTCAACATTTTATCATCTTTAAGATTTTCTTTCCTAATAAGCAAAGAGCTTACATTTTTTTAAAAAAGGACCCGTTTTCGTTGAATTACAAGGTAATTTTTAGGACGAATTATGATGTAATCAATATACTGAATATACTGAAAAATTATGTACTAAAAAATATAAATAATACTAATCAGGCGTACTCGCTCTTCGTCTCGCGTGAACAACAGTGTTCTGGTGAGAACACGAAGGTAATAATCAATGTGGAATATGATGTATGTGCGTTATGGTCTGAGATTAATTGAAGATTAGAAAGAAACCGTCTCAAAAACAACAAACAAACAGCGCACAACGCAACAAAAGCGACTGAGAGAGAGAGAGAAGATCAGAGCGTGATGTGAAATCCCAGCAGCTGAAACACTCAAAAAGCTAAAGTGGTGGGATCCATTCAACACTTCCCTCACACCCCCACTACCAAAACTTATCCTTTGATTCATCATGGAGCTCCGAATCTCTGACTCCTCTCTGCCCTCTGATCAGTTTTTGATCAACTCCGAGGTCCCAGCTTCGCCATCACAACTTTTTGTGGGTCCTCCTCTTGAGTAGTCACAGTCTGACTCCCCGATAAAAAAGTTGGTTTTAACACATAACACAGGCTCTTAAAACTCTTTACTTAACCATAACTCCATTGATTTATATGAATTGAACTCATTTTCATCTCTGCGAATCATCAACGTTGTAAAGGAATATTACGTATTATTATTAATAACATAATTTGATCAGTGGGCAGTGGGTGGCTGGAGTGGCTGGCGGCTGCTTTATCCCTGTACAAAGAGTTGCTCCGTTTCTTTTTGCTTCTTTTTTTTGGGGGGGGGGGGGGAGGGGGTGGTTTGGTTCTTTTTTTCAGTTTCATTTTTCTTTTTGGCTTCAATATTATCACTTCACAGAAGAAATGGAGAGAAGAAGAAGGCTTCTTCTGTCGTTTTCAGTGGCATCTGTTCTTATTCTTCTTCTCTTGGACTCCTCCTCTGCTCAGATGCCAGGTGGGTATCTCCATATCTCTCTCTGTATTAAATGCTTACTTGTTCATATTCATGTTCATGTTCAGCGTTCTCAAGTTTTTCAGTTGCTTTAAAAACGAAATAAATTCTTTTATGCTGTTATCATAAAGTCTTTTCCTTTTTTTTTTTTTCTTATTATGTGGGAAATTTGCCTCCTTCTGTTTTGGAAGGGATGACTGATTTTGTTTGCGTTTAATGATGCTGGCACCATGACCAGGACTAATCTTGTTGGTCCGTTTTGTTTAATCTTTTTTTGAGAAGAAACATGGAGGGTTTTTATAATTTTTATTTGGTTTTGACTTTATCTTGCTCCAGCCATTCACTGCTATGTGCAATTAACATTGGAAAACAAATGAAAGAAGCCAAAACAAACCCAGAAATATGATACTACTAAATTATTAATGTTTGCTGCCGCTGCATGACTTGATTTAACCTTCTATTAGGCAAAGCTTATTTAAATTTTATCAGAAGCATGACCCTTGAAATTTTTGCTTAATCATATTGTTACTCACATATGTTATTTTAGTTCATAATTACATGGTTTTAGGCTTTTTAATGATTCAGTAGAATGGCAAGCATTGCTGATGGAATTTTAATTCCAATCCCATTCCTTTCCAATTGTCTCTTGCTCGTGAAGATGTGATTTCACTAGGCTTAAGATGAAGGCAGGGCAAAATCTTGCAGCCACAAAATGCGTTTTGGAATTAGTATTTTCCTTAAAATTTAACCGAT
Organism: Citropsis articulata; assembly: GCA_030449925.1. Lineage (NCBI taxonomy): Eukaryota > Viridiplantae > Streptophyta > Magnoliopsida > Sapindales > Rutaceae > Citropsis > Citropsis articulata. Next base: position 568,538 of record JASUUH010000079.1, read on the forward strand.
GTTACGTGATCCTTATGATCTATCTGAGTTTTTTCAATTGAGCTTGATTGATGTTTCTTGGAGAGGCATTACAACATGAAAGGTCAAGAAAATAATTGATATTTTGGAAAGTGGCTGAAATCTTTTAACTAATTTGTTTCAATCATTGACCAATAACTGAAGATGATCCCTTTCATTTATTTACCAGGGTTAATGTATTTTAATTATAATATCCTTTTTTTTTTTTTTGGCGCCTACATTGATCATGGAGATATAATTCACACTTTCAACGCAAATTAATAATAAGGAAGGTGTTCACAAGGTTGTGTTGTTGTAGGAATGAGGTTTCTAAGGATGTAAATGGTCTCTTTTAATTCGCACTTCTCGTAAACCATGATTCAATTTTACACTGGTGTGGTCTCTTTTAGTTCTTACTTCTCGTAAAGTATTTTATTCAATGTTACACTGGTGGTGTGTGTAATTCAGGAATGTGGTTGGCAAAGTCTGCTTTGTTAATAGAATTTCACTGTGTATTTAAAACTTAAAATTTGAAATGTCTCCAGTTACTATATGCTAGTATTGCTAACACATTACATATGTGATGCAGGTTTTGTGAGTTTGAACTGTGGGGGCAACGAAAATTTCACTGATGAAATTGGACTTCAGTGGATTGCTGATGATCATCTTATTTACGGAGAAATAAGTAATATATCCGTTGCAAATGAGACTAGGAAGCAATATATGACACTCAGACATTTTCCAGCTGATTCTAGGAAGTACTGTTACAAGCTGGATGTCATAACAAGGACAAGGTATCTCATACGAGCAACATTCTTGTACGGTAATTTTGACAACAATAATGTTTATCCTAAATTTGACATATCCCTTGGACCTACTCGTTGGTCTACTATTGTCATTTCGGATGCTGCTACTATAGAGGTGCGAGAACTAATATTTTTGGCTTCAAGTCCTAAAATTGACGTGTGTTTATCAAATGCTACAACTGGGCAGCCATTCATTTCTACCCTTGAGCTCCGGCAATTCAATGGTTCAGTTTACCTCACACCATTTGAAGATCACTATTACCTCAGTGTCTCTGCAAGAATTAATTTTGGTGCAGATAGTGAAGCTCAAGTAAGGTATGCTAATTTGATCTGGTTAAGAATAATACACTGTCTGAATTCTGATCCTTTGAGCATGCTTTTATCTGAATGCTTGATTAAATTATGGGCCATTAGATGTTGAAATCAATTAATAGAAAGAAAAAATAATGTTATTTAAGCTGTCCTTTATACAACAACAACTTTCATGATTTTAAAAGTATAACTAAGAAGGCTGTCATATTTTGTAAACTCCTGTCATAGCAAGCAAATTTTGTCCATGAAAAGGGAGAACATACAAAGTTATGTTTTGTGGAATTGCAGGTATCCTGATGACCCATTTGATAGAATATGGGAATCTGACTCTTTGAAGAAAGCAAATTATCTTGTTGATGTCGCCGCTGGCACAGAGAAAGTGTCAACCAAATTGCCAATTGACATTAGAAGTGACGAATTGCCACCTCAAAAGGTGATGCAGACTGCTGTAGTTGGTACAAATGGATCATTAACTTACAGGTTAAATTTGGATGGTTTTCCTGGTTTTGGTTGGGCTGTCACCTATTTTGCAGAAATTGAAGATCTGGATCCAGATGAGTCAAGAAAATTTAGGCTAGTGCTCCCTGGTCAGCCTGATGTAAGCAAAGCTATTGTGAATATCCAAGAAAATGCTCAAGGAAAATATCGAGTCTATGAGCCAGGATTTACAAACCTATCCCTACCCTTTGTATTATCGTTTAGATTTGGGAAAACTTCTGATTCTTCCAGGGGTCCGCTCTTGAATGCTATGGAGATAAACAAGTATCTGGAGCGTAATGATGGCTCCATAGATGGTAAGTGTAGTTTGTCTCCTTCGAGTGACAGTGGGTTGTTGGAATGTTCTCCTTATTCTGAAGTCGCGGTGTTTATAATTGTGTTTTTAGCCACAAGTGTTACTATTTTTTAATTTAAAAAAAAAAAAAGAAAAAAGAAGAAAAAAAATGCTATTGTAAGGCAAACATTTTCCCATCAATACTTTTCTATTCCCCACTTTTTTTTTTTTTAATCTTGCCGTGAACTGTAATTTAATGGCGAACCTTAGAAGCTCCATTCACACTACCTCTCATCATAGGTTTGTTTGAGTTGTAGGAGTAGCTATTGCGAGTGTACTTTCATTTTACTCATCAGCTGATTGGGCTCAAGAAGGTGGTGACCCATGCCTGCCAGTTCCATGGTCGTGGTTGCAGTGTAACTCATATCCACAACCAAGTATAACTGTGATGTAAATATTTCTTGCTTTTGATGTTTCATGTTATGCGTTTGACAGGCTTATGGTGTTATGCTCTACTACCATATCTGAAAGAAATATTAAAATGTCACAATTTTTTTTGCCTTGCTCAGCCACTTATCTAGAAAGAATTTGACTGGGAATATCCCTTCAGACTTGACAAAATTGAGCAGCTTAGTTGAATTGTAAGTTTCAAAATTCAGAATAAATTACAAATTTGAATATTTTTTTTTATAAAAATTGGAGCCCCTTATGTTTATCATAATCCATTGTCTAATGGTCACAGGTGGCTTGATGGGAATTCACTGACTGGTCCGATACCTGATTTTAGCGGTTGCCCAGATTTGAGGATAATGTACAATCCTGATGACTTATTCTCTTAATAATGAAACTTATCAAATTATTAGCTAATTATTAACTAAGATCTTCCCTGATACAGTCATCTCGAAGACAATCAGTTGACAGGTCCACTGCCTTCCTCTTTGATGAACCTACCAAATTTGAGGGAATTGTAAGTTATCAGAACTTGGATATTAGCCATTTACTATTTGAAGGACATTGTAATGTTTTGCCGGTAATTTTAACATCCTTTTTTTTTAAAAAATAAGAAGGCGATGGCACAATAATTTTCTTAAAATGATTTTTACTGTTTGATCTTTTTCATTCCTTGCTTTTATTTATAAATAAAAGGATGTTTTCCCTGTTGCGTCCAAGGAAACGTTGCACGTACTTGATACATTTGTTGGTTGCAGGTACGTGCAAAATAATATGTTATCGGGAACAGTTCCATCCAGTCTTCTCAGCAAAAACGTGGTTTTGAAGTGAGTATGGGTTTCAAATTGAGAAGCTAAAATTGATAAGATGATTGTTAAAATTTAGTATGAAATTGTTGGCATGCTTATTTTCCGCTTGGCAAACAAGTATGAACACACCCAAGACGGATTGAACCCCAGTCCATTGTCAGCGACTCAGCATATCTGTAAATCTAAATCAAGGGAAACTACTAAATTGTTCTACTTTAGTTTGACTTTTATGCCTTTCGGTTTTTATGGATACTGTGTCTCAGCTCCTGTTGGAAATGCAAACGGAAGTTTTTGAATCGTTTAAAATGGATATACATTCAATATCGATATTGCTAATATTACATGGTTTCAGCTACTAATATATGGATGGCGACAAGCCAACAAAAATAATTATGGAGGCTGTGATGAACTCATTGTTATCTTGAAATAGCTCAGTTTAATAGATATACTTTGTTTTTCGCATTTCGGCACATTCAATAACCAGTTGCCATCTGTTTAAGTGCTTAACACCTACTGCGCTTTAGATTTGGTGCGATCCATCGTACGTACAATTATTCACCTTTTGGCCTGTCCAATACTGTCTTTTTTGAACTCTCTCATCATCACTCAGTTTTTGACAATGTAAATTCAGTGCTTCTAAGTCTTTTGCTTTTGCTTTTTGTTCCTTAACAGCTACGCTGGAAACATTAATCTTCATGAAGGGGGAAGAGGAGCTAACCACCTTAATATTATAATTGGTTCATCAGTTGGAGCTGCTGTTCTGCTATTGGCTACTGTTGTATCTTGCCTATTCATGCACAAAGGGAAGAAAAACAATTATGATAAAGGTATCATTTGGATCAAGTTGGAAGATCATGTGTGATCCATTGGATATCTCAGCTGGCTTAACATGTTTAATATTTTCTAATTTTCTTAGAACAACATCGGCATTCTCTGCCAGTACAAAGGCCAGTTTCTTCCTTGAATGATGCTCCAGCAGAGGCTGCACATTGCTTCACTTTATCTGATATTGAAGAAGCTACAAAAATGTTTGAGAAGAAAATTGGCTCTGGGGGATTTGGAGTCGTTTATTATGGGAAACTCAAAGATGGAAAGGAAATTGCAGTCAAAGTTCTGACCAGCAATTCCTATCAGGGAAAGCGAGAATTTACTAATGAGGTAACTTTTCACATTATTAACCCATCCTTTAGTCTGAATTTTGCTATCCATGTTGATGCTCAGCTTTTTCTTTCTAATTACTGGCAATGATTATTGTAGTTTATTAACTGCATTTTTCTAATAAACTAAGACTAGAAGTTTGTCATGTTGTTAAAACATGACAAATTTAAATATGCTGCACATTAATTGAAGGAAATAAATTGCCCTGATATAATTGCTACTGGTGGAAATATTTTTAACAAATTAGAACATGACAAACTTGAAACTGAAAGAATAGTTGTATTAGATGATTTGATACCAAGCTAGTGATTAGAATCTGAAATCTGGTGAACTGACCGATCGTTCTATTGGATGTAGGTGACTCTTCTTTCAAGGATACATCACAGGAACCTAGTGCAGTTTCTTGGATATTGTCAAGAAGAAGGGAGAAGTATGCTTGCTTATGAGTTCATGCATAACGGAACACTGAAGGAACATCTCTATGGTGAGTTCATGTATTTGCATTAAGATAATACAAGTTTTAAGAATTAACCGTGCATTAATTTTGGTAGGCACATTGACACATGAGCAAAGAATTAATTGGATCAAACGCCTTGAAATTGCTGAAGATGCTGCAAAAGGTTTGTGAAGGAAAAAAAAAAAAACTTTTATTTCTTTCTTACTTTTTGCCCTGTTTAAACGTATGTGTATAGAGATCATTCTAACTACTAACAGTCAACTATTAATTACTCTAACCATTATCTACTAATACTCAAGTACTCATTACATCTAGTTTAACGGTTGTTTTTCTACAATTTCCAACAATTTGTTGTGGTCCAAGCAATGAAATTCTTCTCTACCGAGAAATCTCTCACTTGTTACATAATAATTGTATTAAATATTGTCTTTTTGTGCCTATTCAGGAATTGAGTACCTTCACACGGGCTGTGTTCCAGCTATTATCCATAGAGATTTAAAAAGCAGCAATATTCTTCTTGATAAACACATGAGAGCAAAGGTTTCGGATTTTGGTCTATCAAAATTTGCAGTGGATGGAGCCTCTCATGTGTCAAGCATAGTACGGGGCACTGTAGGATACCTAGATCCTGAGTAAGGCCCTTTTCCACTTACACTCTGCTTGAGATCCTGTTAAATGTCAATAATTTTTGAGATTTCCACATATCTACTACTTGTGCTTTGTTATATAGTTAATGTAAGTACATTTTGTTGGGGGGTTATTAGCATTTTGACAAGATTCATACTTATGACCAGAGAAACAAACAAGTAGTCGTGGATTGCTTGTGAATGGTGGGTTGGTTCTGAGGCCTCTAATTAAATGGAAACTTAAAACATTTTAGTCCCAGCAATTTCTGTCTGCTGCCATTATCTGGTTGATAATGATTCTGGAAAAACAAGGAGAGCCTTGGGCTCCGAATTGGTAGACAGTCATATACTGTACATATAACATGATTGGCCCCTTTATATTAATAATGTTTTCTTCTCATGATATGCAGGTACTACATCTCCCAGCAGTTAACGGACAAGAGTGACGTTTATAGTTTTGGTGTCATTCTTCTTGAGCTGATATCTGGTCAGGAAGCTATATCCAACGAAAAGTTTGGTGCTAATTGCCGTAACATAGTCCAATGGGTAAAGTCTAGTTAGTTAATTTTGAGAAGCGGAATTATAGAAATTTCATGACTACAAAGTTTTATCTCCTTGAAGTTTGAAGCTGAATAATTAGCTCTGGAAAAGCGTATGAATGTTATTTTTGCTGATAGTCGTGGGGAAAGAGTATTGGGAAAAAGACCTTTTGGCTAGTCCTCTGATGTTGCTGTTGATAGTTCTCAACTCTTTTGCCTTTGCTAAGAACTTTGTTGTTTTTCTTGTACAAGCTATGCTATCGCATGTTAATTGTCTTCAATCATTGTAACGCAGGCAAAGCTACATATCGAGAGTGGTGACATTCAAGGAATCATTGATCCATTTCTACTAGATGAATACGACATCCAGTCAATGTGGAAGATAGCGGAAAAAGCTTTGATGTGTGTTCTGCCTCACGGACATATGAGACCATCAATATCAGAAGTTCTCAAGGACATCCAAGATGCTATCGTGATTGAAAGGGAAGCTGCAGCAGCCAGAGACGGTAACTCAGATGATATGTCTAGGAATTCCCTTCATTCTTCTCTCAACATGGGTTCCTTTGGTGGTACTGAGAACTTCCTGTCTCTAGATGAGTCCATTGTTCGACCAAGTGCTCGATAGTTCTAGTTCTTGTACAAGCACAAAATTCCCTTTTCCCATTCTCTGGTCTTATTCTTTTTTGTAGCTAGAATTACATAGCTAAAATCTATCAAGTCGCCACATTTAAGTTTAGATCCACCATGTCTGCATGTCATGAACTTGTAAATTTATTGGGCTTGCTAATTATTTGGTCTTCATTTTTCGGTATCAATCCTTTGTTTGTGTTAGCTTAGGTAGAACTTAATTCTAAAAGCGCGTCAAGAACACTTTGTAGAAAACTGTTTTGTTCACAAGTGTACTTGCTTCACTGAAGTACTCAATTTTCCTTATTGATTGTAATTTTTTATCGCACGTTGAAAACTTATCGTCAACAATGAAAAAATTGTTGTCGTGGGCAAGCTGTCCTATGACTGATGCACGCTAGCAAGATCCCAAAGAACACGCCCAGAAAACACTTGTTACGCGACGATTAACAACAGCTCTCAAAGCTCATGCGTCCCTAAAGTTTTTTAGCAAGAGGTTGACGGTGCAACGAAGAGGGTAAAGCCATAGCGACTAAGTGACCTTGGTTCTTCGTTGTCCTTTTTTTTTTGTTTTCACTCACAATCAATGTCTGCCGTTCGATTTGGGCCTGTCATTGTGGCTCCCACTGACTATGTTTTGTCAAGATGAAAAGACGTCAAGGGTCAGGCATCAACACGTGAATACGTGATGGTTGTCCAGACTGCAGAGTTGTGTCATTTCAGGACATCAATCACGTGAAGTGTACAAGCGAAGATGGGCTTCACAAGTACGCCTTTTCTCTCGGTATGTTTTAGGAAGGGCTTTTGTTACGGGTTCGCTTATAATATAGTGGTTGTTTCTCATTCAGCCATTTTTTTTTTTATTTTTTTAATTCCGGTACCATCGTGTTAATTGGTTAAAGAGGCCAAAATTAAAAAGTAACTATCATTTAAATCCCTCATTTTACGTAAATATTAATAAAATCAGTTCAAAATTATTAAACTATCAAAGACCTCCTCAACTCTAAAAAAAAAAAAAATACTTCTTTTTTCTTTTAATTCGTGGAAAATATAATTAATATATTTAACTTATGTACTAATAAAAAAATATAATTAAATAAAATTAATTATACTACTATATTTAAAAATATAATTATATAATTTTATTAATATTATGTTATAAATTAAATGATATTTTGCTTTAAAAAAATGTAACTTATGTACAAATGAGAATTATATTTAAATATAATAAATTAAAATAAATTATATATTAATTAAGCTATTTTTATTATTATGTTATAAATGTAATGATATTTTGCTTAAGAACTATCAAAACAATTTCATCGTCTTTTATTGCATTACAATCTAAATATCTAAACATATAATGAAACCTATTTATTTCTAAATATTTTGAAGAAATCAATCTCAGTATCTTACAACACACATATAGGAACTTAAATCTCTACCTACTAAAATGAGAGTAATGGTCATCCAACTATCGAATTATTATCATTCCAAACATCGTAATTACCCCTCAAATGTTGTTGTTGTTATTATTAGAGGTTAACATTAATATGTTTTATATATACCACAAATATAAAGCATCTAATATTTGATATTTTTAAATAAAACTAATAAACAATCTCTTATGCAAATTAATTCATACAAACTCATGTAAAATTAATTACTTTATTTAATCTATTTTGCTATAATAATTTTTTTTGTTAAACATTAATCAAATTCATAATGGTACATGACATGGATAATTACAATTTGAATGCAACAAATATTGAATAATGTTATATTATATTGTACTTACAATTATATAATTTAAGCATGGCAATTATATTTCTAAATTAAATCAAATTATTTGAGTAATACTGCACTCACTAGATAGTTACATGATTTGTAATTTTGTTTATTGAATGATGCGCAATTATCACAAAATTTGTTCAATCTTAAATTTATATCCATATTTTTCTGAAATTAAGTCAATTTATATAACAACTAAAAATAATAAAATTATATAAAAACATATAAAAATTATATATCCATTTTCATATTAAATAGTATGTTTTACTAAATTTAACTTTTGAAACTCTCTATGCTATTGGAGAGAAATATAATCTTATGAATCTATTTTTATTTATGGTGTTGAGCTTGTTATAAACTTATGTGCCGTGAAATACGTTTTCGTTGTACTTGCCACTAAATTTAATATATATAATTTTATTCTAGTGGTAAACGGAATTGAATTTGAATATGACTTTTTTTAAATATAGCTTAATAACAACTAAATTTACTCCGATGGATTCAAACCTCAACTATTTTGTTTTGAACTCAAATGATTTACAACTAAATTAACTAGTAGCCGTAATTTGATTATTAATATATTTAGAGAGTAATGTATCTCATCTATATTAAATTATTAATATAGTTGTAAAAAATTAATTTTATATCAACACAAAAAAATTTATATATATAATAAAATTTTCACACAAAAAAATTTCATCTCAAAAAATGAATTTTGAGATTTTGAATGGTCACAATAAATCTATCTATGGAAGTTTTATTATTCATCAAACTTTTATTATCTTTTTTATTAATTTGAAAACTTTCATTTTATTTTTTCCAATTTCTACTAATACTATAAATAGTCACATTATGACATTTCTTTGGAAACCCTAGCCGCTCTCCTCAAACCAGCAGGCACGCTCAAACCCTCACAAGCTAGCAAGCGAGCAGTTGCCGTCGTCTTCATTCCTATGCCCATTACAGTCCTATGTATCAGCCATTAGCCGTTACTGTATCTCACTTTCTCTACACGCAAATCCTAAACCTGCGAGCTGAATCAAGTGGTGGAGGTCCATCAAAGGCTGTCGTTAACTTGAAAGAGCCATCATCTATGCGCTACCAAAGCACGAAGAAGGTTGGAGATTGAATTTACTAAAGCTGATCGGGTTACACCTTATAATTAAAAGAAAAAAGCATAAATGGTTCAAAGCCAAACGTTCAAACCCAATCCCTAAATTGCCAATTTTCTAAAGCCACAAAACAGAATAGACCCTAACACTTTTAACACAGCCACATCCTAACCCATTCCTCTCGGTTCCTTCTCTCTCAAATTTGAAGCCGCCGACTGCTACCACACCCATCACAACAGAGCCGCTGACGCTCGACACACTCACATGCTTACAATCTAAATTTTCATATGACTAGGATGCGCCCGAGGAATTTCCAGCGGAGCAGGTGCGGTTTTATTTCTTTAATTATAGGTGTAAAAGTAAGAATTTTATTATTTGAAATTGTTTTACTCTCACTAAGCAGAGTTATAAGCATGGTCAGGGATTGCAACAAGATGAGGAGATACAAAAAGTCCAGAAAGAAAAAAAAGCCAGGTAGGAAAACCTTTATTTATTTGTTTTTGGTACATATGTAAATGCAAAATAAGTTATTAGTTTTCTAGAATGTGAATGTAGCAGAGTTCGATAATTTATTTTATTTTTTAAAAATTTTAATTGTGCAAATGTCATGTATGGTGTAGCCAACATTACGCAAAGGGTAAAAATTTAGGTCAGTAGATGAACTGTGTTTATATATATAGCACCAAATAATATAATACAACATATGCGGGCCGATGTAAATTTAAGCCTTGAACTCTTTTTTTCCTGGCTTTGGTATGGAGCCAAGTGAGCGATGTTCTATATAATCTATTTAATTCTTTTTGGTGGAGCCTAGTATTCAAAGTTGATGGTAGAATGGAATTTGCCTAAATTTTTTGCATCTTAACATTTGGATTGAGAATGAACTTTTGAAAACTTGTTAGTTTATAATTCTGAATCTCGTGTCTTTTTTCTCCAATGCAAAACTGTGTCAGTTTAGTATTGTGGTTTTAAATCCTTTTATAAAAGATAATTGTTAAATATATGTTTGTGCTCTAAAAGATTTATTTACTGAATCTTGTTATGTATTTTTTTCACAGAATTCTTTGTGAGGGAAAGGAACGTCAGAGACTATGGGTTCAAACATAGAACATCACTACCGTCAAAAGTTGGTGAAGGCATCTAAGATGTATCTAAAATCGAGCCAGAAAAAGAGTCTTCGGGTTTGAAGTTAGTTTCTTTAGTATTGTTTTCTTTATTGTTGTAATTTATTGTTGAATATTTTGAATTTGGTGTTTTTGTAACCTGAATATTTCATCATTGTTTATACCCTTTTTATGAACTCTGCTAAGGCCATTGTTTCTACCATAGTTAATGTTGGGACCCAAGATTTTATTGAGGGAAGGATATTTGTATATACCTTTTAATTTCCTATATTACCTTATTTCATTGATTTCTTTGAATTGAACAACTTATTGTCTTTGTTTCTAATATTTTAGGCTTGCAATTCCATTGATCATTAAAACTGACATCCTTTATTGTTTTGTTTGTCTTGTCTTGTGCTTAGACTGGTTGCCTGAATCGTTAAGGTAACATTCTATAGTTTTTCTCTTAAAAGTTTCCTTTTTAAAAATATTTAGTTATTTGCATTCTGTCTTTCTTTCTAATTGCAGCTTCCATTTTTGATTGATTGATTGGCTTTTGGTGGTGAATTAAATTGTGATTCTATGCATGTGTTCTTGATAGAGCAAGCGCTTCCAAAAGTGATTATTTGAGTGTTATAATGAGATGTCAATAGCAAGTTTGTTCTTTCTATCTAATTCTTTTTTGTATTATATATTTTTTTGAATCCATAATATAGGTTATTGTTTTAATATGTAATATTATTGAGTTGCCAGGAAGTCATATTATAGTTTGAAGAACTGTTGTTAAAGCTTAAGTTTAAAATAAACAAGCACTTATAGATCTAATTTTTAATCATCGAGATATTGGAATATTTCATTTCTCCATTTATACTTGTTTATTGTGGATGTATTTATCTTTCAAAGATCACTTTTCTGTTAAATGAAAATTGACATAAATGTGATCAAGATTACTTTTTGTAATCTGAATATTACTACTAAAAAATAGAACAAGTATGGTGATCGAGATTAATTTTTATATTATGAATATTGCTATTAAAAAAATCTCTTTAAAAAATTGTGGTTAAAAATTAGTGTATATAGGTTTGTGTATATTTTGTATTAAAGTTTTTTCTACTGAAAACAAAGTTTATTTGATCCCACTCAAGAAATTTAGGACATGCATTCGAAATTTTGAATATTGTTTATTGTTTCGCAGAATTATTTTTAATATCATTTGGTTTTCTTTTTTACATGCAGAGACCCTTATGATGTAACAACATCTGAAATCTAGCTTTTGAAAATTGTAAATTGATTTAGTTTTGTATTTGTTTTATTTGATGCTAAAAGTTTTTAAAATTATTTTCCCGGAAGCTTGTAAAAAATTCTCATATACCTGTTTGGATTAATGCAATTTTTTTATTTTATTAATTTTTTTATGCGCTTGATAAATTAATAGGGCATTGTAATTTCTTTTACAAACAAATGCCAACAGACCATTTAAAAAATAATAAAAATATGCCAAAATTATAATCTTATGTTATAACTGCAATGTTACATTTTTTTAATGCCATCTTAGTCGTGATAAAAATAGAAAAACTATTTTAGTTGAGTCCTAAACAATTGTATTTTAGTTAAGTCCTAAAAATTGAATAACTTATTTTGGTAAATGGGAAATTATAGGGATATTTAAACGAGAATGATACTCAATTAAAAAATAATAATGTTAACAAATTATAAGTTTATGAATGAACTAATGCTATACAATTGAGTAATAAACAAGAATTGGCTACCATCTAATTTGGCTGTAAATGAACTTAATTTTTGTTTAATTTATCCTCAAATTGAGCAATTCTTTTTAACTTCTTTTAATCTGTAAATTGAGTTTTTATTCTTCAGGTACTCTATGATTTCTCCATCTTCAAAGAGCACATCTTCAAAGAGCAAGCAAGCATTAAAAAGTTGAAATGAGAGATTTTTTTGTGTATTATTTTTTTACTTTTTAGTATATCTAAAGGTTCAATTGTACTCTTGGAATTTGAGTGAAATTATTAATGTGAAACTCCATTATTAAGTGCAGATCAAAATCATATCAGTGAATGTCGTTTCTTATATCATAGTGTTATGTAGTAACACCATATTAGTTGGAATATCCATCTAAATATATTAAGCTTTTAAAAATAATTTTAGCTATTAAGATAGTTTTTGTTTAAATCGTGAAAAATGATTAACTTATTTTTTTTGTACAAGGGATAATCAAATTTATGATCATATCTCGTGAAGTAATGAATATTGATATTGAATAAATAAAGATACTTTCATTATTGGTTATTAATTTTTATGACCTATGAAAACGTATTGCAATTCGGAGTAATAAAAAAATAGTTAAAAAATAAAAGCCGACATTATTGTTAAATTGCGGTGTTAAATTTACCTATTAGAGAAAAATATCCCTTCAATATTTAATTTTAGGAAGAAAAATTAATGTTTACTGTATTTTCTTTTTTCTTGATTGCATTGATTTTTTAATTTTTTTACAAAATATTGCTGAATTTGAATTCCGTTTACTGTGTTTAAAGCATTCATTAAAGATAAATAAATTGTGGCTTAGTGGAATTGGATCAAAGTAATACTAATTTACAAAATTTTCAATTTTAATTTAAAAGTTAATTTTCACAGTTCATGGGATAATCATAAAATAAATAAACAAATCTTGGTATAATAATAAATATGAAATGGTACGGTATAAAGTGTTGCTACTATGGTAATAAATTTTCATAACCATATTAGCCATAATAAACTCTTAAAAATTATTTTAGTTAAGTCTTGAAAATTTAAGAACTTATTTTATAAATTAAAAATTATATCCATACTTAGAAACGAAAAAGAAGGATACTCATTATAATATATATATATATATATATATATATATAACAAATCTCATGGGGCAAGATAGTAATAATAATAATTTTAGTAAGAGTAAAAAAAATAATAGTGATAATTATACAAGTACAATATAATAATATTTATAATTAATAGCATAAATTTTTTGGTTGTAGTAATAAGAAATTAAGAAAACTAATTTGAAAAGAAAACATAGTGGTAAAAATTTAATTTGAATTAAAAAAATATTAATTCTTGATTTAGTTTAGTTTAAAGATAAATAAATATACTTAATTGAATTATAAAATGGGCATAACATTTATAAAGATCAAAAGTTAAGTATAAATAAATTCAAGTTCAAGAAATCTCCTGAAGTCAATTGATCCCGAAAAAAGAAAAAAGAAAATTCAACACAAATAAATTAAGAAAGTTTCAATTTTTGTTAGCTTAAATATTTTTTATAACTTATGCCGTCATAAATTTTAAAAATAATTTTTTGGAGAAGCATAGCAATTGCATGTGCTCTTACATGTTATTTTTTTATTTACTGTTGAAGTTTTCAAAAATTAAAAAATTATTTTTAAAAAGTAAAGAGAGAGATGGAAATAAATGCATTAATTTATTTTAACAATAACTAAAAATAATCGACTAAAATGATAAAATGAGAATAAATATGTATAGGGACTAAAAGCTCAAGCATATATACAATCAAGTTCAAGAGATCTCATGATATATATAAAAGGGAATTAGATTATGGATCCAAAATATTAGAAAAGATTAAGGGTTACAATAAAAAATTTTCAGTATTATATGGCAAGTTGATATTTTATAAAATAGTAAGGGTTCAAACATAATTCAAATTAATTGAAATATTGAACGCAAAACTAGTGAATTCATAGTTGAAACATGTAAACCTATATGCAAGAAAATATAACGCAAATTAGGAACCTATTTAACCAAAAATAAAATTATAAAAATAAAATTGGTATTTAACCCAAATAATTGGAATCTTAATAAGTGAATGAGAATATACAACACAAAATTAGAGGAATAATTGAAACACATGAATCAATAGGTGAGAAAGTGTAACGAAAAGTAGGAACTCATCCAACGGAAAATGAAAATTACTTGGAATTTAACCCAAAATATTAGTATTGCACGAACTTAGTAGGAATACTTAACACAAAACTAGTGGACTAATAATTTGAAAAATGTGAACCTAAATGTGAACCTAAATGTGAAAAAGCTTAACCAAAATTAGGAATTAATTTAACAAAAAAAATTATTTCGGTATTTAACCTAAATAAATGAAATCTTACCAAGCGAATTGGAATATTAAATGTAAAATTTGTGAAATAATAGTTGAAACATATAAACTAAAAAGGGAGAAACTGTAACCAAAGTTTGGAAAAATAAATTTGGTACATATAAACTATTATTTAACCAAAAATAAAATTATGAAAAATAAATTTGGTACTTAACCCAAATAATTGGAATCTGTCTAAGTTAATGGGAATATTCAACACAAAACTAGCGGAATAATTAGATGAAACATTTGAACCAATAAGCGAGAAAATCTAACGAAAATTAGGAACTCATTCAATGGGAAATGAAAATTACTTGGAATCTAACCCAAAATATTGGTATTGAACAAACTTAGTAGGAATACCTAACACAAAACTAGTGGACTAATAATTTGGAAAATATGAACCTAAATGTGAAAAAGCTTAACCAAAATTATGAACTAATTTAACCAAAAAAAATTATTTCAGTATTTAACCCAAATAAATGAAATCTTACCAAGCGAATTGGAATATTGAACGTAAAATTTGTGAAATAATAGTTGAAACATATAAACCAAAAAAGGAGAAAGTGTAACCAAAGTTAGACACTTATTTAACCAAAAATAAAATTATAAAAAATAAATTTGGTACGTAACCCAAATAATTGGAATTTGTCTAAGTTAATGGGAATATTCAACACAGAACTAAAGGAATAATTAGATAAAACATTTGAACCAATAAGTGAGAAAATCTAACGAAAATTAGGAACTCCTTCAACTAAAAATAAAAATTACTTGGAATCTAACCCAAAATATTGGTATTGAATGAACTTAATAGGAATACCCAACGCAAAACTAGTGAACTAATAATTTGAAACTTGTGAACCTAAATATGAAAACGTTTAACCAAAATTAGGAATTAATTTAACCAAAAAAAATTATTCTGGTATTTAACCCAAATAAATGAAATCTTATCAAGCGAATTAGAATATTGAAAGTAAACTTTGTGAAATATTTGTTGAAACATATAAACCAAAAAGGGAGAAAGTATAACCAAAGTTAGGAATTTATTTAACCAAAAATAAAATTACGAAAAATAAATTTGGTACGTAACCCAAATAATTGGAATCTGTCCAAGTTAATGGGAATATTCAACACAAAACTATCGGAATAATTAGATGAATATTTGAACCAATAAGCGAGAAAATCTAACGAAAATTAGGAACTCATTCAACGGGAAATGAAAATTACTTAGAATCTAACCCAAAATATTGGTATTAAACGAACTTAATAGGAATACCTAACACAAAACTAGTGAACTAATAATTTGAAACATGTGAACCTAAATATGAAAACGCCTAACCAAAATTAGGAACTAATTTAACCAAAAAAAATTATTTCAGTATTTAACCCAAATAAATGAAATCTTACCAAGCGAATTAGAATATTGAACACAAATTTGTGAAATAATAGTTGAAACATATAAACCAAAAAGAGAGAAAGTATAACCAAAGTTAGGAACTTATGCAACGAGAAATAAATTTACTTGGAATCTAACCTAAAATATTTGTATTTAGCGAATTTAATAGGAATATTATACATAAAACTAGTTGATTGAGAAGTGGAAACAATAAACCAATTATTGAGAAAGTTTAACGAAAATTAGGAACATGTGAAAATAATTTGAAACACTCACATAATATTTTGATATTTATCCAAAAGAATTAGAACATAATTATTTTACTCTTTTTTTAAACTTTCTTTTAAACTAAAAATATTTTCTCACTCAAATATTTTTAATGTTAATTGTTTATAAATTTCCTTATTTTTTTCATTTTATTTTATTTTTTTCACATTAAAAATAAATTTTTAAAAAATTTATAGATGAACAACCGGTAAAATACCGGTTGTTCAAGTTCTTTTTTCACTATTGAAGGCACTGTATTACATACATCGCCGTACTATATGATGACTCTTTGTTATATTATATTTTTATGTAACATACATAATGGTGTAATAATTGTTAGATTTTATTTAATGATTGTAAAAATATAAGATAAAAAAATTATATTATTTTCATAATCGTTGGATTGTTACATCCAACGATTGTTACATCATTATGTATGTTACATAATGATATAACATAACAACTTCCGATATAAAGTTCATATATGGTTTTTTTTTCCTTTGTTTTCTTCTTCCTTCTTTCCCCCCTTCCCCGCCGTTATAAATATTCTAATTGAAATATTTAATAGGCAGCGACTACCTTAGACATGTTCCAAAGATGGAGCACAAATCACAATTATACACGCAAAGTGATAAATAATAAAAAATACGTTATAATTTTAATTGTGTGATTGTGAAACGGTTTCAATATAGTGGATCCTATTTAATAATATTTATAACGAGAAATATAAGTTTTTTAGAAGAAGAATTTATTATACTCACATTATCAAAGTAGATTTTCTTGTCTAATTAAATTAGGAGAAAAAATAATGGCACTCAAAACCATATTTCTTATAAATTTTTTAGAACATGGACGTTGCCAACATGCCGTTTGCCCTATTTGCCTATTGGCATATATAATTGGTCTGCCATATAACATTTTGAGAATTTAGGTCATGTTTGCTTGGGGTAGAGGAGTGGGGAGAGGAAAAGAATTTAATTTCTTTTTTACTTTCCAATGTTTTGGTTGGACCAATTTCCATTAAAATTCAATTTCCATCAAATTGAAGAATTTGTATTCCTTATTAATGGGTAAAGATTTCAAATTCTTCATCTATTTGAATATAAAATTCCAATATTATCCTCTAATAAAATTAATTTTAAATAAAAAAGTGCAGATAATTTATATTTATTTTCTTAAATTAATAGAATAATTTATTTAGAAAAAGAAAAGTATTAAGGAGAATCGCTGGACTATCTCTCTGGAGACTCGCCGGAGTTTTGCCGGAAATGTATTTCATCATCAAAACCGGTATCAATGGAGTCCTCATTAGCCGATCTACAACTCTATAGAGTTAGACATGCTAATATACATTGTTATTTACCTCAAATCTTATTTTAATGTTTACGAAAATTTTTGGAAAAATTTTAACTCTCATATTTCCAACTATATAGTGTATGTTTTGCAAAATTAACACTTTCAATGAGTAGATCGTCCATTTCTAATTATTATTATGTATTTAGAGCGACGAAAGACGGTGGTCAACAGCGGTTAACGCCAGTCAAAGGAAGTCAATAGTGGCATAATTTTTATTTTAAAAAATAAAATTTTGTATGTAACTAGGTAATTTTAATAATCTAACATATTATTGTTTTCAATAATTATAAATATTTAGAAACTAAATTAAACATATAACTAATTATGCAATGTTACTTATTTTGATTATAGAATAATAACAAATTAATTAAAAATATAATATAAAATTAATTATTTTGTTATCATGTTATTTTCTATATTAAATTAATTCATAGTTTAATTGTTTTTTATTTGTTAACAATATTAACATTAAAGATAATGGGTATATTTGTCCAAATAAAAATATGTAATTTCTTTTCCTTTCAAATGGGTGGGACTATTTGAATCCATAAAACTAATCACTAAACCCAATTACTGAATAAACCTATTATTAAATTTCAAAATTTTAAATTTTACTCAACAATCCCACCTAAAAACCTAATATATCCTTACTAAACTCAATTTGTATAACAATAATGATTTTACTATAAATTTATATGTGCTCAAAATAATGAATTCAAATATTTTGTTAATATAATACAATCCATTAAAAACTAAAATTTTTGTAGTTGTCTATGATTTTTTGATTCATTCAAGAAATAATTCGATAATTATTAAATTTTGTTTTATAGTTTAAAAGTGAAATGCTCGAATTTTACTAGAATAGAACGTAAAAGAGCCAGTTGTGTAAAAAATAAGATAAAAATTATTTAAATACTTTACTATTTCTTGTCACGAAGAAAATTTACTTTATTTAATTATAAAAAAAAGTAAAATAAATTGTAACTCCTTTTATTACTAAGACTGATTATATTAAAGCATTCGTTGCTTAAAATATAAGCTTGTGCATTTAATCACAAGACGTAGCTACATGATTAAATCAGATTATGGGAGCCAATTTATTAGTGGCTTGCCGACATATATACTTACATATATGTTTTAAGATTAAGAAAAAATAAAGAATATAAATACAACATTAGATATATAGATGGGTTTAATAGTAAAAATTTTATTTTTTTAATTATATTTTAATGTCTATAATTGTAATTTAATGTAGCGGTATTTTAATAATTAAAAATTATTTTCAAATGTGGGTCTCATGAGTAGTTTAGTGGGTTCAAATAGCCACGCCCCTTTTAAATTTAATGTAAAATCAAACAAGGGTAATTAATTTTTGGAGTCTTCTTCTCTCATCACCTCTCCACTCCTCTCCTTTTTTCTCTTCTCCTCTCTCCTCCCCTTTCTTAAAACCAAACACCACCTTAAGGTTTTTTTTTTTTTTTTTTAGTTTGGAAAATTTAATTCTTGAAATCGTTTTAGAAAACTACAATTCAGCGTAGATAGAGCAAGGAGATGAAACATTTTGTATTTGCAATTGAGAAATTAGAAAATGCACATGATGATAAGACCTAAGACTCAATCTGACAAACGCCTATGTGTATCAGGAATCAGTGTTGATTATTTTTTTTTGGTCACATTTCCATACTTTTCTAAGTTTATAATAATATTTTTATTTAATAACTGCTAATCCTATTTTTTTGGTAGATCAACATAAAAGCCAGCTCAACTAAATTTAAGTCGAAAATTAAGATCTAAGGTTTTGAGATCTAAATTCTAAACCTTAGACAACCAACATAGAGAACCTAAACCAATAGGAAAACAGAAAAAAAAAAGATGCTAAGCTTGAAATTAAGATTAGTATCAAATATTAGAATCCAGAGACCTGATGGAGAAGCCATATGACACAAGATTTGGGGGATCAAATATTCAGATAAGTTTATTGCCAACAAAAAAAAAAACTTTGCCTAATATCTGTTGTAGCAAGAATGTTTTTAAAAAAAAAGTGGGTGGTGACTAGAAGGTAAAGTAAGAAAGAATAAACAGAACCATGAATAAATCAAGAAATGATAACCAGAACAATAAACCAAGGACCAGAATCAGAACTAGGAACCAAAAACTAAAACTAAGAATTAAGAACTAGAAAATAGAATTAAAAGCTAAGAGCTAGAAACCAAAACTAAAAATTGAGAACCACAAAGAAGAACTACGAACCAGAATCCATGAACCACAAGTCTACGAGACCACGAATAAGATATCAGACTATGGACTATAAATAAAAAAAAAACAACAAAAAAAGAAGAACAATTCATGAAAGAGTTGATTATGTATATTGTTAATTACATTATTTATGTAGGTCCATATTTATCGTACATAATTGATAATATAAAAGGAATAATACATGACTTACGCATTTCAATTTCATCAAACACGTGATGTGTCAAATCTAAGTGCACATGTTATGCTTCTAACGGGTATAAGACACAGGCCTATAATATTGCCAATAATCTTGGCTTCAATTCCAGTACTCGCCATTAAGTTGGAGCATGGCTGTTGTGAATGCCTAACTTGCCATTAAGATGATGAAACTGTTCCTTTTTAAGGGCTTTTGTAAAAATATCAGTAATCTGATATGCAAATAAAACATGTGTTGTTTTGATTAATCCTGCCTAGATTTTCTCTTGAACAAGATGACAATCTAATTCGGTATGTTTATTCCTTTCATGGAACATTGGATTGGCAACAATTTGAAAAGCAACTTTATTACCACAATAGAGCTGTATAGATTGTAAATGTGAGACTCCAAAATCATCTAAAAGCCATTTGAGCCAAATGAATTTGCAAGTAACTGAAGCCATAGCCTTATATTATGCTTTTGCAGTAGATTCGCCTATAGTTGTTATTTTTTTTCTTTTCCATGAAATAGAAAATTTTCCTAGAAAGAACAATAGCCAATGATAGATCTTCATGTTGTTGGACAGCTTCCTCAATCTAAATCACAGTAAGCTGCAATTTGAAAAGAACTATTAGAAGATATTAAGATGCTTTTACTAGAAGAAGATTTCTAATATGTTAAAATTTTATAAGCAACATCTAAATGAGATTTACGGGGATTAGAGACAAAGTGACTTAGTTTTTGAATTGGATACACCAAATCCGATCTAGTAATAGTAAGATAAAGGAGGCATCCCATTAGTCTTCTGAATAAACTTGGATCTTCTAAGATAATACCATCATCTAAATCCAGTTTTAAATTTTGCACCATTGGAAAATCGGTTGGATTAGCAACAAGGAAGCCTTTATTATTCAAAATCTCAAAGGCATATTTTTGTTGAGATTTAAAAAACTCATTAACTAGATCTAGCAACTTGAATTCCCAAAAAGTACTACAAAATTTTAAGGTTTTTAATGTGAAAACGGTTATACAAGAAATCCTTTAGAGCTTTTGTGTTAAGGTCATTATTACCAGTGATATATGACGGAGTTGTCGAAGCTCCTCAAAAACAAATGCTGATTCACCTAAATAGAATTGTAGAAATGGTGAGACCAGGTCGAATCCCTAGAGAACTATGTATTTAATTTCTCAAAGTTTAAAACAATTAATTTCTCAAAAATCTGAATTTTCAAAGTTCTTCTCAAAACCGGCTAACCGGTTTCGTCAAACCGGTAAGCCGTTTGTCTTCCGCGAATTATCCGGATGACCGGATGTTGGAACCGGATGGCCGGTTGTGGTTTGTCTACTTACTGACTTTAATCGGCTAACCGGTAATGGAAAACGGCAAGCCGATTACAACTTGTGACGTTCCTGGAATCTATTCGGCTAACCGTTCACTGAGAGCCGGAAGACCGGATGAGGTTTGTATCGGTTCTGGAAAGAAACGGATGGCCGGATGAGGAGAAACCGGAAGTCCGGTTATGACTTGTAATGATTCTGGACGGATTCGGCTTGCCGGATGAGAGGAAACGGATAGCCGAATGTGGCAAGTAGCAATTCTGGAAGTGAAACGGATAACCGGTTAAGGCAATCCGGAAGACCGGTTGCATTCTCCTTCGAACGATCCGCTATCCGGATGTGAGAACCGAAGCCGTTTGCGGGTCTTCTCTTCTCTGGTTTGATTCGGTTGGCCGGATGTTGTGCAATCCGGTTGTCCGGTTTTGGGGTTTCCAAATTATTTTCTTTAACACGAAATTAAAATAAATAAAATAAAAATAACAAGACTTTAAAATTAAACAAGGAAATATCAATCTTACCAAACTTCCAATCCAAGGGTATCAATTCCATCCAATTGCAATTTTTGATCATAGGCTTAAATATAAATTACTCAATCCAAGAACTTAGTCTACTTAATCGGAATCCCGCAAAAAGTAATTATTCTCCTAATGTAATAGACTCAAACAATCGCTCAAATCAATTCTTACCATTAATTCAACTGGGCATCATCGTTCCATATCAAATTAAATGATAGCATTAAGATTAATGAGAATGACTAAAACAAAAATCAATTATCTCTGATTTCTCCAATTTAATCAACTTCGCATTTTTATTTCCCTAGAGCCTATCATGCAAGCTATGTAATTGTGGCCACCAATATACACACACATGAGCCAACTCCTTGCTACTCAATTCAATCTGCTCATGACAATTACGGATCACAAACTCATGACTAGCGATAGAAAAATAAATATTGAATTAAGGCGTCAACTCAATCAATATAAATAATTCATAGAAAATAAGAACAAGAAATAAAAATTACTTGGATTGAAGAAATTCTTATTAAGTTCAAAGCCTCACAAAACTACAACTGGAATTTGATTAACCCCTGGACTGGAATTAAAACCTTAGCCACTCATGGTGGCTAAACAAAACAAAAGTTTTTAATTGAAGAAGTTGT
Organism: Citropsis articulata; assembly: GCA_030449925.1. NCBI lineage: Eukaryota > Viridiplantae > Streptophyta > Magnoliopsida > Sapindales > Rutaceae > Citropsis > Citropsis articulata. The sequence continues at coordinate 591,209 of JASUUH010000079.1, forward strand.
TGCAGCCGTTTGTCTTGCTTCCCACGTTCAGCTCTCGTTTTTGTGTCTTGTGTTGTTGGATCCATCAAGCTCCTCACGTTGCTTCCTTTTATATTGCTCACGTTCTTTTTGTTTCCTTTTCTTCTTAGCTTTCCTTTTCCTTTTTGGCTTCTTCTTCTTCTTTGTGCTAGGAGACCAAATCCTTCTCCAATTTTGATTGCTAGAAACCGACTCCTTCTAGGAAAAGGTCAGCCCACGATTGCAAAGCCCAAATAAAGCCCTTATTATCCACTTTTTATCTTAATCTCCATGCTTTGGCTCCTAGATCAAATCAAACATAATTTACACAAATTAGCACGAGATCAATCAAAACATGAGGGAATTAAACTAAATATAGCATGACTATTTATGACCTATCAAATTCCCCCACACCTAAACCATGCTTGTCCTCAAGCATATCTCAAATCGACATACCAATCCTCCCTTCAACCCATCCAATATCCAAGAATACCAATAAAGCTAAGCACACATCAATGAGTCAAATCATAGTGACAATCTAGAGAATAAGCATTCATAGGATAGAATTTGTAACAAAAGCATAAGCATCTCATCGATTCATCAAAATCAAATGCAGCAAGACTTAACACCCTCGCATGGTTTCGCTCAATGCTCTCAAAGTGTTTAGGGTGCGTGTTTTACTCTCAAAATCAAAACGAAGCATGTCATTACCATAGGCTTGCAAATGATTTAAATCTCCACCACTGCATATGAATATGATGCAAAAATCAAAGGGACTTTACAAGGGTTGAAATGGGGCTTAGGTTAGGGTATGGTAGAAGGAAAAATGAAGGGTTTAACGATCAAGACAAAGAGTTAATTACATGCATGATTTAGATGCCAAACAAAATAAACAAACACTCTTCTAAAATGATGAAATTTATCCCCACATTTAAGCACTTAAAATACTTGGAGAAACAATTTGATAATTCAATTGCTTTTGCAAATAATTCTCCAATCATCCAATTAAGGGAATAAATTTCTCAACAGAATTTTTTTTTTTTTTTTTTTTTTTTTTACCTTTTTTTTTTTTTTTCGTTTTTTTTTTATCATGCCATTACTTCACTCTTGTCTTGATAGGGTAGAAAGAAAACATGGATAACAAACAAAAAGGCTTGTGGTTAAATAATGTGTTAGAAACAAATGAAAGGGAAAAATAGGCTCAAAGGGGCTAACTAGGGGAAAATAAAAGGTGGGTATTTTAGAGTCTAAGAATTGGTTAAACCTAATTGCCCTTATCACACTTAAGCATCAATTCAAAAATGTGGTCTCAACATATATTCAAAAGCAAGTTCTAGAATAAACACACTAAGTTTGATACACTCAATCAAAAAATAAATAGAGCAAAAATGTAATGAGTTGCTCTTAGGCTCAAAAGCTCACTAGAGTGTCTATTTTGCATCAAGTCTTGTGCACTTTTCAATCAACAAATTAATGCGACACTATCGAAAACTTTAAAGAAAAACACTATTCATGCTTACTTCTTTCATGCATTAAAACTCAAAACAAAGATGTATCCCTAGCTTACAAGGTATTCAAAGATGTTGGGAAGACTTTAAAACACAAAAAAAAATTTTATTAAATTTTATTATTTTAAGAACATGCCAAAATCCTCCCCCACACCTAAATAATACATTGTCCTCAATGTATCAACAAGTAAATAGCTCACAGAAAATAATAATGATGAAAAGTAAATGAGAAGGGAAGAAGAAACTCCCCTGAATGTGAGCGGTGTGGACCCGAACGAGCATAGGGAGAGGGTTCCAAGGAAAGCTGAAAAGTGGCGGGAGCACGGTTTATTGAGGTTAACCTTCTTCATCAAGAACATCTGGAGGCTTAAAATAAAATCAACGAAAGTAAAGAAAACTAAATATAATAAAGAAATGGAAATTCAAAAGCGAGAATAAAGAAAATATTTGGGTTGCCTCCCAATAGCGCCTTTGTTTTATGTCTTTGGCTAGACACAGTCGCAAAGCGAATAAATCATCCAATGCCTTTTAAATTAGATTGTGCATCTAATTTTAGCTCATTCCCAACACTTCCTTGGGCAAAAACATCATGCACAATAATCGCACATCAATTTGACAAAGAGAATGCATATCAAGAGGGTGTTTCACCGCATCAAAATATTAAACTTAACAATCTCTCCATCAAACTCGGCTGCAGAGTACCTCATCTACATCAATCTTTTTTTTGGGGTTTCATGAAAGGTCTTCCTAATAAGATTGAAGCTGATTTGGAAGGATGACCTTCCATCTCTAAGATGTAAAATCTACGTGAAATATAAGCTCATTAACTTGCACCAAACGCTTTCTACAATCCCAAGGGGTGAATATAAGAACGGTCACCAATCAATAACTACACCATTGCAAAGTCATTCAACTTTAAATCTTGGTAAACAGAAAATGGCATGACATTAATTGAAGCTCCTAAATCTAGCATAGCATGCTCAATTTTCTTTTCACCAATCACACAAGGTAATGAAAACATACCTGGATCCTTGCATTTTTCTGGCATATTCTTTTGTAAAATTGCTGACACATTTTGACTTACCTCAACCTTCCCCTTTTCCTTTATCTTCCTCTTGTTGGTGCACAACGTTTTCAAGAACTTTGCATATTTGGGAATTTGCTTGATCGCATCCAATAAGGGGATGTTAATTTGCACTCTCCTAAACGTGTCCAGGATCTCCTTTTCTTGCTCATCTTCTTTTGGTTTGGCTAACCTGCTAGGAAAAGGAGGTGTAGGCGTGTAAGATGAAAGAGATAAAGGAGGATCGAATTTTACCCCACGCCTTATTTTGGAAGGAGCTTCTTCATCTTCTTCTCCCTTGGCCATTTCAGCTTCTTTAGGTGGAGTTGATCCTGAAGGAATTTCTTTTCCGCTTCGTAGTGATATTGCACTACGCTCCTCGGTTGACTCCGAAGGTAATTTTCCGAATTTTGAGCTTCCAACTTGCTAACGGATGTGGCTAATCGAGTGATTTGCTGCCTAAACTCGGATGCTTGTTCTTGTTTCCTGTTGAAATCAAGAGTATTGGTAGCAAGATTCTTAACAATATCTTCCAAAGACATACCCGAGTTGGGAGCTTGAGTTTGTGTAGGATTGGAGTGGTCTAGTGAAGTTCAAGAGGTGGCCTTTGTTGTCCTCCTTGGTTTCCATAGCTAAAGTTAGGATGATCCTCCATCCGTGATTGTAGTGATTCGAATAGGATCGTATGGCCTTTGAGCGTGACTAGAAACCCATTTATAGCATTGGCTTCGTGTGGAGTCTTGTTGCAATGCTGGGACACATATCGCAGGATGCCCATGTGAGCATATCCCACACGCCACCGCTTGCGTTGCCCTACGCCCATTTGACGAACCAAAGCAAGCTTAAATCGAAATTTGATTTTTAAGGTCACTTACCTCGTTAACGTGCTCGATAGATCCTCCACCCGCCTGCATCAATTGTTGAAGTTTCACCATGTTCAAATCAATTGTTCGCCTCGCCTTGTTCACTAAAGCTCCACCACTTGCATCAATCATACTCCTATCCATTGGCAACAATCCTCATAGAAATATCGGATGAGGAGTTGATCCGAAATTGATGGGAAAGCTAGCACATAATCGCTTGAATCGCTCCCAAGACTCAGACATGGCCTCCCTGATCCGAGTGATGCCATAAATCTCCTTCCTAATACCGGCTCAAGGTGAAAGAATTTCTCCGTAAATAGCCTTTTCATCTCGCTCCATGCGTGATAGAACCCAAGGTAGATAACAGAGCCAATCTTTAGCTTGATCCTTCAAAGAGAATGGAAAGGTTTCAGGTTGATTTGCTTCCCTGATACACCATGTGGCTTCATTCCGTGAGCAAACAATGTGAAATTCTTCGAGGTGCTTACGAGGATCTTCTCCTGCAAAGCCACGAAAAGAAGGAAGTAAATGAATTAAACCAGATTTTAATTCAAAATCATTAGCAAAATTAGGAAAAGTAATGCATAGGGGTTGTTGATTCAAATGTGGTGCGGCGAGTTCTTTGAGAGTTACATGCGCCATCTTTTCTTGACTGCAAAATGGATGTACCACCGATGGTTAAATCTATCTACTGCTTCTTCCTCGAGCGGCGTTTCCCTCTACAGTCTCTTTTCTCGATTGTGTGTTGTCCTCTCGATTTCGGGATTATCTTGCCAAATTAGTACCACGAGAAGAGCAGTCATAAACTAAATCAAATAAACAATTAAACAATGAGAAACTAAAATTAGTTCCCGACAGCGCCAATTTTAATGAGTTGTCGAAGCTCCTCAAAACAAATCTTGATTCAAATAAAATTGTAGAAATGGTGAGACGGGTTGAATCACAGAGAACTATGTATTTAATTTCTCAAAGTTTAAAACAAAATTAATTTCTCAAAAATCTGAATTTTCAAAGTTCTTACCAAAAGCTAACGGTTTAAATCAACCGATGGCCGTTTGTCTTCCTTAATTATCCGGATGACGGATGTTGGAACGGATGGCGGTTGTGGTTTGTCTACTTACCGACTTTAATCGGCTAACATTAATGGAAAGCGGCAAGCCGATTACAACATGCGTTCACAGGAATCTGACCTAGTTCTTAGCGAGGCCGGGAAAATGAGGTTTGTATCGGTTGGAAAAGCGGATGGCGGATGAGGAAAGCCAGGAAGTCGGTTATGACTTGTAATGATTACGGGCGGATTACTTGCCGGATGAGAGAAAGCGGATACGAATGTGGCAAGTAGCAATTAAGTGAAACGGATAGCCGGTTAAGGCAATCCAGGAAGACCGGTTGCGACTTCTCCTTTCGAACGATCCGGCTATCCGGATGTGAGAAATCCGATGGCCGTTTGCGGGTCTTCTCTGGTTTGATTCGGTTGGCCGGATGTTGTGCAATCCGGTTGTCCGGTTTTGGGGTTTCCAAATTATTTTCTTTAACACGAAATTAAAATAAATAAAATAAAAATAACAAGACTTTAAAATTAAACAAGGAAATATCAATCTTACCAAACTTCCAATCCAAGGGTATCAATTTCATCCAATTGCAATTTTTGATCATAGGCTTAAATATAAATTACTCAATCCAAGAACTTAGTCTACTTAATCGGAATCCCGCAAAAAGTAATTATTCTCCTAATGTAATAGACTCAAACAATCGCTCAAATCAATTCTTACCATTAATTCAACTGGGCATCATCGTTCCATATCAAATTAAATGATAGCATTAAGATTAATGAGAATGACTAAAACAAAAATCAATTATCTCTGATTTCTCCAATTTAATCAACTTCGCATTTTTATTTCCCTAGAGCCTATCATGCAAGCTATGTAATTGTGGCCACCAATATACACACACATGAGCCAACTCCTTGCTACTCAATTCAATCGTTCATGACAATTACGGATCACAAACTCATGACTAGCGATAGAAAAATAAATATTGAATTAAGGCGTCAACTCAATCAATATAAATAATTCATAGAAAATAAGAACAAGAAATAAAAATTACTTGGATTGAAGAAATTCTTATTAAGTTCAAAGCCTCACAAAACTACAACTGGAATTTGATTAACCCCTGGACTGGAATTAAAACCTTAGCCACTCATGGTGGCTAAACAAAACAAAAGTTTTTAATTGAAGAAGTTGTTGCAGCCGTTTGTCTTGCTTCCCACGTTTAGCTCTCGTTTTTGTGTCTTGTGTTGTTGGATCCATCAAGCTCCTCACGTTGCTTCCTTTTATATTGCTCACGTTCTTTTTGTTTCCTTTTCTTCTTAGCTTTCCTTTTCCTTTTTGGCTTCTTCTTCTTCTTTGTGCTAGGAGACCAAATCCTTCTCCAATTTTGATTGCTAGAAACCGACTCCTTCTAGGAAAAGGTCAGCCCACGATTTGCACTTATTATCCACTTTTTATCTTAATCTCCATGCTTTGGCTCCTAGATCAAATCAAACATAATTTACACAAATTAGCACGAGATCAATCAAAACATGAGGGAATTAAACTAAATATAGCATGACTATTTATGACCTATCAATATAATACCATCAACATACACCAATAACATAGTAATGGATGGCCTATTGTAGTTGTAAATAATAAATAATCACAATGAGATTGTTTTAATCCAGCAACAAAAAAGGTGGAAGAAAGTTTTTCAAACCGATTATAAGAAGCTTGTTTGAGACCATATAAGGACTTTTGTAGTTGAAAAATAAATGCTTCCCCTGTTGACAAAATCCTAGAGGAGATTTCATGTAGACCTCTTTGTGAAGATCTCCATGAAGAAAAGTATTATAAACATCAAGTTGATATAAAGGCCAATTTTTTATAGCTACAACAACATAAACACATCGATAGTTGTTAGCTTAGCTATATGGGAAAATGAATAATCATATTGAGATTGTTTAAATCCAATAAGACAAAGGGTGGAAGAAAGTTTTTCAAACCAATTATGAGAAGCTTGATTGAGACCATTCAAGGAATTTTAAGGTCAACAAACTGAATATTTTCCTTATTGACAAAATCTTAGAGGAGATTTCGTGTAGACCTCTTTATCAAGATCTTCATGAAGAAAAGCAGTATGAACATCAAGTTGATATAAAGGCCAATTTTTTATAGCTACAACAACATGAACACGTCGATAGTTGTTAGCTTAGCTATAGGGGAAAATGAATAATCATATTGAGATTGTTTAAATCCATTAAGACAAAGGGTGGAAGAAAGTTTTTCAAACCAATTATGAGAAGCTTGATTGAGACCATTCAAGGAATTTTAAGGTCAACAAACTGAATATTTCCCTTATTGACAAAATCTTAGAGGAGATTTCATGTAGACCTCTTTATTAAGATCTCCATGAAGAAAAGCAGTATGAACATCAAGTTGATATAAAGGCCAATTTTTTTATAGCTACAACAACATGAACACATCGATAGTTGTTAGCTTAGCTATAGGGAAAAATGAATAATCATATTAAGATTGTTTAAATCCAGTAAGATAAAAGGTGGAAGAAAGTTTTTCAAACCAATTATGAAAAGCTTGTTTGAGACCATATAAGGAATTTTGAGGTCAAGAAACTGAATACTTCCCTTGTTGACAATATCTTAGACGAGATTTCATGTAGACCTCTTTATCAAGATCTCTATAAAGAAAAGTATTATGAACATCAAGTTGATATAAAGGCCAATTTTTTATAGCTGCAAGAACACATCGATGATTGTTAGTTTAGCTATAAAGAAAAATGTTTTATGATAGTCCAAACCTTCTTTTAGAGTAAACCCTTTAGCTACAAGGTGAGTTGTGTATTGTTCAATAAACCCGTCCGATCGAAACTTAATTTTATACACCTATTTATAATCAATAGGTACCTTTATGTAAGGAAGCTGCATAATGGTTCAAGTCTTGCTCCTTTTGTGAGCTTGAATTTCAACAACCATGTTTCTCGCCATTTTGGGTGCCTAATTGCTTGAATATAAGATATTAACTCAACTTCTATAGAAATAGCAACTGTAAAAGCAAAATGTTCATAAGAAAATATATTGTAAGATATAAATTTATAAAAAAAATAAGCGACAATTTTAAGCTTAGAAATGGCTGGTAAAGGACAATGAGGTAATAGATTAGAGTGAGTGACCGATGAACAATGATAATCTTGAAGGCATGAAGGTGGTCGATAAGTCCAAGGGGAACAATGAAGTGTATCAATGTTCGAGTCAAATGGTGGTGGCTGATTTTCTTGATCAAGCATGGATAATTACAGATTTTCTTGATCATTTTAATGGTGGCTGATTTTGATCATTTAGTGGTGATTGATTATTAGACTTAATTGGTCCCATTGATGACTTCATTCATTGGTATGGGCAAAACAATTGAGCGTTGATTCTACTTAAGTTGTTTTTCCTTAAAAGGGATTATTGTTTCTTGAAAAGTGACATCACAATTGGTGAATATGACATATGTTTTTCAAGATTATATATGCGATAGCACTGTTGATCAAAATGGTACAGAGTAAATATACTTTTAATTTCTCGAGGGGCAAACTTATGTTTTTTGGGAGATAAATTTTGAGCAAAACATAAGCATCTAAAGACACACAAATGGTCATAAGATGGCTTAGAATTAGGAAGAAGCTCATGAGGAGTTTTACTTAAAAGTAAGGGTGTAGGCATACGATTTATAAGATATGTTGCTGTTAGAACACATTATTGTGCAAATGTTACTGTACTCGCAAGTGCATAAATCTATCATAGTATATATTTATAATAACGAGTGTCTATTCCACAAGGAAGTAGATTTAGGTATGTACAAAGTTAAATTTATAAGTGTGTATGTGAATTGGATAAAGATGATTTTCGAGCAATATTAAGATTAAAAAAATGGTGGGAATAAATTAATGATGAAAATAATTCAAATAAAATACTTGAGTCTCTGGATTCACACTCAACATTTCATCACAGGCTTAATATTCATTTTTTGTCCCAAATTAATTTATGATAGGGTATTTTTACTCCTCATAAGTCTCACTCTAATAAACATAGTCTCAAGCGTCCAAAGTACCAGAGAATGCCCATCTGTGCCGTGGGTTAGCACGGGCACGACTCACTAATTTCATGGGGCGCACTCAACAAAAAAAAATTGAGACCCGGCACGACCCATGGGCAAGGCACGCATAGCCATGGGTTGTGTCGGCCTCTCGTGCTTCACTAGCCGTGCCTGTGCTGGCTCGTGGGCCCAATAATTTTTTTATTTTTATTTAATTATAATTTATTTAATGGTATTTATTTTTAGTTTTAAAAATATAAAAACTCTAATTTGTTAAAAAAATTCAATTTTGATTGTAATTTGCAAATTAATGAGATTTGAAGTTACTAAGTTCAAGTACAATTAAGATATAATAATAAGAATAAATATTGACATTTGATAAACGATAGAATAATAACATCTTAGAAATTAAAAACACTTAACAACTTAAATTCAAAATGTAAATAATATATGATAACAAAATATTTTTAATGAGGTGCGCTAGCATCACCTCCCATCTTTCGACTAAACTTGTTAATACCTTCAAATATGGGTTGATAATGATTAACATGACACTTTAAGGATCCCGTGCCATTACAGACTCTATAGCAAAATATGTTTTTACAATAGTTGCACTGAAGCTTTCGCACCTCATCCCTGATTCAATTAATGTAAAATGATGAAAAACTTTTGGACGAGGATAAGGACTTCGGAATTCATTGCCTTGAGGATGATGGTGCTCATCGGCTTCAGGCTCGGGATGAGGATACTCATTTTGATTGTTATTAATTTATTATCTTCCATTGAAAATTCAAAGTGAATGAGTGATAAGAGTTTAGAACTTTAGGTGAATGAATGAGTAATAGGAGGAGTTGAGGCAAATGTATTTATAGTGAATTTAAAAATGTGAGTGTGTGTGTTTAAAACAAGTGGATTGTGGTGTGTGTATTTTAATAATATGAGTTATATTTAGTAGTTTAAATATAGTCCATTTTAAATAATTTAAAAACTTACATTTTACAAATATGTGTTATAGTTATAACTTATATGTATAATGTATTACTCTATATCTTAATTTTAAATATTAAAAAAAAGTGGAAGATGACAAAAAAAAATGAAAGTCACTTTTTTTTACTTTAACATGTCATTGTCACTTTATCACATGGTTAATAGTAATTGGCCGTGTGACATTGTAATGATGACAATTCGAATTCAACTTACTTTTTTTTGTTTTTTTAAAGTAAGTTTGAATAAATGTTCGCCAAGTAAATTTAGCAAAAAAAAAAAAAAAGTATTTTACTTACATTACACATTTATACATGCTCTTTTTCTTTTCTTTTTTTTTTAAATGAAAAAAATGAAAAAGTGAAGTGAATCCATGAAATCATCATTTTTTTTTCTTTCACGTTTCATTAAATTATCATTTCGACTCCTTCTCTCTTTCTCTTTTGTGTCTTTTGCATCTTCTAGCCGTGGCCAAATTTCAGTATATTAAAATCCGATTGAACTTATTTTCCAACACACATTTTCAACTCATTTTCTTTTATTCGGGAAATTATGAACTTGATCCAAATTTTAATTTTGTTCAAGTGGGGCAAAATGTAGAAATGATGAGAGATCAATATAATCAATGTTTAAATAAATCTCAAATGCAAAGTTCCCAAAGTGTATGTGTATCTATTTCTACAATTGTCGGTGCTTCTTCAAAGTCTAACAAAAGAGTAAAAAATTCAAATGTTTGGAAATATTTTACAATTAAAGGAGTAAATTTGAAGGGCAAAAAAGAAGAGATGACGTTTTGTGCATTTTGTCATAGTTCTTTGTGTCGCAAGTCTAATGGTGGCACCAGACATCTCAAGAGCCATATGATAAGTGTCGTGCAAAATACTATGCAAAAGACCCCACGACAAAGTGAGCTTTCACAACATGGATCTGAGGGGGAGATGAGGCCATTTTATATAATCACAAAGAGAACCGAACTAGTTTGGCACTATATATGGTAGCTGCTGAACAACTGTTGCTATTTTCAGAGGACGTGCACTTTGAAAATTATATGACAAGGCACGATCAACCTCAATTTAGAAGAGTTCCTAGAAATACAATTAAACATGATATGAAGAATGTTTATGCAAAAAAGAAAATGAATTTGGTTTTAAATTTTTCTGATTTCAAAGGTATTATTTTTGTTACTTCTGATTGCTAGACCCGTATTATGGGTTATATTTGTGTGACATCACTTTTCATTAATGAAAATTAGAATTAGGAGAAAAATTTGTTCGCATTTCGTGAATTAGTTACCCTCATACTGGAGCTCATATTTTTAATGCTATTTTGGGTATTTTTTGAGAATATAATGTTATTGACAAAATTTTTTGGATAATACTTGATAATACTTTTGCAAATGATGTTTCTGTGGACTATTTTTTGTGCAATATCACACCCATACGTGGTTCACAATTTTTTCATATTAGATGTATTTGTCATATTATTAATTTGATTGTCCAAGATGGCTTGGAATTTATGAGTGGTAATCTCTCTAAAATTAGAGAAGTAATACACATGTTGAAATTGCTTTCTACATATCAACAATTTGTAAGAGTACATTACCTCTTTATGGATTAAAAAAGAGAAAATTCAAACTTGATATTAAAACTCGTTGGAACTCCACATATTTGATGCTACCTTCTTAAACAGATTACAGTAATGCCTTTATTACTTATGCTAATTATAAGTTAGGTGAGGGTAGTATCATTGCTTATGATTGGAATATTACATTTAAAATTTTGAATTTTTTGAAAGTGTTTTATGATGTCACTCTTGCATGTTCAACAATTTATGAATCATCTTCATTTAAAATGTTGAGTAATTTATACAATATCAGTGATGTTTTAGCATAGCACAAAAATGATGTATATCTTGCAAATGCATGTGAAAAAATGAAAGGGAAATATCTGAAATATTAGAAAAATATTCCACATTTATTTGTTTATGACTTATGGATCCTGAATTTAATCTACATGGAACACAAGCTTTAGTTGAATGGATAGCCAAAAACTTGGACACAACATTTGATACTTGTATGAGTGAATATTTACTAATAATAAAAGATTTTTTTCATGGCTATGAACTAAACTATGGATTGAGCTCGAATAGATCACAATCAACACCATCTGAAGCAACTCTTATTTAATTTGAAAATGCAGCATTACGTTTGATCCGGAAAGGTAGGGCCCTAATTAGTAACAGTACAAGTGATAGTTACAATATTGAAAATGAACTACAAAAATGGTTTAAGTTTCAAGATATATTAAAGACATGATTTGCAAATATAGATGTTTGGCATTTCGAAAAGAAAAGGTCACCACATTTCTTGTGTTACACATAATGGCTCGTGATTTACTAACCCCTCCAGTCTCAACTGTAGCTTCGGAGCTTACTTTTAGTACAGGTGGTAGAGTGTTAGATGATCGTCAATCAACTTTAGTCCAAAAGACATAAAATTGTTTGATGTGTCTTCAAGATTAAAAGGCTGCATGTGATGGTACACGACAACGTTGGCGTAATTAATTAGTTAAGAAGATGTCATCTTTAAATATGGACAACTGATTGTGATACAAATGCTGATAATAATGACGACGACGCTTGCGTTGAAGTTGATGATAATGAAAAGGAAGATTAAAATTTATGAATAATTGTAATATTTAAAATGGTTGTAAAATGCAAATGATAGATAGTTCAGTAGATGCCAACCCAGTTGGGATGTGCTGTGAACTATAGCGATGCAAATTACACCATATTTTATTTTACCTGTAATTTGAAGCTTTTATTTCATAAAAATAAATTCTATTTATCTATCGATAATATTATTTTTTTACTTAATTGAGTAATATTTCTATTTGTGTTTAAATTATTAACAATGATTCATTCATCATTTAAAATGTAAATTCATTCAATTAAATTTAAATTATTCAACTAAATTTAAATGGGAAATTATCCACCGTCCACCCGTTTTTTTTCCGTTTTTCAAAAATACACAAATCTTCTTTTTTTTTGCAGCGCTCCACCTGAAGTTAATATTTTTTTCATTGGTCCACTCTCGTTATAACACCGTTAAAACTTTGCTGACATCACAAGGGTAAAATTGTCATTTCACAACGACACAGTGGTGGATAGGTGCAAAATAATATAACTTCAAGTGGAATTCAGCAAAAACAAAATTAAGAATTGTGTATTTTTGAAAAAATATGAAAAAAACAGGTGGTCGGTGGATAATTTATCGTTTACATTTAAGGGTAAAAAAGTCATTTAAACAAAATTCCGTTAATTTTCTTAACGGTCTCTAAACGGAAGTGGAAAAGTGAAAAGAAATTTAACTTCAGGTGGATTCCAGCCAAAAAAAGAAAGAATTGTGTATTTTTGAAAAAGTTGGAAAAAACGGGTGGACGGTGGATAATTTCCCAATTTAAATTAACTCATTTAATACATTTATCAATGTGAGAATGTATTAATTTTAAAGAAATAAATGTGAAATTAGAAATTTATATTTCCGAATACAATATAAAATATGAAACTTGTATATTATTTTTTATCTTTTGTATGACTAAAAAAAATAAAAAAATAAAAAAGCAAAAAGTTGAATTTTAGCGCGCCTAGTGGGCTGGCACGATGGGTCTGTGCTTCTGCCGTGCCCAAACAAAGGGCCCGTGCTACGTGCCCGTACGGACGCAGGCTATGGTCTGTTGGCAACCTCTAGATAAAATATACTATCTGTCGACAATGAGTCAAAATAACAACATAAATCAGGAAGGAAAAGAAATTTTTTTTTTTACCAAATTAAGCTCATAGATTATGTTGAGGCTTTACCTTTAACTCAAGATAGAAATTAAAATTAGCCACTTTTATTTTAAACTAGAGTAAAATGATAATTTTATTACAATACGTAGAAAATACAAGATAGAGAGAGAATTACAGAAAATAGAACTCAATTTTGGATTTAGAGCTGTCAAACTATAGGTGGAGCCTTCTATTTATAGATATAATAAGTAAATCACGACCATCGAATGAAAATAATTCGGTTGAGTAAGACTACGTCATATGGCAAAATCTAATTAGTTAGAACACATCATTAGGTCCAATAATAAGCTGCCACATCATCGGTCAATTCTACATTAGCATTTTTCAGTCCATTAGGATGTGGCCACATCAGCTGGACAATGCCCTATCAGTCAGGCCCTACCAAAATCTCAAAATTACTACTTTTCCCTTTATGCCTATCGTAAGGTTTTCTGCTGTTCTGAGCTAGAAAATGCTATCCATTTTACTATCTGACTTCTTGTTAAATATAAAATGATCAAAATACCATTGGAATGCATAAAATACTGAAATTCTAACAAAACACGCACAATTAAAGTTTAAAGGACTTAAGTACATAAAATTAAAAATGTTAGTAAGGATTGAAGTGTCAAATGATAATTTTGCCCTTTATAAATATGTATTCTCTAGCATTCAGCACACATTCACCTAAAATTTGAGAGGTAAGTAAGTTTGAAAGTGAAGAGCACGAGCAGCTTCGAAGATTTGACGATGCTTGCATTCGGCAACACCATTCTGTCGTGGTGTAGCTGCATAAATATGTTGATGCATCATGCCATGTTCACTAAAAAAATAAGATGTAGATATAAATTTAAGACATAGATATAAATTTAAGTCCATTATAACTATGCACTTTCTCAGTGGAACATTGAAATTGAGTTTTAATTGTGGCGTAGAAGTTCTTTAAATGAATTGGAGTTTTTGATTTATGTCTCATCAAATAAAGCCAAGTGCAATATGAATAATTATCAATAATAGTTAAGAAATAATGAGCACTAGATAAAGAAGAAACTGAATAGTCACCCTAAATGTTAACATAAATTAAATCAAAAAGGTTGATTGCACTGATATTTTTATTTGAAAAAGGTAATTGAGGCACCTATGGAATTAAATTTGAATCTTAAACAAGCCAAGCTTAAATAAGTTAGTAAAAGAGATTAGTGCCAACGTCTTATGGGGAGACTGATCTATCTTTCATATACTCGCCCTGATATAGCCTTTGCAGTCAGCGTTGTAAGTTAGTCTTTGCATACTCCTGGTCCAAAACATTTTGATGCAGCTTATAGGATCCTAGGGTAATTGAAGGGAACTCCAAGAAAAGGCTTATTATTTGAAAGATATAGAGATCTTTAAGTTGAAGTTTATATCGATGCAGATTGGGCTAGAAATGTCAATGATAGAAGATCAACTTCCGGCTCTTGTACGTTTGTAAGAGGTAATTTGGTTACTTGGCATAGTAAGAAGCAACAATGGTGGCTAAAAGCAGTGTTGAGGCTGAATTTCAAGCCCTTGCTGATGGGATTTTGAAGTTATTTGGATCAAGAAGTTATTGGAAGAATTAGGAATCTTTCGTTATTTGCCTATGAAAGTATATTGTGATAACAAAGCTACCATATTCATGCACATAATCCAATTCTACATGATAGAATGAATCATTTGGAGATGGATAATCACTTCATAAAGGAAATATTAGATAATGGTTTGATTTGTTTGCCCTACATTCCATCTACTGATTAGGTTGCAGATATACCCACGAAAGGATAATCATCAAGACAATTTGAGCACTTGATTGGCAAGCTGACTATGAAAGATTTTTTGAAACTAGCTTAAGGGAGAATGTTGGAAAACACTGAAATTAGAACAAATCAAACAAGATATTGGCATGATTCTAGGAATATTCTAACTGTGCAAATCTATATATTTTTAGAAAGTTGACTTGTTGTAATTAGTTGTAATATTAGCTTTCCTATTTAGTTTCTTTTTGTATCTTCAAATATAGGGCATGAAATCTATTTTAATAATGAATGAGAAACATACAACGTTGTTTTCTTTCAACGTGCTTTAAATTTTGGTCATACTTGACTAGTTAAATAAGATTTAGTAGTTAAATTAGATGAGTATAATAGTTAGGCTACAAAAGTCCAACCGCTTGGTTTAACCTAGCACCTCAGATGGAAGAATCAAATTACAATCTCATCTAAATAGATAACTAAGAAGAGTTAAAATACAAATTCATATTATCGAGAGGACTATAAATAGAATACCTTTAGAGGACTGATTAGTATTAAAAATTGTATGTTTGTTATGAAGTAAAATGTTATTTTGCGTTATGAATGTAATTTATATTTGTAATTGTGTAACATATTATGAATTTCTAATTATTTTTTAAATATTTGATTTTGTGTATTTTTGTGTGTTTATTAGGTAAAAATAATAATTTCATGTAATTGGAAGCTTCAAACAAATGTACGGATGTCAAATTTGGATTTCGGAAGTCCGAGAAATTATGTTATTGTCGAGGAGAATCCAAGACTTTGTTGTAAATTTTTTTTTACCACGGTAAATGTGGTAATTGTAAAATTATAAGTTTTTATCTTATTAGGTATGATATTTTATTAGTTGAATGGTTTGGGTATGCTTGAGTGGAGAAGATAAGATTATGTTTGATTAGTTGGATTATTAGTGGGACAAATGTAGAGTTAAGATTTAATTAGATTTTTTTTTTATTTGTGTGGTGTGGATTTACCATGTATTAGTATAAATAGAGAAGGGTGGTGAACACATCTCTTTGCACCTTCTCTTCTCTTCTTTCCTCCCAATTCTTCTCCTCATCTCTCTTTGTAATATATTTTTAATTAATAAAATTAGGTTTATTTCAATTTTTAATTTCCATTTTAATTATGTGTTTTTCAATCTTAATCATTTCTTTTATTTCAAAAATGTTTAGCTAAATATTTATAGTTAGGGGAAGGTGAAACTCTTAGTAAAAAAATATGGTTTAATCAAATTCAATTTTTAATTTTATAAATTAAGTTGTTTTCTATTTAATTTTATCCATATTTTATATTTTGAAATTTTGATTTATTGTAGACAAAAATAGGAATTTGGCACAATGAATTCTTAATATCTTAATATAAAATATGGTAAAATGGTATTTTGATTTAGTGTAGACAAATTAAGTTTTGGCACATTAAATTCTTAATCCATAATAAAATAAATGGGAAAATAATTTTAATTAATAAAATTAATCTTTTAGGAAATAAAATAAAAATAAAAAGAATTTGTTAAATTATATTTATTACTAAGAGTGGATCCATAACCCTAACTAATTCAACTTCATAGTTTTCCTCAAAATAAATTGTGTGTTTTTTTTAAATTTTATTTTTCTTAGATAAATTTAAACAAATAAATTAAACCCTTTCTCTGTGGATCAACCTCGGACTCACCGAGTTATATTATAACTAGGCACTCTTATACTTCGGAGTAAATAAAATATTTTAAGTTGTGTCAAGGACTATAAATAGAATACCTTTCTTAGTATGAGAGACGAGGACTGATAACAACAAAAAGTTTAATAGTTTTTTAATACCAAATTTATTAAAATTTTGTCCTGTTACTATCATATTGGGCCCACATACTTAATTTTCCAATTTATCAAACTTTTGTGTCAAGAACATCTATTTAATTTTTTTAGTACAAAAAATAATTTTTAATGATCAAACAAAAATTATGTTGTTTCAATTAAAAAAATTATTAAGAAAGGGGTTCTATTACAATTCTCAAGAGTATCGTATCTCAAAATTTGGGAAACGCAAGTGATAAAAAAGTCAACTAAATCTATCTTTATAAAGAGTCTTCCTACTTTCAAATAGATTACTTGTTTGCAAATTGTTACCATGAATTTTATTCATCAAGTTATTATCTAACTTCATTATGAAAACAATATTTTTTTTAAGAAACTATTGTTCAATTTAAAAATAAAGAAAATATACTATTTTAAATTATATTTGAATTACATTTAGGCCAATTTAGTATCGAGATTAGGTAATTGTAAATTAAAAGTTATAATACTAAAATATTTGATAAATATTAGTTGTTGTGCCTTAAAAGTTATTTGATTCCACACTTTATAATGAAATCTATTTGGAGTTAAATTTGAAATGATATTTTTTGACCAACAAATGAATAAGACGTGGAATTACAAAAGGAAAATAGACAAAATATTTGGAGTATATGAAGATGCCATTTGGAAGAATTTACTAGATTAGACTGGTTTGAAAATCAATGGTTAAAGTTGAATACTTCAAGATATTTATGAAAAAGAATAAACCTAGTACAAAAAAAGAAAATATTCATATTCTTTTCCCTAAATATGATACTTAGCACTAAAATCATTTTCTCCTTTTAATCTTAGGTTGACATCTAACCTAATTTTTATACACTTTTTTGATTAGTAGCCTCCACTATATAAATATCTTATTCAACCTATATGAAGAAAGCTCTCCTTTCCTCTCACTCTCTTCACTCTCCCTCTCTCTCTCCCTCACTTTATATCTATAGATCATCACCTATTTCTACATTTTTAGTGGCTCTCTTCTCCTTTCTACTCTTTCTCTCTCTCTCCCCTCCCCCCCCCCCCCAATCTTTTAGATTACCCATTTCCCTGTTTTTAAGAAATTATTTTTATTCTCCATCTTCATAATCTTCTCGACCATATTATCATTCTCCATCTTCATCTTTATCATCACAAACATTTCTATATAGCTATTTTGTTGTATTATTCATCTGTGATAATATAAAATATCATGTAATTTCTCATTTATTTAGTGGATTGACGATAACTTGCTCTCGTGGAGGTAGGCAAAGGTTGGAGGATGTAAACATCATATGTTCTTTATACTTATGTTCGTTTTACTTTATTTTCAATTTAATATTGAGAGTTTGTTTTACGTCGAAGCCTATCTTAAGCTACCTCGATTACATATGAGAACACCTAAGCTGCCCCTCGAATATGCCTAAGCTACTCCTAAAGACATGTTAGCCTCCATATCAACTCTTATGGGCTCTACGAAGCTCTCTTTATCATTTCTCATATGACAACCTCTGCTCATTATGTATATTATTTTAACTCACTACTTAATGTACTTTAGCTAAACCACTAACCCTAAATATAAGAAAAACACAATTAAATTCAAACTTAACACAAGATCCCTTCAAATATAAATTTATTTGTTTGAATGAGATTTGAACTGCATCTGATGAGAACTATCTAATTGGTTCGAATTGAATTTTGGTGAAACAAAATCTTATAATATTCCTGTTATTTTTGTCAAAATTATCATTAAAAATTATATTTACTTAATACTACCAATTACTATTTTATAATTATAATTTTTTTCGCAGGTGGTTACAATATGTCAATACCAAATATGACTTTCAAATAACAATACTGTTAATGAAACTAACAAAACTATTAATGATGATGTTACGTCAACAATTATGATATAAATGCACATGATGAAAATAAATGAGAAATTTACAAAAATAACCTAAAAACTTTTACTATTTTCACAATTAACCTTCCAAACTTTTTTCTATCAACATTACCTAAACACAAAGTATTCTTCCCAAATTACCTTTGTTTACAAACCAAAACCAACTTTCCTTCTCCTCTTTTATCAAACCAAACGCAGTCTTGCATCATCACCGGCGATGGCGAAAGGCAACAGCAAACGCCGACGGCAGACGGTAAAAGTGAACTCCGAGCACAATCCATTCAGATCTATCCAGATCCAACATAAATCTGCATCACTGAGTGGTAAGATTTATTTTTTCAACTTCTGATCAGTTCAGTGCGATTCATCTTAGTGCAACAGGCAGCCCGTCGCACAAATTTTTGTTCGACAGGCTGCCTGTCGCATGAAATTACAAGCGTCTTCGTGCGACAGGCTATCCAGATCCAACATAAATCTGCATTACTGAGTGGTAAGATTTATTTTTTCAACTTCTGATCAGTTCAGTGCGATTCATCTTAGTACAACAGGCAGCCCGTCGCACAAATTTTTGTTCGACAGGCTGTCTGTCGCATGAAATTACAAGCGTCTTCGTGCGACAGGCACCTGTCGCACCAAGCCTTGTGCGACAGGTATTGCGACAAGCTGCTTGTAGCATGAAGACGCATATTCATTTTGGTGCGACAGACCGTGCAACAGGCAGCCTGTCGCACGAAGCGGCAGATTCATTCCAACTGCAGCCTGTCGCACCAAAGCGATTCATTACAACTGACTTTATTAGTACACGAATCCATAATTAATTTTTTTTTTATAATTTCAAGTTTAATGGATTCAGTTGTGCTTGAATTATGTTATGATGGTTAGTGGGAGACGTTAGAGGATGGTCGTATGGAGTATGTGAATGGTAAAAATAGAGCTCTTTTTGTTGGAAAAAAAATTGTCTGTTTGATCAATTATTGGCAAGAGTATACGAGGTGTTACAAATAAATCCTAATGAATATAGTATCACAATGAAGACATATTTGTGGTCTAGTAACACATTATATCGTGTATGTATACTGCCCATGGATATATTTGATGATGAAATGGTGAGGGTTGTGTTGCATATGGCATCCAATGTGGCCAACTATGGATGTATTCCTATATTCATTACCATATCACCTTGAGTTCCGAGCGAAGATGTTGAGCCACATGTTGAAACAGAAACTTCCTTTAGATCAAATATTTCTGGCCCCGATAATGAAGAGGGGATGTTGCCAAGGACACTGTTATTGTAGCAATATTTCTCTCCAATCCACAATAATAATGACAATATTGATGACAACGACATTACGTTAGAGGAAGTTGGAGAAGATGTATTACCACTAATAACGCCGTTGGAGCAACGATATTCTCCGTATTACAACAATGATTTCCGTGACAATAATGATCCTGTTAATGACATAGAGGGGGATAATGTTTGTGTAGAATCTTCTAATAGTATGAGAGACACTTATTTCAATAATGCGGATGGTAATGGAGGAGTCGATCCTTCCAATATCCTGTCGTTTCAGCATGAGGATGAGTATGAAAACGATATTCCTGTGAATAATAGAGACAATCGATCTATTCCTCCAATGGCCGAATTGAAAAGGAGGATTGACCCCCTCACAAGTTTTACTTTAATTTTACCTTCGAATATGGTTGCTCCAAGTTTTATTAGCAGTTGTGGATCAGATGATATCAGTGTGGGTAAGCTATTCGCTGAGAAGAATGAGTTAATATTACAACTACACAAGGCTGACTTTAAGGATAAATTTGATTTCAAGATTGCACGGTCTACAACAACACGTTTCGAGGCTCACTGTTCTTCGGAATAATGTAAATGGCGCATTCGAGCAATTAGAAGTTTAAATGAGCAAAATGTTCCTTGGGTGGTGAGGAGAATTAACAATGTACACACTTGTCATAATGAGGTATTGGTTGATGGTCGTCATTAAGTAAGGAGCCGAGTTGTTGGTCATATTATCGCAAATAAATATATTCAAGAAAAAAGGATTTACACTCCGAATGACATCAGAGCAGATATGCAGCAGGAGTACGGTGTTCAATTAACATACTGAGGCATATGGGGCTAGAGAAGTTGGTATTGAAATAGTTCGAGGCAACCCTACAGAGTCGTACAACTTGCTCCCTAAATACTCTCACGTCTTCACTAAAGTGAATGATGGTACAGTCACTCACCTCGAGCGGGATGGAGATGGTAATTTCTTATACTACTTTGTAGCACTTGGATCTTCTATCAAGGATTTTATGCAGTACATTCAGCCTGTTATTACTGTAGATGGTACGCATTTAAAGGGGCTATATTGTAGAAGTATGTTCGTAGCAACATATCTGGATAGTAATAATCAATTGTATCCGTTAGCCATTGGGGTCATAGATTCAGAAAATAATGATGCTTGAGAATGGTTTATAACAAAGTTACACGGAGTAATTGGCGATATGCCAGAGTTATCTCTGATCGATGCACTGCCATAAGGAGAGCCATTCATAAAGTATTTCACAATGCAACTCATGGCGTTTGTTTTTACCATGTGAAAGGTAATATTAAGTCAAAGTTTAGGATATCCAGAGCTCTTTGGGATGAATTTGAGCCTGCCTTTATTAATGCAACAAAAGCATACGAACACGAGGAATTTAAAAGACAACTTGAAGGGTTGTGGATGCTCCACTCGGGTGCGGCTGATTACTTAGAAAATATTGTGGGTACGTGTAATTGGGCAAGGTCTCAATTTGAAGGTAGGAGGTACAACATACTTACCACCAACATCGTGAAAATGTTAATTCTTTCATGAGGGAACTGCGAAAATTTCCTGTTACTCATCCTATCGATTACTTTAGAAAAACATTGCAGCAATGGTTTTATGATAGAAAAATTATGACTAAATTAATGAGTATTCGGCTAACAACATGGGCGGATGAAATAGTCACTGAGAGGAAAACTATAGCTGAAAGAATGATCGTTTGCCTAGTGTCTCCGCATCAATTTCAAGTTGTAGGTGGTGGGTGACACAACTCAAAAGTGTATTACTCTCAAGTATAAGAGTGTCTAGTTATAATATAACCCGGTGAATCCGGGGTCGAACTACAGGGAATTTAAAATCCAGTAGTCAATTTAAAACTAAGAAAATTAATTGTGGGGAAAAGAAATTATTTGAAACGAATTTAAAAATATGCTAAGGCTACAGGATCCACTCTCATTATTCAAATTATAATTTTCTTACTCTCTCATATTTTATATTTTGCCTCACTTTTACTAATTATTTATTATATCATTTAATTCTATGTGTGTGGATAAATATGGAATAAAGTACCTAATGTGCCACAATTATATTAATGTGTCGACATTGTGTCAAAATACCATACAAATCCAATAGAACTTTTAAATTTACATGACATAAAAATAACCAGAAAAGAATAAAATAAACTTAAAACTCACTTGAGAAAAGTAATCAACTTCATAAATTGAAACTTTGAGCTTCACCATTCACCTTAGCTAGTAAAATTAACTACTCATGTTGAAAGAAAACGCAACACTCTTTTTATTTGATAAACTTTTGAAATATGTTACAAGGAAAATTGATTACAAAACAAAGGAAGAAAAATAAGAAAAGACACAATTCCTCAGCACTCTATCCCTCTCTTTGCTTTCGCACTGAACGAATTCTCAAATCTCAAATCTCATCTCCGGCTTCGCCCCACGCTTGCCTTTTATAGGCAAGGAATCTTCTTCTTTTATTTCATTTTATTAATATTTAATTTATTATTATATTATTATTATATTTTTTTATTTATATATATATATTGATATACGTGATGGTCAGGAGGCATGATGGCCTCCTGACCATCACGGGCAACCTAACATGGTTGCCTATGATTCTTTTGTTCTTTTGTTCTTTTTTTTTAATATTATTATTTTATTATTATAATTATTACATCTCCTCAATTGTGCTCCAGTAGTTCTTCTTTGTTCCCGCTTTCAATTCCAATTCCATCTTTACTCCTGAAAAAATATTTACAATATGAAAATTAATATATTGTGAATTAATTTAACATAAAAGTATATTTGGGGAGTATTAAAATAATTTAGAAATAATGAGCGCATTAATTGATACAATAAGTGAAAAACTAATAATTTTATCCTTATCAAATGTCACTTTTCAGTATCAATCATACCCCCCAACCAGCTTATTGCTAGGCCTTAGCAATTTAAGCGATAAAAATTTAGAGAAATTTCAAAACCAAATTGAAAATCTTTTTTTTTTTGAAATTAGAAACATTGTGTTCACTTCTTTCATCAGATTAATGACAACAATCAAATAAAAGTATAAGCATTATCTTCGGCCTAAAAAAAATCACACCCACATAAATCAATTACGTAAAATCATGTAAAATGATCAATTATCAGAGCTACAGTAATCAAACCACTTTTAAGAATGATACATCAAACCCCAAAACCTCACGATTAAGAGTGACTCTCTCAAAAGAAAATATACCCCAAATTAAACTGTCACTCTAGGAAAAGAAAAATAGATTTGAGAGGATAATAAAACAATATCACACGCTCTCACCAGGATGAAAAAATAATGCCCACAGCTTAGAAATAAAATGATCTCAAGCCCTAAGGAATTAATGGCAAATAATTTTTTTTTTTTATGCATCACCACATCTTTTAGTCCACATCACTAGTTTTTACTTCAGACTATAGTTCCCTAAAATCAAGAAGGACTTTTATTAGGACGTAACGTAGGCTAGGGTTATGGCTAACAAAAAAAATAATAATAGGAAAACAAAAATATATGTTTGACAAATAGGGGATTTTCTTTATAGATTACAAGGTGCTTTTTTTTTCTCTTCTTTTTTTTTTGTATTTATTTATTTATTTATACATATCCTTTTTTTTTTAAACACCATTATCAGGAATACATAATCATCCCTATTTTCAAACATAATTGGGTGGTGGAAAATACAAAATATAAGGTGATACTCCACATTGGAGTGGGACAAGATGATAGGTTATCAAAGAAAAGATATATATATATATATATATATATATATTTTAAAGGCTCAAATGGGTTAACTATGGATATTTTATAATAGGGTTGGCTAGAAAGGCTCAAACGGATCAAAGATGGCCTTCTGTCATCTTTTTAGGGTTCTAAATAATCTTTCATATCCACTAGTTCAATGGGCTTTTAGATGCGATTGCACAATTTTATTTTATTTTTGAAATTATAGAGATCTTGTACAATAAATTGTGAAGCTGTATAGGCAAATAGGGTTACTCTCCAAGGATAATAGGCTCTAAAACTCACTTGGACTTTTTTTGATATGTACATTCCTCCAAATGGCTTAATCAATTTCACTCATCAAATTTCTCAATTTACATTTCATGCAAAGGGGAAAACATAGTGTAATATAACTCAAGGCCAAAGATAATACAAATACCAAAATTTGAAAATCATCATGTTATCTAATGTTAAAAGATTACACCGAAAAATAATTTTAATTTTTTTTTTGAGTTAAAGAACACACAAAAAATTGGGATTGATTGCAGAAACTTAAGGGAGATGATTAAGAGAAAATGATTTTTTTTTTTTTGAGAAAAAATAAAATTCTAAAATGAAGATGCGTTTCTAGAGACACTACATTCTATATTCTGCCATCTTCGACTCAAATTTTTATCCGAAGTTAGTCTTTATAACAAAAATTAGTAAAAACACCACCAGGATTGAGACATTCCACATTTGTCAACTATACCCTCCCCCCAACCTGAAAGAGACATTGTCCCCAATGTCTTAGAATAAAGGAGTATAGTTTAGAAGATATCACCTGGTCACTGCTGGAAAATATTTACAAATGGAGAGTTAAATCTAATTTACACTTTTTATGAGAGTTACTGCTATCGTCATCAATTGCCCAATCCAACGCGAAAGTCATGGGATCTGGCTCTGGTTTGTAAGCTTGCAAAAGATCAAGTAACTCATTAGCAGTGGGAGCACAAATAAAGAGTTTTCTCGCTGAGGAAGGAATGAAATAATTTTTAATTGCATGATTAAGAAATGTTATTAAGCCATCATAAAAGTTATTAACATTTAACAAACCGATGGGTTTTTGATGGATATTCAAATGGGCCCACGAAGCAAATGTAATTAGCGCCTCTAATGTTGCAAGATCTCCTGGCAAGAAAATAAAAGCGTCAGCATGCTTTAACATTTCAGATATTCTTTCTTGCATACCTGAGACAACTAACTCTTCTCCAGTTGGTGGGTTTGATAGACATCCTAAAGGTTTTAAAACTTTTGGAATGATGTCTAGCACTTGGCTTCCTCGAATGAAAGCAGCTTCAGAGACAAGCTTTGATAACCCTCAGTCACCTCCTCCATGTACAAGATGTAGTTTTCTCTCTGCTATAGCACGACCAAGCTCTATGGCTGCATGAACGAACTCCTTATACTTTCCATAGCGAAATCCAGAAAGCACACAAATGTTCTTAAGCTGTCTGCTTGAGGTTCCTGCCATTAAAACAATTCTAAAAAGAAACAATTTGTGAATGCTTAAAAAGGAGCTCTTATTTAAGGATCTTGGTGACAGACATAATGATATACATCTGTAAATGGGGTGGTGTGTTTGTCAAACGACGCGTGAAGCTTTTGGTTCAATTATTCAAAGGTAAACAGTGAAACGAAAAAGCAAACAGTGATTAGATTTAAAATCACAAAAAAATAATAATAATAATGCAAAAGATAAGATAAAATAAAAGGATATTTACTGGTAGTTGTGATTGTGGCTCACATCTTCCTCTGGTTTTACGTCCCAAGAACGGCCAACGCCTCATGGGTCGAGGATAGGCTTCCCATCCGCTTTTCATAAACCGCAAACATGGTCTTTAGAGTCGATTCCCAAGACTAAATCAGCACTTTCTTTTGGAACAACTTCCATAAACTGTAAATTTCCAGTTTGACAAATCCGCTCGGACGCGTCTCAAGAGATCGTAAGATATCATCCAACGATTCTTTACTCATGCCATCCTTAACTAATTTGATTTTATCTTCACAATTTTTAGAAACCATTCCTAAAGTTTTACAACGAGGTTTGTTGCAAGCAAGTCTTACATGCTTAGAACATTTGTAACCAAGTCGCTTAGCTCTTCGCTTTTTCGCAAACGTGCTTTTACCAAAACCGGCATGTAAGAAACAAATGGATTAGAAAACTCACCGCAAGTGGGACCTGCTTCAATTAACCAGTGAATATCAGGAATCCCATTAATCATTAACAAGTGCGATGCTCACAACGAGCTTTGTAAATCTTCTTGAGAGCATTTTGAGGGAGAGAAGGAAAACGCTGATGCAATTTATGTTGTATTTCTTCCATGCTTGACTTTGGGGTTCAATTATTGTGGGAAACTGAGAATACCGACTTTAAAAAAGTCACGGAGTACCGTTATTCGCCATTTATACGGGAGAGTGAATTAAAACAAAACGAAACAAATCTGCAAAATCAAATCAAAAGTGAAAAAGTACAATAAAATAAAGCAAAAACACACAAGAAATATAACTCACCTTCGTCCTTTTATTGATTTACCTCCAGCTCCAATTGCAGATCATAAATACCATCCTCTATTTCTGTGAGTTGTCTTTCTAGATCTTTGACGTGGAATACTAACTCTGGTGGTTGTAGATCCCAAATAGGATGTAATTTACAAAATCGGATCAATTTCCTCAAGTGAAATTTTACATGGAAAAGTGTTTTAAGATGATCGATGAGGAAATTTCTCGTGGAGGTATTCATGATAAGTATAAAAATTTGGTGAGTTAAAACACTTTTGTCAAACAGCACATAATTAAAACAATGCAGTGCACTCCATTCAAGACATAGGGAAAAGAAAATAAGAAAAAGAAAAAAAAAGGCGAATAATTCAAACGATAAAGCAACAGTAAAACCAATTCACAAAAAGTTAAAACAAAAGGCTTAATCAAGATTTGGTGGGTCACTCAAATTAATTTCGGTGTCTGCTTCACGTGGTTGGTGTTCCAGATATGGTTTCAGTCTTTGACCATTAACTTTAAATGTGACACCATCCTTTGGATTCTCAATTTCTACGGCCCCATATAGGTACACATTTTTTACAACAAACGGGCCATTCCACTTTGATTTTAACTTTCCTGGAAATAAATAAAGACGAGAATTATAAAGCAAGACTTTTTGACCGATTTCAAATGTTTTTCGAAAAATTCTTTTGTCATGAAAAAATTTGGCTCTTGCCTTAATAATTCTAGAATTCTCATATGCATCATTCCTTAATTCCTCAAGTTCATTCAATTGCAATTTACGCACATTGCCAGCATCATCAAGATTTGAATTAAAAGTTTTAATGGCTCAAAATGACTTATGTTCAAGTTCAACTGGTAAGTGGCAAGATTTTCCATAAACAAGTCGATAGGGTGACATTCCTAAAGATGTTTTACAAGCAGTACGATATGCCCAAAGTGCATCAGTTAATCGAAGAGACCAATCTTTACGGTTTGGATTAACTGTCTTTTCTAAAATTTGTTTTATCTCCCTATTTGCTAATTCAACTTGACCACTTGTTTGAGGGTGATAAGGGGTGGTAACTTTACGTGTAATTCCATATTTCTTCATTAAGGACTCAAATGGCTTATTACAAAAATGTTTTCCCCCATCACTGATAATGGCTCGAGGTATTCCAAATCGACTCAAAAGATTTTCTTTTAGAAAACGGATCACAATTTTGTGATCATTGTGTCGACAAGGAATCGCCTCAATCCATTTTGAAACATAATCAACAGCAACCAAAATGTATACAAATCCAAATGATGATGGAAAAGGGCCCATAAAATCAATTTCCCAACAATCAAATATTTCAATGACAAGAATGGGGTTTAAAGGCATCATGTTTCGTTTTGAAATGGACTCCACCAATTGACAATTCTTACACACTTTACAAAATGCATAAGAATCTTTGAATAATGTAGGCCAATAAAATCCACACTGCAATATTTTTGCAGCTGTCTTTTTTGAAGAAAAATAGCCACCACATGCTTCAGAATGGCAAAATTGAATGACCCTACTTACCTCGTCGTCTGGTATACATCTTCGAAAAATTTGATCAGAGCAGTACTTGAACAGGTATGGATCATCCCAATAAAAGCTTTTCACTTCTGTTAAGAATTTCCTCTTGTCCTGAGAACTCCAGTCAAATGGCATTTCACCTGTTACAAGATAATTGACAATATTAGCATACCAAGGCATTTTGTTTATAGAAAACAAAAATTCATCAGGGAAAGAATCATTGATGGGTGTTGTTTCAATTGAAGACTCGTTTGTAAGTCTTGAAAGATGATCTGCAACAACATTCTCAGTGCCTTTTTTGTCTTTGATTGTCAAATTGAATTCTTGAAGTAGCAAAATCCATCGTATCAACCTTGGTTTGGCATCCTGTTTTGTCATTAAATATCTCACGCAAAGATGATCGGAATAAACAATAGTAGATGAACCAATTAAATACTGAACGAAATTTATCCAATGCAAATATTACAAGTAGTTCTTTTTTGGTGTAATTCATTTGAGCACTATTCAAAGTTCTACTCATGTAATAAATAACAAAGGGCTTACCTTCCTTCCTCCGTCCTAACAAAGACCAACGACATAATCACTAGCATCACACATTAGCTCAAAAGGCAAAGACCAACTGTGGGGTTGCATTATTGGGGCTGATGTCAAAAGACTAGTTATTTTTCAAAGGCTTGGACAATCATTTGTCCATTCAAAAGGTGTGTCTTTATTGGTGAGGTTACAAAATGGTCTAGATATGACATCAAGTCTTTATAAACCTCCTATAAAATCTTGCATGTCCTAAAAAGAACGGACTTCTAATTGTCTTTGGTGAGGTAATTTTGAAATGACTTCAACTTTGGCTTTGTCAACTTCAATTCCTTTGACACAATACGACTCCAAGACAATTTAAATGGCCATGAAATGGCATTTTTCCCAATTTAAAACTAACTTTTCTTTACACCTTCCAAAACCTTTTCCAGCATTATCAAGACACGTATCAAAAAGAATTACCAACATCGTTAAGTCATCCATAAAAACTTCTAGACAATTTTCAACCATGTCACTAAAATGCTTAGCATGCACGAAATGTCAGCAGAGCATTACAAAGTCCAGCGGCATTCTTCTAAATGCAAATGTTCCAAAATGGACATGTGAACGTGGTCTTTTCCCGGTCTTCTAAAGCTATGTGGATTCGATAATAGCCGAATAGCCATCAAGAAAGCAAAGAGTAGGGATGTTCACTACTCTTTCAAGAATTCGGTCTAGAAATGGAAGTGAAAATGATCTTTCTAGTGGCATCATTTAATTTTCAGAATCAATGCACATGTGCCAACCAGATGGAATGCGTGTTGGAATTGGTTCACCATTTTCATTTTTTACAACAGCTTATTCCAGATTTTTTGGTACTACTTGTGTTGGACTTACCCATTTACTATCGTAGATGTGGATAGATAATTCCTACATCAAGTAGTTTCGTGGACCTCATTTTTTACCACTTCTTCATACGAGGATTTAATCTTCAGGGTTGACAAGTTGTTTTAGCATTTTCCTCTACGTATTCGGTGTGCATATTAAAGGATTAATGCCTTTATGTCTTTTAAGGTCCAACCAAATGCGCTTTATGCTTTTATGACGTAAAGCAACTTACCTTCTCGATCACGCGAAGGGAAGAAATTACCACCGGATATGTCCACGCTTCCAAGATAAGCATACTTCAATTCTTCCGTAAGGGCTTTAGTTCAAGCTCCGTGTTTCCTCTTCGCTCGTTCTTCGTCAGGTCATATCTTCAAAATTTGCTTGGTCATCATCACCGTAGTGCATAATCAAGTGCAGTATATATGTTACAAAGATCATAATTTAATTCTTTACTTGATTCAAAAGAACCAAGAAACAAATATCCATGCAATTTGAGAAATTTTCATCCCGAACGTGTTCCTCAATAATTGGCTCGATAAGATCAATCTCCTCATTCTCATTATCATCATCTTCGTGCGCGAGGTTGTTTGCACATGTCGAACACATCGAGTTCCAATGTCATATTGCCAAAAGATAAGTTCATTACTCCATTCCCGCAATCAATCAAAGCGTTAGCAGTAGCTAAAAATGGTCGACCCAATATAACAGGAATTTGTTTGCATTCATTAGCAATCGGTTCCATTTCCAAAACAATAAAATCCACAGGGTATATGAATTTATCAACTCGGACTAATACATCTTCAATTATTCCTTTTAGAACCTTAACCGATCTATCAGCAAGTAAAAGAGTGGTAGAAGTTGGTTTTAACTCACCGAGATTGAGTTGTTGGTACACTGAATAAGGAAGCAAATTAACACTGGCACCAAGATCAAGTAGAGCATGTCCAATTTTATGATCCCCAATAATGCAAGAAATAATTGGACAACCGAGATCCTTGTATTTCAAAGCATTATTGGTTGAGAGAATGGAACTTACCTGTTCTACTAGAAAAGCTCTCTTTTGCACCTTATGTTTCCTTTTCACTGTGCACAGATCTTTCAGAAATTTATCATAAGAGGGCACCTGTTTAATGACATCCAAAAGAGGAATGTTAACCTTTACTTGTTTAAAAACCTCATAAATTTCTGGACTGTGGTTTGATTTCTTTGGCTTGTTTAGTGCTTGAGGAAATGAAGGTACAGGAGGAGAGTTGGTTATTTCTTCGTGGGTTAAAGGTTCGACGGACTCTTTACCAGTTTGAGTGTTTACCAGTTTCACGAGGGTCAAGGATATGTTTTTCAACAACTTTTCCACCACGAAGAGTTATAACCGATTTGACTTGACTCATATTTTGGTTTCCTGAATTCCCTATTTGAGGATGTTGTTGACTCTTAGGGTTTGGTTCTGCAGAAACTTTCATTTTCATGCAAGTCGTATGTAAGTTTGGAGATGGTTTCACAATTGGTCAAGGTTTGCATCGTTTGGTTATTGATCGACTCTTGTTTTTCAACAAACGAATGCAATGTGTCTTCCAAAGTTTTTCTTGGTGGTGGGACATATAGTGGTAACTCTGTGGGTTTTGGAAATTTTGACGGAGGAACCGGTTGAAGAAGGTTGTACATGGTTGTCATTTCTCCAACTGAAATTGGGTGGTTTCTCCAACCGAGTTGTAAGTTTGGGAGTATGGATTGATTTGGCCTTTGAAATTGTCAACGACATTTACTTGTTCGTGCAAACTTTCTCTCAAAGCTGCAATGTTGACAATCCTGAGAATGGTCAAGAGAGTCACAAACATAACATGAAATACTTCAACAGACTTTACATGATCATTCTTTTTCGACTCTAAGATTCAATTTTCTAGCTAAGGATGCAAATTTGGCTTGAAGGTCATGGTCTTCCTGGTTGTGCATGCCTCCACCAGATGGAGATGACGAGGTTTACTTGATGACTCATAAGACCCAACAGTATCCCAAACACAGGCATTATCTGCCATGTAGTCAAGATAATCTAATGCATCTTCGTGGACTTTTATCCCTAAACTCAAAATTACACATCATTTCAACGACTTGTCAACTTTGGGATGTTAATACTACGTAGAAATAAGAAACTAACCTCCATTATTCATAACCTTGGAGAGGGCAAATGTTAAGTAAATCTTTAAACATATCACAACATTTATAGAGGGTTTCTCCTGGTTTTTGTGTGAAAGTGGTGATTTGTCTTTTAAAAGAATTTGTTCTGTGGGGGGGGGGAAGAATTTTTTCAAAAATTGTGCTTGCATTTTATCCCAAGTTCTTATTGATCCTGACCTAAGATTTTGTAGCCAAGTTTTAGCTTTATCCTTTAGTGAGAAAGGAAAAAACTTAAGCCTGATTATGTTCATGCAACAATTTTAATCAGTGCAGGTGTTACAGACTTCCTCAAATTCTCTTAAATGCAAATATGGATTTTCATACTCAAAACCATGAAAAGTAGGCAGAAGTTGAATGATACCAGGTTTGAAATTAAAACGTGATGCATCAGGAGGAAAGACTATGCATGATGGTGATCCTGTTCTTGTAGGATGCATGAAATCTCTTAGGGTCCTAGGTTGTTCATGAAGATTTTGTAAGGCTTGGTTATCTTCATGCTCTGAAAAATTTTCAGGTCCTACATTAGCCATATCTAAAGGTGGTGAAGGTGATCTCCTAATTAATCTGCCACTATTTGTACGAGACCAACGACGCATGCAATGCTAATGATGTGAGCTAAACTAATGACGCATAAAACGTTAAATGAAAATTGCAGAAAGAAAAAAAAATTAAATAAACTGAAAATTAAATAGGCAAAAATGCGAAAATAAATAAATAAATAAATAAACAAACTGAAATAAAATAAATTAGGCGGTGAAACCAGCCATAAAAACAAAGTAATTAAAGAAAACAATTAACAAAATATTAGGCGGTAGGTTAGAACCAGCCATAAAATAAAGAAATTAAAGAAACAAGTTAGGCGGTATTTTAAAACCAACCATATAATAGAACATAAAACTAAATAAATTAATGTACAAGAAAAAATAAACTGAAATTAAAATGTTAGGCGGTAGAACCGACCATATAAATAAACATAAATAAATTAACAAAATTTAAATAACAGTTAGGCGGTGGAACCGACCATTAAAATAAATGCGAAAAGTAAATTACAGAAATTTAAAGAAAGAAATTTAGTTTGAGGACTGATTTGCGAAGTTTCTGAGCTAAAGTGAAGTTTCTCACAAATTTCTGACTGAAGTTTTGCAAAAAGGAATAAAATAAAATGACGGCAAGAGAGTAAACGACAAAAACAAAAAATAAAATAAAATAAAACAAAAATAAAGTAAAGACAAATTGATACCAAATTTAGCAAATTTCCCGGCAACGGCGCTAAAAACTTGACACAACTCAAAAGTGTATTACTCTCAAGTATAAGAGTGTCTAGTTATAATATAACCCGGTGAATCCGGGGTCGAACTATAGGGAATTTAAAATCCAGTAGTCAATTTAAAACTAAGAAAATTAATTGTGGGGAAAAGAAATTATTTGAAACGAATTTAAAAATATGCTAATATGATCCACTCTCGATTCAAATTATAATTTTCTTACTCTCTCATATTTTATATTTTGCCTCACTTTTACCAATTATTTATTATATCATTTAATTCTATGTGTGTGGATAAATATGGAATAAAGTACCTAATGTGCTACAATTATATTAATGTGTCGACATTGTGTCAAAATACCATACAAATCCAAGAGAACTTTTAAATTAACATGACATAAAAATAACCAGAAAAGAATAAAATAAACTTAAAACTCACTTGAGAAAAGTAATCAACTTCATAAATTGAAACTTTGAGCTTCACCATTCACCTTAGCTAGTAAAATTAACTACTCATGTTGAAAGAAAACGCAACACTCTTTTTATTTGATAAACTTTTGAAATATGTTATAAGGAAAATTGATTACAAAACAAAGGAAGAAAAATAAGAAAAGACACAATTCCTCAGCACTCTATCCCTCTCTTTGCTTTCGCACTGAACGAATTCTCAAATCTCAAATCTCTCCTCCGGCTTCGCCCCACGCTTGCCTTTTATAGGCAAGGAATCTTCTTCTTTTATTTCATTTTATTAATATTTAATTTATTATTATATTATTATTATATTTTTTTATTTATATATATATATATTGATATACGTGATGATGGCCTCCTGACCATCACGGGCAACCTAACATGGTTGCCTTTGATTCTTTTGTTCTTTTGCTCTTTTTTTTTATTAATATTATTATTTTATTATTATAATTATTACATCTCCTCAATTGTGCTCCAGTAGTTCTTCTTTGTTTCCGCTTTCAATTCCAATTCCATCTTTACTCCTGAAAAAATATTTACAATATGAAAATTAATATATTGTGAATTAATTTAACATAAAAGTATATTTGGGGAGTATTAAAATAATTTAGAAATAATGAGCGCATTAATTGATACAATAAGTGAAAAACTAATAATTTTATCCTTATCAAATGTCACTTTTCAGTATCAATCAGTGGGATTAAGGAAAGCTTAGTTGACATATAAAAGAGAACTTGCTCCTGTAGAGTATTTCAGCTTGATTAGCTTGTATGTGCTCATGCAATTGCAGCTTGTCTAGCTGTCCGAGTGAATTTCATAAACCTTTGTTCAGACTTTTACACCAAGGAAATTTTATTTTATTTTTTTAGTTTATATTAAAATATCAGCATTAAAATAAACTTAAGTATGCAAATTAGAATAAAAATCTATATTTCAACATTTAAATAACTACAATAGTTTACAATACAATATCGTCATTAAATATATGAACTGCAATCTTCTTTCTAAAGTACTCCCCATGACTACCGTTAAACTCTAATTTAAGTCCGAACAGTAAATACATCATAAACATCAATAAAAAAACACCCCATCACTAGTTCCGAGCTCTTGTTGTGGCACACTCTTAACTGTGATAACTTTCCTAGGGTTGGCACTCCGCAACTCAGGTCGGATGTTGTAGAATCCAACATATTCCAACCATCAAGGGAAGATAACTTCAAGCGGCTTGAATTTAAACTTGTATTTTTTATCGTCTCGAAATGTCAGTCACGAGTTATAAATCCATACTTTGTTCTTACAAAAGTCTACTCGGGGTAGTACCCAATGCTCTCGGTCTAGGTTAATAGGGATGAATAACTGTGTATAAAAAATTATCGTTAATTTATCATTTTCGTTACATATAAAATTGAAAAACAAACAATAAAAAGTCACATCCACATTTCATTGTGGTTGTGAAATGCAATAAAATACTTACCATATCGACATCTGTCATTGGTTTGGACATAATGTGCTGCCGCCCACCAATATAGTTATTCAAGTTATCGCTATATACTAATAAATCGACCGCACAATCCCGTTGTTCCATA
The DNA here is from genome assembly GCA_030449925.1 of Citropsis articulata. NCBI lineage: Eukaryota > Viridiplantae > Streptophyta > Magnoliopsida > Sapindales > Rutaceae > Citropsis > Citropsis articulata. The sequence goes on from JASUUH010000079.1 coordinate 626,165, forward strand.
ATTGATTCAAGAACACCTAGTCGTACATAAATAATCACAAAATGTAGAAATTAACAAAACTTCAAGCCATTACGAGATAATAAATAAATAAAAAGGATAATTATAAATTATGTTAGCACGTTATCCAAAAAAATGTGTCAGTATGTATGACACGTTGAACTAAGGCATTCAAATACTGTCGTTGCTTTTCGCTAATCAAGTAAAAATACTCATGACTGTGCTGTAGAGGAACAAAAACATGTCAATTTAAAAGGAAAAAAATTGTACACAAATCCACAACACTCAAAGAAATTACAAAAAAAAAAATTACCTTGTCATTTAGCCATCCCATCGAAACATAGCCCAAAATTACTTGAAAGAACGACCGTAAGTGTTGGACTCTCTGATCCACTATCATATCGCCAGCAAACCATCGGTCAAACTCATCATACAGACTTGGATCCTCCAATCCTCTAAGTGGATTTATATTCACACTCGTTCTCATGTCAATCGCATGGTCCATGATTTGAGGTGGAGGTAGAGGCCGGACGTTATTTCCTTGCCTAAATGAAGGAATCATGTAAGGACTGTTAAAAACATACGACGGTCTATACTCTCGGCCGAACTTACTAATGCCCGGAGGCACCTTAGTGAAGACCTGCACGGTCTCCCCACTAACATCTCCATAGAAACTATATAACGACGTGGGAGTAGAAAAATTTTAATTGTCCACATCAGTATACACTCCATAGTCATTCGGGGCCTATCCATTCAGCAAGATGAACATATCAACCAACTATGAAATTAAAGGCTAAACGAACACAATTGTTAAATTTAAATTTCCTCACTGCATACGAGCGTCCAGTCATAGAATCTTTGTTTGGACGTTTATACATTGAATCGATAAATCCCACCACGGTTCTTTAAATCTTTAAATTCTAACTTAAGTTCATATACGTTACGATCAATCTTGTCCAGCCATCGTCTCATATAATCATTAAATTGCTTTGTCCTCGCTTATTACAAAAAAAAAATCTTTATAATAACAAATTGTTATAATGATTTATATATAAGGAAAAATAATTAATTATAACCTCCCGGGTCCGTACGTCGTGAGACATGCATGCTCGATCGTTCATCCCAGTACCTCGTCTCGGATGCGGCGTCACACTTTCTGGTGTTAATTTGGAGGTAGCATAAGTCATACTCGTGCGATTACTGGTATAACTGAATGACGGCGATTAATTGATTGGTCTTTGTAAAGTAACATTTAAAATAAGTAAATGAAAAGTCAAAAATTTCAATTAAATAAATAATAGTACTTATACGATACCGACCTTATGAACCCAGCCTGGAATAGGTGGCATGTAATCCTTCACACTGAGCCAACATTTTTTTTTTACTCTCCTTTGCATTCGGCTCAAGGGTTTGTAAAACGTCCCCCTGCCATGAATTCAACCCAAAATTAAGTAAGTGTACAAAGCTCGAATTTAGTAATGTTAGAAATAGAACTATATTTCTACCAATACATATTAATTACAAGGCGAGATTCGTCATTTAAGAACGAATAAACCTCAGCAAAGTTTATTTTAGAAAAAGCCATGGGCTTCCATTGCACGATGCGGGAAATCTTCTTCTTTGTTTTCACGACCCATACTGACGGCAGATCTTCGATCGCTTCGCAAATCCAAGCCTGCAACAACCAAAGTGAGAAAGCTATTAAAACTACTATTAAATATTTAATGTTACAAAATTTATTAATAAACAAAAAAACAACGCACCTGAACCTCGGACGTAAAGCCGTAAACATTGTACTTTTCAATTTTATGATTTGACTTTTCCAACCGAGTCGTCTTAAATTTCTTGTCTTTCTCGTTCAGTTTATAGTTAATACTCTCATATATCGTTTCCCATGACAAACGACCCCATGGACAATTTCGGAAGTGATCTATATCATCTACTTCGTTAAGCCACGAGAAATTGATTTGACAGTGGCCTTTTCTTCCATTTAGAACTCTATCTCCAAAATAAAAGAACGTGATCTTTAATGCGTCAAGGTCGTCCATAGCCTTGAAGTCCAACTCTTCAAATAATGCATCGAATTGCTTAAGATTGATGTTGCGAAACAAACCATCAAAATACGTATTCAATAGCCTATGAACCATTTTGTTATTTGGTTGTGCGGTATCTTCACCATAGGGAAGTCCAATAACCAGGCACCATTCTCTAATTGACAAGCGTATCAAATGCTCACAAATTTGAAACCACAACTGATCCTCTTCCCCGTATTCTCCATGGACTACTTGCCTAAGTAAAACATTGTGCAAAATTACACAACTGAATGAAAAGCTTCGACACTCCAAGAAATGCCCAAATATGCTACTCTTGAATAGATGCAACTGCAATTTTATTAATTTTCGCACGATGGCTTTTATGACCGTAGAAAAGTTACACACACTCGAAATTCGTCCCGAGAAGTGATCGGCATAAGCTAACTTCATCTTGCCCAATTCGTTTCCTAATTTCGCCATGTATCTAAAATATTTTTAACATTATTTGATTACATTTATAACAAAATAATTGGGAAATTTATTTCACGTTTAAAAACGGCGACGAGTCGCTTGCGCTGCCGCTTGTCGCCACGCCGGGCGCGACAGTTTCAACATGTGCACCGCCACTTGCGCTGCGGCGGTGATCACGCGAGTGCTCCGCCGGGCTGCAAGAATCGCACGAGCGACACGCCTGCCGGCACGCCCAAATGAGTGAAGTCCCAACACAAATCGCCCACAATTGCGCACAAATCACACAAATCGCGCCCATCAAAACAACACACTCCCAAAACAACAACCACCACTACAAGCACCACCATCACCACCATTATTCTCAAACTACCACCACTATTATTCTCAAATTACATTTTTTATTAATGAAATAGGTTTTGTTGTTGAATAATGGATTTTCTTCACCGTTGAAAGTACATCGGACGCCGATGATGTGTGGAGCCGCCGCCGATGATGGGTGGAGCCGCCGCCGACGATGGGTTTTTTTGGTTAAGGAGAGAAAACGCGAGAGAGCTTGAGTTGGGGGAGAGATGTGAGAGGGGTATTTTTGTCTAAAAATTTTATTTTTGGCTAATGTTGATAGAAATAAATTTGTAGAGTTGAAATTGAAAATTACAAAATTTTATGGTTATTTGTGTAAATTTTCCAAATAAAATATATAGAAAGTGTTTTCCCAACCGTTTTCAAAATGCAAATTGAAAACGACACCGTGGCAGGCGGAACATGTGGTCAAATCCGATTGCCCTGGCTCCGAATCTTGAAACAAGAAAGGCATAAAACCCGGAAAATTAAGAATCAATAAAAAACAAAACAAAACAGAAAAAAATAAACCAACGGTGTTGATAAACTCCATTGTTACATCTGAGTCGTCTCCTTTCTGGTGTCTTCTCCAGCGTCGGATCCCCCATCTTTCTTCTCCAATCCTCTCCATCTAAAGCCTCTCCCTCTCTCGCGCCCTTTTACAAATCCCCCCTCTTCCCACTCTCAACACCTCATCAGGTCCGTTAACTAACTCTCTCTCTCTTAACAAACTACCTATGCCCCCCTGCCTCTCTCCTCTCTCTCCTCACATATCTCTCGCGTTTACTCTCTTAGGCTTTCGATTATCGGTTTTGGTATCAGTTATGATGATGATGATGATGATTGTTTATTTACTTTGTCAAGCTAGGGTTTTCTTTCCTTTAAGATGGCGGCCGAGGCACCGGCGAGTCCAGGAGGCGGCAGCCACGAGAGCGGCGAGCAGAGTCCGAGATCCAACGTCCGCGAACAAGACAGGTACCTTCCGATCGCTAATATTAGCCGGATCATGAAGAAGGCGCTCCCTGCTAACGGCAAAATCGCTAAGGACGCTAAAGAGACTGTCCAGGAGTGCGTTTCTGAGTTCATCAGCTTTATCACCAGCGAGTATGACGTTGTCGTTTTGTTTCACTTGTTTTCGTTTGTTTTTTTTTCCCTTCTTTCTTTTGTGGTTGATTTATTTTTGTGGTCTTTCGTTTTGTAGGGCGAGTGATAAGTGTCAGAGAGAGAAGAGAAAGACGATTAACGGTGATGATTTGCTCTGGGCTATGGCAACGTTAGGCTTTGAAGATTATATTGACCCGCTGAAAATTTACCTAACCAGATACAGAGAGGTGATTTGCGTTACATTTGATTCTCGTTTGTTTTGTTTTTATTAGTCCGTTTGTTTACTTGCTATGAAAATGGAGAGCATTTAGAAGGCTGATGACTATTAAATTTAAAAGGTTCTAAATTCTGTTTGGATTTTTGTTTTTGATGTTTATTTCTTGATTTATTTTAACTAATGTACATTTTTTTCCCTTTTTTTTTTGTCTTTTGTGTTGATACTGAGATTGCAATACTGTGCAGATGGAGGTAACTTTATTTTTCCTCGCCAAATTATCTCTCTTTTTTGCTAAAATTACCTTTTTTAAACTTTTGATTTGTTTTTTATTTATATTAGATTATGCTAATTGCGGCAATTTTTAGGGTGACACCAAGGGTAATGCAAAAGGTGGAGATGCATCTGCTAAGAAAGATGGTCAACCAAACCCAAACACTCAGGTGATAAACACGCGTTCATCAATTTTTTTATTCTTTAGAATTAAAATTAACAAGCTTTTTCGGATTTTCGTAATTTCTTTCTTTTGTCCAATTTTGACAGCTTGCTCATCAAGGCTCCTTCCCTCAAGGTGTTAACTATGGGAATTCTCAAGTAATCTCTTTCTCTCTCTCTCTCTCTCTCTCTCTCTCTCTGTATATATATATATAAATTCATGCACTGATGAACACTTTGAAATGAATAGCCCTTGCATGCAAATTTTTCTGTATCACTTGTTATCAAGTTTTGTTGTTAAGTGGAACATTCCTATGATATTGCAAATGCAGTAGAGTTGAAGCTGCTGCAAATGCAGTAATGCCAGCTGGGATCCAAAAGTAAAAAGTCACCTGGTGTTTATACATGATCTGGCTAGGTAGACTAAGCTGATAATGCCTGTTGGGTTGTGTCAATATTTGCCTCTAGGACACTAGTTAAGGAGTCAAATATAGTAATAGTGAATGTGAACTTTATTATTAAGAAAACTTATTATAACTAAATGTGATTGAGAATCCTATAAAAGGTAATAACAAACTATTGACTACAATTTCTAACATGGTGCTTGTTAATGGGGTCCGTCTTTGTTTACCATTTTCCTCTCTTGCTCCAGCTTGTATGTATAATTAACATGTGTACTTACATATAATTTTGACATATCTTCTGGATTGCAATTTGGGAAATTTGTAGTTTAGCCAATATTCCTGTTTATTAGTAAATGGGTTCAATTTATTTTTTATTTGTATTATTCAGATTAGAATGGTTGAATAATATGATGTCTTGTTTCTGAATTGCTTCTAGGGTCAACGTATATTGGGTGATACTTTGAATTTTTGTGACATTTCACACTGCGCTTGCATTACTTATGATTTAGTGAGGTTGAAATGTGCTTTGAGATGCTTTTACCCTGCTTTAATGTGCTTTGAGATGCTTTTACCCTGCTTTGTTTTCTTAAATCCAGGGAAGCATATACAATTACCAACTAGGGGATTTCAGTAGCATATGATACAGATACTTCTTGACATGTTATGAAGGACTAGTGACCAGTCATGATCAATACTGTTCAGTTTGCTGTTACAGAAAAGCATCAGTCTTGTTTGTCTGGGATTTTATGAAAAAAATTGTTTATTTCCGACTTTATGTTAGTTTGTTAATGTTATTTGTTTTTGCATTAAAGTAACATTGTATAGCGGATATTCAGCTATTGCTAGTTATAAAGATGCTCATCAACTATTAATCTATCCATTCTTTTTATTGTCTTTTTTAATTTGAGGTATCATTGAACAGTACTTTCTTCTTTCTTGGTTTTTGGTTCCTGGCCAGAGGAGCAAAGGTCTTTTTAATTTTTTTTTTTAAATATGAGCTATTTCACTATGTTTCGTTTTCCTCTTGTTTGACTCGGATTTGTGCCCCCATGGGCAGTAACAAAATTCGCAAGTCTGTAGTGAAGTAACTGAAGAACCCCTTAGGAAGAGCTCTTGCATATTTCCTTGAAGCATTCGGCTCAGGGTTTGAACTTTGTGATTCCTTTGAGTAGAATTAGGAAAGAGGATGAAAAAGGAAGGAAAAAAGAGAGAAGGTTTCTGTAGGTGCTGGGGTTGGGGGATGTAGTTTCTGATTTGTCTTCATCCAGGTGCTTAATTTCTTACTGGCATACTAAAGCTCGATGTCGATCCATTAAACAAGGGTATGTTGGTGGGATTGGGAATCATGGCCCTAGCTACAGATTTTGAGGGCATGCTGTTTGTTGATTATTTGGATTTTAGCCTCTTTATCAACTTGTAAAGGTCTGGAACTTTGAAAAGAAATAATGAGTTATACAAGTTTTAGTTATCCGTTACTTCTACGAGACTTTTAGGCACTTCAGTAATTTGGGGGAGATTTATCATTGGTGTTTGTTTTTTGATAAGAAACTGAAAAATGTATTACTGAAGAAGATTTATAATTGGTGTTTCTTCTGTGTCAAATATTTTCCTTTACAAAAATTGTTATATTTATTTTAATTCCATAAAGATGTCTGTTGTTATTACGGCCTTCATATCTTTCTTGATGTGTTCACCCTTCTTTTGGGGAGACATCATATTCTTATATAGTTTATGCTGGAAGTTCTTATCAACTGGGATCATTTGCCCCTATGTTGTTTGGTAATTTGAGATCCTCTAATACCGTTGAGCCACTTGCAGATGTTATTTTATAAATTTTTGTTTTCATTTCAAAGAATCTTCCTCTTCCTTGATGCTTCTGCTGAGATATAAGAATACTTAAATCTTGAAGTTGCATTGAAACCTTAGCTCGTGACGTAAGAGGGACAGGCCTAGTCTTAGTTTTTATTCTATTTTTCATTTTTCATTTTTCATTTTTCATTTTTCATTTTTCATTTTATTTATAACTTATGCACCCATTGAAGTTCAAACACAGGATCTGAGCCTTAGGATGACCGCTCCTGACCGCTGGAGCTCAGTCTTAGTTTAATTGTCCTATATGAATAAATAACTAAACAAGTGAAATGGAATGGAACCCACTTTTGTCTTTGACCAAGAAGTCCTCCGCAGCTTCCAAAATTACCAGTTATTCAACTCTTCCCAATTTTTCTTCCTTCTATTCAATCATATCCAGATTGATGGAGCTGCTCTAACGATGATCGAAAAGTGTAAAACGCAAATATACATAGCTGAGCAGCAATGCTTGACAAGGGATGGGTAGATAGGTCAATTTTTAGCATATTTGTATCCGTTGAAACTGATTTGCATCATATGATATCAAACCTAGTCATTTGGTTTCGCAGAATATCATCTAACGGATTCCAGAATTCAGTAGATTGTAACTGACGTCGTGCAAGATCTGAACAATAAATCTGTGCTCTGGTTCATTGAATGTCTTTTGAAAAACAAAAATGGGAAAACATAAAACCTTTGGAAGTCATATACGGTTTGTTACTTTGAATATTTTTGCATTTCGCTATGTAACAATTTTTTCGTCTGTGAGAATTCAAAGCCTCATGAAAGCTTGTTTATTGCTATAAAGGAAAATCTGTTTGGATTAGTTGTGTTGCTAAGTTTAGAGCAGTTAACCATATTTTACAAAATGCACATAACTTCATGTATATTACATTACTATTTTTTCACTATTTGTGAGTGTTTGTTTTCATGATTTGTCTGCAGTACATCAATGGATCATCAATATTAACGTTTTAATGATGTGTCTGCAGTACATCAATGGATCATCAATATTAACACAATGAACTGCCTCTGCGGCACAATCATGTGTCTTAATGGAGATCTACATTGCATTCTATACTAAATGGAAACTCTCTTGAGATGACTGGCGCATCTAGAAGTTATTGCTAGCATTTTGACCTTGATTCTATATTTACTTTTTGTTACAGGCACCTTTCTATCAGAACTCACAAGTTACATCTTTTGCTTTAGTACATACAATATAATTGTTTGATAAGTTGTTTTATTGTGAAATACATGTTGGATGGTGAATGTATCATTTTGTGGTGTGGAGTTGTTTCATGCATTGTCTCTGTTGGGTGCTTTAGTACTTGGGCCATAGGTCACTTTGCCTCAATGGTGCACAACATAGCTAAATGCTGCATTTATTATGTTATAAGTCTATTAGAGAGCTTTTATCCTATCTTTATTTGGACCGAAAATTTACATCCTTCTCTCTGCCAGTTTGAGCTGTGCAGATATTAATTTACAATTTTACTCTGAGCCTTCTTCCATTTTCTAGGAAATGACTCAGGATAGAATATGAATTTCCATATTATATGTAGAGCACTCAGATTTTAGGCCAATATATAGTTAATTGAATAACCATGACCTGGGCATGGAAGAGGACTGTTAGACCATCGTGGCTTTGTTAACCTTTGGTTTTGTGATGTAACAACCTCCTTTCTTGGACGAAACCATGCCAATTTAACGGTTGTTTCACACAACCCCCCCACAATTTTGTCATTTCCTGTTGCCGTAGTTGTCACTTTAGGACCAACATTATCTTGTAATTATGAGCTCACCATGCAGTTGTTGCTGTTTCCATTATCTCACTACCAGCACTATGAACTTTTCCACCATAATCACCGGTGCCATCTTGCTTTCTCCAGCACATTTACTGTGCCTTTAGTACAGTTAAGAACCTATTTGGTATTGTTGTCTAGCAGTTGTGACGCCAAAGTGTTTGGTAAACACTTGCAATTTGGAAATTAAGGTGGTTTTACTCCCCGGTTGTTTGAGAAAGAAAAGGACTTTTATTTTTCCTATTATTTTTTCAAGATCATTAATGTTAGAAGTCGTATTTATTAACACCATCAACTTATATTTTACAGCAAGAACTTCCATTTCCCGGAAGCTATGGCATCTAAGGCCTTAACATTGCCATACCAAGTGAAGCCTAGTTTGACGTGGTTGTCAGTGTTGACATGGTGGAAGAAGAATGCTGGTGGTCCTGGAAGGCAAACATGCTTATTTTTTTCTTGATTTTGTTGGGAAAGGGGATGGGGTGAGCGTGGATTCGTTTATTGATTCATCAACAATACCTCAATAATGAAGTATGAGATGAATCTGGATTGGATACCTTTAATGTTGCAGTCTTGATACTTCCGTTTACCTTAGCCAAAACTGAGAAGTAGTTTAAGAAATTGTTAAATTGGAGTGTCCATGTGAAATGATCTTGAGAAAGCAATCTCAATTTTCTGTACCATAGTAAAAAAAAAAAATTTCAAGAATTTTAGAGTATGTCTGTGTGTGGATGTGGGGTGATTTTTTGTGTTGTCGGTTCATGTTTTGGCCACTCCTGATGAGTGTGACCTTTATTTGTTGTCTTGGTAATTAAGTTTAATTTCTTTTGATAAATTCAGTTGATGCAACATTACTTGCTATTTCATCTTCAGCTACGCGAATTCATGCTTTGTTGGTTCTGATGATCTTTATATTGGTGATCTTAATTGTTTGCAGTCAGAGGCACAACATATGATGATTCCTATGCAAGGCACCGAGTAATCTTCTTCCCCGCGAAAATGAATCACAGATATCCCAATGCAATTGAAGATCTTGTTTGGTGCACAAAGCACGTATTGTACCAAAACATTTACCTAATGTCTTTATTTATTTATCTTTGCTAGTTCTGTTACATTTTCTTTCTGAATAGAATGATTGTTGGAAGATTTTCTTTTTTTTTTTTTGGTATGTATAAATCTTGGGACTATTTATTTCTGTAATTGAGAGGCAGACAATGGAAAGGAATTTGATTTTTATTATCACTTGATTGGGAAGCTTTTTATAATATTAGTCTGATTTTGGGGAGTTCTTTAGTGAAATATTGGTTTTATTTGTCTCATTTTCTCAAGGCTTGGGCAGTGTTTGGAGGTGGGAGGGTCGGTCGGTCAATTCGGATGATGGAAATTTAAAAGAATGATTGAACATTTAGGAATATTATACTGTCTTGTTAAGGACGGGTAATTTTCTTGAGGAGAACTGCTTGGTGGGCGTTTCACTTCACAACAAAACATTGGCTATGCATTTGGATTTTTCTCGTGTCAAGTATCCAAGTCAAAGCTAAAAAGTAAAAACTGCATCCGCTGTAAGTTATGGAAGATTGATTTAAAGCTTTCAGGGCCGTTCCTACTTCCTACTCTATGCAATTCCGTTGATCAATGAACAGCCGATGAAAAGTAGAATCAGAAATATGATATATATACATTACCATTTTCACGAATCTCTTGTCGTTTGGGTTAAACGACGCCGCGTATTTGGTAATCTATTTGTCCGTTTGTCGATTTCATTCCCTCTTCTACAAAAACAACCGATCAAAGTTGCAACATTAGAACTCATAGGCGCCGCGAGAACTCACATCAAAAAGGCTAAGCGGTGATATCTAATCTCTTTCATTTCTTTCACTATACTATTTAATTAACCCTACTTATTTTTAAAATTATCTTATTAAAAAATAAAAGTAATTATAAAAACCCTAATCATCTTCTATCACCTTTTTTTAATTACCTCAAGCTACCATTTTTTTTTTTTATCATTTATACTTTTTTTTTATCATTTATTCCAATATCAGTCGTTTTATTGCTAGCTTATATTTATTATTTATTATTCGTTACATTTATAACTTCTTGATTCATACACTGAAATTATTTTTTACCTCTTTTTATATGATATTATTTTGATTTTGATATTATCATATTAATCTCATTAAAATCAATTCAAATAATTAAATGGTTTTGATTTGTAGCTATTGGGAAATAGTAATCGATGACTAAGGCTAGTGGTGCAGTAGCTTCAAGTAGCCACGTGGTGGTGTAAGGTGGGTAGGTTTCTGGACTTGTATTCCTTTTTTAATTATTTTTTTATTATTTTCAAGGATATTTGTGAAATGAGTGAGATTAATTAAAAAATAGGGATATTAAGAAAAATTGAGGAGTCAGTCTCTCATAGTAAGTTACCTTATAGTCAAATTGAATTAGGCCAATTTGGTAATATATAATTTTTAAAATAATAGTTGTTAAGTGTATTATAAAAATTACTAGTTATGAAGAGTATTAATTAAATATATTGTAAAATTTGTTTTTAATGTTTTGTAGATTTTAAAATTAATTGTATATATTTGATTAATTTTATTTTTAAATTACTGTAAAAATATAAATAATTGAAATGGACATAAAGTTAAATAAAATTTATTTAAACATTTATAAACATATATAATTTTCTGATTATGTATATATTTATAAATAATTGGTAACTAAATTAAATATCTTTATTTTATTAATTATATATTTTTATTTTATTATATGTATATGATTAGTAATAATAGAATTAGTTCCAATGAGATATCTGTAAAATAAATTTATATAAAAATTTATAACTCATCATTTTTTTTATTAACTCAGTATTTATTGAAGCTTGGATACAGGATTTGAACACTAATAAAACCTATTAGCTACCACATAAGCTAAACGCTGGCTTCAAGTTTTAGCATATTTACCGTCATTACAAAATAAAAAAGAAAACTTTATCAATTGGACGGTTCAAAGCTCCAAATGACAGTCGCACTTGTTCTCAACAAAAACGTTTCCCATCTCAAGGTCATCTTCATCTAAGGGAAAAAAAAAAAATTAAATTTTAGAAAACAGAAAAGTCATTTTCCATTGGGCCCACATCTCGACCGAGATGAGCACAGAATCATGACTGATCATCATGACGTAGCGACAAACGCCATCTCATCAGAAGCTGTATCATCATTCCTCAATACACCCGCGAAGCAGAGAAGCCCTACCGCCAGTAGTAGAAGCATAAAATCATATAAATCCGCTACAGAAGCAAATAGCCTCCCATCGCATGTATGCATCCCTCCCGTATAAACAGTACCCACCCTGTTCTCATCATCATCATCATTAATCACAATCACATACACATACGCCAACTTAATTTTAATCGAATCAAATCGGTGATGATCCGCTCATGAAATAGAAAGCACAGAGAAGCGAAAGACAGATTAGATAGATTTATAGAGAGATCATCGTCCAAAAGTAAAAGAAAGTGTAGCAACAACACTTCTATAGGGGGAAAAGGAAAGGAAAAATAAAATAAAATCAAAATTAAGAGCCCTAGTTTTATCACCATTGAATTTCAGGTTTTCGGTTCTCTCGAAGGCCGATAAACTCAACAGCAACAACTAGGTACATTAAGAAAAGCTTCCTCATCTTTCAATGTGATCGTCGGTTCTCGCGATTATTTTATTTGATTTTTTAAAATTTTTTTTTGGCTTTGGTTATCGTTTGCTTCACTTTAGTTTTAGTTACAGAATTCACTGTCGTTTATTTTGGAGAGTGATTGTGTTGTGTTTGTTTCCTGACTAAATGGTTTTAAGTGTTTTCTTTTTCAATTAATCTGTTTGTTCATGCTTTTTTTTACCTTCGTTTGTTTAATCTGTTGTTCCTGTAAAAAGGACCCGAACTTGCAACAGATGCAAAGTATTTAATAAATATTTATATAGAAAAACTTTAAGGCCTTTGGTTTTGATGATTATGCAGGTTTTGGCGTTTTGAGTAATTGAGTTACTCTGTTTTTACCGTATTATGTTGTTTGTGAACTAAGTGCTAGTGATTCTTGTTGGCTTGAGTCTATGAATCCCTGAAAATGGCTACTCTTTTACATGGAAGATGTTGACTTTACAGGGGTGAATGTTTTATGGGAATTGGGTGGTGATTAACCAAAGAGATTGATTTGGTGGCAAATGGGAAATCGTGGACAAAAGCGCATGGACATGGCTGTTGATTTGCCGGATGATAAAAGAGCTTGTAGTTCATTGGACTTTCGGCCTAGCACATCTAACTCATCAGTCCAAACTCACTTGAATTCCACGAACTCTACTCCTGAAACCCATCATAATGATATGGATACTTCTTCTTCTGCTTCAGCTTCAAGCCGATCAGAAGAAGAACCTGAAAAAGATGCAGGGTATGGTTCGTGTGATTCTGATGATGCAGAACCAAGACACAGAGGTCTCAGGGAGTTACAGAGGAGAAGATCCTCTAGTGATCATGGGAAATTGAGGGGTATTTTGGTGTGTTTGAGTGAAGATAGTGATCCTTCTAGGCAAATAAATTCACTGACTGAGCTTTGTGAAGTGTTGTCATTTGCTATGGAGGATTCACTTTCTAGCATGATGGCAGACTCGTTGTCGCCAGTTCTTGTAAAGCTGGCAAGGCATGAGACTAATCCAGAAATAATGTTATTGGCTGTTAGAGCTATAACGTATTTATGTGATATATTTCCTCGATCATCGGGTCTGCTTGTTCGACATGATGCAGTTCCTGCTCTTTGTCAAAGATTAAAGGCGATTGAGTACTTGGATGTAGCTGAGCAGGTATTCTTTGTTTCATAGTTAATTTGTCTGCTTTTGTTTCATCTTATTTATTAATATAAGTCAATTTATTGAGGCTGTAACTTTCTTTTTATGTAGTGTTTGCAAGCATTGGAGAAAATTTCTCGGGATCAACCACATGCTTGCCTAGAGGGTGGGGCTATTATGGCTGCTTTAACTTATATTGATTTCTTCTCGACTAGTATACAGGTAAATGAACGTCCAATTATTTGAGAATGAATAGATGTTAATTTTAGCTAGCATTGCCTTATGGTTTCAATTTCTTTGAGATAAGGCTTTTAACTTTTCCTTTAATCTGCAATAGAGAGTTGCACTTTCCACTGTAGCCAACATATGTAAGAAACTTCCTTCAGAATGCCTGTCACATTTAATGGAGGCTGTTCCCATATTGAGCAATCTTCTTCAGTACGAGGATCGACAGGTAGGTATTGATTAATATTTTGCTCTCTGAGATTATTGCTTCTGTAGATTTATCTATTCTGATATTTATTGACCTACTAACACAAACCTCTGTTTGAATTTTTTTCAGCTGGTTGAGAGTGTAGCCATTTGTTTGATAAAAATAGCAGAGCAATTAACTCAATCTTCTCAGATGCTGGATGAACTTTGTGGGCATGGGCTGATTAATCAGACCACGCATCTCTTAAACTTGAATAGCCGAACTACTCTCTCCCAGCCAATTTACTATGTATGTAAAATTTTCTTAGTTGTTTTGTAAGATAAAACTTTCTTGTTCTCTTTAGATTTCCTGCCCTAGAATTATTGACACTTTGCAGTTCTGGTTGGCAGGGTTTGATTGGGTTACTTGTCAAAATTTCTTCTGGTTCCATTGTAGCGTTCAAGACATTATACGAGCTTAATATTGGCAGCATATTGAAGGATATTTTATCAACTCATGACCTCGCACATGGAATGTCTTCTCCGCATATGGTTGATGGTCATTGCAATCAGGTTACACCTTAGACCTTTCAATATGCTTGCTCTAGTGGCATGTTTATCTGGTTGATTGCTTTTTTCTTTTTCCTTTTTTTTTTTTTGGGTCTATGTGCTTGATATGCATTTTAACCAACATGGGTTATTGTAATATGGTTGCTCCTATCACTTGGAATTACAAATTTTTGGAAATTTAGTAGCAAAAGAAGAAACAAATAATTGAGAAAAGGATAGAGTAGGTCTAATGATGTACTAGGCAATTTCAATATTTGCATTCAATTTGCAGTGCATGTGCCTGGAGACTACAATGTGTTAGGGGGGTTTTAAGTTCATCCTTAGTTTAGCATTCATAAAACAGGGTTTGCTACATAGTAATTTTTTCCATCTAAGTTTCTATGAATTTAGATTGATTATGCTAGTAAAGTCAATTATTTTAATACGCTAAAAAATTATCGGAGTTGATGTTGATCTGTTTCTTCCCAGGTACATGAAGTTTTGAAGTTGCTAAATGAGCTTCTTCCTACTTCAGTTGGAGATCAGTGTGCGCAACTAGTGTTGGATAAGCAATCATTTTTAGTTGATCGTCCTGATCTTCTTCAAAACTTTGGAATGGATATACTTCCCGTGTTGATCCAGGTTGGTTTTCTGGTATTTACAGCTCAGCGCATGTTGCTTTTCTTTTCCAGTATAATATATCCTTTGCCCCTCTCGCAGGTGGTTAATTCTGGTGCAAATATCTTTGTTTGCTACGGATGCCTATCTGTAATCGACAAGTTAGTTTATTTGAGCAAATCTGACATGCTTATTGAATTGCTTAAGAGTGCCAACATTCCGAGGTGAACTGGGCTTTCTCATCATTTCTGTAGGAAATATTGAGTATGTTTCAACTATTGGTAATGAAGTTCTTTGGTTATCTTGGCAGCTTTTTGGCTGGAGTGTTTACTCGAAAGGACAATCATGTGCTCATATTAGCTCTAGAGATTGCTGAAATGATCCTGCAAAAGCTTTCTGATACTTTCTTAAACTCTTTTGTAAAAGAGGGTGTCTTTTTTGCCATTGATGCACTGTTAACGCCAGAAAAATGTTCGCAGCTGTTTCCAGCATTTAGTGGCATCCAGCTTTGCCCTAGCTCAAGTCAGAAGTGTGCTGGAAGGGAGGTTCTGAGATGCTTATGTTATGCTTTTGATACTGGTCTGTCTTCTTCAGCTTCAGAAAAACAATCTTGCAAGCTTGATAAGGATTCTGTTCATAATCTTGCAAAGAGCATTATAGCCAAATACTTCTCACCAGAATTATTTGGCTCTGATAAAGGACTGACTGATATTCTTCAAGACCTTAAAATTTTTTCTGCTGCTTTGACTGATTTGATGAATGTGTGCACTAATAATGAAGCTCATGCACGGGATGAAGAGAAATTTTATTGTATTTTACATCAGATTATGGAAAAGCTTAATGGAGGAGAACCGGTTTCCACTTTTGAGTTCATCGAGAGTGGAATTGTCAAATCATTGGTTACATACCTGACAAATGGACTGTATCTGAGAGACAATGCGGAACTTCATATTCCGCATAGTGATTTATTTGTAGTAGAAAAACGATTTGAGGTGCTTGCAAGACTATTTTTGCCTTCTTCAGACAATATCTCTGAGGACTCACCGGTGTCAGTTCTGATACAGAAATTACAAAGTGCATTGTCGTCTTTAGAAAATTTCCCTGTTATTTTGAGTCATTCATTCAAGCAGAGAAGTTCATATGCTACTGTTCCATATGGACGGTGCATATCACATCCATGTCTCAGGGTTCGTTTTGTGAGGGGAGATGGGGAGACATGCTTATCTGATTTCTCAGAAGATCTTTTGACGGTTGATCCTTTTTCTTCTTTGGAAGCTATTGAAGGATATCTGTGGCCTAAAGTTACTATCAAAGAATCCAAAGATGTAGAATCAGATTACCTGATGGATCAAATGAACGGCCAACCTCTTCATTTGTCATCAAATTCCAAATCTATCCTAGGGGAAAGTTCAGAATCTATTGATCATGAGAGCATTTCTGCTGGTTTAACTCCTGTGAAGCATGATAGCATATCCTCTACCTCTGGTGTTTCGAAGATGCAGGTAGTTCATAGTACTTGGCTTACTACCGTAAAGATTTGTTATCTGCTACTTTCTGCATTGTTTTTTTTTTTTTTTTGGGTGCAACACTTGTTATTTATGAACTATAATTTTACTGGAGTCCAAACTTAGCATATAATATTAAGTCGTGTTTCAGTTGCAGCCTTGCTAACCTGCCATTCGTATGTTTTGTACAAGCTGTTTATCTACATTGTTGTTTTAGATATTCATATTGTTCTCTTCTCCTTCACAAGTTGTGAGTGCTATTCTTTTTTTAATCAGATTGAAATGCTTACATGTCTTACATTGCTATTATGTTTTATTTTTCAGGATTGTAAGATCAAACTTACGTTTGACCTAGACGGGCAAAAGCTGGAGCGGACATTAACATTGTATCAGGCAATTCTTCAAAAGCAAATAAAAACAGATGGTGAAGTTATTGCCGGGCCAAAATTGTGGAGCCAAGTATACACAATAATTTATAGAAGAGCCATGGAATCTAAATGCAATGATCCTAAAAAGTGTGTCCATTTGCGTCCAATGTCCTCTGTATCAGATGGAGATGGGACACGTTTGCATTGTGCTTCATTTTTCTCCAGCTTGTTTGCTTGTCAACTGGCCTTTGACTTGGATAAGTCAAGTCCTATTTATGATATATTGTTCCTACTTAAGAGTTTGGAAGGCGTGAACGGGTTAACATGTCATTTGATATCTCATGAGAGAATACATGCATATGCTGAAGGCAGATTTGATAACATGGATGACCTGAAGGTAGCAGTTCACTCATTGCGACAGAATGATTTTGTGAATAGTAAGTTGACAGAAAAACTAGAACAACAGATGCGCGACAGTGCGGCTGTTTCAACTGGTGGTGTGCCGTCATGGTGTAATCAGTTAATGGCTTCATGCCCATTCTTGTTTAGTTTCGAAGCAAGGTGCAAGTATTTTCAGTTAGCAGCATTTGCTCCACGACAGGTTCAGCCTCATCATCCATTATATCGCAGTAACTCAGGTGCCCCTACTGACAGGCGATCAGCTGCTGTTGGCTTGCCCCGGAAGAAGTTTTTAGTTTGCCGGAACCGGATTCTGGAGTCTGCCACACAAATGATGGATCAGCATGCTCGTAATAGAGCACTTCTCGAAGTGGAATATGATGAAGAAGTTGGTTCTGGTCTTGGTCCTACGTTAGAGTTCTATACTCTTGTCAGTCATGAGTTTCAGAAGTCTGGTATGGGCATGTGGAGAGATGATCATAGTTCAGTAACTGTCAGGAAAAGCTTGGAAATTGAGAATTCTGACATTGTAATGTGTCCTTTTGGTCTGCTTCCCTGTCCCTGGTCATCTGCTGTAGATACATCATATGGGATACAGTTCTCAGATGTATTAAAAAAGTTTGTTCTTTTGGGTCAAGTTGTGGCAAAGGCTCTTCAAGATGGAAGGGTCTTGGATCTGCCTTTCTCCAAAGCCTTTTATAAGCTCATTCTTGGAAAGGTACTTTTTCTGTCTCAGATTTAGAGTAATACTTATGTCGACTTGTGGGGAAAGTTTGATTTTTTTATGCTGGTTGAATTGCTACTTAAGCGAACTCGTTTCCTACAGGAACTTAGTTTGTATGACATCCAATCATTTGACCCTGAGCTTGGTAGGACTCTCCTGGAGTTTCAGGCCATTGCTAATAGAAAAAAACATTTGGAATCAACTTCTGAAGAAAGCTCAATGTTTGGCCTTGAATCATGCTTTCGGAATACCCGAGTTGAGGATCTCTGTCTCGATTTTACACTACCTGGGTACCCTGATTATGTTCTCACTTTTGGGCCTGATCATAATATGGTAAGTAATCGTTTACTGTAACTACATCTGTTTTTCCTCAGCTCTATTAGTTATTATATTGAAACTCAAATGAATTTATTGATTGTCAACTTCGCAGGTGAATATGAACAACTTGGAGGATTACGCGGAACTTGTTGTGGACGCTACAATACATACTGGAATATTCAGACAAATGGAAGCATTCAAATCTGGATTTTGTCAAGTATGTGACATTTCACACTTCTTCAACGTTGATTATCCTGGTTACATTATACTACTTTCTTCAATGTGCTGTTACCCTAAGAGAGAGTGGAACATGTTTAGCAATTTCCTGGGAAAATGTTTGGGTTTCACAAGTTAAAAAGAGACATGATGGTAGTTGACAGTATGTGTGTGTAGATGTTGTATGGTGCTTATAAATTTTAATTTGCACATTGTTCTTTTCTTCAACTTTGTGATCATGAAAAGATGGTTAGATGGCTTGTGAGAGTGACATAGACCAAAGAAAAGGCACCTGTCCTTTATGACAACGCTCCTGTTCATAAGTTGGTTTGATTTGGATAATGTATTTGTTTTGGATAATGTATTTGTTTTTCAGCCTTCACAAACTGTACATATCACTTAACGAGTGTTTATTTGGGTGGAATGCTGTTGAAGAAAATATGTCAGAACATCATTGAGTGAGTGAGCTTAGTTGAGGGTTCTGTTCTTTCTGCAAAAGCGGAAGGATATTCTTCCTTTCAAGGTTTTCCTTTGATGGATTTATTATCTAGAACAGGATTTGATTTTGATATGTGAATATATTGCTTCGAAGATAGTCGTAAGTTTCCTTTGATTGAAATGGCATATCCCTATTATCATCGTGTTACTTTTAGTTGAGATTTATATCCATAACAATTTCTCGATGAGTGTACTGTTTTGTGATTGATATTGTATTAATTTTATTTTTAACTCGATTCTTCAGGTTTTCCCAATTGGACATCTTAAGATTTTCACTGAAGAGGAGCTTGAGCGTTTATTCTGTGGAGAACGTGACTTTTTGGCTGTATGTATTTCTATAATTTAGTCGGTCATTCCATGTGGAAGCATACAGACTTCTGGTACTAAGTTGTAGTATTGTTTTCTAGCAGTTTAATGACCTTTTGGATCATATCAAGTTTGATCATGGATACACAGCTAGCAGTCCTCCCATTTTGAACGTGAGTGATGCTTATTTTCTCCTTTTTGCTGTTTTTGTTTTAACTTTTCATCTCATGATATTTCAGTCTTATCTAACTCTTCTGAATGTCAGTTATTAGAAATCATACAGGAGTTTGACTACGATCAGAGACGGGCTTTTCTGCAGTTTGTGACGGGTGCACCTAGGCTTCCTCCTGGAGGTTTGGCATCACTAAATCCAAAATTGACAATAGTTAGAAAGGTCTGAGCCTGCAAATGCCTCTTTTTCCTCTGCATGTTTTGAACTTAGTTTTAGCTACCCATGTTTCTCATTTTTTCTTTTTCTTTTTTCTAAATTTCTGCAGCACTGTAGCAACTGTGCGGATGCAGATTTACCCAGTGTGATGACATGTGCCAATTATCTTAAGCTGCCACCTTATTCATCGAAAGTAACCTTTCTTTCCTTTGTTCATGGATTTGACTTGTATAAGGTTTTCCTCTACATGGGATTTCTCCAGTGGGTAAAAACTATGCCAATTCTGATGATTTTTTTTCCCCCCAGGAGATGATGAAAGAGAAACTCTTGTATGCTATAACTGAGGGACAGGGCTCATTCCACCTCTCATAGCCATTCACATTTCACAGGTACACAAAATGTGAATTTGTAATTAATAGAAATAGGTGCTGGTGTAGATAACAAAGTAATGATGATAGCAGTGGTTTTTATTGATGGTTGCTGAGGGAGCTGATTGTCGCTAAGCAAAAGGAAGCTCTTAAACTAACTCATTTGTGTGGGATTCTGTATATAAGTGAAAGTTCAGGAAGTTGTTTTGGTGGTTAAGTCGGGATATGCTGTAGAGGAAGAAACAGTGGGATAACAGATAGATGGGGCTGCGGTTCTTCCTTACATTTCTTGTACAAATCTCTGTACAGACATCTTTCACATATAATTTAGTGTTCTATTTAGTTCCCTGCCCTGCAGCTACTCTTTTGTTTAATGATTGTTTGAATAGTTAATGGACTTTTCGTTTTCGTTATTTCCTTCGCGTGCCCCAGCTCGTTCAAGTCTGAATGGGCCTTTAGAGAACTTGGGCCTATTACCAATTACATGGGTAAGCTCGGCCCAATATGACAATCCTAAGTAAGGCTGACAAAAAAAGCTCAGGCCAGTCTGGCCCGGCCCGCATGGGTTGGGTCTGCATATGGATTCGAAAAATGTAAAGTCTGCATTGAGATTTGATAAAGACCTGGTAAAAAAGATCAGGCTTGATTTAGTTTTTTTAATTTATAAATAAAAATAAAGTTAATTTAAATTTAAAGAATTTAAAATAATAAAGTAATATTTATTATTTATTATGTTGTGTTATTAATATTTTGTGTATTAGATTATTAGTCTATTATGTATTATATAATTATTTTTAATTTAAATACTTTTTACTTAATTAAAAAATTATCTTATAATTAATGAAAAAGTCGAGGCTCCCTACCCAAGCTCGGCCAGGTCCGTTCGAAGAGTTGGGCTTTGTTGCAATAATGTGGGTTTGGGCCTGGGTTTAAAAAAAATTTACTGGAGCCCGCGAATTAGCAACCGTAACTGTGAGGGCCAGACTTAAAACCCGGAGACATAGGATGAGCCGGCACGGGCTCGGGTTGGCCCGAGCTTTATCCTAATCCTATTCATCCTATTCATGTTTGCTATCTGTTTACGCAATTCTATTTTGGTTTTACCTGAACACGCAACAAAAACTTTTTTTTGTTGAAAAAAAAAAGTGCATCAACCCAAAAGACATTAGAATGATTGATGTGAATGGAAGTGAAATTGGATTTAGATGTAAGTTAACCCTGCAACTGCAAACCAGTGGCTCTTGCATATTTCACGTAAAAATTCTGTTTCACATTTGTGTAATATTGAATTATTTTAGTACTTGGTAATATTGAAAACTACAGTTCAAGTGGGATCCTTATTTATTGAGCTGAATTTTATAACAGATTCACCACGCAAGGCAAGAGGACAGTATCCAGTCGACGTAGTGCATCCCCCCTCCACCAACCGAATTGATAAAAATTATAAACAAAAATGAAAAAGAATTAGAAAACAATAAGCTTACTCTCACTCTTCGGCCGTCACAAATGGCTCAGCCATGAACACAATTCTTCAATCAAATCTTTTCCCCTCGAGCCTAACCCACCACGCTCTCTCGCCACACTGTGTCTCGCCACCGCCACCAACACCACCATATCCTCCCACGCGCCCATTTCGCGTGCAAGCCACCACGGACCTCTCTCTCACCACCACTAGCCCAACATCAAATTCACAGAACAACACAAATGATGACCAAAAAATATTACTGACACTTCTTCGCCGAGGGAAAACTGAAGAAGCTTGGATTAAATACACCCAATCCACTTACCTTCCGAACCCCACTTGCCTTAGCCGCTTAGTTTCTCAACTCTCTTACCAAAACACTACCTTAAGCCTCTCACGCGCCCAGTCCATTGTCACGCGCCTTCGCCATGACCGCCAGCTACACCGTCTCGATTGCAACTCCCTCGGCCTCCTCGCCGTATCCGCCGCCAAGTCCGGTCACACCCTCTACGCCACTTCCCTTATTAAGTCCATGCTCCGCTCTGGGTACCTCCCCCATGTCAAGGCCTGGAGCGCCGTCGTCAGCCGCCTCGCCGCCTCCGGTGATGACGGTCCCGTCGAGTCCGTTAAGCTCTTTGACGTCGTCGTAAAACGGGTCCGCAAATTCTCGGATCCGGGTATTGTTTCTGACTCGAAACCCGACACGGCAGCTTACAATGCTGTGTTAAATGCTTGTGCTAATTTGGGTAAGCCTAAAAAGTTTTTGCATCTATTTGATCAAATGCATGAGTTTGGTGCTAAGCCTGATGTGTTGACTTATAATGTTATGATTAAGCTCTGTGCTAGAGCTCGTAGGAAACGTTTGCTTGTGTTTGTATTGGAGAGGATTCTTGAAATGGGAATCCCTTTGTGTATGACTACGCTCCAGTCTCTTGTTGCGGCTTATGTTGGGTTTGGTGATTTAGAAATAGCTGAGAGTATTGTCCAAGCAATGAGGGAAGGGAGGAGAGATTTATGCAAGATTATTCGGGAACTGGATTTGGAAGATTATTCGAGTGAAAATGAGGGAGATGATGATGATGATGAAGTGTTTAAGAAGTTGCTTCCAAACTCGATTAATCCCAGTAGCGAGCCTCCATTGTTACCAAAAACTTTTGCTCCTAATTCGAGGATTTACACAACTCTAATGAAGGGTTACATGAATGAAGGTCGTGTGAGTGATACGGTTAGAATGTTGGGGGCGATGAGACGACAGGAGGATAATGCTAGTCACCCCGATCATGTTACATACACAACTGTTGTTTCTGCCCTTGTGAAGGCGGGATCAATGGATAGGGCTCGTCAAGTGCTAGCTGAAATGAGTAGAATTGGTGTGCCTGCAAATCGTATTACTTACAATATTCTGCTCAAGGGTTATTGCCAGCAGTTGCAGATTGACAAAGCAAAAGAGTTGCTTCGAGAAATGGCTGATGATGCGAAGATTGAGCCTGATGTGGTTTCATATAATATTTTGATTGATGGATGTATACTGATTGATGATAGTGCTGGAGCTCTTACATTCTTCAATGAAATGCGTGCTAGGGGAATTGCTCCCACCAAGATCAGTTATACTACTTTGATGAAAGCTTTTGCCTTGTCGAGTCAACCGAAGTTGGCTAATAAGGTGTTTGATGAGATGCTTAGAGATCTGAGAGTGAAAGTTGACATAGTTGCTTGGAATATGTTGGTCGAAGGATATTGTAGAATGGGATTGGTTGAAGAAGCAAAGAGAATAATTGAGAGAATGAAAGAGAATGGATTTTACCCTAATGTGGCTACATACGGAAGCCTTGCAAATGGGATTTCATTGGCTAGAAAACCAGGAGAAGCACTCTTACTCTGGAAAGAAATAAAGGAAAGGTGTGAGGTGAAAAAGGAAGGTGTTAATGCAGATTCTGATTTGCCTCCGCCACTGAAACCAGATGAAGAACTATTGGATACTCTGGCTGATATATGTGTGAGGGCTGCCTTCTTTAGGAAAGCTTTAGAAATTGTGGCGTGCATGGAAGAGCACGGGATACCGCCAAATAAAACAAAGTATAAAAAGATCTATGTGGAAATGCATTCCCGGATGTTTACAAGCAAGCATGCCTCACAAGCCAGGCAAGACAGAAGGAGAGAGAGGAAGAGAGCAGCTGAGGCTTTCAAGTTTTGGTTGGGTCTGCCCAATTCTTACTATGGAAGTGAATGGCGACTGGAACCGATGGATGGAGATGAATACATTACAGGTGATTATCAGTAAAGTGTAAACAAGCATATTTCTATGAACTGAATTACTTGGATTGGATTTCCTGTGGTGGAAATCAAGTTTATATATGTTGTAAACTCTGAGGTGAATGTGCACAGAACTTGTCACTTTGAAATGAGACTCAGAGACTAGTATGTTTGTAATTTGTAGGTATTTGCAGGAGAGCAGAAATGACTCTGTCTTGGGACAATAGGAGTAAATTTTCATTGACTTGAAAATTATGTACTCATTTTTTGTCTGAGATCAATAATATAAAATTTACAGGAACATATTTTAGCGCCTGAGTATTTTGCTTCATCCAATCTTGCTAAGTGCACACTCCACAGAAGACTGCTTACAAATATTTACAGTTGAAAAATGCACGGGGGCACAGAAATCGTCAGCACATCCATGTTTTCTGGAAGAGGATTAGCTTTCTGGGAAATTTCCAAACAAACAATTTCAACGAAATCCTTCAATTTTCTTTTTTTCCATTATGTTTCACTCTATGTTTTCTTCTACCTTTGGAGTACATTGAATGTACAGAAATGATTACAACAAAGTTTCTACTATTGGTATTAACAGCTAGTCTAAAGGAACGTTTTTGTACAGTGTTAACAATTCAATAAGTATCATTTTAGCCGAAGTATTATAGTGAAACTTCAGAAGACATATCCAAACAATGTTTTTAAAAAAAAGGGTAACCTGCCCTCTGATGCCGCTCAACTTTAGCATCTTGATCTGGAAGATGGTTGATTAGGTGAATAAGATGACAACGGCACCTTGCAAGCGAAAGCACGATCTACGTGGAATATAATAGGATATTTACCCATCCAGTGTGCATTAACAATGAACGAACTTAATAATTAGCAGTTTGAAAATAATATAAACGATGCATCGTTGAGCAATACATACATGAACATTAAAGCTCAACCAATACGGGAAAAAATGATTTCCTCTTAACTTGCAAAGATTTTGCCCCCACCCTTGGAGGATGACGGTTCCACAAAAAAGACCAAATTCCACTCAGAAGGAGACGATGGTGAAAACTCACAGCAATTGTCCTTCAAAGATATATTAATGGAGGACCGTTTGGATTTTGACAGTGGTGATGTTGTCGTGGAAACAGATGGAACTTTGCCTTCTATCTTCTTCTCCCACAAGGTTCTTGCGCAGCTTATTAACCCTTGGTAATCTATTGTTGTTGTTAAGCTCATAGGTAGAAGGATTGGTTACAAAGTTTTATGCAACCGCCTAGACTCTCTTTGGGCAAGACGCAAGGATTTACTGTCATAGATCTGGAAAATGATTATTTCTAGTCCAATTTAGAGTAGTTGACGACGAGCAATTCGCTTTAACTCAAGGCCCCTGGAAGATTTGGTCACCTCAATTCGATAGTTCGAATGGAAAAATCGACTATATTGTTGCTTGTCTTCCGACTTCTGGGAATGCCTCCCCATTACTACGATAAGAGAATTCTCAGATCCCTTGGTCAAGTCATAGGAAATGTGCTCAAAATAGATTATAATACTGAATCGGCTTCAAAAGGGGAGTTTGTGAGAATTGCCGTAGAGATCAACTTGAACAAACTCCACTTTTAGAACCACAAAGCTAAGCCCAACAAAGGGGAAAAAACCCATGACCCTACAGAATGGCACACAGCCACGTATGATTTCTACTAAGCCTAAAGAAACTGTTGACCCTAAATCAAAGGGCCTTTTGATCATTCCCATGCAGAACTAAGGTAATCTATGGGAGGCAACCATTAATAACCTCGTGCAAATTAATGTTTTAACCCCTGTGTCTTTTTCCTCCACGCACCCCATTTCCCCAACGCCGACTTTGATCCAACTCTGCAGCTCAGAGTTTATATCAACGATTTACACTTTTCAAGTAAGAGCTAACTCCAGCAAAAGCCCAAAAAAAAATTGAAATTAGATGAGGAATAGAGAAAGCATGAGAGATTGAGAGAAAAAAAAGAAATATTTGTAATTTTTTCATTAGTTCCTCACTAACGTGTTTCCTTATACATATATCTTTTACCTCTCAATAATACACGCATAACTAACCAACAACGTAATGATTGGCAAAAATAAACAAACAAAATAACATAATCACAGCTGTGATCTTCTATGATATTTGCCCCCGTCTTTTAGTTCATTCTCGAATATTCTTTAGATAATGTAAATTTTGAGGTATGTTGGTTCCCTGCGAATACGAGTTGGACCTTTTTGGGCTCCTCAACAAGTTGGGCTTCTTCCTCTATTACAAGTGCTGGCTTATCATCAATCTCAATTAACTTAATGGGCCAAATTGTATCATTCCACATCCCTTGAGAATTTACCTTGTTCTCAAGGTGAAGCTTAGGATATATCTTGCAAAAATCATCATAATCCTCCCAAGGAGAATTTTCAAAGGCACAATCAAATCATTGCACTAAAACTTGACGATGCTCCTTTCTTTGTTTAAGCACCGAGCACTCAGTACAAATAGCTATAAGAGAAGTAAAGGGCTTGTTATTCACACTTGTAGGAGGCAGGGAATGAACATTAACATGAAAATCCCCAATATAAGGCTTGAGTAATGATATATAGAAAACAAGGTGAATTTTGCTACCAGCGGGCAAATCTAATTTATAAACAACATAACTAATCTGCTCCAATACTCGGAATCGCCCATAATAGCGCTTTGCCAACTTCTGAGAAGTGAGGTTGGCAACAAATGATTGCCTATAAGGTTGTAGGCATACAAACACTTTGTCTTTAACCTTTAGTTGCAGTTCCCTTCGATGCTTGTTGGCTTTTTGTGCCATTCGATGTTGAGCTGGACGTAAGTTCGCTCTTAAACAGCGCAACAATTCATCTTTTTCCAACAGCAGGTCTTCTAATGCTTGGATTGAAGTAGAGCCCTTAAAATAACCAAGAATTATAGGAGGCAATCTTCCATAAAGAGCTTGGAAAGGTGTCATTCGTAAGCCACTGTGATAACTTGTGTTGTAACAAAACTCGGCCTATCCTAAAAAAGTTGACTAAGAATGAGATTTGTCTTGAGTGAAGGCTCAGAGATATTGCTCTGGGCTACGTTTACCACCTTGGATTGGCCATCGGTCTGTGGATGATAAGCGATGCTGTGGTGTAATGTGGTGCCACGCAATTCAAATAATTTTTGCCAAAAATAACTCATGAATATTGGATCTTGGTCTGAAATGATTGAACTGGGAAAATCATGTAATTTGACTACTAAATCTTTGAATAACAAGGCTATCTTATTAGCTATGAAGTGAGATGGCAGTGCTCTAAAATAGGTTGATTTTGTCAAGCGATTGACTACAATCAAAATGACTTCAAATCCTTTGGAACTTGGTAACCCCGTAATGAAATCCATAGTCAATTCGTTCTAAACAAGTGAAGGAATGTGAAGAGGTTGGAGTAGTCCTGCAGGGGCTTGAGTAGTATATTTAATTTGTTGACATATGAGAAAAGTAGCAATATAATGTTCCACATCAGCTCGTATTCTGGGCCAATAAATTAGAAGAAATTCGATTCAAAGTCCTTTTGATGCCCGCGTGACCTGCCATTAGAGTGTCATGGAATTTTTTGAGCAATACTAGTTTCAAGGATGAATATGGACTTATATAGTAGCAGTGGCGGAATAATAACAACCCATTGTAAATAGAAAAATCAGGGGAAAGTTTTCCGACCACAAACTGTTTATGGAGAAGTAATATATCATTTAAGGTTACATTTTCCTTCAGCAAGGTTTGTAATAAATCAGTAAAGGGTTGACTAACCATTACTAAATAGAGTGCTGGGACCATTTGTGAGCCAGAAGGCGTATCTTCATATATATGAGACAGAGCATCTGTGGCTTGATTCAAGCTTCCAGCCTTATAGTCAATTCTGAAATGGAATCTTAATAACTTTTGGATGTAAGCCTGCTGGTCAGGAGTTTGGATTACTTGTTGAAATAATTTTTTAATGCTTGTGTGATCTATACGAATGGTGAAAAATCTGCCAATGAGATATTGTCACCATTTTAGTACTGCAGCAAAAATGGCATACGGTTCTTTGATATATGTAGACAATGCTCGCAACCGAGGTCACAATTTTTTACTGAAATAAGCTATAGGGTGACCCATTTGCATTAATACAGCCCCAATTCCAATGTTTGATACATCGATCTCAATGACAAATTCTAATTCAAAGTTAGGCAGAAGCAATACAGGAGCTTTTACCATGGTGTCTTTTAATTTATTAAAAGCTTTAGTGGCTACCGCATTCCAATTGAAGGCATCCTTACATAATAATTCTATAAGTGGAGCTACAATAGATGCATAACCATGTATAAATCGACGACAATACCCAGTAAGGCCCAAAAATCCCCACAGTTGCTTCACTGTTTTAGGCAGAGGCTAATCCACTATGACAACAATATTTTAAGGGTCGACTTGAACACCACGAGCAGATACTATATGTCTCAAGTAAGCAATGGTCTTTTGACAAAATAAGCCTTTGGAAAGTTTGACAGAAAACTGATGTGATTGTAAACACATCAAAACTTGCTCCAAGTAACACACATGATCAGCCAAAGAAGAACTATATACCAGAATATCATAAAAAATAATTGATTCATTATCGCTTGGAAAGTAGAAGGAGCATTGGTCAATCTAAATGGCATGACAAGAAATTCCTAATGCCCTTCGTGCCTGCAAAACGATGTTTTGTATGTGTCGCGCTTATGGACTCTGATTTGATGATATCCTGCTCTCAAATCCAATTTGCTAAATACCGTTGCACCACCAAGTTCATCAAATAATTCATCAATGGTAAGGATTGTGAACTTGTTATTCACTGTTACTGTATTTAAAGCACAATAATCAACACATAAGTGATATGTGCCGTCTTTTTTCTTTACTAACAACACTGGTGAAGAGAAAGAGCTTTGACTTGGTTTGATAATACCCTGCATTAGCATTTCATAAACTAATTTCTCCATCTCATTTTTTTAAAAATGAGGGTAATGGTATAGCCTGACATTGACTGATTTTTAATTAGGAATGAGGTAAAATTTGTGGTTTATATTTCGCTGTGGAGGGAGGCCAGTCGGCGGAGCAAATAATACCTTATATTTATGGAGAAGAAGATAAATAGATTCTGGCAAGGAAATGGGTAAGTTGATTTCAAAAGTTGATGGGGGTAGAGTTGGGAATATGGGACTCTGATGTCTTACTGGAGAGGGAATAAAGCTCGAACAAACTGTCGACTTTTTTGTTATGTAGCAATGTTTAAAATTGATTAAAAGAGATCAAATTAGGAATTTGAATAGGGTCACCTCGTAAAATGACTAGTTTACCCTCCCAAACAAATTCCATAGTCATCTCTGAATAATCCGTGGAGACATACCCAAGGTGTTGAAGCCATTGGATGCCCAAAACTGCCTCAAATCCCTCAATTGGTAAAACAAAGAAATCCAATCGAAACTCATTGCCTTGAATAGCAATTGGCACTTTTGGGCAGTTAAAACAGCAAAATAAAAAATCTCTATTGCCGATATAAACTTCAAAAGTCGAGGTCAATTAAATCGAAAGACCAAGCCATTCTGCTAGCTCTGGCTTGATGAAATTGTGAGTACTGCCACTGTCTATTAGAACATGAAAGTGATGTTCATTAATTTCACCTAATACACGCAGAGACGGTGGATTGGACTATCCAGCCAAGGTATTCAAGTTCAAAATGTCTACAGTAACCACTTTTTTAATTTGTTCAATTGCATTCATATCCTCTACCTGGTGACACTCCTCATCATCGGTACCCATCAACAACAAGAATTTATTGCGGCATTGATGATTTGCACTATAGTTTTTATCACAATTATAACATAACCCCTTTTCTCTTTTATCTCGTAACTCAGCTGGAGTAAGGTGGCAAAATTGGTAATTTTGGGGTTGGTAATAATGGAGGTTGAGAATTTGGTTTTGGTGTAATAATAACAGGGCAATAGGAGTATTGGTATTTTTAAAAGTTAAAGTGTTTGATAAAACAGTGGGGAAATTTTGTGGAGCTTGAGGTTTAGTAGGGGGCCATTTTGATCAACAACAATTGGTTGTTTTAGCTTTATCAGATCTAGCCTCATATGCTCAAGCAAGAGCAAAGGCTTCCATGAAAGAAGTGGGTCAAGTAAACAACAACTCACAATGGATATCGGGTTTTAAGCTAGTGATAAAAAAAAACTAATTAAAAATGACTCAGAGATACCAATAACTTTGTTCATTAAGTCTTTAAAAGCGGAATAAAAATCAGCAACTATGGTGATCTACGTTAACTTTGAAAGATTCCCTTGATGGTCTTTATGTATGAAAGCTCTAAAACGACTCTTAAGACTGACTAAAAAACTCCGCCATGTGGTTAATAGATTGTTGGCTTTCATCCATTGATACTAAGCAGCTATTCTCCCTTCCATGTGAAACGATATAATGTGAAGACGCAAATTATTTGAGGTCCTATGGAGGTAAAAAAACTTGTTGATGCGAAAATCCCATCCTGTTGGATTAGAGCCATCAAACTTGGAGATTTTCATTTTCATGAAACGTAAAAATGGTGAAAACTCAGTGCCCCCAGTAGACCCATCTATAGACGCTAAAATCGGCTTTTATGGTCATGAAGAGCCACTCAAAACGCTGGCAGAACCACGGATTGGAGATTGTAATTCCTGAAAACAGGAATCTACAGTGGACATGTGTTGTTGTAATGTTTGATGAAAAGAGAGTGTTTGCTTCTCAAGGAGCTCCTTAATGGTGAAAAGAGCCTAATAATCAATCGTCTTTGTTTTCTCAGTCATGGTGGGAATTTTTTTTTTATTTTAATAGATAGAATGCAATGAAAGCACCAATTGATACAACTCTGCAGTTCAGAGTTTATATTAATGAATTACACTTTTTGAGTAAGTGCTAACTCCAGCAAAAACCCAAAAAACAAAATTAAAATTAGATGAAGAACAGAGAAAGAATAAGAGACTGAGAGAATATAAGAAATATCTATAATTTTTTCATTAATTCCTTACAAACGTGTTTCTTTATACATATATCTTTTACCCCTCAACAATACACGCGTAATTACCCAACAATGTAATGATTGGCAAAAATAAACAAATAAAATAACGGAATCACAGCTGTGATCTTCTGCGATATTCGCCCCATCTTTTGGTTCATTCTCGAATATTCTTTAAGTAATGTAATCTTTTAGGTATGTTGGTGCCTTGCGAATACAAGTTAGACGTTTTATGGGCTTCTCAACAAGCTGGGCTTCTTCCTCTATTTCAAGTGTTGGCTTATCATTAATCTCAATTAACTTAACGGGCCAAGCTGTATCAGACTTTAATTTTGACCACACTAAACCCCGCTAAACATTCAGCAATGGCCTTCCTCAAACTGAAGCCCAAAACACCACCCAGGAAACCCTCATTAAGGATTCATCCACATGTTCTAGCCATAACTGTGAGATTGCTCTAGTACGAGACCCTTCTGATATGAGCATAAGGATACAGAGGACAATGGTGATCACTATGACAGTGATTATTAGGTGGCTCTGACGATGTGTCTGAATCCTTAAAACAGATGGAGTCTTTTGATGAGAACGATGATATAGAGATGGAGAATGCAGCCTTAGGACTTGACTAGTAGGGTTTTTTCTTTAACCCCTATTCGTTTTGAATGATTTTATCTCTTCTATGCTGGAAATGTAAAGGAGCTTTCTCACCTAGCTTTTTCAGAACGTTCAAGTCTCTTTGAAAGATATATCAACCTACTTTGGTTGCCTATTAGAACCGAAAGTGAGTGGGATTAAAGTCGATGATTTTATCAGAAAAGGTGGTTTTGTTAATTGTCATCGGGTTAAAGTTGTTGGCTTTGTTGGGGGGATTTAGTTGTTATGGAAGGATATGTTGGTGAATTACGAATATGGAGGCAAAGAACAAAGAAAATTTGATAGGATTTGAGAGATGTTTGTACACTTTCCTTTAAGGTTTTATTCGCCCTCACCACTTTTGGCTTGCTATAGAGTTTAATGGCAACAACACCTTGTCCCTGATCGTGGCCCACTGCCGAGTGCCAACAAAGATGTAACCACCAGCTTTGTTACCCACTCGCTGAATCCAATCACATGTGCCCAGTGCTTCTACCATATAGTCGTCCTAGGAGGTCTAACTACCTTACGGGGATAGTAAGATTCTAGAAAGAGTGTTATTCCTGAAGTTATGGGAGATAGAAACAGGGGATAGTAAGATTTTAACCCTAAGATATAACAAATCTTGAACTTAATATATATATAATCTGTAATAATTTGGTATTTTTAATTAATATAAGTGTTTATCTAATAAAGAAAATATTTTTTCATTGAAAAATCACAACCATTAAAAATGGTACTTCTTCAAAGACACACTATTTGGTTTGAAATTGGCATCTGATCATAATCGGTTTGCCAAATAAAAAAAGAAATAAAAATTGGATATTCGCTCCTTGTCCAAAGAGTATTCTATAAGCAATCGATTTACCGGTTCTTAAAATCCAGCTAGCCGTTTTTAGTCCATAATGCTT
Organism: Citropsis articulata; assembly: GCA_030449925.1. NCBI lineage: Eukaryota > Viridiplantae > Streptophyta > Magnoliopsida > Sapindales > Rutaceae > Citropsis > Citropsis articulata. The sequence goes on from JASUUH010000079.1 coordinate 658,642, forward strand.
ACTGAAATAAAACGGTTTGCAAGTTTTAAAATCTGGTTAGCCGTTTTTTTTAATGTTCTTTAGACAAAAATAGTTAGCCACTTTCTCAATAACAGTTAGCCACTTTCTAAAAAACGGCTAGCCGCTTTCTTCCATAATTTCAAACTTCCAAAATGTTACAATCTCTCTTGTAATCCCCCATTAGATTGTAATATTTTCTAGATTGTAATCCTCCACTAGATTTATTAATTAGTGAATGTATTTTAAAGTATTTACAAGATAATAGTATGTTGTTGCTGGATTTCTTGTGCTGTTGGTGTCAATGTGCAAGTATACTTAACAAGTAATATAATGATAAGTATTCGAGATCGTCTCCACAGAGATTGATATTATTAGATTTACTACAGCAATCTTAACAGTGCAGATTTTGTTCTAAATTAAAATTAAACAATTAATGAAACTAATATACTAATTAAAATAAAACGTAATAAGTAAAATGCAACAAAGTAAATTATCACATCAAACTCAAGGATAAAACCAATGGAAATATAGAATAGTTGAGTGAATAAACTCTCTTAATGGTTTTGACTATTTTTCTAATGTTTGGCTCAGCTGCTAGAACATCTACTACAGCACTAGGCAGTATTCTTGTGTATTCTCAGTTGTCTCATGTTAGATATATTATGTCTATATGCAACCTAACAGTGATCAATTGTTATGCCAATATAAAATATAGCATTACACGCTTAGGTTCTATTTACCCAAAGTGAATCCTTGTATCTAGTTTATCACTAATCTTAGATTAAGCATGGTCATTTTGGAATCAGGTTAAACTCAACTCAAAACCAATCTAAAACCAAGTATTGCTCTGATATTTTTCACTAAAATAGACAATTTTGTGGCTCTTTCTTAGTTAGTATCATTAAATAGGTGATCAACCGAAATAATAAATAAAAATAAAAATAAAAACTATCATTACTAAATATTATAGCAAACATGCAGCAATGCATATATTCAATTAATAAACCATCAAGATTATTTATCACTCAACCGCAAATAAATTTAGTTCACAGTTTGTAAAAGAAAAAATAAAGAACAAAGTTTTAGCTATCCAACACATCCCCATGAATAAATCGAAAACAATAAAAGAACAAGAAATATTGATTTTCAATGGATCTCTGCATTTTCTTCTCTTGTGCAACCCTCAATCTTTCTCTTGAATTCTCTTTTTCTTTTTTTTTTTCTTTGTGGCTTTTCTCCTTAGGTGACGGCTCCCTTTTTCTTGTGATGTGTGCTCTTTTATAGTTTAGAATTAAGGTAATCGGGGGTCTAGGGTGGGTATCTTTAGATTAGGAAACTACAGATCATAATATTCTGAGTATTTCATGCGAAATTTTCTTTGTCGTTATTCCAGGATTGCTACAGCAATTGTTGCTATAACAACGACTACAACATCTACCCTGTTCCAGACTTATTTCAATTCTTCTGTAATCATATTCTTTTCTTATCTTTACAAGCTTATTGCAACAACATTCCTTTTTTAAAATTTGAGCTTCCCGTCACCTATAAATATGCATATGATCTAAGCACACATTATTCTAAATCAAACAAAATTCACTAATAATAAACTCAAATGGATGTTCATGCAAAATATCCTTAAAATGCAATAAAAATACATCATGTACTCTCTAAGTAATCTTGATTTAAATGTAAAAGTGCCATGATAACTCTCATTTCATAGAGTTATCGTATGCTAAGCATTAAATTTTGTCTCTTAAGTAAATATCGAAGATACGTCACATATAAGCTATCCCATATTTCAAAGTTATGTTTTAATATTTAGCATAATTCTGGCTTTGTGCTCTATCTTGGATTCATGAACATTTATATGATTAAACCACGATCTTGTTAAAAACAACACCATTTCTTATGTTCACTTAAGTGAAGCTTCAAATCATGTCTTTAGCCACTATAAGATTTGAACTTCATTAAGAGTAAATACTCAACCTCAACCTCGTAGCTATTTGCATCGAACATCTCAAACGGGATTATTTATTTTTGGTGCCAAACCAGTCATAAAATAACAACTTATTATTACCCATTTAACTATGGAATAGTGGTATAATTATTACATAATTGGGTTACCATCGTTGGTGACTTTATCAAAAAAAGGTTTCAATCCCATATTCCAAAAGATGTATCCTTTACTGAGTCTCTTGAAATACCTTTTCTTAGAGGATTCGCTAGGTTCTTATTAGTCCTAATATAAACAATATTAATAACGCCATCTACTATTAATTATTTCACATATTCATGTCTCAAGCTAATATGTCTAGACTTTCCATTATACACTTTATTACAAGCTCTAGACAATGTAGCCTTACTATTGCAGTATAAAGAAATAGATGGCATTGGTTGTCCACAACTTTATATCAAACAACAAATATCTTAGCCATTCTGCTTTCTTGCTCGCAGCTGCAAGTGCTATAAACTTACTTTCCATTGTTGAGTGAGTTGTGCATGTTTGTTTCTTTGAAGCCCAAGAAACGAATTCTCCAGCAATTGTAAAAATCCAACTAGAAGTGGATTTATTATCACTTGTATTGGTTTTCCAACTAGCATCTGAATATCCTTATAGTATTTCAGGGTAATTATTATAAAATAAACTTAAATTAATAGTCCTTTTAATTAGAGAAAAATAACCAAGAATGGGTTTTCTTTGGATTTTGAATTAAAAATATGTTAAACCAAGCCTGCTGGGAATCCCAATAAGAGAAAAGCAAGCAATGGTTAAGGCGCATTTGAAATCCGGCGGGAAAAGGCTTTAGTTTGTGAAGTTGGTCTCTCCACTGGTTTGGACTGAAGACTTTTAAAATTGTAGCCGTTGAATAGGCTGGCTCAAGGTGTTTTTCATCGAGAAAGAAATGTTTGAATTTTACGGACTCGGTAAACTCAAGAATATTTTGGTAGAAAGACTGGGTTTTGATAAATCACATGGTTTGAAAAACCAGCCTTTCGGGAAAATCTTTGAAATAACAATGAATGGATCATTGTAATAAAAACCATCTTCAATTGATAAAATATTTTGAAAATGATTTTTATTAATCCATTCGGATTTCTTTGAAAGTCTTGATTGTGAAAGAACAATCTGGGAATTTGAACTTTCACCAGAAATGACCAAAGTGGAAGAAGATCCCTTCGAGATTTCTTTAGAAATTGTTTTTGAAACTTCTTTGGAAATGGGTTTTGAAAGTTCTTTAGAAATTGATTTTTCTTCTTTGGCTGAAGTGACCTCAGGAAGATTTTGGCTTTGAGTAAATCTTTGGAGAGCGAGCATAAGCTCGGGAGAACTCCATTCTTTAACCTGTAATTCTGTGGCAATGGCTTTAGATTGAGCTTCTTGCTCATCGACCATGTCAATCTAGGATTTGACAGGCATGGCAGAGGATAATAATTTTGCTTTATATGAGGTTTTTTTAGCGTCTTTAGAATTGGGTGGACTCTCAGGGTCATCTTTAAAGATGGCTTTGCCTTTGTCTTTCTTTTTTGGTGGCATTTTTATCTGTTTTGAAGAGATTCTCTGGTTAGAAAATCTGGGATTGAATTTGTATCACCTTTAATAAATTCAATATCAAAATCAAAAATACTTCAAATAGCTTGCCATCGTGCAAAAATCTGTTTAGAAACAATGTTTTGAACATCTTTTTGCAGCTTTGCAATCAATTCTAAGCAAAAATTTTTTATTTAACAAATCACTTTGAAATTTAGACACACACAGAGCAATAGACAAAATTTCCTTCTTTATAGTAGAATCATTTTTCTGACAATCATTTCAGTGTGCAGAAACATATTGAATTATTTGTTCTTTATCATTATCTAATTACTTTAATATCCCCCCGTAACCTAAATCTGAAGCATCACCTTATAAAATCCATAAAGCCAATGATACTGAAACCAATTTAGGTAGCATTATTCAACAGAATAATTTCTGTAATGCAAACCTAAATACAATAGGAAAACAGTTGACCAGGATAGAAAGTCAATTCCAAAAGTCAACCATGGATGTTTCCCCTGTTGTTTCCTCAAAATCTAAAACTAACAAAAAGCTTAAAAAACTTGTTTTCAAACCTTTCCAGGTTTTGAAAACTAGTCAAAAGCTTGTTAAAGATTTAAAGTTAGATTGTGCTAAAGCTATTAGAGACCAATTAGATAGGATAAAAGCCTCTTCTTCCTCTAGTAAAGTCCAAATAGCACCTGATAGTGCCCAATCTGGTCATTCTAGGACCATCGGTGTACTTGACCAGGATCAATTTTCTATTGCATCTTCTGATATAGGAGCCTTTAAAGATGAGTCTATTCCTAAAACCAACAAAATCCATTATGAATTAGCTATTCCTGCTAATAGTTCTCCTCCAGATTTAGCCATAGATAATAGGCCGAGTGCACTAAATCAATCCCGGTTTAATGCCTCATCTGTCTATGAATGGAATATAGATGACATGTCTGAGTACAACATACTTGGATTATTACAACAAATGACCATGGCAGCTAATGCCTATAAAACTCATTCTGGAACCTCTGACAGAGTCATAGCAGAGATTCTCATTGCTGGGTTTACTGGTCAGCTTAAAGGATGGTGGGATCATCTTCTCACTAACCAACAACAGTTGGATATCCTAAATGCTATTCAAACATATGAGTATGGAGCCCACATCTGTGATGAGTTTAATAACTCTATACAAGATGCGGTTGCCACCTTAATCATTACCATTTCCTTACATTTTATAGATGACCCTTCGCATCTTAGAGATAAAAATGCTGAGTTATTGCACAACCGTAGGTGTAGAAAACTTAGTGATTTCTAAAGTTATAAAACCACTTTCTTTACCAAAGTCTTCCTTAGGGATGATGCAAATCATGTGACCTGGAAGGAAAAATTCCTTGCTGATTTACCTACTCTTTTAGGCGAAAAGATTAGAAACACCATTAAGGCCTTGCATGGGGATCGTATCCCCTATGACAGTCTCACCTATGGTGAACTTGTCGATTTTTTCAATAAAAAAGGATTAAAGATTTGTCAGGATCTTAAACTACAGAAACGACTAAAATGGGAGCTTAGACAATCTAAGCAAGAATTAGGTAGTTTCTGTAAACAGTTCAATTATGATCCTTTCAAAGCCTCTACTTCCAAAGACTGTAATGGTAAATGCTCTTCAAAGCCTTACAAAAGACATTACAAGTAAAAAGACCATAGGTTTAGAAAACCTCTTCCAGAATTTAAAGAATCCTTTCATAGGAAACCTTCGAAACCCTATAGAAAACCTCATTTTTCCATAAAGAAAGAGCCTAAAGCCAAACGTAGAACCCCTTTCAACTATAAAGAAGGTACTTGCTACAAATATGGCAAAAAATGTCATACTGTAAAATTTTACAGAATGAATAGAAAGCTTCACGAGCTTGGTCTTGATTAAGAGACATTGTCTAAAGTTGCATCCTTGCTTGCAGAGTCTTCTGACTCTGAGTCTTCCATGACGGGAGATAACGAGCCTTTACAGGTTGATGAGTTAAATGATTCTGATACTTCTGTTTCAAGCAATAGTGATTCTGATACAGAATCCTATTTAAAGAAAATCAATGTGTTAACTAAAGACCAAGAAACTTTTCTTGAACTGGTTAAACATATTTCTGACCCTGTCCTTAAAAAAGAATACTTAGATAAACTCTTAAAAACCTTAGAACTAGGAGATAAACCAGAAACCTCTAAAGCCCCTATAATTAAAAAAAATGCATATGATCTCACTGAAATCCTTGATAGAAAGAAAAAAGATAAGAAAACAACACCTAGTATTCAGGATTTTCAGAAAGAGATAAAAGAAATCAAATTTGAAATAAAAGATTTAAAAGAAAAGCAAAAGACTGATTCAGATACTATCCAACTTCTGTTACAAAAATAGTTAGAGGATAATTCTGATAAAGAATCTGACCATGAAAATGATGAAGAAACACAAAATTTAGAAAACATTGAGTCCTTACCCCATGATTTCCTTTTTGCTCTAAAAAAAGTTACCATAAGAAAATACATAATAAAGATAACTCTAGTTCTTTCTAAAGACTTTGAGATTGACACCATTGCCTTGTTTGACACTGGTGCTGATCTAAATTGTATCAAAGAAGATATATATTGTTTTTTTTGTGAATTTTGAGTTAATTATTTTGGGGTTATAGAGCAACCTTTAAAAATCTATGCAGTGGTGTATCCTGGAATAGAACCAAAAAGGAGTTGAGGTTTATGTTTAGAGTCATTCTAGGAGAGGAAGAGCAGCGCGGATGAGTTGCAGGACGAGCAGTGTGGCTTGAGATAACTCCTCTTTTCTCGTCATGTAAAGGACCTAATGTTTTGATGCTAACTAGTAAGTCCTCGTTTTTTTATTATCTTTGATCATTTTGCATTTTGTCACTTGCGTTTTCGAGATTTTTATTTGTTTCTGAGTGATGCTTATTTGAGTCCCAACAGCATCCATAGATTTTTTATATTTATCATCAAGGAGAGGTGAAATTATTATTTAGAGAGAGAAGATGAAGAAACTAAAAAAAGTTATGAAACACACTTCTGTTTGGAAATACACTTGCTACTGGAAGATATCGGTTAACCGTTATCAAATAAACGGTGAACTGTTGATGAGAACTATCAAGAGAATACCATTAAAGCTTTAAGTGACCCTTTGCACCTTCATGAAGGCCCAATTACAAGAGCTAGAGCCAAAAAGATACAAGCTGCTTTAAATGGATTAATTAAGAAAATATGGATTGAACTGCAATTCAAGATGCAAGACATCATGAATTGGGTTTGAAGAGAAGTCAAGGCATTGTGGGCATTATTCAAGCTATTGGGCAGCCAAATACACAATTCGTATCAAATGCAGAAATGTCAAATTCGAAATAAAACTGGTATTTATTGAGCTGGCATTAATGTGCAAGCTATATACCGTTGGAAAGATAATTAAGTTAGCTTTCCAAAGAATTTTACAGAGTTAGATTTGGAGTCCTCTAGAAGGAGTTATGACCAATTCATTACAGTATGTTCAGACTTGGGATTTTTAAACGACTCCTTTGTTTTTTTCAACTTCATTTGTTGTTTTTCAATGTGTAAGGTAAGTCTACCATCAATGATGGTGGGCTAGCATTAATTATGGTAGGCTAGCATTAAGTTTGCCAATGATAGCATTAATTATGGTGGGTTGGTGAAGACTTTTGAAGCATGCTTTGACAAACTTATACTTGGAGGGTTGTTCCAATGTTTTCATTTGTATTTTTCAGATTTTGGGTCTCTGTTGGTCTATTTAAACTCAGCAACCTTGCTATGTAAGACAATTAGAGATTAATGTTATTTGAATTTGAAAGAATTATTCTTTCTTTGGTTCTTTAGAGAACTAGTGAACTTATCAAGAATTTGCATTCTTGTGGCGTTCCAAAACTAGACTTATCACTCACCTTCTCATCTAAATCTCGAGTGTGGCGTCAATATCATTCTCCATACCTTTGGTTCATGTTTTCTTAAGCATTGGGTCAAGGTTTTGTTTGTCTTAAATCTGTTTAGAACTTTCTTGGGAAGTTGAAACTTCAAATTAAGTGTGAGTTTCAAAGTTTCAATGTGGGATTCACATCAACTGTTATCTTGCAATATTATTTTTTCCTTTAGCTCTTGTTATAAATTCAATTGATACTACATTTATGTGTGGTCTATTTCAGGATTTGAACCATAGCAACAGTTATAAAATAAAGTCCACAGAAGCTACAAGGGGAGGACCTGGTCAGAGAGTGTGGATACACTTTTTGTAAGTATAAAATTATTGCTTTGAATAAATTTCTTATTATAACTATCAATTTTGTTGATGTAATTAGCTAAACTAAAATGTTGTGTACAGTAAGCATAAAGCAGAAAAGCTCAGGCAACAAGGGATCAAAAAAGTTTGTAGGGCGACAATTATTGAAAAATGGAAGAAATAATGAATAAGGAGAAGTGCCGATTTGGTACGATGCCTGAGGACCCAAGTTCAAATATTGGTGAAAGGAGCGTTGGAAAAACAGATGAAGAACAAAAAATTGAGGATAAGCATAGCCAATGTAATTTATCTCGTTGTTGTGTCAGCGCATTCACTAAGGTCATTTCCACACTGTTAGCTGACCAATGTTGAGTGTTAGAAAGTGTATATTTATAAAGGAGAAAATCGTCATTTTACACTTCAAGTCTCACTAACATTGCTATTTTTATTTATTTAAGTATTTTGTTATTTAATTACGTGTGTTTCATTATAATTAGTTATTTTATGTATTTTAGGGATATCACGATCGCTTTCAACGAACGAGTGATCGACAAAGAAACGGACGCCACATTTGAACTCGTGGACGATCGAAAACCTTAGGAGGAGCATAAAAAGAAAATGTCCTCACTCATCATATACTTAACTATTCATAATATAGTAATCGCTCATGGTATGCATAAATAATATTACTGCAAAACCGCCATCAGTGCAAAAATCGGCCATCAGGCAAAAATCGGCCATCGCATAAAACCGCTTATCAGGTAAATATGGTCAAACCGTAGAATGTGTGCAAATAGATACTGCTCAAATAGCGTTGCTGATCGATGATGCAACTCGAAGGCCCAAACTGTTTTTAATCCGATGGTCATGATTCACTCAATGTACCTATAAAAAGGGGGCTTCCCCCCCTAATTTGATATCCCTGAATTCATTTCTAAACTTAGATTTTTGTAATTCATTCTCCTTCTTGTATTTTCTACGTATTTTAATAAATTTCCATTTTACCCCTAGTTCAAAAATGAGTAGCTAATTTTCTTTTAAGCTTGGGTTGAAGGTGAAGTCTCAACATGTTCCATGGGCTTAATTTGGTAAATTTACTTTCTCTTCCCTCTAATATTTGTGGTTGTTTTGATTTTTCGTCGACAATAATAATAGTCTTGTTCAGATACCGCCGGTTAAACCCAAGACACTAGTACAAGGTTCTTATTATTCACGATGTTCCCTTAAGCACCATACTTATTTGAGTGGTTCATGGTGTAATCCCCTCATGATTTAATTGGTATTAATATGGAATATTTAGCCCATGGAGCATGTTGATGCAGATCCGGATACCCAAGTGCTTTATCTCAATAGTTTCCAATTTAATTTATTCCTGCCATTTTAATTTAAATTCTAGCATAGTTTAAATTCCTTTCACCATAAATTCATCCACCCATTTAAAGAAAATTAATTCTACACACAATTAAAATCAACCTCCTCGTGGGATCGACACTCGTCACCATTGATCTATTCTACAATAGATTCGTGCGCTTGCGAGTTCAATAAAATTTGCACAACAAGTTTTTGGCGCCGTTGCCGGGGAGGTAAGTATTTAATTCGTAGAATTAGTTTTTTATTTATTTATTTATTTATTTATAGTTGTTTTCTTGTAATTTTATTTTATTTTATTATTTTTTTTTCTCATTTAAAAAAAAAATTAAGGTTAGAATTTCATTTTCTTCTTTAAATTTGTGTAATTTAATTTTCCTCTCATTTTCTTTGTAATTTATTTTAATTTTAGTTAATATTTGTTTCACATAATTTCTTTTTCTTATAGCAATTGAGTTTATTTTCATAGTAAGACTGTAACAACGTGGCAAGGTTAGTATCGTAATTTCTCCTTCTTCTTTATTTTTATTTGTTTTGCTTTTATTTATTTATTCTTTGCATGCATGGTCGAAGGTCATTATCACCTAATCTTAAGCCTTTAGACCTTGAATTAGAAAAAAAAACTTCGCACCCACAAACACACTGCATTTAAAAAAAAATTGACATGGATTTGCAAAACCAACCAGAACCACAGGAGAGGCCATTTAAGGACTATTTTAGTCCCTTAGCTAATTTGAGCACATCATGCATAAGGTACCCAAATGTAGCTGCTATGAGTTTTGAATTAAAACCTAGTGTGCTAAATTGTCTCCCAACATTTTATGGCCTAGAAAATGAGGACCCATATAATCATCTGAATGATTTCCATGCTATCTGTCAGACTTTTAAATATGAGAATTTTTCAGATGACGATGTTAAACTTAGATTATTCCCATTTTCATTAAAGGATAGAGCTCGTTCATGGTTCAATACATTGCCTGCTAATAGCATAATATCATGGGAACAAATGGTAACAAAATTTTTAAATAAATATTTCCCAATTCATAAAACCAATGCTATTCGCAGGGAAATTTCAGAGTTTACCCAAACAGCTTTTCAACCATGGAGCGATTTAATGGGCTACTCTTGAAGTGTCCACATCATGAGAAATGGCACCAATGCCAATACTTTTTGGAAGGATTATTGCCACATGTGCAAGAATGGCTAATGGCGACCAGTGGGGGAGAGTTAATGTCCAAAAGCGCATCAGAGATTTGGGAATTCTTCCAGCGACAATCAGATAATTCCCAACAACGTAGTCGATCACTCAGGAATACCAGAAGAATTAAGGGAGTGAATGAGGTTAACATTGGTGAGTCAAGCTCAGAAATCAAGGAAGTCAAAACAATAATCGAAGGTCTTTCTCGACAACAAGATCATTAACGATCGCCAACTCAATGTAACCACATGATCATGACTCATTTTCAGATCAAGCCAATGCCATAGGAATCATGAGAAAACCATCAAACTACAATCCTTACTCCAACACATACAACCCTGGATGGAGAGACCACCCCAATTTTTCATGGTCTCAAGGATTCCAACAAAATGGACCAGTAGCTCCACCTCCACCAATTCAACCAAATCCACCAATTCCTCAAATTTCTCAACCTTCTCAGCCACCATTTAGACCATACAATCAAAACCCAAACCACTCTCAACCCAGACCATGGGAGGATACATTCCAGAATTTCAAGAATTCTACTCATTCCAGAATCGAGCAGCAGAATCGCACCATTGATGAATTGCGAAATGAGTTGAGAGCGGGCTTCAACTCACAAGCCCAATCAGTTTCAAGCCTCGAGAAAATGGTGGGACAACTTGCTTCTTCAGTGCAAACTTTGGCCATGACCGTTGAAAAAGGCAAATTCCCAAGTCAACCAGTGCCTAACCTTAAAGCAGTGAATGAAGCAAGTACCAGTTCACCACAACATCATGGAGAGGTCAAAGCAGTGATGACCTTGTGAAAAAGGGAAAGAAGTCGATAACAAAGTGGAGATGCCAAAATCAACTCAGATTGTACCTGTGAATGGTGAGGATTCATCACCAAAGGAGAAAGAGGAAACCAACCCGCGAGAATATGTTCCTAAAGCTCCATTTCCTCAGAGGTTAGCTAAAGGGAACAAAGGAAAATCCACAGGTGAGATTCTTGAAATCTTCAAACAGGTAAGTGTAAACATTCCTTTACTTGAAGCTATAAAACAAGTGTCATCATATGCCAAGTTTCTTAAAGACCTTTGCACTAAAAAGAGAAATATTCATGTTCAGAAAAAGGCCTTTTTAACAGAAAATGTTAGTTCTATACTCCAACATAAAATACCTCTAAAATGCAAAGATCCAGGCTCCCCCACTATCTCTTGTAGTATAGGGAACCACACAGTTGAGAATGCTTGTTTTGATTTATGATCTAGTGTAAATCTGTTGCCTTATTCGTATTTGTGAAACTTGACCTGGAGAATTACACCCAACTCGGTGGTGTTACAACAGATCGGTCCACGAAAATCCCTCGTGGTATTGTGGAGGACGTGCTTATTCGTGTAGACAAGTTTTATTTTCCTATTGATTTCATTGTAATTGACACTCAACCAAGACAGTGATTCAAAGCAGCACATCCCCATTATCCTAGGTCGACCTTTTCTTGGCAACCGCCAATGCTCACATTCAATGCAGAATCGAAATATGCAGCTTGTCCTTTGGCAATATGACCATGGATATAAATATTTTCAACTTTGCCAAACAACCTCACAAATGCTGGATGATGGAATTGTTGACGGATTTAATACATTAGTTGATAATAATTTTCTTTCAAACCTTAGTGATGACCCTTCGCAAACATGTTTAACTCACTTTGGTTTGGATTTTGATATCGACAGATCAATCGACGAGGTCAATGCCCGCTTGACTCAAAGACCATCCATGGACACAAATAAATGGAAGTCAAGAGCTGAACAACTAGTGCCATCAGAGAAAAAACTCAACCCATCATCAGAATCACCACCAAAACTCGAGCTCAAGCCATTACCCAACACTTTGGAATACGCATTCTTGGGAGAAGAGCACTGCCAAGAATCATCTCTTCCTCCCTTGATGACGAACAAAAAGGTAAGTTGTTGGATATTTTAAAAGAGCATAAAGGAGCATTAGGATGGACCATAGCAGACATAAAAGGTATAAACCCAGTAGACTGCATGCATTACATTCACCTTGATGAAAATGCTAGACCTACTAGGGAAATGCAACGTCGGTTAAATCCTAACATGAAAGAGGTTGTTCGCACTGAAGTCCTTAAGCTATTAGATGCAGGTATTATTTACCCTATTTCGGATAGTTCATGGGTCACCCTGCAAGTTGCCCAAAAAGTCGAGTCATGAGTTACCAATGCTAATAATAAATTAGTGCCCACTGAGTAACTACAGGATGGCGTGTATGCATTGATTATAGGAAGTTGAATTATTACACGAAAGACCATTTTCCTTTACCATTTATCGATCAAATGCTTGATAGATTAGTAGGCCATGAATTTTATTGCTTTCTAGATGGCTACTCAGGATATAATCAGATTCCCATAGCACCAAAAGATCAAGAGAAGACTACCTTCACTTGCCCTTTTGGTACTTTTACATAGAGAATGCCATTTGGATTATATAATGCACCGCTACATTTCAACCACGACGCTGAGCATTTTTCCGATATGGTTGAACGATTCCTCGAGGTCTTTATGGATGACTTTTCTGCTTTTTGGTGATTCATTTGATCAATGTTTATATCATCTAACACTAGTTCGCAGATGTATCGAGAAGAATTTAGTCTTGAATTGGGAAAATGCCATTTTATGGTAAAATAAGGTATTGTTTCGTCACATCATTTCAAGCAAAGGTATTGAGGTTGACAAAGCCAAGGTGGATCTCATTTCTAATCTTCCTTCACCCAAAACAATGTAGAAGTAAGATCTTTCCTTGGGCATGCTGGTTTTTATAGACGTTTCATTAAAGATTTTAGCAAAGTTTCTAGACCCTTATGCAATCTACTTGCTAAGGATGTATCTTTTGTCTTTGATGATTCATGTCTTGTGGCATTTGAAAAGCTAAAGCAGTTGTTGACATCATCACCCATCATTCAGCCCCCAAATTGGAATTTACCTTTTGAGCTTATGTGTGATGCATCTGATTATGCAGTAGGAGCAGTATTAGGACAAAGAGTTGATCGAGTTCCACATGTGATTTACTATGCTAGTATGACATTGAATGATGCACAGTTGAATTATTCAACCACTGAAAAAGAAATGCTAGCTGTAGTGTTTGCATTAGAGAAATTTCGATCTTATCTCATTGGTTGTAAAATAATTATATTTACAAATCATGCTGCTTTTAAATATCTTCTCACAAAGAAATATGCAAAAGCAAGACTAATTCGTTGGGTGTTACTTTTGCAGGAATTTGACTTAGAATTCAAAGATAAGAAAGGAACAGAAAATGTTGTGGCTGATCATCTTTCCCGTCTTCATTTTGACACAACTATGGAATATTTACCTTTGAATGAGTCATTTCCAGATGAACAATTGATGAGTGTGGAAGTAGTACCATGGTATGCTGATATAGTTAATTATCTTGTTACAGGTCAACTTCCAGAGCATTGGACTAAGCAGGACAAGGCCAAATTCTTTGCAGAAATAAGGAATTTCTTTTGGGATGATCCTTATTTATTCAAGTATTGTGCAGATCAAATTGTTAGGCGATGTGTCCCAGAAAATGAATTTCAAAACATTCTTTCATTCTGCCATGAACAAGCTTGTGGAGGCCATTTCAGCGCTAAGAAAACAGCTACTAAAATTTTACAATGTGGTTTCTATTGGCCAACTGTATTTCGCGATGCTTACACCTTTTGCTCTTCATGTGATAGGTGTCAACGAATGAGGAGCATAACAAGAAGAAATATGATACCACTAAATCTAATTTTAGTGGTTGAAATTTTTGATGTATGGGGTATCGATTTCATGGGACCCTTTCCTCCATCTTTTGTCCATCAATACATATTGGTTGGTGTTGACTATGTTTCGAAACTGCAGAGGCAATTCGTAGGACCAACGATCACAAAGTAGTGATAAGATTTTCAAAAGCAACATTGCTTCCGCTTTGGATTTCGAGCAATTATCGATGGTGCCCACTTTGCAATAAATCCTTCAAAGCACTTTTGACAAAGTACTCCATCACTCATAAAGTGGCGACCCCATATCATCCACAAACCAGTGGTCAAGTTGAGATCTCCAATCTAGAAAAAAAGCACATTTTAGAAAAGACGGTGAGGCCCGACTAAAAAGATTGGTCGCCGAGGCTCACGATGATGCATTACGGGCATATAGAACAAATTTTCAAAACTTCAATTGGGATGTCACCCTACGTGCTAGTGTATGGAAAAGCTTGCCACCCACCGTGAACTCGAGCATCGTGACCGGGCCATCAAGAAATTCAATTTTGACATGCGAAGTCGCTCGAAAGAAGATTACAACCGCGTAACTTGAAGAAATTGCAATGACGCGTATGAAAATGCCAAGATTTACAAGCAACGAATGAAAGTCTTTCACGACAAGCAAATTGAGAAAATCTTTCACCTGTGTCGAAAGTACTTTTATTCAATTCTCGCTGCACCTATTTCCGTGTAAGTTACGCTCGATAGTCCGCCCATTTGTTGTTCACACTGCTTCCACACGGGCAATTGAAATTAAGAATCCAAGGAACGCATTTTTAAAGTTAATGGTCAAAGATTAAAGCCATATCTAGAATACCAACCACATGGAGAGGAGAGTGAAATAAATCTGAATGACCCACCAAGTTTAAATTGAGGTTTTTCTTTTCTTTTCGGTAATTTGATTTGATTCTTTTCTTTCTTTTGATTATTATTTTGCTAATTGAAATTATTTTTGTTTAAGTGTGTTTGTTTAACCATTATAGTTTTCTCTTATCATTTTAATCATGAGAGACAAGACTCTTGTACATGGTTAGAACACTTCAACGTATCCAAACTCATCTCAGAAAGCAGATACGATTTTGTAAATTTCATCCTATCTGGGATCTACAACCGCCAGAGTTAGTATTCCACGTTAAAGATCTAGAAAGACAACTCACAGAAATAGAGGATGGTATTTTTTATCTGCAATTGGAGCTTGAGGTAATTCGATAAGAGGACGATTTTAATTTGCTTTGTGTGTTTTAATTTATTTTTCTGTTTGTGTGTTTTAGTTTGCTTTGTGTGTTTAAGTTTGTCACCCCGGTGAAGAGGCGGATAACGGTACTCCGTGACAATCAAGTCGGTTACTTCAGTTTCCCACAATAACTGATATTCTGAGACGAAGGCATGGACAGAGACGAGATTTTAGCAAAGCTTCACAAACGATTCCCTTCGCTTCCTCAGAATGCACTCCTTTCAATCTATAAAGCCCGATCCGAACGCATGCGATTGCTTATGAACAATGGCATACGCCGACATCTGGTTAATCGAGGCCAAAGTACGTTTGGCAGGTGAGTTGCCTCCTAAATTTATTGCATACATGCCTGGTTGTGGTAAAGGAAATTATGCGAGAAAACGACGAGCTAAAAGACTTTCTGTTGCTTGTCATAAGTGTGCCAGAACGATATGCAATAAAAAACCATGTTCTTTAGGAATGGTGTCTGATAACAGGGAAGATAAGATTAAATTCATTAGGGATGGCTTGAATAAAGAGTCATTGGATAATATCCTTTTGTCTTTTGAAACGCATCCCAGTGGATATGTACAAAGAGCGATTCTCCAGTTATGGCCATTATTCGAGAAAGAACGTGCACGATACGCCTGAATCGACTATAAACGACTGCTTTGCCGGTTTGTAAGAAAACCGGATGGAAGTATCCTCGCCCATGTAGGGCGCTCTGCCGTTTCTGGACGTAAAACCAGAGGAAGATGTGAGCCACAGTCGCAACTACCTGTAGATATCCTTTTTACTTTACTGTTGTTTTAATTTCACTGTTGTTTTACCATTCGCATTATTGTCTTTAATAATTTTTGTTATCATTGTTTGCTTTTTCCTTTTTACTGTTTTCTTTTTGACTCTCGAGCCATGTGCCTTACGCGTTAATTGACACTGACATAATGCTTCATACACAGCTGTGACCCGTTGTCACCAAGGTTCTTAAATATAATTTTTTTGTTGTTATGCACTCACAAGTTATTTTTTAGCAGTATCTTAATTTACTCCAAAGAAACAATTCAAGAACATTTGTGTGCTCTGGATTTAACTATGGCAAACATAAAGAGTTCGCTGAGGCACCATAGATCTTGGTCAAGAATAGGAGAGAAAACTGCACTTGGTGTATGGAGGTGACCGAGGTTATCCAAAATGGTCTCGTGTCGCTTATATCAGAGGGAGCCAAGTGTTAAGCATCATCCCAACAATCCTAAAACCTTTGGGCTGTTTGTCTAACTCATCAACTGGAGAAGAGTTAGTTGTCTCAGGTATGCAAGAACGAATAACTGAAATGCTAAATCATGCTGATGCTTTTATTTTCCTTCCAGGAGATCTTGCAACTCTAGAGGCACTAATCACATTAGCATCTTGGGCCCATCTGAACATCCACCAGAAACCCATCGGTTTGTTAAATGTCAATAATTTTTATGATGGCTTTATCGCATTTCTTAACCATGCAATAAAAAACTATTTCATTCCTTCCTCAGTTAAAAAAGTCTTTATTTGTGCACATACTGCTAATGAGCTACTTGATCCGCTATGTTTATCAATCGCAGATGCATCCTGTGACCGCTTGTTGGAATGTTCAAATAATGATGGTAACAGATGCAGTAGTTAAGTACAAATTAGATTTAACTCTCCGCTTGTAAATATTTTCTTCTGTGTTGCACTACCCAGGTGATGTCTTCTAAACTCTACTTCTTTCCTTTCAAACATTGAGGACAATGTTTCATTCAGGTTGGGGGGAGGGAATAGTTGACAATTGTGGAATATTGGTTAAGTTTTTACTAATTTTTTGTTGTAGAACTAACCATTTTGAATAGAAGATGGCTGAACATGGAGTGTAGTTATTCTAGAAACGCATCTTCTTAAAAAAAAAAAATTATTATTATGTTTTTCCTAACTTTTCTTTTTGACTTCTCCTTTATAAATATATGTTTTCAAGTTTTTAAGTCGAAGATGGCTGAATATGGAGTGTAGTGACTCTAGAAACGCATCTTCTTTAAAAAAAAAAAAAATTTATTCAGACATTTTTCTGTAAGTTTTCTGGATATATGGTTTCTTTTTATGTTTAGAATAGGTTGGGGGTAGAATTTCGTTAAAAAAATATTTGGTAATTTTGTGTGAGTTTTGATATTGGATGATATGATGACTTTGAATTTTAGTATTTGTATTATCTTTGGTCTTGAGTGATGTTACACCATGTTTGCTATTCTATATGTTGATGTTGGGACAAATACGAGTTGTCTTGAAGGAATGCATGTCATAATAAATTCCAAGTGAGTTTTTGAGCCTATTAATTTTTCTTGGAGAGTAACCCTTTTTGCCCATTATTCATGCAGCTTAGCAGTTTATTATTTTATACATGATCTCTAGATTTCCTTTAAGTTAACCCTTAAAAAATACAAAATAAAAAATGTGTGTTGCTGCATCTAAAGGCCCACCTAACTAGTAGATATGGAAGATTATTTAGAGCTCTAAGAGACGATGGAAGGCCATTTTTTATCCGTTTGAGCCTTTCTAGCCATCCCTACTGTAAAATATCCATAGTTAGCCCTTTTGAGCCTTAAAACAAAAGAAAAAAAAAACCATTTCTTTGTTAACTTATCATCCTGACCCACTCCAATTTAGAGTATTACCCGATGTTATACAAGTTCCATCACCTATTCATGTTTGAGAAAAAGGATAAATAATTATTTTATTCAACAAAGTTGTGCCATAAAAAAAAAGAAAAAAAAGGATATACAATAGCAATAAATAAGCAAAACGCATCTTGTAATTTTCAAAAGTTCTTGAAATTTTTCTCAAACATATATATTTTGTTTCCCTATTTTCCTTTCTTTGTTAAGCCATGTCCCTAGCCTACGTTACGTCATAATAAAAGTCCTTCTTGATTTTAGAGAACTATAGTCTGAAGTAAAAGCTAGTTATATGGGCTATTAAGATGTAGTGATGCATTTATAAAAAAAAAAAAAAAAAGAATAAATTGGGTTGACTAGTAATTTATTTGAGGTCGTATTATTTCTAAGCTGTGGGCATATTTCTTTCATCTTGGTGAGAGTGTGTGGTATTTCTATATTATTTTCTCTCAATTCACCATTCATTGTAGTGACAATTTTTATTGGGTTTAATTTCTTTGTGAGAGTGTCACTACTACCGGTGAGATTTTGGGGTTTGACATGTTATTCTTGAAAGTGGCCTGATTACTATAGTCTACTGGACTGATGCATGTGGATTGTTGATGTGGTTGTGATATATTCTTTAGACTGGAGATAATACTTGTACTTTTCTTTGATTGCTATCATTAATCTGATTGAATAAACACGTGTGTTTAAAAAAAAAAATGGTTTTGAATTTTATCTTCGCTTTATTTGCTAGGGACTAGCAATAAGCTGGGTGTGTTGAGTGTTAAAAGTGTATATTTATAAAGGAAAATCATTCATTTTACACTTCAAGTCTCACTAACATTGCTATTTTTATTTATTTAAGTATTGTGTTATTTAATTACGAGTGTTTCATTATAATTAGTTATTTTATGTATTTTAGGGGTATCACGATCGATTCACAATGAACGAGTGATCAGACAAAGAAACGGACGTCACATTTGAACTCGTGACGATCGAAAACCCAGGAGGAGCATAAAAGGAAAATGTCATGCTATATATACTAACTATTCATACGATAAGATCGTTTCACAGACTGCATAAATAGTATTACTGGCAAAACCGGCCATCGTGCAAAAATCGGCTTACTGTGCAAAAATCGGTTTACTGTGCAAATAGTGGTCAAACCGTGTGAACTGTGCAAATAGTATTACTGTTCAAATAGTGGCTGTTGACTGTTGACTGATGACGTGGCGCAATCCTGAGCGTCCAAACTGTTTTTAATCCGATGGTCATGATTCACTCAATGTACCTATAAAAAGGGGGCTTCCCCCCCCTAATTTGATATCCCTGAATTCATTTCTAAGCTTAGATTTTTGTAATTCATTCTCCTTCTTGTATTTTCTACGTATTTTAATAAATTTCCATTTTACCCATAGTTCAAAAATGAGTAGCTAATTTTCTTTTAAGCTTGGGTTGAAGGTGAAGTCTCAACATGTTCCATGGGCTTAATTTGGTAAATTTACTTTCTCTTCCCCTCTAATATTTGTGGTTGTTTTGACTTTTCGTCGACAAATAATAATAGTCTTGTCTAGATACCGCCCTGGTTAAACCGGCACACTAGTACAAGGTTCTTATTATTTAGCACGATAAACCCTTAGCACCATACTTATTTGAGAGTGGTTCATGAGGTGTGGAATCCCCCCTCATGATTTAATTGGTATTAATATGGAATATTTAGCCCATGGAGAATGTTGATGCAGATCCGGATACCCAAGTGCTTTATCTCAATAGTTTCCAATTTAATTTATTCCTGCCATTTTAATTTAAATTCTAGCATAGTTTAAATTCCTTTCACCATAAATTCATCCACCCATTTAAAGAAAATTAATTCTACACACAATTAAAATCAACCTCCTCGTGGGATCGACATTCGTCACCATTGATCTATTCTACAATAGATTCGTGCGCTTGCGAGTTCAATAAAATTTGCACAACAACCAACAAGCTGTAATTAGAGAAATTGGCTTTAGAAGCATGCTGGAATTACAAAGTGGTCGCCTGAGACAAGAGTTATGTGAAACACTTGTCCAACAATGTCATACAAAGAGGCATTGTATAGTTTTGCACGGGAGAGGGTTTTGTTTAAACCCTACAACCTTCAGCATCGTAATGGGGATCAAAGATGGAGGGGAACTCGTATACATCCGAGAAGAAGCGGGTGATATAATTGAACTGCTTGCCAAGTATAGAACGGGTGGAAGAGCAATTGAAATAGCTGCAGTTAGTGAAAGATTGATAACTAGTGAGAGTAGTGATGATGACTTTAAGATCATGTTTTGTTTGTTTCTTCTAGGAACTATATTGTGTCCCACAAGTTCCAGCTACATCAATCCGATGTATCTGCATGCCCTAAAAGATGTGCAGTTAATCAGGAAAAAGAATTAGGCTACATAGTGCTTTAACTTTCTGTATGAGGGTATAGCAAAGTATAAAGATCATCAAGTGAAGTCAATTAGTGGTTGTGTTATGTTTTTAAAGGTATATTTAAGAAATCTTAGATGGCATAATTAATTTGAGAAACACAAAAAATAAAATGGCGTAGTAATTATTTTTTGAATGAACAGTTGTTCTACTTTAGCGCTGTTTTGTACGATCGGTGTTCCATGGACAGAACAGTATACCCTGTTAGTGTATGGACCAAGGAGGTGATTCGGTGCTTATTGAATTGGCGGAAAAAGTTTGGGGATATGACTAGTGCTGAGGTTTGTTTTATTTTTTTTCTTGTTCACACATGTATTTAATTTTGTTTACAGTAAATTGAATATATTTTTATTGTCATTATGTATGATTGTTGTGCATATTTATTTTAGGTTCCAATGTATGAATCAAATTTTCTACAGCTCGAAAGAAATTTCCCTCATATTGAACAAACCGAAGATGTTAGGCGGAGCACTATTAATATAGAGGAAGCTTTTGGGGTGCTAACACAGTCTACCCAAAGAATTGAAGACAAAATGGATTCATTCAATGTGAGAATGGAAATGCTTGAGAAGTCTTTGAAGGAATTGAGATCCAAGTCTCCGGTTGGTGGACCATCAAAACAACCATCTGATCCATCCCCGTCATCTCCGAGCTTGAAAATACTAAAACCAACATGTCCAGTTAGAAAAATCGAGCCAACCACTAATGCAAAAAACAAAATGGTAATGGATACTGACGAAGACTTTGTGGATCGCAGATTGAACCTGAGCCTGAGTAAAATAATGGGCTGGAGGGGGACAACAGAAGTAATCGGTGAATTTCGTAAAGATCCTACCAACTTTATCGTAGGTTATATCCATATTCCACCACCTAATCTTTGAGGTGAGGTACAATTTTATAACGTCATTTTCTAAAAATTATTTCGATGATAACTCACTTATAAAGTAACTTACATATAAATTTATTTTTTATAAAGGATATGGACGAACCAGTAGGACTTAGGCAAGAACCTCAAACATCTACTAGTGTCAGTGTCCTGCCAACGCGACCAAGTAGGAATCATAGGCCAGACCGATATCAACTTTCACCATACGATCAAGTGTCGAGGGAAGCAAATCCCAAGTATAAAGCTAGTTCATTTCAAGTCAATGATCCAGTTACGCTGGAAGAATTGAAGCTTATTCAATATACTTTTAACAAAGAGGCTAACGGAAGGTAAAATTCAGAAGACTGAAACTAGTTTTGTGTATATGGTTATGCTATATGACTAAAAAATTATTGTGATTTGTCTTTTTTGAAATCATTGTTTCCAGTTACGGTAAAATTCTTAATCGGCATTCTTTATTAACTATTTTGCCTGGGGCTTATCTATGTGGAGAGGTATTAGGTTTCAACATTTTGTGAAGTCACAGTATATGTTTGTCCGTTATTATATGTTGTTATATATCTCAATCAATATGATCACTTTTAGGTGATTTCTATGAAAGCGCATCACCTCACCCTCATTCAGCAAGTGGTGGAGAAAGATGTGCCAATGAACTGGTATTTACCAACAAGATATTCTGTGAGTCTCACCGGTACTTTTTGCATTGTGTTTTGGTTTCTTTATTGACAATTTTCTCATGCAACGTTGTCTTTATTATGTGTAGCAATCAGTTCTAATGGTCGAAGCTAAGGTGGATTGTTTTGTAAAGGCAGCTAGACGTGGAAAGAATTATATGCAACAGTTGCATAGGTATCAAAAGGTTAGTTTTTTAACCTTTTACTTATTTCAGTTTATACTAGTGTGCTTGGGGTATGACATTGACAATTGAATTGTCAGATTTATGTGCCAATAAACGATGAATCATCTCACTGGTACCTACTGATCTTGAATGTCAGAGATACAACTGCAGAAATATGGGATCCTCTTCCAAATTCCCGCAGTAATAGAAGACGGCACAATCAAGCCATCCACATTGTATCTAAATTATGTTCTTTTTTTTTTGTAATCTATTTCATATTATCAGTTATGTATATTGTGTTATATTCACATCCATAATATTGTCTGGTTTTTGACATTGCCGACAGCTACATTCCTTGGATTGGATTCTGCAGCCCCAATTGCCAAGCAATATGCAACACGTGAAGTTCTAAAACTTTCTAATCAATCGGGGCATTGGAGTTCCAAAGCAAAGGAATGGATATGACTGTGGGGTTTATATGATAAACTATATAGACAGCCCAGAATTTATTCCGAAGAAATCGTCAATTTTGGTACGACCATGCCAAACTTGTTTAATGGTTGAACTCAAAATTTTGTTAATTTCATAATTATATAAAACCTATTATTTATATAATTCTTAATATTATTTTCCTTTGAAAATTGACCAGTACACATATGAGGATACACGGGGTAGGCTAACCATTCAACTAACTAATTCTGCATTGAATCAAAATCGAGATAAATTGCTGGAACTAAGTAACGCTCAGTATGCGAAGCATGCTGCAATGGTGAACCCCGTATCCTCTCAAGTACAAAAGCCACCTCACCAACAAAGAGGCTACATTCTTAAGAAGAAGAAAGTTATCACGAAAACACGCGGTTAGATATCGAACCACACTTGGGAATCATTATGCAAGTGATTGCATACTATATTTTGTTGTAAGTTGTTCGAAACATGTTGGGAGGTGATAGCGTGACTTTTTTTTTTTGTCTTCTTGCTTACGGTGGTTGGAAAATGATTTTTGATTCATAATTATCTTTAAATTTATGACATGGTTATGTATTCTTGGCCGAGACATTATTTAACTATAATAAACATATACATGTTAACAGTGTTCATATCTCATTATTTCATATTGAACTGATTGTGATGTTCGTACATGATAGTGGAATTGAAATGGTTATACATACTGGTGTGTCATATTCGTACATGATAGTGGAATTGAAATGGTTATACATATTGACTCATTATAATGCCATTATTTAATTAGGCCACCAATAGAAAACACTAGAAAATTGGTTGCCTGCATGAGCTAAGAATGTTGGATTGACACCAGCAAAGGCTTCAGGATTCTGGGTGCTTGATGAGTCGAATGCGTCAAAACAGTTTCCATCGACACTAAAATCAATACCATGAAAGTTATTTGTAATCAAATGTCCAACAATGTAATGCCGAATGTATTAAGTGAATTATTGTAAACGTTAAACACATGATAAAGAACTTGGGACATACCTTAGATGGGTGCTATCATTCCCTTGAATAGGACAAGTTCGTGCTGTATGCCCAACCTGACAACATTTTCCACTCTTTCTAGAGCTTTCTACTACATATTTTGCTTTAGACATAGCACTTTTGGTCTTTACAACCGCAGGATTACGAAGTTTTGTTCCCATCCGCACTTTTTTATTTGGGAGACCGTGTCATTCCAATTGTTGTTCATAAGTTAATGTTAACTGATTGATTTCCACAAACGCATTTTCATAGGCTTCAACATTTTTTGCTGCATTGTAGCACATTTTATTGCAAGCTCCAGATAATGCATTAAATCTAGCCACCTGAAACATCGCTGTCAACTTCTGGTTTTGCGGTCGTGTAAGTATTGTGGTCCTTGGCTTTTTTTGTACATCTATGAAGAACCATATTGTCAGGAATCTTTTCAATTTGTTTCACTTTCAAGACATGAAACATATACCTACAAGGAAGCCCAACAGACTCCATCATTTGACTAGAGCATTGTATGTGGTTTTATTGTAGATTATGAATGACATTCCACCGTGTTTCTGGTGTCCCAAATTCAATGACTGTGTACAAAGCAGTATCCACAGTTTTAACAGTTTTTAGTTCGATGACCGCGCCTTCTCACTGCATCTCATCTCTAACCTTCGACTTCTCCAGGCTATGTAAATACGTTCTTAAGACAGGAGCACTATATTTAGTTTTGAACCCATTGGATGTTTTTGTGGCACGAATATTGCGGAGAGCACAATCGATTTGTCATACAAACTCATACAATTTTAGTTTATGCTGGACAAATCGGTTAAGATATGCATTCATACTTTCACATCATTGGGTGCTTCACATACCAGCAAAGAATGTTCCTCTAAGATAAGCTTCCTCCCAGTTGCACGGCTTCGAATACATTTTCTGTACCCATGCATGATGTTCAAGTGCGAATTCAGCCACTACAACTGACCATTGGGTTTCAAATTCAACTACCGTCATAGGGGTCAACATCAAATCATGAAATTTTCTCGTAAAGTCTTCGTTCTTCACATTAGCCTGAGCATTGCACTCGAGATGCCAACAACAAAGATGATGGATGTACCCGGTCAACACTGTCTTTATTGCCTTCGACATTTTCTTGTCACCATCAGTAATTATAGATACAGGCTTTTGGTTGGCCATAGTGGATATGAAAGTTTGCAGCAGCCACGTGTATGAGTCAAATTTCTCATCCGCGAGCAAAGTAAATCCGAATACCGTTGTTCTGAAGTGATAGTTTGTTCCGATAAGTGTAACGAGGGGTTTCTGATATGCATTAGTCTTATACGTTCCATCGAACGCCAACACATCACCAAAACACTGATAGTCATAACGAGCTACACAATCAGTCTAAAAAAAACTTTTTAGCCTATTTTCATCATCTAGTATGTACTCAAAGCAGGGCCCAAGGTCATGTTCAGATTTTCCCGCAAAGTATGCTATAGTTGTGTCTGAGTCAGAATCTCCAATTTCAGCACGAGTAGAAGCATCTAGTGTGTTTTGCATGTCTTTGCGTGTGAACCTGAGGTTTTGAGGCCTCTCTACCTGATCAACCATGTAATCCATGAATTGGCAAGTCTTCACACCAACATGCCTTAATGCCTTTGCTTGCACAAGCTCTGCATCAGTAACTTTTCGATGTAAATGAATGAGATGAACTTCATTATCAGAAGCCAAAGGATGGTTGTGCTCAGGCCTGAATTCTTTGACAATGTATTTGCCAACTGATTCATCGTAATTCACTCTAAATGAGGCCCGACACCCGGTTCGTGTTATAGGTCATGGTTCTCACACCCTACTGCAGTTTTTAGATTCTTTTTCATCTCTTACCCCATCGAAATGACAAACGCAACATCAAATTGTGATTCGTCCAGACTTTTTTCCATGCTACATATCATCTTTCCTAACACCAAACCCAATCATTGGGGCATAATTGTTATACCACAATTCTGCATCCACTACTGAGTCAAAAAGATCGCCAAGTACGTCCGATGCTTCCAAACCATCCTTTGGAGCAATGGATATTCATAGGTTGCTATTATTATGTGGGCTGCTCATATTTAACCCCTGTTCAATGAAAACTTTGTTAATAAGTTTTGGACACCCTTTATCTTAATAATTTAGTATAATAATAAATATGATTCCGTGCATTGGATCACAAAGCTACTACTAAAATTACAGCACATACCGTTGTTGGAGAGAAACTTGACTCATGAACAGTGAAAAACTAGGCATCCAGAGATATTCAACCACATTGCAAGACACAGCGTTTGGAGTAAGTGTGTTTTCTATTAAAAAGTCTTAAACCAAACCCTTAGAATCATCCCTCATTAATGGTTGGAAGGTGAGTTTTCATATCTCATATTTATTACAAACCTAACCAACCAAACGTCCTAATTTTAAAAAACTAACGAGCTAATTTTAATTGGTTAAGAAATCTAGAAAATTGGATTGCTTTTTAAAGGTTGCTGGAAGAAATCGGTCAACCGGTTAATAAATATGGAAAATTGGATTCGGTCTGAAGGTTGGTTGAAGCAACCGGTCAACCGGTAATAAAAATTCAAAAAATCGAATTCGGTCTGAAGGTTGTTGGAAGTAACCGGTCAACCGGTAATGAAAATCTGAAAAACCAGATTCAGTCTTCAACCTCACTGGTCGAAACCGGCTACCCGATTTTGAAAATCCGGCAAACCAGATTTTCTTAACACATGTTCTGGACGCATCCGACTAACCGGTTAGGCAAACCAGATCTTCCTCTCAAAAAACCGTTTGGGTATTTGCTGGAACAAACTGGGCATCCGGTAATGGTTTTTGGATAGCCGGATTAAGTTTTCATGCTCACTGTAAACAACCCTGCCACCGGTTAAGAAATTCGGCAAACTGAATTCGGTTTGAAGCTTGTCGGAACCAATCGATCATCCGATTTTGAAAACCGGAGAGCCGAATTTCATTTAGGTATTTACTGGAACCAACCGGGCATCCGGTTATGGTATCTGGATAGCCGGATGCAGTTTTCATGGTTGCTGGATATAACCGGGCAACAACAATAATATCAAAACTATTATCAAGTGCAATTTTCCCCCGTATGGCAGAGATTTTATGGGAAAAATTCCAACTGGAAGATTTTCCAATTGAGTTGTTCTATCAAACCTTATAGGTATTTAACAAGTAAATATATAAACTCATTGAAGGAAAGATTTTTTAATTCAGCAATGTATATATATAAGCATGGCATGCATTCACTCTTTTATTTTTCTTTATTTTTTTCCTTTTGTAAGCAAGCCTCAGCGGCACGGAGGAATTTTTTATTGAATATAAAAAATAAAATGACAACTAGGAAATCTCCCGATATTGATCACTATGTTCATATTGACGCCGTTAAGAATATGTCGTCGTATTGACCTTTCTGATGATGATGGTACTGTCTCTTTCCACACACAATGTCTTTGTCTTCAAACTCGGATATTACTCTATTTTATTCAGACTATTGTGCTTCCTCGATCAGGGCATTTAGATGAGGTTTCCCATATGGATGTTGTTTTGATTGATTGCATTATTAGACGTCGTCCAGTTGACATAGGACACTCCATTGTCCGAAACATGTTTTCTATTCCTAAACTGATTACCCATTCTCTTCCTCATGGTCATTTTATCACTTGGATCCTTAAATACTTTAAGATACCTATCCATGAACCATCGTGTAGGCCATCTAAGAGTATCAGAAATGAAGCCGTAAGTGGCTTATGATTTGAGTGGCATAATGGAGCTTGGGTAAGAATTTCTTACAATAAGTATACTTTTCTTGCTCCGAGTGATGATCGGCCACTCAATGACGTCTTTCTAACTGATCAATTATCTGATTTTTCACTTCCATTTCGAGGTAAGCGTAGACGCCGACACCGGCCAGTGTCTACCTCTACTCCTACTGCCTCTGCACCCACTTTACTACTTGCCTCTGCCTCTGCACCTGTTTCCGACGAGGTTACTCTTCAGCAGCTTATGGATGAGGTAAGAACACTCTCTGTGCAGCAGACTGAGTTTCAACAGCAGCAGCTGATTCATGGCCTGCGCCTTCTATTTGAGCACTTCGGCATTCCATATCCATATCCACCTCCATCACCACCATCTTCACCACCTCAGTAGTCATTTATGCTTGTATTTGTAAACTCAGCCTTGGCAAAAAGAGTGGAGCAGCCGATTATCCTTTTATAAAACGAGTTCAAGGTATTGTGCAACCTTTGTATTTGGTCATCTAGACCTTTAAAATATGCAATTCTTGTAAATTTTCAAATAATTAGGTGCAATTTATTATTGCTTGATCAATAGTTGCTCTGATTGGTGTGCTTTAATTCACTGTCTGGTAATTTTCCTAATTTGAAAAGAAAATATATTATTGACTTGCCATGTGCTTAATCAGAATATGAAAAGTTGTCTTATCTAATGTAAATTACATCTCTTTGGAGTGTGTTTGAATTATGATCCTTTCGCCATAATATTTAAATTTATGGGGCTTGGATTGAGCTGGACTCTTGGATATGTTACTCTCTGGATTCCCCGGTGACGTTTATTTCTTTTACCACGCCTTTTGTACTTTATCTTATGGGTGCTGCTTAAGTGTTTAATTATGTTTTATATGACTATTGCAGACATTTATAATGAAACAACCAAACAGTTGCTGCATGGACTGTAATTGTAATTATTTTTTATATGACTATTAGATGCATATGGGTGTTTTACTGGAAACTTTTTGATGTTGCAGCAACCTTTTGGTTTACAAATACGAATGAAATTATAATTAGTTTGTAACTCAATTCGATGCTTTAATTTTTTGGGAGATTATGCTTATAATTTTTTTTTTCTTTTTATAGCCTACTCTTATAAATGAGTGCTCTTGATTTTCATTATTTTGTTTTTTATTAACAAATTTCTTTTGAAATAAGTGTACTGTAGTTTGTTTTCACACAATTAAAAAAAATGAAAAAAGTGTGATATAATTTAATCCAAAATGATTTAAGATATACTAGGTTCTAAACCCTTAAATGTGCCATCAATTTGTTGCAATCTTTAGGTTCGGGGGGTGTTATTGGTGATATTGAAATTATACGTCGTCCATTTTAGATGTTTAACATATGGATTTACCCTGGGAAGATTTTCCCTTTATTTTTCCTATAACAATGATCATAGTGATGTTGCCTTTTTCTTTGTACCATTTTTTCTTTTTATCCCTCAATTTTTTTTTTTGTTTTGCTAGCATATTTTCATTTATAAACGATTGTAAATTTCAATTGAGCTTAGAATTTTTGTGACTCAATAATTTAAATTATCCACCATGATTAGTTTGTTTAAAAAAACAAACAAACAAAATACATCTAAAAATTATTATTACGCAACAAATAAGAATACTGATTTTCACTTGAATTATCAATTTTTTTTTCAATTCTATAACAAAATATTTTGTTTACTTTTCTATTATGTTTTACAAATTCATAATTTATAAAATTTTATTTTTTGTTACTATTAACTGTATTTTTTCACATTTTTTTAATTAATGTATTATCTTAATTAATATTTAAATAGTACACCGTTTTAAAGTGTTTAAAATTCTGGACAATGACATGAATCATTATTGATCTAACAGTTAATCGACAGTTTCTAGAAACATGTTAATTTAATTTTACAAAATAACAGTGAATCGTTTATTCGATAACGATTAGCAAATATCTTCCAGTTAAAAGTGTATTTGCTTATTCGATTCTGGAAGGGAACGGTAAACATTTTTTCAGATAATGGTGAACCGATATCATCCAGAGAGGTATATGATTGCCGATAAAGATCCGTTAAGGGCAAAGGTTATCTAATAGTAATTGCAAAGTTACTGGACAAACAGGCCGATCCGACATCCGGGTAATGGTGAACCAACATTTTAAATTTTAAAATTTTGGGAAAGGTGTGTGTGAATGAAACGGGCGACAAATTTTTAAAATTTATACTTTATTCAAGACATGTGACATTTGACGTCAAACATGTAACCTTGACGTTCAACATGCAACAACTGACGTTAAACATGAAACATACAACATGCACATAAAATATGCAATATTTCACGTAAAGTATGCAACTTAGACGTCAAATATGAAACGAGTAACAATATTCTGAAATATTTTTTATTTTAGCTTTAATCAGGACATGCAACATTTAACGTAAAATATGCAACCGTGACGTCCAACATACAACAACTGATGTCAAACATGAAACGGGCGAGAATATTGGGGAATATTCTTCATTTCGGCTTTATTCAAGACATGCAACATCTAACGTCAAACATGAAACCATAACGTCTGATATGCAACTCAACATCTAACGTCAATTAAACATGAAACTTGCAACACTTCCTGTCAAATGTGCAACTCATCACGTAAAGTTCGCAACTTCTACGTCAAACTTCACACGAGCGAGAATATTCAGAAATATTCTTTATTTTTGCTTTATTCAAGACATGCAACATTTAACGTTAAATATGCAACCATGACGTCCCACATGCAACAAGTGACGTAAACTTGAACCTGCAACAATTCACATCAAATACACAACTTATCACGTAAAGTATGCAACTGCGACGTCAAATATGAAACGGGCGAAAATATTCCGGAATATTCTTTATTTCGGCTTTATTCAGGACTTGCAACATCTAATGTCAAACATGAAACCATAACGTCCGATATGCAACAACAGAGGTTAAACATGAAACTTGCAACACTTCATGACAAATATGCACCTCATCACGTAAAGTTCCCAACTTCTACGTCAAACTTGAAACGGGCGAGAATATTCGGGAATATTCTTCATTTTGGCTTTATTCAGGATATGCAACATTTAACGTTAAATATGCAACCGTGACGTCCCACATGCAACAAGTGACATACAACTTGAAACCTGCAACAGTTCACCTCAAATACGCAACCTATCACGTAACGTATGCAACTTCGACATCAAATATGAAACGGGCTAGAATATTCCCGAATATTCTTTATTTCGGCTTTTTTCAGGATATGCAACATCTAACGTCAAACATGTAGCCATAACGTCCGATATGCAACAACAGAGGTTAAACATAAAACTTACAACACTTCACGTGAAATATGCAACTCATCACGTAAAGTTCGTAACTTCTACGTCAAACATGAAACGGGCGAGAATATTCGAGAATATTCGAGAATATTCTTTATTTTAGCTTTATTCATGACATGCAGCATGTAACGTGAAATATGCAACCGTGACGTCCAACATGCAACAAGTGACGTAAAACTTGAAACCTCCAACAGTTCATGTCAAATACGTAACTTATCACGTAAAGTATGCAACTTCCACGTCAAACACGAAGCGGGCAAGAATATTCTCAAATATTCTTTATGTCGGCTTTATTCAGGGCATGCAACCGTACGTCTGATATGCAACAACATAGATTAAACATGAAACTTGCAACACTTCATGTTAAATATGCAACTCATCACATAAAGATTGTAACTTCTACGTCAAACATAAAACGGGCAAGAATATTTGAGAATATTTTGTATTTTGGCTTTATTTAGGACATGCAACATTTAACGTGAAATATGCAACCGTGACTTCTAATATGCAACAAGTGACGTAAAACATAAAATCTGCAACAGTTCACATCAAATACGCAACTTATTATGTAAAGTATACAACTTCCACGTCAAACATGAAACGGGCAAAAATATTCGGGAATAAAATATTCTTTATTTTATTTTGGTTTATTCAAGACATGCAACATCTAACGTTAAACATGAAGCAGTGACGTCTGACATGCAATAACTGACGTTAAACATGAAATGCTATTTTTTTCCATTTTCAATTTCTTTATTTTTTTTTCTATTAATTATATTATAAAATACTATTTTTTTGATATTTTATTTCATTTTTTCTTTTTTATATTTTATTTTTAATATATATTTTATGAAAAAAAAGGTGCAACCGGTTTGTTAACCGACTGCACCAAGTCTTTGGTTGCCATCAATCATTCTTATTTTAATAAGTAAACGTCATCAATCATTCTTATTTTAAATTCTTACTCATCAATCCCACAAATAAACATATTATTAATTCATTCATTTTTATGCTTGAGAGATTCAAGGGCGAAGTTGCTATGAGCCTTATTTGCGGTTAAAAAAATGTAATTTTACAAATAAAAATTAATATATTATATATTAAATATGACTTTCAAATAATAATTTTGACAAAAATAATAAAGATGTCATAGATTTTCAACATAAAATAATAGATCAAATCAACTTAATTTTTAAACTACAATAATTAACGTTTATTGAATACTTTAAAATTATAACTTTTAAATTATAACAGTATAACAACCATATCAAACGGCGCCATTATTGCTCGAAATATACGGTCCAAAGATTTTGTAGAAATGGAATTGGTTTAACTTTGAATAAGCAAATAAAATAATGAGAGAATGAAAGAAAATGGTTTTTACCCTAATGTGTCCAGTGTCCACATACGGAAGCCTTGCAAACGGGATTTCATTGGCTAGAAAACCAGGAGAATCACTTTTACTTTGGAAAGAAATCGAGGAAAGGTGTGATGTATCAATACAGAATGCGAATCGCCCCACCTCTGAAACCAGATTAAGGGCTATTGGATACTGGCTGACATAGGGGTAAGGGCTACCTTCTTTGGGAAAGCTTTAGAAATTGTAGCATGCATGGAAGAGCATGAAATACTACCAAATAAAACGGAGTATAAAAAGATCTATATGGAAATGCATTCACAGATGTTTACAAGAAAGCATGCCTCACAGGCCAAGCACGACAGAAGGAAAGAGAGAAAGAAAGCAGCTGAAGCTTCCAAGTTTTGCTTGGGTCTGCCCAACTAACCATTAAAAATATAAAATTCGGCTATTACCACCCAAGTGTTTTGCTTCGTTCAATTCTGACTCTTTTTATATGCACGACATAGATCGTCTCTTGCAAAAAATATTTACAGTTGAAAAATACATGAGGGCTCAAAATAAGTCAGCAAATCCATGTTTTGGCAGAAGGTGAACTACACTAATCATACATCGAATGCATAGTATTGAAACTTTCTGAAGACAGCTAGAAAGGTAAACAAAAAGTTAACCTGCCTTTTATGCCGCTCAACTTTAGCATCTTGATCTAGAAGATGGTTGACTCCGTGAGTAAGATGATGACAGCACCTGCAATAGAAAGCATCATCTGTGGTGAATATTAAAAATTAGTAAATTACGATAAAAGATCCATTGTCGAGCAACATATACATGAACGTCAAGTAATCTGGGATATAACTAAGCTAAAAGATCAGGTGGCCAAAGGTGCCAGAACGATGGATTCCCATATTCAATTGGCTATAATATTTCCATATAAAATGAACCAAAAAAAAAGGTAAAAGGAAAAAAGATACAGTTGGGGAAAACGCTACCATTGAGGAAATTCTTTCTCCTATTGGCTTAAATTCAATATATTTTCTTTATTTATTGATATTTGTAATCATTTTCCATTCTTTGATGAAATGTCTAGTTATTTGTTAGGAACTGCGGAGACAACAATATTACAATACCTGATATGTCTTTGGGCCTTTCTTTAGTAGAAAACCAGCAGTGTTTAAGTTCTCCACAAATATATCGATATCCGGAACTCTTAGGCCAATCCTATCGGCCAAACTGTATATTTCCTGCAGTAAAGCAAGTACCTACATGGATGACTTCATATTGATGAGGCAAAACTTATTTCTAGAAATGCCAGATAAAGAATGGGTTGCATACAGAAATAGAAAAGCTGTCCTTCTGCTGCAACTCTGATTGCTTATTGAGGGCACTTAAAAACCGTTTTGCTTCTTTCTGTTGACTCATTCCCCCACTTCGACCAAAATCCACAGAACCATGCTCATCAACGTACTTATCATACAAGGATTCTCTCATTATTTCGACCACCTCCTGCAAAATAGATGCTCAAATAAAATAATAGAATAGTCAAAAGCTTTACTTTTTTGCACATGAAATTCTAGGTATGGTTAATTGTTTAGCTGAAGACTTCAAATAAGTACTTGTTATCTGCAGATTTCAAGTAAGATTGTAGTTGTCAAATTCAAACATGTTCTAGGATTGCAACACACCTAAAAGTGCAGAACAAAACCAGTTTACTTGATCTGAAGAATGATCTAGTGGATGATGGAGCTCACCTTATGATAAGCGACATTACCACATGACATTGTCTGGTTAATCCACAGCCTAAACACTATTTACAGAGTCACAAAATTCTGCCTTGTGTACAGGTGCTCATCCTATGGTGGGCACTTATGCTCACTAGATCATCTTCTAATTTAATCTTACCACTTTTTTATTCCAATTTCACCTAAATTTCACCATATATCTAATTTGTTTTAAGAAGCTTTGGTTTTAAATTTGATACAGAAGATTCTATGATCATTCTCAAATGATTATTGGAGATCCTAGTATTTTATAGTTCACAAAGTACTTAAGCGTCCCCTGTAAGTTTGCTAAAAAGCTAATTTAGATTTCAATCCACAGATTTAAATTTTTATGAGAAGTACATTCAAATGATCATTCAGCTAGAACAAAAGTTGCTAGACCATTTTCTAGTCAGATAACTTACCAAAGCATCTTCAGCTGTTATTTCTTCTCTCAAATCTAGCCTTGCCCGGGCTTCTGCCAGTCTGACCAAACTCTCAAGCTGCCTTGCTGTTATTGGTGTACCATCAGCTGACGTATTATGGTCTCTCAGTTTTAAGTAAAATTTCTGTAATATTTCAGCTGCCGGTTTGGTCATCCTGACACATTTGTAGATAAATTAAACTATTACTTGTGAAGATATTTCTATACATTTCAGGGTAGAGAATACATGTAGAGATTTCATTAACAAGTCACCTCGGGAATACAAAAGTTCTTGCATAAGCAATATATTTGCGAAGAAGTGGAGCAGGTAATGGATGAAAATCACCATCCTTCTTTGGGTCAAGTCTCAACTTTGAAACAAGAGAACCACTTTTTACACTTAAATCTAACCCTCCAGTATTGTGATAGGCTGCATTTCACAAAGAATAACAATTCCAAGTCAATTTGGAGTAATTCAATATCTAGAATATTTAGAAAGTTGAAAACACAGTACCTGTCCTTGGTTTTTTGGCAGCTGACGAATATTCTTGATATCCAGAATGAAGCTGCAAGAAAGAAACCCAATCAATATTACACTGTGAATGCCAAACATTACAAAAAGTTTGTGTGTTGTACCCGAGATGCCCATATACATATAGAGTAATTTTTCAATAAGGGATCCAGATAAATTAAAAGACAAAGAAAACACACACTCCAATGCAGCGTATTTTGTCTTATAGTATATTGGAATATATATTTTTTTTGTCTTTTATATTAAAGTAAGGGAACGCTTACTAAAAGTGGACTCATATACTCATATGTGTGCGTGTAATGGCAAAATATCTAAACTTTAGACAGGCTTCCTAACCACTCAGTAGTCTGTACCAGTATAAAGTTTCCAGATTTAAGCACTTACTGACATGATGTGATCTGAAACTCTCTTATCCAGTAGTTCATCAGGCTTATCAAGTAAAATGAAAACCAAATCGAATCGCGAGAGAAGAGCTGCACTCATTTTCAAATTTTCGTTCACTGTTTTTGCACGGCTGCAATTAGGAAATTCAAATTGCCAATTATAACCTTTATATAAAATACCATGTAATTTAAAGGAAACACTATGGCCATTCTTCTGCTTCATAACATGAGTTTCAATATGGGTCATGGATAGAGACTATTCAGAATAGAGCTCTTTCATTAAAGTCATTACAGAAAAACGTTACTGGACATAGTCAACTGCAGAATTTGAATAATAAAGTCGAAACATCGGAATAACAAAAAATAAGAATGGTTATATTTTCAGTTTCTAGTAACCCACGAAAGGAATAATAATTTGCAGTGATATAAAAATGTATTATCATAGTTTTAGGCAAAACACTCTAAATACTTCCATTTTCACAATCATAGTTTTAGGCAAAACACTCTAAATACTTCCATTTTCACATAAAATATTCATCCATTAAAATAAGAACTGAATAATAGTACTAAAGGATTACTTGTAATGACCACCAACAGGGTTTGCTGCTGCCAAGACTGAAGTTCGCGCTGATAAACTTGCGACAAGTCCAGCTTTTGCTACAGAGACACACTGTTGTTCCATGGCTTCCAATAGGGCCTGAAGTAATTGCATTAAGGCAACAAAAGTAAATTCTAGCCTCAATACTTGGAGATATAAATAAAAAATGAAAAGCTGTCAGGACAAACCTGGTGTTCAGCAGACATTTTATCAAACTCATCAATACAGCATAACCCACTATCAGCAAGTACCATGGCGCCTATTCAATACTTAATTGTCACAAACATGGGTAAACATTCAAATACAATATTTTTATGATATTAGATACAAAGACATTATGATTTCTTCTGCAACACCATGTTTTAGTGACAGAGACTTCATCCATTAAGAAGTTCCAAACCATCACATGAGCCTCCTGGCCAAGTCAATTAGTGTTCTCACCAGTTCATTACAACCTTTGGCCACAAAACATCCAAAATCACAATACTTATATATGAATTTTTCCAGTCCTTTTACCAAGGCATCTAAAAACCAAGGATATCAAAAGACTTCTAACCACAAAGGAATTCAGGTATCTAATTTTTATCCTACATCATATATCTAATTCTCGGAGTAATAAACTAGAAAATTTTGAAAGATGGGAAGGGACTACATTTCATAATAGTCTTGTACCCCATTTTCCTTACAACTGTTGAATCCACTATGATATTTTGCCAGATAGATTTAAGGTGACAAATAAAAAAGCCAAAACAATACACAAATTAAAAAACAAGCAAGAAGTAAATGTCTACCAGCCTCAAAGGCATAATCATTTGTCACTGAATCCTTCACTACAGCAACAGTGAGACCAGCCTTGGTCGTGGCATTACCACACACATATATGCCACGAGGAGAAACTGCAGCTGCTGCTTGTAGTAATTGGCTCTTACCAAGACCAGGATCACCTACCAAAATGAAGACCAACAATGAACAAGTTTGTCTTCTCCACCATGTCAGAAACATGCTTATGTGGACTTTTGATGTTAAATTTTTATTATAACCATTTATAAGTGAGGCAAAACAGAAATCCGATCTTAACTTTTTAACAAAAGCAGCAGAAAAAATGAAGCATACCAACAACAATGACATGGATGTCTCCTCTGACAGGAACCTTGTTCTGATCCATTGAATGTTTCCGTACACCACCAAAAAGTGATAATGTTATTCCGGCTGTAAGTATTCAATAAACTTACATAAACATACCATTCTAATAGTCAACTCTTGACACGTTGCTAGCAAAGGGTTTTTCAAAGCGCAAGCAGCAAAAGTAGGTAGTATACCATTAAACATATCGCTCACATCATGCTACTTGGCATCACAATCATTCCAAGAATAATGGCAGATGTCGCCAGGCCATGCAATGACGAGAACAAGTAAATGAGAACAACTAAATTTCATATCTAAACTCGAATCATTCTCCAAAATGTTGATATTTTTGCTCATTTTAGCAATAATGCCCCTTTCCTCAAAAGCTTGGACAAGGAGTTTTGGTTGGAGAATTTCACACTAGAAAGCAACACATTATATGTTTCCCAAAGAGGCAGAACATCATATTCATAGTCAAAAGATAATGTGCAAGTTATAAAATGGAAGAAACGATAGGTAGATAAATAAAACCAGTACCAGAAAAAGAGAGAACTAATGAGGAAAGACTGAACATATAACGTCTACCTTTAACAAGTTCATGTCCATATATAGATGGACATATAGATTGGACCATTTGCCGGAAGATATCAGAACCAGATTCCTCAGAGAATTTTACAATAAATTCCAAATCCCTAGGAGAAAACGAGAATAAATCAGCCTGCTCTGAAGCTCTAGCATTGCAATTAGAACCTTGCAAATCCTCAGTATCAGACTGTGACTTGGAATTTTTAATGGAAACAGCTTCCACAAACAAGTAGTAGAATCCTTGACTTTTGCTTTTTGCTTTACCTGAAAAATGATCAAATTTCGCTCACTATGATAGTTATGGGAAATAACTATAAGATATGCTATCTGTATATCTGAACTACTTTAGCTTGAAGTACATATTGTTTAATATATTACTGCATTTGGTAGAGTATGTACTTTGCCAGTAAGTATCCTAAGAAATCTCAACATTGAGAACCCCAACTGAAATCACATTAATCATGTAGTGAGATGATCATTGCATGACTTATTATTCTTTGTTACATAATGAAATATTTATAACATTGCGGAAGCATCATTCTAACATGGCATAATACAGGCCTGTAGCATATCAGTTTTATGAATTTGCAGCATGATTCTACATGACATCCCTTCCAGGTGAACCATGCTTGACTAAGATTATCACATGTAGTACTTTATCAATGACCTTATCTAGCTGCCTGGGAAGTTAAAATGCATATAAAAGAGACACATAAATAGAGGTCGTGAAGATTTATGAAAATATGAGTATTGCTTGCGGATATTGGCCATAACAAATTTTCAGGGCAGGATGAAGATGTAAACAATGTTTACAGCTGTCAGAAAAGCCTCTTCACTATACCTCCACCAATGTCCATGTAATTGTTAATTACTCTTATGATTCCAGTAACAGTTACAACATCTCCAGGGATACATGCATCAACAAGATCTTCGGACAGTTCACATTCGACTGTACGTGGCACTCGGCCTTCTTCATGGTCCTGAGATTTTAGCAACTCCTGCAACCTGGGGTGGTAACATAAACAAAACAAGTTAAAACAATTAAACCCAAGAAGTTATGATGGAGAATGGCTTTGCACTTTAAATAAACTCATGAAACAACTGAATTTAAAGTTTGAATTAAGGTGCTTACCTTATTTTCTGAAAATCTATTTTCCTAGCAGAAGCACGAATTGGAGTAAATGTTTTGCTCTTGCACCCATGTAATGTGCAAACTAATGGCGGTGAAAACTTTCCCTCGGGAAATATACGCAGAATTTCAGATTTGCACTTTGAGCATTCAAAATTCATCTGTACAACCAAAGGCCTGACTGTGCCAGCTTTTACTACTGTACCACACACGGATACTAGCTTGTCTGTAATTTCACCAAATAATATGTGACCTACGACCTTCTGTAACATAACAAAAGTTCGCAGAATTCAAATGTAAATTTACCAATATATGCTGCTTTCAAATTCTTCAAAGCAATCATAGATTCAGGATAATTGTAGGGACGGATGTTTATCTTCATGCCATCCTCCAACTTGTTCTTGCATTGTGTTAACAGAACCTGCTCCAACATGCAAGTAACTAATAGTTGTTTGGAAATGATTTTGGCACCCAAAGAACTTTCAAATAAATAAATAAACGATTTTTGTGATTTTCTAATTGTGTTTCATTGAGATAATAAACATAAGTAACTTTCAGAATTTAAGTAGAAAGCTCTTAAAATTTATTTTGAATAATTATTTGATAGTTACAGATTCTAAAATAAATGTACAATGCACTTGAAGCACTTTTAAGAGAAGCACTTGAAAAGTACTTTTAAAAAAGCGCTCCAAAACCAAATGCGTCCTACATATTCTAGCTCCACTAAAACTCAATCTAAAAAAAATAGAACCGTTCTGCTAAAAAAGCTTGTACCTTGTGAACTGCAGCACTCATACATGAGAGAGTCATTCGAGGTTTCTCTTCTAAAGTTCCAAAAAACAACTCAACATCACATATTTTTCGAAATTTCTGAAAATCAAGCGACAAAATTAACACGCCTCCATCATCCTTCACCTGATCCGTATCAATTAACACAGCTAATTAATCAACAACAAAATTGACAATAAAAGAAACTTAGCTACTGATGATGTGTTGACCTGCAAAGCGAGATCTAGGCCTGGAGAAACAGAGAAGAAGCGAATGAGATCAAGGGTGAGGACCAACTTATCCTCGTCTATCGAGAGCTCGTTGTCGGCGAAGTATATGGCCAAGATGTTTTCAATTTCGCCTGTATCCGCCGTACAATTCAAGCTATCTCCGTTAGTTACGTACATCTCGATCGAATGTTGTTTGTGAAATTGCTCAAACTTTGCTTTTCGTTGTTTTGGCGGGAAAAATAAATGGAAAACAAGAGGCTTGTTCTGGGAGGTGGAGGGAGTTGTTTTCTAATCATACACGTACGCGAGCGGGCCGGGCTTCAGTCGGATTTTTAACCCTGGGAATAGAGTTTAAGCTTCAGTTTGTCGTGAATAGTGGTGCTAGTCTCTCAGTGACCGCTTTTAAAATGGCGTTTGTTTTTAAGAAAGGAGAGAAGAGGAGAGGAGAAAAAAAAAGAGAGAAATGAAGAGGTGACGAAAGAAAAAGAGTATAAACATTAATTGTTATTATTTGATTTTATATTAAATTTGAAAGAAAAAGAAATTATATATTTTTTATTTAGACAAATATACCTACAGTCTTTAATGTTAATATTGTTAATAAATTAAAAAATAATAAAATTATGAATTAATTTAATCTAAAAATTATCTAATTAAATAAAAATTTTATTTTTTTTAAAATTATAGTATTAGGTCGTTGACCGTCGTTGACCATTATTTTTCATCGTGTTAAATGCATAATAATGATCAAAAATAGCAATTTACTCATTAGAAATGTTAATTTTGCAGAAAATACACTATATAGTTGGAAATATGAGAGTTAAAATTTTTCCAAACATTTAAACAAGACTTGAGATAAATAACAATGTATATTAGTATTTCTAACTTCATAGAGTTGTGGATCATCTCATGAGGATTCCATTGGTACCTATTTTGATGGTAAAGCGCGTCTCCGGCGACTTTCTGGTGAGTCACTTTACTGTTTTTTCTTTTTTTAAATAATTTTATCCTATTAATTTAAGAAAATAAATATAAATTATTTGTACTTTAATTTATTTAAATTTGATTTTGTTTAGAGGATAATATTAGAATTTTTGTGTTTAAATAGATAAGGAATTTGAAATCTTTAGTGATTGATAAGGAATACAAATTCTTCAAATTGATGGAAATTAAATTTCAATCCATTAAACTTGATCCAACCAAACAATGGAAAGTAGAGAAGAAATTAATTTTTTTTGTCTCTCCCCACTTCTCTACCCCCAAGCAAACATGGCCCAAGTGTAGGTGGATAAAGTAATTGCTTAAGATCTCATATTTTTGGAATTTTTTTAATATTTTCTTAATAATTCTCTAATTAATAAATTTTTTTAAATTATATACTATAGGAAAATATATTCATATTTGTTAACTTTTCTGTTAAAGAAATATAATTAATAATATTGTCTAACTATTAATTTATTCATTATTAGTCTTTCCAAAACAAAAGTTAAATCTGTTACCTTTTCAATTTTTTAAGAAAGTCTAATTATTTAACATTTGAATCTTTGACTTTTAGTATTCTTTTTAATTTCTATTAAAAATCTTATAATCTAAAAAATTAATTGATAAAACAATTTCTTGATATCTTATTTACAAAGAAAATTATTACATTCGTTGGTTCATTTAAAAAAAATTAGTTTCTTAAAATATAAAGTTCATATCCATTATTTGATTATCAATTTGTGTTCTCAACTTTTTATATGCTACAATTCTATATATTCTATTTGATAATAGTATATTTCTACATATTTGATTGTTTATTTTTGTAATGGTTCTTAAAAAAAAAACTTCTTCACTATTTTTTTTGGTTTTGTTTTTAAAAAATTTAAAGATCTTTTTAATTAGTGTCGAAATTCAAAAACTAAATATGGAATGAATTTTAAAATATTTATATTTCTTTGAGTATTAAAGTTGCAGAATAAAAAGAGACCTATAAAAAAAAAATTGGCCTACGGCCCCAAAAACTCTAAAGCCGGCTTGTAGTCCATTTATGTTGTTAAGTGATTAGTATTAAAAGTTATATGATTATCAAGCGATAAAAATGTTATTTTGTGTTTATGTAATATATTAGGAATTATTAATTATATTTTAACTATATTTAATTTTGTGTATTTTTATGTGTTTATTAAGTAAAATATTAATTTCATGCAATTGTAGGCTCCAAATAGATAAACATATGTCAAATTTAGATTCCGAAGGTCCAAAAATCTTAAGATGAGTTAAGACCAGCTTAAAATTGAGTTTGTATAAAAAGTTGACTTATTTTGTTGATTGAGCACTGATTGGATGATAAAATGAGCTTACAATAGATATGAATACATTAGATAGCTGTCAATTTTGACTAAATCTCAATCATTCATAATTCAATGGCCACGATCGTGCCACGTAACAATGGTTGGTGAAACAAGTTGAAAGATTTAAACCTTTGTATTTGGCTCAACCCGATCAGCTCATTAACTTACCAAAATCTCAACCGTTCTTTGACCGAATCGGACGCTTCATATGATGCCACGTGTAATATTGACTTTTGAAGTTTGACCAACCATTGAATCTTGATCTGATGGCTATGTAGAGTGCATGTATAAAGCTTATGATGGACAGTAAACTGGATTATCAATATATTTTTCTATAAATAGAGTCTCATTTTTTTATTTTGATCATTTCTCTTCTTCTTAATTTCTCTCTTAAAATTGTTTGTAATCTTATATTAATAAACTTCAATTATGTCTTAATATTTCGCATAATTATTTTTATAAATAAATTTAGTTTTATTTTCAATTTTAGTTTTTTATTTCTTTTAATTAGGTGTAATCTAATTTTAATAATTATTTTTATTTCAATTATGCTTAGCAAAATAATAATAGTTAGGGTAAGATGAAAGTCTTAGAAAATAAATGTGATTTAATGAAATTCTATTTTTAATTATATAAATTAAAGTATTTTCTATTTCATTTTTTATATATTTTATATTTTGAAATTTTGATTTATTGTATATAAATAAGGGAGTTTGTCATAATAAATTCTTAATATCTTAATATAAGGTATGAGAAAATGGTATTTTGACTTATTGTAGACAAAGTAAATTTTGGAACAATAAATACTTAATCCATAATAAAATTAATGGAAAAATAATAATAATTTATACAATTAATCTTTTGGGCAATAAATCTAAATAAAAATATAGAAAAGAATTTAGTAAATTTTATTTACCACTAAGAGTTGATCTATAACCCTAACTAATTTAATTCCATAATTTCACTTAAATTAAGTTTCATATATTTAAATTTTATTTTCATTTTTTAAATAAAATAAAATAAAAAAATTAAATCTTTTCTTTATGGATTGATCTCGGACTCACTGAGCTATATTATAACTAGACACTCTTATACTTTAGAGTAAATTAAACACTTTTGAGTCATGTCAAATTTTTGGCGTCGTATAAAATGAAATTAATATTTTACAATTTATATTTGTGTTTATGCAATATATTAGGAATTATTAATTATATTTTAACTATTTAATTTTGTGTGTTTTTGTGTATTTATTAGGAAAAATATTAATTTACGTAACTAGAGGCTCCAAATATATAAACAGATCCGGAGGTCTAAAAACCTTAAGATGAGTCAAGATAGCTTAAAATTGAGTTTGTACAAAAAGTTGACTTTCTCCATTGACTATTTGGATGATAAAATTGGCTTACAATAGATATGAATGTATTGGATAGTTGTCAATTTTGACTAAATCTCAAACATTCATAATTCAATGGCCAAGATTGTAATACAAATGCTCATTAACTTGCTTCACCAACCATTGCCACATGGCACGATCGTGGGCATTGAATTATGAAAGGTTGAGATTTAGTCAAAATTGACAATTATCCAATACATTCATATGTATTTTAAGCTCATTTTTATCATTCAATCAGTATTCGGTCAACAAAAAAAGTAAACTTTTTATACAAGCTCAATTTTAAACTAGTCTTGACTTATCTTAAGATTTTTTAGTCCTCCAGAATTCAGATTTGACATTCGTTTATCTGTTTAGAGCCTCCAATTACATGAAATTAATATTTTCCTTAATAAACACACAAAATTAGATATAGTTAAAATATAATTAATAATTCCTAATATATTGCATAAACACAAATATAAATTGTAATATAAGCACAAAATAACATTTTTATCCATTGATAATCAAACAATTTTTAATACTAATAACACTCCCCAACCAGCTTGTTGTTAGCCCTTAGCAATTAAAGTGCTATATTAAATTATGATTTACAAAATTCACATATAAATTAATAGTTGTTCATTTATCTTCTAAACTACCAAATAAATAACCTCTCCCAGATTTCTTTAACTCTTTGTCGTTCACTCATTATCCAGAATATTATCAAATCTTCTTTTGTACTCAAGTAATTAATACAATACTTATCACGCTTCATTAAAAGAAAACAACATTTTTGTTCTAAAATTCATTAGAAATTTTTTCTTTAATTAAGCAGTAGATTATTCACACAATTTTTT
The DNA here is from genome assembly GCA_030449925.1 of Citropsis articulata. Taxonomy (NCBI): domain Eukaryota; kingdom Viridiplantae; phylum Streptophyta; class Magnoliopsida; order Sapindales; family Rutaceae; genus Citropsis; species Citropsis articulata. The sequence continues at coordinate 702,984 of JASUUH010000079.1, forward strand.
AAAACATTATATTTTTAACCTATGTAGTGAACTTTAAGCAAGTGACTCATAAACGAGTTGGTTTTAGGGGCACTAGGTGCTAAGACACCCTTACGAACTAAATAATTCAATGGCTCATTTTTATTTACTAATAAAAATATTATTTTGTACTTATATTATAATTTATATTTGTGTTTATTCAATGTATTAAGAATTATTAATTACGTTTTAACAATATTTATTTTGTGTACTTTTATGTGTTTATTAGGTAAAATATTAATTTCACGTAATTGAAGGATCCAAACAAATAAACAGATGTCAAATTTGACTTATTTTGTTAACCGAGCATTAATTGGATGATAAAATGACCTTACAATAGATATGAATGCATTGGATAGCTGTCAATTTTGACTAAATCTCAACCATTCATAATTCAATGGTCACGATCACGCCACGTGACAATGGTTGGCGAAGCAAGTTGAAAGATTTGAACCTTTGTATTTGGCTCGACCTGATACACTCATTAATCTGCCAAAATCTCAACTGTTCTTTGACTGAATCGGATGCTTCACATGATACCACATGTGATATTGACTTTTGAAGTTTGACCAACCATTGGATCTTGATCCGATGGCTATGTGGAACGCATGTAAAACTTATGATGAACTGCAAAACAATGGATTATCAATGTATTTGTATATAAATAGAGCCTTATTTTTATATTTTGTTGATCTCTCGTCTTCTTAATTTCTCTTTTAAAATTGTCTGTAATCTTATATTAATAAATTTCAATTGTATTTTAATATTTTGCATAAGTATTTTTATAAATAAATTTAGTTTTATTTTTAATTTTAATTGTTTTTATTCCTTTTAATTAGGTGTAATTTAATTTTAATAATTATTTTTATTTCAATTATGCATAGCAAAATAATGATCGTTAGGATAAGGTGAAACTCTTAGGAAATAAATGTGATTTAAATTATATAAATTGAAATATTTTCTATTTCATTTTATACATATTTTATATTTTAAAATTTTGATTTATTGTAGACAAATAAGGGAGATTGGCACAATAACTTCTTAATATCTTAAAATAAGGTATGGTAAAATGGTATTTAGATTTATTGTAGACAAACTAAATTTTGGTGCAATTAAATACTTAATTCATAATAAAATAAAAAGAATTTATTAAATTGTATTTACTATTAAGAGTGGATCCATAACACTAACTAATTTAATTTCATAATTTCACTTAAATTAAGTTGCATATATTTAAATTTTATTATTATTTTTTAGATAAATAAAATAATTAAATATTTTCTCGGTGGATCGACATCTGACTCACGAAACTATATTATAACTAGACATTCTTACACTTAAGAATAAATTAAACGCTTTTGAATCGTGCATTAAGCTTTCTCTTGATTCAATTGAATTTGCTAATCAACATTTTAGCTTTGATTCATGGCTTCAACATCTTCTATACTAGCAAAGCAACCAAACTTATCGAGAGAAAATGATATTTGTGCTACAGTTAACCCAAGCACTAAATGACAAAATAGTTAGGGTTTCATTGTTAAATGTTTGAAATTTGAAATTTCATTAATTTTGGACTATTTTTTAAATTTGTTATTTTTATAATTTATGATTGATTTTTAAATATATATATTTGAATTAAAAAATGAATCTTTATGACTTTTATTTGAATTAAAAAGGGTTCCCATAGAAAGTAATATTTTATCCAAAAGTTATCTATATTAAAAAACATTTATTTCCTAAACTATAATGCATAATCTCTTTTTACTTTTTGACTTATATGGATATAAATATCAAATAACTATATTTAAGATTTTTTTTTATTTATAAAAACTAATAGAATGATACTTTGGGGTAGTTTGGTAATGTTGTACCTTTTAAATAATTATTGTTAGCTGTGTTGAAAAAATAATCAGCTTTGAAGAGAACAGTTAAACGTTTGATAGAATTTATTTTTTAAAAGTGTTGTGAGTTTTAAAAGTATTTGTATGTGTTTGGTAAATCTTACTGTTACTATAAGAATGTAAATGATTGAATTGGATATAATGTTAAATAAAAAAATATATATATATAATATTTTTTATAATGTGCATATAATAATTGATAACTAAAATTTTATTTTGTTATCTCAATATAATTGGTAATAATAATAATCTTTTTAAAGTTAATAAATTTTATTTCCTAATTAATGAGGATAAGTAATTCACAAAATCAGATTTTGAAAAGCTACTTCTTCCCTACTTTTCAAAATCTGCTGTAGGATATTGTGTATTTAATGAAAGTGATTTCTGAAAAAATTATCAAACATCAAAATTATCTTTTATCTTTTCAAAATCACTTTTGAACCTCTCAAAAGAAATTCCAAATGAACCCTTATATTTAAATGTTAAAAAAAAAAAAAAACAATCATATCATCATGGATTTGTATTCAAACCCATTCAAATTACGTCTAAATTTATACCTATCCAAATTTCAAATAAAAAACAAATGTACCTAACTCTCATTAGGGTAAAGTTATTTAAATATTTAAGTGAATGTAGGGATTTCGTTTGTGTTAGTTACAAAACTACTTACGCTACTTTGGGTTAAAATTATACATGCTAAGATTATACTTGTCCAAAAATACTGCTATCTTAGGTGTGTCAAAAGTAAGCTCATGAACGTAATATTGATCATGTAATAAAGGAATGAACCAAAATTATTCATAAATATATAACATTAATTGTGTAATAATCGTGTCAAACATAAAAAAAAAAAAAAACAATTTGATGATTTATGACAGTCGATCCATAATATATAAAAGGGAAATTATCCACCGTCCACCCGTTTTTTCCAACTTTTTCAAAAATACACAATTCTTTCTGTTTTTTGCTGGAATCCACCTGAAGTTAAATTTCTTTTCACTTTTCCACTTCCGTTTAGAGACCGTTAAGTAAATTAACGGAATTTTGTTTAAATGACTTTTTTACCCTTAAATGTAAACGATAAATTATCCACCGACCACCTGTTTTTTTAATATTTTTTCAAAAATACACAATTCTTAATTTTGTTTTTGCTGAATTCCACTTGAAGTTATATTATTTTGCACCTATCCACCACTGTGTCGTTGTGAAATGACAATTTTACCCTTGTGATGTCAGCAAAGTTATAACGGTGTTATAACGAGAGTGGACCAATGAAAAAAATATTAACTTCAAGTGGAGCGCTGCAAAAAAAAAGAAGATTTGTGTATTTTTGAAAAACGAAAAAAAAACGGGTGGACGGTGGATAATTTCCCTATATAAAAATAAAGAAATCCACCATATTGTTGCTGTCAAATCATAATATAAGAACATTGTGCTTCTCGTATAATTTGCGCATCATCACCTCTTTTGACAAAAACCTTCAGTTGCTATAAATGGCATCTAATTCTTTCTCTTTGTAAATAATAATAGTACATCTGTAATCTTTTTCAAATGATGAGATTCATTATTTAAACCAGTAGTTCTGTAGTTATCTATTTTTGTGATCCATATAGCATTGAAATGCCTGTTATTGATGGCATTTTTTGTTGGGAAAAATACAGTTTTTTTAAAAAAACTTTTAGGACCGATCTCATAAAATATATATGAATTTGTAATCTAGAAATCGTACCTTGAAAATCCAATTTGGATTTTTCCGCTGAAGTGATTTAAGCTCCCAGATCACGATCCGTCGCCAAACGATCTTCCAGGTTATGACTCAGGATTGATCTGCACTTGACGTGTGGGCGCCTTTATCACTACTTAAAAGCAAACTAGCACGAGAAAATTTTTCTCTCAAGATTAGAGAGAAAAATCTTTTTCTCTAAAATTGTCTTGTGTGTCTTTTTTTTAAAAACCTTTTTCTCACACATATTTATAGTGACGTTTTCCTCTTCTATTTAGAATAGAATGAGGCTTTTTATATCTCTCTCATAATGAATCCCAAAGCCCTGTAATCAGAATTCACGTCGCTTTCTTTTTCCATATGACCACCTTGTAAAATAACATAAGGCCCCCTTATACAAAAGTATATTAATGGAGCCTCCCACTAAAAGATATAATTATGTTTTTGACCCAAATTGCTAGTTATCTTGCTTATTAATCCAGTAGTGGTGCAATCAATTAAATGAGCTAACCCGGGGATCATTTGGGAACATACAATAGTGGCTACAACAATTAAGCATGTAATTAAACAAGCCTAATCATTTAATTCCAATTCTACTCCACTATAAGATTGGAACTGACCTCCATAATTGTATACTCGAATAAAAATTTGTCCCAAGCCACATTGATTTCTTTACTGCTCAATCCTTTGTACCACATCGTTAATTAAATCGATATCTCAACTGTCCAATCGATTTAATTACATCTTATTCCTTAATACTTACTGGTTTTCTCTAATGATCATTATCAACATAGTAAATATGTTGACACACTCTGGCCAGAGAATTCTATAATCAAGTACCGAAAACCCATCAAGAGATGTGTCGTACAAATTCTATATTGTTAATCTATAACTCCAATACTTATAATTGCTCCCACCAAGATACCGGGTAATCTTGACCACAAGGGTGTGTCGTGCCCATTGGTAACTGAAATGGAATAACAATCATAATCATGAAATCATAATTAAATCAATGCCTATGAGATTTAATAATTCTGACAGTTATTTCAAAGTTAATTAAATCTCATATGTGATCCAACTCAATGTAGTCAAACTACATCAGCAAATTCATACATGATTAAGACAAATCATTCAATGAATTTACTACAGTCTAAACCTAAATAAAGTGCACAACTTTATTTATCAATCAATTTAATTTATTTAATCGAATCCACATGGTGATCACATAAATACATATAATATGATTAAACGGACCTTATTCAATATATTTATGCAATTAAAATATCTCAAATAATTTATTAATCAGAAAATAAATTAATATGCTTTAAAAGAGCATATTATCCCAACATTTTTAACTCCCGGTCGTTCAAGGGAAAGAGCTAAAAATAATAATAATAATAATAAACAATTTACATAATAATCCATTATTAATGGATTGAATTCTTTATGTAGTTTTTTAAAGATCTCAAGTACATTTCAATAAGGCAAACATTAGGATAGTATTTACTTTTCCAATTGGATTAGGAATTTTGAGGAGTGGGATGTTGGAAACTTGGAATTGAGAGTGTGGAATGGGATTATTTTATCTTGGATTGGGAGTGAATTGTTTCAAATTATAGTTTTATCTTTATTTAAAGAATTGTTGTTTTTAATTACAAAGTGAATAAAAATATATATTTCTAAAATAAAAACTTCATTTTAGTATTAATTTTAATTATATAAGTTAATAATAATTATTAATATTCTTAATTAAGTAAATTACAAAATTGTTTTATTGATTGTAACTTTAACTATGTAAATTAAAATTATTGATAGGAGCAACGCAAATGAAATATTATTATTAATAATATACTATAAAATTAATATTTTTTAAGATAAATTATTTATTATCATTAATTATTAATATCATATAAATATAATACTATTGAAATTAAATACATATAATAATATTATATTTTCAAATAAAGATATTATATAGTAATATTATTAATTCTCTATGATTATAATAATATTATTTTAATCAATGTAGTATTATTAAATAATATAATAATATTATATTAACTAAATATGATATTACTATCTTTAAATAATTGTAACATTATTTTAATAAATATAATTATGTTATATTTAATATTTTATTTTAATAAATATAATTATGTTATATTTAAAGGGAATGATAAAAAAGAAAATTTCCACTCCTGCCTCCCTCTTGGGAGTGGGAATCCCACTACTTACTCCAACTGTGAATGGGATTCATGGAGTGAGATTTCCACTCTCACTCTTAAAATAAGTATGTAAATATTGGAGTGGGAGGACTTCACACTTCTCCTCCCTCTCTAGTAAATTTAGTCAATCTTACTTAATTTTATTCTAAAGATTTATCTTCAATGGAGCTCCTTGCACTTAATTTGGTACCTACATTATAGATATGCAATTTAGTGTCAATTTTTGTTAAGTTTTGGAACCGAATAGGATTGGTTTCCTGATCTCCTAGCAATAATTGTTCAAATTCAAAAAAAGATAAAGCATATCTATTAATTTACTTGACTTGATTTTTGATTTTTCTTGTTGCCTATGGATAGTGATGAATGAATTATATTTTAGTTACATATATAAAAATTTCAACTTAAATTTTTCACTTAAAATTTTAATATAAATTTTGAGTTATTGCTCTCATATAATCTAATGATTAACGAATTAGCATCGTTAAATGTAATTTTGATCTCCAAAATTTACCGCTCTCAAAGATTTTTTTTTTTTTTTTTGAAGAGAAATTCATTAAAAAGAAAAGCGATTACAAATGGTTTAGTAGCCAACGAGGTGGAATAATACTCCACTCGTTAGGATCTGACATAGAACCCCCCGCCCTAGCAACTCTATGGGCAGTAGCATTCGCAGATCGGCGAATAAAAGAGAATTGCACTTCTCCCAAATGCTGAGCTAAAAAATGACAGTCCTCAATGATGAGGCCAAAGCCATTAGGGCTTGAATGGTTTTCAGTTAAAGCCTTGAAGACTTGCAGACAGTCCATTTCAATCACCACACGAGAATGTTGCAGGTTCTTCAACCAACTAAGAGCCTCCCGAACACTCAAAGCTTCCGCTTCGCGAGCCCCAAAACTGCCAGCAATACTACCACATTTTGCAGCCAAGAAAGTGCCATCAGAATTGCGAACCACACAGCCAAAACTGACCTTCGAGTGAGACAAGAAAACAGCGGCATCAACATTACACTTAATCCAACCAACATGAGGTTTCTCCCAACAAACAGCCCCATGTACCAAGCTGGTCTCATTGACATCAGTAAACAGAGCCTGTTTTCTCGAATACTGCCACTGATGGAGAAGGTGACCAGCAGAGTTCAGAATTTGAGAGACTCGACCGCAGCGATTATTCCAAACTTTATCGTTACGATGAGCCCAAACCTTCCAACAGATCATGGCAGCAAGCTCGCACTCTTCTTTACCACAACGGGAAAAAATAATGCCAAGCCACTCCATAAAAGAAGAATTGTGACCAATATATCCAACAGGAGAAGTAATCCAGCAAGCTTTGGCAAAGCCACATTCCACCAAAACATGAATAACAGACTCATTACAGGAGTTACAGACAGAGCAAAGAGGCAGTACCTGAACTCTACGACTTAGGAGATTATCAGTGGTAGGCAAAACGTTCCTGACAGCACGCCAAAGAAAATTCTTCACTTTACCCGGCACATCCAGTTTCCATAAACGTCTCCAAAAGCTTAACGAAGAATTATCAAGATCAAAATTTTATGCTGCAGATCAATACACGCCACAAGGATCGGCCAACCAGTACCACATATCACGATCCCTACGAGTGCTAAGGGGAATTTTCAAGATAAGCTCTCTATCTCGAGCATTAAAAAGGTCGGTCACAGCATCATAATCCCACTGACGTTGGTCAATCATCATCAAATTACAAACCGGGTTCAGCACAATTTCCTCAGGCAGAGTAGTAGTAGTAAAGCCACACTCAGGGTCAGGAAGCCAGGGATCTTTCCCAATGAGGACTTGCTGCCCATTCCCAATCTGAATTCTGCTGCCTTTTATAACCACATCCTTCGCAGCCATTATAGAGCGCCAAATAAAACTCGGATTAGACCCCAGGCTAGCATCAAGAACAGAAGATCTAGGGAAATAACGAGCTTTGAGAATCTTTGCAACAAGAGAAGCTGGGTTTGTCAACAATTTCCACACTTGCTTACCCAACATTGCTACATTGAAAAGATGGAGCTGCTTGAAACCCATCCCCCCAAAATCCTTCGGCTTACATAAGCGCTTCCACTTCATCCATTTAATTCCACCGCCCTGGCGATTATTGCCCCACCAAAACGAATTCATCATGATCTCTATCTCTTTACAAAGATCAAGCGGAAGAAGATAGACATTCATTGCATAGTTCGGCATTGCTTACGCCACAGTTTTCAACAAAACTTCTTTTCCTGCTCTAGATAACCGCTCTCAAAGATTTAAGTACTTCATAAACAAATGTAAATATATCAAATATTTGCATATGAACGATAATTTAACCCATCTAATATTTTTTATCATAACTAGCCAAACACCTTATTTTTGGATTAAATTATCTTCAACACTTTTAACAATTTACAAAGGTATAGTACTTGAGAAATTCCAACACAACTAAATACTCTCAACTTTCAACAACTTAATAAACCTTCATTACTCTCAACAAACTTCATCTGTCTCAATAAATCAACAAATTCCATCAAACAAGCATTGCATAATTGAAAATATAATCATTAATTAGAGAACTTCTTAAAGTTAGTGTATGTTCTTACACAATATAAACTTTTAATATATTGATTTTATCAAGTAAGTTTCAAATTAAAGTGGGTTTTGTTGTGAATGCTATTATTTTTCATTCATAGAACAATGTGATTTGTTAAAGTACTTAATTTGAGTTGAGAAATCAAAAAAAATAATTGAAAATACTAAAAACTCGAGCAAACAACAAAGTCTAGAACAAGTGAGACAAGCTAATTTAGTGAGACAGATAGTGAGACAAGTGCCTATCTCATATAAACTCACTGAGTTTATGTGCAACAGGCACCTGTCCCACTACCTATCACACATAACTTGGTGAGACAGACACTTATCCTACTTGTTCAACAATCACATGGTTAAACTAAAGATTTGCCGAAACTTAAGTGTGATACGCATCTATTGCCCATAAACGCATAATCACAGTATGTGTGACATTCATATAAATGTAGTGCATATTCACTTTACCATATTTTGTAGCGTGTAATCTTATTTATTCTATTTTTTTTAATAATTTTTAGGTTTAATGGATTCAGTTGTACTTTAATTGTGTTACAACAGTTGGTGGAAGATGTTAGCAAATAGTCGTATGGAGTATGTAAATGCCAAGAATATAGTTTTTTTAGTTCGAAAAGATTGTACGTTTGATAATTTTCTGGCAAGAATGTATGAAGTTTTACAGATAAATCCTAAAGAATATAGTATGATGATGAAAATAATTTTGCGGTCTAGTAACATAATCTATCATGCATATCCACTATCTATGGCATATTTAATGATGAAATAGTCAAGGTTGTGTTGCACATGGCCTCTGATGTGGTCAATTATGGACGCATCTTCATATTTTGTCACCACATTTCCTTGAGTTCCGGCCTATGATCCTAAGCTACTTGTAGACATTGAAACTTCGTTTAGAGTAAATGACTCTGTCTTCGATATTGATGAAGAGGTTTTACTACAACAAACGTCGTTGCAGCAACATTACTCTCCACTCTACGAAAACAATGACACTATTGATAAGAACGACATTACGTTAGCGGATATTGAAGAAGAGGTATTACCACTAGGGACATCATTAGGGTAACATTACTCTTCATTCATTGTTAGGGTAACATTACTCTTCATTCCACAACAATGATTTCCGCACTGATGATGCTCCTGTTGATGACACTAATAATATAGAAGTTGACAATGCTTGTTTAGAACCGTTCAATGGTATACAAGGCATAAACTACAATAGTGAATGGGATGATAGGGGCATTAGTCATTCTGATATTCTTATCAATGATGAGGATGAGCATCAATATAATATTCCTATTAATAATAGAGATAATTGATCTATTCCTACGATAGCCCGTTCGAGGAAGGGAACAGTAGTTAATCCCCTTGTGAGTCTTGCTTCAGTTTTATCTTCAAATTTAGTTGCTTCAAACTTAGTTAGAAGCTATAATTCTACTGGTATTGGTGTAGATAAGTTGTTCGCTGAGAAAAATGAGTTAATATTGGAACTGCGCAAAGTGGCCTTGTGGGATAAGTTTGATTTCAAGATTGCACGGTCCACCACAACACGTTTTGAGGCCCATTGTTCTTCGGAATTATGTAAATGGCGTATTCGCACAACGAAAGGTTTGAATGAGCAGAATGTTCTTTGGATAGTGAAAAGAGTTGGCAATGTACACACTTATTCTAATGAGGTATTACTTGATGGTCTCCGTCAAGTAAGGAGTTGGGTTATTGGTTATCTTATCGCGAATAAATTTATCTAGGATATTTTGTTGTTACGAAAGGCATCTTCATGATTCCCGGTTCTTTTGTTGGTCCAGGCAGATTATGCATTGATATTTTCAATCTTTCCATTTATCTGATACAAGTTACAAAATATGTCAATTTTTTTCCTTAACAACAGGGAAAAAAAATTTACAATTAATGCGATAGGCCTGTCTCTTGGTGTGACGAGGTTCCTGCCGCACACGAGCTGCCATGGGCATCTTGTGCGTGCGACGCATGCGATAGACATGCTCGCACGCGTGATGCTCCTGTCACGCACATCTCACCCACATGCATTGTGCACCTGTCGCACTCGCTGCATGCTACGCATCTATTATTTTATCTATCGCCAAATTTTCATGCCATCGCACTTTAGTATATGTAAAAGAATGCACGCAACTCAACAAATCCCCCATCACACTTTCATTACACAAAAACTAAATATAAATTATTTTAGAGGAATTTCATCAAACACCTAATATGCGATATTTATAACTCATCATTTTAACTAAATATTTTTTTCATTATATCACTCCAACAACCTATAATTATTTAGAATCCCAATCAAATGCACTCAAATTATTATAAAATATTTAAGTTTACTCACCTAGGGTTTGAACTTTTTTAAATTTTTTGGATTCGTTTTTGGTTCAATTTTCTGGATTCTTTTCAATTTTTAATTCACCGTTGCCGTCTCTGTCGCTGTTGCTATTGTCATTGCTGTCGTCAGTCGCTGGACGCCATTTGCCGTTCAAGAGCACAAATTTATAGTGTGGCTAGAGAGATTTTGGAGTGTGGAAATGTGGAGGGTAATTTAGGGTAAAAAAATTATTTTGACTAGTTATGATAGAAAGAAATTAAATGGGTTCAATTTATAAATTATAAAAATTTTAAGACTATTTATGTAAATTTCCCGACCGACCAAAATGCACCTAACGAACGGCACACCTAAATCTTGAACTGGCGCCGTGAAGTGACACGTGACAGGATCCGAAAGTATTATCTTTTGATCACCACTCGTAGATGGTCTCCCCAGCACAACTACACAAGAGTGGCACTTCCTTGCTGTAATTCCAAACTCTGGTCGATCTCTCCACGTGTCCTACTCGTGTTTTTAAGTCTCAACATTTCCAACAAACTTCCAATAAGAAAAACTGAAAAAATAATTTTAAAAAAAACGAGGAAACACGAAACGATCTATGTTTGTTCCTACTCGACGCCACCAAAGCTGAAACTAAATTTCAACTTCAAGAAGCTTTCACTTCTTCAAACTATTTACTTCTCTCTGTTCATTCAACAGCATTAAACTTCACAATAAGTAAGTCGCTTCGTTCTATGTTTGCAAAGTTTAATCTTTAATCTCTAAGCCATTTTTAGGCACTGTTTTGAGCTCTTAATTCTATTTCTAGGGTTACGTGATGTCTGCCAAACGTGACGGAATCGATTTAAACGTCGACGCCGTTTCTGGTGACCGAGAAAACGAGGGCGATGCAACGAGAAGCGGAGACTCTGTAGCGGAAACCCTAACGGAGACTTGTACAGGTCAGGGTCAGGGTTCGGAGGTTGAGAAAGTTGGGGTTTTTGACTCGGCTAGGGTAATTTGTGACTTGAATTTTGGTGGAAGTGATGTTAATTTGAATACTGAAGGAGTTGACAGAGGGGATGTTTTAGATAAAGTAGAGCATGACGTAGAAAAAGGAAGTGGATATTTAGATAGAGAGGTTCATTGTAAACGTGGTGATGATGTCACAACAGGAAGTGAACGCTTAGATAGAGGGGTTGACGCAAAAGATGAAGAAAATAATGGGAAATGCAGAGAGGATGTCTCTATGAACGATGAAGAGGAAGTTGATAAAGGAAATGAGCTATTAGGTAGAGGTGTTGTTGCAAAAGCTGATGAAAATAATGGGAAACGTGGTGAGGATGTCTCTACGCATGATGAGAATGAAGTCAAAAAAGGAAGTGAGCCATTACGTACTGGGGTTGAAGCAAAAGTTAAAGAAAATAGTGGGAAATGTGGTGAGGATGTAGTTGCGAAGGATGAAAAGGAAGTCGAAAAAGGAAGTGAACTGTTGGGTCGAGGTGTTGATTCGAAAGCTGACGAGAATAATGGGAAATGTGGTGAGGATGTCTCTGTGCATGATGAAATTGAAGTCGAAGAAAAAAGTGAGCATTTAGACGGAGGTGTTGATGCAAAAGCCAAAGAAAAGAATGGGAAATGTGGTGAGGATGTCTCTACGCATGATGATCATGAAGAAGAGGATGCCCCAGTGGCTGTAAGACCTTCTAGTGAGGCTGAGCTGCATTGTAATACGAATGTGGGTCCTGTGGGGGAGGAATGGAAGAAGGTTGTCCACGGTAGAGATATGATGGAGTCATTGCATCAGAAGTTTGAGGAGGCTGCTTCCGATGAATTGAAAAATAAGGCAATGGAGATTGATACAGAAACAGAGTCAGATGTATTGGAGCAGGAAACTAATGGTAAAGATAGAGTTCAGTCATTGCATCAGAAGTTTGAGGAGGCAACATCTGATGGGTTGGAAAATCAGGCAATGGAAGTTGATATACAAACACAACTGGAGTGCAACCGGGATCAGGTTGTTGATGTTCCTGTTTCAGAGGTGCAGGATTCTTGTAATGTTTTAAATGAGTCACATGCAGTCAATCTTGTTGTAGATTTGCATCCTTATATGGCCAAGGATGGAAATGCATCCAGTGAGGTGAATGCAAAATCAGTTATCACACGGTCAGAATTTTGTGAGGGTGATTTGGTGTGGGGTAAAGTGAGGAGTCATCCCTGGTGGCCAGGGCAGATATTTAATCTTTCAGCTGCTTCCCAAAAGGCAAAGAAATATTTTAGGAAAGATAGTTATTTGATTGCTTATTTTGGGGATCACACGTTTGCTTGGAATGAAGCATCGAAGATAAAACGTTTTCAGGAGCATTTTAAACATATGCAAAAGCAGACCAGTTTGGAAGATTTTCACTATGCTGTCGATTGTGCCTTGGAGGAGGTTGCTAGGAGGGTGGAGTTTGGGTTAGCTTGTTCTTGCATTCCCGAGGAAGCCTATACAAAGATCAAAACTCAGTCAATTGTTAATGCTGGAATCCTGAAAGAATCAAGTGTGAGAGATGGCGGGGACCGTTTTTCAAATGCAGCTTCTTTTGAACCTGGAAAACTCTCTAAGCATATTAAAGCATTAGCACGACTGCCATTCAATAGTGACTTTGACAGACTGGAACTTGCAATATTAAAAGCTCAGTTGTCAGCATTTTATCGTTGGAAGGGTTATTCGCAGCTGCCTGAATTCAATATGCTGGGCGAGTTGGTGGAAAGTGAGGCAGAGATTCCTCTTTTAGATATGAAGCATGACGCTGAATTGACTCAAGGTTCTGCTCCTGATTTCAGTGATGACAAGAAAGCATCTTCTGAAACAGGGAAGTTAAAGAATCAAGACGGATCTTCTCATAAGCGGAAGCGCAGCTCAGTGAACAATATTCGTCCAAACAAAAAGGAGAAGAGCTTATCAGACTTGTTGGCTGAGAGGTGTGCAAATAAGTCAAATGGTAAACGAGGAACAGCTGATGATGGCAATGAGTTGATTTCATTATCTTCTGGAAAGAAACATAAGTCAGTTGATTCCATATCTGATGACAAAGTTGTAAAACATGAGAAGTTAGATTCAATTTCTGATGAAATGTCCTTGAAACATAAGAAGAGTGATATGTTGGTGGTCAAACATGGGAAGGCCGAAGTGTCAGGAGGTGTTGCTCATAAGTGTCTACCAATGAAGAAACCTTTCGGCATTGGAAATAGCATACTAAAGGTCGCAAGCCAACTCAATGGGTCAAGCCCAATATTCAAGTCTGGAGATGAAGTGTCTCAAAAAACTGAGGTTAAGAATAAGAGCAGGGAGAAATCTCTCTTTAGAAAATTTCAAAGTAAAATGCAGTTTCCATTGGAGGAGACTTCTCTTTCTGATTTGCTATCACAGCTCTGCTTGGCTGCCAGAAATCCCATGGAAGGATACAGGTACTGCTTGATTTCCCTGGTTAATTTCTTCACAGACTTCAGGGATTCAGTCAGCCTGAAACAGTCTCAAGAAGAAATTTCTGGTGTCAAGACCGGTAAAACATGGAACAATTCAGAAACAACTGAAACATCTGAGTCGGAGCCTATGAAAGACACTTATTGGACGGACAGGGTGATTCAAAACATCGGTCAAGAGCAACAAACTCTTGAGAATAAAAATGATGCAGAAGAGGATGAGACCCCAAGTCAAAAGGATACTTCCTCTGTTGAACCAGTATCAACTGTTCAATTAAGTGCCTGTTTGGAATCTGCATCGCAGACTGCTGGTGAAGATTTTGAGCAGGAAGCTGAAAAGCCAGCAGACCCCTTAGGTGGGTGCTGTGATGAAGATCTTTCTCCGACGGCTTTGATTCTGAATTTCACCGATATGGATTCTGTTCCGTCAAAAGACAATCTGAACAAGATATTTAGCCGTTTTGGACCATTAAATGAATTAGAAACTGAAGTTAAGAAGAGTAAGCGTGCCAAAGTGGTTTTCAAGAGGCGTGCAGATGCAGAAACAGCTTTCAGCAGCGCTGGGAAATACAGTATTTTTGGGCCATCACTTGTTAGTTACTGTCTCAAGTACATGCCTTCTATGGCAAGTAAAAATTCTTCCTGCACAACCAAGCAAGGCCAAAAAGCTGTAATAACTGAGGAGGAAAATGCTACTTGATACCTTAAATTATGGTAAAAATTTGTTCAGTTAGAAAGTTTAGGCATTTGTTCTTGAATATGACCGGATTTCTCAGTGCCTTCATATGAAGCAAACAAAATGCATGGTATCAATAGTTGGCTTAGTTTCAATTCTCAGGAAGAAGACTCAGCTATCATATCGACCGTCTTGATCGTGCTTTTTATTTGCTGTCACAAAGAGAGGCATTTTGGAGTAGGTTAGTTACATTGTTAGGTTTATTTTACACTTGCTGATTTCTTAAGCTGTTAGGGCCCAACGAAGCTTGGATTGCTTATCTGACTTATGGGCTCGTAACTGGAGATTAGGTGTACATGATTTGTGAATCAATTGCCACACTCTTTAAATTATCTAGTCTTAATTTTATAGTTATTTCAATCATCATTTTTATCTGGTTAATGTGCTGTCATATTAAGAAGCAGGCATCTATGTTGATAGCTTGGGGAGGATCTGAAACCTGTGCTGCTGTGGTTTCTGTAATTGTCCATGAGTCAATATGCATGAGATGTAAAGACTTTTCATTGAGCAACCAAACCTTAGCAGCATTCAGAGCTAGAAATGTCAATAGCTAGATTGCAGTAATCTGAGCTAAAGAAAGGATCGTTGCTAGCTTAGCTCTTGATGAAAATCATATTGTATGATGAAAGAATCTTGAAAATGCCCAACCGACTTGAATTAAAAAATTAAGCTTTGGCTTTGATCAGGTTTGTGTGTTTGTGTACTGAACTGAGTTAGTTTTACATTGGTTGGAAGTGTTCTATAGCAGAACACACGAGGTTCCGTTTTGACATCTTTATGGGTTTATTATTTTGTGCGAATGACTGGGGAACTTGAAGTTGGCTGTTGGCAAATTTTGGAACCTCCATGGATTTTCTTCTTTATCCTGGTTATGCTAATTACTTCAAAATCGTAACACAGGACATATGTATTCTCCTTTTCAGAAAGATATTTGGTTTTGTTTGTATTTTGATTTTTGAATTTGGATCGTGGGGAGTACTGTATATTCATTATGGAAAATAGACACATTTTGTCCTCTTTTTTAATGCCCATCATGAGCGGAGTTTAAAACATTGTCTAATGAGAAGCTTTTCAGAATAGCAGCGCCTTGCCAAGTTGGAAAATAATTGTGGGTGGATACTATTGAAGCCAAAATGGCTTTTAAAATTTCTTTTAAAGAAATAAATTGATAAAATTAAACACTAAACAGGCAGCCAAAAAGAAAAAAAAAACAAATGGAAACTGTAGATTATATATTTAGAAAATTTACGTCCAATGGGAACGTGAAACCTCTACAAAAGTTACTGGTTCCATTCCGGTAAATAGAGAAAGATGAAGAAGAGAGAAGCATTGATGTTTAGAGGCAAGCTTGTTGGCACGGTGAACTCGGTGGTCACACCAACAACAAAGCATCTTCTTTATGAAATTGCATTGACACCAACAGCACACTCTCATTCTCAAACTTAACTGATATTAAAAAAAACAAAAAAAATAATAATATATATAAATATAGTACTTTTCTGATACGGGATTTAAAGTGCGGGAAAAGTCCGGGAAAGTTTTAAAACCGCATAGTTTTAAAGGCTTACAGTTTAAACCTTTTAAACCATGCGGTTTTAAAGGCATTTCGGACTTTCCCGCACTTTAAAATTTCGGACTGGAACATTTCTATATATATATATATTAATATATATAGTACTTTTTTGGTCCGGGATCTTAAAGTACGGGAAAAGTCCAAGAAAGCTTTAAAACCTCACGGCTTTAAAGACTTACAGTTTAAACCTTTTAAACCATGCGGTTTTAAAGGCTTTCCGGACTTTCCCGCACTTTAAAATTCCGGACTGGAACATTTATATATATATATATATATATATATATATATAGTACTTTTCTGGTCTGGGATCTTAAAGTACGGGAAAAGTCTGAGAAAGCTTTAAAACCGCACGGCTTTAAAGGCTTACAGTTTAAGCCTTTTAAACCATGCGATTTTAAAGGTTTCCCGGACTTTCCCGCACTTTAAAATTCCGGACTGGAACATTTATATATATATATATATATATATATATACTTTTCTGGTCCGGGATCTTAAAGTACGAGAATAGTTCGGGAAAACTTTAAAACCGCACGGCTTTAAAGACTTACAATTTAAGCATTTTAAACCATGCGGTTTTAAAAATTTCCCGGACTTTTCCGCACTTTAAAATTTTAGACTGGAACATTTATATATATATATATATATATATATATATATATATCAAATCAAATAAAACATATTCCAAAATTCTCTCTTTGTTTCTTCTTCTTCACACATTTGTCTCTCCTACATTATATAATCTCACCCAACATCTCATGTTGTTACTTCTTCTTGTGTTAGAATAATACGCATCACCAACTACTACTAGCTGCTGTAAAATACGGCCAAGATCACTCTTTGAGATTCAGCCTAGCCACCCACTTGATCAAATCAGAGCTACCCTCTAAACATGATTATTGCTCGTTTATATTTGGTGGCTTGTTTGTTGACCAAGCAATGGCACTGCTACCCTCATTTGTTTCATTGATTAACATTCATTCCTTTAGTAATCAAACCCTATGTTCTGTTCATCAGCGGCACCGGGAATGTGGGTTTCTGTCGTTGAACTTGAAGATGAAGGGAAGTGGTGAAGAGTATGTTGGGGAATCGACAAAAAGTTAGGGGTAAAATGAGAAAAAAAAAAGTAAAGGCGGGGAGGAGGAGGAGAAGATAGCGAAGTGCAAGAACAACCATTTTATCCAGTCATGATTTAACAGTTAAAAAATAGCGGAGGGATCCAACGGCTGCGGTTTTTTTTTAGGCGGTTATCTGTAGAATCTTGCATTCACAGCAGTTCTGATTGCTTTATTAAAGACCTTTATCTTGATATTTCTGTCGGACATATATTCTTTGGAATTTGTATTGTCCTTTTGAATTACATGATACGTGGAATGAATATTCGAGGAGGAGGGAACGGCACTCACTAAACTCGCGTTTGTGGGGAGAGGAAACCTCAGCGTTAGCCCGCGTCTTTGTGGGGCTTCCAATTCAACATCTTGTGAAGCGGCTCTCGTCAGGCTACAACTTGCTGGCTCCAGCGGTACAGTTGATTGGCTGCCAGAGCGAAATAAAAGAGTGAAAACATTTTTTAATAGGAATTTGACTTGCAGCTTTAGACCTAAATGTGGACCGCCCATATCATTCGTATGTATCTAAAAAGTAGAAAATTCAGTATTTTAAAGGTGCGTTTACTTTATAAAATAGGAATGTGTTGAGATGTGAACGTACTGAGAATAGAAATGGGTTGGAATAAGAATAAAGAGTGAGAATGAAATTTTAATGTTTACTTAGTAAAAATAAATGGAAATGAGAATGTGTTGTAATGTACTTGATAAAATAAATGGAAACAATGAATGAGAATGATAATTAATTTATTAAAATACTCATAGTATTAAATGATATAATTTTTATTAACTAGATACATGTATAAATATTTTATAAAATGATATTAATTAAAAAAATAAAATTAATAATAATAGTAATAATAAATGTTAATAATTATTATTAATAATATTATTAAATTTTATTAACTTTATTATTTTAGTTACTATTAATTATTGTTATTATTATTATTTATTAATATTATCATTATTAACATTTATTATTATTGTTATTATTATTATTATTATTAACTTTATTATTTTAGTTATTATTAATTATTGTTATTATTATTTTTATTAATATTATCATTATTAACATTTATTATTATTATTATTATTAAATTATATTAACTTCATTATTTTAGTTATTAATTAATTATTATTATTGTTTTATTAATATTATCATTATTAACACTCTTACTATTATTATAATTATTATTAACCTATAATAACTTTATTATTTTAGTTATTATTATTTATTGTTATTATTATTTTTATTAATATTATCATTATTAACATTTATTATTATTATTATTATTATTAACAACTTTATTATTTTAGTTATTATTAATTATTATTATTACTATTAATATTATCATTATTAACATTTATAAATATTATTATTATTATTAATAAATTTTATTAACTTTATTATTTTAGTTACTATTAATTATTGTTATTATTATTTTTATTTATATTATCATTATTGACATTTATTATTATTATTATTATTAACTTTATTATTTTAGTTACTATTAATTGTTGTTATTATTATTTTTATTAATATTATCATTATTAACATTTATTATTATTATTATTATTATTATTATTATTATTATTATTATTATTAAAATTTATTAACTTTATTGTTTTAGTTATTATTAATGATTGTTATTATTATTTTTATTAATATTTTCATTATTAACATTTATTATTATTAACTTTATTATTTTAATTATTATTAATTATTATAACTAAAATAATAATAATTATTTTTATTATTAATAATGATAATATTAATAAATTAATAATTAGAAGGGTACAAAAATAAATTCATCTTTCATTCTCATTTCCATATTTTCATTTCCTACCCCATGAGAATAGAATTTACATTCTTTATTTCCAAATTATTTCAAATAATTTATTCATACTTTTAATTTCAATTTTATTAAGTAAATATAATTTTAATTCTCATTCTTCTATTTTTTTTTTTATTCTTAGAAGTAAACACACCGTAAATTTTTAACGTAGAATCCTTAAAAAGAAAAGGTAAAAAGAAAATAAGAAAAAACGTCAATTCAGTTTAAAACCGGTTGATCTCTCCATTGGGCCCACCACGACTTATGGTACGCTATAAACGCTCCTAATCATTTTCCTTTTTTGAGGCACGAACATACATATTTACAATTTTCTCCTCGTAGTTTATTTTTAATTATTTATAATTTAAAACCGCCGCTTCTCCCAAATTCAAAAAAAGCTCTCTCCTCCCTCTCTATAGAAGAATTGAATTTACCTGAGTCCCCTCAACTTCTCTCTCGATCTCGAAAACATACGATCTAATTAATTGATTATCATCTAAATAATCTTTCAATTAGGGTTTTCGATCTGTAGACAAGTCTCTCTCTGTGCCGATGGATGAGTCTGTGGAGCAGAGCAATCTCCAAATTCGAGAGCTTAATCTCATCGACGTCTCCTTTGAAGACGATTCCCTCATCAATTTTGCTGGTCCCCTGGAACCTTCATTTTCAGGTTTCTTTATTTTGTTTACTCTAATCTCTTCTCTTCATATATAATTCGTAAATTAGGTTATAAATTACAGTTTTTCTGTTTTCTTTACACTTTTCAAAATCTCGATGCATATTCATGATTACAAAGTTATTTAATGTTACTTTATGCAGGACACTTTTTTTTCTTTATTTTGTTAATGATAAATGCTAAAATGCCCGTTGCCGAACAATCTTGATGCATTTTTATGATTACAAAGTTCCTTGATGTTACTTTTATGCAGGATATTGTAATTTTTATTTTGTATCTTGTTGATAATAAATGTTAAAATGCTTTTTCCTAAATAATCTTTAGGTTTCAAGTCGGATTACAAAAATACTCTCAGAGTGTTTTTGGGGAATTGTTGAATGTGGTTGTAAATCTTTAGCGGCCTATGTGAGTAAAACATTGCAAGATTTCTCCACGTGGTAATCTTGAACCTTTTTGTAGAGAGTTTGGATTATATGGCTGCATTGGTGGAAAATGATTACATATTCTTGTATTACAATTTCTGAATTTTGATTTCTGGAATTATGAAGTTTATATTTTGTTTTTTAATTTCGTTTTATGATTCTTCTATTTAGTAGAGAGCTTTCTGGCTGATTTGATTATTTGTGATATTCAGAAAATCAGGAGCAGAAACACGTTAGGTTCTTGGACCCTTTTGATTCTCCCAATGCAGAAGCCTCATTTAATTCTCTCAAAGAGGGGGAACAAGGGTCTCCGTTACTCGGATCATCTGAAACAGAAAAGAGAAGAAGTGTGAAATGTATCTTGCGGAAAAGTTTAGCCTGGGATAATGCATTCTTCACAAGTGAAGGCATGCTTTTGTTAACATTTGAAAATTTGAACTAATGAGTTCTCCTCCCCCCCCCCCCTCTCTCCCCCAAACCCAAAACATTTGTAACCAAAATCTGGGAACTAAAGGCGTATCTTTGATCTGATCAGGTTTTTTGGAAGCAGACGAGCTGTCTAGTATGATTGGAGGCACTGAGAAAAGCGGTAAACATGTATTACCTGGAATTGAAGAAGACATTCATAGATCTACGGATTCACTATCTACGTTAAGTAGTGATACCATGACATTAAAAAGTCTTGAGGGTGATTTATTTGAAGATGTAAGAGCTTCAATCCAGAAATCGAGCATGGCATCCAATGTGGCAAACTCAAATAGTAAGAAGAAACTAGGAGTGGCAGAGTCTCAAACCATCCAGTGTGAGTATACTTCTTCATATACTTCTTCATTTGTTACAAGAGAAAATAGTTTTCAGTATCTGGTCTGTTTGCTAATACGCCATTTGATTTTGCTGATTTTGACACCGAATTTCTTTTGCATCCTGGTATAATACTAATATTAATCTCCTTTTGTTCTTTGGATGCAAATTAATATCCTGGCCATTACTAAGCTACTCATATTAATCATTCTTCTATGAAGTCAGTTGTAATTAGTTAACTTTTGTCTAATGAGTGGAAGCCATTAATTTCTTATGTGTTCATGATCCATCACACTAATTCTCAAATTAACATTCTTCTTCTTTCAGCTTCAAAGGTGGACCTTGCCTCTCGAGATAAGGTGAGGTCATTTTACATATGGTAGCAAACATAATTAGTCGTTATTTTGTGAGTATTCTATCATATACTAATCAACTTCGTTGTAACTTTTAGATGATGCCCAAAGCTCCTCTCAGAAAGCCAAGTGTTGGCACTCAAGGATCAGGAAAGGCAACAAAGCGGGTCTCTGTTCGCCCCCAAACCTCACAGGCATGTATTTACTAAATATGCTTAGTATGAATAAATGGATATTGATTGTTCCTATCTATAAACAATCAGGTTGTTTCACCAGCTTAAACTTTTCGTCTGTATTATTTAAAGTTCAAAACTGGAAAGACATGTTTCGGCTGTATGTCATGCTTCTGCTTATTTTAAACATCAAGCATTCTGAGGTTGTGAATGTTTTTTAACTGACCCAATTTCTTTACAGTCCGTTGCTAAAAATGATTTGTCAACTAGATCTCCTTGTAAGCCGCCCAGGGTAGTGGGTAGGAATAGTGCCATCTCAAATGTATCAGCCAAAAGGGCTTCCCTGGGTGCTAATCGTACCAAATTGGAAAAGGATAACTCCGGAACAGCATCGGGTAATTTTGCTTCCGTTTTATTCAGATTAACCTATTATACATTGGCTGATTCTGTTTTGCAGATTACCTTCTATATAGGCTGAATTGATGCTATTCTTGTCCTGAACGTTCTTTTCCTTTGACCTTTTTTGGATGGTGCAGTTAGAGTGGTCCCGGCACCTAAAGTAACTTCTTCTGGTAGTTCACAGAATGTTGTTCCTAGACCAACCCCACCTTCCAGATCTTTGCATTCTTCAGCTGCAACCAAAACTCAGCTAACAACTTCTTGTTCCTCATTGGATAGTTCTTGCAGTGGTTCATCAGGCAGCACTGGTAAACTTTCCTTGAATTCCATGAAAAGAAATGAGTCTAGATCTCGAACTCAAAATTGTTCTTCCTCTGTTTCAACCGTCAAAAGCCTCTCGAAAACTGAATCAAGAAGTAAAAGTCAGTCTGAGAGTTCAAATCTGAAAGCTTATTTGAGATCTGCGACAAAGGTTTCTTCTAGCATATCACCTGCTAGCTCTATCAGTGAATGGTCCTCAGAATCAACATCATCAACTGCTACAGCTATTCACAGACCTAAAAGTACAAGAACTAGCCTGGACTTTAGCTCTTCCATGGGGGTCTCAGTAAATGGTGATGCCCCTCAAGTTTTGGATTCTGATAACAATTCTAAAAATCAATGCTCAGTTGGAGATGATTCTAAGGCTCCTGGTTTTCTAGGTGAACATATAAAGGGAGCTTCAATGGGAGCCAGTGCACTTCTTTGTCCAGCTTCCTCAAAACCCTCAGGACTCAGAATGCCTTCACCTAAAATTGGCTTCTTTGATGGGGTCAGTAATGGATGTTCCTTTTAATTGTTGCATTTTGGCAGGATGATTTGTTAAAGCAGTTTTCTGGTTGTGGATTAAAGAGAAAAATTGATAACTTGATATGCTTCATTTAGTCTTCCATTATTTCAAATTTTGATTTGATAAGCAAGTATCAAACCTACTTGGATTTATTTTTTGCATCTGTATGCAGGTCCGGTCAGTATCCCGCACACCACCTGGAAGTCTGCAATCGCATTCTAGTTTACCCAGTGCTCTGTCTAGAATTGGAGCTGCAAGCATTAGTCCAAGTGCAGGCTCAAACAAGGCTAAACTTGGAAAGTCTCCATCTGCTAAAACTATATCGGTCCAAAGCACCCAGCAAACTGCATTGAATAAAAAAATTAGACCATCTTTATCTCTTCAATCACCATCTAATGCTGCAGGAAAGGTTTCTAGTGTTTCAAGAAATGCAAAAAGCCCACTCATGTCTCCAAAATTTCAGAATAGAGTATCTCCTAAAACTGGTAAAGAGAGGCATTTGAAGGCTGGAGAGGCTGAATATAAAGTACATGATATAAGTACTTTAGAAAACCCCCTTGTTTTGCAACATAAGATGAGCCCAGAGAGTGAGGGTACAGCCGATGCTCTAGGTACGAAGTTCAATCCTACAAACAAAAGCCTTGATGCTTTTGGTGATCTAAATTCTGCTTGTGATGATGAAAATATCAACCCCTCTCAGAAAGGGGATAAAGATATGGAAATTGTCCAACATTTACCCCCAAATGACTTGTATCCACTTACCAATAACAATGAGAGGGAACGATCTTATATTGAAGATCAAGTAAATTGTCTGAGCAGACAAGTAGGAGCAATGGATATGAATGTAAAGGTAGAGAAGACAGTCACCTCTCTTTCTACAGAGAGCATCTTGGCATCAGGTGCTGAGATGGTGTGACTGTTTTGCAGCTGCATTTACCGAGGTACCTGATTTTCAATGTTTCTTCAATATTTTCTAATATGGGGTAGAATTAACAATTTTAATAGATGCCTATTGTATTTGATTCAGTTATATCTTCCCACAAGCTATAATCTATACATTCAGATCATTTATAATCGATTTATTAGTCTGTTTTCTGATTGTTAAACATCTGACATTTTGCTTTCATGCAGGTATTCTTGCCTTCATATCTTCTGAAATCTGCAATCTAGACATGAAATTCTTTTATTGGATTTTAGAAGGTGCATGCAACCATGCAGTACGATAGGATTACAGGAGAGCAGAATTTGTGGCTTGGATGTATATGTTATACAAAAGATCTATGTATTTTGATTATTCATCCAATTTTTGTCTTCAGGAGATTCGTCATGAAGTGCTTCTGCTGCATTCATGAGCATTGATTTTTAATTGTTTGCACTTTGTTCCTGTGCCATTAGCTCTTTTTCATTTCAGTAAAGTCTTTCCACATCAGAACTAGCTCTAGTGAATGACAGGACAACAGATCCCAGTCATATTGTAGATTTTTGCATAAATGAAGCTGATCTCTGCTTGTGAATTCACGAGATGTTTTCTGTATATTTGGTGGCGATTTATTCAACTGCTGTAGAAATCTACCTAGTTCTCTTGCTCTTATCAATCCAAAAATTAGAGCCATTCCAGACCAGTTGCTACATCTGTATGAGGCTTGAGACTATTCTCAGGTGGCCGTTTCCATCTCTAGTAGTCTCATTGATTGGCACTAGGTCTTTTGAAATTTCCATCAGCCTGCACCATTCTAAAAGAGTTAAAAAATCCTCACCGTGCCATTACGTCTCCTGGATTGACACTATACCGTTCTCATACAGCTCTTGATTTCTATCATTCTAATTGCAAAGAGTTCTTGCTACTCTACATCAATATTCCATTGTGATCAGAGCACTGAGTTTGGTCTCTAATGGTTAAGGAGGGGCATTGGGTTTAAAGAGGGCACAGCATGTCTTGGTGGCCAGTTACACCGATTAATTTCAACCATCTTATCATCTCCAATTCTCTGCCGCAGCCTTTTCAATAACACCTTCCTCTCCAACTTCTGCTGGTGTAAGAGGTTTTGCTTCCCAGATTTGCTTCCCAGATCGTAGCTCCTTTTGTTCCGTCCTATCATGGAGGGGAGTCCTTTATACTCATCATTTCTCATGAGTTTCGCGGGTAGGCTGAGAAGCCTGACAGGGACACGTTCTTTGCGGTCCCTGCTGAGCATGCTGTGTTCCGTTACGAATAGTAGGGATTCTTTATTTCGAGTTAAAACTTAAGACTCCCCAATGGCATCAAAACAATTGAAGTGGTAGCGCATTATATCAAACATGACATGCCTATTAATTGTTGTTCTTTCATTTGAGTCTGATAATCTTCAATCACCAAACTCAAAGGACCCTAAATTTGCAGTTTGTATAACTACATATCCAATGCTGAGCAACCCATATCAGTAGGTTAGTGATGTAATTCTTCAAAAAACTAAAGCAAAGGCCCATTTCAGATTATATGCAAGTCTTATAACTCTGCAACACCAAAGAGATAAATACACCATTAGATGCGAGTGGCACCAGGCCAAAATGAGACGAGTGAGCAATTAAAATTCATTTAAGAGATGAATGACAGCTATTTGAACTGATTAACCAAATATCAATTCTAGAGTCAAAATTGTACCACAGCAATACATTGCCTAGACAATTGATCAAAAATTGTTCATAAAACCCGTTCATAAAACCCACTCGATAACAAAAAGTGACAATCAGAATTCTTTAAAAGAACTATCAAAGAGATTGCAGGTCGAGACAGATCTCTTCTCTTAAGACCTGGGCTTCTCCTTCTTCTCTTTGAAGAGAGCCAAGAGAGAGACACCAGAGACCTTCACAACCTTGAACCTGACACCGGGAATATCACCGACGGCATGTCCCTTACGTCCAAATCCAGCAATCAACACCTCATCCTACAGTAACACATAACATGTTTCACAGTCAGATACCAGGGGACAAACAAATAAAACACAATTAATACCTTACAAATTAATGAATTCAATGAAAGTTATAACTAACATTTTCTTCAATATAGTTCAAGCAACCATCATTTGGAACAAAAGCGGCAATCTTCTTTCCGTTTTTGATAAGTTGAACTCTAGCACACTTACGAATAGCAGAGTTAGGCTGCTTAGCTTCAATACCTCTGCAAGTTTTGTACAGATTTTATTAGATATCGAACAATCTTCAGTTGAATAAACAACTGTAGAAAACTAAAGGCAATTCAGTCTTACATCTTCTCAAGAACAATTCCTTTGGCATGGGAAGAACCAGCAAATGGCTTCTTCCACTCATTGCCGAGGTGAGACTTTTTGTATGACTTATCAGCCCACCTTTGACTCCTACGGTGAGTCTTCAGCTTGCGACCAGCTCCCATACCATGTGTCTTCCTGCAAGCCAATTGATCTTCATATCAAAACCAATATAAATTTATATGACCAAAAAATGCAAGCTTGAACTAGCTGAATAAAGAATATCAGTAACCTTCCCACTTCTCACATGCACTGTGTGAAAGACCGTCTGAAAATTTGACCAACTAATGACCAAATTGAAAGTTTCAAATTGATGCCAAACACTGGGCAGAACACCCACGACCTTCATATATAACCAGACCCAGAATCTAATTAACTAAATTCCCCACATACAGCAATAGCTTGATGGGCCTACAGCTAATTACAACTAACATTTATTAGTTGTCAGAGGCATATCACTAGAAAATTTGCTTAATGTTTTGAGTTCAAAGCAGTTCTCACATTACAAATAATAAAATGAGTCCCATAATTTATTCCCGACATAAACAAGAAAAGAAAACAAAAAAAAAAATTATAAATATTGTTTCTTTTGTCTTCGTTGGCTTTTGAGCATCTGGCAATTTTACAAGTAGAATGAAACCAACATCTAAACCAACCAAAACCCTCAAAAACTTGTGCTAATTTTAATTTTTTAAATAAAAGCCTAGATTTGTAACCAAAAGCTGATTCCATTCTAACATGAAATTTGAGTTAGAGTCAAAGAGAAAGAACATTTGCATACCCCATGATTGCTGATTGTAGTTAATCGACTGCTACGAGCCGAGGCGAAGAGAAGAAACAGCAACCGCTTAGTAAAACCCTAGCCTTGTAAATGGATTGTATGTGCTATATATAGAGACAGACGTGTGATATAATTTCAATTGGGGCACAGGCGGATCTGTGAGGACTGTTTTGGGTTTAGTTAGCCTTGGGCCCAACTTTTGTAAGAAAGATTGATAGGCCCATGGGAAATGTGCAAAGTCGAATCAAGCACCAAATTAATATCATCCCTCATTGTTAATAAAAGTCAGATTTAGCGACAATAATAAATAAATATAATTTTTTAATATAATATAATATTATATTACATTTTAATTTGTAATATACTAAAAATATAACTAAATAGTGTCTTATTTAACCATGTTATAATAATTAATATATAAAATTAATTAACATTTAATAAGTTAATATAACTAATAATAAATACGTAAATAATATAATGTAATATTACATTATTTAATTATATTACAATAATTAAATGAGTTATTTTTAAATAATTTAATATAACTACTAATAAATAATTAAATATGAATAAATTTAAATAATATAAATAATTATTAGATTATTTAGCATAATTCTTTTTGTTATTGAATGAATATGTTACAACAATTATATCATTTTATTATTTTTGTAGTTATCTTCTGGTATGTACAAACTTTTATTTTATGATCCTAAGATGAGCTTTGAACTAATCTTGTAGGTTTTAACTATTTATTTATGTTGTTATATTATTTAGAGGTTATTTTATTAAATTATTTGCTTTGCTTTATTTCATGGGTTATATATTTAGAAAATATTGATTAATAAATGTTATACTTTCAAAATTTTAGGGCTATAAGCTTTGATCTTTATGAAGAATTATGATATTTTCTAACTTTTTTAGTAAAAAAAAAATGTTATAATTACTATTTTTCTAAGTACTAATAAATATTATTTTCTAAATATATAATTTAAATTAATCACAAAAAATTAATACAGTATACTGCAGTCTGCGGCACCAAATATAATTAAAAATTAATGCAATTCAATATAACATCAGATATTGTACAGAATTATTATAATACAGTGATAATACAATACGACATAATAAAATATATCTGCATTAAGATAATGCAATACAATTTAATACAATACAATATGTCAAATGCACCAAAAAATAATAATGTGCAACATATAATTTTGTTTGAAATTATATTACAATAATCTACTTAGTACTATTAACTTCATACTTACAAATCAATAGATTCCTATGACGGACTTGAGCTAGTTTCCTTCATAAGAGTGCTGCTATTTGCCCCGGGTCAAACCCCGAAACCTAAACCAAAACGACGTCGTTTTTGGCATTTTTTTTTCTTTTAGCTTTCAACAAACGTTGCCGTTTCAGCCGAACCAAAACCACACGCATCAGCTTCATCTCCTCTTCATTTTTGTTTTCTCCTCTTCGTTGCCAAAACCAAACGCATCAGCGAACCAAAACCAAATCCTTGTTTGCTTTGTTTGTCGAAACCTCCCTTCACTTTCTAGACCGAGATCCACTCTTGTTCGGTCCATTTGTCGAGTTCTCGCTCCCGTTTGCGAAATCTGGCTTCCCGTTTACGAAATCTGGCTTCTCGTTTGCGAAATCTGGCTTCCAGTTTGCAAAATCTCGCTTCGCATCACGGTTATATCCCTTCCCTTTCTCGACCGAGATCCACCCTTGTTCGTTTAGTTTGCCGAAATCTTCCTTTCCGAACTCGACCGAGATAAACCCTTGTTCATTTTGTTTGCCGAAATCTGCTGATTCCGCTCACGAAGAAAGAACAAGAGAGGGATTAGATTGAATCTGCCATTCGCAATCCATCACGCGCATCTCTTATTGACCTCACTAAGCGTCACGGTTATCACAACCTCAGGTAATGCTGATCTACTTTAGCTTTTCTAAGTAATGGTAAAATTTGGATGATTTGATCGTCTAATATGAAAATAATGCCATATATTCTTTTTGTAAAGTGAAAGATGTCGTTTCCTTTCCCTCTTTGAATTCATATTATTTTTACTTTCTTTTATTGTGTACAATCTTTCCTTATTCACTTGCAATTTTTCAGCAAGTGGCCCAGCGTCTGTGTTATCAATTATTTCTATTTTTTCCCTCTTTGTTTGAATCAGAAAGTTTTCACTTCACCAAGAGGATATGAAATTGGAGGGTTGCCTGATTAATTAATGTGATTTAAGCAACAATTCAGTAAAATCATGTATTAGTTTTGAAACTATCGTAATAAATATACTGCTTATAAGTTATGATAACACTGGATGATTGTTGGATATAATGGACTTACTGTAAACTTTTTGAGAAACGGTGTCAATTACCATCAAAATTTAATTTAGAAAATATTATTTTTACTTATAAGTGTATTAAATTTCAATTTTGGTTTGGGTGCTTAATGCGTGATGTTGAGGATGAATGATGATGAAAATGAGATTTCGCTACGAAAGAAACTGTGTACAAATTGTTCTGCATTTTGTTTTCAGTTGCTCTGCATTTTGTGATGAATTACTCTACAAGTGACTTCTGCAATTTGTGTACACTTGGTCTGTAATTTGTGCTGAATTGATTCTGCAATTTTATGCTGAATTGGTCTGCAGTTTGTGTTGTGGTGAATTGGTCTGCAAATGACCTGCAGTTTGTGTGCAATTTGTGTTGTGGTGAATTGGTCTGCAAATGTTCTGCAGTTTCTGTTGTCCTGGATTAGAATTGGTCTGCAAATGTTCTGCAGTTTCTGTTGTCCTGGATTAGAATTGGTCTACAATCCTTTTATATAGAACTTATTGGGCTTCAGATTTAGAAGAAAATGTCACTTGGCCTGCAAATGGTCTGCATTTTGTGTTGTACTGAATTGGTTTGCAAATGTTCTGCAGTTTGTGTTATCTGCAGTTTGTGTTGTGCAATGTTCTGCCATTTGTGTTGTCTGCAGTTTGTGTTGTGCTGAATTAACTATATCCCATTTTGGGCAGTTTCTTCCCAACGGTCATGGGTTCACAAACAATGTCATCCAACACAAGCGAGAATCGAATCTCATTGCAACTGTGTAATGGATGTGGTGATCAGATGGAGTTGTTGACATCACGCACAATAAAAAATCCAAATCGCAAATTTTGGACTTGCAGAGGATGTAACAACTTTAAATGGGCAGAAGATCATAAACGCAGCGAAGAGAAAATTGAGTTGTTAGCGGATGAGGTTAGAAAGTTGGCCTTGGAGATCGAGTGTTTTTCTGTTAAATTTCAACTAGTGCATAAAGAACTTGAGCATATGGGAGAACGTGAAGTGCAGAGGTGATTATTGGACGACGAACTTCAAAAGAGAGGGGCACCACGATATGATTTAGTTAAATTAATCATGATTGTTATATTATGTTATCTGTTAAAGTATTGTTTTTAGGTTGTTTCTATTTGTAGTATATGACTGGAAAAGACTTATATTGTACAATTTGACCATGATATGTAATAGCTTCCGAATGTTCGAATTAACAAGCTGCTTTTTAACAAAAAGACTAATGGTGCGGTTGCTTCGATAATACCTACTCTTGCTTGGGCTCACGGCATGGTTGTGTTCAAGGATCATATTTCCAATTACCCATTTTCCGCTAACAAAATCCAAACGTCCTGCAATTTTAGCATTGCAGCCAATTTTTTGGTTTGGTTGAAGCCGCAAAACACTAGTGGATTTGGCTTTTGACTTGCCGTTTCGCCCACAAGTAAATGTCACGTATCTCAAACTCCCATCATCCCCTTTTCTACAAGATCTCCGCATTACTGGAAACCCCTCTTGTAGGCCATAAGCCTTATAATATTCAAACATTTCATCAGGACTATCGAAAAACATCCCAACTGCTGGCTCAACAACTTTTTCCACCACCAATTCTTCATTATTTTCTTCCAAATCAGCCTCTTGTAAATCCTGTAATTCTTCAACTTCATCAACCTCCTCCACATCCTGCACCTCCTCCACTTGTTCCAAACTATCTATTAATTGCTGTAAATTAAAACTATTCAATATTAAACAACGAATTCTTTTTAAATTTAAAACAACTTAAGATTCAAATTTAAACAATATTCACATTTAAACAATTCAGGCTTCTTGTAAAAGCATCGCAATTGGAAACTGAAATTGTCAAATACAGTCCTATTACAAACGGATTTCTTATGAATTTACATAATGCAGAATTTACAAACAATTAATGTAGAATTTATAATCGGCTTTCTTTTTAATGAAGAATTTACATAATGCAGGCCATCTACAAATCTAATACAGGGCATCTATCCATTCCCATTTTCGTGATACTCAAAACAAATTACACGTGAGCATATACTTCAATAATAAACCCAAAATAAAATTTCATGCAAACATGACAAAAAAATGAGATAGAAATTCGTAATCGAAACTGAAATCTTGTCAAACGACTTTTAAAGCAAAACAAAATGCTTTCACTCTTGTTCGAATCTGAAATCTTGTTCACTAATAAACCCATTTTCGTGATACTCACTCTTGACAAAAAAATGAGATAGATTCTAAAACAAAATGCTGCCAAAATAAAACAATACCTTAGCTTGTCAAACCCGCGTTTAATCGAATCTGAAATGCTGAGACTTTATCTTGTTCAAGCTTTCGATCAATGCCGAATCTTGTTCAATGCCGAATCACGAAGATGAAGAGGAAGTCTAGTGTGCTGAATCGAAGAGGAAAAGGAAGAAAAACGCAGCTGTTCGAAGTAAAAGCCTTGGGTAAGTTCTGCTCTGTTGCAGCTATTCTGCTTCTCGCAAGGTTGAAACGGATGAGTAAGGGTGGGTGAAACGGCAGCGTTTAATTGAAGGAAAAAGGCAAAAAAAAAAAAAAGGGCAAAACGACGTCGTTTTGTAGGTTTCGGGGTTTGACCCGGGGCAAATAGCATTTTCGCCTTCATAATGAAGGTGGAAAAAGTCTTTTATCTCACATTAAATGCCCGAAACTTACTCCGCACTCACTAATGCATGTACAAATTCTTAATTCAGTTAATTGAATTATAGAATAATCTTTTTATTTTAAAAGTATCATCATACTATTTCAATTATATTACGAATTTAATAAATTTGCTTAATATGGCCCAGTGGCTCGGTCGAGTAATTTTTAAGCAATTTTATTTAAGTATCACATAAATTCTTCTAAAAAAAAATAAATTAAAAAATAATTTAAATTTTACCCTCCACTCTATCTTTTAAAAATAAATAAACAAAAACAAAATCCCTCGAATTTAGTGGCAAAATTCTTGCGTTTACAAATATTTGATTTGATATTTTACACTAAATGAAATAAGAAACCAGGACTGATTACATGAATCCAACTCTCATTTGATTTAGCGCAATTCTCAAGTCATCATTAACACTGAAAAGGTAAAAGGGAGGCGGCTTAAGGGCCAGTTTGAGAATATTGTTACTTTTAAAATAATTAATTTTAGATGTGCTGTGGAAATAATCAGCTGTGAAGAAAATCAGTTAAGTGTTTGATAAATTTTAATCAGTTGTGTGAGTTTTAAAAGCAGTTATCAACGTTTGGTAAATTTTACTGTTAAATTACAGAGAGAAAATAAATGACTAAAATATACATAATATAAGATAAAATTTACTTATACATATATAAATGACTAAAATATACATAATATAAGATAAAATTTACTTATACATATAAAAACATGTATATATAATTAATAATAATTCGACCAATAAATTGATACTAATAAATTGATATTGATGAATTTATAATAAAAATTTATTAAAATATTTATTTTATTTCTAATTTGAATAAGGATAATTTTAAGTTTAAATAATAATTTTAAGGATATTTATAAAATTATATTAAAAGATAAAATTGATTATCAAAATCAGAATTTAAAAGTTATTCCTTTCCTGTTTTTCAAAATCAGTAATAGGAGAGATTGGTTTTGATAAAAGTGATTTTGATATTTTTTTTAATCAAACACTAAAAGTTAACTTTTATAGTCTTAAAATCAATTTTAGACCTCATAAAAACAATTCCAAATAGACCCTAACATCAAAACAAGTGAATTAAACTCCCATAAGGGTTCTCAAAATTCTATCGACGCACAGTGCTTGTGTTTCATCAATAAACAGATCGAGGGTGATTAATCAATGCAAATTCTTAGCCATTGATCATATGTCAGTGGTAGAAAGTTCAAGTACATGACCAATCTCTTAGACTGATGAGATGAGAGAACGTCGCTGCTAATAATAATATCGGGCTAGTTGAAAATTGTTGAGAGGCAACAATGAATCAAGAAACAGAAAGGATTGTTAATTGGTGCTGATAGATATGCTGCATAATCAGCTAATCTCAAATAACAAAATAAGGCTATGGGTTCATTGAAGTCCAACGGCTCCAAATTCATACAAATATTCCCCATCTTGTAATGGCTTAAAGATACACTGCTCGATAAACATAAACAGTTTGACGGTGTAAAGAATAGAGAGTACTTGCAGTCTCCGTCCAATGCCCCGAAAACATAGGTGAAATGAAGTTGAAATTGAACTGTTAAAAATGCCCAGTTGCCACATCTATACAGAGTTCACAAAAGAGTTTAAACGTTTCCTAACTTTTGCAACAACCTTGACGACCCTGCCAATAGAACTGTTAAGATAAAAAGGACAATTACATTGAAAACTAAATGAATTATATAATAGAATAATTTGCGACCTGAGATGTCGTTCATCTATTTCTGGCCTTTCTTCCACAGTACCCCAAATTTCTTCAGCATGTTTGCATTTTTCTTCTTGGGTGAATCCTCTTCCAGTTCTTCAGAGTAAGGAGAACCAGTGTTTCCAATCATGGGACTGTATTGGCAGTCCAGAGAACCTGTTCTCTCTACAAACTTCCCATTGTTCCCAGCTGAGAGCATTGCAGTGGCTGCCTCAGCTGCTTTCCTCCACTGGTCTGACTGCACCTTCAGTTTCCTCAACTCCGCCTCCATTTCTGTATTTGCTGCCTGAGCTGCATCCAATTGCTCAGTTACACGTGCTGCTCTTCTGCTACTTTTATCAGCTTCTTCAGTTAAGAAGCCAACTTTCATCAAAGCTTCTCTCTCTGCAGCCCTAGCTGCTTCTGCCAAGGAAATAGCCTCATCATTGACTTTGTTTCTCTCCATTTCCCCATTTTCAATCTCCATCTTTAGCATTTGATTTTGTTCAGTTAAACTCATCAACTCTGTTTCCTTGTCCAAAATACTCGCCTTCAACTCAACCACTTCTGCCTCTAACTTCTTCAGCTCCGCAGCAAGTTTGGAATCTCTTTCGTTAGACTCGTTTGTCTTGATCTTCAAATTCAGTCCCTCATTCTCCTCTGAAATACTCTGCAATTCTGTCTCCTTGTCCAACAAGTTTGCTCTCAACTCTTCAATCTGAGCTTTCACGTTTTTCAATTCTGTCTCCAGATCAGCCTGTCTCTGGCTTGATTCAGATTTAGCATGTTCTAATTGTTCATATGCACTTCTAATCTGGAATGTGCTCTGAATATATTCTTCCTGGTACCTGGTCTCAGTAGCATCTAATGCAGATCTTAGTTGGCGCAATTCATTTCCAGCAAGATCAAGCTCCCCTTTGAGCTTGTCTATTTCTTCATTTTCTCCATTCTTTTGAGAAAGGTGAACATCATCCATAGATTCCGCCAATTTGTTGCTACTATTAAGTAGATCATTCTGGAGTTTGCTTACAAGTTCCTCCAATGATTTAACTCGAGCTTTTGACTGCTCCAGCTCCAATGATAAAGTATTATAAGCCTCTGTGGCCTTGATACCATCTGATTGCAGCATTTCCAAATTAGCATTTGCAGTTTCTAGCTGCATTTGAGATTTGCGAACATCCTCAACAGCCTGGGATTCAGATTCTTTGCAATAGCTAAGCTCGTTTTTCAGTTTTTCAACAAGGGATAAAGTTTCAGTAAGTTCTATTCTCAAGTTCTGCATTTCAGCATACGCAGACTCTGCATGCTTGGTTTGAGCAGCTTCAGACTCCGCCACTTTTTCCAGCTGAAATTTGAGCCTCTGAATTTCATTCATGGCAGAACCCAAGGCAGCAGAATCCATAGACTGCTGTTTCTGGACAGCATCAAGCTCAGATTGCCATGCTTTATCTCGATCCTGTGAGAGCATTCTGAGCTCTTCAACTCGTGTATCCTCAGAAGTAGTAATCTCCAGTAGCTGTTGCTGAGATTCCTCGAGCCTTGCTGACATGGCTGAGAGCTGCTTCTTCGCCTCCTCAGCCTCTTGCTGTGCTCGCCTTTTCCAGGAGTCAGAAGCATTCAGTTGTTCCTTTGCCTTCTTGAGATCCTCTTGAAGTTGAGCAAGCTGGGATTCTAGTTCAGACACTCTGCTTGGTCGCTTTTTCTAGAGTTCACAGAACAAAGAGCAGATATCAAGCGAGAAAGTGACAATTAAGGAACCTTTGGCAATTAATAGGGTAAAAGTTATTATGCTCAAAAAAATTGAATTGTCAAAGAAAAAAGTTCTACAATTAAAAATTAAATAAATGCCAGTACACGAGTTTATTATAGCAACAGAAGAGAAGCATCTGTTAGTCCGCCAAATTCATCAAATTCCATGTGCAAGACAAAATGATATTGAAACGGTACCAGTTATATAAATAATGGCAGAGTACCTCCAATGCCGGACTTCTAGGTGATTTGCGTTCAACAACTTTAGGACTTCCTTTTGGTGTTCTATTCATGGGGCTTGCGGCAGATGAAACAGAGTCTGAATCCGACCCTGGCAGCTTGAGTTGGCGAGCAGTTCGAGGTGTTACAGGAGATTTTCTTTGAGGCACTTCTGAAGAACCGGTTCTGTTGTCAAAGCCAGTGGGATGAAAACCAGAATAAGAAGGAATGCATAAAAAATCACTGAAGCATCCGGTTACAGCAACTAATGCAAAACAAAAGATACTGCATGTATGTTAGAAACAAATAGTGAAATAAATATTCAGCACATAACAATTTCACTCTGGTATTAAATAGTGGCAGAAACAGATTTGCTATTGATATTAACAATTTCACTCTGGTGTTAAATAGTGACAAACAGATTTGCTATCGATATTAATATATTTGGTTCCAAAGAACGTGCCCACATTCACAGCTCATCCAAAGCAAAATGATTTCATCAAAATTGTAAATGCATTTATTGTAGCAATAGGCTGGCAGCAATTTAATGATGCATTGCTCCCTCAATGCACAAATATAGAAGTTTCAAAAGATTTTACAAGACTAGTAAATCCAATA
This sequence comes from Citropsis articulata, assembly GCA_030449925.1. NCBI lineage: Eukaryota > Viridiplantae > Streptophyta > Magnoliopsida > Sapindales > Rutaceae > Citropsis > Citropsis articulata. Next base: position 739,519 of record JASUUH010000079.1, read on the forward strand.
GATGAGGCCAATACTATAAATTGGATTAATTTTACTCTTTCAATCACTTTCCAGAATCATGAAAAGTAGCAAATAGGCACAAGCTTGAAATCAGTTTAGATTCTTTTTGATCTCATGCACCATTTGTGTGAAGTAAAATTAACCAGAAATTCATGAAATGCAAAGGCAAGTGAAGTCAGAAACAGGAACAGTAAATAAAAAGCTGCCTGAAGCAATAAGAAACCGGTAGGACCCATTTTTCGATTTCAAGATCAGAATAACAGAACAATTAAAGAAACAAAAATCCCAGCTGCATATTTAACTTGAGAACAGTGTTTATCATAGAAAAATAGGATTCCACAAACCAAAAAGCACTTAATAAGTAACAATGTTACCTTGCTTTTGGTGTCTGCATAACTTCTATATCCGCTCTGCCAGAAGTGGACAATAAATGGCCTATCCTTCAAATCAAACCCCACCTGACCCACAACACCTGCAAATGTTCAGAGAAACATTTGGCTGAGAAAGAAGAATCAAAGAGAAAGTAATATATATGTGAGCATTGGAAGAATAAGCATAATGGTCCGTAAACGACAGCCACTTCTAATCACTATGCACAAAGCCTAACAAACAAACAAACAATACAGTCGCTTCAAAGAAACTCCATGGAAACTACTCCCACTACCACCAACCATGAACCAGAAGACAAAGACAAAAATTGAAAATAAAGAAAAAGTTGCAATCAAATGAGTTCATAAAATATCATTAAGGAAAACCATCTTTGCAACTTTTTATCACTTGTTTTTTACTCCAGTACTTGAATAGTGCTAACCAAAAAAAAAAAAAAGGAAAAAGAAAAAGCATTATTGAAGCCACAATGGGCCAGCAATACATAAAATGATGACAGTTCGCATGTGGGTGTTTCATTTTAATTTGCAGATATGCTAATGACATAATCTAGATCATCTTCTTCTTAAGAATGCTTTATTTTAATAGCACCAAATAAACCATCTTTCAGCTCCAAATACTAGAGCAATTATTATTTTTAATATTTTTATTTAAGTATTTCTCATGCAGTATGCCCTTCTAAAGTGTCCTGATTAAAATGAAAAAGAAAAGTAAACTCATTCAACCCGGAAACTGGGAATTTAAAGTTGAAAAAAGGGAAAAACTACCCAATCTTGAAAGAACCATACAGTTTTTAACTAAAAGCACACAGAAACAAGAAATCATATACATAGAAAAAAAAAAAATTAGATCGATGGAAACTCAACTTGCTGTATATCAAGTTGGAACTAAAATAAAGCTAAAACAGAGCCAAGAAACTAAACTAACTTCTCTTTTCAAAATACCACCAACGCACTTACAGAACCAAGCAAACATAAATAAAAAATAAAAATAAAAAAACCCAAAGAGCCGGAACGCGAAACGTATGAACTTCTCACATTTTTCATTTCTAACCTATGGACTTCTCACATTTTTCATTTCTAAGTAGCTCTAAAATAAAAAGACCAAAAAGAGCCATCATCATCATCATTACTATCAAAAAGTATAAGCCAGACCCAGAACGCAGATACTGACAACATCTTTAAAAAAGCGAAAACAAAAAAAAAAATCAACAAGAGAACAGTTAAACGTTGAACAATGTTTGATGGAACATAAAGTACTTCTTCACCTGAAGAAATCAAAGGTCGCTAGCTCCGGCTGTTTGTTTACTGTTAGTTGCTGTTTGGAGTTGAAAAACCCTTAAAAGAAAGAGAGAGAGAGAGAGAGTTAAATGTGGGAAGATAAACGCGGTCTTAAGTGAAGTGGATATAGCTTTGAGCTGCAATGCAAGGCAAGTGCTGCTGCTCAGTTCCCAAGCGAGTCTTCGTTTCTGTCAGTGGAGAGACCAAGCAAAGCTACCATAAAAGTTTATTGGGCGTATTTTCCTATACGTACATGCTTCTTCCTACGAACTCCCTTCCCCCACGCTCTTTCTTCGCACGCGCGCTTTTCAACGCTCCCATTTTCACTTCATGTGATTTGATGTGGACTGCCGCTGACTGGCGCGGGCGCCTGCCCATCTGCGTTTACAACTTCAACGTTCATCCTTTTTTAAATTACAAAATATTAATATCCATATTACAATTGATATTATATAAAATTTATAATTAATATTTATAATTATTGAGATCTATTTACATCAATTTTAATATGACACCGTTTAAATTTTAAACATTCTCAAATATTTGATGGACATTAAATTTCTATATTAATAAAAAGACTACCTTCGTTTAAATTCTAAGACTCAAAAAAAAAAAAAATTAAATTCCTACAATACGTGTGCGGGGCGGCTAAGCCCAAGTGGTTTACTATTTTTTCCTTTTTGAATTTTAAACACTAACAAAAATTCCGTGACCAAAGATTTTTTTTTTCTTTTGTATTTTATTATCATCTATTAATTTTGTGTATTAGGATAAATCAGAGAAAATAAAAGATGAAATTTATTTACCATAAGTTTCTCTATTAATTTCATACTTATTATTATCTATTAATTTTGTAACGTTTCAGTTTTCAAAAATTAAGTTATTGTATAATTTAACTCATTGAATGAGCTCATCAAAATTTTAACCGGGAACAGATAAAAAAAAAAAATTGAATGAAATTGGCCAAGTATTGGGAATAAGTTTGCATTTGATAACGTGCATTATATTCTGGGTCTACAGGAAATTTCGATAATGTGTAGAAATATATATTTATTGTATATTTTGTTAAAATATACATGTAGATCTCTTTTTTAATTTACATCTCAATTTGACCGACTTCTCAAAATAAAAAAAAATTTGTGAACTGAAATAAAAGTGTTAAATACTATAATATGAATCATTTAAGGTAGTGACTTATGTGGTACGAAGGGATTAATAGACTAAAAGTATCACAAGATCTACTATTATTTTCATCTTTTCAACTTAATTTTTTTTACTTCATGTAATTTATAAAGTAATTTTTAAATATATCACTACCGATTATAAGATTAATCAATTTGTATAAAATTAACCATTTTGACATTACAATGGGTCCAAAACAATCTTCAGGCATCGATTGGTATAAAATTACTTTTTTTTTTAAAAAAAAAAAATTGAATCCAAAACAGTCTTTAATTCTTCTTGGGATGAAACTGTTACTTGCATGTTGTGGGCCAATGGTATACACTTCAATGGTCTTGTTGTTTAATGTTGCCGTGAAAGATGGAGCATGCAGTGGGGTGCGACACAAGAGTTATTATGTGGGTCCACCTCCACAGTTTAAACGTGCGCCTAGATGCCCAATTTGGGCAATTGGAAGGTCGCAGCGGTTGTTGTGTTTTAAATTCATGGGGGTCTCACAATTTCATTCGACACAATGATATCATTTAATAGTTACCCTCGTGCCAGGGCACATATGAATGTGACTTGAATTTGATTTTAAATACGAATCTAAAATAGTTGTAAATCTGTGTAATGTAAGTATTTTAGTGTATAATCAATTTCAAAAAAAAAAAAAAAAACAAATCTAAAACACAAGCCAATAAATAAAATGTTATTCATCAATCAGATGGTAAAATAATAAAATAATTTTACTTAAATTTCATATAAAATTATAAATCAATCAATGAATTGTACATCATATATCACATTATTTAAAAAATAATTTAGAACAGAAATTTTAAAATCTCTATCACTAAATAATCTAATATCACCGTAAGTTAACACCGTTCCACTTGATTAGTGGTGCATTTTTTCTTTTTAAAGATTTTTCTTTTCCTAAATGAAAGACGTCGAAAAAATATTAGGCCTTATAATAAAAATTTTCAACACCGCAAAATTTGTACGATAAAAAAGATTGTTAAGTCTTATTTTAATGGATCAAAATACTCTACGGGGTCAATCCCTTTAAAAAGCATTAGACAATGAATTCAATTCAGATTTTTAAATTCAGTTTTTTGATAAAAAAAATATAATAATAATTTGCCACTTTAACTCGTTAAAATTGATGCATCCTAATAACTTAATTATTTTCTAATGAGAGGTAAATTTCAATTGATTATTTCGTACTAATATCTTTTGATATTAAGTCACTTTCGTTTTACTCCTAGAAAAAGAATACATGTCAAACCATAATTGTACACTATTTTAGTAATTTTCCAACAGATCAGCATTCTCCACATCAAGCTGGTCAGTCCCAGCAATAAGATAAAAATAACAAATGAGTACAAATTTTAGATTTTTTATCTAACGAAATAATGAATTGATTTCAAAAAGGCAAAAAATTAAACACTATCAAAAAAAAAGAAGGCAAAATTAAACAAGATTAACTAACGACACGACACCAAACTGCTTCAGCAATACCAGTTACCAGGCTGTGAAAAACACGACATGAAGTCATAATGGATTATTGTTAATTCAGCCATGCCTGCGATCTTATAGCACAAGGAAGAACTTTAGGAACATTACAGAAAAACAAAGGAAAAACAAAGGGAGGGAGAAAAAAGTGAAATATTCTATTGGGTATCTAATTATCCAAAAATATAATGTCTTGAAAAGTTTTATTGTGATGAACATTGACCTTCTTTAAGCATGAATCAAAGAATAAAGTTGATGTTTAAGCCCTTGCTTTATTAACAATGAAAGCAGCAACCAATAATTTCTATAGCTTGTGGCCTTTGGTCATTCCCCCTGGGTGGGCTTATTCTTTGATGTTTAAGCCCTTGCTTTATTAGCAATGAAAGCAGCAACCAATAATTTCGATAGCTTGTGGCATTTGGTCATTCCCCCTGGGTGGGCACCAAGATCAATTAAAGCAAGCACAATAAGGCAACCCATTTCATTGGAAAGAGACAAAAGGAAAATTGCATCATAACATGACCCGGGTGTTTAACTTTTTAGCAAAACATGAGATTAAATGTTTTTCAAATCATTATAAGAAAAAGGCAAATAATTGAACTTAAAATGCTTTTGTTCTTTAAATAATATCGTACCTACTATTGTCTTTTTGTTGTCCAATTTGAGGTAATAAAGTTGCGAGGTACAAAACTAGGGGATATTGAGCTAATGACAAACATATAACATAGAATGTATTACAAATCATACTAATAATATTAATAATGCTACCCCAACAATATAATGAATCATAAAGAGAAAAGTATGTCTTCCTATAGAAGTCTTATTGGTTGTTAGGGGACTTGCAAGTTATCTGCTGATTAAGAATAACTTTTCTATAACATCCAGATCTTGCTCTCTAATCTTCCAATGAAAGCGAAACTTAATCCTTAACCAATCGGCTCTTTCGTCCTAATAACCAACATGGTAGATTTTTTTTTTTTTTTGGTTTTACAAAAATCGACTATAGACAAGGCAAAGTTTTGGCCAGAGATAATTAGAATCAACCTGCATAACAAAGAAGTAGAGCAGCCACTGGGATCAAAAGAAGGCGTGGGGGGGTGGGAGAGAATGAAGCAATCAAATGAAGGAAGAAGCTAGGTTCCAAAAAGCCAAAGCTCACTATGATGATGAACCTGTGATTCAAGAAAACAGTGTGTTTAATTTTGTTATAAGTCAATCAGATGGTTTGGTGAGCGCTTAATATGAACTTAAAGGGCAGTACTTTCGTGCTTCACTGCTTTTTTGTCATATATAATGTCAATCAAAAGCCAGCTCAGAAATCAATCTGTAAAAACGCTAAAAGCTTTTATCAATTACACTCCCAAGTCATAAACTCCTATGAGTATGGTATAAGACATCATCATATTTTCTCTACGAAGCAAGTGAGAAAGACAACTCTACTGGGCAGACAACTTTCAATGACAAATCAATCCACATTTAATTTTGAAGAAAAATTGATATCACATTAAAAAACCAGAAAGTTTCTTGTGCTATACAATCTCCTCTACTTTTTAGCCTTTGCAAGATATAAACACTGATAATATTTATTGGCTGATACTAAGCTGATGTCAAGGAAGATTACCTGAGACGCAATGATTAATAGCAACGCTACAATCCCAAATTTCTTGAAGTAAGTTTGTCTCCCAACAACGTTATCTTCCAGCAGTCAACTCGGAACATGAAGACAGAAACCTTTTTAGGAACAACTGCAAATTACCCAAAATGAAATCAAACATCAAATAGCCAAGCCACAGTTATTGATGACTTTATGCACCCCACAAAAATAATAGACTCAAATGATGCCTTACAAACTTAATTTTCCCTATAATGCAATAATGCATCAAGTCCTTGTGATACAAGAACCTCAACAGCTGCTCTAGATGTGAAATTCATAGAGTTATTGTTGACTTTTACCTAAAAGCTTATAACTTGCTAAAGTCCTCATGATGCAATAACATGACAGGTGCTCTTGATGTGAATTTATGAGATAACGCAAATGAAACCTTCATTGCATATTTAAACTTGTAATCTGCTTTCCATGTTTTTGAACACTTAACTTTTGTGTCTTCTCCCAACTATGCCAATCATTACTTTTTTTTATTTTTTCGTTTCACATTATAACATCACTGAGGAAAAAGATGCATCTAGAGTTTACAAGAAACTAAAAAGTGCAATCATTGAAAGAGATCTGCATGTATACACCAAAATTTGCAAAATTATGTTATTATATCATTTCCAAGTTAAACTAATTGGCAAACCAAGCACAGACTTAAAACAAATGCATGTGTGTAAAGAAGCTCAAAAAAATTATTTGAACCATGTGTAATAAGTTGGAATAATTTTGGCCATATTAATTTAAAGTACATAAAAGGTTGAATTACCATGAAATTTATCATCTGGTGTAACCATCCCAAATGTTTCCGTAGTTTCACGAATCATTATACCACTCAATCCAGTGAGAGCAGATGTCTTACACTCTGCCACTGCAAAAGAATTGGGGATTATTGAAAGCAATCATTTTATTTTAGTGCAATTGGCATCTCTAATGGGGTTGAGACCATGAACACTCACTGTCATTCAACTTTTTGACAGGACTTGGCCTAAAGAGCAAATTACTAAAATAAACTGAAATGCACTGTTAAAGACAATAAAATGTTTCTCCACTAACAACTTGTCCATCCAATTGCTCCTCTTTATGAGGCAATTAGACTATGAGGAGACCCGTCAATGAACAACAGAGCTCAGCTGTTGGTCTTTCTTGAGCACAATCGGTTTGTTAGCACTATAATGCTCTCCTTCAGTAAGACAAGTTTAAGAGTTCTATAAAATCAGAAAAGAGTTGCATATGTGCAAATAGTCTTAGACATTAAAGATCTGCCCAAGTTTGTATGGTTTATATAGTTCTTGGACCAGTTCTAGCTGAAATGATCATGATTAAAAAATTTTCTCACAATGAAGAAAAAGAAGAAGAATAAGAGAAGGTGAGTATGGTTTAGATAATTTTCAAAGAAGACAAGTTTAACAATTTTTTGAAAACAGAAGAGAGCAAATTAGAAGTAGAAGGAGAAGAAAATAGCTTCTGTGATTCCCATTGGTGTTTATTACAAAATGCAAAATTGACGTCGCAGATAAGTGCATGTTACCTATAATATTAGCACCATGTAAATCTGCACTAAGAAGACACTGGGCCAACTGATTTTTCCTGCAAGATTGAAGGGAGGTATGGTTATAGAATTCCAACAATTATAATGAAAATTCAGAAATATTATTAGGAAATGATATCTCACCCAGTGCTTTTAAGAAGTTGTGTAATATAGCCCTTCCACATTTCATGCATTGGCTTATACTTCTCAAACCTGCAATCAAACTCAAAACAATAATTTTAAGCGAACTACTTCAAGAGGAAAAAGAAAAGAATTGCTCATATTAAAATCATGTTATAACATACATCTCCGAGCACATAATTTTGACCATGGAGAAGAAATCCATTGATCAAAGATCTTCCTATCTCTCAAACATTCAGGAAGAATGCACTATTCTTTCATGTTTTCCCCCAAATATATAAAGCAAAATCAGGGAAAACAAAAAGTTTATTTTTATATCTTCATAGTTGAGAAGACTATGCCTACACTGATCTGATCAAATATGAAAGGAAATAGAAGACACTGCAAACCTGACAAATATCACTCAATATCAAACAATTATGGTGGAACAAAATACAGGTGCAAATGGAGAGAAACAAAGACATTGTAACTGCCACCATATACACAACCATATGCATCTCCGGTAACTCACTTTTGCAGATCCTTTGGCAAATCAAGTGCTCCACTTCTTTTAAGCTGTTTCATGGACATATGCTTTCTAGACCGTTTTGAGTGGATTTGCAAGGCCTTAATGTGAGAGCCAGTGGATACATTACGTCCTTGTACATAATTATCGAGGAGGATCCAGTTGTCAATTTTCATGCTTCTTGATCCCTGCAGATACTTCTGAGCTGAATCACCATTTTGAAAAAGCCCATGCAGAACTCTATCTACTGTGCTTCCTCTCCTAGAAGGCTGCAAAGATGCCAAGAGATGTTCAGACAAAGAAGCAAAAATATATTATCCCGTGAATTGTAAAACCATAGCTAGTTTTGATTCTTTCAGCAAAAACATACCTCGACATTGGTAGTCGGCAGATTCTCGTGTATGGACTGGGGGAGCTGAGAATATGTTAAGCCACTTTCTTCCAAATCTGTACAATATCAACAATCGATATACTTAAGTAAGATGAAAGCACAGAAAAATGCCTTCTATTGAGAAAGAGGAAAAGAAACCATTAAGCATAAAGTAATACCTTGGAATGCAGTGTAACCCGAGAAAGTGAAATTCCCTACGTATAATCCAAAATGCAAGAAAATTTGGTTAATGTGGAGGCAATGATCAAAATGAAATATAGTAGATGATGTAGGACACTTTATACCCCACGATTAACTACACAATTTCTAGAAAGTAAAGAATGAATTTAGAAAAAAGAACTCAAGAAGCAAGTGAAAATGGAAACCAAGAGTACACTATCCAATTTTAAGCAAGTGAAATATGCCAACCTTTCTTATATAAGGATTTCGAGGTGTTAGCAGCTGATCTATCTGTTACATGAGGTGAGGAAGCAATATTTGAAGAATTCGTGGCAGGAGTTTCCATTTCATCATCGTTGAGTGATCTCTTTTTCCCATGCTTCACTTGTTGAAGTGCCTCAGCTTTCGCAGTTGCAAACCTTCGCTCCAATGCCTCCATAGTGCGTTTTCTTTGATCTTCCGTGCTTGTATTTGTAGCCATTGCTTATATGGTTAAACTTTTTTCTAGCAATAAGAGAGAGAGTCGGAATATACTACAAAGTAGTCCCAAACCTGGTTATAAATTAAGAAATAACTCAAGGCAATAGGCTCATTTCATTTGATAAACCTAAACAATAAATCTATTTTCAAACTTTGCAATGGTCCATGAAATTCACTTAACTAATTAATTTAGCATAACATAATATTATAACTTCGGAATCTAGAGGATTACCCACTCTACTTGAAACAATGATGCTAGTAATCTCAAAGGAGGCAATTATCTTAGGCATGCTTAAACCATCAAAATTTAGAAGTAAACACATGGTGAAATATCCACTTAATACACTTTTGAATAATCATGCTCCATCAATAATTCACTTGATATACACAATTAATCAACACACTAAGCAGCTAGTAATTCTGTAGTTTATTTCACAAGTTCATACGCACAGATGGAAAAAATTGCTCGTTTTCTATCAAAGATACTTCTTTGAGGCAATTATCAAACACCTAATATACACAATACATGAAAAAAAAAAATTTTTCCCTATTTATTTACCGACCGGAATTTGCTTTTACTGCCCGTAATAAACCAAAAAAGAGTAAGAATAATCATACTATAATCAAAATATAAACTCAAAATAATCAGTAAGTATGGTCATCAATCAGCAAGTAAGCAATGGCTCATCTCTAATGTAAGGTTTGTATCAAAGATTTAAATAAATACTAATATAGTTCAATGATTTCAACCCAATTTAAAAGAATAAAAGCAGTAAATATCAAAAGAGAAATGAATTGACGGGTGGGCAGAATCCAGTTCGGCTTCAAAAATTGAATACGAACTGAATTTTTTTTTTTTTTTTTTTGGCTGAGCATTTTGGACATTACAGTTGCAGCTTTTCAGTAGGGTTGGGCGGTTCTCAGTCCAGTTCTCTAATTTTAATTTTTTTAAATAAAAGCCTAGATTTGTAACCAAAAGCTGATTCCATTCTAACATGAAAGTTAAGTTAGAGTCAAAGAGAAAGAACATTTGCATACCCCATGATTGCTGATTGTAGTTAATCGACTGCTACAAGGCTGCGTAAGAGTTGAGGCGAAGAGAAGAAACAGCAGCCGCTTAGTAAAACCCTAGCCTTGTAAATGGATTGCATGTGCCATATATAGAGACAGATGTGTAATATAATTTCAATTGGGGCACAGGCGGATCTGTGAGTAGGGGTGGGCAAATCGGGTTTCGGTTCGGGTTGTTCGGGTTTCGGTTTGGGTTACAACCCGTTCGGATTAGAAAATTCAACCCAATCGGGTTCGAAACACAAACACAAACCCAAACCAAACCAAACCAAACCAAACTGAATTTAATTCAGTTCGGGTTCGAAATTCGGATTGGATCGGATTGAAAATTTGGGTTAAAATTACGGTTTGGATCGAAATTCGGGTTGCAACCTACTAAAATGAATCAAATCCCACCCAGGCAGCCACCAAAAATTCCAAAATCAAACTCCAGGCCAGCTCCAGGTGCAAAATTGAAAAGCAAAAATGATATCAAATGACAAAACATATATGGTACATTAATAACCCATCACGATTAACACTCAAGACAACAACAATTACAATGTTAAGTAACCGAATCAGCAACAATAACTCAAGACAACAACAATTACAATGTTAAGTAACCGAATCAGCAACAATTACAGATAACCATTACACAAAAGAAGATTGAACAATTTCAGTGCCTATAATGCCTCTTACCCATGCCCAAAAGAAGATGATTTACAAATAACCATTCATGCACCATTCAAAATCAAATGTATAACTTCACCTTGTGTGGCTGAAGATGGTGAATGAAGCCGGAGGCAGTAACGGCAGTAGTTGGATCAGACGCGAACGACTCAAGATGGGCTCAAAACGACAGTCGCTTGAAGTCTTGAATGCGGAAACAGATCAGCTCAAGGAAGGAGGAACAGCTAAAAGTTGCAACGCCGGTGACCTGAACGGAATCGACGGCGGCAGCAGCGTGTGGGTTGTGCCGTTCTGGAGCGCGAATGTGAAATCGCGAACAAAGGGGATTAGGGATTTGAAGAAAGGAAGCAATGCTGTAAATGCGTTTTGTTATATATATATATACAAATATTTCTTTTTTTAAAGCTAACCCTATCGTGTTTTGATTTCGGTTCGGGTTGAACCCGAACCGAAATTGAAACCGATTGGATTGCTTTCAACCCGTTTGGATTTTAAAGCTAACCCGAACCGAACCGAATTTGAAATAAATTTAGGATTCGGTTCGGATCGGGTTAACCCAATCCGAACGCCCACCCGTAGTTAAAAGGCCCAAAATTACGAGAACAAATCAAGTCCATGACCAATTGACCATCAGGTCAAACAGATTATACTATCAATGAAGTGAACATCCCAACCTCTTTATTTGAAATTGCCGTTTTAATCTCGACGCAAACGTAAAGGCAAGCGTCGAGTTCCTTTCTTCCGTTCTTGGGTGGCGTTGTCTTGCTCACAAAATTCTGGTTGCCGGAACTCAGAATTTGGTTCTATGAGTTCGATCGTTCTGTCACGACGTCAACAAGACTAAGAAGCTTCATTTTGTAAGTTCTTTGAATATCAACGATGATTAATTTCTGAGACCTGGCAAAAGTTAATATTTTTTTTTTTTAGATTGGTAAATTACATATGGTGATAACCCGCTCACCAACACTATTAAAGCAAAACAAAATTAGTTTATGTCATGTTTTGCAGCTTCTCATTCATTGCTAGAAGCCACCGCGTTTGGAGGTTAGCAATGTTGATTGGTTTTGGTGTTTTGGCTTTTTAGAAATTTGTTAAAGGCTTTTTTTCTTTAAATTTAAACTTGTTGAAATATTGAAGTTGTAAGAAAGATGAAAATATGCTCTTCTAAATGTTAAGAGCACAATTCATGGGAGAAAGTAATAATGGAAATCATTGCAGCAATTTGCAAATAAATCAAGTATCTTTCTGAGTTTGGATCATTCTTGGTTCTTTGTCAGAAAAAAGAAATGAAAGTAACAGATTGAAACTAGGGATGACAGAAAAATCCGAATCCGGCCCATATCCGCAAAGATCCGAAAAATTCAGATCCAAACAAATTCGGATTCACATTATAAAAAATACGGATCCGGATTTAAATTTTTTAAATCCGTACGGATACGGATGCACTTGCATTCAGAAAACCAGATATCCGGATCCGGATTTTTTTTTGTTTTAAATCGAAAAATATATAAGCTTGGATTTTTTTTAAAAAAACCTAACATCCAGTCATCCTCATCCAGCGGCAGTAATCCCTAAATTGGTAACCCGCAACCCCCATCTTTCTCTCCTCTCTTCGCTGCTGCGTCTGCCTCGCATCTCGCCGTGACTCCGTCTGCGTCGCAACTCGCCGTGATCTGTCATTCTCGCATCTCTCCTCTCTTCGCTGCCGCGCTTGATCTACCGAAGCTCGCCCGGCCTGAGTCCAGATCTGTCATCTGTCATCCAAGCTTCGCCATCCAGCCTTCGCCGTCCAAGCTTCGCCGTCCAAGCTTCACCGTCCAAGGCTCCAAGCTTCACCAAAGCGAGCACAGGCCGGGGTAAACTCAAAAACTCATTCCTGATTTCCTTTTGTAGCACTAAATTTTAATTCAATGGAAATCGGTTAATATTGTTTCTTCTTCTGCGAAGGATGGAATATTTCCAGCTATCAGTGCCCTGCAGTACGTAACTGTCTAGAGTGGCATGGTTTAGTACTGCTCTTCTTGTGTTGTTTTCAATTTAAACTTGTTGAAATATTGAAGTTGTAAGAAAGATGAAAATATGCTCTTCTAAATGTTAAGAGCACAATTCATAGGAGAAAGTACTAATGGAAATCATTGCAGCAGTTTGCAAATAAATCAAGTATCTTTCTGAGTTTTGGATCATTCTTGGTTCTTTGTAAGCGGAATAAGCAGAAAAAAGAAATGAAAGTAACAGATTGAAACTAAGATGTTAAGCTGACTGATTTGATGTGGAAAAGAGCAAATTACAAATAATTTACCTGTGGAATGCTTTTTATATATTCATGTTATTAGCTTTATCAATTAGGAATAATTTAAGAAGAAATCAATTTATAAGTCTTGATTGTTTTCTAATAATATCTTAGGGGAGCATTCATGTAGATAATCTAATGTGAAAAGATGCCGGCTGACGAAAAAATCAATTGTTTTGATCAAAAGTTACAAGAAATTACCTAGTGTTGAAAATGATTGTGTTTAATGTTGGATGACAGATGGGAGAGCTGGCTGCAGATAAACATGTGAAATACATTATTTCAGTTGAGAAGGTAGGTTTAGTTTCATACTTCTTATATATCTTGTACTTTTGTGGCGGTTAATAGAACTCTTATTGAAATTGGTTCTTTGCAATTTGATTGATGTTTTCCCAGAAAAAGGATAGTTTTGAATCTGTGGTGATGGAACATTTGAGATTGAATGGGGCATATTGGGGGCTGACGACTCTTGATATTTTAGGAAAGCTTGATGCTGTAGATGAAGAAGAAGTTATTTCATGGATCTTGAAGTGTCAGGATGAATCGGGTTTATACAGAAGCTTTTTTCCTATACTTATCATTGTGTCTTTATGCGTCAATAATTATCCAATTTGTTATTTCCTTGGCAAGTTCTCTTGTTTTTGAATCTGACTTTTAAGAACAAAATGACCATGCATTTAGACAAAGTAAATCACTTAGTAGTACTTTTATTTAAAATATCAAAAATAATGTGATGGATGAAAGAAATTTTTCTTTGCAGGTGGTTTTGCTGGTAATATTGGACATGATCCACACATGTTGTATACGCTCAGCGCTGTGCAAGTTTTGGCCCTTTTTGATAAGTTAGATATTCTTGATGCCGATAAGGTGTCAAGTTGTATCCCTATTACTTTGTCAAATTATTGGTAGGGATTCGTCAACCATTCAATATAAGGATAATGCTTTGTTTCTTATAAGATTCACAGAAATAACAACCTTTTTATGACTATAATGATTTTGTTTTCACATATATGAAATTTCACTTGACTGGAGATTCTGATTTTCTGTAATTTTATAATTTTTATGTTTTTGGCAACTCCAATACCAATAGTAAACAGGCTAGCACATAAGCTGCATTAGATGTGAGTTTTTCTCTTTTTTTTTTTTCTTGGGGTATAAAACATTGCCACTTTAAGCATTCTTGTGGAACTTAACCTTTGAGTTAGATATTGCGGGGTTGCAAAATGCAGATGGCTCCTTTTCTGGAGACATATGGGGGGAAGTGGATACACGGTAAATTTTCCTGGATTCTCAGATATCTACAGCTTGTGCTTGTCTTGAAATAATCTGTTTCTTCTAATTGATTTTGTAGGTTTTCTTATATCGCTATATGTTGTCTCTCAATACTACAGCGGCGGGATAAAATCAATGTGGATAAGGCCGTGGAGTACATAGTGAGTTGCAAAAATCTGGATGGTGGATTTGGGTGCACTCCTGGTGGAGAATCTCATGCAGGGCAAAGTATGTAATGCAGTTATTATTTTATGCTTCAACTTCTAACCCATTGACATCAAAATGGAAATATATATTTGAACTAATTTTACAGTCTAGATGGCAATTATATGTTCGAAGGGGGGCGGGATTTCTTTAATTTCGTCTAAAGAATTGACATGTTTCTTTATTCCCCAATCCAGTAATACCTGCATTAAGCACCAGATGTATGTTAAAAATGGACTCAAAATGTGTTAAATTTTTCTGTCATGATTGCAGTCTTCTGTTGTGTTGGTGCACTTGCTATTGCCGGGGCCCTGCATCATGTTGACAAGGACCTTCTTGGCTGGTGGTTATGTGAGAGACAAGTCAAATCTGGAGGTCTTAATGGCCGCCCTGAGAAACTTCCTGATGTGGGTATTTTCTCTCAGCCCATCTTCATTATGGAACATTCTTGCAGGTCCTCTTCACAGTGATGTAGTTTAATTACTCAGGTTTGCTACTCCTGGTGGGTTCTTTCAAGCTTGATCATGATTGACAGAGTCCACTGGATCAATAAGGACAAGCTTGTTAAGTTCATCTTGGACTGTCAGGTTAGTTTGAGTGGAATTGGCTTTTTCCAAACCTCTGGCTAGCCAGAATTTGTTAATTTGTTACCTTGTGGAGTCTTGAATTCCAAAGTTGCTGCCAAGACTTTAACTGATATTATATTTAATTTTTCATATTTGCAGGACATGGAAAATGGAGGAATTTCAGATAGGCCTGATGATGCCGTTGATGTCTTCCATACATATTTTGGAGTAGCAGGCATCTATTAGCTTTGATTTTGCTTATTGACCTTACTAACTTTTCTACTTTCATGCAATTAAATCATTCTTTATTTAATTTGTAAGAGTTTTGATGATCGTACCACTTGTGTGAATCCTAGTTCTCTTGCCCATCTTTTATGTAGCCTGACCAATTTCATTTGTGGAATCTGCTCTCAGACCGTTCCACATTTGCTAGCCTTTCCTTGTTAACCCTGGATAACATTACCATCATCAATCACACACTGCCGATCCTATATCGGTAATTTTAAGAAGATTCTTCTATAGATGTTTTGGGATTGTAAATCTTGAAGAAATGGTTAGGAAGACCATTTTTTTCTTTTTTCCTTTTCTACTTCATTTATTTTCTGAGGTGGATAGAATCTTCTCTTGTTATTTGACTGTTTGCCTGGCAAGTGATACAATTCTTTTATAGATGTTATATTGAGGTGATTGAATGTCTGCCGTTGATGCAGGACTCTCACTTCTTGAATATCCAGGACTGAAACCAATTGATCCAGCCTATGCTTTGCCAGTTGATGTTGTAAATAGAATTTTCTTCAGCTAAAAATGAAGTTTTGGAAGCTGCCAGCCGCAGCAAATCAATGCTTACTCATTACCCCAGCAGACTTGGATACCCTGGATCTTTCTCCATTTTTTCTGTTGACTCTCCGCAGCAAAATTTCTGTTCCATATATTTCGTTTCCTTAATTTATGTCATCAGTGTTGCATCCTTGCCCTGTGTTAGTAATTTAGATGTGCTACCATTATGTACTCGCAGCTTGTGTATTTTTGTAGTAGTTTCTACGGCTATTCCTAGATAATGTTGTCGGTGACATTCCGTAAATTGTACTTTTAAAGCTAATTAATAAGAAAGTTTAATCGAGTATGCAGAAGCTGAGATGATAAATTATGAAAGTCAACTAGGTCTTGAAAAACATATGTAGCGTTGATGCATGCCCAATAAAATGGCAGAAGCAACAGCCAAAACAGAAGTCCCTGAAGTGAACGGTGGAAGGTTCCTGTGAGAGACAAGGGTGACCCTCAAATTCCTACAGCATGGGAAGTTGGAACTTGGAAGGCATCACGTACTAATTTTTTCAATTCATTTTCCTTCACCAAATACCGCCGTCGTTAGTCTTCACCATAGCAGCAACTTGTATTTTTTCAAACACATTTCGCATGCCTACTGTGTCACCGCACCATCTTTATACACTCCAAATCCTTCCCACACGCGACAGCCCACAAACAAAAAAGGAATCAACAAATTATAGGATGGCACGTCACTCTGCCCATTCATAGAGTGATGTGTACTAATAGCAGTGGCGAAACCATGGCCTTCAAATTGCTATTGGGTATCTCGGCTTATGTCAAATTGCGATAGTGATAACGTTAGTATGACCACGTGATGTGATCATCGGGACGCAGCGCACCGTTGCCTCTTTACAATGTGACAAAAAAGGGTCTCTGTCGTTTTATCTAACACATGTCATCTTGCATGACAATCGCAAGCCAAATGTAACATGCATGCAGTGCAAGCTCTATAACTCAGTTAACTCCCTCCACTGAATGATCACCACCCCAAAAGAAGCAACCAGCTGCTATGGTGATTATCAGAACTAAGTTCCTTTTTCCTTTGTACCTGTTCATTCTCTTGCTCTCTTCCGGCTACGAGATCTGCAGGGCAGAAAACGGCGGCTGGCCGATGTATCGATTGATGCCATGTTAGAATTTTCAAAATAAATGATGTCTTATTATAAAGATATATCCAATTAATCGGGCCTTATAGGAAATATATATTTTCACTTAATGATACATACATTTATGGTGGCATTCCATTTGAAATGATGATGGTTCAATTTCAACCATTGATTAAGATCAAATTATGATTCAAGGTAATGAATGAAGGGATATCATGGAAGGTGACAATTCGAATGGAGGGGCACAAGCATATCTATAAATAAAGGTCATGTTTAGGTTATTTAGACTTGAAAATAATGATCCTATACTACTCTTTTGTCAGCCTTATTTTGTAAAACAACTTCCTTTATACAACAAATATTTTTATGCATTAAATATCCAATATATTGTTTTCTACAGGAAAAATATATTCATTCTTGTTAAGCTTACAATATTCAAGAATATTCAGATTTACTTTTGTCGATGCATAATATAAGTAAACAAATAAGTGCTTCATTATCTTCTGGAGGAGTACGCGCTTAAATTATGTGTGTCACTCAATTGGTAAGGGTAAATAACGTCTTAAGGAAAGCAACATTTATAACGTGCCTTTATTTTTTTTCCTTATAGATAGAGTTGTAAACACATTATTTAATGTAATAAAGTTCTACCATTATTACTACAATTCTCTACATTTGCCATTCACCACAAGGATATATCCCAACATTCTTAAGACGTCATATATTGTGACAATGGCACCAAGTTCATATCTTCGACAATTCGCAGTTGGTTTTGTCAAATTATAGCGGTTAGATGGTGGCAACTTTATATGTTGGCACAAAGTTGCATGTTTTGTTGACAAGCCTTAATGTAGTCTATATTCTCACAATACCAAGGCCTCAGGAACGTGAGGATGAGACATTAACTGAAACTAGAGTGTGATAGAAGTGGAAACAAGATGACTACGTGTGCAAGAGACACATTTGCAATGCTATGTACGACACTTTCTTTGATCATTACCACAACAAACACACAACAAAAATAATGTGGGGACTCATTGTCGGCCAAGCACATGATGGATAACCCACAAATAAGAAATTCTTGGCTTCTAAATTTTTTATTTATAAAATGGTTGATAATAAACTTGTGGTTGAGCAATATAATGAGATTTTGCATATTCTTGATCAATTCAACTGGCACATTATGAAAAAGGATGAGTCTATTATTGTTTCTTCAATTATTGATAAACTTTCTCCCTCTTGAAAAGACTATGAGACAAGTCTTAAACATAGAAAAGAGAAATCAGCTTAGAAGGCTTAGGCCAAAGTCTCCATATTGAATAGGAACTCAAACTCAAACTCAAAGTCAATAGTCTCTAAAATTAATGCTGTGGAGGCGGGTAAAGAGTTCAAACATTCTAATCGCTTTGAGAATAACCAAAAGAGAAAGTTTGATTCCAAAGAGAATAAAAACAACAAGAAGAAAAAGAAAAGTACATGCTACCATAACGGAAAGCCCGACCATTTCAAAAGAGATTGTTGACTTCTTAAGAAACACAAAGAAGTTTCGGACACAAATTTTGTGGCCATGATATCTGAGATTAATGTTCTCGAAGATGATATTGCATGGTGGATAGATTCTGATGCAACCACATATATGTACAAAGATCATAGCATTTTCACATCTTACAAAGCAATGGATGGTGAAAGTATTCTTTACATGGGAATATCCTCCACTGCAACAATTAAAAGAAAAGGTAATGTATAACTAAAATTTACTTCTAAAAAAATCTTAACTCTTACTGATGTTTATCATGTACTTGAAATTAAGAAGAATCTTGTATCTGTTAGCTTTATTAATAAGTTTGGCTTTAAACTTGTATTTGAGTCAAGCAAATCTATATTGTCTAAGGGTGGTAAATTTGTTGGGAAATAATACATGTATGAGGAAATGTTTAAACTCAACATTAATAAATGAATATTTCTTCTGCTTACATGATTGACTCATTATCTTTGTGGCATAATCGTCTAGGACATGTGAGTATTAGAAGATTGCATGATATAGCTAATTTAGAATTAATTCCTAAACATGAAAATGATATGCATGAAAAATGTAGGTGTGTGCAAAGACTAAAATCACAAGAACTTCTTTTATAAAATTTAAACCCAAAAAAAATTCTTCTTTGCTGCATTTAATTCATAGTGATGTATGTGATATGCACAATATCCTATTAAATGTGGTAAAAAAATATTTTGTAACATTTATTAATATTTTTCAAAATATTACTATGTGTATTTATTATATTCTAAAGATCAAGTATTAGATAAATTTAAAATTTATAAAGACAGAGTTGAGAATTTTTGTGATATTAAAATTAAATGCCTCAGAAGTAATGAAGAAGGTTAATATACATTTTCTGAAATTTTTTGAATCTATTGGCATTGTGTATCAAACAAGCACTGCATATAGGAAGAATCAAACACTAATAGAAATGATTAATCCCATGGTTTTTAATGCTCGGCTTGGTAAAGATTTTAGGGGTGAAGCTTTTTTAACTACGTCTCATGTTTTGAATAGAGTGCTTAATAAGAAAACAAAGACAACCCCTGATGAATTATGAAAAAAAGAAAGTCTAATCTTTGTTATCTAAGAGTTTAAGGTTGATGAGTCATTATAAGACTACCTGAACCTAAGATAAAAAACATTAGTAAAAAGGGGCATTACCTTCATATTTTTAGGATATGCTGAACATAGTAAACCTTATAGGTTTCTTAAAACAAAACTCAATAGCTTTGTTGAGATCAATATTATAGTGGAATCTAGAGATGCCACATTCTACAAAATAAAATTTTTTATTATACCACAAAGTATTATTTCTCAAAAGGATGATAAACTAATAGAATTCGGTCAAATTTATATTGAATCTACTATATATGCATTTATCGAATTTATGAATATTAAATCCCTTATAAATAATCATTTTGTCAAAATTTTCATGCCACTGCTTTAGAGCTTATTTAAGGCTATATAAAGACTTGACTAGTTTACAAACTTTATGTTCTTGTCTTAGCATAATAAACTCTTCTGGCTGTTTAAATTTCTTCGTCTAATTCTCTATTTAAAAAAGCTATTTTTACATCTATTTGATGGATTTCAAAATGATAAATTGAAGTCAAAATAATCAAGCATTTACTAGTAGCAATTCTTGCAACAGATGCGTATTTATAGAAATAATCAAGGCCTTCTTTTTTTGTAAAACCCTTTACTATTAGTCTTACTTTAAACTTTTCAATTGTTCCATCCACTATTTTTTCTTTTGAAGATTCACTTACAACCTATAGGATTAGAGTTAGGTGGTAAATCAACTAAGTTCTAAATCTTATCAACTAAATCAACATTTCATCACGGCTCACGGAGCCCAGACCATTAGGACGGTTAAAAGGCCTAAAATTGCAGGAGCAAATCAACTCCATGACCAATTGACCATCAGGTCAAACAAATTATACTATCAATGAAGTGAACAACCCAACCTCTTTGTTTGAAGTTGCCGTTTTAATCTCAACGCAAACGTAAAGGCAAGCGTCGAGTTCCTTTCTTCCGTTCTTGGGTGGTGTTGTCTTGCTTGCAAGATTCTGATTGCCGCAACTCAGAATTTGGTTCTGTGAGTTCGATCATTGCGGCCGACGTCAGCGCACTAAGAAGCTTCATTTTGTAAGTTCTTTGAATATCAACGATGATTAATTTCTGAGACCTCGCAAAAGTTACTATTTTTTTTTAGATTGGTAAATCACATACTTTTAGGTTTTTAAAAATTTATAATTACAGAAGAAACAGTAATTGCAGGAGGGTTCCCGATCGTTTGTGATAAAATATGTCTAATCCCGGCTTTCGGTGGTTCCGTGGTAAGGCTAAACCCTAAATCATATTAGTGAATGTTTATTTTTTGTTATTTGTATGTATTGAATATTTAGTTCACTTATATGATGGATTTTATGTGCTTATTTTATTTTCATATTTAATTTAACTTCATATTTTGTGCTGATTGTTGTGTCGTAGTGTGTTTGATCATATGATCATGTTTCACTGGATCATTCTTGTTGTCTTGCATTCCATGTTATAGAATGACGTTAAACTGATGATCATAAGTTGAGGATTAATAGCCTTGTGGAAATCTTTTGCCTTTATTTTTGTTGGACCAATTATACTCGTATAATCATAATTGCAAATAATCTAGAATATTCCTATATCTTAAAACCACCCTAAAAAATTGTAAAAATAGAAAAAAAAAAAGAACTCAAAATTGCATTAACCGAATTTGACCCGATTTCAACCGGCCCGAATTGACCCGAACTAACCCGACATTACCCGAATCAATTCAATCCATTTTAAATTCGACCCCGATCCTACCCGAATTATTGACCTGACACGAACTCAATTTGGATCGGATCATCAATTCGGGTTCAGATTGATTTTTGTCTAACCCGAACAACCTAAAACCTAATCGGGTTGACCCGAACCCGATTTTACCCATCCCTAATTTAAGCCATTGAATATTTCACTGTTGAAACCGCACCGCCAAACTGAGAACTTTGGTTCGCTCGGTTCAATATGGAAAAAAAACCAAATCCAATGCCTAGCCCTCTTAAAACACAAGTACATATATTATAAGAAAATTGGGGAGATACGTTGATTCCCCCCCCCCCCCCCCCTAATGTTTCATACATCGCAAAATTATATAAAGAATGGAAATGTCTTATTTTTTATTTGGATAATTTCATCTTTTAGTATTAAACTTTTAATATTTATTATAAACATAATTCAAAAAATTAAGCAATAAATTTATTTAATATACTATATAAATAACTAATAAAGTTATTTTAAAGCAATGTACTTATATTTATAATTAAATTCTATTTAAAAACTTTATTAACATAATTTTATTTTATAATTAATTTAATTAAATTTATTTCTAAATAAATTATGATATTTCTTAATTAGTATATTAAAATTTTTAAATAAATTATCGACAAAAAGATTACTATCGTTGGGAAAACGTATTCTTAACATCACACTTAGTGAAAGATCATTACCCTCTGACACATTAAGCGTTTAATATCATATTTATTAGAGTGAGGGTTATGAAAAGTGAAAATACCCTAATCATGAATTAATTAGAACTAAAAGGAAATATTGAGCCCATGGTGAAATGTTAAATGTGAATCTAGGGACTCAAACACCTCGTTTGCATAGTGCCATCTTTAATTCATTCTTACCGTTTTATTTTAAATCTTAAGATAAAGAAATCACTTCCAATCAACTCACATACATACTTAAAAAGTTAACTCTATACATAATTAAATCTTCTAATGGTGATTGGTGAGCGGGTTTGTGGAAGGAGACTAGTTTATTTTACTTTTAGATTCAAGTAGGGCTGCGCAGTAAGGTTTGTTTCTGAACCGAAACCGATCGATTCCAAATAATATGAACTAAAGCCGAACCGATATTTAGAACCTAATTGAATTCAGAATTCAGCAAGTGGATTGAAGTAGAGTGAAGAAGCATATAATCGACTGCCCCATTAAGTACAAATACAAACAAAGAATACATAAAGTAAACAAACTATGAACGAAAACAAGAGCTTCAGCATAGTATATGGTATATGATGAGTACAATTTTTCCTCATCGAGGGACAGAAAACAACAGTGAAAGTGAAAGAGACAATCGCGTGAAAATTTCTAACACCAAACGTTTAAAGAAATGAAACCCCCTAAGTTTCTTCTTTTCCCATACCCCAGACTTAATCAAGTTAAAATACCTTAATCAATAAAACAACAACACAAAATTCTTTCTGCATGAAATTTCTAGACCATAATTCCTAGAATAAATCAATAAATAGAAAAAACGTTTAACTACAAACTACTCCCAAACACAAAATTGACACAACGAAAATCCTTAAACACAAAAATTTCAGTAACAAAAAATTATGCAAATGACCCAAAAAAAACACATACCTTGCTTTAGCCACTTCAGCCGGAAATTGAGGTAAGACCTCAGCTTTACTAACGCTAGAATGGGCCTGAGGAGGCGGAGACGCAGCCAGCGACGGTTGAGGCTAGCAGACGTCAAGTTCTTAAGGAAACTAGGGAAAGTGGGGCTGACGGCAGTGAAGCTGAGAGAATGAGACGGTGAGAGATCGTGAGAGTAAGATGGTGACCGGAGAAGGAGAGTGAGAGTGAGCGTGAAAGGGGGGTTGGCAGGCTGCTGCGTGTGTGTGAGAGAGAGAAAAGGTGCTGTTCCAGAACTAGTAATTAGGAACTAGGGGTTTGGTTCAAGGCTTTTAGCGATTTTTCCTTTTTTTTTCTTAATTAAAATTACATGAACCGAACAGTTTATTATTCGACTCGGTTTAGAGCCCAAATATGAAACAAACCGTTCGGTTCATAAAATTTAAGGCCTAGGATGGACATTTTATCCTATCCGACCCGACATGATCCGACCCAAAACATTTTGGGTTCGGGTCGGATTGGGTCGGGGTTGAAACCCAATCGAATTAATAATATGTTAAAAACGCAGAAGAAGAAACAATATTAACCGAATTCAATTGAATTCTAGGACGAAAATCAGGAATGATTTTTTGAGTTTTTGCTGGCACATGCTCGATTGGTGAAGCTTGGACGGACGGCGGATGGCGAAGTTTAGATGATGATGATGATCCGGACTAAGGGCGAGCTTCTAGAATCAGCGCTGAAGAGAGGAGAGATGCGAGAATGACAGATCACGGCGAGTTACAACGCAGACGGAGTCACGGCGAGATGCGAGGCAGACGGAGTCACGGCGAGATGCGAGGCAGACGCTGCAGCGAAGAGAGGAGAGAAAGATGGGGGTTACGGGTTACCAATTTAGGGATTACTGCCGCTGGATGAGGATGACTGGATGTTAGGTTTTTTTTTTTAAAATCCAAGTTTATATATTTTTTGATTTAAAACAAAAAAAATCCGGATCCGGATATCTGGTTTTCTGGATGCAAGTGCATCCGAATCCGTACGGATTTAAAAAATTCAAATCCGGATCCGAATTTTTTTGGATCCGGATTTTCCGGATCTTTGCGGATGCAGGCCGGATCCGGATTTTCTTGCCATCCCTAGTTTCAATCTGTTACTTTCATTTCTTTTTTCTAACATGTGTGGATCATGTCCAATATTACCAGCAAAACCACCTGCAAAGAAAAATTTCTTTCATCCGTCACATTATTTTTGATATTTTAAATAAAAGTACTACTAAGTGATTTACTTTGTCTAAATGCATGGTCATTTTGTTCTTAAAAGTCAGATTCAAAAACAAGAGAACTTGCCAAGGAAATAACAAATTGGATAATTATTGACGCATATAAAGACACAATGATAAGTATAGGAAAAAAGCTTCTGTATAAACCCGATTCATCCTGACACTTCAAGATCCATGAAATAACTTCTTCTTCATCTACAGCATCAAGCTTTCCTAAAATATCAAGAGTCGTCAGCCCCCAATATGCCCCATTCAATCTCAAATGTTCCATCACCACAGATTCAAAACTATCCTTTTTCTGGGAAAACATCAATCAAATTGCAAAGAACCAATTTCAATAAGAGTTCTATTATCTCAACTGAAATAATGTATTTCACATGTTTATCTGCAGCCAGCTCTCCCATCTGTCATCCAACATTAAACACAATCATTTTCAACACTAGGTAATTTCTTGTAACTTTTGATCAAAACAATTGATTTTCGTCAGCCGGCATCTTTTCACATTAGATTATCTACATGAATGCTCCCCTAAGATATTATTAGAAAACAATCAAGACTTATAAATTGATTTCTTCTTAAATTATTCCTAATTGATAAAGCTAATAACATGAATATATAAAAAGCATTCCACAGGTAAATTATTTGTAATTTGCTCTTTTCCACATCAAATCAGTCAGCTTAACATCTCAGTTTCAATATGTTACTTTCATTTCTTTTTTCTGCTTATTCCGCTTACAAAGAACCAAGAATGATCCAAAACTCAGAAAGATACTTGATTTATTTGCAAACTGCTGCAATGATTTCCATTAGTACTTTCTCCTATGAATTGTGCTCTTAACATTTAGAAGAGCATATTTTCATCTTTCTTACAACTTCAACTTTAATTTAGGGATTGTACAGCTTTGCATTTAGTTGCTTTCCTTTATTAGTCTTTAGAAGTCAACTAGAATTTTGTATATAATTCCTTGTATTTTATGACGTAAAGTGAAATAAGTAGTTATAGCATTTTCTAGAGCTTTCTTTTTCATCATGGTATCAGAGCATTAATTCTTATTGCTATTCATTTCCTCTTCTTTTCAAACTCTTATTGCTATTCATTTCCCCTTCTTTTCAAACTTTGGTTACCAGTCATCATGACTGAAAAATTGGATGCCGCAAAGGACTGCAAACATGCTGCCTTTACTTTACATCCTTCAGATAATCCTGGAACCATTTTGGTTTCCTTTCCATTAAATGGAGAAAATTACACCATGTGGAGTAGGGCCATGATTAAAGCACTAAGTGCCAAAAACAAATCTGGTTTTATCAATGGTGTAATACAAAAGCCCTCTACTTCAGACTCAAACTTCGAATTATGGGAACAATGTGACGATATGGTAGCCTCTTGGATCGTGAATGCTATTACTCCAGAACTTGGATGAGATAGCTCTTGATTTATGCAGAGACAACTCTTGATTTATGGGTAGATCTTCAAGAAAGGTTTTCTCAAATTAACGGGCCGCGTATTTTTGAACTACAAAAAAGAATCAGTTCTATATCCCAAGGTTTGGACTCCATTACAGCCTATTAAATATATATTCTCACATGCCTAGTTGTACATGTGATTCTAACAAGACCTTTGAAGCATATAGAGACAGAGATCGTACCATGCAGTTTCTTATGGGCTTAAATGAAACATACACAGCTGTGAGAGGCCAAATTTTACTGATGAATCCAATTCCACCCATTGGGAAAGTCTTCTCCTTGGTTCTCCAAGAGGAGTGACAACGCGGCATTATTAGTACGCAACCTGCACAGACACAAGAATCTGCTGCTTTGGCAGCCAAAGGAAATAATGTTTCAGGTAAATTTCCAAGGCAGAATACATCTCATTATGATAAACCAAATTGTGATTTTTGTAGAAGGGTGGGACATGTGAAAGAGAAATGTTACAAATTGCATGGATATCCTCCTGGCCATAAGTTGTATAAGGGCCAAAATCAGCCTGCTGCCAATCAAACCTCCATGAATCCTCCAACATTGCAAGCTTCTTCTTTCACGCCTGAACAATATCAACAGATCTTGGCATTAATCAACACTCAACCAAGATCAAATCTAGTGAGTAACAATATTCCACAAAGTAATTTGACAAGTATTGCCCTTAATGTTGTTCATTTACCACACTCTACTTCTTGGATTATTGATTCTGGAGCTACTGATCATATGGTCAGTTCTCCCTCAATTCTTTCACATATCACATCTCACTGTTCAAGGACAGTTAAATTGCCTAATGGGGTAGATGCCACAATCACTCATATTGGTACAATTCAGTTGACACCGAATATTATTTTGAATAATGTTCTTTGTGTTCCCAGCTTCCAATTTAATTTAATTTCAGTTGGAAAACTCACTCATGATGCAAACTGCATTATAACTTTCTTACCTAATTCTTGTCTTATACAGGACCAGTCCTCGAGGAAGGTGATTGGAGCTGGTAAATTACATGATGGCCTTTTCTTATTTCAATTACCAGTCACTCATCCAAAATGTCTACAATCTATGTCTTCTTCCAATTTGTGGCACCAGCGCTTAGGACATCCAAGCCATCAACGTCTTCAATTACTTTCCAATTATATTTCTGATTTAAATGTTTCTACTTTAAATCAAGTTTGTGAAGTCTGTCCATTATCTAAACAAAATCGTCTTCCTTTTCCTTTAAGTAATAAAAATTCTCTAGAGCCTTTTGATTTAATCCATTGTGACATATGGGGAAAATATCATGTTGCTTCTTTATCCGGCGCTCATTACTTTTTTACTATTGTTGATGATTATACAAGATGTACTTGGACTTTTCTCATGAAGTGTAAGAGTGAGACTTGCTTACTCATACAATCCTTTTATTCTTATGTTGAAACCCAATTTAACAAGAAAATTAAAGTTTTACGTTCTGATAATGGGTTGGAATTTAACATGATAGATTTTTATCGCATAAAGGGAATCATTCATGAAAAGAGTTGTGTAAACACACCCCAACAAAATGGGATTGTGGAAAGAAAACATGGCCATCTATTGAATGTAGCCCGTGCTTTGCGATTTCAAGTAGCACTTTCCTTACAATTCTGGGGAGAATGTGTTTTGACTGCTGCTTATCTTATAAATCGGACACTAACTCCTCTTCTTAATGGCAAGACACCCTATGACATGCTTTTTGGAGCAATTCCTTCTTATTCACATTTAAAAGTCTTTGGGTGTTTGTGTTATGCTACCAATACAAATACTTCAAAGACAAAATTTGATGCTAGAGCCATCCGTTGTATTTTCCTTAGTTATCCATATGCTCAAAAAGGTTATAAATTATATAATTTAAATAACAAAAACTTTTCTATATCCAGAGATGTACAATTTCATGAGAATGTTTTTACTTTCCTTCAAAAGTTATCCCCACCTTTTAATAAAGTTGTCGTTCCCTATGCTATTGTTGAACAAAATCATGATAACCTTAGTCCACCACTTGTTGAACAAAATCATGATGACCTTAGTCCAACACCTATTGATGAAACAATGTGTCAAGACAATGACCGGCCAGTTGATAACCCACCAACAATGATTCGACGATCCACTCGAGACACTCATCCTCCTTCTTACCTTAAGGATTATCATTGCAAGTTGGCCTTATGCGATTTATCATCTCCAGCACCTTCTTCATGTCTTGTAAGTAAATCTTTACATTATCCTATACATCATTATCTTTCCTATGACAAATTTTCTCCTTCTCATCGTTCCTTTTTAGCATCAATTTCATCTGCCACATAACTAAAAACCTTTAAACAGGCAATGCTTGATGAAAATTGGAGGAATGCAATGTCTGAAGAAATCAAAGCTTTGGAGGATAATCAGACTTGGAACCTTACATCTCTACCACCAAATAAAAAAGCTATTGGTTGTAAATGGGTGTATAAAATCAAGTACAAAGCAGATGGGACTATTGAACGCTACAAAGGTCGCTTAGTGGCCAAAGGATATGATCAACAAGAGGGACTTAACTACCAAGAAACTTTTGCTCCAGTAGAAAAGCTCACTACCATGCATTGTTTATTGGCTATTGCAGTTGTGAAAAATTGGAGTCTCCACTAACTTGATATTAGTAATGCCTTTTTACATGGAGACCTAAATGAAGAAGTATATATGCAACTCCCTCCTTGTTACAAAGAATCAGAAAATCGAGATGTAGTCTGCAAGCTTCAAAAGTCTTTGTACGGTCTTAAACAAGCCTCTCGCCAATGGTTTGCAAAACTTTCCAATAAGTTACTGGATGCTGGATATCGACAGTCAAAGGCGGACTATTCCTTGTTTACTAAGGTAGTGAATAATTCCTTCACTGTGATTCTTGTGTATGTAGACGATATTATCATTGCAGGTGATGATACTGTCGAAATACAAAAACTCAAGAAGAGGCTACAGAGTAATTTCAAAGTGAGGGATCTTGGCAACTTAAAGTTCTTCCTTGGCATTGAAGTTACTCGTACTAAAAGTGGGATTAATTTAAGTCAACGAAAATATATTTTGGAATTACTTGAGGATTTTAGTCTTCTTGGCTCTTGTCCATCCAAAACTCCCATGGAACAAAATTTAAAGTTGACTAATTCATATGGTGAACTTATCTCCAATGTATCCTCTTATCGACGTTTAATTGGACGATTACTCTACCTCACCGTCACTAGACCAGACATAAGCTATTGTGTTCAAACTCTCAGTCAATTCCTTAATGAACCACGTCAACCCCATTACCTTGCTGCAATCAGGATAGTACATTATTTAAAAAGGAATCCAGGACAAGGAATACTTCTTTCATCATCTAGTGCACTACATTTGCAAGCATACTGTGACTCAGATTGGGCAAGTTGCCCAAATACCAGGCGTTCTGTCACTGGTTATTGTGTTTTTCTTGGTTATTCTCCGATATCATGGAAATCTAAGAAACAATCAACCGTATCTCGCTCCTCTGCTGAAGCGGAATACAGAGCAATGGGAACAACTTGTTGTGAGATCAGTTGGCTACTATATTTACTCAATGACCTTAGAGTTAATCATCCTCAACCTGCACTTCTTTATTGTTACAATAAAGCTGCCTTACACATTGCTGCCAATCCTACTTTCCATGAATGAACTAAGCATATCGAAATTAATTGCCACTTAGTTCGAGAAAAAATTCAGAGTGGAATTGTTCGCACAGCCTTCATTCATTCACAACAACAACTAGCAGACATATTTACTAAACCTCTTGGAGCTGATTTTTTCTATCGCATGCTTTCCAAGATGGGCGTTCAAGACCTTCACCTGCCATCTTGAGGGGGGAGTGTCGGAGATTATAATTAATTACCTTGATGCACTGCATATTTTCCTCTCAATTACCGATATTCTGTTCTCTAATTTTATTTCATTTCCTACTTTTATTTCTTTAATTTAGGGATTGTACAGCTTTGCATTTAGTTACTTTCCTTTATTAGTCTTTAGAAGTCAACTAGAATTTTGTATATAATTCCTTGTATTTTATGACGTAAAGTGAAATAAGTAGTTATAGCATTTTCCAGAGCTTTCTTTTTCATCAAGGAATGAGTTTTTGAGTTTACCCCGGCATGTGCTCGCTTTGGTGAAGCTTGGAGCCTTGGACGGTGAAGCTTGGACGGCGAAGCTTGGAAGGCGTAGCTTGGATGACAGATGACAGATCTGGACTCAGGCCGGGCGAGCTTCGGTAGATCAAGCGCGGCAGTGAAGAGAAGAGAGATGCGAGAATGACAGATCACGGTAAGTTGCGACGCAGACGGAGTCACGGCGAGATGCGAGCAGACGCGGCAGCGAAGAGAGAAGAGAAAGATGGGGGTTACGGGTTACCAATTTAGGGATTACTGCCGCTGGATGAGGATGACTGGATGTTAGGTTTTTTTTTTAAAAATCCAAGCTTATATATTTTTCGATTTAAAATAAAAAAAAATCCGGATCCGGATATCTGGTTTTCTGGATGCAAGTGCATCCGAATCCGTACGGATTTAAAAAATTCAAATCCGGATCCGCATTTTTTACAATGGGGATCCGAATTTTTTTGGATCCAGATTTTTTGGATGTTTGCGGATGCGGGATGGATCCGGATTTTCCTGCCATCCCTAGTTTCAATCTGTTACTTTCATTTCTTTTTTCTGACAAAAAACCAAGAATGATCCAAAACTCAGAAAGATACTTGATTTATTTGCAAATTGCTGCAATGATTTCCATTATTACTTTCTCCCATGGATTGTGCTCTTAACATTTAGAAGAGCATATTTTCATCTTTCTTACAACTTCAATATTTCAACAAGTTTAAATTTAAAGAAAAAAAGCCTTTAACAAATTTCTAAAAAGCCAAAACACCAAAACCAATCAACATTGCTAACCTCCAAACGCGGCGGCAGTGGCTTCACAACAGCGAATGAGAACTGCAAAACATGACAGCATAAACTAATTTTTGTTTTGCTTCTAATGGTGACTGGTGAGCGGGTTATCACCATATGTAATTTACCAATCTAAAAAAAAAAAATAGTAACTTTTGCGAGGTCTCAGAAATTAATCATCGTTGATATTCAAAGAACTTACAAAATGAAGCTTCTTAGTGCGCTGACGTCGGCGGCAACGATCGAACTCATAGAACCAAATTCTGAGTTCCGGCAACCAGAATCTTGCGAGCAAGACAACGCCACCCAAGAACGGAAGAAAGGAACTCGATGCTTGCCTTTACGTTTGCGTCGAGATTAAGCAATTTCAAACAAAGAGGTTGGGCTGTTCACTTTATTGATTGTATAATCTGTTTGACCTGATGGTCAATTGGTCATGGACTTGATTTGGGCCTTTTTAATCGTCTAATGAGGTCCGCCCGTGAGCCGTGATGAAACGTTTTATATAATTTTTCTTTTTACCTGTATATAATTAAATTTAGAAGGCATAGAATGATGTGAAAATTATGTCACATTTGATCAAGTAGGATACTAGTCTCCAATGTTAGGATACAATCTTATCTTTTAATCAAAAGGTGTTGACACAGACATACAATCATACTAATTAAATTTCTTTAAAATTCTCTCAATAGCTTAAGCCATTATCATTTTTGATAATTTTGATTTCTAAATTCACATTAGCACGCCCCATGTCTTTCATATTAAAATCAGATGACAAGAATGATTTATTAAGTTTAATGCTTTCATTATTAGTACAAAAAATGAACATCTCACCTATATATTAACAAATAATCACACTTTTATTTATATTGAATCTGCTATATATGCATTTATCGAATTTATGAATATTAAATCCCTTATAAACAATCATTTTGTCAAATTTTTCATGCCACTGCTTTAGAGCTTATTTAAGGCTATATAAAGACTTGACTAGTTTACAAACTTTATGTTCTTGTCTTGGCATAATAAACTCTTCTGGTTGTTTAAATTTCTTCGTCTAATTCTCTATTTAAAAAAGCTAATTTTACATCTATTTGATGGATTTCAAAATGATGAATTGAAGTCAAAATAATCAAGAATTTAATAGTAGAAATTCTTGCAACAGATGCGTATTTATAGAAATAATCAAGGCCTTCTTTTTTGGTAAAATCCTTTGCTATTAGTCTTACTTTAAACCTTTCAATTGGTCCATTCACTTTTTTTTTGAAGATTCACTTACAACCTATAGGATTAGAATCAGGTGGTAAATCAACTAAGTTCTAAGTCTTATCAACTAAATCAACGTTTCATCACGGCTCACGGAGCCCAGACCATTAGGACGGTTAAAAGGCCTAAAATTGCAGGAGCAAATCAAGTCCATGACCAATTGACCATCAGGTCAAACATATTATACTATCAATGAAGTGAACATCCCAACCTCTTTGTTTGAAGTTGTTGTTTTAATCTCAACCCAAACGTAAAGTCAAGCGTCGAGTTCATTTCTTCCATTCTTGGGTGGCGTTGTCTTGCTCGCAAGATTCTAGTTACCGGAACTCAGAATTTGGTTCTGTGTGTTCAATCGTTGCCGCCGATGTCAGCGCACTAAGAGGCTTCATTTTGTAAGTTCTTTGAATATCAACGATGATTAATTTATGAAACCTCGCAAAAGTTACTATCTTTTTTTTAGATTGGTAAATCACATACTTTTAGGTTTGTAAAAATTTATAATTATAATAATTACAGAAGAAAGAGTAATTGCAGGAGGGTTCCTGATCGTTTGTATTAAAATATTTGTTTAATCCCGGTTTTCGGTGGTTCCGTGGTAAAGCTAAACCCTAAATCATATTAGTGAATGTTTATTTTTTGTTATTTGTATGTATTGGATATTTAGTTCACTTATATGATGGATTTTATGTGCTTATTTTATTTTCATATTTAATTTAACTTCGTATTAGTTGTTGATTATTGTGTCGTGTGTGTTTGATCATATGATCATGCTTCACTGGATCATTCTTGTTGTCTTGCATTCCATGTTATAGAATGATGTTAAACTAATGATCATAAGTTGAGGATTAATAGCCTTGTGGAAATCTTTTGCCTTTATTTTTGTTGGACCAATTATACTCTTCCCACTAGGTGTTAGGTGATTGTCTGTGTCAAATCCTCCAGTACTTTGCTGAAGTTTTTTTTCACTATATAACTCGTATAATTATAATTGCAAATAATCTAGAATATTCCTATATCTTAAAACCACCATAAAAATTGTAAAAATAGAAAAAAAAGCTCAAAATTACATTAACTGAATTTGACCCGAATTGGTCCGACCCGATTTGACCCGATTTCAACCGGCCCGAATTGACCCAAAATGACCCAATTTGACTCGATTTCAACTGGCCCAAATTTACATATACGGTCCGATGACATGGTGTTGACCGATGATGTGGCATTGACCGATGATGTGGCATTGACCTATGACGTGGCAACCTTTGATTGGATGAATGATGTAGTATTGACTGCTTATGTGGCGTTGACCGATGATGTGGCATTGACCGATGATGTGTCACGATCTTATTGGACTACAATTCTTATGTACTGTTGATGGATGACGTGGCAACATTTTAGTGGACAAAAAATCTTGCGTATGGTACATGCACACACGTGTGATTATTTATTATTCAAACTGCGTCACTATTCAAACCGCGTTACTGTGCAAACTGTGGTCAAACCGCGTACTGTTGACTGATGATGTGGCGCAATCCTGAGCGTCCAAACTGATTTTAATCCGATGGCCATGATTTACTGAATGTATCTATAAAAAAAGGGCCTCTCCCCCTTAATTTGATACCCTTGAATCTATTTTTGAGCTTAGTTTCTGTAATTCCTTCTCAATCTTGTATTTTCTATGTATTTTAATAAATTTTTATTTTACCCGTAGTTAAAAAATGAGTAGCTAATTTTCTTTCAAGCTTGGGTTGAAGGTGAAGTCTCAACATGTTCCATGAGCTTTATTTGGTAAATTTATTTTCTCTTCCCCTCTAATATTTGTGGATGTTTTGACTTTTTGTCGATAAATAATAATAATCTTGTCTAGATACCGCCCTGGTTAAATCAGCACCATAGTACAAGGTTATTATTATTTGGCACGATAAACCCTTAGCACAATATTTATTTGAGTGTGGTTCATGAGGGGGGAGAAAAATGAGTAGCTAATTTTCTTTCAAGTTTGGGTTGAAAGTGAAGTCTCAACATGTTCTTTGGGCTTTATTTGGTAAATTTATTTTCTCTTCCCCTCTAATATTTGTGGATGTTTTGACTTTTCGTTGATAAATAGTAATAATTTTGTCTAGATACCGCCATGGTTAAACCAGTACCCTAGTACAAGGTTATTATTATTTAGTACTTTGCTGAAGTTTTTTTTTCACTATATAACTCGTATAATCATAATTGCAAATAATCTAGAATTTTCTTATATCTTGAAACCACCCTAAAAATTGTAAAAATAGGAAAAAAAAAAAGACCTCAAAATTACATTAACCGAATTTGACCTGAATTGGCCCGACCCGATTTGACCCGATTTCAATCGGCCCGAATTGACCTGAAATGACCCGAACTAACTCGACATTACCAGAACTCAATTCAACCCATTTTAAATCTGACCTCGATCCTACCCGAATTTAACCTGAATTATTGACCTGACCCGATTCGACCCGAACTTAATTTGGATCGGATCGGGTCGGATCATCAATTCGGGTTAAATTCATATTGATTTTTGTCTAACCCGAAAAACCTAAAACCTGATCGGGTTGACCCAAACCCGATTTTGCCCACCCCTAATTTAAGCCATTAAATATTTCCTTGTTGAAACCGCACCGAACCAAACCGAGAACTTTGGTTCGCTCGGTTCAATATGGAAAAAATACCAAATCCAATGCCCAGCCCTCTTAAAACACAAGTACATATATTAAAAGAAAATTGGGGAGAGTATGTTGATTTTCCCCCCTTAATGTTTCATTTGTCCCAAAATTATATAAAGAATGGAAATGTCTTATTTTTTATTTGGATAATTTCATCTTTTAGTACTAAACTTTTAATATTTATTATAAACATAATTCAAAAAAATTAAGCAATAAATTTATTTAATATACTATATAAATAACTAATAAAGTTATTTTAAAACAATATACTTATATTTATAATTAAATTCTATTTAAAAACTTTATTAACATAATTTTATTTTATAATTAATTTAATTAATTTTATTTCTAAATAAATTATGATATTTCTTAATTAGTATATTAAAATTTTTAAATAAATTATCGACAAAAAGAATACTATCGTTTGGGAAAATGTATTCTTAACATCACAGTTAGTGAAAGATCATTACCCTCTGACACATTAAGCGTTTAATATCATATTTATTAGAGTGAGGGTTATGAAAAGTGAAAATACCCTAATCATGAATTAATTGGAACTAAAAGGAAATATTGAGGCCATGGTGAAATGTTGAATGTGAATCGAGAGACTCAAGAACCTCATTTGCATAGTGCCATCTTGAATTCATTTTTACCATTTTATTTTAAATCTTAAGATAAAGAAATCACTTGCAATCAACTCACATACACATTTAAAAAATTAACTCTATACATAATTAAATCTTCTAATGGTGACTGGTGAGCGGGTTTGTGGAAGGAGACTAGTTTATTTTACTTTTAGATTCAAGTAAGGCTAGGCAGTAAGGTTTGGTTCTGCACCAAAACCGATCGATTCCAAATAATACGAACTGAAGCCGAACTGAAATTTAGAACCGAACTGAATTCAGAATTCAGCAAGTGGATTGAAGCAGAGTAGAGAAGCATATAATCGACTGCCCCATTCAGTACAAATACAAACAAAGAATACATAAAGTAAACAAACTATAAACGAAAACAAGAGCTTCAGCATAGTATATAGTATATGATGAGTACAAATTTTCCTCATCGAGGGACAGAAAACAATAGTGAAAGTGAAAGAGACAATCGCGTGAAAATTTCTAACACCAAACGTTTAAAGAAATGAAACCCCCTAAGTTTCTTCTTTTCCCAAACCACAGACTTAATCAAGTTAAAATACCTTAATCACTGGAACAACAACAACACAAAAAACAAAAAAAATTCTTTCTGAATCTCGTTGGACTAAAATACTGATGGGGGGTTGACTGATGATGTGTTCCAACCAATCAAAGCTTGCTACGTGATGCAATCCTCATTGTCTGGATTGTTTTTATTTGATGGCCATGATTTATTCATTGTATCTATAAATAAAAAGCTGACCCTTAATTTGACACCTTTGAATCCACTTTTGAGCTTCATTTTCGGTAATTCTCTTTTTATCTTTTATTTTCTTTATATTTTAATAAAATTATCATTTTACCCGTTGTTTAATTATAAGTGGCTAATTTAGTTTCAAGTTAGGTTGAAGGCGAAGTCTCAACATGATCTATAGGCTTGATTAAGTAAGTTTATTTTCTCTTTCTCTATGATTTATGTGGTTCTTTTAACTCATTATCGACAGACAATATAGTATATCTAGATTTTGCATTGTATACTAGCTCTCTAGTGAGACAATGAGCATTTAGAACCATATTAATTAGAGAGAAAATTCTCCTATAGTATTTCATGGGTCGTTTTGACTCAATATCGACAAAGATTGTATATAAGCTATTTAATAAATGATCTTACTATATTATCGACAGAAGGATTATTATTGTCTGTCACAGTTTGTTCTTGACGCCAATTATGTGCTACAACAATTGGTATTGTAATAAGAGCTCTCTTCAACTCAACGAAGGCCTTCAAGCAATCCTTATCAAAATTAAAAAGTCTGTCATGCTTTAACAATGCAATGAAAGGTTTTGATATCTTAGAGAAATCTCTAATAAGTCTTCTATAAAATACAGCATGCCTTAAGAAACTCCTTATGCCTTTAACTGAACTGGGTAGTGAGAGTTTATCAATCACCTCTATTTTTGCTTTATCCACTTTTATCTTTTTTCTAGTGATCTTATGACTTAGGACTATCCATTTTTATACCATGAAATGACACTTTTCGAAATTCAATACTAAGTTTTTTTCTTCATATCTTTTAAACACATTTTCTAGATTATGCAACTATTTATCATATATTCCACAAAGACTAAAAAATCATATATAAATACCTCAGGTATTTGTTTAACTATATTTGAAAAGGTTGGCAACATTAACCACTTGAAAATTGTTGGAACATTGTGCAGGCCAAATGTCTCCTTTGTAGCCTGAGTATCCATCTAAAAAAACAATAATACTCTTTTCTAGCAAGTCTATCCAGCATTTAATCTATAAAATGTAATGGAAAGTGATCCTTCTCTGCTGTCTTATTTAGCTTTCTGTTGTCCATACAAACCCTTCATCCATTTATGGTTCTTGTGGGAATGAGCTCATTATTTTCATTTGCTATAACTGTCACTCCACTTTTCTTTAGAACACATTATACTAGCCTCACCCATGACCTGTCTGATGTTGGGTCGATGATTCTAGCATCAAGCATTTGATGATATCTTTCTTCACATCTTCCTTGATAATTAGATTTAATCTTCTCTATTGTTCTACAGACTTATTGTAGCATCCTTCAACAAAATCTTATGCATGCATATAGATAGACTGATTTCTTTGATATTTGTCATTATCCATTGAATAACCTTCTTGTATTTCTCCAACACTTTTTGTATTTCTCCAACACAACTACCAAGCTCTTTTCTTGTTTGTATCCAAAAAGATGAAATGATTACAAAAAGTGTGTTGTGGTCACCAAGGTAAACATATTTTAAGTGTGAAGTTAAAGGTTTTAATTATTCTAGAATATGAGGTGACTGAATAAAAGGTTTCACTTTTCTATTCGAAAGGTCAAGAGATTCAATTTATTTGTCATTTCTGAAGGGTTGCTTTTCTTCTAGCCATGTTATGTCAGTTGTTTCAAGGCCTTAATGTTCATCTTCAAGTTTTTTAAATGTTGCAGTCTTAATTTCCTCTTTTCTATATTAATTTTTAATCTCTCTGCTACAGCAAAATCTACAACATTGACAAAATTACAATCTTCAATATCAAGACTCTTCATGGCTTTTAGTACATTGAATGTAACTTACTGATCATTAACTCTCATAGTTAGTTTTCCTTTTTACACATCAATTAGAGTCTTGCCGGTGGCTAAGAAGGATTTGCCTAAAATAATAGGCACAAATTTATCTGCTTTCAAATCTAGTACTATGAAGTCAATAAAAAAAATAAACTTGTCCAACCCCTAGTTACTTGAACATAGATAAAGGCATGAGATTAATACTAGATCCCAAATCACAAAGTGCTTGCCACTGTATTTATTGCTGATAGAGCATGGAATTACGAAGCTTTTTGGATTCTTCAATTTTTAAGGCTTCTTACTTTGAAGCATGCAGCTATACTCTTATATTAGAACAACTGTTTTAAATTCTCCTAGCCTTCTCTTTTTTGCCAAAATATCCTTCAAGAGCTTCACATAATTTGACATTTGTTTTAAAGTTTCCACAAAAGGGTCTTGATATGCAGCTGCTTTAGTACTTCCAAGAATTTACTTAACTGCTTATCTTGTTTCTGTCTTTAGAACCTTTGAGGAAAGGGTGGTGGGTGCCTGAACTGCTTGGTTACAGTAAGTTGTGTAGATTGCTTTTCTTTTGCCATGTTCTGGATTAGTGTATTCATGCTGCAACATCTTCATTAATAGGTATTAGATAATTATTTTCTACAGATGTTGTAGCTTTATTGTTCTCAACAGTGTGCTATATTGAAGTTATGATCCTTTCTAGATCATTAGTTATTTACTTTACATTGTTCTTTCTCTCTCTTCTTGGGTCCTCTATGTTGCATGGTAAGCTACGTTGAGGTCTGTTACTAATTTAGTAAGTTGTCTCATCTGATTTTCTAAGTTTCTCAAAGATACAGCTTGACCTTGAACAAGTACTTCATTCTTTGCAATCTATTCCTTAATTACAGCTTCAAGCGAGCTGACTTAAGCATTGTTGATGCTTATTTGTTCTAGATTTTGCTGATGAAATCTAGGTTTTTGAGCAAGTTTGTTCTGTCCATTAAATGCTGCAGCATATTAATCCAATTCTGATTTCTCCATTAGAAGTTTGGATGCTGCCTCCATCTAGGGTTGTAAGTGTTTAAATAAGGGTTATTCTGATTCTATCTATTACAATTGCCCACATACTTGATTGAGACAAGACTTCAAGGACATTTATCAAACAAGTGTCCTTCTTCACAATAAACAAGGATATCTTAGCAATTCTATTAACAATTGCAGGAGCAGTGGACATAACCTATATCATATTTGTCAATAAGGTTATTTGGGCTGATAATGTTGTCGAGGCATCCACATTGTCAACTCTTGCTGATCCTTTTACTGTAACTTGTTTGGTAGATGGCCACTAATAGTTGTTATTGGCTGGCTATCTTTTCCAAGATATTATAATCCTCATTGTAAGACTTAGATAACAAGACCTCACTTGATGAAGCATTTACCATTAATTTAGTGTTTAAGTTCTGGCCATTGTAGAAAGTTTTTGTCTGTATATAGTAAGGGATACCATGATGATGACATTTCTTAATCAACTCCTTAAGTCTTTTCCATGTATTATACAAGTTTTTATCTCCGAGTTGATAGAAAAAATTAATCTTATTTCTCAACTTTGCATTCTTAGTAAGTGGAAAATATTTCATCAGAAATTTATCAGCCAAATTATTCTATGTAGAGATGGTATCAGGTGGTAAAGAATTTAACAAAACTCGTACTTGATCCCTCAGACAAAATAAGAAAAATCATAACCTCAATTCTTCCTGTGATGCTCCAGTAATCTTGAAAGTATTATTCACTTTCAAAAACAGTTTAAGGTGAAAATAAGGACTTTTTTATGGCAATCTATTGAATTGTCGCATTGTCTATAGAATTAGAAACATTACTAGTTTAAACTCAAAATGATCAGGTTGAACTTTGGGTTTCACTATTTTAGGATTTACCGCTTGAGTGATTAATACTGCATAGTCTCTATCATATGCCATGTACATAATGTTGTTATTCTCTAGTTACTCTTAGCCATTCTGCCAATTCTGAATTTTTGATCTCCTTGTGTAGTAACTAGATCTAAGATGGGAAGATGATTATCTCTTTGGATATTGATTGGATTCATTCCTTCTTAAGGATTCAAATCTCCCACATTTTGCATACCAGCCATGTCTCCGACAGATCTTAAACCTCTATGCTCTTTTCTCAGCCTCCTTACACTTTTTTTAATTTCTAAATCAAACTAAAATTCAATAGGTTTATACTTGCGCATGCAAGGGTTGCAAGAATAATTCTATCAACATAATAAACAAATTTTAAAAAAAAACTAAAATGGGCACCGAATAGAATTTACTTAACAACTTACAATATGCACTCAATCCCTAGCAACGGCACCAAAAACTTAGAGATGTGTGTCAATGTGCAAGTAAACATAACAAATGATATAATGATGAGTATCAAGATCGTCTCCGCAAGGATTGATGTTATAAGACTTACTACAGCAATCTCAACAATTCAATTTTAGTAAATTAAAAAAAAAAACAATGAGATTAATGACCTAATGAAATAAAAAATGCAATAGAGAGAATTAAAATTCAAATACAAAGATATACTCAATGGCAAAGGGGTAGTTAGGTTTTAAATTTACTTACTTGTTATTGACTATCTTTTAGTAGAGTCATAATTGCTACAACATCTATTACAGTATTGAACAAAATCTCTAAATTTTGAGCTGTCACATTTTTTATATCTTATATTTATATGCAACCTAACAGTGACTAGTTGTTAAACTAATATTAAAGATAACATTCTACGCTTTAGAATTTATTTGCCCTACAAGGTGAATCCCTATGTCTAACTCTTTATTAATTTTAGATTAAGTATGACCCTAGTCAAATCAAGATTAACTCAACTTGGAAAACTTAATCTAAAACCATTATTATTTTAATTTATTCTACTAAGTCAGACATTTTAGAGGCTCTTTCTTAGCTAGTGTCCATTAATGGATCGTCAATTGAAATAGAGAATTATGATAAGTAAAGTTTAAAAAAAAATGCTATAGCAGGTTCTGAGCAACATACACATGCAAGTTAAATAACTATTAAGCTTATTTAAAACCCAACTAAATTAAACTTTAGCTCATAATGAGCTTCAAAATAGTTACAACACAAGTTTTTGCCATGAAATACATTACCAAAGAAAGAACAAAAGAAACAAATATAAGAAAAAAGTTGAGATATAAAAGAACCAAAGCGTTAAACTTTAATCTTTAATTATTTCTCTTCATTCTTCATGAAAAATGCCTCTATTGCAGCTCTGAATTTTCTTTTTTTATTCTCTTTACGTCTGTTAGATGTCCTTTCTATATCTTTAAAATGTGCTCTTTTAAAGAAAATTGCCTCTGTTGTAGTTTTGAATTCTTTTTTTTTTTTTTTAGCGTTTGTTAGTTGTCCTCTATTTCTTTAAAATGTGCTATTTTATATCTTGTAATTAGGTCAACCAAAAAACATGAGGACACTTGTCTTTTCTTGGCATCCCAGGACTTTATATTTCCTACCATTGTTTTGTCTGCACATGACAATGGTAGCATAGTAACGATTGCAGCAGAACTTATCTATTAACATGTGACGGTTTGGGTAGTTTTTATTTGTATTTGATTCTGAATGATTGTAGCAATTCCTACAGCATTCTCGCTAGTTCAGACTTATTTTTATTCATATGCATATTAGTCTTTTGTCGTTTTCTCTAGGCCTATTGATTCAGCAATCCAGTCCTTTTTCTGCAGCATCCATCAACAAGGCATGAGCTTTTAGTCGCTTATAATAATGCTCTTAATTAGAGTACAAAAAAGTCTAAAATATATCAAACAATTATAACTAAGATTAAATAGATAATTATGCAAACTGTAATTAGAAATGGGATAAAATTCATCATTTACTCTCTAAGTTAATGCTAGCTTAAGTCTAGAAATGCTATGATAACTCTCATTTCATAAAGTTATCCGATCCCAGCCTAGATTTGGCTATCCTAAGCAAAGGTCTCATTGCCCATGACCTTGTGTGGTCCTTTTAAATACATTTTTATTGAAATGTCTCTTATATCAAATTAAAGCAACATGATCATGAAATTAATCAATTAATTAATTAGGTGGGCAAGCAATCAGATTTGGCCATTATAATTTGTTCATTAGCAAGCTGTACAAGTATTTAGGAAGACGAGCTCAAAATCCTAAGTTGGACCCCACTTAGACACTTTCTTGAGACCAAATGACGGAGCCTAAGTGACACAACAACCACTATTGAAATTTTTCATCCACGAGGTTATTTTGCAATCTTTAGTGATTGTAATATACTATGCTTCAATAGCTGATAAAGTAATGCACTGTTAAGGCCTGAACTGTCATGAAATCGTTTCTCTAAATAGGTGAACAAATATCTTAATAAAGATTTCCTAGAATAAACATCCCCTACTATATCAGCATCTGTGTACACTGATAACATATTTTTGTCACCACCAAAATATAAACATGCTCTGGAAGTTTCTTTAAGATATTGAGAATCTACTTCACTGTTATCCAGTGCTTTTTGCCCAAATTAAAGAAAAAATTGACCAACTATATTAATTTTATAAGCAACATTTAGTCTTCTACAAACCATGATGTACATTAAAGTACTAATTGGTAAGGCATAAGAAACTCCTCTCATCTCTTACTTCTCTTTCTCACCTGTAGGACAATGCTCAAAACTAAGTTTAAAACGGCCAGCAAGTGGAGAACATACAAATTTTGCTTTGCCATATTAAATTTTTTAGCTTTTTAAGATAACTATGATTCCTAAATTTTCTATCATGGGAAATTCTCATGCAAAAAACTTATTTTATCGGTTCTAAGTCTTTTATTGCAAAACACTTGCTAAGCTCTTTCTTAAGATTATTAATCTTACTAGCATCCTGGCCAACAATCAGCATATCATTCATATAAAGCAAAAGAATTATAAAGTCATTATCATCAAACGTTTTCACAAAAACACAATAGCCAGACATAGTCTTGTTGAAAATCATTATTCTTCAAATACAATCAAATTTCTTGTATCAATATTTTGGTGCCTGTTTCACTCCATACTAACTTGTCTTCAAATTACATATAGTTTCTTTTTTACCTTTGACATTGAACCCTTCACGTTGCTCTAGACATATTTCCTCCCATAAGTCACTTTGCAAGAAAGCTGATTTTACAACAAGCTATTCAATTTTTAAATTCAAGCTAGCTGTTAATCCTAAAATAACTCAACTAAAATACATTTTCACCACAAGAGAAATTCAAGCTAGCTGTTAATCCTATAATAACTCAAATAGAATACATCTTTACCACAAGAGAAAATCTTTCTTCAAAACCAACACCTTTCTTTTGACTGAAGCCTTTTACAACCAATCTAGCATTGTATTGCTGTCGTGAGTTATTTTCAACCTTTAACCTGTAAACTCATTTGTTCTTCAATGCTCTCTTTCTCTTACGGAGATTTATTAAGTCATAATTGTGGTTCTTATTTACGGATTTCATCTCCTCTTGCATGACTTTAGTCCATTCATTTTTATGCTGATAAGACATAGCTTTTTCAAAATAATCTACCTTTCTTCTATCTGTAAGCATCACATATTTACGTGGAAGATATCTAATGGAAGATTGTCGTTCTCTAGTAGATCTCCTCAATTGTAGATAAATTAATAGTGCAAGTGATTCTGGAGGTACTTGCTCAACTGGTTATACTGGATTATCATTATTATCCTCTACAGCTCCTCCATAATCATTATGAACTATAGGTGGAGAAACTGAAATTGGAGTAATAAGAACTTTTAGATATGATTGAGACTCACCATTCTTCTATTTAACACCAGCTATCTAATTCTCATGGAGCATAACATCTCTACTTCTAATCAGTTTTGTTGTTTGATCCCATAATCTGTATTTAAATACTTCATGTCCATAGCCTAAGAA
Organism: Citropsis articulata; assembly: GCA_030449925.1. Classification (NCBI taxonomy): domain Eukaryota; kingdom Viridiplantae; phylum Streptophyta; class Magnoliopsida; order Sapindales; family Rutaceae; genus Citropsis; species Citropsis articulata. The sequence goes on from JASUUH010000079.1 coordinate 783,532, forward strand.
AATGCATTATTTGGCTTTATCATCAAACTTCGATCTCTCATCTTTATATGTGAATATATGTGCTGCAACCAAATGCTCTCAAGTATTTATAAGAAACATCTTTCCCAGTCCAAACTCTCTAAAGTACATAATCATCTAATAGAGCTGAAAAACAAAGAATAATCAAATCAACTGCAATATGTATGGCCTTTGCCCAAAAAGATTTAAGAAACTTAGAATCAGAAAGCATACTCCTGATCATTTCTTCCATTGGTCTGTTCATCATTTCTATAATACCATTCTGCTGAGGAGTTCTTGGTATAATCTTTTCAAACCTGATTTCAGGGGATCTGCAATACTGCATAAATGACCTTCTGTACTCCCCACGATTGTCTGTCTAAACACATTTTAACTTTGTTCTCATCATTCTCTCAACATAAGCATGGAAGAACTTAAACATATCAAACACTTGGTCTTTAGATATCAAAGTAAAAGTCCACACCTTTCTAGAATAATCATCAATAAAAGTTATAAAATAAAGTCAACTTTCTATTGATCTACTTTACATCTTGCAAACATCAGTATGAATCAAATCAAGAATATATAAATTTTTAAATGGAAAAAAGCATTTAAAAGCTATTTTGTGTGTCTTTCTAACTAAACAATAAATACAAGTCTTGAAGGACACACCAATAAAATAAGATAGAAATCTTTTTCTAGCAAGAGTTTTTAACCCTTTCTCACCAATGTGACCAAGCCTTTTTTGTCCGTATTTCAATATCATAATCTTTTACAGCCACATTCACATCTTTTTTCTTGATCTTGACTTTTATCACATAGAGAGTGCTTAATTTATTTTCCTTAGATAACGCTATGGAGCCTTTGGTGAACTTCTGTTTTCTTTCACTAAATTGGTTAGCTTAAACATCATCATCACATTTGCTTGTGGAGATTAAACTAAAGTGAATATTTAGTATATATCTGACATCTTAAGTAACATCTTATAGCCAACACTAGTTTCCAAGCAAATATTTCCTTTAACCATAATCTTATATGCCTTTTCATTTCCCATCCAAACATGGCCATAATCAGCACTAGTGTAAGATGTGAAGTAATCATGATGTACGGTAACATGAAATGAAACACTTGAATCAATCACTTAATTGCTAGTGTGGCACGTGAGATTTACAAAACTCTTATAAGAAACAATATTCATATCATTATCAATTATAGCCACAATATTCTCTTTGTCATTTTCTAACCATTAGCTTTTTTCTTCACCTGTTCTCTTTTACACAATCAACACTCCCTTTTTATATGACTTATTTTCTGACAATGAAAGCGCTTAAGGTTTCTCTTCAAGGACTTAGATGTTCTTCTTGGGTTATCATTATTCTGTTGACGGAAATTTCTGTTTTAACTTCTCCACCATTTTTCTTACTTTTCTGAAACAAGTGCATTTGAGTCAGAGGGGATCACTTCAATAATTTTTCTCCCAAATTCTTCATTCACAACCTATCTGTAACTATATCTAGAGTTAATTTCCCATGTAGCACTAAATTATTCACTGATACTACTAATATCTCTTAACTATCAAGGAAAGAACCGAGCAATAACAATGCTTACAACTCATCATTTAGAATAATCTTCATATTAGCCAACTGATCAAATAAGACTTGAAACTTACTAGTGTATTCATTTATACTATGCCTGATAACTCTCATTTCATAGAGTTATCATGGTACTTTTAGGCCTAAATCAAGATTACTTAGGGAGTAATTGATGTGTTTTAATGCATTTTAATAATAGTTTGCATTAACATCCATTTAAATTTAGGTTTAATAAATTTTGCTTGATTTTAAATAATTGTGTATTTAAAACATATGAATAATTATAGGTAACCGGAAGCTCAAATTTCAAGGAAAGGATACTGTTGCAATGAGCTTGCAAAAAAGACAAAACAACATGGCTATAAAAGAATTGAAGCAAGTCTAGAACATTGCAAATTCTATAGCCATTGCTGTAGCATTCTTAGAGCATTGACAAAAAAGATTTTGCTCAAGACACTTATCAGATTGCAATTTGTAGTTTCTTAATCAGGAAGATGCATGCCCTAGACTTTCATTTACCATAATTTTAAGATATAAAAGGGGCACACGCGCAAAGAAAAATGGGGGACCATCAACCAAGATAAAAAACCGAATTGAAACAAAGAAAAAAAAGAATTCAAGAATGAGAATCAAGGCTACACTAGTTGGAAATTTGCAGGAATCAATTGGAATTCAGTTTTTCTTATTCTTCCCTTATTTTTATTATTTATTCTTTTGAACATGAGGATGTATTTGATGGCTGAAACTTTTTTTTTTTTTTTTTGCATACAATGAACTAAATTTACTTATGGTTGAGTGATAAACAATCTTGATGATCTTTTTACTGATTTATTATGTTGCTGCATGTTTGTTATAGCATTTTGTTGTGATAATACTTATTTACATTCATTATTTTAGCTGACTACTCATTTAATGATACAAGATAAGAGAGAACCACAAAATAACCTATCTTAGTGGAACATATCAGAACAATACTTGGTTTTAAATTGGGTTTTCTAAGTTGAGTTTAACTTGATTCTAAAAGGGTCATGCTTAATCTCAAATTAGTGATAAACTAGATATAGGGATTCACCTTGTAAGGTAAATAGAACCTAAACGTGTAATGTTATATCTTATGTTGACATAACAATTAGTTACTGTTAGGTTGTATAAAGATATAAGACATCTAGCATGCAGCAGCTGAGGATACATAAGAATTCTTTTCAGTGTTGTAGCAAATGTTATAGGAACCACACTTAAATTTAGAGGAAATAGCCAAAACTATTAAGAGAGTTTAATCACTCAATTATTTTATTCCTATTGATTTTATCTTTGTGTGTGAAGTGAAAGTTTGGTTTTTGTATATTGATTTATTGCATTTTATTACGTAATTTGTTAGTTTAATTATTCAATATATTTTCAATTAAGGCAAAACTGCACTGTTGAGATTGCTGTAGCAATTCTAATAACATCAATCCTTGTGGAGACGATCTCGAATACTTATTATTATATTATTTTTTATGTATACTTACACATTGACACCAATAGCATTTGAATTTATAGCAATAGTGCCCCTCTTTATATTTCAAGTTAGCTTTTTTTAATAGAATGGCTTTATTTTATGATAATTGTTTATAAGTTGTTTTCAATTTCCGCCAAAGAACATTAGCCCTAGATTCCTTCATGACATGGTGGTACATACTTTGATCATGCATGACCTAATAGTACCCACGACCAATAGGTTTATGTAAGCCCTTATACAACAAATCTTCCATTCTAGACTTCCAAAATTCATAATTCTATGACTTCAATTTAATTATGCATGCAGAAGACTCCTCCATTCCAACCACACAAGTAATAAAAACATACAACTTGACACTCTAATATCATTTTGTTGGAAAAAGAACTCATTCAAATAGTTGTAAATTAAGCAAAAATTAAACTATTTTTCTCTTTGTGTGATTAAAATGGGATGCGTACCACAAATTAACAAGCAAAAATAAATCAATACAATTCAAAATAATAAATCAACTACAAGAGACACTATTTTTTACATGGAAAAACTCAAATTGGGAAAAACCATGAGACATACTCTAATATAGTTTTTCACTATATTAATAACGGGATTACAACACAAATTTTCCTCTAGATAACACTAAAAACTAACGATATCAAAAATCTCAGTAATCTTGGCTTATAGTAACGATTTAATATCTATTTCTCTAATAAGTAGGTATCTCAAATAACTGCTAATGAGAGAATAAAATAAAATCAAGACCAATAGAATTGTAGAAGGCAATAACATAAATTATCCTCTAAATTTGAGGAGAAAACGAAGGTTAAATCGTCTTTCGATTGTCCAATCAAAGAATGAAATTGTTGCCTCTCTGTCCATCAGTTTCCCTTGTTTTTTCTTCCTTTTTTTTTAATCACCGTCACTACTTGCTTTTCTTTTTTCTTTTACATATATTATTGTTTTGTCAACTTTGTCCAAGTTTAAAACTTAATATTAATTGCACATCAAATAAGATTTTGGACTTTCGACTTTTGGGCCACCCAAATGAGATGGACCCAATATTTTTCCATAAAATGATTATCTCAAATAAGTATAAGTCATTCATCATTGTAACAAAAAAATTATCCATAACTTAATCAATGGTAAAACTAACAATAGAGGAAAACAATGCAGCTGCAAATTATATATATTTTGTCATAAAATAGAATCAAAATTACATATTTTATCACCTATACAACTTCTTGAGTTTAATACAACCAATTCCAAATTTACGTGTCTGGCACATGTGATAAGAGGAGAATAACTTTAAACTGCAGTTGAGATAAAGCAGAGTAAAAGAGTAGGTCCAAATATAGATATATATGTAACATGTAAAGAGGGGATTTAATTACTAGCACTACTTTGTAGTACATAGAGCTCAAGCATTATTATTTGAGTATAAAAATATTATATAAATTTGTGCTTGTAGAACTCACCAAATAAATTAAATCTATTCAAGATTTCTAATCAGTCACCGATTAGTTAGTTAAATCTAATTCAGCTCATTAAATGTTTTTCTTATGGACCAAGGCCAAAAACAAATATATATGGAAGATAGTACATAATATATGCTTGTCATTGGAGAAAGAGAAACAAAAGTGTTTTGTCAACATAGATGAACTATATGCAATAAACAGAAGTGAACCCATGATAACTAGAGCAACATCCAACATATATTAGAAGAGCTACAAAAGGGTGTTCTAGAGCAAGTGAGAAACAATTTAAGAATTGCCATTAGACACCTTGAACGAGAGAGATTTATTTAACATAAGTAGAAAAAAATTGTCAAGCAAGAAGAGAATGGCAAAGATAAGAAAATGCAAGATCCAGCCATACAAATATGGCAAAAGCAGAATAAGTCAAGAATCAAAACAACAATAACACAAAATGATGAGGCAAGATACATGGTAGCAAGCCAGCAACGGAAGCCATACAGATGCTCAAAAGAGTTATCCATGGTGACGCTTAGGGTTGGCAATTTAAGGGCTTGGGCTGGGCTGAGGGCGCTATATGTTCTGCTTCTCTGAATGACTGGCGAAACTGGGTGGCCGGCACATAGCCCAAATTTAAATAATTTTTTTAATAAAATTATAAATTTTAAAAACATAATTATTCAATATATAATACTACAATAGGCTAAAAAACTTATAAAGAATTTTCCAATACATGATTAGACAACACACAAATATATGAAAATACTAATATCACAAGTACATAACATAAAAACAACCGCTAATAGAAAAAATAAACTAATCCAATATTTGTGGTCCATCTTCGTCCTCATCCTTCAATTCCTCGCCAGTAAAAATTTCTTCTTCAAGAACTCCACCTAGTAAAAAAAAAGTGTTAAAATAAATAATAAAGTAAAAAATAATTAGTAATTAATTTTATAAAGAATATTTTTATACCTCGACCGCTAGTAGCCCATAACCAATGCTGAGAGCACATGATTGCTTCAAACTGTTTCCTCCCTTTCTTGATTTCACTTCAAAAATCCATCATTTTCATCCTTTCTTTTCGTATCAAATCGATTGATTAGGGTTTAAATCGTATTAAATCGATTTTCATCTATATGAATCACACCTCTTAATTGATTAGGGTTTAATAAAAATTTGATTAGGGTTCTATAAAACTATATTGAATATAAATATGGGTTTAAATAGTAAAAATTTTAGTATTTTTTTTAATAATATTCTAGTGTCCATAATTGTAATTTAATTTAAGGGTATTTTAATAATAAAAAATTATTTTAAAAAGTGTGTTTATTGAGTAAATTGGTGGGTTCAAATAGTCCCACCTAATGTAAATATGTAATTAACTAATTTTATATTATATTATGATTTTTCATTAACAAAAAAATATATATATTATTTATTATAAAGCGGGAACTTCGTCAAACTCTTTATGCAAGCGTAGCATGCTGGGCTCTGCGGGATAAAAGTATATCAGCGTTTCTGTGGTACATTTCTGTGACTTTCTTACGTCACAGTAGCTTCACATGGGGCCTTAAAGATAAGTTGTTTCTCATCGATAATTTCAAATTTCTTTGTATGAGATCTTTCTATCTTTATGATCATTATCTTAATTTTTTTAGGCTCTTTTCTATGTTTAATGGGTCTAGAAATACTATTCTAGATGCAATCACAATTTCTAGGTGACAATTAGCAGAAGCAAAGTACCAAATTCTTTTTCTCTTATATAGTTCATCAAACATTTGTTTAGCATATATCTATAAACTCATCCACTCACAACATAAAGTAACAAAATCTCAATCAAAGCCTCATCATAACTTAATCAAACAAAATGCCCATCTAAATTTCAAAATTATTTCAAATTAAAGGACCAAAATCTCAAATAGCCCTCTTCAAACTCCTTATCCATCATCTCATAAGCTTAATTTACCTGAATAGGAACTATATCAGTCTATGCTATCAGTATCCCCAAAACCAAAACCAAAACCACCCACAAACACCGAAATTCTGGACTGTTTAACATTTGAAAAAAATATTTTAAGACCCGACCTTAAACTGCCCGCGTAACTTACAACAGATAGCTCACCAGTTTTTATAATTGCGTTACAAGTTTTTTACTACTATTGTTAGTAACAACGACTTTATTTAGTTATAAATTTATGTCTTAACAACTTTCAGATAAAAACAACTGTCAGTAGTAACCCCCAAAAATAAAAGTAGTATTTACTGTAGTATAGGGTTAAAAAGAATAAACTAGTAGTTTGAACTATAATGAAATGCTAAATTATAGCATTCATCGTGAAGATGCTTTCCAATTGCAAGCGAAGCTGTATTTCGATTTTCAAACGAAGCTAATAAAAGAGAAGCCCTTGAACGCAATTATGCAATACCAGTGAAAGCAGGATTCAGGTCAGGTAGTTAAGAGCATGAAACAATGCAATTTTAGCAAATTATGGTTCCCATGATAATTCACAAGGACAATTGTTTAGATGACATAACAAATAAAGCAGTTTTAACTATAAACACAGCTTTGTTCCTGCAAAGCATGAACATCAGACCAATTGATAAGGTAAAAGGTCATAAAAGCTCGTGCACAGAGCCATTTTATGACTTATGAGACTCAAAGCCCCTCTCTTGGACAAAGCATGGGTTAAAAAGCAGTAAAGATTGATCCTCATGCCCAGGCGTGTACCACTGAACAAGCCCAAATTGCAATCTTAAATTATACTGTCTCAGCCATTGAGTTAATTAGAAGCTTGTAGCCTTCTGGTACTGCTGTCTGTGCCTGCACACACTGTGCCAATGCAGGGACATCAGAATTGAGATCAAGAAACCTCGCCAGAAAGAGAAGCAAGTGAAAATCAGAAATTCGCTTCACTAGTGGAAGACTTGGGCTTCGGTTCAGATGACTCTTCAGTGCTCTCATGGTAACTTGAATGGTTCTGTTCTCAATGGGAAAGGTTGATGAAAGAGGCCCCTGTATCAAAATAAAAGCTTCAACTCAGTGCCATAACATTATGGACTGAAGCACTCAGGCATATAGAATTTAACATAAAAAATCATCTAGTAAACAATCAAATCAACAAAGTGAAGGATATAAGGCAGGTAGTATGTAACTTCCGATAAGAAACCAAAGGCAAAAACAACCTCTTCTCCCCAGAAACTCACATCTCAAGCCAAAATCAAAACTACACAAGTGAACACCTGAGCAAGGCGAGGTTACATAAAGCATTATTACCAAAGGCTGTTATTATTATCCTAGAAAATAGGTCAAGGACTGCCCACACATTCAGCTAATATACTATTCTATGTTATACTGTATGCACAAATATAGTTGGGAGAAAAACAACTCCTCTCACATTTATTCACTCACAGCATGGGACATGGTGGCCAGAACAAAAAATAAATAGAGGCTTGTTTAAAAACAAGACAGGGAATGTCAGGCTTGCAAAACATCCAGAACTCTAGTGGAACTACTATAAAAAGAAATCAGGGAAGCCCACCCACTGCACAACTACTAGGATAAATCTGGAAGAAAGCTAACGTAACTTAGCTAAGAAGAACATGAAACCACATATGTAGTGCCATTCTAGGTTCCTTGGCCAATCAAGCACCTGTCTTTTCAAACTAAGATTGAGATTAACTCTATATGATTATTCTTTTTCCTGTGAAGGTTTGAGTCACAACATAAATAGCCTCAAGATTCAACTCTGTATTTGACACTCTAAAATGTTGTAAGCCTTAAGATTGTGTGAAAAGGTAAGTATGATCTGACACCTACAATTTTACATACCCAGACCCAGAAATGACAGATTAATAATTTACACATTCATACACCTGCATGGAAGCTCAACAAGAAGTATCAAACAAACCTTTTTTATACTCAAATGACGTACTATTTTCTTGTTTTCTATTTTCTCCTACTCATTGTTTGATTTCTGAGACAATTAAAAAGAACAAATGCAACAAAACCTTAGGTGAACTGCAACAAACAAAATATCAGAACAACAACGTCAACCAATGATTCATGAGTTGTGTGTCCAAAAAGCCTTAACTTAGAATAATGACCTTCAACAGACATCCAATCAGACTTAGCAGGAGGCCCTGCCTAACCCAAGGCAGATGCAGTGGAAGTTGAACAAACATAATCATTTTACAATCCTCAAATTAATCTCAAACCTCCATGGTTCTTATGCCTAATTCCAATTATAACTAAATTCGGACTACAACTACCAGTAAACATAGCATTCTATCCAGTTAAAACCAATCCAATACATCCATTTCTCTTGTTTTCTAGGATGTTGAAGCAAATCCAACTTCCCATCGTCCTACAGCTATAAGCTTGAAAAATTTATCACACTAGCAAACACTAAACAAATTAATATAACTTCAACCATCAGTCAAGGGGGAAGAAACACTAAATTAAACAAAAGCTAACCTGATGATCCAAAATCTTAACAACCACCAAGAAAAAATCATTATCAACCTCCTTAACATCCTTCCCACCAACAACCACATCCTTCTTCATCTTCGACAACTTGGGATCATCCCCTTCGGCAATCTCAGTCTCAAACCAACCTTCCTTAAACAACCTCACGCACATATCACTCATTTGAAACGCCTCAAAATGGATAGCTGCACTCCCATCCTCACTAACCTCCAATTTCACCACAGCCGTTACCCACTCCTCCATATTACTCTCCGCGTGAAACTCAACCGCCTGCAAAACCTCCCTGTTGGATAAGGTATAATCCTTTTTGTTCTGCATTATCGTTTGTGTGAAAATAAACCCCACTTTCTTCATCCCCAATCCAGCCGCAATCGCGTCCACTAACTTCTCCTCCTCCTCGTCATGTAAAATATACAGCACTTCCTCCGTTCCCTGCTGAGGCGGCTCGTAGATGAAATTCACCTCGACCCGTTTATCCTCCAAGACAGTACCGTACATGAACCCTCCGCGTTTGACGGCAAACGCCAGCGTTTCATTGACGTAATGCTGGAAGGCGTCGGCGCAGTCACGATCAAAGGAGACGGACTCGCAATGCGGATTCTCCTGGCGGGTGACCCGCATCTGTTTAGCGATCAAATCGTCCATGGTCATCTTCCGGCCAAAAGAACCGGCCGGGTTGAAGCTGGGGCCCTTGACGTTTCGCTCGCCGTCGTAGGATAAGAAAACGATGGAGCCGTGGGCGATGTTGAGGGAAGATAAGGGCCTGTCTGGGTTGGCCATGTCAGTGAATTGGAGGAGATCGGAGGGTGATTTGGCTAATAAGAGGCTTTGGTTAGTGGATAGGGTTTGGCTTTCGACGGGGATTCGGAGCTGCGATTGGATTGAGGTTTTGAGTTGTGCGACTGTGACGTGTGCACCATCGACTGTGACGCGCTCGAGGCCGTCTCTGCTGCGGATGCGAAGCAGCATGTTTGGTGCGGTTTGGGGTTTCGAATTGAGATAACAGGGATCGAGGCTTCTTTCAGCACAAGTAGTGATTTCGGGTCGGTTTGTTACCTCCGGTGCGATTACTGCTTCCTTCCTGGCCAAAACTTCACCTATTCAAGCAAACGTCAATTAAGACAAGGTCTAATAAGTAAGGGAGCCTTGCGTTACAATTAACGCAGCGTACCGTTACTTACAGCAACAGTAGTTGTGGATCCCACAACTACTATTATTGTAAGTGACATACACTACATTAATTGTAACGTAGGGGAGCCATATAAGTCAGGGTGGTGGTGACGCGTGCGCTGGCAGTCTGGCAGCGTTTTGGTAAGGTCTGCGGTATGGCGCGATGCGTAAGTGGTCATCTGTGAGATAAAAGAGTCTGTGAGAACTTTTTCAAAAGCGATTGAGATGGTAGAGAAAGAAAAGTAAAATATCTTAAAATATAAAATATTATAAAATTAAAATAAAATATCTTAAAATTAAATTTTTAATATATTTTTTAGCATAGACTTTTAAAAATTAATTTAAATCTTAATTTAAATAAATATTCTAATTTTTTATATTTATAATTTACTAAATGAATAAGTAAATATCATGATTTTAATAAATAAAATCATAATTTTATTTATGATATTTATTAAATAAATAATTTTTATTTATAATATTTAATTTTACTTATGATATTTATTTATGATATTTATTTAATTAATTTTTATGTTTATAGGGTGCGTTTGGCACACTGTATTGTATTATGCTGTATTGTATTATTTTAATACTGGTGTATTGTATTAAGCTGTATTGTATTAGCACTGTATTATAATAATACTGTACAGTGTTTGGTGTTAATGTATTGTATTAGTTTTTAGTTATACTATGTTTGGTACTACACTGTACTGTATTAATATTTTTGGTGAGTAAATTAAATTATATATTTGGAAAATGATATTTATTAGTATTTTGAAAAATATTAAATATAGAATTCTCAAATTTTAAAAATTTAATATTTTTTTAGTATGAGTTAAAAAAATCATAATTCTTTATAAAGATCGAAGCTTATTATGGCATTAAAATTTCGGCAAACGGCTAACCGTTTATTTAAACGGCTAACCGATAATTTTCAGAAAGCATGTTCTACAAAGGATTGTTAAAAATAAATTAACCGTTTACTGAAAAAAAATTATTCGATTATATTATTTGCTAACCTAGTAACGTTAGTTAGCAATTGGTTTAAAAAATTTTTTCTGGTCTCTCGAAATTAACAGAAGCGTTTCTGAAAGCAGTGCCGATTATTTCCAGTTTGCTAACCTTGAACCGTTTAGTAAGAACGGTTGAGCCAAATTTGTTTTGCGGCAAACTGGAAATTAACGGTTAGCCGTTTACGGAAAACGGTGCACCGATTATTTCCAGTTTGCTAACCTTGAACCGTTTAGTAAGAACGGTTAAGCCAAATTTATTTTGCGGGTCTCTGGAAATTAACGGTAAACCGTTTACTGAAAACGGTGCACCGATTATTTCCAGTTTGCTAACCTTGAACCGTTTAGTAAGAACGGTTCAGCCAAATTTGTTTTGCGGGTGTCTGGAAATTAACGGTAAACAGTTTACTGAAAACGGTGCACCGATTATTTCCAGTTTGCTAACCTTGAACCGTTTAGTAAGAACGGTTCAGCCAAATTTGTTTTGCGGGTCTCTGGAAATTAACGGTGAACCGATAGTGACTAACGGTCAATCGTTTATTTGAAAATCAGCTCAAACGGTTAACCGTTAACGATTAACGGCGATCCGTTTTCTGGCAGAAAGTCAATAACGACTAGTTTTCAGCTCCAACTATCAAAATCCTTGAGTTTGTTTTTCTCTTCCCTTACTTATTTATTATTGTGCTTTCATTGAATTTATTGTTTTCGAATTTATTAAGGCATTAGATTGAATTGTTGTGTGGTTTGATTATGATAAGTTTCAAAATATTAAAATAATCCCCCCTCTTGGGTTGTACACTTGTATTTCAAAATGCTTATACATACTACAATATAGTTATAAAATATTAAAATAATACAATAGTTGTAACAAAGTAAATTATGTTAAATAATCCAGGTATAGACATACATATGCTAAAATACTACTACATAATATTATTATTAAGTTCTAATGCATGTTCTACTATCAAACTCCACCTCTCCTTTCGTGTTCACGTAAAAGCATCCTAACATAAACTAACTTACGGTCACGATCATTCCTTAATGCCTTGAAAGTTCTTATATTTGAAGGTTTCTCTACCATTAAATTTAAAGCCATAAGCTCATCATCCATTGAAAGTCCCATCGAAGCAAGCTGCGCAGCAACATAATCATGATCTTCACTACTTCCGTACATATTCTGAGACATGTCACTGTTGGCTTGGTGAAATGCTGAAACCAATTTCTCTATACCAGCAACAATATATTCATCTGATTTAGACATCTTTCTGTGTGATGATTGTGCACGTGATCGAGTAGTGTCTTGAGAATCTGCAGAAGGGGAAGCAAACATCGGAGAACCTTCATCATCAATCTCATCATCATGAATTTCTTCTTCAACTGTTGCATTAGCCATATCAATTGGAGTCTCTGCCGACCTTCCAGTTGCACGGTCTTTTCCAAATATATTTGCCAGTCTCTCATAATATGGAAATGACTTGTTCCTCCAATTGCTTGCTTCTCTATGGGACTACAAAATTTAAAAAAAAAACGGTTAAATAAACTTTATTATTTTCATAAGAATAAACCATACAACCATACAACCATGCAAATATAACTAACGAGATAAAAAAAAATTTATTCTCCTTATTATAAATTCAAAATACTAACCTTTACATATGATTTCCATACTTCTTCACTATCAACCTCTACACATTTTCTCGCATCATTCCATCCAAAACCGCTAGTGTTTAACATATCAAACACCACCCCATAACTTTTCTTCTAAATTCTTATCTTAGAGTCAATATGTGGGTAAGCCTTCAAACCACAACCCGGTAGTAATTTTTCTAATTCATTTTCAATATGTTTGTAACTTCCAGATTTGAAAGTACCATTATTAGCTCGACTACCATTTGCAACTAGTGCATCAAAAATATTCAACACTGCTTCTTCTTCATCTTTTGTCCATGCCCGTCTTGACCCTGTCTTAGTTCCAGTAGTATAACTTGAACCTCCACTCTCCATGCCTTCAAAATAAATAACATAATAATTTTTTAAATGAGTAATTGAGACATTACACCAAATTAATTCACATAACTAACACTCGATAAATTCCTACCTATTTCAATATGTTAGCAAAAGTACAGCTTTATATAACTTGACTAAGAACATCGATATATAAACAAAAGTACAGCCATTTTCATTTTCCTAAGAACATCGATATACGAGCAAAAATACAGCCTTATATACCTCCTAAGGACATCGATGTACTAACAAGGACATCGATACTAACAAAAGTACAACCTTAGAAACTTTCCTAATAACTTTTATATATTAATAAAAGTAAACCCCTTAAATACTTTCCTAATATATATATTAACAAAAGTACAACAACCTTATTGCCCATCCAATTATTATACATAATAGTAGCTAAGTCATTCCTCCAACTCGTCCATTGGTCTGAAGCTTCAAGGCTACTTATGTTATCACTATCATCTACTTCGTTGTTAGATATGTCAAATAATTCATGCTCTATCGGATCCACAGACATTTCTCTCCTAATCATATTATGCAATAAACAGCATGCAGTAATAATGCGACATTGGGTTTTAATTGGATAGAATGAAGGACTTCGAAGAATGGCCCATTGCATTTTGAGCAATCCGAAACACCGCTCAATTACATTTCTTGCTGAGGAATGTTTCATGTTGAAGAATTCTTCTTTATTCTGAGGAGTACAACCATCTCTCCACTGTGATAAGTGATATCTTGTTCCCCTATATGGTGCAAGGAATCCTTCAGCATTTGTATATCCGGCATCCACAAGATAATAATAACCTATTTATTTCACATTTTGAGTATTAGTAAAATTTTTCGTTTGAATATGTAATTTAATTAAATTAAATTATTGGAATAAGTAATACCTGTAGGAACATTTAAACCAGTTGGCTTGTTTAATGCATCGCGAAGTACTCTTGAGTCAGATGCAGAGCCTTCCCATCCAGGCATCACAAAGATGAATTTAATATCTCGTGAACATACCCCTAAAACATTGGTAGCAATCTCACCCTTTCTTGTTCGATATCTTGGCTTATCATTTTCTAGCACACGGACTTTAATATAAGTCCCATCCAATGCCCCCAAGCAATTCTACACATATAAAACAAATGAAAACCTTATTAGCATTGAACTATCAGTAGCTATAATTAAATAAAAGTAACTGATGATATACCTTAAACCATTTCCATCTCTCAACGGTGCAATTCTCTGGTACAGGTTCTGGTGCCCTTAGTAAAACATCGTGTAGTCGTAACACTCCATTTAACACTGAGTTGAAATATCTACTAACAGTCTCACCAGATCTAGAAATCTACTACCAATTGTGCGATTCTTGACATGATGAGACAAAGTGTGAAGGAACATGCAAACTTGCTCTTCAATCGTCACTGAACCATTAGCCCTTAATCCCTCATTCACTTGAAGGAGCTCACATAGTAGGCCAAAAGCCCTTCTATCTATTCTTAGTTGATTCACACATTGTATGTCACTATTGCCTATAATGCTATCTAAGTATTGTAATCGAGTGGCATGATTTTGGAATGTACGATTACGAATTGATTTTCTTTGATTATGCCTTTGGATCAACATCATTAACAAAAAAAATGTCACAATGAACATGAACCTCAATTTCATTTGCCACATGACCAAAAAAATTTGTCCTCTTATGTCCATATCTAAAACAACAAGTAAAAATAAACCAAAAAAAAAATATATCAGCTACCAGGCCATTGATCATTTTCATAAAGAAGAAAAGAGAAACATGCATGTATATATATATATATAGAGCGAGAGAGAGAGAGAGAGAGAGAGAGAGAGGGGTTATTATTACTATTATTATCATTATACATACACACACAATCTATGGACCCTAGGCCTAATTAATGACTTAAACAAATCATGTTTAAGTATATGTTTGTGTTTATGTATATATATATATATGTATATGTATATGTCTATTATATTTCTATGGACCCTAGTTCTAATTAATTAAATAAAAAACTGTTGATGGCAGGGAACTCTAGAGGCCTACAGTGCTAAACTTATAATCTTCACATATTATGAAGCCCGGTCAACTTCCAGCAGCAAGGATTCAGGAATCCTATCACCCAGATAATTTACAGTTATAATTAACTCGAGCTGAGGGGAAAGTGTCAGTACAACTTTGATAAATTCTAACTCGGTTCTTATAATTATCAAATACCCAAGACAACCAATTGCCCAAGCTTAGATATTCTTAATAGCCACTGTTGTAATTATCAAATTACATACTGGGGAAGGACAATAAAAATTCTCAAAAAAAAAATAAATCAATTATTGGCTACAATTCATTGAAAATTACTATGAAAAAAATTTGTAAATGGAAACTGTAGGTAACCTACATCCTTGCCTATTAACCAAAGACATAAACTCCAACACTAAATCATCGAACTGGTATAAAATCTAAATAGGCAGACATATTAGAAATTAATCACCATTTGAAGAGAATTTATCAATTTTCATATGCCATTATTTTCAAGGAACCTTTAGCACGTTACCCTTCAACAAATCAAGACAAATAGACAAGACAAATCAATGAATCTTTTCTCTTTTTCACAGCCTATAACCCTTCTCTCTCTTTGACAGCCAATAACCCTTCTCTCTCTCTATTACGCATATTTGTGGATGGGAGAAATAGACAATTTCAAAATCTTACCTTAGGCAGTGAAGGGTCGGCACAGTGGTGGTGTCGTGCAGAGGGTGGTAGTGGAGTTAGGGTCGCACGGAGTATGGGTGTCGCACGGGGAGGTGACTACGATGGCGGATGGCGGCGTGGTGGAGCGTCGTGAAGTTCGCTTCTGTTCAGCACAAGGGGAACAGCAGGGAGTTGGGGTTGCACGGCGTGTGGGTGTCGCACAGGGAAGTGACGCGATGGTGGGGGGCGTCGCGGTGGAGCATCGTGACTTTTGATGATGTTGAGCACAATGGGAATGGGAACGGCAGGGAGTTGAGAACGACACTGATGAGGGTTGAGAACAGAGCAATTTTTTTTTTGTTTCGAAATAGCTTGAAACCCGCATAAACCCGACCCTCCCCACGGGTTTATTTTATGCGGGTTTGACCGCATTAGTATTTTACTGTAGCCATATTACAATCTTATGTGATGTGTTTGCCAAACATTGTATTGTATTACCCTAATGCTATGAGGAGTTCTAATACCACACAATGAGGGGTACCAAACACAGCCATAATGTATTAAATGAATAAGTAAATATCATAATTTTAATAAATAAAATTATAAATATCATAAATTTATAAATGATAAATAAAAAATTTTACAGCTTTAATAATAAAAAATTATTCATAAAAAATATTTTTCATATTAATATTAAATCATAACTTAGTTAACATTTGATAGAGATAGGTTTCGTAGACCGCAGTTATGACTTATTTTAATTGTTATTTGAGGATTGTCTATTTAATTTTAATTTATTATTATTATTATCTATGGGATTAAATTTATGTATTGCTATCTTATGATTGGTTATTGTGAAATAAAATATATAGTTGTGAAATTGTGGTAAAATATTAATTGCTCTCCTAATAAAAATTAATATGATTATGAATTTTTTATTATTTTTATTATTGTTATTATGTTGGTGGGCTTAAAAAAGCACACCAGGCACATGGGCTTTAAAAAAAAAAAAAGGTGGTGGGCGGCACGGCCCACGCTCATGCTGCGTGGGCGTTCGGCTCACCATAAAAATGTGACGCAGCACGGCCCACCAAATTAGTGAGTCGTACCGTGCCGTGGCCATCCTTACATAAGTCTAGGAGGTGTATATGTTACAGATTCTGTAACATACACCCCCACTCCATGTACTCCACGTGTCCCTGCATGGGTAAACAAACCACGCAAATATTACCCTTGTGGAGCTGGTCAGTACGGTACAGAAGCTGTACCTTGGGCACGGTAAAATCGGGGTTCAAATTAGATTTGCATCGACCTGATTGAATTTCAAATTGATTGGGTTGAATAAAAATTCATATGAATTCTACGCGAATTTTTAACTATTCATTGGTCCTTCTACCAAATTACTTGGAGATCCTAACCCACGGCCTCTACTTCAGCACATATTACCAATAAGGTAATGTTATACAATATCGAAAAGTAAGGGCTTTCAAATTATTTGGACATAGGTTGTGGAAACTAACTATATAGTGTCATGCTCTCAAGAATTTCATTATTGTGATTTTGTCATTTTCTTTATCAATTATTATGAGATGTAATAGTTATAATGAGAAAGTAGTTGATATTTGATATAATTGAAGATAGTTTTGCATCATATATAAGTTTTATTTTTTATTAAATGTATTATTGAAAGAATAGAAGATTTTGCATCATATATGTGATGTAATAGGATGGTTATAATCATTGAAGGAATGCTCAGCCTAAATACACGACTATAATCCAGTATCTTTATGCACAGACAGCTATAGTCTAGTATCTTTATAAAGACACGATTACATTCGAGTACCTTCCTAGATATATGACTAAAGTAGAGTACCTTCATAGATACATGACTACATTAAAGTACCTTCGTAGATACACATGATTACAGTCGAATACTTTCATAGATACACATGACTACAGTCGAGTACCTTTATAGATATACACACCTCTCTCGTTGGAATTCAACATTTGCATGATTGCAGTTGTGTAAGTTCATACATACACGACATGATCGTGTAAATAGCTAAAATACATGACTATAGTTCAGTAAATAGGCAGATAACATATTTCTTCTCTAATAAAATGGTATGGTCTTATAACAATTGGAAGATTTTACACACTTGTATGACTGTAATTATGTAAATTCATACATACATGATAGAAGTTATGTAACTTACTAAAATACACTACTACAGCCTAATAATAGTCAGAGGACATATTTAATGAAAAAATATAATTTTTACACTAACAGAATGCTAGGACGTCATAACAACTAGAATATTTTGCACACTTGCATGACTGCAATTATGTAAATTTTTACATACAAGACCACAGTCTTGCAAAATGGGTGCAGAATAAAATTTTGAGAACAAAATGAGATTTTAAAAAATATAGTTAAAAACTCTATCACACAGCAGTTATATGATGCAAAAGTAAGGAAAATGTGCATTATTTTTTTGTTTATCATAAACCAAACAAAACTCTAAAAATAAAATAATGTCAAGACAATGAATAGATAACACAAAATAAATATAAATTTTAAAATACCTTATTCATTACATGAAAAAAGCACCTAGTTGCAAACTAAAATCTTAATGTATTGGCTATTCATAAGTGATTTTGAGAGTGTGAAGTGATTTTTTTGTTATGTGGAGTGAAATGGTGTGGGAGTAGAAGAGTCTATGTTGGAGGTGATTTGTGTGTACTTTATATTTTTTAGAACATTTTAGACAATACACCACACAAAATGAAATATCTACATAATTATCATGTTATATTTTATTAAATACCTTATTTTTGGGTATATTTAATTAAAAAATCTTGGCTTTATCAGTAACAACAAAAACAGTAAAAACATTACCCAAAAATAGGGGGAAAAAACTAAATAACGAATTTATTCAGTAAAAGAAAGTAAAAACAATAACAAATAACAGTATAAATAGCAAAATCAACAGCATAAACAGTGAGAAACAATAAAAACAAATTACAATAAAAGGGGTCAAATAAGAGATAGTAACCATGGGAAAAAGAAAATAAAACAAGAGGACTGGTTGTGAGAATTTTGCTTGGGATGAAAATAAACCTCAAACTTGTGCGGTTGCTTGCTATGTAGCATTGCTATAGGTGTGCTAATTAATATTATAACTTCAACGTTGTATAATATTAATCTTCTTCTTTTTTGTTTTCTTAATTTTTTATAAATACTTTGTATAGCATTTTTTTAATAACAATAATAAATATATATGTATGAATACTTTTTGGAGATGAATTTAGGTGGCTTTTTATCATACAGGGATTAAGTAAGGTGAAGGACAAGATACTAAAGGGAACTTAGAAAGGGCCATCAAAGAACCCGAACTTGGTTGGATGATTGGCTACATTTTCGTTGTTTGTCTTGTTCGCCTATTTCTCTTAATCCCGCTCAGGAAGGTATATAACCTATTAATCTAATCTATTGACAATTGTTTTTATTAAAATATGATATATCGAAACTGCAAAAGTTGTATAATATGACTTTGAATCCAAGTATGTAAATTCTCTCCATATTTATTTTTGCATAATAGTAATCCCATCATGAGAAAAATTGATCCACTTAACTTAATTAGTGGACTACTTTGTATATTTATAAGTAATTATTTAGACTTTCCTATAACTGTATATATTTACACTCCATGTGTGGTAAATTAAAAAAAGAATTAAAAAAGAAAATGGTAATTAGTTTTCTTCCTTGGGTTGAATTATTTATGAAATTCAAAGATTTCAAAGATCATGATAGTTGACCTGAAGTTCACTTATCCTAGTGGGCTAGTTGACCTGAAGTTCACTTATCCTAGTGGGCAGACATATGCAATTCTTATTAATGGCTTTCATAGCTAGGGAGATCAGACGGCTAAGTATACATATACTATTGCAACCTTAATTGACTTTTAAAGATGAAAGGAATATATTATTAAATCAAATTCAAACTTGGAAAGAGACAGTACTACACAAATGAACATAGATGACGTTTAAATTAATCTTATGATAACGAAGAAAAATCAATCATCTTTGTAATAGTCATCTAAAACGAGGTACAAAAAATGACGCGTAAAGATAATCATCTAATAAGTATCATAGATGACTCATTTCTCAAAAAGCAGTCATCTAATGTTGTAAAGAACCGTGTTCATTATCAACATAGGTGACGTACTTTCCAAAAATCAGTCATTTAGTGTTGTAAAAGAAGTATATGCTCTCTGAGTATAAATGACTGATTTTAAGTAATGGATGTCAACAATAGTAGTCACCATAATATGAATATATTACTGAAAATATGAAATGCCTATTATTATTATTATTATTATTAATTATTAATTATTAATTATTATTATTATTATTATTGTTGCAATAAAATAATTTTTTTGAAAAGCTGCAATGTAAAAATAAATATTCATCAAGCAATTGCAATACTCGTATATAAATTTGGTACATGACAAACAAACTAAAAAAAATCTTTATGTTTACAATTTCCAAATTAAAGTAACTAGATATCCATAACTCTTTTCTCTTAAAATAGAACTGCAATATTACATTCTTCACAAGAACAACAAAATGCATGCAGCTAGCCCTCCAGTAAGCTACTCCAATATTCATGCCAAAGCCGAAGGGAGTTGGAGATGAACCTTCCTTGATTACAAAATGAAAATAATTGAAATAATTTTATAAACTTTTTAATATCTTATTCAAAACAAACATAATAACGAAGATGTAGATAAAAAAAATAATCTTATTCATTTACTAACGTCACAAAGTCATTATGCTACAAAATTTAGTGAAAAATGTTCTGCCATATATACTCTGCCCACTCCACTTTTACTTTATCAATATCCTTTTGGGTGAAACTATCTCGTCCAACAAACTATATATCATGCACAAAATAGTCAACATTAATACATGCATCAACCTTGTGAAATCTATAAATTTTAAAAGGATAAGGAGATGATACCATTGCACGAGCTCTAGTCTCATCATTATTTTTGATTTCATCACAAAAGATTGAAGGATTACCAAATTTGTAAATATGTTCCAGGTGATGATCCTTCAAGACCTCGTAAAGATGCCTATAGAAAACAAGTAATAATTACTTCACTGCATAAATAAAAATTATAACTAATTATTTTGCCAAGACAATAAGTAATTTAATTAAATTACTTCATGTAACAAGTTATTGCTGCCACCCCAATCTTTTTCATGCTACAAAATTGTACAATGTCATCAATTGATAAATAAAATTCAGTTTTCTCATTGTCGAAGATCCTTGGATAAAGCTCAATAAATAATGTTTTAGTCAACACTCGGCGAGCGTACTTGCAAAGGGCATCTATTCTTGCTGGCACTTTGTACTCCTGTACATTCTCAATAGATTTCTTTATGTAACTAAAATAATAAAAAAATATTATTTTATTAATTTAAGACATATCAAAATCATTCAAGATGACAAATCGCTTAGGCCAAGCAACATGGGATCTAATGGCCTGGCTAACCAGAACTAACTCATCCATGACAGGCCTTGATAAAAAGGCATCCCTTTTAATTGCAATATTAACAGCCACACGAACATCCATGACTGCCAATGGTACTCCATGCACAGTCGCATTAGGATCATTGTTTTCTAACATTGTACCTTTGGCTACAATATTATTTATGTTGCCCACTGCTAATATACATGATTTGCTGTGCATCATCTATGAGTAAATTATTAATCATAGCATTATAAGTGATTATAATTTAAATTTTGAGATTAGAATTAAAAAAAATAGAACTGCACTTATTTTTCATGTATACCTGTTTCTTCTTGAAGCATTCATTTTGCATATGTATTTGTTTCTTCTTGGAGCACTTTTTCTTCATTCTTGGTTCTTAAGAGCAGCTGCCCTTTTCTAAAGGAACTTTTGATGACTGGATTGGTACGACTCCATTCTTTCAGAATTCTTTAAAAAAATGCATCATTTGTTCTTGTACAATCTTCCCCACATTTTGCTCTAATAGAAATTTTTCTTGTGAAATTTTCTCATAATTTTCCTCTAGTTGAGTTATACGCTCCTGTAACTCACTGTTAGGTGAGAAGCTTCGTTTTTTCCTTCCAAAGTATGAAGAAAGTGTGGCAAAACGTCCTCCGGTTCTTACTCGACCTGAACTTTCAGGGGTTCCTAAACCTATTGTTAGAATATCATTCCCACCGCTAGTAACTATAACCCCTTCTTCGCTTTTCTTTGTTATCTCATCCTACACTTGAATAATAACAAGAAATCAGCAACTGGAAGTTAATATCTTAAATTATTCAAAAATTATATATTTATAGAACTTACTTTTTCATTAGCCTTTTCTCTAACAACCTCGCTTGTGTATCTACCTTTCTTATTTTTGTGTGCTGCTTCCATAAGGTAGAGTGACTAATTTCTTCATTGTTTCCAGCAGCTTGTTGCTATATATAAGTTTAAATGTATTAAAGTGATACATAATTTTCTTAATTCAAGTGATAGAATGAAAAGGAAAGTTAGACATACATATAAATGTTTGTGTACATACCAGTTCATCCTCTAATCCTACTTAGCCTTTCCTTGAAAGGCAATGATTGTATATATTCTTTGCCCTTCTTTCTCTATACTTTTGGCTAATTTCCTACATTCAATAATCAAGGTAAGTACACAAACAATGATAAACATACATTTAATTCAAAAAGTTAGTCAATACATCAAATGCATTGGAAGTTCGATAACATACGAAAACTTCCCAATCTTCTTGCTCGATAAAATCATACATTTTAGGCGGGCACTTCAGTGCCTCTGGCTTATCTTTATATCTCTTGATATATTTAATGGTGAGCCTATTCTTGAAGGTTCTCCATTTATTTACAGCTGAAGATAAGAATTTGCCTTGAAGCTCATCATCCACCTTAAAAGAGAACTGCAATATGCATAACATGTTTAAATTTTTTTTTCACAAATTAAATAAATGTGTATTAGTTTAAGAAAAAGGCTGTAATATACTTTTACGCATTCCTATATCTTTTCTTTGGTCTCTGATGGCACTTTGCTTCAATCTTCATAAGATATTCGAACCATGGTGCGTGCCAAGACACCCAAAAAGCTAAACATTCGTGTTGGTACCTTGCCGTGTGGTTGTCCTCTTTTGTTATACTCGACTATCAGCTTCTGTCCATTGTTTCTATTTCGGACCAGCTGAGGTAAATTCGTTCAACCTCTACTTTTTCTTTTTCTGACAATTGAACTCATTTCTGGAGCAATGTTTTATAAACCTGCTGCAAATAACTAAAGAAAAAGAATTGATGAGAATTTAATAGAAGAATAACAGGTCACATAAGTTAAATAAATGCTATATATTAAAATAATGATTCAGTACATCAACTATGCTGTAAAAAAACTTACATTTTTTGTTCTAATCAACGTTTTTAATCAATATTTCCTCATTGATATCAGTTCGGATATAAGCTAAATCGTCATCACTCATTTTATCAAATGACTCAATAGATGGCATCAAATTGCTAGAATTTTGATGTTCTAACATGATGTCACCTAGATCTTCTCTTGAATCATCTATATATTCCCTACGTGGATTCACTATCACAACAGACCACCTTGGATCGAGTTGATCTTCAGCATAAAATACTTGTATTGGTTGAGAAACCAAAATAAAACAATCATCTTTGTGGCCTATCCTATTAAGGTTTACCAACATAGCTCCTAGCTCATCTTTTTTTATACCATGATTGTTTTCAGCCCAATCACACTTAAATACATGAATCTTAAACTTGTTGTAATCAAGCTCCCATATCTCTTGTATAACTCCATAAAATGACATATTTTCCACCACAAGATTCTTATCTTTAGCACTTGAAATCTGAAATGTGTTTGCCTCTAAATAGACTCTACTGTTCTGTATAACTCATAAGCCATCACGTTCTTTGGTATGAAAACGATAACCATTAATTTCATAGCCTTGGTACTTTATCACTTCAGGGCGAGGTCCATGTGCAATCCACCTTAAGGCTTTAGAGATATTGTTCCTTGATTCATTAAGTTGAATTTCAACCTATATGATAGTAATAAAAATTTATATAAATAATACATAAATATCTTAGAATAACAAAAAAATGTTTATGCCTGAACTATATAGTTAATTACTTTCTGACGCAACCAATATATAAAAGTCCTATTATGTTCATCCTGTAGCCACTTTTTCTTCTTTGACTTTGCCGAATATTTCTTCTTCAAGAACTCCATATGCTCTCTAACATATCAAAGATGAAATAAGAATGATTATAAATATTACAAAAAATATAACTAATATATATAAGATAAAGGAAATAGTTACTAACATGATATACGGCTGAACTTAATTTGTATTTTCCAGTACATATCTATGTGCCTACACCCATAATTTACGATCAATTCTAACAACACATCCTCCTGGTAAAGGTAATCCAACATCAGATCTGTACTTTTTACGTGGAATGCCAATCGCATCAACTTCAGATAAGTATTCTATGCAGAACTCAATAGCCTCTTCAGCTATATATGATTTAGCAATGCAACCCTCTGGTTTATCCCGATTTCGTACATAATCCTTCAATATTTTCATTTCCCTCTCAAATGGATACATCCATCGGAGGTAAACAGGTCCACAAAGTTTGACTTCTCTAACAAGGTGCACTGGTA
This sequence comes from Citropsis articulata, assembly GCA_030449925.1. Taxonomy (NCBI): domain Eukaryota; kingdom Viridiplantae; phylum Streptophyta; class Magnoliopsida; order Sapindales; family Rutaceae; genus Citropsis; species Citropsis articulata. The sequence continues at coordinate 808,224 of JASUUH010000079.1, forward strand.
AGTGAATCATAATATCAAAGAAAGCTGGTAAGAAATATTTTTCTAATAAGTATATAGTATTCACCAAATCTGTTTGCATTTGATCCAATTTTAACACATCCACTACTTTGCTGCACAGTTTGTTAAAAAAAGCACAAAATCTTGTTATTACATATCTAACATGTTTACGTAACAAGGATCGTATTGCTAAAGGAAGCAATTGTTGCATCAAAGGATGACAATCATGAGATTTCAAGCCATAGAGTTTCAAATCTTGCAATGAGATTAGATTTCTAAAATTTGAACAATAGCCATCAGGAACCTTAAGTTCAAACAATGTCTTACAAAATTTTTTCTTTTCTTCCCTTGACAAAGTATAACATGCAGAAGGCAATTTTGTTCCATTTTGGCCAACTCTTAGTAGTAATTCTTTCTTTACATCCATTTCATCTAGATCCATACGGGTAATTTTTAGGGACCTCCCCTGAGGTTTGAGGTATTAACACTTTGATAGATTGTATTGTTGTAATTACACATACCTCCCTCGCCGTTAGTATAAAAATACGTATGGTGTTAGTAAGAAGGGTAAATATGTAAAAGTTTATTTAAAATTCAAAATGACAGCTTTAAGCTTCTTGATGACTGAGAAATGTTGTCTGGTTTATTCTATTATCCAATGATGTGTAATGACCAGTGGGCAAAAGCAAAAAGAACTTCACAAAATGAAGCCTGCACTTACTTTTCTCTTAAAGCCTGCACTTACTTTTCTCTTTCGTGTAAGCCATACCCAGCACCATTTTCGTTGTCCTAAGGCTGTAAAGAAGCAGCTGCATTTTCCAGAAACCTTTTCAATAGTAAAAAAATATTTTATTTGCCAGAAACCTTTTCAATAGTAAAAAAATATTTTATCTTCAATTACGAATAAGATGAGTTCTAATGGTGGCCCAACTCTTCCACGAAGCGAGTACCAGCGGCGAACCGCTTCATCCGCGACTGGAATTGGAGTGAGAAAGAGGTAATCCTCATTTATTACATTTAAAAGATGTGAATCACATGCCGTAGATGATTTTGTTAAACCTAGGTGAATTAAACCTGAAAATGTGTTCTTTGTAAATCACATGTAGTAGATGATTTTGTTAAACCTGGGTTAATTAAACCTGAAAATGGATTCTTTGTATGTTGAATTTTTTTTTTGTGCATGCTAATTTTAACAACCGTGGGATTTCATTTTCTTCATGCTGATTTTCTTCATTTGGATTTTCTTCAAAATACAGTCATGCCAGTCAGATTGTATGGAACGAGTCCAAATAATTATTTTAGTTTAATTTATTTTTCATATGTAGCCATTGTTTATATTTTATTTTCAAGTTTATGTCATGTTGCCATGGGAAACATCTAATATGCATGTAAAGACTGACTCTGACCTTCAAGACGCATTCAAAAAGCTGAAGCAGAAGAGTTATTCTTTGGCATTATTCATTATCAGAACGGAGTTAGATGTAACACCCATTTCTCTGGATAACAATGAGAATGAAGAGACTCCCTCTACCCAGTTTCCTGTTCCACAAGTTCCTGAGCCTGATGGGTTTGATTTTGTTGAAATTGCTTTATCTGACTTGAATGCTGAAATTAGATCTGTCGTTGGATGTTCCGCTGCTACTACTGAAGTTAAAAATTCTGTTGAAGAGATTGAAGGCAATGACGATGATGGTAACACAGCTGGTGGGTTTGTTAATACTGGCGACAATATATGTGTTCCTGATCATGAAAATAATATAGAGGAAGTGGAATCTAATGTAAGTGATGATGAATTTAATTTTAACAACGAAGATGATTGGGATGTGGGATTGGATGCCTATGAGTCTGATGATGACAGTGGGGTAGATTCAGATAGTGAAGATAAAACGTTCAGGCTACTGCTTGTAGGTATGAAGCAAATTCTGGTGGCTTCAAGTTCACTCCTGATGGTGACAATATTATACTTAGAATTAGACAACTATTCATGACAGTTGATGAGTTTAGAACTGTTGTCAAAGTCTTCGCAATAAAAAATGGTTTCATACTCAAAAGGGTGAAGAATGAGAAGAGCAGAGTGACAATGAAGTGTTCGGCTCCAGAATGTACTTGGAGAATACACGCGAGTTCAAATTGGAACAAAAAACATTTCCAAATTAAAACTCATATGCCTGAACATACTTGTGAAAGAAATAGCGAAAACTACGAGGCAAATTCAACATGGATTGCTGCCACATTCCTTTATTTATTCAGAGCTAACATAGAAGTTCCTATTGATGTGCTTGGGTCAGAATTATTCAAAAATTATGGGATAAAATGCTATAATCAGAGGCTGTACAGAGCTAAGAACAAAGCCTTAGAGCTGCTTGGTCAAGACCATAAGGCCAGTTTCACAAATCTATTCAGGTACATGCATGCCATCTTAGCCTCAAATCCTGGTTCAACAGTGTCATTAGAAAAAGTTTGGCTTTGTGGTGGGGTAGATCCTCACTTTAAAAATTTTTTGTATTCTTTGGTGCATGTAGGAGGGGTTTTTTTTAGGGTTATAGGCAGTTCATAGGTGTGGATGACCTATGAATGGTTTTCACTTGAAGGGTCTTTACAAAGGGGTTTTACTATCTGCCGTTAGTGTAGATGCCAACTATGGCATATATCCACTGGCCATGTGTGTTGTAGAAACTGAAAACATTAAGTCTTGGTTTTATTTTATGGAAAAACTTCATGATCAAATAGGCTGTAATGATGGTGAAAGTTTGTGCTTCATGAGTGATTGACAAAAAGGGATATTGAAAGCACTTGATAGGGTTTTTCCTCAAGCCATGAGAAGGTACTGTTGTAGGCACATATATACAAACTTTAAGCTGAAATTTCTAAGAATCTTGCTTAGGAAAGAATTTTGGGCAGCATGTAGAAGTGGAAACCAAGTAGAGTTCAACAATCATATGGCTGAAATTAATAGCATCAGCCTTGCTGCCCATAGGTGGCTGTTACAAATTCCTGTGATATGTTGGCCCAAACATTATTTTTCCACACAAACGAAATGCTCACATGTCACAAATAATATGACAGAGTCCTTCAATAATTGGATAAATAGCTTTAGAAGCATGCCAATAGTAAGAATGCTTAAGGAGATTATGAGAAAAATTATGATCCTCATACATAAAAGACGTAAGCTGGTTAATCCTTGGCAAGATGAGCTGCCTCCACTTGTTAGGAGGAGAGTAATGGAAGCAAGGGTTGAATCTAGGGCATTATCTGTGATATTTGGACACAATAAATCGTTTGAAGTCATGGAAAATGTCTCCAAGAGGTGTGTTGTAGATCTAGGCAGCAAGCACTATGATTGCGGGGAGTGGGATATATCAGGCTTGCCTTGCAAGCATGCTATGTGTTGTACTGATGCAATGAGGTTTAATGTAAATGAATATATCCATCCTCTATTGAAAAAAAATGCATTCATGAAGACCTATCAGCACCAATTATATCTAGTGCCTGATGAAAGTAGATGGCCATTACTCTTACATGATAACTTGCTGCCACCAACCATCACTAAAGCTGCTGGCAGGCCCCAAACTAAACGAAGAAGAGATGATGGTGAAAGACAACCATTTAAAAGGACCATAAGTGTAAGATGCTCTAACTGTGATGAGTGGGGCCACAACGTGAGAAGTTGTAAGTCTATTACCAAGGCTGGAAAAGATAAAAAATCGGTGAAGAAGAAATTCTATCAAGTCTCAGTTACTTGTTTGTAATGAATTTTTTATATTGCTTTTGTTAGTCTTTGCCTATTTAAATGATGAACTAATACATCTATTAATTATCTAAATGTAAGATCGAGGAGAGACATCTAGCTATAACAAAAAAAAAAAAGCTGTCATATGTGATCCAATCATGAACACTCAGAGCAGTGTCCATGGAAATAGTAACCATTTCATGTCTAGTTTATTTTTTTAATTTATACATATATACAAGTTTAATTTCAAGGTAAACGAAAATAATTACACTGATGGAAAGTACAATAATTACAAAGAAAAATACATAGAATTTTAAGGCTTTATTGGAGGAAAGATCCCGAATCAATCGTCTTCGTTGTCGTCTCCAAGGGATATAAATGGCTCTGCACTGTCGTGATCAGATGAGCTGGCAAATGTAAGGCCCGGACGGGACGCCGAAGTTGCCGATGACTTTAAAATATTCTTCTTCGTTGCACCGCCAAAGAGATTAGGCTTTGGATTTTTAGGTAAGGAAGGTTCCCTGGGCTTTAACATCTTTGATACTGGGGGTCATGAGGCCTTTTAAGGAAAGCCATTTTTGGACTGTGTCTTCAGTCAATTTTGACTGTTCATCAAACTTGGACCACCATTTTACTTTAAAGGTTCTTTGTAAAATAAGTTGGGTCTCTTGGGTGTGATATCTGAAGTTCCACATTCATACCCATGGAAGAAAGAAATTTGTACAAAAACAGAGAAAGGAGGGAAACCTTTCTCGATTCGTAGGATATAATGGGCTTTAAAGGTGAGGATATCCTAAGTCATTAAAACAATTCCACCACTGTTGAAACCAGTTTGGTAGGATTTGCACGGTTATTTTAGAATTGAAGAAGAATAACCATGAGTGGGTCTTTTTACGGTTTTGTAAGAAGAATGTATTAAACCAAGCATGTTGGTAATAACAATAGGAGAAAGATAGGCTATGGTTCATATGGCTTTGAAAATTTAGAGGGAAGGCTTTAGGTTTGTGGAGTAGGTCACCCCACCGTTTTGGGCTCAATACTTTTATAATGGTTGCCGTAGAATAGGCAGGCTCAGAATGGGATTCACTGAGGTAAAAATGTTTGAATTTCACAGATTCAGTGAATTCCAAAATGCTTTGGTAATAAGGCTGGGGTTTTGATAAATCCCAAGGTTTGAAAAACCAGCCTTTAGGGAAAATCTTTAAAATTGCCTGAAATGGATCAGTGTGGTAAAACCCATCTTCCATAGATAAAATATTTCGAAAATGGGTTTTATCAAATCATTCCGAGGTTTTCTTTGAAAGCTTTGTTTGTGAAAGAACAATCTGAGAAGATGAACTTTCACCAGAGAGAATCACATTTTGAGAAGAAGCTTTAGAAATTTCTTTAGAAATAGGGTTTTCTTTTTGAATATTTTCTTTAGGAGAAATTTGGTTTTGAGAAAAACTTTGTAAAGCGAGCATGAGCTTAGGGGATTTATAGATGGATTTCATCCAATCCTTTACCTGCTCCTGGGAGGCAAGGGATTTAGACTGGACTTCATGAGCTTCTTGTTCTTCTATCATGTCGATCCAAGATTTGATAGGCATGGCAGATGAAAGCAACTTTTCTTGTGGGAAGACGGGAGGCTTGGGTATTTGGGACACAGGGTCTTTGAGGATCCCTTTCCCTTTGTCTTTTCTTTTTGCTGGCATTATCTGTTTTGAAGAAATTCCTTGGTTAGAAAATCAGGGAGAGAATTTGTATCTCCTTTAATAAACTCAATATCAAAATAAAAAATACTTAAAATAGCTTGCCAACGTGCAAAAATCTGTTTTGACGCAATATTTTGAACATCTTTTTCTAAAACATGTTTTGCAGCTTTGCAATCAATTCTAAGTAAAAATTCTTGATTTAATAAATCGCTTTGGAATTTAGAAATGCATAAGACAATAGATAAAATTTCTTTTTTAATAGTAGAATAGTTTTTCTGACATTTATTCAAATGTGCAGAAACATATTGTACTACTTGCTCTTTATCATTATCAATTTGTTTTAAAATCCCACCATAACCTAAATCTGATGCATCGTTTCAACAATTTTAGGTAATGCAGGATTTGCAAGAAATAAACAAGGAATGTCTTTAACTATATTCTTTATTTGTTTAACAATTTTAGTATGATCTTCCGACCATGCAACATGATTCTTTTTTAACCTATCATGCAATGGCTTTGCTATTCTATTGATGTTAGGACAAAAATCAAGAACATAATTTAAACTCCCCAAAAATCTTTGCAATTGGGTTTTATCAAGGATTTTATCAGGAAACTTGTTAGTAAAAGCAAGAGATCTTTCAATGGGAGTGATAGTTCCCTTTGAAATGTAATGACCAAGAAATCTGACTTTGGTTTGAAATAAAGAAACTTTGGAACTAGAAATGGCTAAACCAGCTCTTCTAGTTGCTAAATAGAAAGTCTTTAAATGTTTGAAATGTTGATCTATTGATTGGGAAAAAATCAATACATCATCAATATAGACAATGCAAAATTCAGAAAGAGGATTATAAATATCATTCATAATTCTTTGAAATTCCGAAGGCGCATTCTTTAAACCAAAAGGCACTACTGTCCACTCGTATTGACCAAATGGGACAGTGAAAGCAGTTTTATAATGGTCTTTAGGATGAATTTGAATTTTCCAAAAATCTGACTTCATATCAAATTTTGAAAATATGAATGCAGAGTGAAGTTTTTGAAGCAAATCTTTTTTATTAAGTATGGGATACCTAATCCATTTTAAGGCTTTATTAAGAGGTTTATAATTTATCACCAATCTAGGTGTTCATCTTTCTATCTCAGAATTCTTATTGACATAGAAAGCGACATAAGACCACGGAGACCTAGATTTGACAATGAGTCTTTTGGACTCTAAATATTTGATTTCTTCTTTACAGTGTTGTTCTAAATCCATATTCATTTGTATAGGACGGGCTTTAGTGGGTATTTGTTTCTCATCGAAAGAATGTTCATACGGTAAATCTACCAAATGTTGTTTTCTGTTCCAAAACGCAATTGGCAAATCAGCACATATTTCTCTTTCAATTAAAGTTTTAAAATTAGAAATTTTTCTTTGTATAAAATCATTTTTCAATTGGTTTTCTATTCTTTGTAAACTTAATTCTTTTTATAAACAAACTAAATCAATTTGTTTTTATTTGAGCAAGGCATTTATTTGGTTCTGATAAACAGAATAGGCTTTTACAATGTTTAAGTTCCTGGTTTTAGGTTTTTCTATAAAAGGAAAAATTAATCTTTTTCTTCTCACTTTAAAAGATATACTGTCATAATTAACAGTATATGGGGTAATGAGATTTATAAAAGGAGTTCTTAAAATAACAGCGTGATGGATATCATTTGTTAAAAGGAAGGAAGTCCTAAATTCAAAACCATTGTCATGCACGGATGCATCAACTTTAGATTTGATTTTTAATTTTGAATTGTTGGCGGCAGAAAGCCTTTCATTTGTCTTTTCATGAAATTTCTTTGGAACAATATCTTCTTTAATGCAATTTAAATCAGCACCAGTGTCAAACAAGGCAATGGTGTCAATTTCAAATTCTTTAGAAAACACCAAAGTAATTTTAATCAGATACTTTCTGGTGGTGATTTGTTTTAAAACAAAGAGAAAATCATTGGGAATTGTTTCAATGTTTTCAAGTTGTTGATCGTTTTCACCATCAGAATTTGATTCTTTATCAGAATTATCTTGCAGTTGTTTTTGTAATAAAAGCTGGATAATTTCTGAGTCATTTTTTTGTTTTTCTTTTAACTCTTTGATTTCAAGTTTGATTTCCTTAATCTCCTTTTGAAGGTTTTGGATATTTGGAGTTGTTTTCTTTGTCTTCTTTTTATCCAAGATCTCTGTGAGATCATAAGTGTTCTTTTTAAATATTGGGGCTTTAGAAGTCTCTGGCTTGTCTTTTGTTTCCAGAGTCTTTAAAAGTTTATCAAGGTATTCTCTTTGAAGGGTAGGGTCAAAAATATGTTTAACAATTTCAAGAAAAGTTTCTTGTTCTTTGGTTAAAACATTGACTTTCTTTAGATTGGATTCTGAATCAGATTCATCATCGCTCGTGACAGATGTCTCTGAATCAATCAACTCATCAATCTGTAAAGGATCACTGTCTCCCGACAAGGAGAAGTTTGAATCTGAGTCAGAAGACTCAATGAGCAAAGGAGAAATTTTAGAGAGGATTTCTTCATTGAGACCAAGCTCATGACGTTTTTTGTTCATTCTGCAAAATTTTACAGTATGACCTCTCTTTCCACATTTGTAACATATGGCTTCTTTATAATTGAAAGAAGTTTTTGGTTTGGTTTTAAGATCTTTTCTTTTAGAGAAGTTGGGCTTTTTATAAGGCCTCGAAGGTTTCCTATAAAAATGTTCTCTAGAATCAAATATGGGCTTTTTATGGCCTTTAAACTTGTCATGTTTTTTGTAAGGTCTCGAAGAGCACTTACCATTACAATCTTTGGAGGTGGAGGTTTTAAAAGGATCATAGTTGAATTGCTTACAGAAACTGCCTAATTCTTGCTTAGATTTTCTAAGCTCCCATTTTAGTTTCTTTATTGACGAAACTGACTAGTTCACCATAGGTGAGTTCGTCATAAGGAATGCAATTGTCATAAAGAGATTTGATGGAATTCCTAACCTTTTCTCCTAAGAGAGTAGGTAAACCAGCAAGAAATTTCTCTTTCCCAGTTATGTGGTTTGCATCATCTCTTAAGAAAAGTCTAGTAAAGAAAGTAGTTTTATAACTTTGAAATTCACTAAGTTTTCTACATTTTAAATTAGCTTTTATCTCTAAGGTAAGGATTTCCTATGAAACGGAGAGATATGGTAATGACTGCAAAGAATCGCATCCCTAATGGGCTATTAAACTCATCAAGGATGGGTGTTCCATCTTCATCCGTTTGGATCGAATTTAAAATTTCTAATTGTTGTTGTTTAGTGAGAAGATGATCCCACCATCTTTTAAGTTGACCAGTAAACCCAGCGATGAGAATTTCTGCAATAGCTTTGTCAGAAGTTCCCGATTAGGTTTTATAGGCATTAGCTGCCATGGTCATCTGTTGCAACAATCCTAGAATGTTATACTAAGACATTCCATCCATGTTCCACTCATAAACAGAAGATGCATTAAAAAGAGATTGATTTAATGCACTTGATCTACTATCTATAGCTAAATCTGGTGGATTATTGACGGCTGGGAGTGCTAAATCCCAATGGATTTTATTAGCTTTAGGAATGGGTTCTTCTTTAAAGGCTTCTATATCGGAAGAGGCTATAGAAGATTGATCCTGTTCTAGTACCCCAATCTTGCTGGATTGAGCACTATCAGGAGCAATTTGAACTTTTGAAGTAGAAGCAAAAGAAGATGCTTCTATTCGATCAAACTGTTCTTTAATGGCCTTGGCAAAATCTAATTTAGATTCTTGAATAAGCTTTTGACTATGCTTCGAAACCTGGAAAGGTTTAAAAATAGGTTCTTTAAGCTTTTTCAAGGAATCAGACTTTGATGTAACAAGAGAAGGAATTTAAACGGTTGACTTCTGAAATTGACTCTCCATCCTAGTCAACTGTTTTCCTATTGTATTTAGATTAGCATTACAGAAATTATTCTGTTGAATAATGTTATCTAAATTTTTCTCCATATCATTAGGTTTTTGAATTTTATATGGGGAGGCTTTGATTTGAACATGTGGTTCACCATGACTAATGGTAATACTCCTGAGAGGAGGATGCTCAGATTCAATGGTTCTATCAGTATCTGATAGATTCCATTCAGTGATCTTTTTACGGATTGTGATTGGGTTTGATTCTTTAAAATGATAAGAAATGTTATTTTCTGAAGCATAAATATCAAACCAATCGAAAAACATAATATGGACTTCATGCAAATTTACAAACTCATAGTAAGTTTCTTGGATTTCTCTTCTTTGGTTTAGAAAATGTTTAAAAAACCAAAGTTTTTTTTCTTTGTTATTATCATAATAAAAATCTTTATGCAGAAGATTTTTATTAAGTTCGAAGTTTCTTTTAAGGACATTTATTACATTTTCTGTGACAGCAAAAAATGTAGGAGAAGTTGGAGGAGAAGGTTCCTTCTATTCCTATCTTTGTTCTTGTTGGCTACTAGTATAGATTGGGTAGGGAATACTAGTGGTATAGTCAACAGAACGTATAGACGAACTAGGTATGTCCGAAGTGGAAAACCTAGGCTGGCTTTGGAAAGACAGATTTATCACTGAAAGAATTTTTGAGAATTTTCTTTCCAATACCGGGATACTGGAACTTGAGTCTTTATCAGAAAATCTAGAGAATGTGGAGAATCTAGATGACGTAGACCTCTTAAATGATAATTTGACTTTACTTTAATCCGAGTCACATTATGCAACTCAGATTGGCTCAAATTGTTTTAGAATCACGTTGGGCTCCTTCAAGAATCCATTCCTCTGGAAGATTAATGTCTTTCCATTGGATAGGTCTAGGTATAACAGTGTTTGCTTTGGATAGATCAGTCTGTAAGAGAAGAGTTTCATCTCTTTTTGACTGGAATTTATGTTGCGTGTTAAACGCTGAAATCATGGCTTTATATGATATTTTGAAAATCAATGCAACTGGAACAGATCCTTCCAACATATGGTAGTTATGTGTTTTGATCTGTAAAATCATGCTTTTCAAAATATTTTTGTCTTTTAAAGAAACCGTTATGTTGGGATAACAGTCGAACGAAATAGGTCCTTTACAGAGACTAGATTCAATACTACTGAGTAAGGAATCATCAAAGGAGATGAATCTCCCATCTCTGAGGACAGCAAGAATAGAAGTATTTAATCCTTCTTTAGTTAAGGGTTTTATACCGACTTGGATCAAGCCGATGTGAACATAATTAAAATTCTTTTCTTTTAATTTCTTTAAAGAATGCTCAGAAAACAAGCGAATTGTCTCAAATGGCTTTGAAAGTGTGATATCTATTTCTTCTGTCTTTATAACACAATCAGTCTTTAAAAAGTCAAGTTTTTTCATTTTATAAATCTTATCTTTAGAAATCTTTTGTAAGTCTCAATTGTCAATTGCCTTACTAAAATCTTCAATAATGAACTCTTCTGAATTCACCACGTTCTTTGAAACATTAGTCTAATTGGAAGAAGAGCTAGAGAAAGACGATGCTCTACAAAGTAGAGACTCCATGTATGAAAAATTATAAAAGACTTCAAAATTTACTAACCAGGTAAATTAATCCTAGGCTAAGAATTGGTTTTACTGCCCTGAATACAAAATGTGACTTACGACTAAATGCTACCTAAGCACCCGAAGGTAAACCCATTATTGATTTAGCAAAATTTTAATCTTATTATAATTTTAACAAACACAAATCTTTAAACTGTAAAACACTACTTCCCCCTGGCTCTTATATATATATATGTCATCCATAGTCGATGCCTTGTTCTTTTTGCTAAAATCTGTTGTATGAGAAAAAACACATGTCAACCAAGACAATTCGAGATCCTGACCAAGACAAGATCGGGACAACTTGTTGTCTCGATTTGCTATTCAAGACAAGATAAAGATTGAAAAAATCCTGACCCATCCCATCCTATTATCAACCCTATTTTTTTCTTAATAAATATGAACATATTATTATTCTCTCAAATTAACAACTAACACATTTTATTTTTTGTAATTTTTCAAAATATTATTTAATTTTTTGTTATTATATACAATGAAAAGTATACTATTTGTTAATTATTAAAAAGATTAATCATGAACAATAATTAAAATAATTGAAAATGTATTCTAAATTTACATATTTGTATTGATTTACTAGATCTTTAGTGACAACACAATAATTTTGCGGCAATATTTTTTTCTAATATTTTCAAATAAGGCACCATTATATCTCTTCCCGCTAAGTAATTAGTGACAAAAATTAGCTCGTCACCAAAGATAATTGTTAGTGTGTGAAATATTTTTAGTGACGAAATAACCAACTTTTTGCAATGAAAACATGCCATTGCTAAACATATTTCTGCAATGAAAATCATCTCATTGCTAAAATAGTTAAAAGATTCAATTTCAAAACTCCTTCTTAACGAAATATTTTCATTGCAAAACGAAGTTTTAGCGACAACAACCATTTTGTCGCCATAAGTGTGCTTCTACGACGACTCTTATCTCGTTGCTATAATCTTAAATTCAATATACAATCAGCGATGAAAACATTTGTAGCCAAAAGGTAATTATTGGTTTAATATTTTTTCTAATATGTTAAAACAAGACGATTTATATTTGTTCCCATTAAGTAATTAGCAATGATAATTAATTTGTTGTCAAAGATAATTATTAGCATGTGAAACATTTTTACTGACGAAATATTTTGTTGTTAAAACCTATTTTTTGCGGCGAAATTTATTTCATCACCAAAACCTACTTTTTGCAAAGAATTATATATTTCGTCACTAAGACCCCCTTTCGCAATGAATATTTTCATCGCTGAAACATCTTTTTACGACAAAGTCATTGCTAATATAATTTTTTGCGATGGATTATTATTCATCACTAGAAGATTACATTTCAAAACACCTTTTTTGCGACGAAAAGCCGCAAACTTGTGACAAGCAACACAAAAATTATACCATTGTCTTTCTAATTTTTCCCCAATGCCCAAATACACTAAATATAGCAATATAAAACTTAAATACTTATCTAGGAACCAACTCAAAAAAGAAATGATAATAATGAAGGAATAATAAAATAAAAATAAATTCAATATTATTGGCCATCACTAGCGCGCCATCGATTGAACCAGGATGTGACAACAATGGCTGGCTACAACGATTGAGGTGACAGGTAGGGATGGCAAATTAGTCCGTCCAAATTGGATATCCATATATCCAATCCAATTGAATTGGATAATATCCATCCAAAATTATTTTGGATATGGATATGGATATTTTAAAAATATCCAATTAGATATTGGGTGGATTTGGACATTTAATAAATATCCAGTATCCAATTCATTTACCGATTTTAGATTAAAAAAAATTCATATCCTACAACGAAAATGAAAAAAACAAAAACAAATGTCATTTACCGATTTTACAAACCCTAAGATTTTAACCACTCACCAGCCACTCATCGTCACGGCTGTTGCGCCGCAAGACTTGCTCGCCGACGCCTTTCGCCTGCCGGCAGCTCGTCGCCTGGCTCGCTCGTCCGTTACTCGCTGGTCGCCTGTCGCCGTCGCCGCCGCCGTCGCTTCTTCTTTCTTTCTCTGAAGGATACCATCGAAATTGTTGCTCTTCAAAACTCAAGTGCTTGACTCCCTATACTCCTATAACCGCCTTTACAAGTAACCATTATATATAATTTCATTGCATGTTCAATAATTTCCTATCTGCATCGGATAATATTGTTCATCTATCATTAATTAATCATATGCATATGTATATATATGATAGGTACTATCCTTCGTAGATCGGGAGTTTGAGGAATCTTCTCGAACCGGATCGTCAAACAACATTCTCAATGGTTCTATCCTATTAGAATTTGGGAATTAAGGATCTTTACGACCGAGGTTGCGTGGCAACAACCGGGTGGTCGAATTCCATCGAGCATAGGTAATTTAAATTTCGCCTATTCCTTCCTTGTTCTCGATTTAACTCACCTTCACTTTTCGCTTCGCAAAAGAAAATGCCAAAACACGTCAAAATCACCACACTAGAAAACATGATCTGATTCAAATTGTCATAATTACGAGTAGAATCCGAGATTGTAGCAAAAAAAAACTAATCCCCCGGATTTAGGGCCTCTGTTTTTATTTATGTAAAAGGCTAAAACAAGTTATTCAGAGTCATCAAACTTCTTAAATAAATCGATAATTAGAAAAATTACAGACCCATTATCAGAAATACATATATTTATAATTTGCAAGAGAAGAATGAAGACACTCTCTCTTCTGATCTTCTCTTGCAGTCTACTAGTCTTTGGGTTTTTTATTCAGTATATAAGGGCGTTGTTTTCCACGGGGCCAATTAGCTACAGAACAGAGCTGAGAGACATTATGCCATAATCTTTTTGGCTACTTCTCCTTCTCCTTCAATTGCTTCGTGGAGCTAAGTATGAGAGAACAAGAGGGCTTTATTTTATTTTTTTAATTTTTTGTTTTGTCAGGTGGTCCGTGAGTTCCTCTCTGCTTATGGAAATAGCCATGGCAGAGTACATTTATTTATCCAACAAGGTACGCTTTCTTGTGAAAGATCAGAACTTTTCAAAGTGATTTTTCCCCTTGTTTACGAACAAATTTATTGTTGGTTAGTATTTGTGAATGATTGGTTTGGTAGGCATGGCATTTGTGTTTCTTTTCTCTTAAAGTTGCTTGGCACATCGCATTGTGCTCACGAGATTCAAGATCTATGGTTGTTGTAGAAGAGTAGGTGGGATATTGTTGTCCAACTACAAATTGCGATTAATGTAACATTGTTAAATTAAAAGTTAAACGATATTTTCTAGTCTCTAATTATGAATCCGTACTGAGTTTTAAAGGTTGATTTAAATAAAAAGGAAGTAATGTTATTTATAAATTAAGAAGTGCATTGTAGAGAAGCAGTTGTGCTTTTCGTATGTTTTAAAGGATTAGGTGGAATAATGCTTCTAATTAAGTGTTTTTTTTTTTTTGGGTAGTTCAGCTGGAAACTTAAAGAAGCTGCTGAACTTTTTTTTTCCTTTTTAAAGAAGAATATGATCTGATTACTTGAAAACATTTATGATTGTGAGTAGCTTGTTAGTGACTGCTCTGTGATGTCTTTTTTTCAGGTTAATTATGTCTGATCTGGATCCAGAACCTGTTGTTCAATTAAACCCTCAAACCTTAAGTAATGTTAATGTTGAAAACCCACAAACTCACTCAATTAGTGGAGGTACAAAACGAGACTCGGAAGGACAACCTAGAAGCTCATTGAGACAAACATCTAGAGCTTGGGACCATTTCACAAGGAGAACAATTAATGGAGAAATGAAGGCAGTGTGTAATCATTGTGGCAAAGGTTTTGCTGGACAACAATCGAGTGGAACTTCGCATTTGCTAAACCATATTGATAGGTGTCCTAAACGAATACAAGAATCAGCTCAGCCTTTCTAGCCCTAGCCAAGCATCTAAGGTCTACAAGAAAAAAGATGCTAAAACTTCAACAATTTCAGCATTTGATCCCACTGCATTTGATAAAGCAGTTGCTAGACAGAAAATAGCAAGAATGATAATCATGCATGAGCTTCCTTTGAGGTTTGTTGAGTATGAAGGGTTTAGGGATTTGATGAGTTTTGTTCAGCCTTTACTGGGTAAAATTTGTAGGAACACTGTGAAAAGAGAAGTTTTTAAGCTGTTTGATTTTGAAAAGGCTAAGACAATGGCTTTGTTGGAGGATATTACTAGTAAAGTTTCAATTACTACGGATATGTGGACATCTAGCAATCAAAAAAAGGGATATATGGTTGTGACGGCACATTTTATTGACAATTCGTGGACTCTACGGAATCGAATCTTAAGGTATCAGTTTAATAGTTTAATAAATTTTATTTATATTTATTATATGTACTTTATTTTATTTATTCTTATTTGTAATTTGTTTTATTTTTTTATGAATTGTCTAGATTTATATATGTGCCTTCTCCACATACTGCTGAAGCAATTTCTAATGAGTTGGCTAAGTGTCTGTTGGATTGGAATGTAGATCGAAGGTTATCTACAATAACCATGGATAATTGTTCCACTAATGATGCTATGATTCCGCTTTTGTTGGCTAAGTTTCCTCCTGGTTCATTCTTATTAAATGGAAAATTGTTGCATGTGAGATGTTGTGCTCACATTTTAAATTTAATTGTTAAGGATGGGTTAGATGCGATAGGAGATGGGATTGAAAAAGTTAGAAATAGTGTTAATTACTGGACATCATCACCTAAAAGGATAGAGTTGTTTGAAGATACGGCTAATCGCCAATTGAAGTTGAATTGTTTTAAGAATTTGGCGCTTGATTGTACAACGACATTGAAATCAACATATTTGATGGAAGTCGCTTTGATTTATAAAGATATTTTTACTCGTCTAAAGCATCGTGATAACCAATATAAGCACTTGCTCACCAAGTAGAGGAGTTGGCGAGAGTAGTACGTGAGCATTCAAACCCTTCTATACCATGACCGAGATGTTTTCGGCACTAAATACCCAACAAATAACTTATTTTTCCAATAATTTGTGAAATTAGATTATCATTGAATGCATAGCTTGATTCTTCATGTGATGTGATGAAAAAGCATGGCAAAAAATATGTTAGAGGAGTTTGGAAAATATTGAGATGAAACTTATGGTGTGATGGTTGTTGTTGTTGTATTGGATCTTAAATACAAAATGGTTTTAGTGGATTAATTCTTTCCTCATTTATGGTAGTGATGCATCAACTCATATTGATAGAATCCGTACTCTTGCTCGACTTATATTGAATATAAAAAAGTGTATGGTTGGATCGAATATGGTCAAGGATTTAGTGAGTCTAGTGTTGTTTGTAATTCTAGTTCTAGTTGTGATGGGCATGTATGGATGTGCAAAATTTAATGCTTTCAAAAGCCAACATATTCGTAAACGAGTTAAGTGGAGTTAGATACTTACTTGGAAGAAGAGGATAAGACTACTCCACTTGATATTTTAATGGTGGAAGGTGAATAAGTAGATATCCGATTTTATCCGAGATTGCTAGAGATTTGTTGGTCGCTCCAGCCTCTGGCTTGCTTAATCTGCTTTTAGTGCGGGAGGTCGATTTTTAAGCCTACATCGTAGTAGACTTCATTCAAGTACAGTAGATGCCTTAATGTGCACTCAGCATTGGATATGGGCTCCATTAAAAGGTATCAAATTCAGCTCACTTATGCACTTATTTGATTTTGATAGTATTTGTTTTCTTTTTATTTTACAATTTTTTTTTGGGAAATTAGGTGAGATTCCTAAAGATAAGGTGATGAATGGAGAAGAAATAAATGGAGAAGTGACTGATAATGATGATGAAGAGGAGACACAACCATGCTCTGAATAGTTTTTATTTTTATTTTTATGGTTTGTGCTTTATGCTTATTGTGATGCTCAATTATGAATGATCATGGTGCTAAATAATACAAATTATTTAGTTGTTTAATGTTTTGCTTTAATTTGCAGATTAATGATGATGGTCTGGTTGGAGATTAATGATGCGATAGAAGATTGGAGATTAATGATGCATTAGAATAATGAACTTTTTGTATTTAATTTGAAATTAATTTGTAATTTCATATTATAATTTTTTTTTCAGTTTCTCATAGTTTTGATATTTGTTATGTTTATTATCTTTTTATTTGATATTAGAATCTAATACTGGTTTTAACTATTCTATATTTTTATTTTTATTTTATTTTTATATAATAAAAATCAAATATCCATGGATATCCATATCTATATGGATAAAATCCATATCCATGTCCAATATTAAATACTGGATATGGATATGGATAAATCCATCATGGATAATTATGGATTTGTATTTGGATGGATATTATCCATCCATAATTGGATAATTGCCATCCCTAGTGATAGGCCGATTGAAAAGGCAATTACTGTCACAAGACAATCGATGGAAATGGCGTGGCTAAGTCTAAGGTGGCAATCTGGGTTAGGATTCGTTTATTCAATTCGATGTAAATTAAATGGGTTTGGATTTGAAAATTTTGATTTATTTAATAAATAAGTTAATTCGATTCGATTCGCTAATTAAACGAATCGAATCCAAGTTTGAGGACAATGATTCGTTTCTTGTTTAGAATTTGTTTAATAAATAGGTCACAAGCGAATCGAATACGATCCATTCATTTATTATTTGTTTAAAAATTACTTATTTATCCATAAATATGTATGAAAAGGGTTTAAAGTTTGAAGGCATTTATAGTAATTATAATTGATAATAAGTTTATACTTTGTAGAATGTTAAATTTATGGTCTTTTATATTTTTATTTTGCTTAATTTTTTTTTAATTATATTTTTGTAAACAAATACATATTCAATTCAATTCATTATGGATTTATTATAAGATAAATGAATAGTAAATGAATCTAGATTGGACTTGTTTATTAATTCTAATAGATGAATTAAACGAATCAAATTGATTATTCATTTAATAAACGAATCGAATCTAAATCAACATAATATGGCTCAATTCGTTTACGATTCGATTTGTATACAATTTGTTTATTAGTTTTGCTACCACTAGCTAAGTCTATTCCGGTAGTAGAAAGGTGTGTAAGTGAGTACAGTGGTGTGTGTGCGAGAGTGAGACCGTGAGAGAGGCTAGAGGCTTCAAAGAAATTAGCACTTAGGGTTAGAGCAGATATGATTACATAAATATACGATTAACCAGGATGATAATTCCGACCTTCAAAATATGATGACTAATTGGAAAATTTTAATATAAAAAGAAAATTGGAATTTACAAGATTCAAAATCCTGCATGATTTATGTTCATTTAAGTGATTATTATTTTTTTAATATTTAAAATTTAAAAGAGATACATGTAAAAGTATTGGTTTTCATATTTTTAAGTTAAAAATAAATAATATAATACTTAGTATAAGAGATTATAATTAAAAAATTGCCAGTCAAATTCAAATGTTTAGTTTTATCCTAAATTTAAAATGATTACAAAATAAAAAAAATGCCAACTTAATCTTGTCCTACTTTTTAGAAAAAAAAGGTAAATAAACACTAGGATATTTCTCATACCTCCATTTTGATTCTCCAGTCCAAGAAATAAATGTACATAAATTGATTTTACTAGATAAAATGGAATTATATCATTCATCATACTCCTGTTTTATAAAATTTAGTGAAATTATATTAATTAAATTAGAAATAAAAGTATGTTATGTTTTACCTAGATTTTGGATAACTCAAATAAAACAATGAAATACTAAAGAAGGGATAGATGTAGGAGGTTGCCTTATTATGTTTGAGGTGTTCTCTCATAATATGGAGGAGGTCGATGGGAGGGTTAAGTATTTAGTGTAAAGGGGAAGAAGATGGGATGAAAATGAGATGAAGACCTCCAAACACAAGCTGATGTGTCCTGAAAAATAAAGCCAAATCAGTGTTAGAAGTGAAGCCAGCAGAAGCTATAGAGTCGATTACAAAAAGTACTAGTTTGAAAGGCTCGTTGGAATTGATCCGCGAAACGAAGACTTTCGAGAAAAAATATTGGACCAGGAAGAAAAAAAGGGGAAAAAAAGTAAAGTCAGCCCAGCGGATCCATTACGGCAGTGCAATGCGGCTGAATAGCGGATTGGCTTGTCTTGCCTCTATTGGGTCGGTGACCACACTCCGACACTCCAGTTACAGTTTGTATAACAAGTGGTAGATTCAAGGTCAAATGGACCTTGAAATGATCAACAATAGAGAAAAATGCTCTCAGGAAGAAGATGAATGTGTGGTTTTGAGTTGTTAGAAATTGGTTATCGCTTGGGAGTGAGTTTTGAGCTTTTGTGGAGTCTATCTGAGGCCATTCGATAATTTTGTACGTATGGCACTTAACCAATAGTTGTCCTTCCTCAATGGGGACGTTTGTGTAATTAATATTGTGGTCTCAATATGCTGACATGCTCAAGTTCATGGGATAGAAACCATCGGCCACCTTTTTGGCTTTTAGAGCATCTCCAAAAGGCTCTATAAATTTTACTCTTTAAATATTTATTTACTTATCTATGTGGCAAATAGAAGAGTAAAAAAAGATATTATTCTCCAAAAGACTCTTTAAATAGAAATAAGTTAATATTATTTTAATTAAATAACTATTATTTTAAAGGAAAAGTCAATAGTAATTAAAGTACATTTATCTTTTTCTCTAGAAAAAAATAATAAAATATAAATTGAAGAGTGAGAAAGTAATTCTCCAAATTTAAAAAGAGAAGATCATTTTTAATTTAAAGAATTTTAATTAGAGTGTCTTTTGAAATTTTAAATGTTGATGTAGCTTTTCAAATAAGTGATAAAATCTTATTTGAAAAGTCTTTTAGAGATTGCTCTTACTTCACACATTTGGCGATCTCCCCAACTTGTGGTCCTGTCGCTTTTTAGGACACTAAAGAGGGAAATTGACGTGGCATTTCCTCACAGCTCATCTTAGAAATCTCTTCTCTCATTGGCTTCTTGTTCTTAGCCAAAAGAAAATATTTTTTTATTACTTACATGATGGTGTGTACTGTTCATATGTAACATCTAACCACCAAAAATAGAATTTTCAATAATACCCTTTAAAATTTTACATTATGTCAAAACAGCCCTCTTCTTTGAGTAGCTTATCTCCTAATTCCTTGAGAACTACCCTGACGTTCTAGTCAAGCGAAATGGCTTTGCTTGTTTGACTCTTCTTGCTACATGTCGTTGTACTATTGGTCTACTTTTTCACCAACATTTTTTACCTCAAACATGTTCCAATCTCACTCTCAATGTGACTGGATCTTGCACGACGGCCATGGAAGAAATTTGTCATCTTAATGATCAGAAGATCTACTAATATAATATAGCTTAATGCAATATACCTTTAATTAAACAATATAGTATACCGTAACGTATTATAATGTGGCGAACGCATTTTAGGAATTTAATGATCAGAATAATACGTCTAGCATCCTGTCACTCGCAAGCTGGGTCCCATGTCAACTTCACCGGACGATAAAAACCCGTTCTCATCTTCACAAACAATCAGCGGTCATGATTTGGCTAAAACATACTCTTACCAAGCTTCGATAATGCCATAATAATAAAATTCCAAAAAGGTTTTAAAGAACATTCTTAAGGTCACATGCACACACCGCACATCACTCTTTCATGCTTGATGATGCTCCAGTTCTGTGCAGGGTAACCGGTAATAGCAGGTGTACCTCGCCCACTGACGCACACAACCGCAAAACACGCACCGCCTAAACCGGTATCCTACCGTTAAGCATACGGAACAGTTAATGACGACGTGGACCCTTCTTCACCGCTTAAATTCATCATGACTAAAACTGACCTTAACTAACGGTTCGTACTCATCCTATTCGGTGAATTAAAAAAAAAAAAAAAAAAACTAGTTAACGAGTCAATTTCGTAAGACGCTAAATAATTTGAGTAGAAAATGAATCAGATTGTAGTCAGACCCAACGGTTTCTGTGTCGTAAAGTGAAAATGATGATCAAGAACAGATAGAGATGCTTTTGGCTTTTCTAATTTTTTAAATTTTTTAAAAGATTTGATTCGATTGAACAATGGTCGGTGAGAATGAGCAATGACGCTATTAAAGTTTCAGTTTCTTTTTTTTTTTTTTTTTTTTTGTTGTAATCTGCTTTGACGTTATTAGTCGAATCTTCTGACTAAAGCAAAGCTCAGCTCAGCTCAGCTCAGCTCTTAATCTAGCATAATAATTAATAAATATATCAATCAGAGCTCTAGTGAAGTTTCTCCAGTAGGTGAAGTGAGAGAATGGAGGAGGTACGAGGAGCGAACACGTGGACGGAGGAGCTTGCGAGTTTAGTTGAGGACACGGGGATACATTACGCCGGGGAACCGGAGATATCGGCTCGGCCGAGAAAATCGGTGAAGGATGAACCGGAACTTGAGAAGGAGAATTTGAAGGATCAAATGACGGGGTTTTTGAAATCGTGGGCCGAGATGCTTCTAGAATTAGGTAAAGGTTGCAAGGACATACTGCAGCAAACTGTAATCAACGAGGACTCGTTTGTTGTTCAAAAACTCGGCGGACCGGTGGCCAAAGTTTCAGGCCGGTTGAGATTTTTGAACGATTTTTTGCCTGAGGATCGCGATCCGATTCACGCCTGGCCTGTAGTTCTCTTCGTTTTTATCCTCGCGCTTTCCGGTAGTAATTTAAACGATTCTTTAGATCTGTGCTTTACCTGTTTTGTTTATTGAACTTGCCTTACGCACAAGTTTGATGCTTTTAGTTCTGTGAATTTAAGTTTGCTACAGTAGTTACATTTGGTGTTGGTCGATGTGGACACTTAACTGCCAATAGATTATGTGTAAATAATCTACAATAAGAACTACATTTGAATTTATGTTCTCAGTCTAGAAGTAACAACATAGTAAAATATTCTGCTCATAGCCCATAGTGTTTATACATCGAATCTGCTGTTTAAATTTCTGTAGCTTCGGTCCTTTCAGTTGAAATGCAGTGATAGAGGTGTTGGCTGACTTTGATGAGCATGATAGGGATCTGAAATCGGCGTCAAATTCTTTTGTTTTTCTGTAATAGTTTTCAGTGAGTAAGAAACATGAAAAATATCTTGGATGTTTGCTGTTGTTCGTCTGTTTCGTATGTGGTATGAGCTAGATGAAGTTCTATTGACACGGTTGAACAATGTGCAGTACTGAGTTTTAACACCAATAGAGATAACGTGGTCCCTCCAGTGAAGAAAGTCCGCATACATCCTCCATCTGCAAGCCGCATACTGCTTCCTGATGGCAGACATTTGGCTTATCATGAGCTAGGTGTTCCAGCAGGCAAAGCTAGATATTCCTTGATTGCTCCACATTCATTTCTTTCCTCCAGAATTGCAGGTAGAAAATGACATTCTTTAGTTCTTTGAGGAAGTGGTATTCTTCTGCTTTTGATGTGTGGTCTTGTGAAACTTGAGCAGAAGTGTTGCTAATTTCTTAATAACTTTTCTATGGAAGGTATTCCGGGTGTTAGGACATCACTTCTTGAAGACTTCGGAGTTCGCTTGCTGACATTTGATCTTCCAGGCTTTGGAGAGAGTGATCCTCATCCTAGCAGGAATCTTAACTCTTCAGCATTGGATATGCTGCATCTAGCCAATGCTGTTGGTGTTAGTGACAAGTTTTGGGTGCTGGGTTACTCAAGTGGAAGCTTGCATGCATGGGCTGCTCTAAGATACATTCCTGACAGAGTGGCAGGTATATCACGTTCTTCTTCTTACTGAGCTATGATTTACCTTTTTAGTACTTTTTTGCATACTAAATATGATTCACACATTATGTTATCCGGTTATCTTGTGACCTCTAGGCTCTAGGAATACTGCTTCTTTCCTTTATTTTAAATTGTGTTAATAGAATTATTGAATCTTAAAATTCGAAATCGATATCCTAGACTCTTGATTTGAAAATTAGGACAAAAGATTTCTAACTTACCTATTCATTGTGAATGTGTTTGTTTTGTATCTTGACTGAATCTGCAGGTGCTGCCATGTTTGCTCCACTGATTAATCCATATGAGCCAAGCATGACCAAGGAAGAAATGAGAAGAACCTGGGAAGAGTGGTTACCTAGAAGAAGATTCATGTACTTTTTAGCTCGTAGATTTCCCAAATTGCTTTCGTTTTCATATCGTCGGAGCTTCCTATCTGGCAAGCATGGTCGTATTGATAAGTGGATGTCCCTGTCACTAAAAAAGAAGGTGATTAATTTAATCTTTCTCAAGATTCAGAACTCACCAATATTTTCATTTGCATATTGATTGAGAGCTTGGTTTATTTTACTAGTGGCTGTTCTTGGCATAAAATTTTCATGTTTATATTGGAATGTAATTTCATACTTGGTGAAAGTTCATAACTATTTTCCTATAGAACAAAGTTGCAGCCACAATTGAATAATCTTACTCAACCAGCTACATTTGACAATGTATTTTGGCACAGTGTGGTATTTTGCATAACACAATCTTGATATATTCAGGATGAAGTTCTGATTGAAAACCCAATATTTGAAGAGTACTGGCATAGGGATGTAGAGGAGTCAATTCGCCAGGGAAATACAAAACCATTCGTTGAGGAAGCAGTGCTACAGGTGTCAAATTGGGGTTTTAGACTGGCAGATCTTCAGGTGCGGAAGGAGTGTCAGAGAAGAGGCTTTCTTCCTTGGCTCAGGGCCTTGTACAGTCAGGAAGAATGTGAATTGGCAGGGTTTTTGGGTCCAATACACATATGGCAGGTTTGTTTAATTTTCCATCTTGCTTGTTAGTTTTCTGCATCATTATTATTCATAGGCTTGGATGACATCTATTTCTAGTTTTCTACCATTCTTCGGAAGGTCACACTTTCGCTTATCTGGGCAAAGCATAAATTTTCATATCCATCTAATCCTTATGTAATATAATGTCAACCTTAGGTTTAATGTTTCTCCAAAATTCCTTCATATGGACACATGGCATAAAGATCCCCTCTGTTCTTCCATGATATGTTTAGAAATAAGGGGAAGAATTCCTTCCACTGTCCCACCTTCGTATCTATGTTACTCTTCCGTGTTATCCTGAACCAAAATTCCTTCATATGGACACATGGCATAAAGATCCCCTCTGTTCTTCCATGATATGTTTAGAAATAAGGGGAAGAATTCCTTCCACTGTCCCACCTTCGTATCTATGTTACTCTTCCGTGTTATCCTGAAACATAACAATTAATAAATGAAATTTGATTCCATGTTCGTACCCCAGTAGCGTGGGACAAAGTGACAAATTAATAATATAAAAGTGTGCATATGATTCTCTCAAGGTCTGGCCTTTCCAAACATGAATGTATATAAAGGATTTCTTTTATTAGGAAAATCGACTACTTGACTTTATTTATACAAAATGCTATGTGCATGCTTTTTCTGATCTCGAGTATTCAGGATTTCAGGGAGCTTTTTGGAAATATGACAAAGTGTTCTATTGGTTATGATGACAACCATCTTGAATCTGGAAGTAATTAGAAACATATTATGTTGCCAAGCAAGTAGGTTGCCTACACATTGTTTAACTCCTGAAAAATGAAGATCAAGTCTTTAATAATCTTTCTTCAAGTATTCATCGTTCATCACTGTCTCTATTCTCTTTCCTTTATGGTCATGCATATTTCAAGTGTTTCACGTCTACAACCATTTTTTAATTTTTATACTAACAGTCTTCATTATTCATGCTTAACAGGGGATGGATGATCAAGTAGTTCCACCGTCAGTAACTGACTACATTAGCCGAGTTTTACCAGCAGCTGTTGTGCATAAACTCCCATACGAAGGCCACTTTTCTTATTTCTTTTTCTGCGATGATTGCCACTTGCAGATATTTTCTACACTTTTTGGAAGCCCTCAAGGTCCTCTTGAACAAAAAACTGAAATGGTTGAAACTCTATCGGAAGGAGATACGAAAAAGGCATACAGTGTTACCAATTCATCCAGTGAATGAAAAACAATAGCATACAGCGTTACCAATTCATCAGTGAATCGAAAACAATGTCCCACAACAAATTTCCTAGGGTCTTTTTCTTTTTATTTTTCACCTCCCAAATTTTGTAAATACCACAGGTTGCTCTTCTGCTCAGAGAGCATGAATGATGAAATTTTAATTACGGTATCACGGTTTTCGGATGACAAACTAATTTGAGAAGTAGAAGGCAGCAACTCGTTGAGTTGTTCTGCGGCAAGAGCTGTTAATCTCATTGCTAATTACTATTCTTTCCCAATGTCACACTTCGCAGAATCTTTCATAAGAGCAGATCTGTGTATATCTCTCCAATCACATTGTGCCATGGAGTATTTATATACGTGAATCAATTTTACTGACATGTGCGTATATTGCCAAAAGAAATTATGCCATGTACAATACGTGAATCAATTTTACTGGATATTACTAGTCTGTACACCGATACAGCAATGTATCAAGTATTATTTCTTCGAGTAAAGGAAGTGTGCAAGCCAGTGGGTAACATACCGAAGTGACAAATGAGGAGAGAAATAATGAAGTCAAACATTTAAGTGGCTCTGCTAGAAAAATTGATTTTCGTTAACAAAGATGTCACTCCAAACTGCGAAAGGAAGATAGCTTCGCATATTTTTGTGCATGCCAGTGCAGGGTTGTACTGAGAGGTCATGGATCATATCCTTTGGAAAAATCACTATACATGTCCATACAATATTCACAAAGCTTGCTTGTCCTCAAAGCTTAATGATACAGGAAAGTGATTCAATTATCTCCAAACAAAACTTGAGTGTGAAGATTACAGGCTTGTATCATTAGAAACAACAAACTAACAAAGATTACAATAATTACCATCAATTTAATCACTAATGTGGAACCCGATACAAGAAAGTTTCCCTCAACTGATTTATTCAAGTTGAAAAAATATTCAGATTTTCCATGCAGTACACAATATTGGTCTGAAAGAATCATTTGAATAATTACTCTGGGGATGTGACTTTTGAAACTCAACTCCCAGAGCTTTTACGAATTAGCCTCACAGAGATTGGGATAGTCGACTAAAATGCAGAATTGCTGCCTTTGGTTCTTCTGAGCATGATATCTTTTGCTTCATTAATTTTAGATGCAAGGTAATGGCTACCACCTGCATCTGGATGGTTTGCTACCATCACTCTTCTATGAGCTTCTTTGACCTTCTCTGTTGGAGTACTTTCTCTGATGAAGAAAAGAAGTTAAAGAGCGAAATCAAGGCTCAGATTCAAAAGAAACACTTTTAACAGCAGAATTTGCATAATTATATTGAACACAAGCAGAACAAAGGTACAAAATTGTATGAACAGGAAAAGAAGCATTGGTCTTGTATCATTGTGTCGACAATAGTAACAGAGGTGTAAACAACAGCAGCTTTACAATTTGAAGTAAACCGAGCACATGGGAGTTTAACTTGCACCTTCACCACAAAGTTAGTCACTGTCCTAAATCTAAAATGAAGAACTCATTGCCCACGTAGCTACAGTAAGATATTGGAATTTGAATGAGAAACAAGGGTTCATATTCACACTCACACATCAGCCTACAACTTCATCTGGCTCTAAATTAACAGAACTAAACAATCATCAACAGCTTAAAGTCAAATGATAAAAGGCCTCGGAGGATTTCTGGAATATCAGGTAATCAAACAAGACTTTAATTTGAAATGAGGTCCATTTCATAACTAGCCAAGCAGCTCAAACTAACTGAAAGCCAAGCGAAAATAATATGAAACATTAACCGTTACCAGTTATCTTCCCACATGAGACCCAAATAAGAACGAGGCCCTCCATGACATTAACATCACAACATTGAATCAAGTAAAATTTCCAACTAATGCTATTAAACATACATATATCATTTGACAAGCAGATATCAACCGTACCTGACTCCAAGTATCAGAGCCGCTTCCCTCCTCGTCATGACAGGCTGAAAACCACCTTCGTAAAATTTCCGCATTCTAGCTGTTGGCGGTCTTGCCTTGAATGCCTGCCAGGCCCTGATGCCATACTTACCAGCATAAGCAGCAGCAGCAACTGCCATTCCTGCTATCAATGGTGCAACCTGATTCGACTTTTACATTATAACTCCCAATAAGTAATAAGCAGGTCGTTATTACTAACACGGACAAGAAATTAAAGTCTTCTTAAATTAAATTCATATCAAACTATGTTGAAAGTTTTACAGGTAAATTCTTTTTTATTTTCTATTTTTTTCCCCCTAAGAAGCCAGAAATCTCCAGATATCCCTGCTTTAAACACAAGGCATAATTATAATCAATACGCAATTAGCAATCCTAATAGAAGGATTTAGAAAATTACGTTCCGATCCGTACATCGAAAATTGAAAATAAAAACTCTAAAGCTCTCAAGTATGACAATTATCGAACCCTAAAATAAAACTTTAATGGAAAAAATTGGCATATTTTGCATCAAAATCAAAGATTTAATGATAATTTAAGGTGCACGAATGGTGTAATGACTGCCCCACCGTCTCCGACATGAAGCCGGAGAAATTGAATTCTCCGTGTAGATGCGAGAGCACCCACTGCCAGAGGGTAAGAACCCGTGCACATTAACTGTAGCTTCGGAGAGGGAGGGAGGGAGGAAGATAGAGAACTTACCATGTTCAAAATATCTCAGAGATCGAAACAATGGGCGGGGACATAGGACAACCCTGGGGCTTTAAGTTTAATTAGGGTTTTGCAGAATCTTGTCCTGCACGTATATATTAATTATAAATACGTAGGGTACTTTATATGTGTGTTGAATTTATAATACGTCGCATAAGGGTACTTCACATTTCGTCAATTAAGAATTTTTACGCGTTGAATTGGAATGTAACAAGAAGTTTGCACTTCGTCGGCTTAGTTAATATTTAAAAAGGAAAAAAGAAAACAGAAAATAGAAATTAACCATATTAACAAAAATAATGATATCATCTATTAGATAATTAAAATGTATATAACCATACCATACCAACAAAGTCTATTAGATAATTAAAATAATGATATCATCTATTAGATAATTAAAATCTATTAGATAATTAAAATTAACCATGCACCAAGCGAAGTTGAAGCAAAGCTGTGATGGAGTCACACTCAAGCAATGCTGGGAGTTCCCCTTAAAGTGAGCGTTGTTAGGAGGAAGCCACCTCGGGCGAGAACTTCAGGTTGTGCCGGTAACTGTGGGGTCTCACGGCCGAGGTAGCCAAGACTTGAACTGGGTCAAAAAAAAAAAAAAAAAATACGTGCCTTCCTGCGATACCCCGCTAAAACCAAAAAAAAAAAAAAAAAATGTATATAACCGTATAAATAGTATTACATATCTCAAATTTTTTATTTTAAAAACTTATTTCAAATTATACGGCATT
Source organism: Citropsis articulata (assembly GCA_030449925.1). NCBI lineage: Eukaryota > Viridiplantae > Streptophyta > Magnoliopsida > Sapindales > Rutaceae > Citropsis > Citropsis articulata. Next base: position 836,647 of record JASUUH010000079.1, read on the forward strand.
CTTATTTCAGAAATCAATTTAAAAGATAACATTTAAAAAAATTTAGATAATTCTCCGACCATACTAAGGAATTAGAACATTGAAGTGCATATTTCGTTAATACATCAGCCACATGATTACATCATCTGCGAATATACCGGAGTTGGAAGGTTTTAGAGCATGATTACAGCATCTGCGAATATGCCGGAGTTGGAAGGTTTCCCGCTCTGAAATTAGTATCTGAATCTCTGAAATAATCCAAAATAACTCTATACATGTATGACATTTACCTATAATAAATTAAATAACCCACAATGAATTCGACTCCACCATCAATGGAGACAAACTAGTCTCACTAGCAAGTCGGATACCCGCATTTATTCAAAAAAAAAAATTATACGGCATTCATTAATTGGTGGATAGTTGGTTAAATAATATAATTTATTTATTTAAATTTTATTAAAAAAAATTACAAGTACTTGGTAAATGGCGTATGCTTTGAAATGAAGTTTGGGATAAAAATATTATATATCTATTATTACTCATAATTTCTGCCTCAAGTTTTGTGTGAAATATTTTTAATTAACATGCTAATTTATAACTCGAGACCTTTGTGATGATTTCGATATCAAATGTTGCATTGGCAGGAATCCAAATTATTATCTACTGTAAATGTGGTAGATGTACGACGAGAAGGTCAATGACGTTTCATTCTATGAGCTTCCATTTCTATTTTCTACTCTCTTTTTATCTTTTTTTGTCTTTTTATTTTTTTTCAAATGTTACAAACATGAATTTTAAAAAAAAGTTGGGGAAAAAAATTTTTTTTCACTCTTGAATTTGATATAATAACTTATTTCATCCTTACTTTCTAAACAATATTCTAACCACCATTGCATGAATTTACAATTAAATTGTTGTATAATTTATTAAGACCAAAATAGGATTTTCAATTAAATAAATGCAAACTGTTTTAAAATAAATATCTCAAGAATAATGAAATAACATTTGACTTTTTATATAAATTTAAAATCTAAGGATAATATATATATGTGTGTGCGTTCGTTAAATATTTTTAATGAAGTCAACTAAATTTTTGTTGTAGTAGTAGTAATAATAATAATAATAATAATAATAATAATAATAAAAGCCACTAGACTTTAGCCTACTGGTGATAATGAGGTCATGAATTCGAACTCCCACAACGTATTGTAAGGGTTTAATTTTCTTAATTAATTTAAGTGAACACAGTTTTCTCCCTTTCAAAATATGAGTGGAGTACACGTCTCTCGAATTTTTGAGAGAGTAAAAATCTTGGCGTGCTTCATAAGAATCGATGTAAATTAGTCCTAATAATAATCTGATTTTTAAATATCAGATGTAGGCTTATATAATATGAGTTGTACTCTTGATCAATAGTGTCATGTAATAAATAATAATAATTGTTCAATCAGAGATCACTATCCATATCAAAGCCAGCGATACATTAAAAGACAAAAAACATAGAGAATATAATGTATTTTATTTTATTATTTAGTATTTTAAATTTGTGTTTTTATGTCTTTAGTGTGGGTTTTTTTTTATGTAAATGAAGTAGTCTGTGTTTACTTTTGGTAAAATAACAATATTAATTGATTATTATTTATTTATTTCAAATATATTGAAGTTAAGGACAAGATAAAGGACCCAAAAAACTCACGACTATGAAATCCATATTTTTTTTGTCCCGAATGTATATTTTACATATTATTTAGTGTTATTATTATTTATTCATTAAGTTATTCTTAAATTTTAAATTTATGTTGAAATCAGATATTATTTTATTGTGTTTGAAAGTTCTATTTTAAAATAATTTGTATATACTTAATTAAAAATCATATTTTGCTCTTAAAGAATTAAACAGTAAATTAACATAAGGGTGTTCTGAGTTATTGTTTAAAAAATAAAAATAAAATAAACCATGATTTAAATAGGATAGATGAAATGAGTTATGACATCAAACTCTAACGGAAAAAAGACTTTTTCCCCTAAAAGTCATACACAATGTTTATTTTATAAATCCCAATATTCCACATAAATTATTAGACCTTTGTGCAATACTTAGCACTAAATAAAGCTATCGAACCAAAAGGGACAATTTCGTTATGACAAGGTTGGATTTTTGCAAGTGTTATACATTTTACTCACTGATAGTTGGGATGTACAAAACAATTATAATAGAATTCGTTATATTAATACTCCATAAATTAATAATCTCGATTAAATAATAGTTTTATTGATCCTGACTTGGAGTCAATGTGGTAAATTAACAATTTGATAAATTTATTAGATAATAATTTTTTTTAAAAAAAGATGAAACTAATACATAAATTAATAAATAACTTATTTGAAGCTTAATACATATTTTATGTCTATGATTTTCTTTATTGTACTAGCATAATGTTTACAAATTTTGTCGGTTATCATAACTTTCTTTATACCTTTCAAATATTTTTTGTGTCTTGTTAAGAGCTTTCAAATATATTTTATCTGTCATGTTAAGAGAAATAAAAGAAAGATTGACTTAATGTATTGCCTTCAAAAAAACTTATATAATCAATTATCATATAAATACGATCCAACTATGAAATCTAACCAAAAAAATTATAAAATGCCTAATTCACTCATTCAAGATGAAATCAGAATTATATTATATAGCCCGATAGAATCACCACATTATTTAATTATACTACCACATTTCATAAAAGTTCCTGTACAAACAGGACATTATGTTTATAAATTAATAAATTATTAATTTATCAAGATTTTAGTGTATAAGCAAATAAACAACTCAACATCTACTCAAACAAATATAATCATGCAGAAAAAAAAAAGTCAAGTAAACACATTGAACTTTGGATAAACAAGAAATAGGAAATTAAATATTCGTTATAAGTTGATACAATGAATCAAGAATTTCAATAACATGACAAATGTGTTCTTTTATGAAAATACAATGATGTTAAATTCAATCAGATAATTGGTTAACATCATGAAAGTCATGAACCCCAAATAAATAGATAGTGGTAAATGAGAAAATATAAACAATGAACAGATAAATAAGGATAATGAGAGGCAATCTAATAGAATGATTGACCTCATGAGATTGATTTCACCCCAAAACAATAAATAAAAACTTTAACAGCTGAAGAAGATTCTGAATAATATCATGCTCTCTTTTCCTTTTCCATGGACGTGGGAGGACTCTATTGTCATTGCTTTAACTGCTTCCGTTGGTCACACTGATTTCCGAATTAATGCTGCTTTCCAGTTTTGGAGGACCAGAATGCCGCCTTGGCCTGGCAGGAGAAGGTGGATAAGCTAGCCGTTTCTTAGCAGAGGCCGGGATTGCTTTCTCAGGAGTACCATTTTTATCTGCCCCCAATGGGCTCTGCACCCTGGATTTGGCTTTTGCAGACTCGGTGGGTACCATATAACGCGGAGCTGATGGAGAGTTTGGTAGACTCTCATCATCTCTCATTGATGAGCCTGCAATGCTGTGCCTTCGATATGACTGCACGCTCACCATGCTTCTGGAATCATCATCCAGGCCTGAAACACTACCCCTTGGACTAGCTGGCTTTGTCTTTTTTGCAACTGTTGAAGATGCAGGCTTGGTAGGAGTTGATGGGGACTGATGTTTTGGGGTTTTGCTAATTTTTTGATTGGTCATTGGGGAAAGCTTATCAGAATTGAGTTGATAGCGAGCAAAAGATTTGCTGATTTCTCCTGCAACAACGCTGCGGTTTGCACTTTTTACAGACGACTGATCATTGTTAGATTCTTTCTCAGTCGTGCTACGGCTCTCCCATGGCCGGGCTGCCATCCAACGCTCCAGCCAGCTCCAACCCCACGTGGGATTCCTTGGATCCATGAACATTGGGTTTGAAGACTTCGAAGAATTCTTCCAGGTTTGCTGTACAGCAGCATCAAAGTAGGGTTAAAATAAGACTTCATCAAATTATCAGGCAATGCACAGGCCAGATCTCAATCATAGACATGGAAATTATATAATAACTACGTACAAGGTTTCAATGACTTCAACCTAGTTACTTATCAATGACTCATGCAACCACATAAGCTAAATTTAAATAGCTCACTTGGCTGCAAATACAAATTCAAAAGTTATCCAGCCTAGTTTAGATCATCATTTGGTAGACAGGATTTCCCACGGCCAAGCCTAAACTCTCTCTTTTTGAGTCACACCCAGACACAGAAAGATAAACAAAAAATTAAAAATATAAAATAATATCTTGCAAGCTAACAGTGAAACTAGAAAGAGTACGATGTCACCTGATGCGTAAATGAGTAAGCCATTGCCCTTTCTCTTCTCATAGTTGCTTCATATTTGCTTAGCAGATTTGCTTCAACTTGCTCCTTTGACTGTATGCTGTCATCCCATTCCTCCCCAATCTGTTTCAACATTTAAAATAATTGAACTCAGCAGAAAAAGAGAGGGACAAAAAAGCCACTTAAACAGCTAATGGCATTTATAGATGAAAAATTAACTGCCTCTCTGTGAAGCCAAACACTGTCTGGGAAACATAAACTTTGTTCCGAAAATCTACAAGATCCAATTATCACTTCACCACAGTTGGGAGTGGAAATTTGAGCTGAATACAAACAATTCAATTTTGCAAAACACAGTTTCCGGGATATGCGCTCAATCTAGTCATGGCTGTCGGATTTGATTTTCCTATAAGCATTAAGACTTTCATATTTAAGGTAATATATACACAATCTACGATAACAAATTCCCTCCAAGTGAGCAGGAAAATTATACAGAGATATGCTAACAAAGGGATATAACAAAAACCTGCGTTGCAAGCTCTTTAGCATGTTTTTGCAGGAGTTGTCTCTGGAGAGCTTGATTCTCTTCTGACATCCTGACCCTCCTAGAACGAATTTGGGACTGCAGACGGGAGAGTGTTTGCATGCATCTAAGGGTGTTAGCAGCTTGTCTTTTCACCACTGGTCCTTCCATAAGCAATTTTAGCCTGACAAGACCTCTCAAAGCCCTCAATGCCCTTCTTGCCTAAAAACAAGAAATGCAAAAACAAGCCCAGCTCATAAATTCCAGAAGAAACTCAGGATATAATATGATGATAACAAGATCTTTTTCAAAGAGTTAAAGGAAGAAAATATTAAAAAAAAAAAAAGAGAAAAGAGAGGAACTTCCAGACTGACAATACAACCAAGTGATGAACCACAATGATAACCCAAGACAGAAGCATAGGGCAATTAATTGTCTCTCCTTTATGAATGAAAAATGCTTAGGAATATGTAGTTATTTTGTTCGAGAAACAGCCGGATATATAATTCCAACTGATATGCCACACACATAAAATTGTGAATGCGAGAGGGTCCACTAAATTGCATAACACTTGCTATCACTGACATATATTAACAAATAGCTCAATTTCTTGAGCTGCATTGCTATTCATTACAATTTAACTCTTCTTTCATTCCGAACAGAATGTGCATACACAACTGGATAAGATACTTAGCCACTTACCATATGTACCAAGATGATATTCCAATCAGTTCAAAAAATAAAAAGAAGGCCATGAAAAAAACAAGACAAAACATTCTCCACTTGATCCCCCAATGAACCAAAAAGCTCGATATAATTATATGAAATGCTATAGGACAACACATACCAAGTAACCACGGAAAGCTGTTTGAATCCTAATTGCTGCTGCTTCCTCGTTTGACTTTCCAGCAAAGCGAGTATTTGTCACCATTCGAACCTCAGTTACAGATGGATCAGCAGAAACAGCAACCGTTGTAGGCACTGCAGTAGCAGCTTCCTCATTTGCTACACGGTTGCTCAGCTCATTCTCCACTACAGTTACTTTTACCTCCTCTGGCTGAAGAGGAGGGGCAGGAGGAGGCAGCGTTGTTCTGACAGTTTCTAAAGGAGCAGAATTGGAACCTTCTTCTTTTTGCTTCCCAAACCATTTCTTCTTTGATTTCTAGAACCACAGCCACCAAAATCACTAAAACCATAGAACCATCAACAGTAACAGTTATTCCACAGAAACAAAAAATAGGAAATTCCTCAAACCTTGTCTTTCTTCTCCTTGGATTCTGGGCTGAAAGCTTTCTTTACACTAGCAAACCATTTTCCCTTTTTCCCCATCACCTTATCATTCCTCAATTACTAACCCCTTTTCATAAATTAAAAAAAAAAATCACAATTTGTAACTCAAAATCCACACTTAAACATTAAAACAAAAAAAAAAAAAAAACACCTGTCCTATGCAATGCCACTACATTAATTCACAATAAATGTTAATGTTATTTCATTCACAATCAAAAGTTAAAAAGGGCATTATCCCAACAGCAGTTACATGAAATTCATAAAAAAATTAAATTAAATTAAAAAAGTAACAACAAAAGGATATGAACGAAGCTTACCAGTGGAAAAGAACAAGTGGTGACCGCCAGATCTCAAACAAGCTAAGAAAGTTGAATGGGAAAAGACAAAACAAGAAGATGGGGTTGCGTGTTTTTCTTTCTACTTACAGAACATAACAAAAAGATTGAACCTTTGAACAGTTGTTGCTGTTGTTGAAGATGAGTTGCTCTGTGCGTATGTGTGCGTGTGAAGAGAGAGATAGAATGAAAAGGAGGAAAAAAAATCAGATCTTGAGAAGGAATAGCAACAAGAGTGGGATGAAGCAGAACCAGCTGGTCTCTTAGCTAGTGTGACCCTACTTCTTGGGTTGAGTAAAAATGGGTCCCAGTTTATTTATTTTATTTTTTAATTTTGTTCGCCGCTCTGCCTTTGCTGTTTTATTGGTGCAGAAAAATCAATTTGATTCGATACTTTGCTCTTTTTTATCTCTCTCCTGTCTGTTCGGCAACTAACCCTGTGATTTAGCAAAAAGTGTCAATCCTGTCTGTGTTATCAACTTTTTGATTATTTTTCTATTTAAACCCTCAACTTTATTATATTTTATGTTTTTAAACCTTAATCGTGAATCAACACCAGTTACGCCACTTGTAACTGCAGGTTTGGTGCTGCACTACTAAAACTACTCATCCACTGGCTAAAACGAAACTTATAAGGGAGAGATTCGATTGCTACTCACGACAATTTGTGAATATGCACAAGTTTTCTTCGATTTTTGAATTGCATCCATCGTTATTGTGTTGATAGGTTGATTTGAGGTCTCCAAACTTTTGGTTATAATATTAAGAAGGGTCTAATTACAGTGTAGTATTTTTTTTTTTTTACCATAGAGCATTTTTAATAATTACACGATTAAAATAATAATTTATTTTTTTTATTTATTATTTTTATTGTATGGTATAAAATAGTACTATACGAGAGAACAATTCTACCTTATTTACTGTCTACTAATAATTGTAATGTAATGTTGAATATATGTGTGTATATTGATCTTGTGAGCAGAGTTTCTTTTAGAAAAATAAAATTACTATTTTACATTTATATGGAGAAATTTAAATTTAGGACTTTGATAATTATTTTTATTTTTTAAGACATTACAATTTTCACCCCTCCTCAACCTTAAATTATTGAAATTATTAAACTTATTCTCTTAAACTTAGACATACAATAACATTTTACATTTACATTGAAATTATCCTTTGAAGATAATTTCTGAGAATTGAGTTTTATTAAAGGGTTGAATTCTATGAAATGTCCATATTCATTGTACATTCGGACAAGACCCAATAATTTCCCATAAATTTCAATTAAAAATCTTCAATTTTTTTTTTTTAATTTTATGGTTTTATTAAAGCATGTTGTGCTCGTTCAATATTAACTTAATAGTGAAACACGTTGGTCACATAGTTGTAAGCAAGTAGCATTACACATATAATGGATAATTCAAATGAGTTGTCTAGCATAGTTTGACTCAAAAATTTGAAGACAATCCTTCTGTCCCTCTCTACAAACATAATTACTATTTTAATATGGGCAAATAATTAAATAATAAATATAATTTATGAGTGATTTCATATACTAAAATTTACTTGGATAATGAAAAAATCAAGGCCCAAAATTTTTCTTAAGATTGTAAAAGTAAATATCAAAAACTTCAATAAGAAAACAAATAAGTCAGCTGCCAAATTAGGTATTTTATAAGAAGAAAAAAGGGGTCTATGAATTTCATGAGAAAATAACATCATTTCAAATTTTCAATCGTTTTAGATAAATACAAAAAACACTTTAGGGTTTTCATGATACCGTTATTAATTTCATAATGAATAGCTATACACATAATATGATTTATAACCCCTAATGTAAATTATAAAAAATTATATATATTAATTAGAGAGGTGCCGCGTGATAACATTATTTTATGGTAAAGTGGTATGGGTGAAATTACTCCTAATTGATTGCATATTAATGAAAGAGCCACTGTGCTTTGTTTCTGTCAACAAGGGAAAGTGACATATGCTCACAAGACAATTCATTTGTAAGCTTTATTGTACATGATCTGGCAATCAAATTTGTTTATCAAATACTAAAACTAGCCGTTGCAAATTTTATTTATAAAATGTGCACGTCATTCAACTCTTACTCAACTAACCAAATAATAATATGACATGTTAATTAATCAATCTTTCCCTATCCAATTATTGGGCAACCTTCTTCTATTCTTGTTAATTTTTCTATTGCTATAAGATTTTTTAGAATTTGGTGGTGAATATAGAAATTTTAACTTAGGGCAACCTTCTAATTTTGTCTTATGATATTTTTGTAACTAATTGATCAAAGTAATCATGGAAGTGGGGTAGGGGAAAGCTTAACAAACGAAAATTGATTGATAAAATGCATAATTAAAGCGACCCAAATGAGAGGAGGTAGCCTCCATGTCTTAATTTTGTAACTAATGCCATTATTGGGAGAGGTTAGGAAATTTGACCAGCATTATATATTTGTTTTTTATAAGAAAATGGATTTTTGTAGGGCCAGGTCAGTGAACCACCCAACACCTTGTCGCGTTTTTTATAATTCTATATGCGCTCCATGGAAGTAGCCAATATACAGACAGTTTTGTTGAGAAATGAGAATCTTTATAGTAATTGATTGTCAATTTCATTTCTAATTGATGTCATAGTTTATTTGAAATTGTCATATTAGATTAATTATTAATGTTTAATATGATGTAACGGTTGTAGATATACTACTATATCATAATGCTTAAAATTGTGATTCAAATATTATAATCTTTAGCATCAATATTTGAAATTGTCAAATAAACTTAACTATCAATATTTAACATGATGTAACAGTTATAAATACACAACCACATCCACATCATAATGCTTAAATTTGAATATTAGAGTCCTTGGCATCAACCATTTATATATATATATATATATATATATATATTTGCAAAATTAAATCGTGCTTGGATTTTCAATAAATAAATAAATGTTAGTTTTATAATATTCTTGCACTTTTTTATATTAAATTATAGTAACCCAGTACATATGAAATTTATTCTATAAAATTCATTATGCTATTTTTATTCATAATTTTAAGATGTTGTTATTATTATTTAAAAATGTTCAGTGTTCAAATCGTAAATAATATTGGACACTCACCTAATAATTTTTTACTCTATGAAATTCATTCTAAGAAAACATCAAAACTAAGTAGGAGTAAGGTAAATAGATCAAAATCTACTTCTCTTTTCTCTTTCTCAGTCTCCTTATTCTTTCTTCTTCTCAACAAATAAAATCTCTCCAGTTAAAACAAAAGATCTTGAGCTCAAAGTTTGCTCACAAAAGTGGAAAAGAAATTTAATTATTAATCTTGCTGCTATGCTTGCTAAAAAAAAAAAAAACAAATATCAATCAATTCAAAACTATCAAATATGCACAAACTATTATGTCTCTATTATTGTTAGTACAATTTTATTAAATATATGAATAAGGTTGGTGACTAAATAAATTTTACACTATTAATTTTCAACCTTCACATGACACTATTATTTATTACCAAATTAAACAATTGTATGCTCCTTTCAGAAAAGAAAAGAAGACGTTGTTTGTGCTATGAATTATATCAATATGTCATTGACTTTGAGGTAAAGATACCATAAGATTGTATAGCTTGTCAAACACCAAATAGTAGCTTGCGAATAGATGGGTTTTGAAATTGCCACATAATGATACAACAACATTTTTGAATTATTACGAAATTTCATCTAAGTTGGTAGTAATTTGATACCATCATATGTAAATGATGGAGGATGTGGAAGGCAATATAATCGTATTAATTACTACATCAATTAGGAATAAATTTTTTAATTTAAAGTTCTAAAATAATGTTACTCATAATTTTGATTTATTTTCAATTATCCGTCATTTTTGGTAAATAATTGAATCTTACTTTCAATTGTCCGTCAAATTCGATAAATATAGCTTCAGTTACTCCCATCTTCAATACACAAACATCATGAATAAACATTATGGCTTATAATTTTTAAAAAAGTTTTTATACTACTTTTTAATGCATGGTTCTTACTTGTCAAATATGATACAACTGAGAATGGTTAGTCGAATTTCCTAAAAAGGAAAAAAAATTTCAAAAGATGATTGTGAATTATTGAGTCATAACCAAGCATCAATTAGGAGACATTTTATAGAGGAGACTGTCTCATTGAGTCAAAAACAAGTGTTTTATGAAATCAAATTACGTTAAGAAATATGTGCTTTAGAGAATAATTATGTGGGCTAGCAACGGTTGTGGGCCGACCCCTGAAGAGATCCATTTTCAAAGTGTCAACTTCGAGTGAAGCTTTTAACACTCTTAAAATCTTTATAATAAAATTTTATTTCCTAAAATACTCCCTATTTAATTTATATGATACAAATTCATATGATAAAATTAACCATCTTCTCAAAAAATTTCACTCTAAAAGCATTTTTTCTAAGTTTTTATTTATAAAATATATAAAGATCCTAAAATCTTCAAAATAAGAAATAAATTAATTTACCTTCGATCATTTGGGTAATTTCAATTACAAGGGGTTTTATGAGGAATTTTCAAGGATGTCCAAAAGGCCAACTCATGAACTTATCATATTTATTTGTTACTTTGTCCCTAGCGGTGATAGAGATAACCAACAGATCAAGCGGCATGCGGCATGGACACAGCATGGAACGAGTACATTTTTAGTAGGGCATGTGGCACGACACGACACCCTCATGGGTTGGACTGAGCTGAGAATTTTAGACACGTGGGTCTTAAAAACATGCACAATTAGAAATGAGAGTAGACACGACAGAAAAAAAAGCCTACAATAAGTCCATTTCACTTTTTAGTGAAAGTAAACTTAAAATTTAATTATTTTGAAAATAAATTGATATTGAATCTTTCAGTATATTTTATTAGCAATAGTTTTCTAAATTTATTTAGTTTAAAAAGATACTCTGCTTATTTTTTGTTTGCAATTTATTAAATGAATAGATGATTGTTGGAATTTTTTTCAATTCCCATAAAGTAAATAGGTCCTAATTCGAATAAACGTTAATCATTAAGGTATGATTTATATATTAAGGTTCATGGATAAATAAGATATAATTATCTTTTTATTAAAATATAGGGTTATAATAAGAATTTTAAAAATGTATGATAGCTTATTAAATAAGCTGCTTATGAAAAGGAACCTCCTACTTGCTTTTAAAAGCTGCTGACAAAATGGAGAAAATTATGAAATAAGCTGATTTTATAAAATTTATCAAACAATATTTTTATAAAAAATTATCAAATAAGCAGCTTATTGAATTTCAACCTTAATCCCAAACGGGCCCTATGTAAAAAACTTGTTTTGCCTAACAACATGCTAAGAAAAGATAGACTAACAGAATTTACTGTTGTCTACGGTTGTTAGTTTCAATGTAAATTGATGATAAAAATGATATTGACTATGTGCATGTTTGGTGTTAGCGAACGAGCCTTTTACCAAAGTTGTCATTATTATTATTTCTTTTCCTTTAATTTGAGTTTTTATTAAATTATTATCTTCATAGTTTTAGTTTCTTTATTTCACGCGATTTAGTTAAAAATTCATAAGACCTCTTTTATTTATAGTTGGCATTTTTTTAGTTAGATCAATTTATATTTTTAGTTTTTTTTTATTTATATCATCACTATTCTAGTTTAAGTCTTTGTTTTAGGGTTGATAATTAATAAAACCAGCGTAGTCTTCGTGGAATTGATCCTCACTTGTTCTATATTAATTGTTTATATTATTAATACGGTTTTAAATTTGGCGCACTCCAATGACATTAAATTTTTAATGCCATTACTGGGGACTAGTTTGTTTATTATCACTCTGTTTTATTTTAGTTATTATTTTTACTTCTTTTTACTCATTATTTATTTATTTTTATTAGTTTATTTTCTATTTTGTATTTAGACTTTCATGAGTATAAAGGACATTCGACTGAGACTCGAACAACTTAGAGCAAACTTATCACATTTGAAACTTATTTTTGACATCCATATTCCACTCCTAAACACAGAGCCAAGTATTTGAAAACTTGAATCAATGGCCCAGAACAACCATTGAACACTAAAAGAGTTGGTGGTTCTAATTTAGGACAATAACCACTATGCATTCAAAATATGAATTCTCAAGTAAACTTCAAACTCAAACATGAGATGACTTATTCTTTGCCTACTTTTCAGGGTCTTGCAAGAGAGGATCTAAATAAATACCTAAAACAGTTCTATGTAGTGTGTTCCATAATGAAACCAATAAGAGTTTCTGAAAAGTTAAGTTAATGGCCTTTCCGTTCTCTTTAGCAGATTCAGCCAAGAAATGGCTTTATTATTTTTCTTTAGTATGGTCACCACATAAAATAAGATGTGTCGCCTAATTTTTGGCGAGAGAATATATTTCTTTTCTTGTATTTTTTATTATGATTGATCTGTAGTTTCGGCATCAAAAGCCGGTAGCATTTAAAAAGAAATTTATGGAATCCAAAAGTACAATGAAGAGTCACTCTATGACTACTAGGAATGATTCAACAAGCTATATGCTAGCAGCCCCTACCATTAAACAAGTGATTAATAATTTCATGAGGTCTAATACTTATAAAAAGAAGTATGATTGACGCCACTAGTAGAGGAACACTCGTTGATAAGACATCGAAAGCAGTCTGGAATCTCATTGCGAACATGACTTCTAATTCTCGATAGGGGTGTACAGAATCCAATCCGATCCGCTTAATCCGTCCGATCCGTCAAAATCCGATCCGTAAAAGTCCAATCCGTGGATCCGTGGATTGGATCGGATTGAAAATTTAAAAATCCGCAATCGATGGATTGGATATGGATTTACTTATGTAAATCCGTAAAAATCCGTAAATCCGTAAAAAAAAATATATTTTTTTAATTAATTAAAAAATATTATAAATGTGTCATTATATAATTACATAACGACCGTATTACCGTAATATATCTTACCCATTAGCCCACTACCTAATAATAATATAAAATATAATATAATTAAATAATTAAATATATAACTATAAAATCACCAAATAAAATAATTAAATAATTAAAAACTAAAGTAACATATTTAAATAATCAAAAGTTAAAAATAAAATAATTAAATAATTAAAAGCCAAAAGCAAAATAATTAAAAGTCAAAAGCAAAATAATTAAATATATCAAAAGCCAAAAGCAAAATAACACCCGTAAGTCACCCGCAAGTCACCAACAAGCTGAAGGTCATCGATAAGTCAAAATAACATATGCCAAGTCGGTGAGTCACCAAGCAAAACAACATTGGCAAACAAAAACCTTAGCTTCCTGACACATGCACTAGCATAATATTAAATAAAGTTTTTTATTTGTTATTTATTTGAATTATATATATTTTGTTCAGGTTAAAGTACGAAATACAAATTGGTAGCGGACATTTTTCTTTTCAGAGTATCATAATTTACAACTTTAAATGCATTATTGTAACTTTATTTGAACAATTAATTTTGATGTGTTATATTTTGAAATTTTGAATGTATTATTCTAGAGTGTGTTGTATTTTTAATTTTTTAACATATTATTTTAGCTTTATTTAAATAACTAATTTATTTAAATCTTATTTAATTTTGAATTTGATTGTTAGATAAATTATTTTTATATTAGATTATTTTTCTATTTTATTAGTTCGTGGATCGGACAAAATAAAAAATTTTTAATCCGCAGATCAATCCGTAAAATGATGGATCGGATATGGATTGGGTCAAATCCGCATCCGATCCGCAGACGTATGGATTGGATTTGGATTGAATTTAACCAATCCGTGGATTGGATTGGATTGAAAATTTCTAATCCGTAGAATCATGGATCGGATATGGATTGATGTCCGATCCGTAAAATCTGATCCGTGTACACCCCTACTCGATAGTTTAACACCAGAAATGATCTACTACTACCCCTTAAACGATTCAATGAGGTAAGTACTTCTTCCCTAGAACAACTTGTTTCATCTTTCTTCTTTGGTGCAACAATTGGCCTTAAGGCAATAGGTGAGATCATGTGGTGTATATACTATAGTCTGGCATATGACTAATATATGCCCTACTCTTCAAGATGGTTCACACGAGCAAGCCAAAACAATTGGCGGGTTCCTAGGCCAACCAAGATAAATGTATAATCCGTACTCTAATTTTTATAATTAAGGATGAAACGATCATCGTAATCTTAGGTATTGGAACCACCAACAAGCATTCGCAATGGAGCACCATTTCGACCACCGGGCTACCACCAACAGTAGATGCAATAACTTTACCAAGTTCGGCCACTTTTACGTTCTTAGAATCAAGGTACGTCTTTGAAAGATCTTATAAAAACTCTTGTTACCAACTTTATATAGTTCTAACAGACTACCCAAACAAAACTCCAATACTTGAAAAATTAAATTAGCCAACTAGCCACATTTATGAGAAAGATGGAAACTAGAACTTCAGGTAAATTGCCTTCTCAACTTGAAATTAATAATAAGAAGAATGCTAGTGCTATGTCTCCTACGAGTGGAAAGCAGTTGGACCCATCATTTAGCCAAGCCATAAAGGGTGAACAACATCATCACACCTTGTGGCTAATCCCTCCCCTAAGGCTCTTCCTTTAATAAGAGAAAACACTTCCACTATATGCTGCCAACCTATCCATCTAATAAAGTAAATACCATTTCACATCTAGTTAAAACCTCTACTATTCTTTTATTGTTTCCTAGCAAGTTTAAACAATTCAAAAAAGAGGACAAGAAAAAGAAATCCTTGAGACCTTTCATAAAGTAAAGGTAAATATTCCTCTAATTGATGCTATTAAGCAGATGTCACCTTATGCAAAAAATTTTTGAAAGAATTATGCACTAACAAACGGAAGTTGAGAGTTAATGAAAAGGTAAGTATAAGGGAGAATGTTTTTGCTATACTTTAAAAAAAGCTCCCTCCTAAGTGCAAGGATCCAAACACGACTTTAAAGAAAACTCCCTTCTAAGCGCAAGGATCCAAGCACTTTCACTATCCTATGCATCATCGACAATTTTAGGTTTGAAAGATAGATGCTAGATTTAGGTGTTTCAATTAATGTTATGCTATATTTGATTTATAGCTCATTTAATCTAGGTCTAATAAAAAAAAACTGGTATAATTATTTAATTAATTGATAGATCCAATGCTTACCCAAAAGGGATTTTGGAAGATGCTCTTGTGCAGGTCAATGAATTGGTCTTTCCAATTGAATTCTATATCCTTGGAATGGAAGATGAGTCATCACCCAATCCCACACTTATTTGCTAAGGTAACCATTCTTTGAGATGGCCTGAACCAAGATTAATGATCACGATAGGACCCGCATGATGGAATTCAACAGTAATGTGATCCGCTTTAATATCTTTGAGGCGATGGGATATCTAAGTGATTTACACTCTGTTTTTGCCATAGGTGATATTAGAACTTTGGTGCATGAATTCTTGGAGTTATTCGATAACGACAATTTTGAAGTCACTATATGAAAAAATCTTAAAAAGGAAGATTCTAAGAAATAAGTAAGTTTTGATAGAGTTAGATGATGAGGTAGATGAGTCCATGGCGATCTTAGATGGGGCATCCCCATTACGCACGAATATGTATAATGTTTCTTACCTTGAATTATCTTTATTAAATGAGAACTTTACCTTGTGTTATATAGGCACTTACCTTAAAACTCAAGCCACTCCCAGAACACCTTGGGTAAGAACGAAATACTTCCAGTAATTATTTCTAGAATTATTACCCCAGTTCAACAAGAAAAGCTAATTATAGTGCTTCAATATTAACAAGATGACGATTAACTAAACTGTTCCTTACATTAAAGGTATTAGTCCTTCCATGTGTATGCATCGCATTTTGTTAAAGGAGAGATCTAAACTAATTAGAGATACATAGCACCCGCTCAATCCACTAATGATGGGAGTCGTAAAAAGAGAGATACTGAAGCTCCTTGATATAAGGATTATCTGTCCAATTTTTGATAGTAAGTGCGTGAGCCTTATAAAGGTAGTTCCTTAAAGGTTATGCATCACTGTGGTCAAGAATAAAGAAAATGAGCTTGTGCCAACTAGAGTTCAAACTGGGTGGAGAGTTTGCATTGACTATTGCAAATTGAATGCGGTCACTTGTAAGGACTATTTTCCTTTATCTTTCATTGATTAGATGCTCGAAAGGTTAACTAGTCACTTTCACTATTATTTTCTTGATGGTTATTTAGGCTATATTCATATCATTATTGCTCTAAAAGACTAAGAGGAAACGATGTTCACTTGCCCTTTTGGCATATTTGCTTACCGACACATGCCATTTAGCCTTTGTAATGCTTCTTCCATATTCCAAAAATGTATTATAAATATCTTTTCTGATTAGGGGAGAATATTATTGAGGTATTTAGGCTACATTCATATCATTATTGCTCTAAAAGACTAAGAGGAAACGATGTTCACTCAGATTTTTCAAGGTTAAACCCGGCTCGGACCCAGGTGAAGAAAAATCGAGTTTTAATCCAGGTTCAGGAGAAAGAAAATAGCATCTGGGTCCGGAACCAGAAAGGTTAAACCCGGACCCGAATTTTTTCATCCCTAATTTGGCTAGATTTTATATTTGGTCGAAGGAGAATTCAAAATCCTAAACATATTATATGAACAACATTCAATTTCTATCTAGAGGTGGCAAAAATATCCGTCTGGTCCGAACCCGAACCGTATCCGGACATTGTGGGCCGGGTAATAATAAAGCCAGGCAGGTCTTGGATATCACTTGATAAACCCGAAACCCAGATTTTATTAAAAAATATATATTATTTTAAATATTTATATTTATTTAACTCATTTATTACACATATATGAAGTTTTAAACACTTAAACTTCATATTTTCATGTCAAATTTTATTAAAATAAATTTAAAACTTATAAAATTACCAAAGAATAAAAAAAATACACATATAATATTTAAAAATATAAAATCCGGGTGTCCGATTAAAGCTCGGGCATCTATTGCATCCAGGCCGGGTCCGGTCATTGTAATTCTCGGACCCGGCCCGGGGTTTTGCCAACCCTATTTCTATCATTCAATTTATTTAATTGAAATTATTTATATTCTTTTATAATTAATGTTTATGATTTTATTCTTATCTTATATTGGAGTGGCCAATTAGATAGGATTTTAATAAATCTATTGCTAGATTAAAATACTTAATCTGTAATTGTCTTGATATTTTAATAATTAGCAAACTAGAATCAGTAATTGCAAGTGAAGAATATAATGTAGGTTAAATAATTTGAGTTTTTATGTTTACTGCCTAGATCAACCTATTATTTTTCTCTACTTAATGCTTCCATTATCAAAAAATTAGATTATTATTTTTAAATTATTTAATGGTTAGAGAGTAATTATGTGAAGAACTTGTTTTATTTAACAATATATTAAGGAAAGATAGAAATTAATAGACCTTATTTTTGTTTACGGTTGATAATTTCAATAGAAATTGATGATAGAGTTAATATACTAATCATGTGCATATTTGGCGGTAGCGAATGATCCTCTGACCAAAGTTGTTATTAACACTATTTTTTTCCTTTAATTTGAGTTTTTATTAAATTATTATCTTGAAGTTTTAGTTTCTTTAAGCCGTGCCATTTAGTTAAAAATTCATAAATCACTTTTTATTTATGGTTGTCATTTTCTTTAGTTAGATTTATTCATATTCATATTCATATTTATATTTATATAATAATAATAATAATAATAATAATAATAATTAGTCTTTGTTTTAGAGTTGATAATAAATACAACTGATGCAGTCTTCATGGGATCGGCTCTTACTTTCTTTATACTACTTGTTTATATTATTAATAAGGTTTTAAATTTGGTACACACTAAGGATACTACTACACAACAAGCGTTGGCATATGTACTGGGCCAGGCCTAAGGAAAAAAAAAAAGCACGGCATGGCACGGCATGGTACAAAGCACATGGTGGATACAATATGGCACGGTACAAGCATGAGTACGCACTCACCTTCTGTTCCCATTGGCCTTCTCTAAGTGGCAAGCACAAGTTCAAGTCCATGGACTTGGTTGAATGGCTTTTAAGCAAGTTTATTTGGCTGGTCACTTAAGTTCGAAATTTGAGAGAGGGTGGATAAATGAATGATTTAGATTTTGCTCACCTCTTTGCATTTTTTAATAATAAAAAAAGTAGTAATAGCAGATTTCTGAGCCTCGGTAGATCTTGTTTCTATATTACAAGTTTTTGTATTTTAGATTCTCAATAGATTTTAGGTTGTAATTTACATACATACATACATACGAATGAATGTGTGTGTATATATATATAAATTTGGCATTTATCATTACCAATACAATATAATTAAGGGAATGATAGCTAATATTTTTCATAGATACCCATTAGGCTTTTAATCACATATTATATTCTTTATATAAAAATTTTAATGTTCAAAGTTAATTGTTGAAGGATAAATGTGACCTTTTACCTTTTGACAAGCACGATATATTAGACTAATAACAAGGTTATATTAGTGCCAGCACCCAAAACTTATGCTTTTTAACACGAGCATGTAGTGAGTAACTTAAAAAAACTAGGTCCCTAATTTATTGTTAATTACCCATTTCATTTTATTACTAACATTATTTTAGATAATATGAGCATGCTTTGTAAGCAATTACATGTTATTGACTAGCACCTTCTACAATTTTTTTTGGAGTTTTGCGAATAATATTTTGCATTCACTAGAGTTGCTATAGTTTAATAATATACAATGGAGGAGTAAGAACAACTCATCCAAAAATGCCAAAAAAAGCTCATCGTCATCATTTATGCTTTAGACATACGCGACAAGGAGGAGACATTCCCCATATTAAAGGATTGCAAGAACCCGAAAAAGAATATATAAAGTTATGACTTATGAAAACCAGAGAATCGAAAAAAAAGGAAAAAGAATTGACATCTCTCATTTGTAGGGCTATATATTTGATAATATTTATTTTCTCTATTATATCTATCTATTTATATGTTCGAGCAATATTACTGTCCAAAGCAGCGAATTGAGAATGCCGAGTTGGTAATTGAAGACTCCATAGCATGATTTTGGAGCACTCTTCTGGTGGAATTCCCTTTAATTTTGTCTCATCTTCTAGAACAACTTGTTTCACGAACTTGATCGAATTCTATTTTTAAAAAAATAACCTCATTAATCAAAGATATAATTAGGAGTAGGAGCATTCAAGCATGCAATTTCTTTTTTCATTTATGTACTAAAATAGAATTTAGGGTAATAACATACTAATTCTTAATTTTTTACAATTTATCACCTAAGGACATAGGTCGTTCATTTGTGTTATAAAATAGGTCTTTAATTGACTAATTCTCTAACCATGTCAAAATACCCTTTACTGTTAAGCTTCGCTTAAGCATGTGGTAAAATTTACATAGATACTCTGGTCATTTAAATAAGGCAAAGGACCTAGTTGATATGGGTAAAAATGCACCTTGAAATTTAAAATTATATATTAATCTTAGTATTAGTAGCTAACATGTTTAAAATAATATTAGATTGAGTTTAGTGTTAAAATGAAGCAATATCTCACTTTACCTAATTGATTTGTTATTGAAATTTAAAAAGGTTGGAGGTTAACCAAACTCCACTTAACCTAAATTTTTAATTCAAGCACATATCTAATACTAATCATAGTCTGGTGATTTGGTGTAATAGGGACCCAGCTTGATTATACGGTTATCTTCGTACAAAAACTACCTTCTAGATCACGAAAACTGAAAGCAATCAAAAAGGTAAAATGAAAAAAAAAAAAAAAATATATATATATATATATATATTTTTTTTTTTCATGGAGACACCATCTATGAGATAATACAAAAATTTTAATTTATAGTCTCCAAGTGTTTTTACGACTACCAAATATCAAATAGTGATTGTCTTTTTATATCATAAATAATGAAAGAATTGTATAGCACCAATGAGAGCCGTATAATTAAATTAGGCTGCTTCAACAATTCTCAAACAATAAATGCCTTGTTAGTTTGATGATTGCCTAATGTATTCGAAAAACATTCATATCCAAACATCCGCAACAGAGAAGGAGTCTTTACCTGAGAGGTTTGTTGGACAGATGATGGGCGACCCCATCTCTCAGGATCCCAAAGAATCGAACTATTGAATGCAAAACTTGAAACATGAATCGGAGGCTTGGCGTCTGTTTCATTGTTCAATTTTTTGAGATGCCATCCAATAACTTGTGACGAATCACATACCGGTCCTTCAATTATCACCTTTTGCTTGTTTGCAGACAGCAATGCCATTGGCCATGCTCCATACACCCTGCAACATAATTACAAGCTTGTGCTTACACCCTTTTAATTGCATTATTAGTTGCTAAGATCAAAGCATATTCACGTGATGTAATGCGTACAATGATGTGAATATTTAAAAAGTTACCAAACCTTTGAAATTTTCACCCATTTACCAGCCTAATTGAAGTATAACAACAGTAATTTATGTCACAAGAAAGTTCAGTAAAGTTGAAAAAAAAAAAATGTACATACTCAATGTCTCGAAGCTCATCGAAGAAGGCAAGATCATAAACATTGGAGACGCCAGCAAAATGAACAATACCGCTCAGCCTGTGATGCTCAATGTGCTTAAGCGCGACGTTTCTCTGATGATCCAACTCTGCTTCATGATCTGTAAAATTCTCTTTGAAAACCAAATGCCTATACATAATGCCTGTTTTTCGTAATAGCTCCGACACTTCATCTGAATCTGACTTTCTTTCGACAACAATCCATAATAATGGCGGCGAAACAAGCTTTATTGTATTTGCTAAACGCCTCAAAAGTACAACCTGTGACTTATCTCTTGTGCTTGTTGGTGTCACAATTATTACAAGTCTTCTTGGAACCAAATTGGTTTCTTCTTTTTCATCTGCTTCTGCTTCTGCTTCTGATTCCATTAGTTTTACACCTTCTGATTCTTTAGACCTTGATGGAGATGGCACCGGGTTTTCGACTACTAAACTTCTATTGACATTGTTGGCATGTGTTGTTGTTACTTGTTTTTGGGGTAACATTTCAACTTGCTCTGGAGAATTTTTTGGTGAAATTTGACTATAAAAAATTGGTGAACTACCCTTACCAGTTGGAGCAAAACCAGTGAAGAATCCCATAACGAAACACAAAGCAAAATGAACTATAGCTTTTTTCCATAACTGAACTTTCTTCTTTGATCTTTCCATAGACAGGATCTTGGTCACTCTAAGATGTTTCCCACTAAGATGTTTTGACACTTTGATATATAAGGCAGGAAGAATTTTATAAAAGGCCTTGAAGCTTGTAGGATTTATTTTTTTAATTGTAAGGTGAGGGAGATAGCTATAAATTGGTCTATGATTGGAACTACCAAACTCACATCTCAGCATGTGTTTGTTTTGTTGTTTTTGTATGGAGTAATTTGAGTGGTGAGGCAATTGCTTCATTTGGTTGTCACTTGAAGTAAAAGGAAACATAGAAAGCAATTTTTGTATGGTATTGTATTATGCAAAGCTTGAGTTGCTCTTTGTACCAAATGGTTGGTGGGATAGAAACTCATCAACTAAAGGGTTGAATAACATAAATAATTTTGATTAGTTAGGATTATTATTATTATTTTTGAAAGAGTGGTTACGTAGTCAAAGTAAATAAGTAGCAATGCCAACATACTAATAAATCATTGGGCGATATTAACAAACTGAAATAAACCTCAAATTAAAAATTAAGAATCATGCATCGACAAGTAGAATACAAGTATACAACCAACCTATTTGCAATGAGATTTATTCTTAACAAGAAATAAAAAGGAAACTTAATCATGATCTAAAAGTAAAATAAAAAATACTTGTTGTCGATATAATGTGAACAAAAACAAAACAAAAGAATAGTAGTCCTGGCTCCTAATTATCATAAAGATTAATTCTAAGAGAGGATGCGTTTCAAACTCTTTAACAAATAACAAAACAAAAAAACATTGTTTCTTAACAAATATTAAAAAACCAAAAAGAAATCCTAGTCAAAATTTGACTGCATTGCCGCACAACATCCTAATTTGTAACTTTAACATCACTCATGCAATATATGTAAAGGTTTTGCTACTTTACAGGTTTTGTAAGGTATAGCCCCTAATAAAATGCAATGATTAGTCCACTCAGGTTCATTTGTAGTCACTTAATGTGACTGCACTGTATCTTACAGAAACTGTAAGGTAACAACACCTTATATATAAAACTAATTAATATGAAATTATTATTAATAAGATTACATATAGGAGACACAGAGAATGATAAATAGAAAACTAAAATCTTAACTACTAAAGTCCGGCTACCTTAGAATTGCTCTAAGGTAGAGCACAAATCATAACTACACGATTAAAGTTGTAATGTGTTTTGTATAATTACATATATGACTATGATTCGTGCTCTATATTCGTGCTCTATATTAGAACATCTACATCTGATACAAAAACCAAAAAGAAAGAAAGCAAGTCAGAAAACACATGTAAAGGTGGAGCTAACTAGGCCTGAGCTTGATTTGAGTGTCATTAGAAAACTTGGCATACCAATGTGCTTCATTTAAGTGTCATTAAGCTGTCTTGAAATGACCCGCCCCAAACCCTAAGGGCAAGTTTGTCATGGCACATCAAACTAGGTAGATAATATTTTAATTAGTAAGAATTCTGCCGAAAATTCGGCAGAGACTCCTTATAAATATAACACTCCTGATCTAAAAATATATAAACAAATACTTCCAAAATAGCATAATATACCACAAACTCCAGTGATCAACATTCTCAACCAAAATGCTGAGTTTTACTCAAGATATTTCCAGAGTCTGAAAAGATAACATTATAACTAATATTAATATACATCGGTTTATTCTTAATCCCAAAAGGATAATATAACAAAATTTTACAATCCTAAAAGAACAAAATGATCAGGATATTCTATAAAAAATCATCTATATTCTCTAACACCATTATGTGGCCAAGACTCAAAATATATCTACAGTCGCTTGGTCGGTCTGGTGTACCTGCAACTTCTTGGTGGGGGGAAGAAATATAATAAAAACGGGGTGAGTATAAAACTCAGTGAGATCAGTGAGTAGATAATAGTTTTTGAAATAAATTAATTTAATTTTACTTTAAAAGAAATAATCATATCAACTTCCAAACACGATTTCATCAAACCATATGCGAGAAATTAGTAATAAATCATTTAACATTTAAATCAGATTACTAACCGTGAAAAGCATATATAATATCGTACCCAATATCCGTGGAAATCATATCACAATAACATATAGAATATGCAAATCTGAAAATCATCACCAAACAAGTACCCAGAGGAATAATCTCGTCGTATTCGGTCCTCAACGGACGGGTAATGTTTACTATCTGGGTACCGTCACCCCCCGGAGCTGCACGGATAAACAGGGAAATACTATCTCATATCTCATCATATCTGTACATATATAATCCAGTTTCTAAAGACAAAAGTGCCCATGCACACAACCCAAAGCCTCTGGTGTACTTAGACGGGCCCCAAAGGCTTGTATCTCATATGTATCATCATATCTCATCTGTAATCATCATATTGCATGCATATGCCCCCAAAAGGTAAAAGCGCCCAAACACACGGCCCAAAGCCTCTATGCGTGTTCAGATGGGCCCCAAAGGCCTCTCATCTCATCTCATCTCATTTCATCTGTATCACTGTATCTGGAGGGGAGGGTACTATCCAATGATTTTAAAAACAATCTCTATACTCATATTCATATACATTCTAACCATACTTCAAATCATACATTTCTTTTCATCATCACAGCTAAATCCACTTTTCTCATCTTTAAAATACTATGATATTTTATCCAAAACCGATACGGAAATCCATTAATCAAACATTTTAATATAATATCAATATGTGAATAAAATTCATTTCAAGGAAATCATTAAATCAAACATTTAACATACTCATTTTGTAAACATGCTTTACTATTATAATTAATTATGAAAATAGGTTTTGTATATTCCACTCACAGTGACAGTGTTCACGCTCGGCTATCATTCACGTCTGCGGACTGGTTCTCGCTCGCGGATCCTCCTAAATTAAGGGAATGACATAATTATTTTCCGTAAATTGGAATTATGACTAAATTTATACAATAAACTCGAAAAAGAATATTTATCCATAATTTACAACTCCTGTATCATTAAAATTACTAAAATACCCTCGAGTTCGTAAATTATTAAAACATTCTGAAATCATAAATCACCGAATTACCCTGGGAATCGTAATTATATCAAATTCTCAATTTCAGAAATTACTAAAATATCCATAGGCTCTGAAATTACAAAATCGCCCTCAAAATGCGAAATTATCGATTTGCCCTCACTAGTCAACGGTGGCCAGAATTAGTCAACACTTGCCAGGAAGCTCAAATTTGAAAGTTCCAATCACGCTGAGTCTAGTGGCGTCGGCGGTAAGCTTCACAGGCGGCAGCGCAGAAATCTAGCTTCGGTGTGAACTCCAACTAAATGCGTGAATCGGTGACTCCGGTGGCTATGGATGGTCAGGAATTGAAGAGAAAGTCGTGAGGAACAAATCCCAACCGGCAGTGTCACTCAAAACCGGCGAAGATGATGCCTGGGGTATGATCAGCATCTCTTGGGCTTTCAATTGATACCTTACTTGGCCGGAGTAGTGGCCTGAAATGGGACAACTAGCCGGGTCAATTTTCGGGTCAAACGGGTCAGGTTTTCGGGTCGATTTTGATAGCTTCTCTCTCACTCTCTCACTCTCTCACTCTCTCACACGTGTATATGTTTCCCCTGTTTTCTAACCTTTTCTTATTTTATTCATTATGTTAACTGCTTCATCTATTTTTTTTTATTACCATCGATGTTACATGTCTCTTGGAAAATTTAAATATGTTGGCGTAAAAATCTTGTCAACTAGTAAAATAAATTAATAGAGGCGATATACTAAATATAACATAAATTTTAATGTCATTCAATATTTGGCCTATGTCCACGAGTAGGAATTTAAAGCTTTCACTATAAAAAATGAATACAACTTTTTGTTGTTATAGTCATCTCATCTTTTGTGTATTAAGAGAGGCGTTGTGTGTTGAGGTAAGAGAAAACTTTTGGTGAAAACTATCACCTATAAACTAGAAATATCCATATTGTATCACCAATAATCAATAACTAAATTATTCAAAAACGTATCTGAATCCATATCGCTTAATTCCTCTCTGGAGTAATGTGGTTGGCCTTCCAGATCTACACTTTCTCTTAGAGAGTCCTTTAGTTCTCTGTACATTCTCTCTTTGACGATGGGATATCAGAAAGAATGGAAATAATACGTGTAATCTTGGGACCACAATCATTTATATAGACAACTTATTCCTATTGTCACTGGGTATTCCTAATTCTGCCTATCATAGAATTAGAATACTATTGGGTCTCTACATATTAAAGGCCCACACCCTATTAAATACATTAAAACCTAAATAGATCACTTTTAATTGGGCTTAGCCTTATATGATAATATGCACCACATAATTATTCACATATAAGCCCAACGTTGGATTAAGAATCCAACAATATTAGAATAAAAATCCAACAATCTCCCACTTACGTAGCCTTGTGACAAAATTCTGTAGCCATATTCCTTGATTGGATGCCTCATAACATGCTATGAACTCTGCTGCCATTGTAGAAGAGGCTATAAGAGACTATGTAGCACTCTTCCAACAGACAGCTCCCCCACCTAGTAAATAGATATAACTCGAAGTGAATTTCATACTATCTTGACATCCAGCAAAATCGGAGTTAGTATACCTAACGATCTCAAGCTTATCTGACCTCCGATATGTAAGCATATAGTTTTTTATTCTCTGTAAGTATCGCAAGACCCGTTTGGTTGTTTTTCAATAATCTACTCCTGGATTACTTAAATATCTACCCAACATCCCAGTAACGTACGTAATATCTGGTCACGTATAAACCTGAGTATACATTAGACTTCTTACTACTAATGCATAAGGAATCTTCCGCATTTCTTTTTCCTTAAAATTATTCTTAGGGCATTGATTGAGACTGAGCTTGTCTCTTTTAGCCACAGAGGTATCACTGGCTTACAATTTTTCATATCATATCTCTTGAGAACTGTTTCGATATACCTCTTTTATGATAATCCAAGAATACCCTGGGAGCAATCCCGGTGTATCTGTATGTCTAATACAGAAGAGGCATCACCAAGATCTTTCATATTAAATTTTTTAGCTACAAATCTCTTGGTGTTGTGCAATAAGCCTATATCGCTATTAGCAAGCAAAATGTCATCGACATATAAAACCAGAAACATATACTTAGTATATGCAATTATCGACTAAATTCATGTCAAAACCGAATGAGATGATCGCTTGATGAAACTTGAAATACCATTATCGATATACTTGTTTGAGCCCATAAATGGATTTTTTAAGTCTGCAACCATATTCTTTGGGTTTCTGGGCACAAAGTTTTCTGGCTACACCATATAGATCATCTCATTAATGTTGCCATTGAGAAACATTATCTTTACATCCATCTGATGTAACTCAAGATCGAAATGCACCACTAATGCCATTATAATCCTGAAAAAGTCTTTCGAAGAAACCGGAAAAAAAGTCTCTTTATAATCGATGTATTTTTTCTGTGTAAAGTCCTTTGCGACAAGACACGACTTGTAATTCTCTACATTGCCTTTCGAATCCCTTTTGGTCTTAAATATCCATTTACAACCAATAAGTTTTGCACCTTCTGGCAATGAGATATGATCTCATACTTTATGATCCTTCATGGACTTCATCTCTTCATTCATGACATCAATCTACTTCTGAGAGTTAGAACTTTCCATAGCTTGACAGAAATTAATTGGATCATCTTCTATCATTCCAATGGCTACCTTATGTTCTTAGAGAAATACAAATATAATCATCTGGTAATGCACTTCTCCTTTCTCTAGTGGGTCTCCTTAATAGTATAGGTTCTTGAAGTGGTGGAGTTTGTTCTTCTGGAACAACTTCTTATATTGGGGGTTCTTCAACATTGTCTTGATTTGTTGTATCTTGAACAAAATTAGGAATGAGACACTGATAAATGCCAATAACACCTATGAGAATATCAACATATTCTTCTTCAAAGACAAAGTCTCTAGCCGTATCTCCCCCTGCATCAATTTAAACTAGCCGTATCTTCAAAGACAAAGTCTCAACATCCTTAAAGAACTGAGCATTTCCTAACTCGAAAATCAATTTAGTCGTAGAATCATAAAACTTATACCCCTTGGATCGTTCTGAATATCCAATAAAATAATAACTTACCGTCCTTAAGTCTAATTTCTTCTCATTAGGCCTATAAAGCCTTGCCTCAGCTGGACAACTCCAAACATGCAAGTGCTTTAAACTAGGCTTCTTGCTTTAGTTAGAACTCTAATAAGGATATATGCTGCAATCTTAAGTGCTTCTCCCTAGGGTGATTCTGGTAAGGTAGAATGACAAATCATACTCCTCACCATGTCCTTACGTGTCCTGTTTCATCTTTCAGTAATACTATTCATAGTGGGTAAACTTGGCATAGTATACTGTGGGATGATACCACATTGATCTAAGAATTTAACAAATGGTCCTGGACGTTGTTCACCTTAACTATCATATCTCCTATAGTATTCGCTACCATGGCTAGATCTGACGCTTTTGATTCTTTTGCCGAGTTGGTTCTCAACTTCAGCCTTAAAAATTTTAAATATAACCAAGGACTGTGACTTTTCATGGAGGAGATAAACATAGTCATATCTAGAAAAATTATCTATGAACGTTATAAATATTGTTGACCATTCCAAGCAGCCGTAATAAATGATCCATAAATGTTTGTATGTATGAATTCTAAGACATCTGAAGTCCTATTGGCTTCAAATCTCTTTTTATTAGTTTGTTTTCCCTTGATGCAATTAACACATATGTCAAAATCTATAAAATCTAAGGGGTCGAGAATTTCGTTTGACACAAGTTTCTCTATTCTTCGTCTGGAGATATGACCCAACCTTTTATATCATAACGCAGCTAAATTCTCATTGATAAATTTTCTCATTACACCTCATGTACTTAATTGCATTGATTTATTAAATAAAGCAACTGTACCAAACATATAAAGATTATCATCGCCCGATAAAGAACCAAAACCAACCAGTTTTGAATCATGAAACAAACTAAATTTTTCATTCCTAAATGAACAAGAAAAACCAAATATGTCCAAAACATGAATAAAAATCAAATTCCGTCTAAAAGATGGAACAACAAATGTTTCATCAAGATCCAAATAAAATTCAATTTTTAACAATAATCTAAAATTTTCAATTGTTTCTACTTCAACTGTCTTGTCAGTGCCCACATAGATGTATCTTTCACCATCACTGGATTTTCAACAACTCAGGCAACCATGTATAGACACATTGATGTGAGTGGTTATAGCAGAATCTATCCACCACCTGTGTGTAGGTACCGAAGTTAAATTAACTTCAAAACAAACCAAACTAAGAAGCATACCTTTCTTACTACGCCATGCGTGATAATTAGTGTAGTGCTTCTTCTTATGCCCTTCAGCCCTACATAAGAAACAACTAATACCTTCTGAATTACCTGATTTCTTCTGTTGTTTTTTTTGAGTTGCTGTATCTGTAGCTTCCTCTTCCTTCTTTCTTTTCTTGCCCTTATTCTTGCCCTTAGGAGTAAAAGCTAAGTGAGCACTTTCAGCCTTATCTTTCTTTAGCCTATTCTCTTTTTGAACACAGTGTAATATGAGCTCATTCAGAGACCAAGTCTCTATTTGATAATTATAGCTCACCTTAAACTGGTTAAACTGTGTTGGTAAAGATATTAAAATTAAATGCACTATCAAGTCCTCAGAGAGTTCAAGTTTAAGTGCTCTTAACTTAGAAGCATGATGAGACATCTCCATGATGTACTCTCTGATATTGCCTTTACTCGCATACCTCGTTGAAATTAGACTTGTCAAGAGGGTATCAATTTCAGCCCTTTCGTTCTTGATAAACTTTTGTTCAATTTGTGTAAGAAACTCCTTAGCCATAATTGTTTTTTCAGTTATTGAGCCCCTGAATGCTTATGTAATGGCTTTCTTCATGATCATAATAAACATACGATTTGATCTCCTACCTTTTGATTTTTCTTTTATCATTAAGGGTACTTTCATCCGTGAGAGGCGAGGGAAAATCAACCTTTAACGGAAGATCAATATCCATAACTGTGAGAATTGTTGAGATGTTTGTGTGCCATGATTTGAAGTTAGAGCCATTTAGTATAGGAATAGAATTGAAGTTGGCAGTAATATTAACAGCAGACATAATTGAACAAAGAATAATAAATAAACAAAACAAGCTCATATTAGTCTTAAAATAAAAATAAATTCAAATAAAAGTAAACCTCATCTCAAAATACCGGGCACTCTATTAATATTTTATTTTTGCACAAAATATTAACTTGTGAGTGATATCTTGGTGTAGTAATCAAACACTGATAATAAGAACGTGTCAAATAATAAATCTTCTTTCGGGCGGATTTATTGCTCATATTTAAAACCGAATAATCATCACGTGTTTACTACCACATGAGCACATATAATTATATTAAATATGGACCTTCTTTTGGGCCGATCGATATTTACAGAAATTACAAATATAAAACTATTTATATTCCAAAATAAATTAATTTTCACAAAAGAGGTCACTTTGGTGACATGTTGTTTCAATTAATTTATCTCAAAATATATATAAACCAACCAATATTCGAATTTAAAATTGCACAAAAATTACCCAAAATAAAATAAAAAAATTCAGGTCAAAATTTGGTCAACGGTCAAAAGTCAACGGTGAATGTTGACCGTTGACCGATCAACTGTGCCCTAGATTGGTTCGAATTAACCCGAACCGAATTCTGAGCTAACTCACAAATCAAACCAACCCTTTATTTCTTTAATAATGGGTCAAGCTTAACTTTTTCTTTAATGGACTAATGCAAAACAACCTCTTTAATCCATCAAGCCTAGAATATTGGCCTAAAACTTAATTTCATCAAGCCCAAATAGATTTAGGATTTAAATGCAAAATTTCCTTAATCATTATGCCTAAAGAGAAATTTATGATATCCCAGGGAGTTTAAAGATATTAATAAAAATAAAAAACCCTAACACGCTTTTTTCTTTTCTCCTTCTTTTCATGCCGCCGCTTCCTCTTCATCACGCATTGACCATGGCTGCTGAGTTTAAACTTTGTACCGCGGCCTAGTGGTCGTGGCATGGCTGCCGGCGTGACCCAAGGGCCACGCCTTGACCATTCATCTCTTTTTTTTTTAAATTCTTTTATCCGGTTTCTTGGGCAGCCGCTTTAACCAAATCAGCCACTGCCTAGCGGCCGCGGCTTCCCTTTTTTGACCACCGCCGGTTTTAAACCTTAAACTAAATTATGAAACCAAATTTCAAAATATTTATTTTCCTAATTCCAAATTTTCTTATATTGTTCTCAAATCCAATAATTTTAATAATTATGTTATTATTAAATTTGAGAACAACAAAAATTTTTATCATTAATCAAGAATTAATAACAAGAACTATCACCTATAAACCAGGAACATCCATATTGTATCACCAAGAATTAATAACAAAATTATGCAGAAGCGTACTTGAATTCATATCGCTTGATTCCTCTCTGGAGTAATGTGGTTGGCATTCCAGATCTACACCTTCTCCTATAGAGTCCTTTAGTTCTTTCTGTGTTCTTTTTCTGATGATGAGATATCAGAAAGAATGAAAAGAATACGTGTGATCTTGGGACCATAACTATTTATATAGACAACTTATTCCTATCGTCACTAGGTATTCCTAATTCTGCCCATCGTAGAATTAGAATACTATTGGGTCTCTACACATTAAAGGCCCACACCCTATTAGATACATTAAAACTCATAATACTGAAAATCTAAATAGATTATTTTTAATTAGGCTTAACCTTATATGATAGTCTGCACTACATAATTATTCACATATAAGCCCAACATTGAATTAAGGATCCAACAATATTGGAAAATTCAACACTATGTATATAATGTTCTACTGATAATAAAGAATTCTAATCCAAACTCAAGGCCAGGCTGTTGATCACTGGACTGAACGTCTCACCAAAATCAAGGCCAGGCTGTTGATGAAAACCATTAGCAACTAAACGAGCTTTATAACGCTCAATACTACCATCAGCTTTTTGCTTCATTCGATGAACCCATTTATTTGAAAGGACATTGTAAGATGGATGTGGAGGAACTAATACCCAAGTACCGGCTCTTTGAAGAGCATTAAATTCATCACCCATTGCCTGTCGCCAATGAGAATCCTTATTTGCCTACAAAACCATTAGGCTCAACAATGTCATTAGTAACTACATTTGCATATTTTGGATTTGGTTTCACAATACCGACTTTTGCTCGAGTGACCATTGAATGAGAAGATAATGCATTCGAAGTAATAGTACCACAGGGCATCAATGGTGTCAATGTAGGTGAAGATAATGATTCGGGAATTGTATTATTATTTGAATTGGTGGGAGCTGAATAAAGGTTAGGAGAATTTGTATTTGAGATGTGTGGAGTGGAGGAAGATGAAGAGGCACTTGAATGTGATGGTCGGGAATTAATTGGAGAAGGTGTGAAATGAGGTAAAGGTGAATTAAAGGAAGATGGTGATGTGGCTTGGGAACGAGATTGTGATGAAGGTTCTGGTAGAGCTGAATGTGAAGGATTAGCATTAATCCAAAGAATATTGAGTCCTGCAGAATCTGACATTAAAGTACTCACCCCCGGAGGCCTAGCAGTAACAGGGTCAATAAAAGGAAATTTATTTTTATTAAAAAGAACATGACGAGATACAAATACAGTGCCTGAAGGAAGATGCAAACAATGATATCCATGTTGATTTAATGAGTATCCCAAGAAAGCACACTTTTTATAATGAAATTGTAATTTATTTGAATTATAAGGGCGAAGATAAGGGTAACATGCATATCCAAAGGTCTTTAGAAAATCATATTGAGGAGTTTTAGAAAATAGTAAAGAGTAAGGTACTCGAAATTTTAAAGATTGAGATGGAAGACGATTTATTAAATAGACCGCCGTGTAAAAAGCTTCAATCTAATAAGTAATAGGCATGGAGGCATGTGCAAGTAAAGTTAAGCCCATGTCAACAATTTGTCTATGTTTACATTCAGCAATACCATTTTGTTCAGGATGATGAGGACATGTGAGACGATGATTAATGCCACAAGTGTTCAGATAATCCTTAAATTGATGATTAACATATTCACCACCACCATCAGTTTGAAGTGACTTAATAGTAGTGGAAAACATATTTTCAACCAACGATTTAAAAGTTTTAAAAATTATAAGAACATCAGATTTCAATCGCATAAGATAAAGCCATACATATCTGGAAAAATTATCAATAAAGAGAACATAATATTGATAACCAAAAATAGAACGAATATGAGAGGTCCAAACATCAGAATGTATTAATTCCAAAGGAGAATGAGAAACTGAAAAAGAACTTGTAAAAGGTAATTTCTAACTCTTTCCTAAAGGACACGACGAACAAAAAAACAAAGATCGAGATCCCAAAATAGGGAGCTTATGAAAAGAGATAATTTTATTTAAAACTACAGACAAAGGATGTCCAAGCCTTGAATGCCAAATTCGAGCATCACTGCGAACACCAATATAAGCAAATGGATGACTTGGCTAAAAAATTCGACTAGGAAATAGATAAAGACCATTACTGCTCGATCCACGAAAAAGCGTCTTCTTCGTTGCTAGGTCCTGTACAACAAAATAATCAGGAAAGAAGATAAAATTACAATGGTTGTCATTAGTAAATTTATGAACGGATGATATATTATGGGAAGCTTGGGGACAATGATGAACATCATTTAAAATAAAAGTGGAAGAATTAGTAGATAAATAAGAATGACCAATAGATTTAATAGGCAAACCTGAACCACCTACAACACCACCGATGATATCCTGACCATTGTAATTACGAGAATGCACTAGATTCCCATTATCTGGAGTTATATAAGCATTAGCACCAGTATCTGTTAACTAATTTGGGGAACCAAAAGATGTTGATGTAGAAATCATTGCAGAAAGCCATTGGGGAGGGATACGACCGTCGTATGCATTATTCATGTGATTGTAGCAATCAATAGCAGAGTAACCCATTTTCTGATAGATTTTACATTGAATCCGATTACCAAAAGGAAAAGGACCCATGAGGGGTTTGTTGATATGACCATTACCAAGATTGAAATTTGGCGAAGAGGAAAAATTCCCATGTCTTGGAGTTAGCAGGATCCCTCTATTTGGAGAACCAAACCAGCATGATTAGAACCACTAGACCATCCAGTAAAACCATTACCACCTTTGAAACCCCCAGAAAAATTATTAACACCACCACAACCACCATTATTACGCGGGAAGCCACGACCACCTCTATTATTTGGCCACCTCGAGTGGCTTCATGACAATTGTTGAGTCTGACGGGCAAGGATATTGTTTAATAGAAATGCGACGTTGCTCAGCACTCAAAAGTAAAGCTTCAAGACCAGAATAATTGATAGGAGTTTCACAAGCTTGAACAGAGGCAACTGTATTTTCATATAAAGGACTAACATTACTCATAATGATGGAGACCAAGTCTTCATCAGTAATAGGACTACCAGAGAGAGAGAGATTGTCAGCAATAGAATGAATTTTATCCAGAAATTCAGAAATAGAAAGATCACCACGTTTAGTGGTAACTAGCTCAATACGTAACTCAACAATTTGTTGTTGATTTTGGGAAGCAAAATGATGTTCTAAAGAAGCCCAGACATCACGAACATAAGTATAACATGCAATACTACTTAGCAAGGATTGTGAAAGAGAGCCATTAATCTAAGAGAGAACAAGTTGATCGTTTTGAATCCATTCCTCATATGCTGGATTAATTATATCAATTAATTCTTCATTTTCGTCTTTTAGAAAAGAAGCAGGACAAATGCTTATGCCATTAACATATTTTTGCAAATTACTATTGCTAAGAAGAGGCACAATTCGAGCAAGCCACAAAGGTTAATTACTTCGGTCAAGACGAATATTGACTGAATTAGTAATATTAGAGGGCAGAGAAGAAGAACTAGCATAGGAAGTGGAAGAAGAACTCATCATGAAAAGATTGAGAATTTAACTCAAAGGTCATTAGACTTTTAATGCTCTGATACAATAAAAAAAATAAAGTTCTAGAGGAAGATTTGTAAGCCTCAGTTTTCGATGATTTTCATATTACGTATGCTTTGCTTATTTACAAGCTAAGAATGCGCATGATAAATATTAGCTTACAATATAACTACAAAGATAATTACAAGACTAGCTATAACGATAATAATATTTTAAGTTTTATCTTTATCCTTATCAGGCAGCACCCAAAAAATAATAAGAAAACTATGCTTTACGAATGTAAAGAGAATATAATCCGGATTTGGTCTAAAGGCTTGACGATTAACTTATTAATTTCAAAATCAAGACTATGTCGGATGCTTTAATTTACTTTCTTCTCTACTTCTTCCACAACTTTTTTAAAACTGCGTTTCAGAAAAATTTGGGTACAATGAAAATACATGAAACATGAATATGTATAGTATATAGGAAAACCTTTTCGTTATAATATATCAACTCAAAGTCAAGAGATCTAACTACTTATTAATTTTAGTCTCAGCCTCCCTTAGGACCCTGGTCGAGAAGTTTCAAACAGATTTAATTGGGTGGTCACCAGAGTTCAAATCCTAAAAAATATAAGGGCTAAAAAAAAGATTTTGTATACATAGTACCCATTTCTTTTACGAAAAAATAAAATAAAATAAAATAAAAAATCCTTGGCTAGAGCAGGGTCATTTACCTTCAACTTTGGTTGAAATAATCTTAAACATGGTGTCTGCTTTTTCAAGAAGTCGAACCACTTTCTACATAATAGGAAAAGTGATTCATTAATCAATTTGTGAGTAGCTTACGTAGAAATACATTTAATTGTTTTATAGAAGCCTACACTTGTCAAATGAAAGCAAAAACGTGCATATGACCCAAAAAAATGTAATAGTATCATTTGGACTCGGTCTAAAGACACGTCATGATTGATATATTCATTGGCTCACTCTATGTTATGGTTAATGTAACATACATACACTCATAGCAACAGTATCCATGGTGGGGTCCATTACTATTACTGTGAGTATGTGTATATTACGTTAACCATAACATAGAGCTGGCCATATTCATTTCAAACTTAAAACGTTGTCTGATGCTTTACTTTCTTCTCTTCTTTTACTGTAATTTTATTGTTAATGAAACATGAATTTTGTATAGACGTAAAAATATTTAATGAAACATGAATTCTGTATAAATTGTGTATAGTGACTGAGCAGGGTCGTATCCACAGAGATTGGTAATTATTTAAATTTTTTCAAAATATAAAATGCAAAATGGGGGAATTGTTGACAATAATAAAAATCAAATTAAAATAACAAGAATGCAAATTAAAATTGTAAATCAAATTGGGAAAAACTCTAGTTGAAGGAATTAACTCAGTTTGATTCGACTACTGATCATTGATCTAAATATAAATCATTACTACTCATGAATAGACTGGTTATACCTACTAAGACCCTCTAATAGCCAATCTCTCCTTAACTAGTCGATAACCAAGGTACGACCATTGGTTATTTCCCTAATCAATAGACAACCCTAGATACGATCATAGGATTTAATCAATTGTGCACGAAAACCGAGAGACCCAATCTAATCAATCACATTTAAATTAGATTGTTTATTCTCATAACACAACGCACTACTATGCTATTTGTCACAAACATTAAAATCTTCATACGATGAATCTTTTAATTGACAATAAATTAAGTTGGTAATTAAATAGTGGCCAATTATCTAATTAACAAACATAATCATGACATTAATTCAGAGAATAAACAAATACTCAAAAAGCAATAAAACAATTAAAGTATAAGAAAGATTCCCCAGAAATGATGAATCAAAGCTTCATTAACCTTCAACCAGAATAATAGATTTAGTTCTCCATAGAGAGAAGAGAAAAATTTAGATCTAGGGTTTTTTCTTTCTCTAGTTTCATTCCCCTTGTCTTTTGTGTTTCAATCCCTTTTCTCCTCTAGAGTTTCTCCAAAAATAGAATACTAATATCTAAAATATTCTCTAAATTCGGAATTACAAAAATAACCCAAAAAGGTAAAACACGTTAAAATAAAAACTGCAAGTTCTTAGTTGACAGCACGCGCCCACGCCTTATCAATAAAGTTCTTCTAAAACTCATAATTTCTCCAAGAAAACAATCATCCTCAAACATCATCTTGTACCTCAATTTTAGCACCAATCAATAGAATTGCACCTACAAAATAAAACAAAAATAAATCACAATTATTAAGTTCAAAACATTGATATTAAAGGAAGTAAACAATGCAAAACTAGTGCATAAATTGCACTCTAACAACTATAGTCCATCATCTCAAAATTATTTAAGTGGGTAGAGTTTAGTCACCCACTGGTTTGTTCATGAACAAAGGGCGTGTTTGGTGCATGGGATTATGTAGTATTATAACACTATTTACATTAATTTATTACCAGAAAGATGTTTGGCAAAATCGAGGACCTCATTATGCTGCATTATAATGTAAGTATTGCCAAAAGATGAGGGAAAAGGTCCCATAAAATCAATGCCCCACACATCGAATATTTCGCACACAAGAATAGGAGTAAGTGGCATTTGATTCATATGACTTAAATTGCCAGTCTTTTGACAATTCTCACACGACTTACAAAACATGTATGAATCACAAAATAAAGTAGGCCAAAATAGACCACATTCTAACACCTTGAATCTTGTCGCACAGGGCCAAAATGACCACCGCATGCATATGAGTGACAAAACTGAAGAATAGAAGGAATTTCAAACTCAGATACGCACCTTCTAATAACTTGGTCAGAGCAATGTTTCCACAAGTAAGGGTCATCCCAAAAATAGTACTTAGCATCACTCTTAATCTTATCTTTTTGAGCCCTTGTCAGATCACTAGGTAGTGATCTTGTAACTAAGTAATTGACAATGTCAGCGTACCAAGGAACCATACCTTGAGTTACAAAGAGATGCTTATCTGGAAAATCATCCTTCAAAGGTGCTGTTTTTTCACTCGTGGTCAATCTACTAAGGTGGTCTGCAACCAAGTTTTCTGCCCCTTTCTTGTCACGGATCTCCAAGTTGAACTCTTGAAGTAGTAGGACCCAGCGGATGAGTCTCGGTTTCACTTCTTTCTTGGCGAGCAAATATCTGAGAGCTGCATGATAAAAATAAAACAATTACTTTAGTACCCAATAAATATGAACGGAATTTTTCTAAAGCAAAAACAATCGCCAAAAGTTCTTTTTCCGTTGTTGAGTAATTGCATTGAGCACTATCAAGTGTCCTTGATGCGTAATATATCACATGAGCAACTCTTCCAACCCTTTGTCCGAGAACAGTACCAACAGCATAGTTACTGGCGTCGTACATTATCTCAAAAGGGAAGCTCCAGTCGGGTGGCTGTATAATTGGAGCTGAAGTCAATAATTCCTTGAGTTTATCAAATGCTACCTTACATGCTTCATTAAATTCAAACGTCACATATTTCTGAAGCAGTTTGCATAAAGGCTGAGCTATGTTCGAAAAATCCTTAATAAAACGTCGATAGAAACCTGCGTGGCCAAGGAAAGAACGAAATTCCCGCACACATGTGGGATAAGATAAAGATTTAATAACATCTATCTTAGCTTTATCTACCTCAATTCCTCTAGCAGTGACTACATGACCTAAAATAATGCCTTGATCTACCATAAAATGACATTTTTCATAATTCAAGACAATGTTTGTTTCAATGCATCTTTCAAGTACTTTCTTCAGATTATAGAGACAATCATCAAAAGAATCAGCATAGACCGTAAAATCATCCATAAAAACCTCTATAATGATCTTTATATAGTCTGAAAAAATACTGACCATGCACCTCTGAAAAGTGGCAGGAGGGTTACAAAGACTAAATGGCATACGTCGGTACGCAAAGGTTCCAAAAGGACATGTGAAAGTAGTCTTCTTTTAATCCTTAGGCGCAACTGGTATCTGATGAAAACCTGAATAGCCATCAAGACAACAAAAGTGAGATTTTTCCGCCAATCTTTCAAGCATCTGATCAATAAAAGGAATAGGAAAATGATCCTTCCTAGTGAGTGAATTAAGCTTTCTAAAATCAATACAAACCCTCCACTCATTCTGAACTCAGGTGGGTACTAACTCACCATAAGAATTCTCAATAATTGTTATACGGTTTTCTTGGATTGCCTTATCTGGGACTTACCCATTTGCTATCCGAAATTGGATAGATTATATCTGCATCAAGAAGTTTCAGAATTTCTTTCTTCACTACTTCCATCATGGGTGGATTCAAACGGCGTTGAGCTTGAATCGAAGGTTTGGCATCTTCCTCCAACAGTATTCTATGCATGCACGTGGACGGACTAATCCCTTTGATATCAGCAATTGTCCATCCAATAGCCTTTTTGTAATCCTTAAGCACTCTAATAAGCTTTTCTTCCTCTAAAGCACTAATCTTTGAAGAGATGATCACCGGAAGTGTCTCACCATCTCCTAGAAATATGTACTTTAGATGACTTGTGATTTAAGCTATTTTGATTGCCAAATATGGAAGAAGTTTTGCATAAATTGAAGGTAATTCAGTATAAGATACATGATGAGTTAAAGTTCTCAAAGAATTTAATTCATAAATTGTCTCTTGCAATACAAAATTTAAAACAAACTCATTTTTATTCCTTTGCAATCCTTTGAGGCCCAAACTATTGTTTAAAGCAGCTACCAATGAATCTTCAACATCCAAATAAAAAACTTCCTGCACTATAGGGTTAATAACATCCACAAAAAATATCGAATGTTTCTCACTAGGATATTTCATGGCATCATTTATATTGAACTCTATAACCTCTCCATCAAATTTCATAGTGAGAATCCCTTTATATACATCCATTTTAGTCCTAGCAGTCTTAAGAAAAGGTCTTCCTAGCAAAATTGGAACAGAATTAGAGGAGTTATCCTCTTCCACATCAAGTACATAAAAATCAGTAGGAAAAACCAACTCATTAACTTGTACTAAGACATCTTCTAATACCCCATCAGGATATGCATTAGACCTATCAGCTAGTTGTATTATTACGCCAGTTTCTTTTAATGGACCAACATTCAAAGATAAATAAATAGAACGAGGCATGACATTAATAAAAGCTCCTAGATCTAACATAGCCTTCTCAACTCTAACACTACCAATTTTGCAAGGGACAGTAAACATATCTGGATCCTTGCACTTAGAAGGTAGTTTCTTTTGGAGAATTGCTGAAATATTCTCCCCGATGTGAACTCTTTCATCTCCTCTTAATTTTCTCTTAGAGGTGCACAGTTCCTTAAGGAATTTAGCATATCGAGGTATTTGTTTTATAGCATCTAATAAAGGAATATTTACCTCAACCTTGCGAAATGTCTCAAAGATTTCTTTCTCTTGTTCCTCCTTCTTGGATTTTGCAAACTGGCTTGGAAAAGGAGGAGGTATCACCACAGGTAGGGGTTTCGCTCTGGGTGGTTGCGCATCTTGAGATTTAAGCATCAATTCATCCTTTTCAAGCTCATCTTCTACTTACTTTGTCACTTTCTTACTAGGCTCTTGCAACTCTTTCCCACTTCTAAGGGTGACAGCATTAGCATTTTGCTTTGGATTCACCTCAGATTGTGAAGGCAATTTCCCTGATACTTGAGACTCCAAGTGGCTCACTGTAGTCGCCAATTGACTCACTGTAGTCGCCAATTGACTCACTTGGTTCTCCAAATTCTGAATGCTCGTTGTGGTTGCCTGCTGAAATTGTTAAATGTTAGTTGCAAGTGATTTAATAATTTCTTCAAGAGATATACATGACTTGGAGTTTGACTGTAGAGGGGCTGGTTGTCTTGGTGGGTATTGTTGTAGGAGTCCTGATTGCCTAACTCCATAGCTGAAGTTGGGATGATCCCTCCATCCCAGATTGTATGTTTGTATATAAGGATCATACCTCCTTTGAGGCATGTCTGGGAATTCTCCAACTGCATTGGCTTATTCAACGGGTTCTTCTTGAAGTGTAGGACACATATCAGTTGAATGACCCATATTGGAACAAATGCCATAAGTCTTCACCTATTGCACATTACTTACAATAAACTTTTCCACAAGCGAAGTAGATTTATCTAAATGTTGATCAATAGAAGAAATATTTACCTCATTCACCTTCCTTAAAGTGGGATCTTGCCTGCTGCTAAACTGTTGTGCATTGGTAGCCATATTTGAGATCAACTCCCTTGCTTGAGTAGGGGTCTTGTTCACCAACACACCTCCACTAGTAGCATCTATCATACTCCTATCCATCAATGACAGTCCTTCGTAAAAATATTGAATAAAAAGTTGATCAGAAATCTGATGTTGAGGACAGCTAGCACACAACTGTTTGAATCACTCCCAATACTCATACAAAGTCTCTCTAGAAAGTTGTTTGATCCCACAAATGTCTTTTCTGATGTTGGCAGCTCTTGAAGCAGGAAAGTACTTTTCGAGGAACTGCTTCTTCAAACCATTCCACGTTGTAATCGATCCAGGAGGCAAGTAGTACAACCAGTCTTTAGCTAGTCCATCTAAAGAAAGGAGAAAGCCGCGACAATCGCTCTTGATCCGCCTTGTGGCCTCATACTTGAACACACAACATGAAACTCCTTGAGATGTTTATGAGGATCTTCACCTGCAAAACCATGAAACTTGGGTAATAAATGAATAAGACCAGACTTTAATTCAAAATTTACCTCCAAGTCTGCATATTGAATGCAGAGTGGTTTCTGATTCAAGTCTGGTTCAGCTAACTCTCTAAGAGTTCTTTCTACAGGTGCAGCTCTATCCATCACTTATTCTTCTGAATCGCTAGATGATTCAACCAAATCAGGCACCGTATCTGTTCTAGAGAGCAAAGGCAACGAGGATTGTTGCTTAGCTCGCTTCGTCTGCTGTCTCAGCTGACGAGCTGTCTTCTCAATTTCTGAATCAAACAAAAGTGTACCTGTACGAGAAGAATGAACCATACACTAAGTAAAACGTAAAAAAGATTAAATAAACGACACCAATCCCTGGCAACCGCGCCAAAATTTGATGGTTGTCGAAGCCAACAAAAATAAATACCTACTCTAAATAAATTGTGTATAGTGATTGAGCAGAGTCGTGTCCACAGAGATTGGTAATTATTTAAATCTTTTCGAAATGTAAAATGCAAAATGGGGGAATTGTTGACAATAATAAAAATCAAACTAAAATAACAAGAATGGAAATTAAAATTGTAAATCAAATTTGGAAAAGCTCTGGTTGAAGGAATTAACTTAGCTTGATTCGACTACTGATCATTGATCTAAATATAAATCATTACTACTCATGAATAGATTGGTTATACCTACTGAGACCCTCTAATAGCCAATCTCTCCTTAACTAGTCGATAACCAAGGTACGACTATTGGTTATTTCCCTAATCAATAGACAACCCTAGATACGATCATAGGATTTAATCAATTGACAGCCTGAAAAACCAGAGAGACCCAAATCCTAATCAACAAATGCATACGATGGTTCATTTAAATTAGATTGTTTATTCTCATAACACAACGCACTACTATGCTATTTGTCATAAACATTAAAATCTTCATACGATGAATCTTTTAATTAATAATAGATTAAGTTGGTAATTAAATAGTGGCCAATTATCCAATTAACAAACATAATCATGACATTAATTCAGAGAATAAACAAATACCCAAAAAATAATAAAACAATTAAAGCATAAGAAAGATCTCACAGTAATGATGAATCAAAGCTTCATTAACCTTCAACCAGAATAATAGATTTAGTTCTTCATAGAGAGAAGAGAAAAATTTAGATCTAGGGTTTTTTCTTTCTCTAGTTTCATTCCCCTTGTCTTTTGTGTTTCAATCCCTTTTCTCCTCTAGAGTTTCTCCAAAAATAGAATACTAATATCTAAAATATTCTCTAAATTCGGAATTACAAAAATAACCCAAAAAGGTAAAACACGTTAAAATAAAAACTGCAAGTTCTTAGTTGACAGCACGCGCTCACGCCTTATCAATAAAGTTCTTCTGAAACTCATAATTTCTCCAAGAAAACAATCATCCTCAAACATCATCTTGTACCTCAATTTTAGCACCAATCAATAGAATTGCACCTACAAAATAAAACACAAATAAATCACTATTATTAAGTGCAAAACATTGATATTAAAGGAAGTAAACAATGCAAAACTAGTACATAAATTGCACTCTAACAACTATAGTCCATCATCTCAAAATTATTTAAGTGGGTAGAGTTTAGTCACCCGCTGGTTTGTTCATGAACAAAGGGCGTGTTTGGTGCATGGGATTATGTAGTATTATAATACTATTTACATTAATTTATTACCAGAAAGATGTTTGGCAAAATCGAGGACCTCATTATGCTGCATTATAATGCAGCATAATGAGCGTAAATTCGCAAACACGAGGGGTTTGCGTAATCTGTCATGAGGCAAATTTATTTTATTAAAATATTATAAAAATAAATTATTTTATTATTAAATGCTAATATAATGAATAAACTATAAAAATAAATTATACGATAATATTATTTTATTTATTAATGATTCATATAAAAATAATATATATTATAATATTATTTACATTAATATTAATTTTAAATTAATATGATTTAAATTTATACAAAATTAATATTTATAATTATTTATATTGAATTATAAATTTATTAATATATTAAAATGTAAAAATAATAATATATTATAAATTAAAATATAATTTAATATTATTGAATAATAATTTATTGATTTAAATTAACAATTATAATATTAATTATAATCTAAATTCATTATTTACATATAATATTAAATTTTATAAATTTATTTTATTATAATTGTAATACAAATTTTAGAAATTTAATCATTAATTTTTAACATTTACTAAAAACATTGTTAAATTTTTACAATTTAAGATTTTTATATTTATTATTTTTCTAAGTATTAATAAATATTATTTTCTAA
The DNA here is from genome assembly GCA_030449925.1 of Citropsis articulata. Lineage (NCBI taxonomy): Eukaryota > Viridiplantae > Streptophyta > Magnoliopsida > Sapindales > Rutaceae > Citropsis > Citropsis articulata. The sequence continues at coordinate 880,622 of JASUUH010000079.1, forward strand.
TTATTTAGTTTAATTAATTGTAAAAAATTAATACAATATAATGCAACACCAAATATAATCTAATTAAAAATTAATACAGTACAGTGCAGCACCAAACATTGTAGAACATTATTATAATACAATACTAATACAATACAACATAATATAATACACTAACATTAAAATAATACAATACAGTATAATATAATACAGTGTGCCAAACGCACCCAAATTGCATAAGTCATTTTAGCTTGAACCTAGCTTTGTTGAAACTATACATCTTAAACATGGCGTGTGCTTTCTCCAATACTTGCACTGCAGTCATCGTATTCATATGGGCTACCCTTACTCTTTTGATAGCCTATGTTGCATATGCTATCAACATTAGTATTCATGTTGCAGCATCTGAAACACAAAGACTAGCTTTACCCAACAGAGGATGGTGGAAGGACAGGATTCCTCACAATACTTCATACTAGTTATTTTTATTTATTATTTTTAATTAATTAAATTATTTTATTGAATAGGGAATTAATTGGAGATTGTGGATAAAAAAAAGCTAAAAAAGCTCAATTTTGAAAACATTAATTAATTAATTTTGGGAGGAATTATGCATGTATCCATGTTAATTCAAGCCAAGGAAACCGAATTCAACATATGCAGACAAAGAAGATAAAGTGATGGAAAGCAATTTATAAGAACCCGCACTTGGCTTTCATAAGTGAAAAAAGGAATGAAAATTCCTTTTGGAGTGCACGTGAGTGAAGTCAAAACAAATTAAAAGGCTTTGCCAGCACATAAGAATTAAATCAAGATTGATTTGCGCTTTGTAAAAGTGGGCTGATTTTAGCTTGTGTGAGCAATTTACTAGCTATCATAATTTGACAAGGATTCGGTTAGGGATTAAAAATATAAAAGCCAAACTTTGGCTTTAGAAAGAAGCAGCTGCCAGAGGAAGGGAAAAGAGCAGACGCGATTCGGCAAAGAGGAACGGTAGCAGCAGCAATAGTTCGGCTTCTTATGACTGATTTTATTTATTTTGTTGCTCTCAATTCAAGTATGTTTAGTTAATTTTCTTATACTGAGGTTAAGGATGAAACTTTATTTAATAAAATAATTATCTTTTAATTTAATTAATTCCCGACATGTGTGCTTTAATGTTTATAGTTCTTGTTTCATATGATTAATTAGATGTTATTAAAATCTTTTCATTAATTCTGTCATATATTATAAATTATTAGGATTAATATTTGATTAAATATATGCTTGGATCTATAAAATTTATATATAATTATTTTTAATTCTGTGTCTTTCATTAAATTGTTTACATAAAGCGCTTAGAAAAACTTTGACTCTTTGTTATTCAATATGTTCACATGGAATTCTTAGATGTCATACTATTAAGCAGAAAAAGAATCTACACAAGATTAATTTTATTTGGGCTTTATTGTTATATTCATGAGGTGACATAGATTGATTTCGAGTTATCACTCTCAAATTGGGGATTAATTGATAATTAGATAATTACTAGTTAAATAGTAGTGGATTCTGAAACCTTAATAATTTTTATCTTATTGAATTCTCATTTGTTTTAATTGTTTTCTTAATTTAATTAGTTTAATTTCTCTTAAAAACTCAATTTGTTCAACTAGGTTAGGATTAATATTAATTTTAGATTTAAATTAGACTTTTCAATTTATAACAATCCATGTGGATTCAACCTCATTACCACTATTCTATCTCTAGATTCGTACACTTGCAAGTATTAAAATTTTTCACAACAAGTTTTTGAGAGTGACAACTCGAAATCGATCTATGACATCTCATGAAAATAACAATAGAGCCCAAATAAAATTAATCTTGTGTAGGTTCTTTTTCTGCTTAATAGTATGACGTCTAAGAATTCCATGTGAACATATTGAATAACAAAGAGTCAAAATTTTTCTAAACACTTTGTGTAAATAATTTAATGAAAGACACAGAATAAAAAACAATCATGTATAAACTTTATAAATCCAAGCACAGATTTAGTCAAATATTAATCTTAACAATCAATAATGCATGACAGAATTGGTAAAATAATTTAATAATATCTAATTAATCATATGAAACAAGAATCATAAAGATTAAAGCACATATGTAGGGAATTAATTAAATAAAAAGATAATTATTTTATTGAATAGAATTTTATCCTTAACTTCAGTATAAAAAAATTAGCTAGACATACCTAAATTGAGAGCAACAAAATAAATAAAATCAGCCATAAAAAACCGAACTATTACTGTTTCTACCACTCCTCTCTGTCGAATCACGTCTGCTCTTTTCCCTTCCTCTGGCGGCTGTCCCTACAAAAGCCTAAATTCAGCTTTTGTATTTTGCAAAATTGGCCACCGACTTTGTCACTTCTATTGTGGCTCTCACACGTGCCCACCAAAAGCCATAAATTGTTTCCTCTTTTAATTGCTCAATACGGCCCCTCCATTGAAGCTAAATCCAATGTTATGCTTAAATTCTTCTTCACGTGGCTCTCCTATTTTCATGTGCATTTATGAATTAATTATTGGGAAAAAATAATTTTTTTTAAAAAAAAATTTTTAGGATCGATCTCATATAATATATAAGAATTCGTAATCTAGAAATATTAAAAATCTGAGAAGATGAACAATCTTTGCTTTTTTAGCTGAAGTGATTTAAACTCCCAGATCACTATCTGTCACCACCACGCCTGTTAGATCACAACCTATTACCACCACGTCGGTTAGATCATGATTCGTCACAAATGATCTTCCAGGTTATGACTCAGGTTTGATCTGCACTTGACGTGTGGGCGTCTTTATCAGCACTATAAGCAACTAGCAAGAGAAAATTTTTCTCTTAAAATTAAAGAGAAAATTTTTCTCTTAAAATTAAAGAGAAAATTTTTCTCTTAAAATTAAAGAGAAAAATTCTTTTTCTCTAATCTGTATAAAATAATTACTTTATTTCTTTTTGGGAGAAAATAAGACTTTTTATATCTCTATTTAGTGGAAACCCTAGGCTCCATATTTATTTATTTATTTAATTCTATTAAATCACATTTTATTTAAATTAAAAAATAAAACAAAAGTCACGTTACTTGTTCTTGTGTTATAGGGGCCCACCTTGTAAAATAACACAAGGCCTCTTACACTCAAGCATATTAATGGAGCCTTCCACTAAATAATATATTTAGGTTTTTAATCCAAATAGCTAGTTATCTTGCTTATTAATTAGTAGCGGTGCAGTCAATTAAATCAGCTAACCCGGGGATCATTTGGGAACATAAAATAGTAGCTAAAACAATTAAACTTGTAATTAAACAAGCGTAATCATTTAATTCTAACTCAACTCCACTATAAGATTGGAACTGACCTCCAGAATTGTATGTTCGAATAATAATTCATCCCAAGCCGCATTGATTTCTTTACTGCATAATCATTTGTACTACATCGTTAATTAAATCAATATCTTAACTGTCCAATCGATTTAATTATATCTTGTTCCTTGATACTTACTAGTTTTCTCTAATGATCATTTTCAGCATATTAAATATGTTGACGCACTCTGGCTAGAGAATTCTATGATCAAGTGCTGAAAACCCATCAAGAGATGTGTTGTATAAATTTTATATTGTTAATCTATAACTTCAATACTCATAATTGTTCCTACCAAGATACCGGGTAATCTTAACTATAAGAGTGTGTCGTGTCGATTGGTAACTCAAATGAAATAACAATTATAATCATGAAATAATAACTGACTCAATATTAAGATTAAAGTAAAATCAATAGCTATGAGATTTAATAAGTCTGACAGTCATTTTAAGGTTAATTAAATCTCATATGTGATCCAGCTCTATATAGTCAAACTACATTAGTAAATTCATACATAATTAAGACAAATCATTTAATGAATTGACTACAGTCTAAACCTAAATAAAGTGTTCAACTTTATTTATCAACTGCGAATTTAATTTATTTAATTATAAGATAACTTGTATTTATGTCTTCTGTGAATCCACATAGTGATCACATAAATACATATAATATGATTAAATAGACTTTACTCAAAAAATTATGCAATTAAAATATTTGAATAAAATACCTTATTTATTTTATTAATCCGAAAAATTATTTATTATAATTAAATAAACACATATACTTTTAAGGAGCATATTTTCCCAACATTAACTTGTTGAATTCAGTTTCCTTGGCTTGAATTCACATGCATATATGCTTAATTGCTCTCAAAATCAATTAATTAATGCTTCTGAAATTGAGCTTCTTTATGTTCTTTTTTATCCATAATCTCTAATTAATTCCCTATTCAATAAAATAATTCAATTAATTAAAAATAACAAATAAAAATAACTAACAATTATATAATAAAAGATAAAATATGTATATAAATTATGCCCATCATATCACTGACATGGACTTAAACGAAAGCAATATCAAAGGGGAACTTGGCCGTCTCAACTTTTCTTGGTTTCCAAACCTGGAATCTCTAGATCCTTGGAACAATAGTATATCGGGAAGCATTCCATCCCAAATTGGTTCCCTTTCAAAACTTAGATACCTTTATTTGGATAAGAATAATCTTGTAGGTGAGCGAGTTACCAATTAATTATGGTGGCTAGCTAGCCTAGCTGTATATTTAATTTATATTCATAGAAAAATAATCATTAAAATTCATTCATCCTTTAATCACTCACATTGCAGGTACTACCCAAAAGAAATTGAGAGCTTAAGAAATCTGGCTGTGTTTTATTTGAGTAATAACAGCCTCAACGTTGAGTTACCAATTAATTTAGGTTTTATTCAGCTGTGTTTTATTCATTCGTCCTTTAATCGATCACATTGCAGGTACTATCCCAAAAGAAATTGGGAGCTTGAGAAATCTGGCTGTGTTTTATTTGAGTAATAACTGTTGGAAAGTAGCATATTAATATGCTAATTTGTGGACACATTTTGAGTGGGTTCCACTTGTCGAAAGTGGATAAACTTGAGAGATACGGATTCTACTCCATGAATACTTCAAATATATGTTTTTATTTACTCAAAATGGTGTATGGGTGAATGAGAAATTGCCTCTCAAAATGCACCCTTGAAATTGGAAATTTGAAAAGAAATGAGGCTTATCCCACATGGGAAAAATAAGCCAAGGGAATTGTGTTTATATATAGACACTTATCCATGCATGAACAAGAATATTAAGGATAAAGGCTCTCTCCACACGCGTCGTGAGAAGTGAATCTAAACGATTTGGTTGAACTCGTGTATGCATGGCGTCCTGCGTCTGTGAATGTCGATCAACTAGATTTGCATGGCCACGTTTTTTATTTTCTTTTGAATTTTTTTTGTAACAGTTTGCAATAATTTGTGATTTAAATTGAATTGAATGTTAAATTCAATAAGAATTTGTAAATGCACAGTTTGCAATAATTTGTGAATTAAATTGAATTGAATGTTAAATTCAATAAGAATTTGTAAATGCTGCACGTTATTGCCGAATTCAATTTGGCTGTTATGCATGCATTCATGAGCCAAATTGAATTGTGGCTGCTGTTACAAACGTTTTACAGCAGAATATTGAATTCTTGAATTCAATATTCTGCTGCTGTTACAACCCCATATGAGTATAAAAAGGGCAGCTTCCCCTTCATTTCAAACACACACAAACACATTCAGCACTCAAAGCTCAAAGTTCTATCCTTCTTCTTCGGTTCTTGATCGAGTTTGCTCCACTGTTGTGGTTCGCCAGAATTATCTGCATGTGCTTGGCAAATAATTCGTGCCCGTTGTATCCTGGGAAACAGTTACCAACGAACCTAAAGCACTGCAATAGGTGGTAAATCTGTTTTAAGGACACTGTGTTACAGGCCTCGGGTTTCATTCTTCTTTGTTTCGTTAATTTCTTTCTTTCTCATTTCAATTTCAGTTGCTGATTATTTTGTTATTATTTTACTGCTGTTAACTCACTGGTTTCTGTTTTTCCTACAATCTTAAAACAGATTAATCGTTGAGATGGAAACTGAAACCAATAATGTAATCCCATTCTGTTCGTTTCACATTCTGCGCCATCATTGTGAAGGAAGCGACCTGTGGCAATTCCTGTGAATCATGCGGAGAGGCCTGAAAAATTTAATGGCCAGAATTTTAAGCGTTGGCAGCAAAAGATGTTCTTTTACCTGACCACGTTGAACCTTGCGAGGTTCTTGACGGAGGATGCTCCTAAACCCAACGAGGGTGAAACGGATGTTCAAGTGGCTAGTGCAATTGATGCATGGCATCATTCTGATTTTTTATGTAAAAATTATGTAATGAATGGCCTTAGTGATTCCTTGTATAATGTATACATAGGAAAGAAAACAGCCAAGGAGCTATGGGAATCCTTAGACCCAAAATATAAAACTGAGGATGCGGGGACGAAAAAGTTTGTTGTCGGCCGCTTCCTAGACTACAAAATGGTGGATTCCAAAACTGTAATAAGTCAAGTACAAGAGCTTCAGATCATATTATCTAAATCCTTGCTGAAGGGATGATATTAAGTGAAACTTTCCAAGTGGCTGCAATTATTGAAAAGTTGCCTCATGCTTGGAAAGATTTCAAGAGTTACTTGAAGCATAAACGCAAGGAAATGAATATTGAAGGGCTGGTTATTAAGCTCCTAATTGAGGAAGACAACAGAAATGCGGAAAAAAGAGGGGTTGTTTCTATGGCTAAGGCAAATGTTGTTGAACATGGACCTAAAAATCAGAAAAATAAAAAATTGGGTCCAAAAGGAGGTATCTCCAAGAAGCAAACAAAGTTTCAAGGAAAATGCTTTAACTGCAACAAGATGGGGCACAAGGCTACAGATTGCAGGTTGCCTAAAAAGAAGCGAGAGGCAAATGTGTTGGAAAATATTACTGAACATGTTTCAGATATTAACCTCTCAGCAGTGGTTTCTGAAGTGAACCTGGTTGGCTCAAATCCGAGAGAATGGTGGATTGATACGGGAGCAACTAGACATGTATGCTCAGACAAAGGGTTATTCACTTTATTTGAAGCTGTAACCAATGGAGAGAAGTTATTCATGGGGAATTCTGCAACGTCTGAGATCGAGGGTCAAGGGAAGGTGGTTCTGAAGATGACATCTGGGAAAGAGGTGACTCTAAACAATGTGCTTTATGTGCCGAAAATTCGGAAGAACTTGGTGTCTGGATCGCTGTTGAACAAACATGGTTTCCGAATGGTGTTTGAGTCAGATAGGGTAGTTTTGTCAAAGAATGGGATGTATGTGGGAAAGGGGTATGTCAATAATGGTCATTTAAGCAATGTAATAGTAAAACTAAAAATTAATAATGAAGCTAGTTCTTCTGCTTATTTGCTTGAGTCTTCTAATCTTTGGCATGGTAGATTAGGACATGTTAATTTTAATTCATTGCGTAAATTAATTAACATGAAGCATATTCCCAATATTCAAATTGATTTGAAACATAAGTGTGAAACTTGTGTTGAGGCAAAACTAACTAGGTCGTCTTTCTAAACAATAAAAAGAAACACTGAACCACTTGATTTAATACATAGTGATGTTTGTGATTTTAAATCCATTCAAACAAGAGGTGGTAATAAATATCACCTATGTGAGAGAAAAGTGGGGCCGCTTCAAAGGGAGCTGATAGGGGTTCAGCTCTTAGAAACTCTTGCAGAACCAGGCAGATGTTCAAGGCCAAAACGAACATAACCATGAGAACTCAACAGTGTTAGGAGAGATATCTATGTGTAGTATGTGATCATTTACACTAACGATAGAACAGTTCAAAGACATCGCGTCTACTGGTCAGTCAGTAAATTAAATATACTATCACAAGGGAAGGTTCAAAGGATAAGACCTACCTATCCTTTGCAAGGTATCAATCCAAGAAACTCGGTCATTAAAGTCAAGTCAAAAATGGTTTTGATGTCAAAATTTAGCGGTTTTCTATTTTACGGCCAATTTTCATTCATGTGGGGGATTGTTGGAAAATAGCATATTAATATGCTAATTTGTGGACACATTTTGAGTGGGTTCCACTTGTCGAAAGTGGATAAACTTGAGAGATACGGATTCTACTCCGTGAATACTTCAAATATATGTACTTATTTACTCAAAATGGTGTATGGGTGAATGAGAAATTGCCTCTCAAAATGCACCCTTGAAGTTGGAAATGTGAAAGGAAATGAGGCTTATCCCACATGGGAAAAATAAGCCAAGGGAATTGTGTTTATATATAGACACTTATCCATGCATGAACAAGAATATTAAGGATAAAGGCTCTCTCCTTTTGGCGTGCGAAGTGCAGAATCCTAAACTAATTTAGTTGAACTTCATTAATGCAGCGTCCTGCGTACGCGAATGTCAGCCCAAAATCAACTAGATTTGCATGGCCACGTTTTTTATTTCCTTTTGAATTTTTTTTGTAACAGTTTGCAATAATTTGTGAATTAAATTGAATTGAATGTTAAATTCAATAAGAATTTGTAAATGCACAGTTTGCAATAATTTGTGAATTAAATTGAATTGAATGTTAAATTCAATAAGAATTTGTAAATGCTGCACGTTATTGCCGAATTCAATTTGGCTGTTATGCATGCATTCATGAGCCAAATTGAATTGTGGTTCTTTATTACAAACATTTCTGACAGAATATTGAATTCTTGAATTCAATATTCTGCTGCTGTTACAACTCCATATGAGTATAAAAAGGGCAGCTTCCCCTTCATTTCAAACACACACAAACACATTCAGCACTCAAAGCTCAAAGTTCTCTCTTTCTTCTTCGGTTCTTGATCGCGTTTGCTCCACTGTTGTGGTTCGCCGGAATTATCTGCCTGTGCTTGGCAAATAATTCGTGCCCGTTGTATCCTGGGAAACAGTTACCAACGAACCTAAAGCACTGCAATAGGTGGTAAATCTGTTTTAAGGACACTGTGTTACAGGTCTCGGGTTTCATTCTTCTTTGTTTCGTTAATTTCTTTCTTTCTCATTTCAATTTCAGTTGCTGATTATTTTTTTATTATTTTACTGCTGTTAACTCACTGGTTTCTGGTTTTCCTACAATAACAGCCTCAACGTTGAGTTACCAATTAATTTAGGTGTTATTCAGCTGTGTTTTATTCATTCGTCCTTTAATAAATCACATTGCAGGTACTATCCCAAAAGAAATTGGGAGCTTGAGAAATCTGGCTGTGTTTTATTTAAGTAATAACACCCTCAACGTTGAGTTACCAATTAATTTTGGTAGCTAGCTTGCCTAGCTATATATTTAATTTATATTCACTAAAAAACAATCATTGACATTCGTTCTTCCTTTAATGAATCATATTGCAGCTGATATCCCGACAAAAATTGGGAGTCTAAGAAATCTAGGGGTTCTTTTTTTTAGTAGTAACAAACTCAGTGGTGTGTTGCCTTAAGAAATCGGGAATCTAAAAGGTCTAATCCAGTTGTCTGTGGTGAATAACACACTAGGTGGACCTAGTCCTTCAACCCTGTTTCGTTTAACAAACCTGAAGCTTTTATGTCTTGGGTTCAACCAGTTCAATGGCACAATTCCACCAGAAATAGGAAATCTAAAGAATTTGGCTTATTTGTCTATGACAGCTAACAAGCTAACTGAAGCTATTCCTTCAACTCTAGGTCATTTAACCAGCCTGCAGGCTTTGGATCTCCGTTCTAACCAACTCCACAGCTTTATTCCACTAGAAATAGGGAATTTCACTGCTCCAAAGACTTTAGACTTTTCTAATAACAAAATACATGGTACCATTATTGGAGAAGAATTATTTTTTAAAATTTTTATAAAAACTTTTAAGACTGATCTGATATAATATATAGGAATACGTAATCTAGAAAATCATATCTTGACAATTTGATTTGGCTTTTTCGCTGAATTATTCTAGGCTCTCAGATCACGATCCGTCATCACCACTCCTGTTAGATCACGTTCCATCATCACCAATCTTGTTTGATCACGATATGTCACCAATGATCTTCCAGGTTACGACTCAAGTTTGATCTGCACTTGACGTGTGGGCGCCTTTATCACCACTAAACGCAACTAGTGGGAGAAAATATTTCTCTCAAGATTAGAGAGAAAAAATCTTTTTTTTCCTGATATGTGTAATGTGGCCCCCCTCTCTTTTGGGAAAAAATAAGCCCTTCTATATCTCCATCTAGTGGAAACCCTATGCTTCATATTTTTATATTTTTTAATTCTATTAAATCAAATTTGATTTAAATTAAAAAATAATAAAATCAAATGTAACATTACTTCTTCTTGTCATAAGGCCCACCTTGTAAAATAACACAAGGCCTTTTAGACACAAGCACATTATATAGAGTCTCCCACTAAATAATATATTTATATTTTTAACCCAAATAACTAGTTATCTTACTTATTAATCCAGTAGCGGTGCAGTCAATTAAATGAGTTAACTTGGGGATCATATGGGTACATACAATATTGCCTACAATAATTAGGCCTGTAATTAAACTAGCCCAATTATTTAATTCCAAATCTACTCCACTAAAAGATTGGAGCTGACCTTCACAATTGTATGTTATCTAGGATAGTGTTCTCGAATAATAATTTGACCCATGCCACATTGATTTCTTTACTGCACAATTCTTTGTACCACATCATTAATTAAATTGATATACCAACTGTCCAATTAATTTAATTACATCTCGTTCCTTGATACTTACTGGTTTTCTCCAATAATCATTTTCAACATACTAAATATGTTAACACACTCTGACTAGAGAATTCTATGATCAAGTACCGAAAACCCATCAGGAGATGTGTTGTACAAATTCTATATTGTTAATCTGTAACTCCAATACTTATAATTGCTCCCACTAAGATACCCGGTAATCTTGACTACAAGAGTGTGTCGTACCCATTAATGACTCAAATGGAATAACAATTACAATCATGAAATCATAACTCACTCAAAATTAAGATTACAGTAAAATCAATGCCTATGAGATTTAATAAGTCTGACAGTTATTATAAAATTAATTAAATCTTATATGTGATCCTGTTCAATGTGGACGTACTACATTAATAAATTTATATATGATTAAAACAAATTATTTAATGAATTTACAACAGTCTAAATATAAATAAAGTACCCAACTTTATTTATTAACTACAAACTTAATTTATTTAATCATAAGATAATTTGTATTTATATCTTCTGTGAATCCACATGATGATCACATAAATACATATAATATGATTAAATGGACTTTATTAAAAAAATTAATACAATTAAGATATTTGAATAAAATACCTTATTTATTTTATTAATCAGAAAAATTATTTGTTATAATTAAATAAACACATATGCTTTTAAAGAGCACATTTTCCCAACAGTCATTCCAGATGAGCTCGCCAAATTATCCCAACTTCAATTTCTCAATCTTTCCTCAAACCTAATTTCAGGCTAAATACCTTCTGCAATTGGGAAACTCTTTGCAGCTCTTGAGTTGAGTTTCGGATTTTACCATCATAATTCCACACTAAAAACACATCTCCATTCTTTGCAGTTCTTGAGTTGAGTTTCGGATTTTTATTCTGACGTTTAAGGAGTAATATGAATCCAAATATAATGAAAGTGAGAACTAGACTGAGAGGAAGAAAAATTTTAACAAACAGAATGATTAAAGGTGTTAGCTTCTGGCTTTGAGAGCATGAAGGAAAACCTTTAACATGGCCGCATAAGCCCTTGTTGCCGACAAAACTCTTTGGTGGATTATCCCGCAAATTAGTGGGAATTTCACCTTCCAAATTGTTGAATGACATGTCTAAATACATTGGACAGAAGATGAATTCTTTTTTTTTTTTGGGTTAAATTTCAGAAGATGATAGAAATAAACATCCTAAAATCCTACAGTTGTGTACGGTCAAGGAGGATAAATTTGTTTTGTATAGCTATTTCATCGTATATTTAGTATTTAATACTATATCATAACAAAGCATCGGGAGTTAGAGTACTATTACTTCATTGTGAGTAATCTTAATGTGCACACAGTGAAACAAGATCTTTAAAAATTAATACAAGTCAGTTTAGCAATAAATCAAAATTTCATATGGATTCCATAATTATGATACTTTTTCATTAAACATTCAATAGAGTTAAAATAAAAATATATATGAAAAACAAAACTTGTTACCGATGTAGATTAGCTAAATAATAGTGAATATTCTCTTAACATCGTTGTAAGAGTTCTGAAAATCTAAGACCATTAATTTCACATTGATTTATCAGGTACAAGCCTATTATATTAATTTTAATGGTGTGATTATGAAGCTAAAAGTTTAAAATATTGCTTAAGCTATTAAAGAATGACCAAAGCTTTAATTTGTAATAAAATTGCTGTTCTTAATTTGAGAACTCAATAGAATAAAGTTCTTATTTGAGGTTCTTTATTAAAGGTTTAATTTATATCATCTTGTTGGAGGACACTAAAAGGTTAGTAATCTATTGTAAGAATTGTTTGCAATTAGGAGTTTGTACTTGCAAATTTTATGATTACAATTAAAAAAAAAAAGTGTATTCCACGTAATCAGTTATTCATTAACAAAATAACTGAAATCTTGCTCTTGCAATTATGTAATTCAAGGTGTTCAATTCCCTGCAGCTGCACAATCAGCCCATCTTTCAAGCTAATGATATCCAGTCCGAGGTTCAATGCTCGGGCTAAACTGAGCATTGAATTCATTGGTTTTCTCCTTCCAAAACCAATGTCCAATACGTATTCTGTACCTTTCCAGCTTCTCGAGTTTTTATATAATAGATTTGTAATTCTAAAGAGGTCAAGTAAAGCAAATGCTTCAACTCATCAAGGCTAGCACTCTTGTGCCCTTGCACCTCCTCCTCCCATTGCTTAAAGCTGCAATCACCTATGTATATATAGCTCTTCTAAATGGGATAATTAAATTTGACAAAACATTGGTGGAATAACTTGTAGTTCCCTACAAAGTCTCAAATCAAGCAACCTTAGCCGAGTCAATTCAACTTTAGCCAGCCGTAGATTCTAATTCTTTTCTTTTTTGTTAAATTTCCGCTAAAAATTACAATACCAACTTTTTGAAATTGTTAGAAAGAACATCAACTAATCCATTTTTCAATTTGTTTTTTGTTCCGATTGACCAATTAAATGTCTATTTCCAGAAGACTTGCTATGCAGACTTAAAGCGTCCTGATGTGGAGTTTGTTGATGAGTGGACTACTATTTTATCACTTGATGATCTCCTCAAGAGGTGTCTTACCATGAAAGTTCTCCAAATGGAAGGATATGATGAATGGCTATCAAAAGAAAAGGTTGAAAATGGGATGGAGGTAATCATAAGAAAAGGAAACTAAGTTTCGTGATGTGAAGCACATTTAGAAACAAGAGTCATCTAATATGAACAATTTGGTTATTCTACATGTAAGGAGTGTCACAATTTAATTAATCAAGTGTCATCTGTTGGGGAAAATACAGTTTTTTTTTAAAAAAACTTTTAGGACCGATCTCATAAAATATATATGAATTCGTAATCTACTTCCATAATTGTACGTTCGAATAAAAATTCGTCCCAAGCCACATTGATTTCTTTATTGCTCAATCCTTTGTACCACATCGTTAATTAAATCGATATCTCAACTGTCCAATCGATTTAATTACATTTTATTCCTTGATACTTACTGGTTTTCTCTAATGATCATTTTCAACATATTAAATATGTCACACCTCGCCGAGAATTTTATGATCAAGTACCGAAAACCCATCAAGAGATGTGTTGTACAAATTCTATATTGCTAATCTATAACTCCAATACTCATAATTGCTCCCACCAAGATACCGGGTAATCTTGACCACAAGGGTGTGTCGTGCCCATTGGTAACTCAAATGGAATAACAATTACAATCATGAAATCATAATTAACTCAAGATTAAGATTACAGTAAAATCAATGCCTATGAGATTTAATAATTCTGACAGTTATTTCAAGGTTAATTAAATCTCATATGTGATCCAGCTCAATGTAGTCAAACTACATCAGTAAATTCATACATGATTAAGACAAATCATTCAATGAATTTACTACAGTCTAAACATAAATAGAGCGCCCAACTCTATTTATCAACTGCGAACTTAATTTATTTAATCATAAGATAACTTGTATTTATGTCTTCTGTGAATCCATATGATGATCACATAAATACATATAATATGATTAAACGGACCTTTTCAATATATTTATGCAATTGAAAATATCTCAAACATTTTATTAATCAGAAAATAAATTAATATGCTTTAAAAGAGCATATTATCCCAACACCATCTTCGTTATCCTTTCAAAATCTAACAACACGAATGATCTTGTTTCTTTTACTTGATGATTTCAGGTCGAATAGTTAACAGTCCAAATATCAATTTATAGGCACCCGCAAAGACTTTTCAAGTACCATATTTTAGTTAATTGATTAAATATGTATGTGTGAATCAATAATTATGCTTGTGTGCGCGTGCCTTTTGTTAAATGTATTGGATTGCTGGAGTGTTTCGGTTGTTTTTTTTTTTTTTTGAAGCTGGTTATACACCAGAATACTTGCATTACACAGATTTACAACTGCTCTTAAAGCAGACACTATACTGATATTTACAATCAGACATATATTACTGGGACTTATATTATTACATTTGAATTCTATGAAGTACATGCCCAGACAAATGACCCTCACAGACGAGTGACACTTCTACTCCACTCACATTTTGTGAGGGAGACGAAATTATAAACATTTAGCAATTTTGTAACGCTGTTGAATCACGCCTCACGCTTGTGAGGGCAGCGGCTCAACCATCGGGCCACAGGCCCTTTGGTTGTTATAATGATGAAACTAGCCATTGAATGAGCTTATAATCATTGTAATCATGCAATTTTTTTAAAATGATACCCATTACACATATATTTTTTTTTTAAAAAATTAATTTCTTACCAGCAATTTTTTATATAAACTATGATTGAATTAAAATTTTATTTAAAAACTAATATTTTTCTTTCATCTATTAATTTCGAAAATTATTATAAGCATGAACTAAGAATTAAAAAAAATATTAGATGTTGATTATTTTGCATTTAATTAAATAAAATCTTTTCGGTATAGACTCGAAATAAAAAAGATGTGTTGCTAAGAACTTATTGGAGTAGATGTGATGGAGCACTCATCTGATCCAGGATTTTGAACTTTCATAAGGTTTGGGAAAACTATTACACCACGTAATTACACTATATGACATAATGTCTTTTTTGGACTTTAAGAAAGTCCAAGATTGTGGATTGATTCCTAATATATGATGTTACCTGATTACAAAAGCACATTACAAGAAAATAAATAATAGATTATGATAAATAACTGTCATAAAAGAGAGTATATGACATACAATTTATCCGTCATCTATATCAGTATCATTAATTTATTAGAGAATATTTTTCGTCATGAATTCATGAAAATTTTTTATAGTCATACATCTGTCAAACAATCTTTTAATGGGAAATCAAAATTATTTAAATTTTTGGAATTTTTTGGCTGAAAATTGATAGTATTTCAATATTAAAATTACTTAAAAGCATTATTATTTTGAATTATATTGTTATTATTAATTGTATTGAATTAATATTAACGTCGTTGTCATTTTTGTCATTGTTGCTGCTATTAGAATTCTCAAATTTTACCAAGTTGTCTTTAGAATAAATTTATGAATCTAAAATAAATATTGACGTAGGGTGTTGCTCATCATGAGTAGTGTACTTTCTAAAAGCCATAACTTGGGTTACATGTGTTTGTTTTTTACGTATAATATACTATTTCAAAGTTTACGATGAGATAAACAAAACTCAGAACCGACTAAGCTATTCTACCCATGGTTGAACTAAAAATTCCATTTCTTTCCTGATCGATTTTCAGTTTTAAGACTCTTTCCTATTTTTCCTGATTCTTCTAGGAGTTTTATTTTTTTTTTTCTAGAACTTAGATTTGAGTGTCGTTTGTTTTGCTTTTCTTATTTTGATTAGAAGAATTTAATTATCATATTAAATTTTAGATTTTCCTATTTTGATAAATTCGTGTTATTTAGGTTTGTTATAAAAGGGACTCAAAACCCTAGTTTTATTCATTCAAACTTTTTAATAAAGGTTATCGTTATTCAGAAACCTAGTTTCTTCTGTCAAAAGATTAATAATGTTTCTGTTTTGTCAAATATTAAATATGATACAAAAAAAATAAAAAGTTCAATTAATAAAACCTGGATATCCATTTAACCATACAATCCATACCATTGAAGTATTCAAACTATAACAATCCAAAATTTCACAAAATATCCTAAATAGCTTGCAATGGTTGGCCTTAAGAATACTAGTCCTGTAACTCCTTGTCCCATAACTCCGCATCTTATTCTTGTTCAAGGAAAGAATTAGAACAATAACCAGTGTAACTATGAACAAACATGCATACCTTAATAATAGTTTACAGCCTAATAATTGTAAATAGCTTTTTTTTTATAAGTTGAACTATCCAAATGAAAATTTCTATCATACCTCCAAAGAAAAAGAGAACACAGAACCTAAAAGAAATCAAAATTGACAATTCAATTGCCTAATCTAAGAAAAGTTGAAAAAAGTTCATTACATGCTACTATAATACCAATATATGTTATCATCGATTCACATTTTCATAATAACTCTGTCTCAGCTATATCTTAAATTAGCAATTTTACTACAAGCCACACTTAAAAATTAGAAAACCATTTTCACAATGAAGTATTTGTAGAAACAATCATATTCTATCAGTTGCAACAGGGATATCTGTTGGATAAAAATAAGTTTTTCTTAAAAAACATTTAGGATCGATCTCATACAACATATAGGAATACGTAATCTAGAAATCATACCGTGACAATCTGAGAAGATGAACAATTGAAAGTAATCCAGGCTTCCAGATCACGATCCATCACCACCGCGCCTGTTAAATCACGATCCATCACCACCACGCTTGTTAGATCACGATCTGTCACCAATGATCTTCCAGGTTATGACTGAGGTTTGAGCTGCACTTGACGTATGGACGCCATATCACCACTAAAAGCAGTTGGCAGGAAAAATATTGCTCTCAAAATTAAAGAGAAAAAATCATTTTCTCTGATTAGTATAATATGGCTTCTCTTTCTTTTGGGAGAAAATAAGTCCTTTTATATCTCTATTTAGTGAAAACTCTAGGCTCCATGTTTTTATATTTTTTAATTCTATTAAATCAAATTTGATTTAAATTAAAAAATAATAAAACCAAAAGTAACGTTACTTGTTCTTGTGTTATAAGGGCCCATCTTATAAAATAACACAAGGCCCCTTACAAACAAATATATTACATGGAGCCTCCCACTAAATAATATATTTAGGCTTTTAACCCAAATAGCTAGTTATCTTGTTCATTAATCTAGTAGCGACGCAGTTAATTAAATGAGCTAACCTGGGAATCATTTGGATACATACAATAGTGGCTACAATAAGTAGGCCTGTAATTAAACTAGCCCAATTATTTAAATCTAAATCTGCTCCACAAAAAGATTGGAACTAACCTCCAGAATTGTATGCTATCCAGGATAGTGTTCTCGAATAATAATTTGACCCATGTTACATTGATTTTTTTACTGTACAATCCTTTGTAAGATTGGAACTAACCTCCAGAATTATATGCTATCCAGGATAGTGTTCTCGAATAATAATTTGACCCATGTCACATTGATTTTTTTATTACACAATCCTTTGTACCACATCATTAATTAAATTGATATCTCCACTATCCAATTAATTTAATTATATCTTGTTCCTTGATACTTACTGATTTGCTCTAATAATCATTTTCAACACTCTAAATATGTTGACACACTCTGGCCAGAGAATTCTATGATCAAGTACTGACAACCCATCAAGAGATGTGTTGTACAAATTTTATATTGTTAATTTATAACTCTAATACTCATAATTTTCTCACACTAAGATACCGAGTAATATTGACTACAAGAGTGTGTCATATCCATTGGTAACTCAAATGAAATAACAATTATAATCATGAAATCATAACTCACTCAAGACTAAGGTTACAGTAAAATCAATGCCTATGAGATTTAATAAGTCTAACAGTTATTAAAAAGTTAATTAAATCTCATATGTGATCCTGTTCAATGTAGACGTACTACATTAATAAATTTATACATGATTAAGATAAATCATTCAATGAATTTAATACAGTCTAAACATAAATAGAGCGCTCAACTCTATTTATCAACTGCGAACTTAATTTATTTAATCAAAAGATAACTTGGATTTATGCCTTCTGTGAATCCATATGATGATCATATAAATACATATAATATAATTGAACAGACTTTTTTCAATATATTTATGCAATTGAAAATATCTCAAATATTTTATTAATCAGAAAAAAAAATTAATATGCTTTAAAAGAGCACATTAATCCCAAGAATCTCCCACTAACTCTTAAAGTATATTTGGCATCTCACGCATGCCCATGGATTCTAAGTGCAAGTTAAAAGGTTTCCCAAGTATGGCCTTAGTAAAAGGATCTGCCAAGTTTTGCTGTGACGCAATCTGATTAACCTCCACATCACCTCTCTGCACTATATCTCTTATGAAATAATACTTCTTCTCAATATATTTTTGTTTCATGTTGTTTCTTGGTTCCTTAGATTGAGCTACCGCACCACTATTATTAAAAAATAGTTTAAGGGGTGCAGTTACAACAGGCACCACCTTAAGATCTTGTAGGAACTTGAGGAGCCATACAACTTCTTTTACAACTTTAGATGCAGCCACATATTCAGCTTTAGTTGTGGAGTCTACGATACAAGATTGTTTCATGCTCCTCCAACTAATAGCTCCACTTCCTAATGTAGACACATAGCCGGAAGTTGATTTTCTAGAATCTTTATCTGACATAAAGTCAGAATCAGTATAACCCACTAGAATGAGTTTATCACCAAAATACACAAGCATATAATTTTTAGTTCTTTTCAGATACTTCATTATATGGTTGACTGTAGTCCAGTGTTTAGGTCCAGGATTAGACTGATATCTGCTAACCATCCCTACCGCAAAACAGATGTCTGGCCTAGTGCAAAGCATGGCATACATGAGACTTCTCGCAGTTCTGCATAAGGAACTCCTCTCATTCACTCTATCTCTTTAGATGTTTTAGGTGATTGATCCTTAAAGAATACAAATCCATATCTGAATGGTAATAAACTAGTCTTGAAATTTTTCATGCTAAATCATTAATGGCATTACCTTATGTAAAGTGAAACACTTCATAATTGGAGGACCAAATGTATAGCAAGAGCATTTACCCCACTTTGATCAAACATCATAAAAAACCACACAACATGATGAGAACTATCAAGAGAATACCATTAAAGCTTCAAGTGATCCTTTGCACATTCATGAAGGCCCAATTACAAGAGCTAGAGCCAAAAAGATGCAAGCTGCTTTAAATGGATTAATTGAGAAAATATGGATTGAAACTGCAATTCAAGATGCAAGACATCATGAATTGGGCTTGAAGAGAAGTCAAGGCATTGTGGGCATTATTCAAGCTATTGGGCAGCCAAATACACAATTCGGATCACATGCAGAAAGGTCAATTTCGGAATAAAACTGGTATTGATTGAGCTGGAATTAATGTGCAAGCTATATACCGTTGGAAAGATAATTAAGTTAGCTTTCCAAAGAATTTTACAGAGTTAGATTTGGAGTTCTCTAGAAGGAGTTATGACCAATTCATTACAGCATGTTCAGACTTGGGATTTTCAACGACTCCTTTGTTTTTCAACTTCATTTGTTGTTTTGTTTCAAGTTTGTCAATGTGTAAGGTAAGTCTACCATCAATGATGGTGGGCTAACATTAAGTTTGTCAATGATAGCATTAATTATGGTAGGCTAGCATTAAGTTTGTCAATGATAGCATTAGTTATGGTGGGTTGGTGAAGACTTTTGAAGCATGCTTTGACAAACTTATACTTGGAGGGTTGTTCCAATGTTTTCATTTGTATTTTTCAGATTTTTGGTCTTTATTGGTCTATTTAAACTCAGCAACCTTGCTATGTAAGACAATTAGAGATTAATGTTATTTGAATTTGAAAGAATTATTCTTTCTTTAGTTCTTTTGAAAACTAGCGAACTTATCAAGAATTTACAGTCTTGTGGTGTTCCAAATATAGACTTATCACTCACCTTCTCATCTACATCTTGAGTGTGGTGTCAATATCATTCTCTATACCTTTGGTTCATGTTTTCTTAAGCATTGGGTCAAGGTTTATGTTTCTCTTAAATCTGTTTAGAACTTTCTTGGGAAGTTGAAACTTCAAATTAAGTGTGAGTTTCAAAGTTTCAATGTGGGATTCACATCATTTGGTATCAGAGCTAGTTTCTAATCAGGTTTGAATGTCTTATTTGTTTTGATTATCAAAAGAAGAAAAAAAAAACGTACAGCAAAAAAAAAAAAAAAAAAAAGATTACAAAAGGATTCAAGTATTCCTGCTTTCATCAAATTGAACTTTAGTTATTCATTGTCCTTGACATTGTTTACACACAATATCAATTGTGTTCCTTTGCTTGCTTGCTTTCCTTTCTTCAATTTCCTTTTTGTTCTTTTTGTCCTCTTAATTTCTTTTCTTTGTTAGTGTGCTGGATTATCATATTTGGTGTGCTACTTGTTTGTTTTTCTTGATTTTGTTTATTTAGTTCAATAAAGAACTGAAAGAGAGAATTAAGTGTGGTAAAAGGCAAAGTTTGTGAGATCATTAGAGGGAAAAAGCCAATTTGTGTGTTAAACACGAGAGTTAAGTGAATCAAATTGAGTGAAACACGTGAGGGAGTGTTGTGAGGTCTTTTCGCTAACATTCTTTTCAGATCACAAAATATGTCAAAAGAATCTATAGACCAATCAATCATGCTCAAAGCCATGCAGCAACAATTTGAGCGCATGAATCTGATGTTTGGAGAGATCCGTGACCAATTGGAAAGGCAAGACACTGCCATAGCCAATCTACAAAGGGGGCAACAACCAATAGCTCATAATGTAAGAGATCATCAAGGGCGTGCTGCCATGGGAGATCAAGATGGTGATGACCTAAGTAATTTTGATGACCAGGCCACCGTTGACATGCGTGGAAGAGATGATAGAAGGGCAAGACGTATAGATCGTGATTTGGGAGTATCAAACTGAAAATTCCTTCTTTTCAAGGTAAAAATGATCCTAAGCTTATTTGGAGTGGGAAAAAAAGGTGGAGCTAGTATTTGATTGCCATAACTACTCTGAGGAGAAAAAGGTAAAACTAGCTGCTGTTGAATTTACTGATTATGCTATTATTTGGTGGGATCAACTTGTTTTGAGTAGGAGAAGAAACCGTGAAAGGCCTATAAACACTTGGGAGGAGATGAAGGCCATCATGAGGAGGAGATTTGTTTCTAGTCATTATTATAGGGAGCTGCACCAAAGGCTTCAAAGTCTTACACAAGGCTCCAGAAGTGTGGAAGACTACCACAAGGAGATGGAAATAATCATGATTCGAGCCAACATTGAAGAAGAGCGAGAGGCCACTATGGCCAGATTTTTACATGGTTTAAATCAAGATATTGCTAATGTGGTTGACTTGCAGCATTATGTTGAATTGGAAGACATGGTTCACATGGCCATGAAAGTGGAACGACAATTGAAAAAGAAAGGTTCCACTAGAACCAATTTGGGTTCATCTTCCTCATGGAAGTCAAAATGGAGCAAAGACGAAAAGGCTGTTTCAAAGCCTAAGATTGAGCCATTCAAGGATCATAAAGAGGGAGGCAACCAAAGCAAAGGTAAATCTGATTTCCAACACTCTAGAAATAGAGATATTAAGTGTTTTAAATGTTTGGGGACAGGTCATATTGCATCTCAATGCCCAAATAAGAGAGCAATGATCTTGAGGGATGATGGTGATGTTGAAACCGAGAGTGAATCAGATGATGATCCTATGCCACCTTTGGAGGATGCTAATGATGGTGTAGAGTATCCCGTTGATGGTAAATTGATGGTTGCTAGGCGTGCTCTCAACATGCAAGTAAAAGAGGATGCGGAGGTACAACGTGATAACATATTTCATACTAGATGCCACATCAAAGATAAGGTATGTAGTATGATAATTGATGGCGGAAGTTGTACTAATGTAGCTAGCACTAGTTTAGTTGAAAAACTGAATTTGAAAACCTTGAAACATCCTAGGCCATATAAGTTACAATGGCTGAATGATTGTGGGGAGGTTAAAGTAAATAAACAAGTGCTGGTTTCATTCTCTATTGGGAGGTATAAGGATGAGGTTTTATGCGATGTAGTATCCATGCATGCTGGACACATTCTTTTGGGGCGACCTTGGCAATATGATAGGCGAGTGACACATGATGGTTATTTAAATAGATATTCTTTTGTAATGAATAAAAGGCAAATTACTCTTGTACCCTTAACACCTAGGCAAGTGTATGAGGATCAAATGACAATACAAAAAGAGAGTGATACAAAAAAAGAAAATGAGAGCACAAAAGAAAGAGAGATTGAGAGAAAAGCAAGTGGTTTTTCAGCCTGGAGATTGGGTTTGGGTGTATATGAGAAAGGAGAGATTCCCAGCACAAAGGCGTTCCAAGTTGCTTCCAAGGGGAGATGGTCCATTTCAAGTGGTTGCACGAATCAATGACAATGCCTACAAATTGGACCTTCCTGGTGAGTATAATGTGAGTGCTACTTTTAATGTTTCTGATCTTTCTCCTTTTGATGTAGGTGAAGATTCGAGGACGAATCCTTTTGAGGAGAGGGGGAATGATGAGAACTATCAAGAGAATACCATTAAAGCTTCAAGTGATCCTTTGCACATTCATGAAGGCCCAATTACAAGAGCTAGAGCCAAAAAGATGCAAGCTGCTTTAAATGGATTAATTGAGAAAATATGGATTGAAACTGCAATTCAAGATGCAAGACATCATGAATTGGGCTTGAAGAGAAGTCAAGGCATTGTGGGCATTATTCAAGCTATTGGGCAGCCAAATACACAATTCGGATCACATGCAGAAAGGTCAATTTCGGAATAAAACTGGTATTGATTGAGCTGGAATTAATGTGTGTTATATACCGTTGGAAAGATATTAAGTTAGCTTTCCAAAGAATTTTACAGAGTTAGATTTGGGTACTCTAGAAGGAGTTATGACCAATTCATTACAGCATGTTCAGACTTGGGATTTTCAACGACTCCTTTGTTTTTCAACTTCATTTGTTGTTTTGTTTCAAGTTTGTCAATGTGTAAGGTAAGTCTACCATCAATGATGGTGGGCTAACATTAAGTTTGTCAATGATAGCATTAATTATGGTAGGCTAGCATTAAGTTTGTCAATGATAGCATTAGTTATGGTGGGTTGGTGAAGACTTTCAAGATGCTTTGACAAACTTATACTTGGAGGGGTGTTCCAATGTTTTCATTTTTATTTTCGGATTTTGGGTCTCTATTGGTCTATTTAAACTCAGCAACCTTGCTATGTAAGACAATTAGAGATTAATGTTATTTGAATTTGAAAGAATTATTCTTTCTTTGGTTCTTTTTGAGAACTAGTGAACTTATCAAGAATTTACATTCTCTCCAAATCTGACTTATCACTCACCTTCTCATCTAAGTCTTGAGTGTGGCCAATATATCATTCTCTATATCTTTGGTCATGTTTTCAAGACGGGTCAAGGTTTTGTTTGTCTTAAATCTGTATAGAACTTTCTTGGGAAGTTGAAACTTCAAATTAAGTGTGAGTTTCAAAGTTTCAATGTGGGATTCACATCACAACACTAGACTCTAAATTCTCAACAAAAATTTACCAATAATTCCTTCAACATTTCAGTTTTAGAATTATCGAGTTGCCTATAGGAAAACTAGCATCAACAAGACTCAAACATACACAAAAGAAAATCTATTTCTTTCCAGCTCAAGCAAATTATAAAAGAAAACTATAAAAGATATAATATTCACAATCTTTTTGGATTTAATTCTTTATTCCAACTAGACCAAGGCCATTCACATCAACACAAGTTTTCTAAAACAAAAGTTAAAGCAATAGAGAAAATGATTAACCAGCGAACTTGGGGATTAAGAATTCTTGCTAGGAGAAATGAGCCAGAGAAGCAGCTTTTAGGGATTTTGATTTCCAAGTGTGTGAGTGCTTAACACTTAGAGAAGAAAAAGAAAGAGTGTTAGTACCAAAAACAGTAGCATTTTGCTAGTGTTTTCCTTTTTTTTTTCAATTATTAAAATGCACATTTTTAAAAATAAAATAATACATCAAAATTGGTCAAACATGGTCAAAACCATTATTCTATCATAATTTCTTGATAGATCAAATTTCCATCACAATTCTAGACAAATCCGTGATAAACGATAATTCTATCACAAAACTATCATAAATTCCTGATAGAAAATATTTCTATCACAAAACCATCATTGATCTGTGGGAGATTGAAATTTCTATCATCACGAATCCGTCATAGTGTTATGATTAAGTTATTTTGCTTAGAATGTATAACAAATTATTTGTTATCTATTGCTTGTTTTCTTGTAGTGACATTATTTTTTTCAATTCAATTTAAGCCAAACAATAAATGTACAAAATATGCGAGAAAACACCATTGTGGTCTATTTGTTATATATGAGTGGAGCTTTTCACACCCCTCAAAAATCTTGATAAAAACCTCTATAAAGTTTATAATTTTAACTTGAATGAAAAATTAAAAATTTCTAGATCTATGTTTTTTGTTCTAATTAAACTAAACTTGATGACAAGAGATGGAGGAATTGATCCCAACCCCCATGGATTTATTAGAAAGAAAAGAAAATGTAGAGGAATATATGTGGAGGGTAGTTTTGGAATTGTTGTTGTGCTATTAGATTTATTATAATTTTTTAAATTTTTTATGGGGTACTTCAAGAGGGGTTTTATAAGGGATCTATATATATATATATAAGGGATATATAATTTTAAAGTCAAGAATAGACTTAAAAAAAAAAAGAACTACAATGTATTGTATTTTGTCATCTAGTGTATTGAAATCGATGTTTTTTTATTTTTATCTTATTCCTGACTTTAATAAAGTAAGGATCCCTAATTGGAAACCCACAAACACACACACACACACACACACATGTACCAGTACGCCTTTCTATTCTTCTCAAAATTCCTCATGAATATTGAAATTACCTAAATAACCATAGACAAATTAATTTATTTTTTATTTTGAGTGAAAATTCAATTAAACACTTAAATAAAATATTCTTTTAACAAAATTTTTACACCCATGCATTTCATAATTTATATTTATATTTTAAATTTTAATTGAAAATTCTTTTTAAAAAATTATAAGTGTTTTGAATTATTGAGATATAAGTAAAATTATAAAAAGAAAATATTTGAAGAATTTTAGGATTTATATGTATTATTTAATTAAAACTTGAAAGAGGTTTTTTTTAGGATGACATTTTGTGGGAATATGGTTATTTTTCTATGGGGATTTATACTTTATAAATTAAAACGAAGATAGTTTAAGAAATAAAATTCAAAAGAGGGGCTGTAATCATTTTCAGAACAGTGCTAAAAGCTAAACTCTAGATATATATCAACAGCATGTGAATGGAACGTCCAGTCCAGCGGTTGGTGGGAGAGATGGACCTAGGCTGGAAATTTTTAGATCCGGACCGGGCTGAGTCTAGGTCCAGTTATTGATCATATATTTTTGTTTTCTAAACGTATTAATTTTTAATTTTTAAACAAACCATTTTATGATTTTCAAGTCCCAATCTAGAAGGCTACTAATTAAAAAGTTTAAAAATTTATTCCTTTATTAACTGATAATTTTTTTAATTTTTTTTATTTTTAAAACTTTGGGCTTGAAGTAGATCAATCATTTTATAAACTTAGATATCTAAGTGTGTCATTCTAAAGTTGATATAATTCAATGTCGACATAAGTTGTTCTAAGTTCCAATTACGTCCAATAATATTAATAGATTGGGTGAAAAGAAAAAAAATTAAGAATCTCATACTCAATAGATTGTTTTTACATATTTACAAATATCGAATGTGAAATGCCAAAAGACATGAATGATAGCCACAGTTGTTGGTCACACTTACATTTTTTTCTGTTTCATTTACAGTTGACAAAAGGGAATTAAATTGACTCAATACCAGCGGCATTTACTCGACGTGGTCATGAGAAGGTGTTTATTCACACAATTTTTGACCAATGCCATTATTACCTGAGACTACTTATTGACATTTGCCGTTATGTTGTGAGTTCTTGGCTTTAACTCTCTAAATGAGTATATTTTGATGTTATAGACTCAGACTAATTACACTGATACTTGTGAGGATCTTGGAGGACTTTTGGACCAGTTTGGTAATGCTGTAAATTTTTAAAATAATTATTATTAGCTGTACTGTAAAAATAATTAATTATGAAGAGAATCAGTTAAACATTTGGTAAAATTCATTTTAAAGGTGTTGTGAGTTTAAAAAATAATCATATACATTTGGTAAATATTACTCTTAAACTACTATAAGAATATAAATGATTGAATTGGACAAAATATTAGATAAAATTTATTTACACATTTATAAATATGTATATAATTTTGTTAGTGTGTGAATATATAATAATTGCTAGTTAAAATAAATATTTTTTATTTTTTATTTTATTTTATTTTTATCTCAATATAATTGTTAATAATAATAATATCTTTAAAGCTAATAATTTTACATTCTATATGAGGATATATAAGGAATTGTATTGGGTATAAAACTTATTTTTAAAATCAGATGTTGAAAAGCTACTCTTTGCTTTTCAAAATCTACTATAAGATAGAGTGATTTTATCAAAAGTAATTTGTAAAAAAATTTATCAAATACTGAAATTAATTTTTAAAAATTACTTTTTAAAAATTTCAGTATTTGATAAAATACTAAAATTTTAGTATTGGATAAAACATCTAAGCTACCCTTAGATGTTTATACCCCGTAATGCATACTAGTGGCCGGCATTGAAAAAGTTGGTGGCATCTTTTTGTGCCAAAGTAAATGGAATTTGATAATCTCACATGTGGTAAAATGTGAGGCTGATTCAGATCAATGACAGAAGTGGTAAAAAGTGATGGGAGTATTTTCGTAAAGTTTATTTAAGTAGCATTCAACATAAATGCCATTATGCACTAGAACTTCAACGTATATGATACCATGTCCTCCCCTGCGTATAAATATTATAGTTTTAATTAGATGAAACTTTGACTATGAAATGCTCGCAAGAAATTGGCCCACAATACAAACACTGTTATAGCATATTAGCAATGCTTCATATTCCAAGTGAACTTTTCCTCGGAGTGAAGAAATGGACATTTAAAAGATTTGCATTTCTGAAATTTATCTTTAATTAACATTAAATTCTACATGATGGAATCAGCATTCATGTACTTTCTTCAATGATCGGAAATGAATGTCATTCCTTGAAGTTTTAGCAAACCGTTATTCTCTCTTTGTAGCTTTTCATATTTAGGAAATGAAATAAATAAATAAGTTGATAAACTTATTAAGTATTTGGTGAAAATGCTCAAACACTGTTAATCTGTTATAGTAGTATGGTTTCATCTCCCATGCTAACGTTTCCTCAGAGGGAAGAGATGGACATTTAAAGGATTAACATTTCAGAAACTTTACCGACAATTATTATATGTATATTCACACAACAACTTTAATCAAAGCATATTTACGAATACTAACTTTAATTAATTTAAATTATACATGGTTGAATCAGCATGATTCCTAGTTTTCTTTGATTGGAGGGAAGGAATGTACCTCAAACTTTTAGCAAAGCCATAATGCTCCCTTGTAGATTATAATATTTTATTACATGAATTAAATAACTAAATTGATAAACTTCTGAAGTTGTTTGCTCATATGCCTTATTTTTTTCTTAAGTTTTGTGCTTCTGTTTGTTTCTCAGTTTTTGCCATAAACTCTTTTGAATTTTTTCAATATTATATTCTTAACGACACTTGGCATTCTTTGATCTCCAGTCTTGTTATTTAGAATTGCGCTGCTCCCTATAGTTGTTCTGTTCCGTATCCACTGTGTTTTTTTTTTCCTTTTTTACTCTGCCTCAGATTGCTGTAGTCACTTCACTTGCGTTTAATCTCTCAGTGTCAGTTTGCTTCCTAACTAATCAATTGTTCTGTGCTTCAGTTCTTGTCTCTGTTCTGTTTTTCAATTTTTTTTTTCAAAAAAAAGAGTGAGCGAAAAGTATTAAAGATGGTGGAAATCATAGTTTCTGTTGTTATAGAAGTTGCAAAGTGCTTGGCTCCTTCCATAGAACGCCAATTTAGTTATGTGCGCGACTACACTAGCAACTTTGAGAATCTCAACACTCAAGTTGAAAAGCTGGAGGGTGAGATCGTGAGTATGGAGCACGCGGTTAATGATGCAGAAAGAAAACGTGAAGAGATTGAACAGAACGTTCAGAATTGGCTTGCCAGCGCAAACAAGGCCATTGTTGAGGCACAGAAATTTATAGGTGATGAAGCCACAGCAAATAAGCATAGTTTCAAGGGTTTTTGTCCTAATTTGAAGATGCGCCGTAGACTTAGCAAGGAAGCAGTGAGGCAGCGGGACGCTATAGTCAAGCTCCGGGAAGATGGGAGATTTGAAAGAATTTCCCACAGTATCATTCCTGAGGATGCATTGCTTATGTCTAACAAAGGCTACGAGGACTTTGAATCAAGAACGTCCACTCTGAATGATATTCTTGGTGCATTGAGAAATCCCGATATCAACATGCTTGGGATTTGTGGAATGGGCGGCATTGGAAAGACGATGCTGGCGAAAGAAGTTGCAAGAAAAGCCAAAAACAATAAGCTCTTCGATCTTGTGGTTTTTTCCGAGGTGTCCCAGAGCCCAGACATAAGAAAGATTCAAGGAGAAATCGCAGATAAATTAGGTCTAACATTTCGTGAGGAGAGCGAATCGGGAAGGGCAATGAGTCTTTTTAGCCGACTGAAGAAAGAGAAGAGGATCCTTGTCATCTTAGATAATATTTGGGAATATCTTGATTTGCAGGTGGTGGGAATTCCTCACGGAGATGATCATAAGGGATGTAAAGTGCTGTTGACGGCTAGACGTTTAGATGTCGTGTCAAGGAAGATGGATTCTCAACAAATTTTCTCAGTTGGTGCTTTAAAAGAAGAAGAAGCTTGGAGTCTATTCAAGAAGATGGCAGGCGATTATGTTGAAGGTAGTGAATTGAAAAGCGTAGCAAGGGATGTGGCGAAGGAATGTGCAGGTTTGCCTGTTTCCATTGTGACGGTAGCAAGGGCATTAAGGAGCACGAGTATATTTGAATGGAAGGATGCGTTGAGACAACTAAGATCCTCAACGAACTTCAAAGATTTACAGGCAGCAGCATATAAAGCTATAGAGTTGAGTTACAGCAAATTAGAAGGGGAGGAGCTCAAGAACCTCTTTTTGCTAATAGGATATGCTTATGTGGAATCCATTGATGAATTGTTAAGGTACGGTGTGGGATTGGGTATATTTCGAGGTATCAGTAAGATGGAAGACGCGCGAGATCGAGTAAGCACGTTGGTCTACAAACTCAAAGCTTCTTGTATGTTGCTAGACGAAGGCCTTTCTATGCACGATGTTATTCGCGATGTTGCAATATCAATTGCGTCTGCAGAAAAAAATGTGCTTACGGCGACAGGTGAGCTGTTTGACGGTTGGAGGGAATGGTCAGACGAAAGTGCAGTAAAACTTTACACTTCAATCGTCTTACGTGATATCAAGACTGATGTACTTCCTGATCGAGTACTCTTGGAATGTCCTCAGCTAAAACTTTTTTCTGTAAGTGCTGATCACCAGGAATCTTCATCATTAACAATTCCAAGCAACTTTTTCGAGAGGATGATACAGGTTAGAGTTATAAACTTGACTTACATGAATCTACTGTCACTGCCTTCATCACTTGGTCTGCTATCAAACCTTAGAGCATTGAGTTTGTGTTCTTGCAAATTGCTAGATATAAGGGTTATAGGAGAGTTGAAGAAACTAGAAATCCTTTGCTTAAGAGGTAGCGATATTCAGCAGTTGCCTCTAGAATTAGGTCAATTGACTTGGCTGAAGTTGCTTGATTTGAGAGATTGTAGCAAACTAGAAGTTATTCCACCAAATGTATTGTCAAATTTATCCCATTTAGAAGAACTAAATATAGGTGATAATAGCTTTAATAAATGGGATGTGGAGGTGGACGGGGTCAAGAATGCTAGCCTTGATGAGTTGAAGCATTTGACCTCTTTAGAATTACAAATAAGTGATGTCAACAGTCTCTCGAGAGGCTTGTTCTTCGAGAAGCTGGAAAGGTACAGAATACTTATTGGAGATTTCTGGAATTGGAAGTACAACATTTGCAGTAGAGATTTCAGAATCGAGCTGAATTCCAAGATTTCCTTGAAGGAGGGGCTGATCGTGCAACTGCAGGGAGTTGAACATCTTGGATTGTATGGACTGCAAGAGCAAGATGTCCATAATTTTGTTAATGAATTAGTCAAAGTGGGTTCTTCACAACTCAAGCATCTCTGGATCGAAGGTTGCCACGATGCTCTTCATCCAGCAGAGTCAAAGGTATGATCAATTTAGCGAATTATAATGATTATGAAATTCATTTTGTTAATTTATACGTATTCTAAAACTAGAAACTTATGGTGTATCAAAGTTAATTTTGAAAAGTCGTCAAATATCATATTTATACTCATTTACAAAGTAAACAATTTAGCAAAAATCTTTAATGCTTGCAATTTAAACAATATTTTAATCTTTTAGCTTTAGAGTTACATCGTCGTAAAAAACATAACATAATAGCTTTATATTGTATGTGTTTTATGCCTTGTAATATTCTTATTCTTCTCTTATTTTCAATAAAATTCACAATATTCATATGAAAAATGTGAAATCAACCGTCTTATATTTTTGTTTAAATTATCGGTAACAAGTTTAATTCTTCAGATTTTTGTTTAAATTAACTTAGTTAAATTTTTTATTAAAAACATTCTCAATTATGGAATCTTACATATCAAATTTAGATCTAGTCCTAAACTAAGCTGTACAAATGCACATTACGCTCACAAGTAAGTTGATATTCTAAACTCATAACACCTTCAATGTCAACAGAGACAAGAGGAATGGTTGAATGATATTCAATCAAATGAAATCATTTCGGAGCACGATGTCAATATTTCTAATGCACTATTCATTGAGAAGGTCAGTTATTGTTAACCCAGTAGTCTTATTAATTCTCTATGACTTTTGTATTTTTGTTCTTTGTTATTCTCGCCTGTTAGCAAACATGCAAGAGTAACTAATAATTTGAAAACTGTCATTTTTTTACTAATAAATTTATTCACATCCATAACTTGTCATTTTTATTTAATGTGCCGTCAGAATACATGTAAAGTTAGCAAGAAATAATTTGAAAACTTGAATAGTGCTTGTTTGTATGAAAGATTGAAGAGAACTATAACAAGAGAAACGGATTAATAATTTTATTGATTTGTCCATCTGTAGAAATGATTATTACTTGTAATTAACAAGAAGTTAATTTTTCAATCGAGTAGGTTGCGTTACCAAAGTTGGAGAACTTGGAGTTGCGTTCAATAAATGTTGAGAGGATTTGGCAAAACCAAGTTTCAGCCTTATCTTGTGGTGTTCAGAATTTAATGCACTTGACCTTATACAGATGTGGGAATTTAAGATGTCTATTTTCGTCTTCTGGAGTTAGCAATGACATCTTTGTTCGACTCCAACACCTTGAGATATGGGGATGCCCTCTCTTGGAAGAGATAATAATCGTGGACCAAGAAAAAAAGAATAATAATATTGTAATGTTTCCCCAGTTGCAATATTTAAAGATGTATGATCTTAAAAAACTCACAAGCTTCTGCACAGGAGATGTAAGCCTTATTAAATTTCCATCATTGAAAAAGTTATGGATGTCTAAATGTCCTGAATTCATGGTGAGACATAAAAGAACTACGGGTGACTTGATAGAAAAGGTATGTATAAGAATTTCATAGTTAACTTTTCAATTCTTATAGAGCTTAAAGTTATATTGCCATTGCCTTCATGACCTGGTTAATTTTTTACTAACAAAAAGTTATCATTTTCCAAAAGGTTAAAATTTATTGGATAAATATTTTTATTAGCTAGTGGTAATTAATTTCAAATTTATTCTCTTCTATTTTGTTAAATTTCTTTAAAATAAAGATAGCAACTAATTTGTGCATCTTGCAAATTTTTTTTCTTTTGGTTGTGATTAATCACCCAGTTATTCCCCAACTTGGAAGAATTGAGAGCTGATGCGAAGCACATAGCAACAAATAACAGTCTTTTTCCAGAAGACTTGATTTGCAAACTTAAATGTCTTGAAGCCGAGTTTGGTGATGAGTCGCCTACGATTTTCTCACTTGATGATTTCCTACAGAGATTTCACACCATGAAAGTTCTCCGTATAGGAGGAGGGCGTCATGCTCAGGAGGCAAAAGAAAAGGCTGAAAATGGGATGGAGGTAATCATAAGAGAAGTAAACAAGTGTTTTGACCTCAAGCACTTCTTGAAACAAGGATCTGCCATTATGGATAATTTGGAACAGCTGAACATATCCGAGTGTAGCCATTTGATTAATCTAGCACCATCTTCGTCATCCTTTCAAAATCTAACAACTTTGGTGGTATCGTATTGCAAAGGATTGAAAAATGTATTAACATCCTCAACGGCAAAGACTCTGGTGCAACTCAGAGAAATGAAAATAAGCGGATGCAATATGATAACAGAAATAGTGGCAGAGGATGATGATGCAACAAAAGATGAGATTATTGTTTTCAACGAATTGAAGAAGTTGACGCTTTTTTATTTAAAAAGTTTGACAAGCTTCTGCTCTGGTAGTTGTGCCTTCAAATTCCCATCTTTGGAAGTATTAGTTGTGGATGATTGTCACAATATGAAGATTTTCTCAAGAGGAGAATTAATCACACCCAAGTTACACAAAGTGCAGCTGAAGACGTGGGATGAAGAACGCTGGGCTTGGAACGACGACCTTAATACAACCATACAGCAGGTAAATCTTAAAAAGGAAAGCTTCCTCAAGAAGCGACAAGGAAGTGTCCAATCCCAGCGATTTCTTCCTTCTGCTCCTGCCCCCAGTCTCAATCTCCAAACCAAGTTGGAAATTTTGCCCGCGATGGTTACTGGGGTTTGGTCAGATGACAATAGCTTGCAGCTGGAAGCAACTGATCAGTTCAAAAAACTACTCTCGGTTGAGAGGAGTCGACAAATTGAGGAAGTCATACAATCTGGCGTTGTCCCGCGCTTTGTTGAGTTTCTTATGAGGGAAGACTATCCGCAACTTCAGTTTGAGGCTGCTTGGACTCTTTCGAACATTGCTTCTGGAACTTCGGAGAACACTAAGGTGGTGATTGACCACGGTGCTGTTCCAATATTTGTGAAGCTACTTGCTTCTCCAAGTGATGATGTCCGCGAACAGGCTATTTGGGCATTGGGAAATATTGCTGGTGACTCACCTAGATGCCGTGATCTTGTGCTTAGTCAAGGGGCCTTGATTCCATTGCTGGCAGAGCTAAATGAGCATGCTAAGCTTTCAATGCTAAGAGCAGCCACGTGGACATTGTCAAATTTCTGCAGGGGCAAGCCACAGCCACTATTTGATCAGGTGAGGCCGGCTCTTCCTGCGATTGCACAGCTTGTTCATTCAAATGATAAAGAGGTCTTGACTGATGCCTGCTGGGCACTCTCCGATCTTTCCGATGGTGCGAATGACAAAATTCAAGCTGTGATCGAGGCAGATGTCTGCCCACGACTTGTTGAGCTCCTTGGTCATCCATCATCTTTAGTGCTCACTCCTGCCCTGCGGACTGTTGGAAATATTGTGACGGGGGACGATTCCCAGACTCAGTGTATAATTAACTGTGGTGCACTGCCATACTTTTTGGGTCTGTTGATCCATAATCATGAAGAGAACATCAAAAAAGAAGCCTGCTGGACTATTTCAAATATTACAGCTGGAAACAGGGAACAAATTCAGGCGGTAATTGAAGCTGGCTTAATTGGTCCCCTTGTCACCCTGCTTCAAAATGCTGAATTTTCCATAAAGAAGGAGGCTGCTTGGGCAATTTCAAATGCCACCTCGGGTGGCACTCATGAGCAAATCAGGTACCTTGTGACAAAGGGGTGTATAAAACCATTGTGTGATCTCTTACTATGCCCTGATCCACGGATCGTCACTGTTTGCCTTGAAGGATTAGAGAACATTTTAAAGGTCGGGGAAGCTGAAATGAATATGAGTACCACCATTGGAGACGTTAATCAATATGCCCACTTGGTTAAGGAGGCTGAGGGATTAGAAAAGATAGAAAATCTACAAATTCATGACTACAACGAGATCTCTGAAAAGGCAGCAGGGATTCTAAAGACTTACAGTATGCAGGGAATGAGGTTCAAGGACGAGGAGGAAGATGCACACGGCAGTGAAGTGGTAACTAATGGTAAGGTCTATTGAATATTATTATTATTATTTTGAATCGGCTTTAAGATTGTAAAACAAACACTCATCTTGTTTCTTTCAGTTTCTGATTTCAGGTTGAATGGTGTAAGAGTCCTTCATCCCATGTCGTTGCAGTATATACGCTAGAATAGATTCAACTATGTGTTATCAAAGCTGCCTTGTGTTAAATGTATTTGGATTTTTCGTGTGTTTCGGCAGTTAATGATGAAACTCGTCATGATCTGATAATCATTCTAATCATGCATTTTTTTTTTGAATGACGAAGATCGTTGAGTGTTTTAGCAGTAGTGAAATCCATTGAAGTAGGATTCAACAAAATATCATTGTACAGAACCAGAAATGGGTACATGATACCTACTAGTAGAACGGTGACAAGAATTGGTGTATTTTTCTTACAAAGGAAATTAATTATTTTTCTAATTTTGCATGAAAACCAATAGTTTTTCCATATTTAGTGATAAAATGTAATGAGCGGCATTGATGGTCACAGATAAGAGGATAATATAAGAAATTATTAAGATTATACTTGAGGCTTAACAAAGTTTTATCATTATAATTAATGCTTAATTGGGTGCATATTAAAAATTATGATAACTCAAATGATTGATAAGCTTCAGGTCTGAAATTAAAATTCAGGAGTTTATAAATGATAAATTATCTTTTTCAATTAGAGCATTTTAAAAGTCTATTTAAAATGTTGTAAAAGTCTATTTACAATTTGTTGTGGTTTGGATATATGGTTACATAAGGACATGTTTTGGGCATATGGAATATGAATGATAGCATATCTGTTTGATTATATTTACATCTGGAATGAAAATTTCTTTTCCTTTTCAGTTTGTCTAATTTGTATATTTTTTGTTTTTTCGAACAGTACGGTAACAATTTCATTGTTTTAGTGTTGCATATATATTTGGCATCAAATTTTATTGATTGTGACTTCAATTTGATAAACTAAATTCTTTTATTCTCATAATAACCTGTCATAAAAGAAATAGTGTTTATGGTAATCTTAGAGTTGTAAAGGTTTTTGTTGTTGATGATTGTACTCAAAATTCAAAACCAAAGCCAAAATGCTGCGTTTTAGAATGTCCAGCTTTTGGAATTCGTCATTTGGGTCCACACATGTTTGCATCACGTGGATCATTTATTCTGACCACGTCAAAAGCTCAGTTAAGTTCGTTACAAAGAGGCGGGAAAGAGCTTGATTAAGCTGATCTATTGTTTAGGGGATAGAAAGGGGGAGAAATTAATTAACAAAGAAAATGGAATTGTTGGTGGGATTTGCTGGGGAGGATGCGCAATTCTCATTTTTCTCAACCACCCCTTTATTTGTAGGATGCTAGGGGTGGACATGGATTGTGGACATGGATCGGTTTGAATTAGTTTTTAAATCAATGCAAGCTAAATCATAAAAATTTAGGTCTAATTAAATTGATCTAAATACTTTTTAACTCAACCCAAACTAACTCATTTGGATTTGGTTTGGGTTTGGTTTTAATTTTATGATCAAAATATTTTTTATTTTGATAAATTTAATTATATCAAAATTATAAAAATTATTATTTGTTATTAATTATCAAATTAATATTAAAAAATAAAAAAGTATAGTGGATAAAAAATTATAAATAATAGATTTTACAATAACTTCATCTTTAAATTAAAGAATACTAGAAAATTAAAATAAAGTTTAATCACAATTATTTTTCAATAAATGAGAACATTAACTCTAATAATGAACTTTCACAAATATGAAATCAATAAGAAAATTAAAAAAAAAAACAAGTGATATTAATCGTAGTACAACAAAAATTCTAAAAATGTCAATACAAATTAAAACAAGCTAAAACATCCCGACTCCACTACACCTCAAACGAATTGGACACAATCATCATCAGCATTTTCATACAATTAAAACACCTTCAGTTTTGAAGGAAAAAATGGTGTTTAGGAACCAAAACTTAGAACTTATAAAAGCAATTTTAGCAAAGAAAACATAATAAAAAAAGAAAGATAAAAAAAAATTTAATTAGTTCAGAAATACTCTATCTATCATCACTAGATTATCAATAATCATAATTAAAAAGCTATCATCTTTCCGTCTTTTATTTTTTATGTATTCATTCTTTTTCTTCAATTCTAAATTTCGCTGCAAAACTTTAGCTAATCAAAATAAAATGGGTCACCTTTAACTTTCATTCGTTTCTTGACTTGTTGAATTTGGGAATATCACTTTTTAAAATGTTTGGCGAAAATCATTATCGTTTAGTATCATTTATTCATTGCAATCAACAAAATCCTTTTCTTTACATCCTTTGATCTCAATTACACTTTGCTCCTGTTTATTGTGCTCCTTTCTTGTTGTCTTGTTTGTTATTCTGTTTTTGCCATGAACTCTTTTGAACTTTCAATCTTGTAATATGCTCCCTATCTAATTGTCTTGTTGTTGTCTCTGTTTTGTTCTGTTATGTATCCACTCTTGTAAATTTTTTCCTTTTTCTACTCTGCCCCAGATTGTTACATTCACTTACTTTGTGTTAAATCTCTCAGTGTCAGTTTGGTTCCTAGCTAATCAATTGTTTAGTGCTTCAGTTCTTTTCTCTGTTCTGTTTCTAAATTTTTGAAAAGGAAAAAAAAAGTGATCGAAAAATATTAAAGATGGTGGAAATCATAGTTTATGTTGTTATAGAAGTTGCAAAGTGCTTGGCTCCTTCCATGGAACGCCAATTTAATTATGTAAAAATCTACACAGGCAACTTTGACAATCTCAAGACTCAAACTAAGAAGCTGGAAGGTGAGAGCGTGAGTGTGCAGCATGCGGTTGATGAGGTGAAAAGAGAAAGGGAAGAGATTGAACAGAATATTCAAAATTGGCTTGCAACTGCTAATAAGGCCATTATTGATGAAGAAAATAAGAAAAGAGATGTTTGGCATGATAGAAAATCTCAAAGAAAATGTTTTTCTGATTTCAAGAACTTTCATTCCATACAAAAGATGATTACATTACATGTATTTATATTAATTAATTAATAAAAACCTATAACTAACTAAGAATCAAATCCAGCTAATCATTTGATCAGTAAATATTATGTGTGATATAACAAACTTTAACTAATTATGCTGAGTTGGCAGTTTGGACTGTTGCGTTGCTTAATAGCTTCTGATAGTTTGACTTGAGTTGACCCATACTCTATTTTCTCATGCTCTACATAATGTGCAGGCTTAACAGCCCCCCTCAAACTCAATGGGCAGAGATGCACATTGAGCTTTGCTCTCAAATAATTGAAGTGTGTGAATGAGAGAGGTTTGGTCATTATATCATCAATTTTTTCATCACTAGGTATATAATGAATGTTTAACCCTCTTACAATAACCTTATCTCGGATGAAATGCATATCAATCTCTATATGCTTTGTTTGAGAATGGTAAATAGGGTTTTTTGCTAGTTCAGTGGCACTGAGGTTGTCACATCATATAGTAGGCTTCTCATTGCAATGAAGTTTCATCTCAAAAAATAAAGATTGCAGCCAGACTAATTCAGCACTTGCAGAAGCTGAGGATCTGTACTCACTTTCAACACTGGATCTAGTTACTACAGACTGTTTTTTTGAGGACCAAAAGATTAAATTGTTACCTAGGTAGAGGCACCAACAGATTTCCTATCATCCAAATCACAAGCCCAATCTGCATCAGTGAATGCAATGAGCTTCACATCTCCATATCTCATGAACTTAAGCCCATAGTCTTGTGTAGCTTTCAAGTATCTCAAAACACTCTTGCATGTCATTAGATGTTGTAATGTTGGAGCAGAAACATATTGGCTAAGTTTATGAACAGAAAATGCAATTTCAGACCTTGTTACTACTAGATATTGCATTCCCCCAACAATGCTTCTGTAATGAGTAGGATCTGCAATGTATTGCCCAAGAGCACCCTGAGTTTCTTTCTACAACTTTAAACCAGTACTCATAGGAGTGTCAATTCCCTTGCAATTCAGCATACCAATCGTTGAAAGCAAGTCTCTGATATACTTCCTTTGGGAAAGATAAACACAATCCTTGTCATAAAGAACTTCAATGCCTAGGAAATAAGATAATTTTCCAAGATCTTTCAATGCAAAAGTTGCACTGAATTTGGCAATAAACTTTTTCAGATTATCACCATTTTGTCTTGTAATTAGTATGTCATCAACATATATAAGTACCATTATCATAGATGATGTGGTTCCACCTATGAATAAAGAAGTGTCAGCCCTTGAATTCTCAAATCCCCACTACAGTAAACACCCTTTAAGCTTCTCATACCACGCTCTTGGAGCTTATTTAAGACCATACAATGACTTATGAAGTTTGCACACAAAATCAGGTCTTCGATTATCAACAAATCCTTCAGGTTGATCCATAAAAACTTCCTCTGATAAATCCCCATTAAGAAAGGCATTGTTAACATCAACCTGCCTAATTGACCACTGATTCATCACTGCAAGACTTACCACTACTCTGACAGTAGTTGGTTTTATTACAGGGCTAAAGGTTTCAAAATAATTCACCCCTGCAATCTGTTGAAAACCCTTTGCCACTAATTTGGCCTTCTACTTAGCTAAGCTGCCATCAGTGTTGTATTTGACTCTAAATACTCATTTATTGCCAACTGTCTTTTGACCACTTGTTCTTGGAACTAAGGACCATGTATTATTTCGAATTAATGCATCATACTCATCTTTCATGGCTGCAAACCATTTTAGATCATGTAATGCCTCATAAATTGTATCTGGTTCTTTGTGTTTAAGGACTGCTATGTAAACCTTGGGTTTGAAAATACCACCTTTACTTTTGGTGACAATTTGGTGTGTATTTGGTTGCGAAGAAGAAGATTGTTGAGTGATTACTGGTTGTTGTGTACTAGATGGAATATACATAGGTTGATTATCAGATGAAACAAATGGAGAGGATGTAGGTTAAATAGGTGAAGTTTGATATCGAATAGGTTCAACTTGTGTAGTGTGCTGGGTTAAAGTTGAGTTTGATCTATATGATTGTGAGTGATTAACTAAGTAGTGAGAACTACTGCAACTGGAACTAACAGAGTCATAATTAATTAAGCTACCATCAGGAGAAAAAGGAGATGCAGATAGAGTAGTGCGGTGATAAACTTGTTGAAGTGTAAGAGAAACAGAAGAACAGGAGTTGGAATTCTAGGACTAAAAAATATATGAATAAGGAAATGTATTTTCATAAAAAACAACATGTCTAGCTATGTAGATTTTTCCAGAAGGATGAAAATATTTATATCCCTTGTGAGATGGACTATACCTAACAAAAATACATTTGCTTGAATGGTAGTCAAATTTATGTCTATTATAATCTCTTAAGTAGGGATAACAGCAGCAACCAAAACATTTAAGGATGTTGTAATCAGGTTTATGTTTAAACAATTTTTCATAAAGTATGACAAAGTGGAGAGTAGCAGAGGGTAATCTATTAATATGATACACTGCTGTGTGAAAGGCATCCCACCAAAATTTAAAAGGTAAGTGAGCTTGAGCTAATAAGGTGAGTCCTAATTCAACAACATGCCTATGCTTCTTTTCGGCTACCCCATTCTGATGATGTGTGTAGGGACAAGAATGTCTACATATGATCCCAGATTAGTTCAAGAAGTCAGTGAATGGTCTGTATTTCCCTCCCCAATCAGATTATAGCATCTTAATGGAGGTATTAAATTGGTTTTCAACTTGTAGCTTGAAGAGTTTGAATACTTCCAAGGCTGTTGATTTTAGTTTCAAAGGAAAAATCCAAGTGTACTTACTAAAATCATTTACAAAGCTGATATAGTATGAATAACCCTCTTTAGAAAGATAAGGTAAAAGGCCCCAGAGGTTTGTATGTATTAATTCAAGGATTTTGGTTGTTTTGGTTTCAGTAACAGGAAAATGCAATCTATGTGATTTCCCCATTTGACATTCTTCACAAATGATTTTAAGTGCTTGTTGTTTTATACTAGAAGAGATATTAATAGAGTTGACTTGTTTGAGCAATTGTATTAGTGCATGAAAATTAGGATGTGCAAATCTTTTATGTAAAAGGAGAATTTTATTCATTGCTGAATCACATGAGTCAACAGTAATATGATAACAGATCTTATTAAGACTTGAGACTTTGCTTTGGACAGCAATTTGATGACTAAAATTGGAATGACAGATAGATAACATTGACAAAGGCTTATTCGAAATAGATTAACACAGAAAAGAAGAAGGAAGTGTTTGTGAAGATGGCCTTAAAAGCAGCTTGTATAATCCTTTCTCAGCAAGACCTTGCAGAAGAACTTGCCCCTTCAGTGAATCCTTCACATAACAAACATTACTAGAAAATTCAACAATCAAGTTATTATCAGTAGTGAGTTTGGATATGCATAGCAGGTTTTTAGTGATTAAAGGAACCAACATAATATCTTAAAGTGCTATTTGTGTTTAAATAGATTTTGCATTTGAATGCAATTGTTTATGACAGAGGAAAGCATCACCAATATGACTAATAACCAAACCTTGACCTTTGCCAATGATAAGCTGGTCTGATCTTTTGAACTCCTCTCTAACATACATATTGGCCATGTTGTTGGTCAAGTGATGAGTAGCACCACTATCAAGATACCATCCATCATCAGTTGGTCCTTCAAAATTAGCAACATATGCAGCTCCAGGTGCTGTGAAATCTTCTGATGCATAAGGAGAGATGGAGTTTGGAGGGTAATACATGGATTGCTGATAATTCATATCATAAGGTTCTTCAAATAGATAGGTAGAGAATTGTAGTTCAAAGGCAGTCAAGTATGCATATTTAGCAGCTCTTCCTCTATCAAAAGGTTTTGGTGAAGGTACAAAATCATCTCCATACCTATGCCAGCAAGCATCAGCAGTATGCCCTTGCTTGTGACAGATTTGACATACTGGTAATGTACCATCAAAATTTCCAGTATGCATAAAGAATTTACAGGAAAAGAGTAATATCCTTAGGTACGGATATGTGAATATGCATTGTTTGTCCTCTTCCATAACCACTGGAATTACCATTTCCTATAGGAAAACCTCTAGGATAATGATGAAAGAACATGCCTCTACCAAAATTTGGTCTCCTACTACCAAAATTACCATTAAAGCCATGATATCCACCTCCATATGAACCTTTTTTACTATTACCCTTGATCTGAGAGTAATTAGCATTCATCATGCTGTAATTAGCATTGAATACATCTGTAGCACTTTGAGCTTGTTCCAATCTAGCTTCATGTGTAAAAAGCAATGCATATGCCTGACCATAATCCATTTTCTTTACAGTAATAATAGAGGCTAAATCCAAATAACCAGGTCCTAAGCCATTCAGAATTCTCATTAATAAATCTTCCCCAGTTATGGAATCACCAGCACATGCAAGTTTGTCAGCTAGCATTTTCATTTTTCCACAGTATTCTTCTATGGACATCGAATCTTTTCTTAAAACATTCATCTCATATCTAA
The DNA here is from genome assembly GCA_030449925.1 of Citropsis articulata. Classification (NCBI taxonomy): domain Eukaryota; kingdom Viridiplantae; phylum Streptophyta; class Magnoliopsida; order Sapindales; family Rutaceae; genus Citropsis; species Citropsis articulata. The sequence continues at coordinate 922,890 of JASUUH010000079.1, forward strand.
GTTGCATCACTCTAGTTTCAAACTTTACCCCAAATTATTTTTCAATAGAAGTCCAAACAGCAAATGAAGTATCACTTTTAAGAACAGTACTTAAAATACCTTCACTGATTGTAGATAATATCCATCCAAGAAGGATCTAATCTTGAGCACGCCAGTAAATATATGTTGGATTCCCAATTCCTTGTTCTGAATCTTCATCTAATGTAAGAGTTGAATCAGAAAGATACTGATCTGAAACAGCTCGATTTCCAGAAATATAATGTTCAAGTCGATTGCCTCTTATAGATGTAAGAACTTGTTTGCGCCAAAGCAAGTAATTGGTTCGATCAAGCTTAACAGGAGTAGTGAATGTAAATGAAACATGTGATGTTTGATTTTGATAGAGAGAATTTGGATTTGAATGAGTTGTGCTTGAGTTCGCCATGATTATTGATCTGATACCATGAAGAAAATAAGAAAAGAGATGTTTAGCTTGAGAGAAAATCTCAAAGAAAATGTTTTTCTGATTTCCAGAACTTTCATTCCATACAAAAGATGATTACATTACATGTATTTATATTCACTAATTAATAACAACCTATAACTAACTAAGAATCAAATCTAGCTACTCATTTGATCAGTACATATTGCGTGTGATATAACAAACTTTAACTAATTATCTTTGAGTTGGCGGTTTGATCATTGCGTTATGACTTCTGATAGTTTGACTTGAGTTGACCCAGACTCTGTTTTCTCATGCTCTGGATAATGTGCTGCCTTAACAATTGACGCAAAAAAATTTGTAGGCAATGAAGCTGCAGCAAATAGCCGTTATTTTAAGGGTCTGTGCCCTAATTTGAAGACCCGTAATCGACTTAGCAAGAAACCAGTGAGGCAACTGGATGTTGTAGTCAAGCTCTAGGAAGCTGGGAGATTTGAAAGAATTTCCTACGCTATCATTCTGAAGGATACTTTGCGTATGTCTAACAAAGATTACAAGTCCTTTGAATCAAGAACGTCCACTCTGAATAATATACTTGGTGAATTAAAATCCTGACGTCAACATGCTTGGGATTTATGGAATGGGCGGTATCGGAAAGACAATGCTGGTAAAAGAAGTTGCTAGAAAGGCCAAGAATGACAAGCTTTTTAATCAGATTGTCTTTATTGAGGTGTCTCAGAGCCCAGACAAAAGAAAGATTCAAGGAGAAATTATAGATAAATTAGGTTTAAAATTTGATGAGGAGAGTAAATGAGGTAGGGCAAGGAGACTTTGGTGCCAAGAAAAAGAAGAGGATCCTTGTAATCTTAGATAATATGTGGGAAGATCCAGATTTGAAGGTTGTAGGAATTCCTCACGCAGATGATCATAAGGGTTGTACTGTGTTGTTGACGGCAAGAAGTCTAGATGTATTTTCAAGGAAGATGGATTCCCCACAAAATTTCCTAGTTGGTGCCTTGGGAGAAGAAGAAGTTTGAAGCCTGTTCAAGGGCACAAGAATGCCAGCCTTGATGAGTTGAAGCATTTGCTTTACTTGACCTCTTTAGAATTAGAAATCTATTATATAAAAACTCAAGAAGCTGGAAAGGTACAGAATACGTATTGGACATTGGTTTTGGACGGAGAAAACCAATGAATTCAATGCTCAGTTTAGCCCGAGCATTGAACCTCGGACATTAGCTTGAAAGACGGGTTGATTGTGCAGCTGCAGGGAATTGAACACCTTCAATTACATGAATTGCAAGAGCAAGATTTCAATTATTTTGTTAATGAATAACTGATTATGTGGAATACACTTTTTTTAAAAATTGTAATCATAAAATTTGCAAGTACAAACTCCTAATTGTAAACAATTATTACAATAGATTACTAACCTTTTAATGTCCTCCAACAAGATGATATCAATTAAACCTTTAATAAAGAACCTCAAATAAGAACTTTATTCCATTGAGTTCTCAAATTAAGAACAACAATTTTATTATAAATTAAAGCTTTGGTCATTCTTTAATAGCTTAAGTAATATTTTAAACTTTTAGCTTCAGAATCACACCATTAAAATTAATATAATAGGCTTGTATCTGATAAATCAATATGAAATTAATCATCTTAGATTTTCGGAACTCTTACAACGATGTTAAGAGAATATTCATTTTTTTTCATACATATTTTTATTTTAACTCTATTGAATATTTAATGAAAAAGTATCATAATTATGGAATCCATATGAAATTTGATTTATTGCTAAACTGAGTTGTATTAATTTTTAAAGATCTTGTTTCACTGTGTGCACATTAAGATTACTCACAATGAAGTAATAGTACTCTAAACTCCCGAAGCTTTAATGTCAACAGAGATGGATGGAATTAAGGGTGTGTTTACTTGTGGGTTTGGAGAATGAGAATGAAACCCATGTTTACTTGGTAAATTATAATTTGGGAATGGGAATAAAATGTGTGGGTCTCACACAATTTGGGAATAAAGAATGGGAATCCCATTCCCATGGGGGGTTGGGAATATAAATGTGGAAATGGGAATGAAAGATGTATTTACTTTTGTACCATTCTAATTATTATTTTATTAATATTATCATTATTAACAATAAAAATAATTAATTTATCATTATTAACAATATTATCCTTATTGTTGTTATTATTATTATTAAAAATAATATTAACAATAATTAATAATAATTAAAATAATAAAGTTAATGAAATTTAATAATAATAATAATAAATGTTAATGATGATAATATTAATAAAAATAATATTAACAATAATTAATAATAACTAAAATAATAAAGTTAATAAAATTTAATAAAATTTTATTTTTTAATTAATATCATTTTTATAATAATATTTATACATGTTTTAGTTAATGAAATTATATTATTTAATACTATAGGTACTTTGATAAATTAATTCTCATACTCATTACTCGTTCCCATTTATTTTACCAAGTAAAAATATCAATGACATTCCAGTACATTCTCATTCCCATTTATTTTTGCTAAGTAAACATTAGATTCTCATTCCCATTTCTTATTCCCATTCTCATTCTTAGTCCATTCTCATTCCAGCTCATTCACATTCCATGAATTACATGTACTATAAGAAATTATAAGCTGTCCAAGGACAATATCAATGGTTTTAATGTACTTTTCATTGAGAAAGTTGGTATTTACTAACCCAATGCTCTTATTAATTCTATAACATTTTTTTTTGGGTTCTTTGTTATTCTTATTTGTTAGCAAATATAGGACAGAGTAATTAATAATTATAATTAATAATTATATTAAAAGATTATTCTAAATTTTTCATCTGATGAGTTGTAGGGTGCAGCAAATACTAATTATTATAATTATTATGATATAGTATTAAATGCTAAATATACGATGAAATAACTATACAAAACAAATTTAACCTCCTTGACCGTACACAATTTGAAGGTGAGCATCCTTGTGTTCTGCTGGTCTCTTTAGACCCAAATAATGATGGCAAAGACCTCGATGGCCGCATTTTAAAATGTATTTTTCAGTCTAAGTTGGGTTATGTTTGTTTTAGCTGTTTGTAGGTTGCTGGAAGCTTGACTTGTCTTTGGCAAAACTCTTTTCTTTTCTTTTTATTTTCTCTATAACCATTGACTGAAAAATAAGTTTAAAGAGACAAAAAAGGCATATATAAAGGGGTCATCCCCCAATCAAATGAGATATAAAACATATTGGATATTAGAGAAGGATGTTTGTTCATTAATAGAAAATCAGATATAAAACATACTGGAAATTAGAAGAATGTTTGTTCATTAATAGAAGGATTATAAATAATCTAAGTAAATTTGGCCCTCAAAACTGCAAAACACTGAACCTTGCCACATGAAAGTACTCATCAAACTTTTCAAAGTGATCAGTGAACTAAGCCTTTAATACTAATAATTGAATCTGCCAACTCTAGTAAATAAACGCACGATTATGAGTCTTTCTTCAAAAGTTCTCTCACTCTCTGAGAGAGCCCAGAATGAAAGGATAGTAGCCCATGGGGCTGTAAAAAGTCGCCCATGAGTTGGGTGCCTGTTAAGTTCAATTTAGTTGGCTTCGTTATTGTGGTAGAGTTATTGAGTCTTAATTACAGTGAATCATGATAGATATCTAAGAGTAATTTCTTCATGGAAACAGAGGAACTAATTCGTAAATGCAAAGCCATTACATTAGAAGATGGGAAACCAGATAGAGTAGCGGTAGGAAACGTCATGGCAGGAAAAGTAGGAAACTAATGGAGAGATGCTTATTGGGTAACGTTTTACACCCAAGAGGAGTCAGTAGAGAGGGCCTCAAGTTAGCTTTACAGCAGGTGTGGAGGACAACAGAGGAGGTGAAAATTGAAAAGCTAGGAAGCAAGATTTTTATGTTCAAATTTGCCACTGAAGTTGATAAGAGAAGAGTGTTATCAGGTGGCCCATGGCATTTTGAACGAGCTTTGATAGTCTTAAAGGAGCCGAGTGGAATTGGAGAAATAATGAAACAATCATTTACTCATGCCACATTTTGGGTACAATTTCATAATGTCCCTGTGGGGTGTATGGATCAGGACGTAATAGGAATGCTGGGGCAGGCAGTTGGTACAGTTGAAGAAGTTGACGTGGATGAGGAAGGAGAATGCATTGGTCAATATGCTAAAGTAAGAATTTCCATCGATATCACACAACCACTAAAGAAAATCATCTATTTGGAATAAGAAGGGGCAGATGATGTCCCAATTCCAGTAGTATATGAGAGATTGCCGGAGTTTTGCTTCTACTGTGGCCTCGTTAGGCATCAGTATAAAGAGTGTAAAAAGTACAAAGGCCAGCCAAAAGACAAACTTGCCTATGGAGTATGGATGCAGGCAGCCCCCATATTTGGAAAATCCAAAACCAATAGATTCAGTGAAAGAGGGCCGAAGGCTAATAATAAAATGGGTAGCCAAGCAACTAAAAGTAGCCACAAAGATACCAGAGACAACCCAGTTTCTCAGCAGCAGCAATCTAGGACATCACACAAGGGCAATACAACCAAGCCAGGAACAGACTTAAATCAAGAAGACACACACGTGGAGGTTAGCAGAGGGAACAACGTAGACGAAGGGAGTGAGATGCAATTAATGCCTGGCTGGCATAAGTCAAGAGAGCAGATGATAGACTGCAACAATCAACCATTGGCATCTGACAAGGAGAAAGCCCCTCGGAAGATGAGCAGTAAAGCGGGAAGTGCTAACCAAGAAAGGTGGGAATGTAAAAAATTTGTCTCTAAAGAAATAACAACTGATACAGAATTGGGCCAACAAGCTGAAGCCCAAGATAGTGGTGAAGAAGAAGATGGTATAGACGATGGCCCAAATTCAGCTCAATTAAAGCGGAAAAAAAAGAATTGGAAAATGCAGGCTCGAAAACAAAAGCGAAAGGAAGCGGTAAATAGGGGACATACAGCTAAAAGGCCATCTGATTGCCACGGAGTGAGTCCAAAACAGAAGAGAAGTAAAGTCGTTAGTCCCGTTAAACAAATGCAAAAACAAGCTCAGCATCACTCACCTTAAGCAAAACTCCAGCTAACATGGGAGTTAATGGCTGTAGAAGATATGGAATAATGATTACTGTTATTCTGAGGATATATCGTGACGAGGTAGTGGCTGACCACCGATAGCCATGAAAATTCTCAGCTGGAATGTCCGAGGTTTGGGAAATTCCCGGACATTCCTAGCCCTTCAACAAATTCTCCAGCAACATAGGCCACAAATTGTATTCTTATGCGAAACAAAATTAACGCCTATGCAAATGTCAAATGTGAGCAAGAAGCTGAAAATGGAAAGCTAATTGGCAGTAAACAGAAATGGAATGGGAGGTAGGTTGGCCTTGATTTGGAACAATAATGTTAATGTGAGCATCAACTCATATAGCAGCCATCACATTGATGCTAAGGTTCAAAATGGCAACGGGAGCTGGATGAGATGCACGGGAATTATATGCATCCCAAAATGGGGCAAAAGAAGCATACATCGACAATGCTGAGGAGGCTAGCAGGTTTGTTGGACACTCCATGGATCTGTTTCGGTGATTTCAATGAAATTTTACACCCAAGGGAGAAGGCGTGTGGTAAGGATAGAAACCCAAATATGATTAGCGAATTTAGAGAGGCATTGCAAGACTGTAATTTGATTGATTTGGGATGTAAAGGCTACCCTTTTACTTGGGGTAATGGTATGTTCGGTCCCGAGTTTGTCGAAGAAAGATTAGATAGATTCTTGTGTAATAAGAAGTGGAGAGAAATTTATGAAGATTGTGCTGCCCTTAACTTAGAAACGTGGACCTCGGACCACTGCCCTGTGATAATAGAGGTTATTGAACGAGGCAGTGGGCTAAGGTACACTAAACGAAGTGCTTCACGAGTGCACTACGAAGATATGTGGAGTAGTTATGAGGCATGCATAGACATAATTCAAAGAGAGTGGAATATGCATGGTAGCTGGAATCAGAGTAATCTTGTGAAGATTTTTGAGGAAACAACCAAGTCGTCAATGGCCGAGCTGAAAGGCTGGAGTATAAGGGAGTTTGGAGGGAGGAAAAAGAAGCTCAATGAGTTAGTGAGTAGGCTAAAGGAGTTGAGATTCAGTGGAGAGCATTACGGCAATAGAGAAGAGATTAAGAGGGTGAAAAGGCAAATTCAGAACATCTTGACAGATGAAGAAATATATTGGAAGTAGAGATCTCGTGCGGACTGGCTGAAGGAAGGGGATAAGAACACGAAATATTTCCATGCAAAAGTCTCATCTCGAAAGAGGAAGAACAAGATTTGAGGCATTGAAAACAGCAACAGGGATTGGACAGAAAAGGGTGAAGAGGTGAAAAGAGAATTTTGTGAGTAGTTTGCCAATATTTTCTCAACAATCAGACCCGATCAGAAGTAGCTGGATACAACGTTAGAAGATGTGGTTCCAAAAGTCACTGATGAGATGAACAACCAGCTGCAACAACCCTTTACAGAGAAGAAGATTTTTGAAGCTCTATCACAAATGTGCGGTACCAAAGCTCCAGGACCTGATGGCTTTCCAGCTGTTTTTTACCAAAAGCACTGGAACATGGTAAATACTGGAGTGGTGGCTACATGTCTTCACATTCTAAATGAGCGAGGTACAATAACCTCTCTCAACTACACTTACATTGCTCTAATTCTGAAGATTGTAAAGCCAAAAAAGGTGACTGAGTTTAGGCCTATAAGTTTGTGTAATGTAATTTATAGAATTGTAGCAAAAGTTATTGCAAATAGGCTTAAGTATATTCTCCACCAAATCATTTCCCCAACTCAAAGCGCCTTTATCCCAAGTAGACTCATAACCGATAACATCATTGTAGGTTATGAATGTTTACATAAGATTAGGCATAGTAAAGGGAAGAAATATGGCCTTGTAGCTCTAAAGCTTGACATAAGTAAGGCCTATGATAGAGTGAAGTGGTAGTTTTTGAAGCAAACCATGCTAAAATTAGGATTTGCTCAGTCGTGGGTTGATCTAAGTATGAGGTGCATCACAACTTCCTCTTTTTCAGTCATTATAAATGGCACAGCAAAAGGCTTAATCTATCCTCAGAGAGGCCTAAGACAAGGCTGGCCCCTCTCCTCTTATTCGTTTATTATGTGTGCAGAGGTATTCTCTGCTATGCTGTAACGAGAAGAAGAAAAAAGTCTGATTCATGGGCTAAAGTTTGGCAACAATGTCAACATCTCTCACCTCTTGTTTGCAGATGATAGTCTTGTGTTCACAAAACACCTAAAGAAGATTTTTTACTGTTATACGGCTGCATCAGGCCAGCTATTCAACTATAAAAAATCCTTCATGTTCTTCAGTAGCAGCACAGACAGATGAAGCATTGCAACAATCAAAAACATTTTCCAATTAAATGTTGTTTCCATACATGAGAAGTATTTGAGGCTGCCATCAATGGTGGGGAGGAAAAAGATTGGTTTCTTCAATGACATAAAGCTGAGGGTGATGAGTAAAATCTCGAGTTGGCAACACAAATTCTTCTCCAGTGGGGGAAATGAGGTGCTAATTAAGGTTGTAGCTATGAGTGTATTTAGAATTCCCTTTAGTATTTGCGAGGATATTCAAAGAATCATAGCTAGGTTCTGGTGGAGTAACAGCAAGGACAAGAGGAGCATTCATTGGGTGAAATGGGAGAAAATGAGTCATGTAAAGCAGAGATGTGGTTTAGGATTCCGAGACTTTGCAAGTTTTAACCAGGCATTAGTTGCAAAGCAAAGCTGGAGAATTCTACAGTCCCCCGATTCTTTAATGGCTAAGGTGTTGCAAGCGAGATATTTTCCGAGGAGTCACTTTTTAAGTGCAAAACCAGGAGCGAAACCGTCATTCATCTGGAGAAGCATCTTGTGGGGGAGACAAGTAATCAATAAAGGGATTAGATGGAGGATTGGCAGGGGTGATCAGGTGCATATCTACAAAGAAAATTGGATGCCAAGACCAACATCATTCAAACCAGTTTCCCTCCCATCTTTGCCACTTGAAGCAACTGTCTCAGAGCTGATAGATGATGATAATCAGTGGAAGGTGGCGTTGATATATCAGCACTTTATGCAAGAAGATGCTGAAGTGATTACAAGAATTTGACTTCCCAGCACACCAAAGGAAGATCAAGTTCTATGGCACTATGATAAAAAAAGGGGATTACACTGTCAAAAGCGGGTATTAAATAGCCTTGATGATGAAGCTAGAAGACTCCCCAAGCTGTTCAAACCAAAGTGTAAGTACATGGTCTATCATCTGGACTATGTCGTTACCAGAAAAAATAAAAATTTTCATTTGGCGGGCAGCACAAAACCTCCTCCCAACAACTGAGAATTTGTGGAAAAGGAAAGTCTTAGCTCATCCTCTGTGTCAATTATGTTGAGGGTCTGTGGAGAACACATTTCATGCATTGGTGGGATGCAAGTCGGCCCGCAAAATTTGGAAAATTTCTTAGATGGCGGTAGAGATGCGAAACATGGTAGCTCAAGACATATTGGGAGTGATCCAAGAGTTGAAGAGAAAAATTGGCTAAACCGAGCCGCGTGGCTCTGCTGGGTAACAGTGCCCAAATCGGGTGTTATTCAAGGAAAGAGAAGACCCTCGTATGCTTCATGCGGTCAAGTCAGTGGAAGAGTTTAAAAGAGTCAGAGAATCAACAAAGAAGGAGAAGGCTGATCAGGAAGAAAAGGTCCAAAGGAGATGGAGTCCCTCTCCAATTGATTAGTATAAAATTAATGTGGATGCTGCTATAGATTTTGAAGATCAGCTTGCAGGCCTGGGAGTTGTCATAAGAGACAACAACAGCAATGTTATGGCAGCAGCCATAAAGGCCACAAAGCTTCAAGAGGATGTAGCATTTGCAGAAGTGGAAGCCATGTGCTGGGGCTTAGATGTAGCTAAGCATGCAGGATTGTCGAACATTTTAGTTGAATCAAACTCTCAAGATGCAGTTGATTTTGTTGACAACAGGAAGAGCAGCAGAACAGAGATTCAATGGATGATTGCAGAAGTGGAAAGCAAAAGGAAGGATTTTCGTGCAGTCAAAATTCAACATACTCCAAGAACATGTAATGCCATTGCTCATTCTTTAGCTAAGCTAGCCTTAGAAAGAAGTGAATTTGTTGTTTGGATAGGGTCCTACCCTTCAGAAATCATGGTTGTACTGAACCGTTAGTTGAGTGAATCTATTTTCTCTTCAAAAAAAAAAAAAGTGATCAGTGAACTTCTACCCAAGCAATCCAGCATCCACCTAAAGATAAAGAGAAACAAAGCCTTCAAGATGTATTAAATGTAACACCCCAAAAATTACCCATGAAAACAGAAGGGTAAAATTTGAATGAAACCTCACATCATTCATTCTTATTAATGATTCTCAAAATAGAAAAATCATTATTCATACTCCACTAAATCCTTACATAAAACATCTGAAATAAAGTCTCCAGAGAAAAGTCTCTAATCAACAATAAAAAGTCTAGCCAAATTTAATCCTTAAAGCAACTCCACAGATCCACTAAGAGAAATCTCCATCTAAGAAACCAAGCCACATCTCTAATCAATCTGCAAAATATTAGAGACGAGGGGTGAGCCGTCAACTCGGTAAGCAAATCCATGCAGAATGTTTGAAAACCTTTGTCATTAGACCTTTAAACATTTTATTACAACATCTTCATTTAGCAAAAGGGGTGGATTCATGTAAAAGCATTAAAACATTAAAACATTTATAAAAATATTAAAACATGAACATTGGTAGCTCATGCCTCGTAGTCATCATCATTCATAATTCATCATTCAGGACACTATACTCCACATTGTTCTTTGTTCAGGGTACTATACCCTGCATTGTTCATAACATCCTTGTGCACAAGATCATCATCATACCAGTAAGCTGGCCATAACATTACATAACATCATAACATTTGCATCGTATACATTACTACGGACTATGAGCCAAAACATTTTTGAATCCACTTTACATTCTTTCATAAATAGCATTTAAAGTCTTCTAAAACATTTAAAAACTTTTCTTTGAACATTTAATTCTTTTAGAAAATTCTTTAAGAAAACATTTTGTTTAAGAAAACTAATTTCTTAAGAAAAATTCATTTTAAAATACATTTATATAAATTCATTTAAAATCATTTTTATTTTGTAAAATTCATTTAAATATTTTAGAAATCAGTCTTGTAAAAATTTTCATTTTAACATATTTCTTATAACATAAATTGCATTTATTACAAAGCATATCATGCATGAATCTACTTACCTCGATCCGTAGCAATGAATTCAATACCTCAAGAACAACGAACGAGCTCACCCACGTCCTAGAATCATCATAAAAATATTCTTGTCAATAGCATCTCTAACCTTAAACATAATTCCAATCATCCTAAATTCATGGGCACTTATACTAGCTCAAAACTTATACATATTCTAGACATATCCTATACTTATAAGTATCCTACACATGCTGACTTTTTTAATAACCTAAATACATGGCGGAAAACCATGAACATTTACAGAGGCATTGTGAACATGCATAGCATTGCATACAATATTTCATAAAAATCAGTACAAGTCAAAATCGAGTTAGAATATTGACTTTGCACCAACATAACAAAACTGTCTAGTGTTGACCAAAACAGACCTTTATCACTTAGGAAATTCATAAAATATTCTTCAGTACTCGAAATAATATATTTCTTTTTTCTAATTACAGAAGACACATTCAGAAAGCATATAATGAAAATTCATAATTTTTGGACGCCTGAAACTATTTTAAAAATGTTTTATTTCCACAAAGATCTAATCTGTCCAGAAAATTCCAGATTTGAAAACAGAATTTCAAAAATTCAGATCTTTTATTTTACATGCCCAAAAATTTCGATTCCAGTTTTCAAAGACAGAGGAAAGATTCAAATTTCATTATAAAATCCTAACATGGCATGTAATATTCATAAATTAGCCCAACTATTAAACGTTTCAGCTTCTGTAATTCTGGAAAACAGTTTCCAGATCTGCAGCAACCACAAGTTACCATTTTTAATGATTTTACCATAACGAATAAATCTACGAAATTAAACATGCAAGCATAAGATACATAGATCTATTGATATAAAAATCGCCATAATTTTTAAGGAAGTGTAACCTTACAGAAAATTTCCAGAAGTGAGAACCGCTGCTGAAAATCTGAATTTTCCAGCACCAGTAACCCAACTTCAAAAAATCATAACAATTTGCATACTCAGGGGATTTCAACACAAAGCCAGTCAATGGAAACCTTAGGATGTCTAGTTTCATGATATGTAAACGTATTTACATGATTCTAAGTAAAGAAAATGATTTCTAGCAAAGAATACAAACTGTTCATATCATCACAACATTACAAATACATACATTACATAAATCATACCACAAGTAATTAAACGCAAACAACTAATAAAAATAAAACACACCAGTCAAAGATGTTAGATTAATTTATATTAATCTAATATTTGGAGCCACATATGAAATAAATAAAATGTGTGTGCTATTATTTAATAAGCCAAAATTAAGTGGTCTATTTAAAGTTAATTAAATGGCTAAGGGTATAATTGTTGTGGATTAAATGCATAGATACCAGGATTTAATTATTACTTTAATGAGGGGTTGAAGTGATAATTATCAGAAATAATTACTGAACGGTTTTCATTAGAAAACGAACAATCACGTTATTTAATTAAAAAAGGGGTTATGGTCCCCAATCTCTCTTAACTCTCTGCAATTTTCTCTAATCCTCTCAGAGAGAATTCTAAACACAAGAGAAAAGAGAAGATTGGAAGTCCATCTCCTACACTCAAGAATCACTACGAATCACCATGGATTCAGGTATGCTTCCGCTTTCGTATTTCTCAGTAATTTAATCTGGATGTTATGAAGATTTAGGGTTAACAAGTGGTATCAGAGCCTAATCCATGATTAGATTATTGAGATTCAGTATTTGATTAATGGTAATACTCAAATTAATTTGCTAATCCATGAATGGATTAGCACGAATAATTGAAAATTCATATGGTAGTTTTCTGAAATCTGAAACCGAAGCATGAGCATTTAAATGGATTCAGTGGCCATGTGATCTTGATTTCACTTTTCAATATTTAATAGTTTGTTGAATTCAAATTGGATTCAGTGGCCACGGTTTCGGTTTTAATAATTGTATATTAATTATTAGTGGATTGCACACGTGAAATTATGTGCAGAGTTTCAAGATCTTGCTTTGATTTTAGTTTCGGTGGCCATACATTTTCCAGTTTCGGTTTCAATTTAATAATAATTTTAAATCAAATCAATTAATTTAAATTTAAATTGGCCATGTTGTAAATACAGTTTCAGGTTTAATGGTGATTTTTAATTAAATCACATGAATTAATTTCACTCGCATGTTTCAATGTTTCAGTTTTAATCTTAATTAATATTTCAATTCAATTCGAATTTGCATTGTGGCTTTAACTTATAGAATGTTTAATAGAACATTCAGTTATATAGTCTTGTGCATTGTAAATTGGTTTAAACTGGGCATATATATAATATGCGAATGAAATCAAATCAATTTGATTTGTGCAGTTCCGGTTTTATAATCTTTAAATTAAAATGCTTTGTAACATTTATGTTAATTATTGATCTAACATTAAAAATATATTAATTAAAGCGGGAAGTCACCAAAGTGATATCTCTCGTGTAGATTAGTTTATTTAAGGTGTTAGATGTTTGTGTCTGTGTAATTGCTGCGGATGTTAATTGGCCAAAAGGAAGGTTAATATTTGGCTTAATTGCTCATACACTTGTAATGGTAAATTTGTGTGATTATAAAGATAATTTAATGTGAGTAATGTACTAATCCAAAGATAGGTTCATTACTTGACATAACTTATCGTCAAAATTTGATCATTGCAACAAGAGTACCATTTACAGTTAGTATTATAGTCCAAAGACTTGTTACTAATGTTGTGCTAGGTATCTTGAAATGTTATTATTTGCTTTTAAATTTTTAAAGATTATTAATTAAGATGTTTAATGTGAGCATTATTTGTTTATTTATATTTTATTTATTTTGTTCTCGATTCAGTCTTTTTATCCGCTGCTTCTATATCTGCAAATATAAATAATGTCCTGATTCTGAATGGGACTAATTTTAAGGAGTGGAAAGAGAATATAATGATTCTCTTAGGCTGCATGGATCTAGACTTGTCATTCAGACACCCTAAGCTGGACGAACTCACTGATGATAGTACATCTGAGGATGTGTTGTACTATGAGAAATGGGATCGATCCAACATGATGAATCTGAAGCGTGCTCCGTAAGTATTTAGGAGTGCTATAACCGATGAGGTTACAAGTGCTAGTGAGTTTCTTGCTGAATTTCAGAAACGTTTTACAAAAAACGATAAGGCTGAAACAAGTACTCATTTAGAAAGCTTGATTTCAATGAAGTATAAAGGCAAGGGAAATGTTCGGGAGTACATCATGGAGATGTCTCATCTTGCTTCTAAGCTTAAGGTATTAGGGCTCGACCTATCTGATGATTTGGTCGTGTATTTGGTTCTTATCTCTCTTCCAGCACAATTTAATCAGTTCAAAGTCAGTTACAACTGTCAGAAGGAGAAGTGGAATCTCAATGAACTGATTTCCTTTTGTGTGCAAGAAGAAGAGAGACTAAAGCAAGAGAAAACCGAATATGCACAAGTGGTAAGCACTTCTAAAGATAAGGGCAAAAGAAAGAAAAAGGGTGAAGCTGCTGCTTCTAAGGGTCCAGAGCTAAAGAAACCAAAGGCCGAGCATGGCTGTTTCTTCTGCAGCAAGCCTGGACATGTGAAGAAGGAATGTCAAAAATATCACGCATGGCGCGTAAAGAAAGGTACATTTCTTACTTTGGTTTGTTCTGAAACTAATTTAGCTTCAGTACCAAGAAACACATGGTGGATAGATTCAGGTGCTACTACTCACATTTGTGTTTCACTGCAGGGTTGCCTGAGCTACCGGCCGCCAAGTGATGCTGAAAGATGCATTTATGTAGGAGATGGCAAGACGGTAGAAGTTGAAGCAATTGGGCATTTTAGATTACTTATGAAAACTGGTTGTTATTTGGATTTGTTAGATACTTATGTTGTTCCGTCATTTAGACGGAATTTAATTTCAGTTTCTGTTTTGGACAAATCTGGTTATTCTTGTTCATTTGTAAACAGACAATTTAGTTTATCTATCAATTCTAATGTTATTGGAACCAGTTTGCTTAATGCTTATGACAATCTATATTTGCTAGAAACTGTTTCAAGTTATAATGAAAACCTGCATTTTAGTTCCAGAGGTACAAAGCGTAAATTAGAGAAAGAAAATTCGGCCTCATTATGGCACAAACGCTTAGGTCACATCTCTAAAGCTAGAATTGAGCGATTAGTGTCTGATGGGATTTTAGGATCTCTTGATTTTACAGACCTTGATGTTTGTATTGAATGTATCAAGGGGAAACAAACCAAAACTAAGAAATTGGGTGCCTACAGAACTTCCGACGTCTTAGAATTAATTCATACAGATATCTGTGGACCATTCTCTACACCTACTTGGAATGGTCAACAGTATTTTATTACATTCATAGACGACTATTCAAGATATGGTTATATATTCCTTATTCATGAAAAATCACAGTCTTTGGATGTGTTTAAAACTTTTAAAACTGAAGTTGAGTTACAACTCAACAAAAAAATTAAAAGCGTCAGGTCTGACCGTGGTGGTGAATACTATGGTAGATATGATGGTTCAGATGAACAACGTCCAGGACCGTTTGCTAAATACCTAGAAGAATGTGGAATTGTCCCTCAGTATACCAAGCCAGGATCGCCTAACATGAATGGTGTATCTGAGAGACGAAACCGAACTCTTAAGGATATGGTAAGAAGTATGATTAGTCATTCTACTTTACCAGAATCACTCTGGGGTGGAGCACTCAAAACAGCAGCTTATATCCTAAATCGAGTGCCAACTAAAGCGGCTGCTAAAACGCCTTATGAGCTTTGGACGGGTCGAAAGCCTAGTTTAAAGCATTTACATATTTGGGGATGTCCAACTGAGGCAAGGCCTTATAGGCCTCATGAAAAGAAATTGGACTCCAAAACTATAAGCAGCTACTTTATTGGCTATGCGGAGCGATCAAGGGGGTTTAAGTTTTATGATCCTACTATACAGTTAATTTTTGAGACGGGAACTGCAATATTTTTTGAGGATGTTGAGTTTGGAGGGAGAAATCCAGTAAAGAACATTGTCTTTGAAGAGGATGAAGGATCCACTATTGCTTTTGATAATGAACAAGTTTTTATACCTGTTATTGATCAAAGGGTAATTTTGGATCATCCACCATCTGACAATATTGATATTGTTCAGCCCCTCATTCAAAATGAAATGATTGTTCCTGAGGAACAAACTCAACAACCTCAAGAGCCTGTGCAATTAAGACGATCCACAAGAGAAAGGAGAAATGCAATTCCGGATGATTACATAGTATTTCTTCAGGAACATGAGGATGAAACTGGAATGATGAAAGACGATCCAATTAATTTCCATCAAGCCATGCAAGGTTCCAACTCTTACAAATGGATTGAAGCCATGAATGAAGAGTACAAGTCAATGCAAGACAATAAAGTTTGGGAACTTGTCTCATTACCTTCTGGTGCGAAGCCCATTGGTTGTAAATGGATATTTAAAACCAAAAAAGGATTCAAATGGTAATGTGGAGAGGTATAAAGCACATCTTGTAGCTAAAGGCTTTACTCAAAAAGAAGGAATTGACTATAAAGAGACTTTCTCTCCGGTTTCTACAAAAGACTCTTTTAGGACAATTATGGCACTTGTTGCACATTTTGATCTTGAGTTACATCAGATGGACGTTAAGACTGCTTTCCTCAATGGTGACATTGATGAAACAATTTATATGGTACAACCAGAAAACTTTGTGTTGGGAGATTCAAATAATATGGTTTGTAAGCTAACCAAATCCATCTATGGGCTCAAACAAGCTTCTCGTCAATGGTACTTTAAGTTTCATCAAATAATTATCTTATATGGTTTTGAGGTAAATGTTGTAGATGAATGTGTGTATCACAAGTTCAGTGGGAGTAAACATATATTCCTGGTTTTATATGTCGATGATATATTGCTTGCCACAAATGATATGGGCTTATTGCACGAGACCAAGAGTTTTCTATCAAAACATTTTGAGATGAAAGATCTTGGTGATGCCTCCTTTGTTTTAGGAATCAAGATACATCGAGATCGTTCTCGAGGTATTCTGGGATTGTCACAAAGGAACTATATCGATAAAGTTTTTAAAAGGTTTGGCGTGCAAAACAGTAAACCAGGTGATACCCCTGTCGCTAAAGGAGATAAATTCAGCCTAAGTCAATGCCCTAAGACCAATCTTGAAATCAAGGAAATGCAAAAGATTCCTTATTCTTCAGCTATAGGGAGTCTTATGTATGCTCAAGTATGTACGCGTCCAGATATTGCGTTCATAGTTGGCATGTTAGGCAGATATTTGAGCAATCCTGGCATGGATCATTGGAAAGCAGCCAAGCGGGTTATGAGATATTTACAGAGGACAAAAGAGTACATGCTCACATATAGGAGATCGGATCAATTAGAGATCATTGGGTATTCCGACTCTGATTTTGCTGGATGTAAAGACAGTAGAAGATCCACATCAGGCTATATTTACATGTTGGCTGGTGGAGCTATTTCTTGGAGATCTGCCAAGCAGACACTCATAGCTTCATCGACTATGGCAGTAGAATTTGTAGCATGTTATGAGGCATCCAATTAAGGAATATGGCTGCGTAATTTTGTCACTGGGCTGCGCATTTTAGAGGATGTAGAAAGACCACTTAAGATATTTTGTGACAATAAGTCAGCAGTTTTATATTCCAACAACAACAGGAGTTCTACAAAGTCAAAACACATTGAAATCAAGTTCCTTGTTGTGAAGGAAAGAGTGCAAAGTGGACAAATATCTATAGAACACATTGGGACAAACTCCATGATAGCGGATCCGCTCACTAAAGGATTGCCACCTAAGGTCTTTCATGAGCACACTGCTCATATGGGTGTGATTCTACTTGAGGATATTCAGATTTAGTGGGAGTTTGTATTATTTATTGTGAGTGACTTTTGGATTTTAATTATATAATTCGGATTATTTTCTGCAGAAATAAAGTATTTCAGCTTACACTGTTAGACTAACTTAAGTTTAGATCTCAATAAAGTAAATTAGACCAGTTGGGAATAGACATGTTTAGATCACATTGCATGTAATTTCCATGCTATGCATCCACAATTGATTTATGTCATGTAATCAGATTGATATATGTAACCATAGATGGTTGAGTTACGATTAATGTAACAAAGGCCGCTATGATTCTATACCGATGTGGTTATTGAACTAGATTGCTCAGATATACTCTAAGGACATAATAGCAATTTTATGAGCTCATTAAGTTAAACACATTTCAATTTTCATTTGTAGCTCAGTGGGAGATTGTTAGATTAATTTATATTAATCTAATATTTGGAGCCACATATGAAATAAATAAAATGTGTGTGCTATTATTTAATAAGCCAAAATTAAGTGGTCTATTTAAAGTTAATTAAATGGCTGGTATAATTGTTGGATTAAATGCATAGATACCGTGATTTAATTATTACTTTAATGAGGGCTGAAGTGATAATTATTAGAAATAATTATCGAACGGTTTTCATTAGAAACTAAATACGTTATATTTAATTAAAAAAGGGGTTATGGTCCCCAATCTCTCTTAACTCTCTGCAATTTTCTCTAATCCTCTCAGAGAGAATTCTAAACACAAGAGAAAAGAGAAGATTGGAAGTCCATCTCCTACACTCAAGAATCACTACGAATCACCATGGATTCAGGTATGCTTCCGCTTTCATATTTCTCAGTAATTTAATCTGGATGTTATGAAGATTTAGGGTTAACAAAAGAAATATTTTTAATACCTTAAGGCAAATACCAAGTAAAGAAGTTTTAAAAATTTTCTTTTTCTTCTCCAAGAGGCTTATGTTTCTTCCTTCTCTTTTTTCTTTAGGGTTTATAGCAACGTAGAAAATAAAAGACGGCTTCCTCTTAAAAAGATGGCTTAATCTTAAATACTTAGTAATTAATAAATATATATAATTTAAAAAAATATAAAGTAAGAAACATTAGTTTTTTTTTTATAAAAACAATTAACTTACGTAACTTATTTAAAACAATTCACTCACACACAAACACTGAATATTAACTATTCTACTCAATTTAATAAGGGTAAAAGAGGAATAGAAAAATAAAAATAAATAAAAAATAGTGGGCGTTACATTAAATCTCACAGTATATGATTCAGTTAAGTATATCAATGTGAGAATTGTATTAAAAAACTCATACGATCACCGAACCTCGAATGGTTTCAATATAATTTTCCAAGAAATTGCATAATTATTGATTGGGTCTGATGTCACTAAAAAATATTCAATTATTCGTTAACCTAATTACTCGTGGTCAATATAGCTGATATTACCAATTATTGGATAAAACTTGTGGATTATCTGTAAAGACTTATAAGAAAGTTTTAAAAAAAAAAAAAAGTTCGACAACTAGGAGAAAATGACCACAAAATATTAAAGAAAATGCTTGGGAGCGAGATTGACGAGAGAAGCACGAGAGAAACGAGGGCTTTGGCTGCCGTTTTGCTTCTCTCGTCAATCTCGCAAAGAATCATTCATTTATTAAAAAGTCACGTGCAATAAGATAACAAAAAACCAAAAAAAACTAAAATGAAATCCAAAAAGATAAAAATGTCAGACGAAATCTTATCTTTTTGCTCTTTCCCTCGCACCAGCAACCGTTCCTCCTTCTCAAACAAAATCTCTCACTTAATATCACCGACAACGTCTACTCTCTCACTCAATCCCAACCATCACCGTTTTCCCTCGCACCAAAGAATCGTGGGCTCATTCCACCATCACCAAAGATCACCGCTTTCCCACGATCAAGAATCGCTCCTCATCCCAGCCATCACTAGCAGCTGCAGCTGTTCCTCTTCCAACGGTCACGGTCTCTCAAGCTTCTTCTCTCTCACACGCACGCACCAAAGAAACTGCTCTCATCCCACCCATCACCAGAAGGCAGCGCCCTGCCTCTTCCACCGATCACGGTCTCTCACGCTTCCTCTCCTCTGTCACGCACTAGCAGCCGTTCCTCATCCCAGCCATTACCAGCAGCGGCAGCGGTTCCTCTTCCACCGGTCACGACAGCATCTAATTAACTCCTCCTCACAGTAAATTATCTCAAGCTCTGCAAGTTTTCAATTTATGTTTGGTTAAGTGTTTATGATGAGAATATTATGTTTACAGTGAAATCCCTTTTTGATTTTCAAATTACATTTTCTTTTGGGAAATTCTGTTCGTGATTGACCAAAAATTTATCTTTTACGATTTTTTTTCCCATGATATTAAAGAATTTAATAAATGATCGAATTATTTTAAAAATTTTATTATTAGCGTGTGATCTGCGAAATTAATTTAATTTCTGCATTGTGATGCAACGATATTCAATTATTAACTGTAAGTATTCATAATTTTTCAAATTACTGATTTAATTATTTTATCATTCATTAAATGGATATTATATCACTTTTCAGTCTAAAGATCTTTTGTATTTGCAAATCGACAAAATCCCGCGGGTGATTTTTCTGTCTCTAAGGAAAACCGCTTAAAATGTGACTATCAATATTGATTTGAAAATGAAGATAAGAGTTAAATTGCATCGTAGGGTGAGACGCATTGTTGCATATGTCGTGACCATTCCCTGGGATTTTGTTGTTTACTTATCTTGTTTAATTTTGCTTGCTTACTATTTATTCTGTAAAGCATGTTGTTCGATTAGTTTTAACTTGTAAAATCCGCCTTAGGCTCTTCTTGTTATATATTGAGGCCCCATAGCATGCACATTCAACTCAATCATACTTAGATACTATCTATTAAGTTTTAGTTTTATAATTCGCTTTAGTCACCCTATTCATTTTGATCAGTTTAAATGGTACTGTATGGTATGATATGAATGAAATTTGTGATGGGGCTAATTCTTGTCGTAATGGTATTTGCATTGAATAATTAATCCTTAGGGAGGACTGAATGAGTTTCATCAACTACTGAATTATATTATAAAAAGAAACTGAGCTTAAGAAAATTAAGTTTAAGCCGGCATTACACTTTATGTTTGGCAGTTTAAGTTGTTTATATTGTTAATGCAATTATATTGATAATCATCAAGCTTTTGTGTGTTAATACTTGCGTGTGTGTGTTAATACTTTGTTTTATTTATATTTTGGCAGTTTAAGTTGTTTATTAATGACAATGTCATCTAGTTCAAATGAAACCCGAAATTCATTGCAAATATGTAATGAATGCGGTGAGCAAATGGAGTTGTTAACGTCGCGTACTACAAAGAATCCAAATCATAAATTTTGGAAGTGTAGAGGATGTAAGAACTTTGAATGGGCAGAAGATCGTAAATCCGGTAAAAAAAAAATTGATTTGTTAGTGGAGGAAGTTAGAAAGTTGACATTGGAGCTCCAAGATCAAAAGATTAGGTAACAAATGCCTGAAAGAATCAATATATGTTGATATTGTCTTAACATCAATGCCATATGCCTGCGCACACACCGTCAAGAACTTTGGTATATCAATACGTTGAGCGCCTGGAATTATCTCTTCACCTGAAGAGGAGGAACATATGCACAAATTCTAATCACAAGATATTTACAATCAAGAGATTATCTCCCCAATCTCTTAACCCCAAGTGTTTCCTCACTTGAACACTCACAATTTGATGATAAATGAAAGTTACAACAATAAAACTCTCTTTAAAAGTCGATAAACAAATTTAGGAACAAAACTCACTCTAGAATTTATGATTCACGAATTAAGAGCTCAAGATATGTTGTATGTCTTTTGTTGATGCGTGCTAGAGAGCTTGAAAATGAGTTGGATTTGAGTTTTTATAGTTGGAGTTCAAGGTTAACCCCTTAACGGTTAATCGTTTGCGCTGGTCAAAGTTACCGTTGGGTTGAATTTCAAATAAACGGTTCACCGTTTTCTTGTAAATGATTCAAGGGTAATTTCCAGAGACCTGCAAAATATATTTGGCTTAACCGTTCTTACTAAACGGTTCAAGGTTAACAATCTGGAAATAAATGGTTCACCGTTTTCCTGTTAACGGT
This sequence comes from Citropsis articulata, assembly GCA_030449925.1. Classification (NCBI taxonomy): domain Eukaryota; kingdom Viridiplantae; phylum Streptophyta; class Magnoliopsida; order Sapindales; family Rutaceae; genus Citropsis; species Citropsis articulata. The sequence continues at coordinate 944,711 of JASUUH010000079.1, forward strand.
GAAGGGGTAATTTCCAGAGACCTGCAAAATAGATTTGACTTAACCGTTTTTACTAAACGGTTCAAGGTTAACATTCTGGAAATAAACGGGTCACCATTTTCCTGTAAACGGTGAAGGGGTAATTTCCAGAGACCTGCAAAATAGATTTGGCTTAACTGTTTTTACTAAACGGTTCAAGGTTAACATCCTGGAAATAAACGGTTCACCGTTGTCCTGTAAACAGTGAAGGGGTAATTTCCAGAGACCTGCAAAATAGATTTGGCTTAACCGTTTTTACGAAACGGTTCAAGGTTAACAGTCTGGAAATAAACGGTTCACCGTTTTTTGTAAACGGTTAGCCGTTTGCTACAGTGAACTGTTTACCAAAAATAACAGTTTTGCCCCAAAACTTTCTATAACTGTACTATGACCCAAAAATTATAAAACTTTACAAATAGGTCCAATTTTAGAATTTCTAAATAATACTCATTAATCCCATAAATTTTTAAAATTATGAAATGGCCCAAAATATTAAAATACTTTCAAATAGGTCCAAATCCGAAATTCCAAATAATATTTATTAAAAACAAAGATTGTAAAAATCTTTCGTTTTAGTACATAACTTGAGAAACAACTTAATTTCATAAAATCATTTTTCTATTAAATATAAAACCTTTATAATGTGAAAATAATGATTTATTTAAAATGTATCATTTAAAAACTTAATCATTCTTAATCAAGTTTGTTATCATCAATATCAACATTATGGATACATAAATGTTAACACAAATAAATCACATCCTCTTCTATGAAAGATGAAGTTTATTCCAGGTTTCCTTCAACAATAAATCAAAAATTAAAACAAGACAACATATGCAGTATCATGATAATACATGGAGTATGATAGTGAAAATAATCGAAACAAATTCAAGTCCAACATCAATTCCGGCGATTGTTGTCTTCATTACATTGTTGATGTAACAATTGTTGAAAATTTCCACTTCCGGATCCTTCATACATCATCGAAGGAGAAGAATAATACGACTGCACAGCATATGGTGGGATTGGTTGCTATAATACATAAGAAATTAAAATATCATTATACATATAAAAAATTTGACAAAAGTTTACATTATGAAATTTAAAAAAATATCAGGACATTGTCAAATAAAATTAATAAAATATTAAATTCACAACCTATTTTGAAATATTTATACAATCTGATAAATATGTAAATTTATATCCAAATCTAAATTTATACAATTTGCATTATGAAATGTAAAAATATAAGTATACTTACTGTATGCCAGCTATAAGGAAATGACTGATAAATATTATTTGCACCAACTTGAACTGGATACATAGGTACCTAAAAAAATAATTATGTTAATTCATATTAAATTTCTATAATTAAAATTTACTCGTGAATTTATTTCTTACATTATAATAGCCTAAACTCCCGTACTGATTGATATTTTGATTAAAAGATTTTCCTTCCTAAACGCTCATATACTCAACAACATAATTAGTTACGTATGTTTAAAATAGTTGAACTAACATTAATAATAAAACTCAAAAATTATACCATGGCAATGTTGCTGTTGTGTGGAGATTTCAAGAGGCATTTCAAATGAGATCTGAAATATTTTCTGCAAATCCCGCAAAATTATAAGGTACAATAAAATTAAGATAAAATTAAGGTAAATGAAATTAGAAAATGATATATGCATATAAACAAACCTTATTTTTTCAGCTTTGTTCTTTCGAAGGTGTTTTTTCTCGAAAAGTGCTAACGCTTTCCTTAAACAAGGAGGGCGACCTTTACGACGTGCCACTCGGATCATTAATTACATGTTCAATATTATTACTCACTTCACCAAGAGGCTTGTTTCAGATTGCACAATCGAATTTGCTCAGATCTTTCATTGTTTTATTAATCCAATCCAACACAAATTTGTAACTACTCTTATCATCAGCAGCTATGTTTGCAACCTCAGTGAAATCAGTACACATTTTGTCATATCTCTCCTGCTGAGTGGATAAATTCTGCACACCATAACTAACTTTCACCTTACTATAACATCTCCTCACATCTTTCCTCCACCTTGATAAAATATACATCTCCGGAAGTACTTCAACACCATGCCGTATTAGCACTGAAAGGGCATGTCGACAAAGAATTCCCCTGAATTGAAACTTTGAGCAGATACAACTAACTTCACATTCAGTTTCATCAAAAACAACCTCAAAGCTTTTTTTCTTTCCTTGCCCGTACGATTCACTGATTTCATATATTGACCCAACAGAATCCACTGTATCACAATACATCAGTGTTGTTAATTCTTGCTGAAATTCTTTGAACTTAGAAATAGTATACATCTTCTCAACTTGCTTCTCCATTTCATATCTTGTTATACATGGAGTATTTTTACTGAAACACTTGGCATCTGCTTGCCATTCCAATTCAGCTTTCCTTCGCAATGCATTTTCATATTGCTTCACAAACTGCTTTAAATTTGTTTTTGAGTTAACAAACCCATCAAAAAATGCATTCATACTTTCACTTCGCTGAGTTGTTGACATTCCCGCCCAAAAAGTGTCTTTCAAATAGCATGGAACCCAACGAAACCTCTCATCATATAACCCATTTAACCAATCATTATCCCATAAATCATATGTTCTAATCATGTCATGCCAATCTTCCTCAAATGCAGTAAGACTCAACGAATCATAAACAACAGAAAGTAAGGAAGAAATAATACCTTCACGTTCTTTAAAAGCCCCTAACTTCTCAGGCACCTTCTTCATTATATGCCACAAACACCATCGATGCCTAGTCGTAGGAAAAACATGCTCAATTGCCTTCTGCATTGCTTTATCTTGGTCTGTAATAATACCAATGGGAGCAGAACCAGACATGCATGATAGCCATGCCTCAAATAGCCATGTAAATGTCTCCGTATCCTCGTGAGAAATCAATCCACATCCTAACAAAATCGACTGCCCATGATGATTAACTCCAACAAAAGGGGCAAACGGCATATCATACTTATTCGTAAGATATGTGGTATCAAATGTGACAACATCTCCAAAATATTTATAAACTGTCCTACTTCTCGGATCTGCCCAAAATACATTCTTCAATCGATCATGCTCATCCAACTCAATGCTAAAAAAAAATCCATTGCATTCTGCTTTCTCAAAGTACTTTAAAATTGCCATAGCATCTCCTTCTCCAAGCTGTAATCGTCTTGATTTATCAACAAAATTTCTACAATTTTTTTCTAAAAATGACACATTTTCATGCCCACCAGCTTCGACAACAATAGAATTAAAATTTTGAGCAATGTTAATTCCCGCAGAATCATTCATTTCAATACGCTTTTTTACACTTGCGCTAATTCTACGGTAACAAGGAAAATATCGTGCTTTTTCCGGACTCAACCCATGATTATGCTGTAGGTTTAAAACTCGGAGAATCCATTTTCCCTCTTCATTTACACAACCTCCGATTTTAGCTTCACAACCAGTTTTCACAACTGGTTTCAGCTTCAACATATTAATAGATCCACTATCTACTTTGCCACTTCGACCACATGCAAAGGTCGCATATTTAACAGTCCCGTCGCTCCCTTTCTTACTAGTTAGTTTCTTAACGGGAAACCCTTCTTGCTTACCATATGCCTTGTAAAACTCAAACATCTCCTCATGTCTGTCGAACAACATACCAAGACTTGGCTCATATTTTTCCGGTTGAACATCTTCAATTACATGCTCATTTTCATAAATTTCCATTTCTACAAAATAAATAATTAACATTTGTATTTAGTTTCAAAAAATTTAAAATTAAAACAATTTTAAACCAAATAAAATTCAAATAAAACTAAATTCATTATCATTTATCAATAACCAAACAGAATTTAAATTAATTCATTCGTTTTATGCTTTTAATGTCACAACATAAACCACTACAGCTCAATAAGCACAAAACTAAATTCAAAATTATAAAAAGCCATAATTCATACAAGTTTCTCAAAATCCCCATTAATCGTACATCACAGTAAGCCCAAATTCAACCAATTTTCAACAATTAAATTACTTTTAATTTCTGTATAAAAATTACATTTTTCACAGAAACGTGAAAACATAAATTCATACATCAACCAATAATTTTTCAATTTGTTTCCAACCTACAAAAGAAATGTAAAAAAAAATAAAATCCAGAAACTAATTACACAAAATCACATAAACTTAACATTTCTTGCCGAACAAATACACAAAATCCAAAAACAAAAGAAATTTCATTTATTTATTGTTTGCCGAGCAAATACAAGAAAATTAACAGAAAATTTACAAGTTGAAAGCACCATTTTCCTTACTTAAACAAAAGCCGATAGAGCCGAGAGAGGGGGGGAGAACAACAGTCCTGCTTCCGGTGAACAATGATGGTGACTGGTTGCTGGAAGGCGTTCAGATCGTGACCGAGACAGCTGATTGCTAGAATTGCTTGCTACTGTGACCGGTTGCTGGAAGAGTTTCAGATCGTGACCGGTTCTTTGCTGCCGCGACCGCTTGTTGGAGGCGTTCAGATCATGACCGAGACAGCCGATTGCTGGAATTGCTTGCTGCCGTGACCAGTTGCTGGAAGAGTTTCAGATCGTGACCGGTTCCTTGCTGCCGCGACCGCTTGCTGAAGGCGTTCAGATCGTGACCGAGACAACCGATTGCTGGAATTGCTTGCTGCCGTGACCAGTTGCTGGAAGAGTTTCAGATCGTGACCGGTTCCTTGCTGCCGCGACCGCTTGCTGGAGGCGTTCAGATCGTGACCGGTTGCTGGAAGAGTTTCAGATCGTGACCGGTTCCTTGCTGCCGTGACCGTGACTTTTCCTAGTGATTTGTGTGAGGTGAGACAAGAGTGGAAGAGAATGGTTGCTGCCGTGATGAGCCGTGATTGGTTGCCGGCGATTTGTGTGAGGTGAGAGAAATTGAGAGAAATGAGAAAGAGCAGAGCAAAGCGTGATAAGCGTGATTTTGTTTCTGGTGAGAGAAATGAGCAAAAGCCTGATTTTGTTAACGCGCCATTTTTTTTCATTTCTTTATGTCAATCTGCCCACGCGACTTTTTAATTTTTTTTGTTTTCTTTGCGAGAGAAACGAGAGAAGCAAAACGGCAGCCAAAGCCCCCGTTTTTCTCGTGCTTCTCTCGTTAATCTCGCTACCTAGGACAACTCAAATATTAAAGGGAGTTGACAGTTGACTTGTAAAAATCATTAAGCAAAGCATGGAAAACGCATAAACCTATGAGATTCAACTACACGTCAAAAGCTAACATGAAAGGTCAAAAGAATTGCCGACATATGATTCTGCCCGGGGCCACAGCCAACAGCAATAATTGCCATGACCGGCACACCAACGAGACGTTCCAGACCAAGGCGTAATTTTTTTGAAGATTCATTTCCTGCTCTCAACAATATCAAGATTCATTTCCTCCCACTTTTCTTCTCAAGCCCTGTGAGTGTGACGATGATGAACATTCTTTCTTTCTTCTTTTACTGCTCATTGAACCCACGAATCTAATGCATATACACACAAATTAATTTTCCAGTTAATATATATAATTATATATAAGACTTTATCTTGATTTGAACTCTTATAATGTGTCTTTCAATAGTAGTTTATAAGTAGTATTTAATTTTTTTTTATATTTTAAATTTATTAATTATCAATTACCACTTAAATTTTTACTCATTGCAATATTAAATCATGAGTGAATTAATCCTGATCAAAATTACACACATGCTCATTCTAGTAGGTGTTTCAAGTTATTCAATCGAGGATAAAGATCTTCACTTGTCGTTTTAATATAAAATTATGAAAAGCTCCTATGTTATTGCATGTGCCCATAATTAACTATGATGAAGAAATGGTCACAATGATCCGTAAGTTTTTAAAAAAGGACAATAAAACTTCTTTTTTATCATAATATCCTTTGAATATAGAAATTAAAAAATTAATTTTAAAATTTTTTAATTAATACAAATTTAATATAAATTATATAATCTACTTAGTAGACTAATAATATTAAATTATTTTTAATATTAAAAATAATATTAAAAATTAAATTATTATATTTATTCTAATAATATATTTTAATCTATTATAAAGATTTTAAATAAATCTTTGGGTTAAATATATTTTACAATTAACAAAATATCTACCTATTACTAAAGTTAAAACTATGTGTACATTATATTCAAAATAATTTTAATTTCAATTAATTAATTAATTTCAATATTATGCTTCTATTTATTATTAAAAATTACTTTAGTATAATAAAATAGGTCTAATATATTGTCAAATCTAAAATTATTTTTTAAATATTAAAATTATTTTAAAATTTATATATTATTACATTTATTGTAATGCTATATTTCTATTTGTTATAAAATTTTAAGGTTGTTATAAATTTGAAAGAGTAGCATGTCATAAAATTTGGAAGCAAATCCTTTGGAATTGGATAAGAAAATTTGTAACACAGCTTTATTTATAAGAATACAATCTTGTAGAGTTTTTTTTTAAGGAGATCAATAGACAAATGAAGGTAAGCTCATTTTTCAAGTTCTTCATTTTGTTCACAAACTACATCTATATATAGTAGATACATTAGTGGAGTTGGTGAAAATATATGTCTATAAAAATCAAAATGGTGAATCCACTTTCATAATGGTGAACCCATTAATCATAAGTGATGTTTCCACAATAATTCATAATATTGCTCCTTAGATATCCACCACTTAATGGATCATATAATAACATTAAATGTATTTTTATACTACCTCATTAAAAACCTTTGCCAGTAAAAACCCAGCGGGAAAACTGGTCAAAAGGAAAAAAAGAGTACAGTGTATATATGTCCAAATTACACTCCTCCTTATGAGTGCTGCTCCTAATGGCAACATATATTAATCTTATAGTTTATTGAAGCAACGCATGCCAATGCCATATATTATTTTCTCAAATGTAGATGTAAGTAGAGCTTTTGTAAATAGGTCAGCTAAATTATTCGTGAAGCGTATTTGTTTGATATTAATCTTTTTGTTCTGTTGGAGCTCATGAGTGTAGAAAACTTTCGGTGAAATATGTTTTGTTCTGTCCCCTTTCGTGTATCCTCCTCTAAGTTGAGCTATACATACAGCATTATCTTCATATATCACTGTTGGGATATTCGAACTTGAAGATATTCTACACATACTTTGAATATGATGGATTATATCTTCATATAAGTTGAGCTATACTTTGAATGCAAGAATTTCAGAATGGTTGGAGGATGTTGCAACGAGAGTCTGTTTTGTAGACTTCCAAGAAATTACCGTACCATTGAAAGTAAAAACATATCCTGTTTGTGAACGAGCTTTTATGGGGATCAGATAAATAACCTGCATCAACATAACTAACAAGACTTGGATTTTTCGTTAGTTTATTAGAATAAAATAAGTCTAAATTAATTGTTCCTCGAAGATAACGAAAAATATGTTTGACACCATTCCAATATCTTTTAGTTGGTTCAGAGCTAAATCGAGCTAACAGATTAACAGAAAATGCTCTGTCTGGTCTAGTACATTGTGCTAAATACGTCAAAGCACTAATTATATTTAGATATAGTACTTCAGGACCAAGTATCTGTTCATCATCTTTTTTAGGACGAAATGAATCTTTTGTAGGATCAAGAGACCAAACTACCATTGGGGTACTTAATGGGTAAGCTTTATCCATGTTGAAACGTTTTAAAATTTTCTCAGTGTAAGTTGACTGATGGATAGATATACCATTAGGTCTATGCTCGGTCTGCAGCCCGAGACAATACCTAGTTTTCCCCAAATCTTTCATTTCAAATTCATTTTTCAAACATTCAACGGTCTTTTGGAGCTCTTTAGGAGTTCCTTTTAAATTTAAATCATCAACATAAACTGCGACAATAGCAATTCTAGATTTTGATTGCTTGATAAAAACACATAGACATATAAGATAATTAACGTACCCTATTTTTATCAAGTATTCACTAAGGCGATTATACCACATACATCCAGATTATTTTAATCCGTATAAAGAGTTTTATAATTTTATTGAATACAAGTCACGATCTGATGATTGACAAGATTCTGGCATTTTAAATCCTTCAGGAATTTTCATATATATATCCGTGTCAAGTGACCCATACAGATAAACTGTCACCATATCCATGAGAGTCATATCAAGAGTATAGCCAAACCAATTAAAAATTGAAATATAATTGCACACATTACTGGAGAGTATGTTTCATTATAATCAATACAATGTCTCTGTGAGAAGCCTTGTCCAATAAGTCATGCTTTATATCTTACAAGTTCATCATTTTCATTATGTTTTCGTACAAATACCCATTTGTACCTAACAGGTTTGACATCCTTAGGTGCTTAGACTACAGGTCCGAATACTTCACGTCTGGCTAAAGAAGTCAACTCTGCTTGGATCACTTCTTTCCATTTAAGCCAATCATGCCTCAGTCTACATTCATTAATGGTTTGCGGATCATGATCATTTATAATGTCAGTAGCGACTGTAAACGCAAACACATCATTGATGATAATGTTACCATGAGTATAATCAACAGAAATCTCATTATTTCTGGATTCATGTGCCTTTCCAAGGCTTTGTTCCTCATGAAGAGTTTGTGTATTCTCAGGGTTTCTAGTCTTTTTAAAGACTAGTTGCTTTTCTGAAGCAATTTGTTCTTTTAGATTTTTATCATCTTTTGCAGCAGAACCCTGTTTAATCATTTTTCTTTTTCTCGGAACACTATCTTTTGAACCAATTGATCTACCACGCTTCTGGCATGACACATATAATTCCTCAATTGCACTTTTCATTAATTGTTCTTTAGGTACAATGACCTAGCCAGGTATATTTGCAGCTGGTATATATGATTTGGTTACTTTTGCCGCATCTGTAAATGCATCTGACAATTGTTTTGTAATTTACTACAAATGAACTATTCTTCGCACTTCATATTCACTCTGTGATGTGCGTAGATCTAAATGAGATAGATGAGTCACTTTCCATTGAGGATCATGCCTAACCCCATAAACCTTTTTTCTTTCTCCCAATGGAGGAAAATTTGTCTCGTTAAAATGACAATTCGCAAATCGTGCAGTAAATACATCACCCGTCAATGGTTTAAGATATCTGATAATAGATGGTGAGTCAAATCTTACATAAATTCTCATATGCCGTTGGAGTCCTATTTTAGTATGTTGTGGAGGCGCAGTTAGCACTTGTACTGTGCAACCCAAAATACGTAAATGGGATCAATATGGTTGATGTCCCAATACCAATTGTAATGGGAAATATTTATGATAGGCAGTAGGCCTCAAGCGGACCAATGCCGCAGCATGCAAAATAGCATGTCCACATGTTGAAACAGGTAATTGACTTTGTAATAATAAAGTTCTAGTAATTACCTGAAGACGTTTGATAAGAGATTCTGCTAATCCATTATGGGTATGTACATGTGGTATTGGGTGTTCTACGTCAATCCCAATTGTCATACAGTAATCATTAAATATTTTAGAAGTAAGCTCACTCGCATTATCTAGACGTATGGTCTTGATTGGATAATCTGAAAATTGTCCACGTAATGTGATTATCTGTACAAGCAATCTTGCAAATGCAACGTTACATGTAGATAATAAACAAACATATGACCATTGTGCAGATGCATCTATCAAAACCATAAAATAACGAAATAGTCCACTTAATGGTGGATAGACCCACAAATATCTCTTTGAATCCTTTGTAAAAATGATGGAGATTCAGAATTAATTTTACTGGGTGATGGTCTAACTACTAATTTTCTTTGTGAACAGGCAATGCAACTATTCTCACTTGACAATAAAATTTTTAAATCTTTCAATGGATGTCTATAAGAATTTTCAATAATTCTACACATCATTGTTGATCCAGGGTGACCAAGGCGGTTATGCCAAAGTATAAAAGGTTTTGGATTATATAATTTATCTTTTATGACTGTGTAACTTTCCATTGATTTTATCGTCATATAATATAAGCCAGATGAGAAAGCTGGAAGCTTTTCTAATATCTCTTTCTTTCCAAACATATTAAAAGTAATATATAGATATTTTACATTATTCTCATCTTTTGTTTCTATATAAAAATTATTACGACAAATGTCTTTAAAACCAAGTAATTTTTTTTTTATTAAGTGAATACAGAGCATTATGAATATCCAATTTCGTACATTCTGCTAATATGATCATTGCTCTTCCAGTACCTTTAATAAGATCTATTGGACTTGATATTATATTCACATTTGCCTTAATTAGATTTAGATTTAAAAAATACCTCTTGTTTCGAAGAATCGTATGTGTAGTTGCACTATCAGCCAAATATATTTCTCCATCAAATATTTTATTGAAATGCATATCCTTAAACAAAAATAAAAAGGAAAAATAATATTAGAAAACATGGAAAATAAAAATTACATGAACAAGCATAAAGCACAAGTAGAATTTTAAACGTGATGAACATTTCCATCACCAATCAAGTGATCAATTTTTCCATTTTTTTCTTCAAAGAAGTCTAAAATATCAAGATGTGTAATATCCACTGGATCCGAGTCATCAACATAGTTTGTTTCAATATTCTTTCCTTTTGATTTTAGGGATGCCTGAAACATATCCACATGATGTCTGGGAGTACGACATTATCTCCAAAAATGACCAGACATTCCACATCTATCACAAGTGTTTTCTTGAGTATTATGTTGGTCTTCATTTTTTTCCCTTTTTGTAGTTTTTATATCCACCATGAGGTCGATAATAATGATTATGTCCTCGACCTTGATAATAGCCATGACCACGTCCACGACTATGTCTACAGCCACGATTATGCCCATGGCCACGCCCATTTTCATAATTATCTTTAAGATCATGTGAGACAACATTTGCATCAAAAATTGGTTTTGTACCAGTAAGATGGGTTTGGTGGTTTTTCGTTAATAATTCATTATTTTTCTATGCCACAAGAAGGCATGCAATCAAGTCATAATATTTTGTATACTGACGAGCTCTATATTGTTGTTGTAAAATCATGTTGGAAGTATGAAATGTTGTAAATATTTTTTCCAACATATCCTCCTCAGTAATATTTTCTCCACACAGTTTTAACTGTGAAATAATTCTGCACAATACAAAATTATATTCATGTACTGACTTAAAGTCTTGTAGCCTGAGGGCATTCCATTCGCAATGAGCATTGGGAAGAATAACTGACCTTAAATGACCATATCTTTCATACAAACTGTTCTACAAGACATATGGATCCTTTATAGTGAGATATTCTATTTTAAGTGCTTGGTGGAGATGATGCCATAGAAAAATCATAGCGTTAGCTCGATCTTGAGTGGATGAGTCATTGTTATTTTTTATTATGTCACTAAGGCCCATAGCATTAAGATGAATTTTGGCATTTAGGATCCAGGATAAATGATTCTCGCCAGATATATCAAAAGCGTTAAACTCTAATTTTGTCAAGTGACACATTTTCACAGTCAGGAGTTATGCTAGATCAATTTACCTTTGGAAGCATAATAAAAGCATGCTCTAGCCTAGGCAGTGTTGGCTTAGGAAGACAACTTCGTGACCATCTCATAAAATCAGAACATGGTTCTCATCTTGTTGCACAGAATGCTCTAATCGCAATGTACACAAAGTTAGATCCAATTTCTGACACACAGAATGTGTTTTCCGGTATCACTAAAAAGGATATAACTTTATGGGTTCAATGATTGCTGGGTTTTCCAAGCTTGGTTATGAGTTAAAAGCTTTGTGCCATTTTAATGAAATGCTCCATCATAGTTAGGGATGGCAAAAGTCCGGGTCGGGTCCGGGTTTGGGTGTGCCCGGGACCTACCCGCATGCCACACATAGCTGCCCAGACCCGGACCATGCCCAGATTTTTTCTATGCAGGCCGAGCATATGCCCGATTCTACCCGGGCATGGGTTTTTTATCCGGATTTTCTCTACCCGCATTTTGAATTAAAAAGAACAAAATTTATGTAATAAATTATTACATCTTAATTATTTCAGTCTACTTTATAAATTCTAAGTAAATAACAAATAAAAATTATTTCAATCTATTATCTACTATCTAAATTTATTCAATTTCTAAACTAAATTCATTCAATCCCTATAAAAAATTTAAATTCAACTTGACAATAATCAATTAATCACCAAATAAATCTAAATAAATGTAGCATACTAACACCCAACATATTACATAATACATATCATAACTCCAATATCAATTTTCTGCTCTTTTTTTTTTAACCTTAACAAAAATCGGGCACGGCCCGGGTCCGGGTTCTTGGTGATGTGACCGGACCCGTGCCCAGAAACAACCGGGCATGGATTTTCAATGACCGAACCCGCTTTTTCCTTCCATAAAACCCGGACCGCATGTGCCGGATCCGGTCCAAGTCCGGTCCGGACGGGCTTTTTTGCCACCTTTAATCATAGTGGTTACCAGCCAAATGAATTTATATTTGGCAGTGTTTTTAGTGCTTGTAGCAGTCCCCTACATCATGAATGTGGGAGGCAGATAGATGGTATATGCATAAAATTTGGCTTGGGGAGAGATGTTTTTGCGGATTTTCCTTTTGTGACATGTACCTGTATGCCTAAAATTAGGAGTTTTTCAAATGTAAGAAATTTTATGGATGGTTTATTAGGCGAGCTGACACGGCCTGAGTTATCTACAATGCAACATGTGTATCGAGAATTTCTCGCTCACAATACTCCATTAGCAAAACTTGCTAGTTCAAGAAATTTCAATCCAAAACTTCGAAAACAAGAAATGAATTTGGTTGATGGATCGCTGTGGTTTGTTTAATCCTTGTATGCGTTTCATTAACGCTATCAAGGTACCTTTCATTGAAGCCGTTTTTCAAATGGTCAGTGTTTCCTCATCAAAAAACAATTTTAGAAATTCCTGTAGAACTTTGACTTCAATTTTTCATGTGCATGAGTTGCAGTTTAAGTTCTAGTCATTTAAAAAATACTGCAATAAAGTGAAATGTATTCAATGAAATGTAAGCAGTGGCTTAAACAGTAAATTAGAAAAACCAAGTGTGACTTCGTCAGTGAGAAATGTAACCAAATGTGTTTTCGCTCTTTTCATTTATATATATAATTTTGATAAAAAAACTAACAAATGTATTTAAATTTTTAAAAAATATTACATCATAAATATCATTTTTCTTGTCTAAAGCAAGGTTACAAAACACCATTGATAAACAATATCAAAAGCTCCCTAAGTAGCCGAGTGCTGTAATTTTAAGTAGATTAATTTGTGTGGCTAAAGCCAGTGTGTTATTGTCCCAATCCATGTTCAACACATCTAAAATCCTGAAGGCCCCGCCCCAAAAAATAAGAAGAAAACTTCGCTTTGCGGATGTAAAGAGAATATAATTTGGATTCGGTCTAAAGGCATGACGATTGTTTTATTCATTTAAAAGCCAAAACTATGTCTGGTGCTTTAATTTACTTTCTTCGCTTTTTCTTCTACAACTTTTTAAAAAACGTGCTTTGGAAAGCTGAAAAAGAAAAATGGTTGGGTACATGGAGTCTCGTGAAACACGAATATGTATATTGCATAGGAAAACCTTTTCATTGTAATCTATCAACTAATTTAATAATTTACTGCTTCTTAATTTATTCTCAGCTGTCCTCATGACCTTAGCCGAGAGGTATCAAGTAAATTTAATTAGATGGCTACCGAAATTCGAATCCTAAAAAAACTTGAGGGCTAAAAAATCGATTTTGGTTACCTATTACCCATACCATTTACAAAAAAATAAAAAATAAAATAAATAAAATAAAAGTTCATGGCCAGAGCAGAGTCATTTAACTTCAAAAAGTCGACCTCCACATAATAGGAAAAGTGATTCACTATTCAATTTTCGAGCGGTTTAAATAGAAGTCTCTACACTTGCCATAATAGGAAAAACGTGCATATGACCAAAAAAACCAAAAAAAAAAAAAGAAACGATTGATTTATTCATTTCAAACTTAAAACGTTGTCTGATGCTTTATTTTCTTCTCTTCTTTTACTGTATTTTTATTGAAACCACGTTAATGAAACACGAATTATGTGTATACGTAATAAAAATACTTGTTGACTATAGTCCATCATCTCAAAATTATTTAAGTGGGTAGAGTTTAGTCACCCGCAGATTTGTTCATGAACAAATTGCACAAGTCATTTTAACTCGAACCTAGCTTTGTTGAAACTATCTTAGACATGGCCTGTGCTTTCTCCAAAACTTGCAGAGCAGTCATCGTATTCATATGGGCTGCCCTTACTCTTTTGATAGTCCATATTGCATCTGCTACCAACACTAGCATTCATGTTGCAGCATCTGATAAAGAAAGACAAGCTTTACTCAACAGCGGCTGGTGGAAGGACAGGATTCCTCGCAATACTTCTGGTCATTGCAATTGGGTTGGTATCACTTGCGATTATGAAGGAAGTATCACCCACATAGAGTTAGTGGAATGCGGTATCAAAGGGAAACTTGGCGGCCTCAACTTTTCTTGCTTTCCAAACCTGCAATATCTCAATCTTTGGAACAATAATCTATCGGGAAGCATTCCACCCCAAATTGGTTCTCTTTCAAATCTCAAATACCTTAATCTGCGTTGGAATAATCTTACAGGTGAGTGAGTTACCAAATAATTATGGTATCTAGCTAGCCTATCTGTATGTTTAATTTATATTCGTTGAAAAATAATCATTGACATTCATTCGTCCTTTAATCAATCACATTGCAGGAACTATCCCAAAAGAAATTGGGAGCTTAAGAAATCTGGAGGTGCTTTATTTGAGTAATAACAGCCTCGATGGTGAGTTACCAATTAATTTTGGTAGCTAGCTTGCCTAGCTATATATTTAATTTATATTCATTAAAAAACAATCATTAACGTTCATTCTTTCTTTAATTAATCTCATTGCAGGTACTATCCCTACAGAAATTGGTAACTTAAGAAATCTAGAGGAGCTTTATTTGCGTAGTAACAAACTCAGTGGTGTATTACCTCAGGAAATCGGGAATCTAAAAAGTTTAATCTGGCTGTCTGTGATGTATAACACATTAGGTGGACCTATTCCTTCAACCCTGTTTCGTTTAACAAACCTTGAGCGTTTATTTCTTGGTTTCAACCGGTTCAATGGCACAATTCCACGGGACAATTCCACGGGAAATAGGAAATCTAAAGAATGTCACTTACTTGTCGATCATAGCTAACAAGCTAACCGGAGCTATTCCTTCCACTCTAGGTCAGTTAACCAGCCTGCTGTATTTGGATCTCAGTTCTAACCAACTCCACAGCTCCCTTCCACTAGAAATAGGGAATTTTAGTGCTCTAGAGGAGTTAGACTTATCTGATAACAAAATACGTGGTGTCATTCCAGACGAGCTCACCAAATTATCCAACCTTCAATATCTCAATCTTTCCTCAAACCTACTTTCAGGCCAAATACCTTTTGCAATTGGAAAACTCTTTAACCTGGTGTCTCTAGACCTTTCTAAAAATAAACTTAGTGGTTCCTTTCCAACTGGGATTGGCAACTACTCAGATTTGCAGTATTTAGCATTGAACCACAATAGCTTGAATGGAACTATTCCACCCGAGATTGGAAAAAATTTATTGCTTCAAAACTTGTACCCTTCTTACAATAACCTTTCAGGTACCATACCCAAGACTCTCCGTCCAATGTTTTTAGACATGTCATTCAACAATTTGGAAGGTGAAATTCCAACTTATTTGCGGGATAATCCACCAAAGAGTTTTGTAGGCAACAAGGGCTTATGCGGCCATGTTAAAGGTTTTCCTTCTTGCTTTCAACGACATAGACTTGCACCTTCATTCATTCTATCTGTTAAAATTTTTCTTCCCCTCACTTTAGTTCTCGCCTTCACAATATTTGGATTCATTTTACTCCTTAAGAGTAAGAGTGAAAATCCGGAACTTGTGACAAAAGCTGCAAAGAATGGAGATGTGTTTTCAGTGTGGAATTATGACGGTAAAATTTTATATGAAGATTTGATTGATGCAACGGAAGATTTTCATATCAGATATTGCATCGGAACTGGAGGTTACGGCAGTGTTTACAAGGCAGAGCTACCAGACGGAAAAGTTGTTGCTCTGAAGAAGCTTCACCAGTCTGAAACAGAGGATTCAGGTTTTGTCAAGAGTTTCCAAAACGAGGCTCACGTACTCTCCACGGTACGACATCGGAACATTGTGAAACTTTATGGTTTTTGTTTGCACAAAAGATGCACGTTTTTGATTTATGAGTACATGGAAAAAGGAAGCTTGTTCTGTGTTTTACGTGATGATGACGAAGCTATTGAGTTGAATTGGACTAAAAGGGTGAACATCGTGAAGAGTGTGGCTCACGCTTTGTCGTACCTGCATCACGACTGCACTCCATCAATTGTTCACCGCGACATATCAAGCAACAACATTCTGCTTGACTCAAATTTGGAGGCATTTGTTGCTGATTTTGGCACTGCTAGGGTTCTGCATGTTGATTCCTCCAATAGAACCCTACGAGCGGGCACTTACGGATATATTGCCCCAGGTGAATAAAATAATTGGTTGTATTTCTTACTACGCTCTATGGTTTTAGTTTCAAATACATAATCTTACACCCTTTTCTTTTCATGTAGAACTTGCCTACACTATGGTTGTGACAGAGAAAAGTGATGTTTATAGCTTTGGGGTAGTGGCACTCGAAATATTGATGGGAACACATCCTGGAGAACTCCTCTCATCATTATCATCATCATCGGGCCCAAAAATCATGTTGATCGATGTTTTAGACCAACGTCTCTCGCCTCCAGTGAATCAAAAGATTGTTCAAGATATTATTCTTGTTTCAACAATAGCATTTGCTTGCTTGCGTTCTCAACCGAAATCTCGACCCACAATGCAACGCATTTCTCAGATACTTCTTGCGGGAAAGACACCAATGCAAAAAGCTCTCAAAGAAATTTCCATTTCAGAACTCAGAAACCAAGAAATGTTTTGGCTTCATGAATCTGACAATACCTCATGAAAGGATTACAAAAATTTGAAGGTGAGTATCCTTGTGTTCTGCTGGTTTCCTTAGACCCAAATAATGATGGCAAAACCAAGACCTCGAATGGCCGCAATTTTAAATGTATTTTTCAATCTAAGTTCGATTATGTTTGTTTTTGTTGTTTGTAGCTTGGCAGAAGCTTGACTTGTTTTTGGCAAAACTCTTGTTTTTTTTTTTTTTTTCACAACCGTTGACTAAAAAATAAGTTTAAAAAGTTACAAAAAGGCATATATAAAGGTGTTATCCCCTAATCAAATGAGATATAAGACATACCAGATATTAGAGAAGAATGCTTGTTCATTAATAGACGGATTTTAAATAATCCACGAAAATTTGACCCTCAAAATTGCAAAACTCTAAACCTTTCTACATGAAATACTCATCAAACTTTTCAAAGTGATCAGTGAACTTCTACCCAAGCAATCCAGCATCCACCTAAAGATAAAGAGAGACAAAACCTTCAAGATGTATTAAATCCGACAGTATATGATTCAATTCAGTATATCAATGTGAGATTTGCATTAAAGAACTCATACTATCACCCTACCTCGAATGGTATTAATATGATTTTCCAAGAAACTGCATGATTATTGATTGGGTCTGATGTCACTAAAAAAATATTCAATTATTCGTTAATCTAATTACTCGTGGTCAATATAACTGATATTACCAATTATTGGATTAAACTTGTGGATTATCTATAGGGACTTAGAAGAAAATTAAAAAATTAAAAAAAAATAGTTCGACAACTAGGAGAACATGACCACAAATGTTAAAGAGAGTTGACAGTTGACTTGTACAAATCTTTAAGCGAAGCATGGAAAACGCATGAACCTATAAGATTCAACTACACATCAAAACTGAACATGAAAGGTGAAAAGATTTACCGACACATGATTAGGATCTGTGGCCACAGCCAACAGCAATAATTGCCATGAACGGCACACCAACGAGACATTCCAGACCAAATCGTACAGTGGCACATCACTGAGGAATATCAAGATTCATTTTATCCCATTTTCTTCTCAAGCCCTGTGAGAGTGGTGATGGTGAAGATTCTTTCTTTTTTGTTCTCGTACTGCTTATTGAACCCGTGAACCTAGTGCATATACAGAAAAATAGGTTTTCCATTTAACACGTATGTAGCTATCTCCTCGTTTAAACTCTTCGGAGTTTTTAAAAATTTTCTATCACGTATCTTTTAGTAGTAATTTATGAGTAGGTTTGATTTTTAATTTTTTTAATTTATTAACTATCAATTATTATTTTAAATTTTACTCAATATAAAATTAAATCATGAGAGAATCAATTCTAATCAATTACACACATACTCATACTAGTAGATGTTATCAATCTAAAATTTTACATGGACAAAATCCTCACTTGTCGTTTTAATAATGATTTAACTATGATAAAGATTAAAAGATACAATGGAATTTTTATTTTATAAAAATTAATAATGACCAATTATATAACATTAAAATTCATTGAGAATATAGTTTGAGAGATATTATTAAGTTAGTCATAAAATAAATAAATAATATTGAGACATATATATATATTTATTTAAAAAAATATTAATATAGATAGTACTCAGATTAAATTCAACTAAACTCCATACTTTCAATAGTTGATTGTATTATCTCATAAAAATAAGAAGTAAACAATCTTTACCTGTTTAAATTTGTAAGAAAATGAACTAAATTCAAAATTAAAGCGAGGTCTGGTTGATTTCGGTACTACGACGTCGTATTGGGTAATTTAATTGCCAGTTTTACCCCTATTCTCGTTAAACTCTTGAAGCGCGCCATTTTGCTGCTCAAAGACCTGCTCGCATTACTTTCACTCTACTTTGTTTTAACCTTTTTTCTTTTAAATTCAGATTTTAAGAACGAGGTTGGCTTCACAGTTTCCATCACTACAATCCACAATCTGAAGGTAATTTAATTTTAATTATCTGCAGTTTCGATCTTTTGCTATGATGGCTGTACAGTTCATTTCTGCTTCTAATTCCATGTCTAATTTCATTGCTTTCACGCTTTATTAACCATTTTGCAGTCTTCTTATTTGAAGAATTGCCTCTTACAAGCTTTCACATTTTTGTTCCTGTCAAAAATTTTTGTGAGGGGCCCATTTTGATTGCTTGAAAAATTCATTTAGCACAAGTTTGATTGGATTTGGAAGTTCGCCCCATTTACGTCATCCAACCAATGATATGATGACATATTCGTTTGTATACAAAAAGTTTGTATGAGAGATTGTATCCGTGCTTGTCCGCACAATAAGTTGATTATGTTTTCTTTATTTGTCATTTGCCACGTGTTGACATGTCGGGTTCACGTAGTTTCATAAGAGTTGGATTTTGCCTCTCAGTTCATGCAATTTACCACTTACATTTGTTGCTTCCCACTATTACTTGTAAAATCCAAATACAAATAGAATCTGAACTTTTCTTATCCTTTAGTTCTAGACTATTTTCTTTCTGAAATGCTGTGACCATGGTTAGAAACTTAAAAACCCAACTGCGGTTCGCCTTCTACCACGGTCAGCCTATTGTACAATCAAATTGCTCAATTTTACTTTAGGACTGAACAGTTCAGCAATGATTACATTAGCTCTCTCTGCAAGCAAAACCTGTACAATGAAGCTCTTGTAGCATTTGACTTCTTGCAAAACAATGCAAACTTCGGTATAAGACCTAGCACTTATGCTGGTTTAATCTCTGCATGCTCTTCTCTAAGATCTCTACAACTTGGAAGAAAAGTCCATGATCATATTTTATCGTCCAAGTGTCAGCCAGATGTTGTTCTACATAACCATATTCTTAATATGTACGGCAAAAGTGGTTCATTGGAGGACGCTAGAATGGTTTTTGATGAAATGCCGAAAAGGAATGTGGTCTCTTGGACTGCTATGATTGCTGGATGCTCTCAGAATGGCCAAGAAACTGATGCGATTGAACTTGACATACAAATGCTACAGTCAGGAGTTATGCCAGATCAGTTTACCTTTGGAAGCATTATAAGAGCTTGCTCTGGTCTATGCAGTGTTGGCTTAGGAAGACAACTTCATGCCCATGTCATAAAATCAGAACGTGATTCTATCTTATTTCATAGAATGCTCTAATCGCAATGTACACAAAGTTTGATCGAATTTTGGATGCATGGAATGTGTTTTTCAGTATCGCTAGAAAGGATATAACTTCATGGGGTTCAATGATTGCTGGGTTTTCCAAACTTGGTTATGAGTTAGAAGCTTTGAGCCATTTTAATGAAATGCTCCATCATGGTGGTTACCAGCCAAATGAATTTATATTTGGCAGTGTTTTTAGTGCTTCTAGCAGTCTCCTACATCATGAATATGGGAGGCAGATGCATGGTATATGCATTAAATTCGGGTTAGGTAGAGATATTTTTACTGGATGTTCCCTTTGTGACATTTATGCCCGATGTGGTTTGTTAGATTTTCCAAGAACCGGAGTTAATGAGATAGAAAGCCCTTGCTGGGGTTGCCAGTCGTAGCAATGCCAACGAAGCCATGTCACTCTTTTCAGAAATGAGGGACCATGAGTTGATACCTGACGGGCTCACTGTTCGTTCCATACTTTGTGCTTGCACCAGCCCTTTGACACTTTATCAGGGTATGCAAATTCACTCCTATATTATTAAGATGGGGTTTGATTCTCATGTTCCTGTCTGGAATGCTATACTGACCATGTATGCTAAATGCTCCGTTCTCTGCAATGCCTTATTGGTATTTAAAGAGTGGGGCAAGAATGCAGATTTAGTTTCTTGGAACTCAATTCTTGCAGCTTGTCTGCAGCACAACCATGCTGGAGAGTTATTTAGATTATTTAGCCTAATGCTTGCTTCTCAAACTAAGCCGGATCACATTACTTTCAATGATGTAATGGGGGCTTGCACAGAAATGGCTTCTTTAGAAATGGGAACTCAACTTCATTGCTACATAATGAAAACTGGGCTTGCACTTGATGCTTTTGTCATGAATGGATTGATGGACATGTATATAAAATGTGGCTCCCTTGGAAGTGCTCTGGAGCTCTTTAACTTTATGGAGGATCCAGATGTTGTCTCGTGGAGTAGTTTGATTGTGGGATATGCTCAGTTTGGATGTGGAGAGGAAGCTCTAAAACTTTTCAGAAGGATGAGAAGTCTAGGAGTTAGGCCAAACAATGTGACACTTATTGGTGTCATTACAGCCTGCAGTCATGTTGGACTGGTAGAAGAAGGGTTGCAGCTGTATAGGATCATGGAAAATTAATATGGGATCATACCAACAAGAGAGCCCCGTTCTTGTGTGGTTGACTTGCTTGCTCGTGCTGGACGTGTACATGAAGCTGAGGATTTTATCAACCAAATGGCTTTTGACACTGATATCGTGGTATGGAAGTCTCTGTTAGCTTCCTGTAAAACCCATGGGATTGTTGATGTTGGAAAATGAGCTGCCGAGAATATTTTGAAAATCGATCCTACAAATTCTGCCGCTCTTGTATTGCTTTGCAACATATATGCTTCTTCCGGAAAGTGGGAGGAAATCGCTAGATTAAGGGGCTCAATGAAAGAAATGGGTGTGAGGAAAGTTCCTGGTCAGAGCTGGATTGAAATTCAGTGTAAGATCAATGTGTTCTTTGCAGAAGATAGTATGCATCCAGAAAGGGACAAAATATACACAATCCTGGAAGAGCTCTTGTTGCAGATGCTGGATGAGGGTTATGTTTCAATCCAGATGTTGGCTTCAACTGAACAATTACAGTGGTCGAATGAGCTTCATCCTCACTATTCAACAAAATAGAATGTAGCTGGCCATCCAGGAGGTTCCATATTAACCATTGTCCTTGGAGTCTTGTTACAGAAAATCTTAAGGGTATGCTTTGGTCCTTTATCATGCCTTTAACATTCTTTAAATCTTTTTTATTGCATTTAAACTAAACATTTGTTGGTGACATAATTATTGAAAAGTCGCTACAATGAAGGATTTTCCAATACTAATGGGCATGATCTCTCATGATAGTTTGAATAACAATTTCTTGAGCTCTAACAAAATTTGCTATTTTAGTTTAATAATCAATTTTTGGTCTGAAATATTAATTGCTGATTGATTGTTATTTTCCCCTTTTGTTTAAATTTTTTGGCAGAGGAATATTCTTCTGTGATTGACAAGATTACTAAGCCCGCTCTCCCTGGTACTTTATCAAAACCTCATGGCTTACCTGCTCTTCCTGGAACTTTATCAAAGCCTCATGGCTTAAGTTTCTTATTGTCTTGATGAGTTTAAGAATCATTTTGTTCATTGGAAGGGGATTTGTGCTTTCTCTCAGACTCGAACATGGAATTTGGATTAGGGAGATAGAGCTCTGAACTTGACAGGTTTATAGATGATTCGAAATTGCAATTGGTATATGTGTTCGACTACAATGCCGTGCTGGCAGCGATTGACCTTGACCTGTAAGGCATACCAGTAATTTGCAATAACTTTCCACAACTAGTGACAGTGAAGCATATGCTGATAACAAATTCGTAGCAGCCCATGGCTTTATGTTTTAAGACATTAACATGGTTACGACTCATTGACATGTGTTACAAAGTTCATGAGGATGCTGGCACAGCATGATAGGCGTTTTCTGGTTATATTATCAGGTAAGCACTCAGCAGTCAAGAATGTAGACTGAGGGGCAGCATTTCATTACAGGCATGCACTCTTGAAGGCCACACATGAGGAAATCTTCCGAGGTCCCCTATACCCAACTGTGAATCATCCATCCTCTTTCTGTAATGGCTTAGATCTTCTGTTGAATTATTGCTGCTGCAGGTTGCTTGTCACAAGTTTGCCACTGCCTACAGCTACTGAGGTAAAAGCATCTTCATGTGTTTGTGCATGTTTATTTGAATAGCTGTCTTCTAGTGATCTTTGTAGCCCTCGATCAATGTGCTAAGATACTGATAGGACATAGGGCTAAATTAGGGCTGACTTTTATTGATTAAACAAAAAGAAAACAAACAATTCTGACCTACAATTCAAGAGGTAGGTCAATCTCTCCCAAAACTCCCAATGATTCTTAATAGCAGACAAAACTCAACATGAACCCTAAATGACTCCATAATCTCTTATTTATAGCTGAACCCTAATTAATAATAAAGTTACTAAATTGCCCTGCCCTTAAAATTACTAAACAGCCCATGCCCCTTTATATTTGCGCCTAACATAGGTTTTCACGGGTCTAACATATACATGTAAATTGCTTCAGGAAATGCACGTTCTTCCTCGTCTACAGGATTTTGCAGTTCCAAGATCATAAATCCAATAGAAACAATAAATAAATAAATCATCCTCATATAAGTAAATAAGTAAATGATTCCAGAATTTTTCTGGTCTTATGAGAATACAAAGGATCTATTTGTTCCATGGTTGTATCACTAGTGTATGTAAAACTGTGGAATTTATGCTTCTTTTATGCATAGTACTGGCCTTGCAGCTAGCTAGATGTCAAAAATATGATGAGCCATTAAGAACCCAAACAGTGTTCGGAACTGGAATTAAATAAATTATAGCAATTATATTTTTGTTATCAGAAGAGCACAAATGGTAAATACAGTACTAGTTTCTATGGACTTGATACAAAGAAACAAATAAAGCCAGCAACAAAAAACTCTTTAAGAAAAATGATAGTGACTTGCAGCTTTTGTAACATCCAAATTTTCCATTATTTTATTTTGTTTTAATGGGATTTTCAAATGACATTTTTGCCCTTATAAATAGAGTTATTCATGGGTTAATTTTTTAAAAAAAGAGTTATTTTTCCAAAGTTATTAGGGCTTCTTAGGATTCCCTACAAATTCATATTTTTCCAATTCTATAACCCTAATTCAAAGACGTTCTTTTTCTTCTCTATTGCTCCCTACGCTCTTACCCAAACCCTAGGCTTCAAACTTTGGTTTAGGAGAGAATTGGAACGATTGGTAAGTTTATTCTTTTTTTTTTTCACACAATATTTCCAAATCACTTTATCTAGGGTTTATAATGCCTGATTTACAATGTGTTTAAGATTTGTGTAGGGTTTTGATTAATTATGAGTTTGGTTAATCAACCCTTGGCATATTAAGCATGTTGGATGATTCTGGACAGCATGAGCATCTGGATTTTAGACTTATATTTTGTGAATGAATTTTCTTATGAAATTTATATATCTGGAAACTAGACATGTAGGGTTTCTGGAATAAATTTTATTTCGTTAAATTTGAGTTCGTTTTCAATTTTATATGTATTTTCGAAATAGAAACCACTGCACTGGAAAACTGCGATTCCAGTAGTGTGATCAGGTTCACAAAATTATTTTCACTATCAATGAACTCGAAAAATTATAAAACTTTATATGGTAGTTAGTATATGTGTCTAGTATTTCCAGTTTTAATTTCATAATTTTCTGATTATTATTTTATTTTTATAAAATTCTCAGAACCTGTTCTGTTCGGTTGAGGGTATGAAAAAATAGTTTCGAATTTGTTGAGAAATAAATAGTTTTGAAAATGTTTTTATTTCGGATCCTCTTGGAAATTTTACATGAGGTACCCATGGATGTCCAGAATAGCTTTGTAGAATATTATGTCATTCTAAGTTTTAGATTAAGAGTTAAAATTCTGAGATCGGACCTGTACGGGAATGAATTAGAAAGACAAATTCTTAGAGTGAGTTATTAATAGTCATGTTTCATATCTGTTAAGGTGCCGAAGGCTCTTAGAGACTTAGAAGTGTGTAGTTCAAGATTCTCTTATCGAGGTAAGTAACTTCATTCCTAATGTACTGGATGAATAAATGATTATTTTGATATTATTATAGGTATAAATGTTTTATACTAGTTAGAAGATTAAATGATTTTTATAACAAAAGAATCAGTTTATGTAAATGTTTTCAAACCTAAATTCTCTTGAACGAAATATTTTTAAATGCTTTTAAATATGTAAGTTATTTTGTTACATGCCTACATTTTATGATTTTGTTTATAAAATAATTTGCAAGCCTAAATTGTTGTAATGGACTTTCATAAATTTGATACGAATATTTTATACCTATGTATGATTTAAATTATTTATAATTGTACGGGGGCCACCTCTTGGGGGCCACCTCTTGGGGGCCAAAGCGCCGCAAAGTGTCACATATCGTGCAAAGTGTCACGTATAAGTCATTATGTTTTGGCTCATTGTCCGTAGTTATTCTGATTCTGATTCTAATTCTGATCGTAATATACGATATATCTGTCTGGACCAAGTCTTGGTTTTACATTACATTGTGCGATATTCGATTACGTGCAAGGTCACCAAGACTATAGGTGACACTATGTGACATGAGCTAACCTTTTGTTTTCTGTGAATGTGATATATGATTTTCTTTTGGAAGTAACTATGCTTTTGATATTCTGAATTACTACAAATTTATATTATTTTATCGTGAGATATCGTTTAATGAAATTACGGATTATGATATGTATGTTTTTAAATAAAAGGAGGCTTGCAATATTTTTAGTATCGATAGGCCTAGTGTGTTAGGAATTGTTTTACTTACCGAGTTGACGGCTCACCCCTCGTCATTACTTTTTGCAGATTAAGTTCCTTTGAGAGGTATGCCTAATCTTGGAGTTAGAGATTTTCGTTTCTGTTTTCTATTGGAATAAGAAAAGGATTAGACTCGTGATTTCATATAGTTTATTTCTAATATGAATTTGTAATTTGGAGTTTGAAACTTTTACTTTTTCTTATGTATCTGAAGAGATTATTTAGTGTTAGACATATGAACTGGTGAATGTATTTGAATAAGAATTCGAGGCATTTCAATTTAGAATTTATGAGTAAGGCATTTCAGCGATGTTGATAAGATCCAATTATGTTTTGTGTCACCTGTTTAATAATCACAATATAAGTAAGATCCAATTATGTTTATATAGTTATTTAATAATATCAAAGATTTTTCTCGACCCAGGGTCACGTTAGCGTGAAGTACGAGTCCCTCACTGAGAGGGTAAAATAGTTCATTTGCCTTCCCCTCTTGAATAGAATTTCGATTATTTTCCCCCTTTTAAAACTGTATCAACGCCATTGGAAATTGTTGGTGCTAGCTAATGGAACTAACTTGTAGAACCTCTTAAAGTGCCACAGAGTTCTAGAGTTCTCAAATCTAACTCACACTAAAGTTGGAGCCTTTTCATTTCAACTGCCCTGGTCACAAACTTTGTTCTCTTTTTGAAAAAATCTGCATTCAAACACGATGGTAAAACGAGCGAAAATTTCAAATAACAAATAGTCAAGGTGTGCGACGATACTATCCTTAAGAAACACTCTGTTCTTAAGAAACACAATAGATTTGAACATAAAAAGCAAATAAAGAACGAAGAGGAAAGAAGAAACAAAGAGACTAAGTTTTGGAATATTGATTGTGAGATAAGATAAACCAATTTGTGCTCTTTTATCTAAGTAATGTTGATAAACCAATTTGTGCTCTTTTCTCTAAGTAATGTTGGATATTAGCATTTTGAAATAGCAACTCAAATCTTCAACAAACCAGTGAGCTTCAGTTTTTCAATGTAAACTTTACAGCCTTAGGTTTCAGGCCCAGATTTTTTTTCACAGGTTATATAATTCAAGTAAGCACATTCAAATTACCACTATCACTTCCTTAACGTACATAAGATTTTCTCAACTAGAAAATTCATGCGACAGACAATGTGATTTAGTTCTTTTGACAGCCAAAATAAAAATACCTGAGTTTGGGAGAGATCAGAATGAATAACACCAGCCCCAATGTCATCAAATGCTAGCTCCCCATAAAGTTCCTTTGCTCGCTTTTTGCTTTGCACAAAAATGAGTACTGGTGGATTCAAGCTCTACTGCCAAGTATGATATTAGAAAAAGAACAATCTATCAAGAATAGGGAAAAAGTACAGCGGTTGAAGATACTGAGACTACTAAACTGGAGAGAGAGGTTGAAATAGTACTCAACAATTTTCCAGTGAAAATTTTCTAAAAAGATGGAAAAAGTACTGCGGTTGGAAACAGTGAGACAACCAAACCAGGGAGATAGGTTGCAATATCACTCAACTTTTTTCCAACGAAAAATTGCTAAAAAGAAGAAAAATGTTGAATTATATTTGGAACATTTCTGTAGGAGCTTTATTCCATGCAACAAATGACCAGACATAACAGTAGCTATCTGCTGACATGTAGTGACTCATATTCAGTGCGCACAGAGAGTTATGAAATAGATAACCGGATCAAACCAGTTAGAAACATGCCAGACAAACGATTTACATCTGTCATTATGTCTGATGGCAGGAAGTCGCCACTGTTTACTAATGCATGTCATTTAATTTGAAAGAGCGCCAATGCATTCCAGCTAACTATAAACCATTACAATATGATGTAAGATTTTATAAATGGCTTGAGCAGAAATTTTCAAATATAAAATCGGAAGTTCCTTAGACCACAATATCAAAAGTAAAGGAAACCCATAGTTAGCACGAACTGATGCAAGCAAATTCAGTCATGAAAAATCCTAAACAAGAATAACAAATCTAACTCTCCTAATTCCAGATGAAATAGGGTCACCACGTTAGCTAAAAGCTAATTCTAGAAACACAACAAATATGCTTTCTGTCACATGCTTAATTGTATCATACCTCCACAAAGCTTTGACGTAGTACAAAAAGTTTCCCTTCTTCGCTTCCAGCAAAAACCAATTTCTACTTGATTGATTCAGAGGCTGTTTTCCTGTTCAAAATTGCAAAAGTATAATAATGGACACCATGTACACACACTGCTATTTTAATAAAGTTAATCCTCATACTTACTTCCTGCCAACTTTAACTCTAACAGCATCATGCATTATTGACCTTGCAAGCTCCTCAACAAAATCAGGTAAAGTAGCACTGAACAATGAGCGTATTATTGAAGGATTAGAGCATGCTTTCACCACAGGATCGATATGCTATAACAAGTTGCCCACCTCGAATTGTTTATCAGCTTCATCAAGGACAAGATATTCAAACCCTACACAGAAAACTCGCGAGAAGCTTTTCAACTTCAATCATGGGAAGTATCGAACAAATAAAAGTTAACAACATAACTTTGTGATATTCATCTGATACAAATATTCAGCTACTCGTTTCAGTAATCTTAGTAATCATTATAGTATTCATCTTATACCCAACCAAGTTTGACTTACTCCCATCAGAGTATCAATTTCACAGGAATATTTAACACCATCTGAAGTAAATCATTAACGTTGGTTATCTGCTTGAATAACTTGTGTCAAGGAGCAAACAAAACAAGAAAAATAAAAGAAAACAGACCACGTATGGCAGAGGTGTTGTGCGCGGAATACGGAATCAAGCGCACCAAATAATTACAGAAAAATAAAGCACACAGAATTTTACGTGGTTCGGCAGTATGCCTACGTCCACGGGAGCAAGAGAAAAATAATTGTATTACTAACAATTATTAGAGTACAAATTTGAGTAAAGAAAAGCTCACTTCCCAAAACCCAAATACACCCAAAGCACTCTCACACACACTCTCCAATTGCTCACACTCTCAGAACTCTAGAATTGCTTCACTTGCAATTCTCTTAAGCTCTCAAATTTTGGGATGCAATAAAATGAAGAAATTGCTTCAATTTATAGGCTTGAAGCTAGCACTATTCCGCCTAACTTAAGTACTATTCCATCAACCCCTTTGCAATATGTCAAGGAGTTTGATATTTCGTTAGCCAATTTGTCAAGTTTATTGACAAATTGTTCAATCTTTGGCCAATCTTGAAAAATTCTCCAAATTTGAATCCAACATTTCGGCTAAAATGTTATGCATGTCAAAAAGCTCTTTTGACTTTTCAACAATTCTCCACCTCGGTGAAAATTTGTCCAAATCTGAGTCGACTACCAATGAACCATCATCCCTAAAGTGGCTGCATCTCTGTGACTGCCTACGTACCCATAATCTAGGATCAAGCCAACCGTAGTTCAAAATTTTTTCAAACTCAACACTTTTGAAGGATTTGAATTAGTTTCAAGCACTGTTGAAACTTACCTCCAGAAACTACCTTCGTCAACATATCTGATGGGTTATCTTTGGTATCGATCTTTCTTAACAACACAACACCGCTCTCGATAATCTCTTGTACATAATGATATTTCACATCTATGTGTTTCGTTCGAGCGTGATATGTTTGATTCTTCGCAAGGAATATTGCACTTTAATTATCACAGAAGACCGTAATATTCTCCTGGATTACTCCCAAATCTTCTAACAAGCCTTTTAGCCAGATAGTTTCTTTTACAGCTTCAGTTGCTGCCATATACTCTGCTTCCATAGTGGATAGAGCAATTGTCGATTGTAGAATCGACCTCCAACTAATTGGACCTCCACCCAATGTGAATACGTAGCCCGTTGTTAATCTTCACTTGTTAAGGTCTCTGGCGAAATCAGAATCACAATACCCAACACATTATTGACCACAATCCTTCTTGAATAATAACCCAATATCAATTGTCCCATACAGATATCGGAGAATCCACTTTATCGAAAGCCAATGGTCTTTACCTAGATTATACATGTATCGACTAACCATACGACGGCTTGAGATATATCAGGCCTTATGCATACCATAGCATACATAAGACTACCCACAGCACTAGCATATGGAACACGACCCATATAATCATGCTCTTCTTGGGATGAAGGACATAAAGAAGAGCTTAATTTGAAATGAGGAGCTAGAGGTGTACATACCGGTTTAATTTTATCATCCATACCAAATCTTTTTAGCACCTTCTTCAAATAAGATTGTTGTGTCAACCCCATGCTCCCATTCTTCTTGTCTCTATGAATCTCCATACCAAGTATTCTCTGTGCATCACCCAATTTTTTCATCTCGAACTCAGAAGCCAGCTGCTTCTTTAATCTTTCAATCTCACCTCTGTTCTTCGAAGCTATAAGCATATCGTCGACATAGAGTAATAAATAGATGAAAGCTCCATTTTATAGTCTTCTAAAGTAAACACAGTGATCGTGTTCACTTCTGGTGAATTTCTATCCTTGTATAAATTGATCAAATCTCTTGTACCACTGCCTTGGTGACTGTTTCAGTCCATACAAAGATTTAACCAATCTGCACACATGATTCTCCTTTCTAGCAACTTTGAAACCACAAGGCTGAGTCATACAGATTTGTTCCTCCAAATCTCCATGCAAGAACGCCGTCTTAACATCTAATTGATCCAACTCTAACTCATATTCAGCTACTAAAGCAAGTAGGATACGAATGGA
Source organism: Citropsis articulata (assembly GCA_030449925.1). NCBI lineage: Eukaryota > Viridiplantae > Streptophyta > Magnoliopsida > Sapindales > Rutaceae > Citropsis > Citropsis articulata. The sequence goes on from JASUUH010000079.1 coordinate 975,217, forward strand.
AGTACGTTTTACGACTGGAGAAAAAACTTCATTACAGTCAATACCTTCCTTCTGAGCAAAACCTTTTGCAACGAGCCTTGCCTTATATCGAGGAGTTGTTTGATTTGGAGATCTTTACTTCTTGGTGTAGACCCATTTATTGCCAATAGCCCTTTTCCCTTTTGGTAACTTCACAAGTTTCCAAGTCTGGTTTTTATAGAGAGATTTCATCTTTTCCTTCATGGCTAACTTCCACTTATTACTTTCACTGCTGCGTAATGCTTCACCGAAAATGTTGGGGATGTCATCATCAATAACTGGAAGTGCATAGGCTACCAACATGTCTTTAGTAAGTCATCCGGGTTTCTTTATCTCTCTTCTTGGCCTCTTTGTTGCTATAGCGTCGTCGTCATCTACATCATTAGTTGTTTCTTTATTTTGTTTGACATCAGAAGAAACAACCTCTTCTTCAACTCTAGGTGTCTCCTCCAAGTTGAACCCTTCTCTAATGTAGAGGTAACTGGTACATATGAAGTTGCATCAAACTCCACCCGCTGCGATACCTCTGTGGTCTTGTTCTATATCTGCTGAGAACTTGAAACTTTCATCATTGAAGCTTCATCAAACGTGACATCTCTACTACACACAAACTTTTTATCTTTGAGATCCTAAAACTTAAAGCCTTTTACTCAACCTTTGAATCCCACAAAGATAGCTTTTCTAGCACGAGGATCTAGTTTACCATCTTTGACATAATAATAAGCTGGACACCCGAATATATGAAGGGAATCATAGTCTTGTGCATGCTTTCCAGACCACATTTCCATAGGAGTTTTACCTTCGATTGTAGCAGAAGGCAACTGATTTATCAAGTGACTTGCGTAGCTCACAGCTTCAGCCCAAAACATTTTATCTAAACCAGCATTAGATAACATACACCATACCTTCTCCAGCAAAGTATGATTCATGCGCTCAGCCACACCATTCTGTTGCGGAGTATGTCTTCCCGTGAAATGTCTTTTAATACCCTCGTTTTGGCATACTTGCAAGAATGGATCAGAAGTATATTCACCCCCATTGTCAGAACGCAATACTTTGATCTTTTTGCCAGTTTGAGTCTCCACCAGTTTCTTCCATTTCAAGAAAATCTCTAGAACCTCATCCTTTGCTCGCATGGTGTACACCCACACATGTCTAGAGAAATCATCAACAAATGTAACAAAATAATGGCTTCCACCAATTGATGCAGTCTTGGTTAGTCCTCATACATCACTATGAACATATTCAAGGATCTCACGAGTATCGTGATTAGCAGTACCAAATTTGACCCTTGTTTTCTTGCCTACTACACAATGTTCACAGAAATTTAATTTACAGGTTTTGGTACCTTTTAAGAGTCCATGCCTCATCAGGGTTTGCAAAGACTTCTCTCCAGCATGTCCTAGTCGTACATGCCGTAGCTTGGTGGTGTCACTGTGCGCCTCAGCAACATTTGCTTCATCAGTTGTACCTCCCTTCAAATAGTACAAATTATGACACCGAACCCCTTGTAGAATCACCATAGCCCCATACGTGAACTTCATTGTGCCATTTTCAATAGTAACCTTGTAGCCTTTAGCTTCTAGAGCACCCACAGAAATTAGATTTTTCTTTAAAGTTGGAACATATCTAACCACTTTCAGTTTTCTGACCATTCCATCAAACATTTTGAGCCGAATTGTTCCTATCCCCATTGTACGATAAGGTTGATCATTCCCCATCACAACTGCTCCAGATTCCAGATTATGAAAATCCGTAAGCCATTCCTTAATGGGACACAAATGATAGGTTGCTCCAGTATTAAGTATCCACTCGCTCGAACTAGCCACGTATGCTGCAGGAGTAATACTTAATGAATAATCAGAGTCTTCATCTTTTCGTGCCATGTTTGCTGCTGCTGGTTTCTTCCCATCTCTCTTTTGAGCCTTTGGACAATCTTTCCTCCAGTGGCCCTTTTCATGACAAAAGGCGCACTCGTCTCGAGCTATATTTCTACTTCTCGATTTGGATCGAGAATTCTTTCCACCACGCTTCTTCTTTTTCTCCATCGTCCTTTCTCTGGCAAACAAAGCTTCGAATGATGCTTTTTCAGAATGTTTATCATTATTCCGAATTTCCAAATTGGTCAATGCTGTGCAGACATCTTTGAAGATGATTACGCTTTTCCCATATATCAAGATAGTCACAAAATGGCTATATTCCTCTGGTAGTGAGTGTAACAGAATCATAACCTTGACTTCATCCTTAATATCTTCATCAAGATTCTTCAAATCAGCAAATAATTTTTCAAATCTTGAGACATGATCGTGCATTGACACCCCAGGCTTCATTCAAAAGCCATATACTTAGCTCATTGCATGAAGGCGATTTTCAGTACTTTTCAGCAGGTACTTCTCTTCCAATGTACGCCACAAAGTCATTGCACACTCCTCATCTTTTACCAAGTATTTCACCTCCTTGGTCAAACAAGATCTGATCTGACTACAGAATTTCTCGTTCATACGATCCTAACTTTCTTCATCATACAAGTGTCTTTTATTTTTCAAAATTATATCGAGATCGATTTGAATAAGAGCATCCATAACTTCGCGTCTCCACATGCCGAAGTTGATTTTCCCATCAAACTATTAAACATCAATCTTCTGACCACCTATAACAGGTGCTGAAAGGCGAAAGTCTCGCCTCCCACTTGAAATATCTCCAAGAATAGTCTGGGTGGATCTCTCCCCACTTCTGGAAGTTTCACCTTCTTCCATTTTCTCAATAAACTATTCCCACTTGAGAGATCAATGTCTATGTATATGTACGCGTGAAAAATGCACCAGGAAAGTTCCTAGGAAAGACTAGAGGGGTCACACCGGTCCCACTTAAGACCCAGTCTCCTTAGGCTCTTATCGCCTTTGTGATAGAACTTTCCTAGACATGCACAAATCTACACCACTATACAAGCAACTAATCCACCCAAGTACGAACGGTTAACTCCACCGTATTTGTGAATAGTACCATATATGTGAACAGTACCGTATCTCCCAAAGTACGAACCATCGGCTCTGATACCACTTGTTGTGCGCGGAATGAGGAATCAAGCGCACCAAATAATTATAGAAAAATAAAGGACACAGAATTTTACGTGATTCGGCAGTATACCTACTTTCTACAGGAGCAAGAGAAAAATAATTGTATTACTAACAATTATTAGAGTACAAATTTGAGTAAAGAAAAGCTCACTTCCCAAAACCTAAATACACCCAAAGCACTCTCACACACACTCTCCAATTGCTCACACTCTCAGAACTCTAGAATTATTTCACTTGCAATTCTCTTAAGCTCTCAAATTTTGGGATGCAATAAAATGAAGAAATTGCTTCAATTTATTGGCTTGAAGCTAGCACTATTCCGCCTAACTCAAGTACTATTCCACCAACCCCTTTGCAATATGTCAAGGAGTTTGATATTTCGTTAGCCAATTTGTCAAGTTTATTGACAAATTGTTCAATCTTTGGCAAATCTTGAAAAATTCTCCAAATTCGAATCTAACATTTCGGCTAAAATGTTATGCATGTCAAAAAGCTCTTTTGACTTTTCAACAAGAGGAGAGAAGAAAGATTTATTTTATTTTATTTTATTTGTGTACACTCATAGTCTTACAGTTGAGACATATATATAGTAGCTTCAATCCTTTGACAATAAGTAATTAATCTAATCTTACTTAATATCCTTTGACAATAAGTAATTAGTCTAATCTTATCTAATATTAAATTAGGATTCCTAATATGACTAAGATTAAGTAAACTTGAACATCACGTTAATTAACATTCTCCCTCTTAATGTGATGTTCTTAAACTCCCAAAAGCTCTCTTAGTTGATGGAATTTCACTTTTGGCAAAGTCTTTGTGAATATATCAGCAACCTGCTCTTCAGACTTGCGATGCTTGAGCTAAATGTCTCCATTGCCAATCGCTTCTCGTATGAAATGATACTTTATACTTATGTGCCTTGTTCTGTTATGGATAAAGAGAATGACGTACCTTTTCTTATCATGAGAAAATGTAGACATAAATCCACAAACATCAGTGCGAACTAATTCAAGTGCTTCCTTTGCTCTCCATCCAACTCTTTTTAGGAAAGGCTATCGATGATGCTTTCCAAGTGCACATCCTTTACAAACTCCTTCCTTGTCTTCAATGCAACTAGGTAGCCCCACAACTATATTATTTTGAGAAAATAATTTCAATACATGGAAATTTAAATGCCCAAATCTCCTATGCCACAGTCACGATTCTTCAAAATTGTTTACTTTCAAGGCTATATCTCCCCCCATATTTCAAAACAATCAGAAACTTTTATTTTTCTCCATGTTTATCCTTTTCACCATATGGATGTTGTCTTTTTTATCATAAATGCAGCAACCATTATCTTCAAAATTAACCACATATCCACTTTCTAAAAGTTGTCCAACACTGAGCAAATTTTGCTCTAGTTCTAGAACAAGAAACACATCTTGTATATAATTAGTTCCAACATTAGTTTGAGCCCTAATTATCCCTTTTCCTTTTACTTGTACCAAAGCACCATTCCCCATCTTTACTTATAAGTCAACTGAAGCATCCATACCTAGGAAGATTTTTTTATCATTGGTCATACGATTGCTACAGCCACTATTAAGAAACCAAACATTGTTTTTATGTTCAGAGGCACTTTGATAAGCAAAAAATAAACTATGATCTCCTTTTCTTTCTTTTGCAATACTTGCTTGATGGTTGTTCTTGTTTCTATAGTCTTTTTTCAAGTGTCCAAATTTTTTACATATGACATTGAGGGTTGCCTTTGAACCAATAATCTTTTTTCACATGACTGTTCCTTTTGCAAATATTGCATTTTTGCTGTGTTTGTGACCCTTCTTTATCTTGTGATTTTTTATCATAATTAGATTGTCCTCTTCATGCACTTTATTCTCTTCTTCTCCCTCTTCTTCTTCCTTGTCTTCCACCTCTTAAAGAATTGCTTTGATTAAAATTCAGGTTAGACTTAAATGTACTCTCAATAGATTTTCTGGAGCATCATAACAATCTTCGCCCAAAAGATTTTAAAAAACCCATCAAATCTTGAATCGTCATTGTAGAAAGATCTTTTGTCTCCTCTATAACTGAAATAATAGGATCAAATTTTTCATGCAAATTAATCAGCACATTTTTAACTGTTTTCTTATCTTCAATTTGATCACCATATATTTTCATTTGATTTACAAGTTTTGTAAATTTATTTGAAAATTCTTGCATGGTTTCATTCTCTTTCAAATTGATATTTTCAAAATCTCTTTTGAGATCTTGCAATTTAGAGGTTCTTACTTTTGAGCTCACTTTGAATTCATTTTTAAGAATATCCCTTGCCTCCTTTGCTTTTGTTACACCAATAATTTTTGAAAAATTAAGTTGGACACTTTTTGTTGAATTTATCCAAGAGCACTGGCATCTTTTTATTGTTTTCTTTTAATTTTTTTCTATGCTTGTGAGAAATCTTTTATTGATTTGGGTTCTTCAAGTCCTTCCTCTACTAGGTCTTATAAATCAAGAGAGATGAAAAGCGTTCTCATCCTTTCACACCAAAAATCATAGTTCTCACCCTCAAAGAGTGGCACATATGATTGTTGTTGAATTGGTGTTCTTGGTGCACGCATATTTCGCTTTGCTGACTATTATTCCAGCAGCAGATTTTCCTTTTTAATTTTTTTTTTGTATAGTCCATTTTATCTTCAAGCTCTGATACCACTTTATGTTGGTTATTTGCTGGAATAACTTGTGTCAAGGAACAAACAAAACCAGAAAAATAAAAGAAAACAGAGCACGTATGACAGAGGAGAGAAGAAAGATTTTTTTTCATTTTATTTGTGTTCACTCTTAGTCATATAGTTGAGACATATTTATACTAGTTTCAATCCTTTAACAATCAAGAATTAATCTAATCTTACTTAATATTAAATTAGGATTCCTAATATGACTAAGATTAAATAAACTTGAACAACACGTTAATTTACAATTAAGTAACCAAGAATAGGGTTAAAACAATAGTTTTTATCCTATTCGAATCTAAACCCCTTTGATGCATGCAGCCATACCAAAGAGGGAAAAAATGCAAGTACCAAATGCTCATTATTTTGATACATTTATGAACACATGCAGGGATAGTGGCACTCAACTGATTGGTGATAAATATTGTTGGATAAAACTTTGTTATGAATTACTGAAAATTATTTTTCAAAGTAGGTTGGAAAATAATCAACGCATGCTCTAAATTCAAAACCAAAATTCTATTATCAAGGTGCAGGGGCAAATCAATCATAAATAAGTTGTTAGACAAGTGCCGACAATAGTCTAGTACTATAATACTTCTCAAATGCATTTTAATAATACTATAATATCTTGTGCCTAGCTATACTTTTTTTCTCTAATAGATGATTACCTTAGAATAGTGTAAGTATGTTGAAGACATAAATAAAGTGTTTGATAAGTTTAAAACTTAAAAAGCACTCCTTGAAACACAAATTGGCAGAAAGATCAAGAGATAAAAAACTAATAATGAATTAGATTTTACGGCAAAAAGTTTGATGACTTACGTGCAATAGCTAGGGTAGCTAGGCACAAGATAGTTGGCCATACACCTCAGCAAAATGGTTCGATAGATGTATTTAATGGGATATTATGCATATTGAAATGCATGTTGATCCATTCAAAACTTCCATAATAATTTTTCATAGAAGCTTTGCAACAACATTTTACTTGGCGAATTGAAGTCCCTCAACTTGTATTGACTTAAGACTCAAATTGAAATATGGTCTGGAAACCAGTAGAGTAATCTAATTAGAAGATATTTGGTTGTTTTATATATGCATATACAAAGCCAAAAAAAAAAAATTAGAATCAAGAGCTTGCATGTAACGCTCACTTTATTTATTTAATTTATTTTCCTCCTTTACCCTTATTAAATTAAGTAGGATAATTATTATTGAGGTTTGTGTGTGAGTAAAAATTTATCAAATTGTTTTAAATAAGTTACGTAATGATAGGTCATAAATAGTCATATTATATTTTATTTAATTCCCTCGTATTTTGATTGATCTTGTGCTAATTCGTGGAAATTATATTTGAATTGATTTAGGAGATGAATCATGGAGATTATGATAAAAAGTGGATAAAAGAGCTTTATTTGGGCTTTGCAAACCTGGGCCGACAATTAATTGGAGAAGGATTTGGTCTCCTAGCATTAAGAGGAGAAGAAGCCAAGAAGGATTAGAAAAGCTAGCAAAAGAGGAAAAGAAATCGCAAGGAAAAAGGAAAGAGAGCAAGAAGAGGAAACCAAAAAGAAGACAAAAAGCAAGCATTATAAAAGGGCTTGCTTTTGGACGTGAGGAGGAGAAGCTTAAACGTGAGAAGCAAAGGCTGCTGCAATTATTTTCTTCTCAAATTCTTTTGTTTTGTTTAGCCACCATGAGTGGCTAAGCTTTTAATTCCGGTCCAGGGGTTAATCAAATTCCAGTTGTAGTTTTGTGAGGCTTTGAACTTAACAAGAATTTCTTCAATCCAAGTAATTTTTATTTCTTGTTCTCATTATCTATGAATTATTTATATTGATTGAGTTGACGCCTTAATTCAATATTTATTTTTCTATCGCTAGTCTTGAGTTTGTGATCCGTAATTGTCATGAACGATTGAATTGAGTAGCAAGGAGTTGGCTCATGTGTGTGTATATTGGTGGCCACAATTACATAGCTTGCATGATAGGCTCTAGGGAAATAAAAATGCGAAGTTGATTAAATTGGAGAAATCTGAGATAATTGATTTTTGTTTTAGTCATTCTCACTATTCTTAATGCTATCACTTAATTTGATATGGAACGATGATGCCCAGTTAAATTAGTGATAAGTTTGGATTTAGGCGATTGTTTGAGTCTAATGTATTAGGAGAATAATTACTTTCTACGGCTTTTCCGATTAAGTAGACTAAGTTCTTGGATTGAGTAATTTATATTTTGGCCTATGATCAAAATTGCAATTGGATGGAATTGATACCCTTGGATTGGATGTTTGGTAAGATTGATTTTCCTTGTTTAATTTTAAAGTCTTGTTTTATTTTATTTTATTTTACTTTATCATATTCTCATTAAAGAAACGAAAACACAAATCCGGATAACCGGATTGCACAAAACGACTAACCGTTTGTGGACAGAAAGCTTAGAACTGCGATCCGGCTTACCGGTTTTCGTAACCGGTTGTCCGGATAAAGTCAGCAAGGAGAGAACCCCACAACCGGCTTTCCGGTTTCCCCTCATCCGGCTGTCCGAAAAGCTCCAGAATCGTTGCCATCTGCATTCGGTCATCCGGTTTCCAATAACCGGATTACCGAATCCTTCCAGAACCATCACAAATCAAATTCGGTCTTCCGGATTTCTCCTCAACCGGTTAGCCGGATCGCGCCCAGAATTCTTCAACTCAGCAAACGGATTTCCGGATTTCCCCAACCGGTTAGCCGAATCAAGTCAGAACCGAGAAGAAAGACAAACGGATTTCCGGATTTTCTCCAACCGGTTATCCGGTTCAATTCCAGAAACGCAACAAACAGCAAACGGACTTCCGGTTTACGCCAGCCGGCTGACCGAATAAATCCAGAAGTGTCACAAGCCTTAACCGGTCTTCCGGTTTCCACATCCGGTCATCCGGATAGCTCCCAGAAAATAAACGGCTAACCGTTTTCTCTTAACCGGTTATCCGGTTTTGGGCAGAATCTCGAAAATCTGATTTCTTGGAAAATTAATTTTGTTTTAGACTTTGAGAAATTAAATACATAGTTCCCTAGGGATTCGACCTGGTCTCACCATTTCTACAATTTTATTTAGGTGAATCAGTATTTGTTTTTGAGGAGCTTCGACAACTCCGTCACGTAAGTTATTAGTTTTTATTAAAAAAAAAAGAATTTTCTTAAACTCACGTTTTCTTACTTTTAAAAAAAAATATATATTTATTAATTACCAAGTATTTAAGATGAAGCCATCTTTTTTTAAAGAGGAAGCCGTCTTTTATTTTCTACGTTGTTATAAACCCTAGAAAAAGATAAGAAAGAAACATAAGCCTTTGAAAAAGAAAAAGAAAATTTTAAAACTTCTTTACTTGGTATTTGTCTTAAGGTATTAAAAATTTCTTTGACTTATGTGATTTATTTTTGTTTGAGTTTAATTACATGTAGTATGATTTAGGTTATATTTGTGTGTTTGTAATATTCTGATGATATGAATAGTCTATATTCCTTATTTGAAATCGTTTTCTTTATTTAGAAACATGTGAATATGTTTACATATCATGAAACTAGACATCCTAAGGTTTCCATTGATAGGTTTTGTGTTGAAAACCCCTAAGTATGCAAATTGTTATGGTTTTTCGAAGTTGGGTTGCTGGTGCTGGAAAATTCTGATTTTTAGCAGCAGTTCTCACTTCTGGAACTTCTTTTGTAAGGTTACACATCCTTACAAATTATGGCGATTTTTATATCAACCGATCTATGTTTCCTATGCTTGGATGTTTACTTTTGTAGGTTTATTCTTTATGGTTAAATTATTAAAAATCGTAACTTGTGGTTGCTGCAGATCTGGAAACTGTTTTCCAGAATTGCAGAAGCTGAAACATTTAACAGTTTTGCTATTTTATGAATATTACATGCCATGTTAGGATTTTATAATAAAATTTTTATCTTTCCTCTGTCTTTGAAAACTGGAATCGCGATTTTTGGGCATGTAAAATAAAATATCTGAATTTTTGAAATTTTGTTTTCAAATCTGGAATTTTCTTGACAGATTAGATGTTCGCGGAAATAAAACATTTTTAAAATAGTTTCAGGTGTCCAAAAATTATGAATTTTAATTATATGCTTTGAATGTGTCTTCTGTAATTAGAAAAAAAAAAGAAACATATTATTTCGATTATTGAAGAATATTTTATGAATTTTCTAAATGATAAAGGTATGTTTTGGTCAATGCTGGAGAGTTTTGTTACGTTGGTGAAAAGTCAATATTCTGACTTAATTTTCACTCGTGCTGATTTTTGTGAAATATTGTATGCAATACTATACATATTGACAGTGCCTCTATAAAATTTTCATGGTTTTCCGAAATGTGTATAGGTTATTTTAAAAAAATCAGCATATGCAGGATACTCATAAGTATAGGATGTGTCTAGAATATGTATAAGTATTAAGTTAGTATAAGTGCCTATAATTTAAGGATGATTGGGATTATGTTTATGGTTAGAGATGATATTGATAAGAATATTTTTATGATGATTATAGGACATGGGCGAGCTCGTTGGTTGTTTCTCGAGGTATTGAATTGATTGCTACAGATCGAGGTAAGTAGATTCATGCATGATATGCTTTGTAGTAAATGCAATTTATGTTATAAGAAATGTGTTAAAATTAAAATTTTTACAAAACTGATTTCTAAAATATTTAAATGAATTTTACAAAATAAAAACACTTTTAAATGAATTTATACAAATGAATTTTAAAATGAATTTTTCTTAAGAAATTAGTTTCTTCAAACAAAATGTTTTCTTAAAGAATTTCCTAAAAGAATTAAATGTTCAAAGAAAAGTTTTTAAATGTTTTAGAAGACTTTAAATGCTATTTATGAAAGGATATAAGGTGGATTCAAAAATGTTTTGGCTCATAGTCTGTAGTAATGTATACAATGTAAATATTATGATGTTATGTAATGTTATGGATAGTACCCTGAACGAGGAACAATGTATGGTATAATACCCTAAATGATGAATGATAATGACTACGAGGCATGAGCTACCAATGTTTATGTTTTAATGTTTTTATGAATGTTTTAATGTTTTTAATACTTTTACATGAATTCACCCCTTATGCTAAATGAAAATGTTGTTATAAAATGTTTAAAAGTTTTATGACAAAGGTTTTCAAACATTGTGTATGGATTTGCTTAGATTAGAGATGTGGCTTGGGTTCTTAGATGGAGAAATTTCTTAGTGGATCTTTGGAGTTGCTTAAAAGATTTAATTTGGCTAGAATTTTTATTTTGGATTAAAGACTCTTGTTTTACTTAGAGACTTTATCTCAGATATTTTATGTAAGGTCTTAGTTGGAGTATGAATAATTATTGTCTATCTTATGATTTATTAATAAGAATAAATGATGTGAGGTTTCCTTTCAATTTTATCCTTGTGTTTTTATGGGTAATTTTTGGGGTGTTACATTGCAAACATGCAACAACAACTGCCATACACCTGTAATATATTTCACCTTCAACTAGAATTAAGCTGAGCTAGGATAAGGCAGACACTAAGAAGGAAAATGTTACAACTCTAACAAAGAAATTATCGATGAAGGCTATGACCAGCCCCACCGACAGTCATGAGGGTCTTCAGTTAGAGCGTCCGGGGAATAGGGAATGACTGAACTTTCTTAGCACTCAAAACCATTCTCTAGTTGAAAAAACCTCAGATTGTGTTTTTGTGTGAGACCAAGTTGAGGTCTGGGCAAATGAACAAAGTTAGCAAATTATTAAAGTTCGATTGTTGCTTTGCTATTAGTAACAAGGGAAAGAGTGGAGGACTATCATTGATGTGGAATTCAGAAATCAATGTTCATATAGCTTCTTTCTATAGCCATTATATTGATGCCAAACTATAAACTGAACGAGGGAAGTGGGTGAGGTGCATCGCGATTTATGGTCATCCAGAGGCAACGCAAAAAAGGCACACTTAGACTCTGCTTAGAAGGCTAGTAGGTTTATCCTCTACTATTTGTCTATGTTTTGGTGACTTTAATGAGATTCTCCATTTAGATGAGAAAAATAATGGCAATGATAGAGATTTAAATGCCATTAGCAAGTTTAGAAATGCTCTTCAAGATTGTAATTTGATGGATATGGGTAGCCAAGGCTATCCCTTCACTTGGTCTAATAGGAGATTTGAGCTTTATTATATTGAGGAGAAGTTAAATAGATTTCTATGTAGTAAAGACTGGACAGATCATTTCTATAACCAAGTAGCAACTAACTTATACAATTGGAGCTCAGACTATAATCCTATTTTGATAGAAGTTAAAGAAAGAAGTAGTAGATTAAACTATCAAATAAGAACTTTTTCGAGACTCTATTACAAAGATATATGGAGCCCTTATGAAAGTTATAAAAAGATCATCAATACAAAGTACGCTAGCCATGGTAATTGGTCGGGAAACAATGCAGTGCAGTTGTTTAAGAAAACTATAAAGAATTCTTTAGCTTAGCTAAAAAATTGTAGTAGAGAAGAATTCAGTGGCAGAAAAAAAGAAGATTCAAATACTGATGAAAAAGCTGGAAGAGCTAAAAGAAAGGCGCGAGTAGAATGACAGTGGAAAGGAAATTAAGACGGTGGAAAAGTAAATTCACAGCCTTTTTGTAGAAGAAGAAATTTATTGAAAGCAACACTTAAGAGCATACTGGCTTAAAGAAGGAGACAAAAACACTAAATTCTTTGATGTTAAAGCCACATACAGGAAAAAAAAGAACAAAATATGGGGTATAAAGAATGATCAAGGAAAATGGATTGAAGATAATGAAGGTGTTGAAAAGCAGTTTTGCGGATATTTTGCAAACTTATTCTCTTCCTCAAGCCTAAGTCCAAATCAACTAAAAGCTGCCTTACAGGGTCTGAATTCAAAAGTCACCATTGTAATGAATGATGAGCTTGAATAACCCTTTATAAAAGAGGAAATAATAGAAGTCCTAACTCAAATGTGCCTTACCAATGCTCCGAGACTTGATGGATTGCATGCAGTCTTCTTCCCAAAGCATTGGCAATCAGTCAAAAGGGGAGTTATCAGCATTTATCTACAGATTCTTAATGAGAGAGGAACTATTGCACCCCTAAATCACAACTTCATTGCTTTAATTCCAAAGATTGGAAAACCTAGAAAAGTCACAGATTTTCCCATTAGTTTATATAATGTAATTTATAGGATTGTTACAAAGACTATAGCAAATCGTCTCAAACATATCCTTCATAATGTCATATCCCCAACACAAAGTGTATTTATTCCCAATAGGTTAATAATTGATAAAATTATTATTAGGTATGAATGTTTGCATAAAATTAGACATTGTAAGAGAAAACCAAATGGGTTAGTGGCTTTAATGCTTGATATAAGCAAAGCTTATGATATGGTGGAATTGCAATTTCTAGAAAAAATAATGTTGAAGCTAAGTTTTTCAAATAGATGGGTGGCTTTGATAATGGACTATATAACCACAACATATTTTTTTGCTCTTATCAATGGCGTACCAAAGGGTTTGATTCAGCCTTAACGAGGGCTGAGACAAGGCTGTCCACTGTCTCCATATTTATTCTTCATGTGTGCAGAAGTGTTCTCCAATCTCCTAATATAAGCTGAAAATCAGAGACTGAACCATGGCCTAAAATTTGGCAACAATATCACTATTTCTTGTCTGTTGTTCACTGATGATAGCCTCATTTTTACAAGAGCTTCGGTAGAGGATTGTACACACCTTAAAGCCATTTTTGATTGCTATCCAGTGGCCTCGGTATAGATCTTCAAATTTGACAAATTGTCGATGTTCTTCAGCAGCAGTGTGAGAGATGATAAATTTCTGCCATCAAAAACTTATTCAAACTTAATGTAGTCTCTAAGCACGAGAAGTATTTAGGGTTGCCCTCTATGATCAGGAGAAAAAATAAATCTCTTTTTAATGAAATTAAGTTCAAGATTTTGAGCAAGATATCAATGTGGGAGCATAAATTGTTTTCTTGTGGGGCTAAAGAAGTACTTATCAAAGCAGTAGCTCAAGCTGTGCCGACTTATGATATGAGTGTTTTTCAAAATACCAATAGGCATTTGGAATGACATCCAAAGAGCTGTTGCAAGATTCTGGTGGGGAAGCAACGAAGACAAGTAAAGTAGACAATAGACTAGCTGGTATAACTTGAGTCAAGCCAAAAGCCGAGCTGGATTGGATTTCAAGGACTTTTTTAGATTTAACCAAGCACTGGTGGCAAAACAAGGGTAGAGGATAATTGAGAATCGCAAGTCACTAGTAGCAAAAGTTTTGCAAGCCAAATATTTCAAGCATGGAAAATTCATGAAAGCAACCTTAGGCTCAAACCCTTCCTTTACTTTGAGGAGTATTTTGTGGGGCAGAGAGGTAATCCTCAAAGGCTACAGATGGTGAATTAGTGATGGTGATCGGGTAAAAGTTTATAAAGATAATTGGATTCCTAGGCCGGTTACTTCTAAACTAATTTCTTGTCCAACACTACCCAGCAATACCACAGTTTCCGAGTTGATAGATCATGATTATAAGTGGAAGAGCTTTGCTTTATGAACAATTTATGAAAGAAGATGCAAATGCCATTATGAATATCCCTTTGCCCAATAATCCTAACAAAGATCAAGTGCTTTGGCCTTATGACAAGAAGGGATATTGCTCTGTCAAAAGTGGCTATCAAATAGCTCTCAAATTAAATTTTCTAGATTCTCCGAGCAACTTAGAAAATTGAGGCAATCAATGGAAGGTTATTTGGACTCTCAATATTCTAGAAAAATCAAGATTTTTTTATGGAGAGCCACTCAAAATCTGCTGCCAACAGCTATGAATTTATGAAAAAAAAAAAACAGCTGTTATAGGAGCCTTTTTGCCAAATTTGTGGTCACTGGTTCGAGAACATTTTTCATGCTTTGATGGAATGTAAGATAGCTCAAAAAACTTGGAGGCTCGCAAACTTTATAGAGAGTTTTAAAAGCCTGGCTGGTCCAGATTTGCTTACTGTCTTTCATGACTTAGCAAAGAAGATAAGCAGAATAGATTTTGAATTGATGATTATAATTTGCTGGACTACTTGGAATGCAAGGAATAAATACTTATTTAAAGCAAAGAAGTCAGATCCTCATATACCAATAGTAACAGCAGGGGCCTTAATGAAAGCCTACCAAAAAGTTATAGGTCCAGAGGGGATGTGTACAACTACTGAGGAAAACAAAACCAGAGGATGGCAACCCCCACCGTAAAATTGTTTTAAGGTGAATGTTGAAGCAGCGATAAGCAATGACAAGCAACTGTCAAGTTTGGGAATAGCGATTCGAGATTCAGCTAGGAAAGCCATAGCTGTTACTGTTAAAACCAAAAAATTCTATGGGGATGTAGCATATGCAGAGTCAAAAGCTGCAAGCTGGGGATTACCGGTGGCCAAGAATGCAGGGCTAGTCTCTCTAATTATTGAAACTGATTCACAAATGGTGGCAGATTTGATTAACAACAGGAGGGGTAGCAAGAACAAGATTTTTTGGGTTATTTCGGAGACATAAGATAAGATTAAGGACCTAAAAAATGTCAAAGTTCAACACACTTCGAGATCTTGTAATGCGATTGCTTACACTATATCTAAATTAGCTTTTGTTTACACTAATAATGTTGTTTGGTTGGATTCTTTCCCATCAGAAATCATGAATGTATTCACATCGTTGAATGAACGAAAGTTCTTATTTGTCTTCCAAAAAAATAAATAAATAAATAAATATGCATTCCTGAGATATTCATATGGGATCAAAGTATACAACCTTCGATGCACTGACTTAAAGAAACTTAGGTGTAGCATAAGCAAAGATTTGGTCTTTAATGAATCATGGATGGCTCAAAGACATCTATATCTGATATAAAACCAAAGAGGAAGAAAGCAAGTCAGAAACACACATGTAGAGGTAGAGCTAACAAGGCAGCTTGATTTGAGTGTCATCAGAAAACTTGGCATACCAATATGCTACATTTAAGTGTCATTAAGCTGTCTCTTGGAAAATATAAATATGCTGGCGTAAAAATCTTGTCAACTAGTAAAACCAATTAATGGGGGCGATATACTAAATATAACATAGAATTTAATGTCATTCAACATTTGGCCTATGTCCAGGAGTAGGAATTTAAAGCTTTCACTATAAAAAACTGGATCCTACTTTTGTTGTTTTAGTCACCTCATCTTTTGTGTACTAAGAGAGGCGTTATATATATAGCGTTCCACTTATAACAAAGAATTATAATCCAAACTCTTTTATGTCATTTATATTACTTAAAATTGAGATAATCCATAATATTATCTTCTATGGATGATAGCACAACTGATTTATATCCCTGTCTCTTTGAATCAAGCTTCAATCCTTCCACGCTTAGAGGTGGGGATTGAATCATGGGCTCACAAACTTATGGTGATGTGAGCTTTTTCACACCATTTTCTACATAGTCCATGACCTTGCATCTAGTCCATGGACTTATGATTTTGTTGCGGAACTAATGGGCTCTGTTGTAGATTTAGTGGTTCTGCTGCAAGCTTCATGGGCTTTGTGGACACCGTTGCAGGACTAATGATTCTTACTGTAAGATTCACGACGCTAGCATTCCTTCCTACTACAAGATTCACGACGCTAGCATTCCTTCCTACTACAAGATTCACGACACTAGCATCTCTTCCCTCAAGATTCATGACATCGACATTTTTTCTTTGAATTTTCATAATCATGATGCAGGATTCATGATGTCAGCATTTCTTCTTTGACTTTTCACATTTCTTATGATAACAAAATCTTATGATCAGATGGATGTGACATTGAGGCAACTGATGATGAGTGTCGAATTTGTTCATAAAGTTGGCGATTGTCTATTAGAATGACAGAACAAATATGTCTTATAATTTTGGACAAACATCTCAATTACATGTTACTAGCTTTTGAAAATGTATGAAATTTTATGGATCGTTTATTGGGTGAGCTGACACGGCTTAGGTTACCTACAATGCAACGTGTATCAAGAATATCTCGCCCACAATATTCCATTAGCAAAATTTGCTCTTTCAAGAAAGTTCAATCCAAAAACTTCGAAAACAAGGAATGAATTTTGTTGCTTAATCATTGAATGTGTTTCACGGTATTAAGGTACCTTTCATTGAAGCTATTTTTCAAATGGTCAATGTTTCCATATCAAAAAACGTTTTTAGAAATTCCTGTAGAACTGGGACTTCAATTTTTCATGTGCATGAGTTAAAGTTTTAGTCGTTGAAAAAATACTGCAATAAAGTGAAGGTGATTATTTAATGAAATGTAAGTAGTGGAGTAATTTTCAAACTTGGATAGTAAATTAGAAAAACCAAGTGTGACTTGTTCGGTGAGAAAATGTAACCAAACGTGTTTTCGCTCTTTTCATTTTTATAAATAATTTTGATTTCTTTTCATTTTTATATATAATTTTGATTAAGAAAAACTAAGACATGCATTTAAATTTTTAAAAATATTACATCATAAACATGATTTTTCTTGTCTAAAACAAGGTTACAAAACACCATTGATAAACAATATCAAAAGCTCCCTAAGTGGCCGAGTGCTATAATTTTAAGTAGATTAATTTGCGTGGCTAAAGCAATGAGAAGAAATCCATGATCTACACCTCTAAAATCCTGAAGGCCCCGTCCCATAAAATGAGAAGAAAACTTTGCTTTACGAATGTAAAGAGAATATAATTTGGATTCGGTCTAAGGTATGAAGATTGATTTATTCATTTCAAAATCAAAATTTACCTTCTCTTTTTCTTCTACAACTTTTTCAAAACCACGTTTCGGAAAGCTAAAAAAATGGTTGGGTACATGATGTCACATGTAACACGAGTACATATATTACATTGGAAAACCTTTTCATTGTAATCTATCAACTAAAAGTTAAGTAATTCACTACTTAATTTTATTCTTAGTTGTCCTCATGACTTTAGCCGAGAGGTATCTAAGCAAATTTAATTAGATTTTTACTCTCCATCCTCCACTTCCCATCAACGGTGCATTTTCAAGATTAACAACCTGCTGCTTTGAATTTTTTTGGCAAAATTTGTCTTATCAGGCGAGGGAGAAAAGCCGGAGCGTCAAGCGGTCAAAAGTTGCACAACCCGAATAATTTCTAAAACATGCCTAATTCGCCAATCTAGTCGAGCCATAATTCTTAATTCCCTCGCCAACTCCTTCTGCTGATTAGATCCCCAGGGAACAAATTCCTTTTCTTCATCGCCATCCATGCCCGGTCGGTACAATTCATTTACTCTGCAGTCTGTACGATAATTAGTTTAATTCATACAATAACATTTAAATGTTAAAGAAGGCTTCCTGGCTTTTATTACCAATCGATATATTAACAAATAGCAGAGATGAGTACATCCAATTAACTGCAGTGGCTGGATTTTTAAAAAATTAAACAAATAAAAATTACACACATGAAATTATGAACATGATAAGACGTGCGGCAAAAGTGAATTAAAAAGCTTCTTAAATTAAATTATTCTTACTGTATGATCATCAATTGAACGTTGACTACGTGTAAAAAAAATAAGGGCTAAAAAATCGATTTTGGTTACCTAGTACCCATACCTTTTACAAAAAATAAAAAAGAAAAACTTAAATAAAATAAAATAAAAAATTCTTGGCCAGAGCAGAGTCGTTTGCCTTCAACCTTGGCTGAAATAATCTTAAAGATGGTGCCTGCCTTCTCAAAAAGTCGAACCACTTTCTGCATAATAGGAAAAGTGATTTCACTATTCAATTTGCGAGCGGTTAAATAAAACGACAATTGTTTTATAGAAGGAAAACAAAAAAAAAATGTGATAATATCATTTGTGTTATGAAATTGGAGATAATGGATATTATTATGTTAACAATTATTTGATGATGATTTCTAAGTAAGAAATACTCAAATGGAGATTGAAGAAAATAAGCAAAATAACTTGAGCAAAACTTGAGCAAGGAATTGAAATTGTAGAGATTTTTCAAGAGGAGATCAATAGACAAAGGAAGGTAAGCTAATTTCCAAGTTCTCATTTTGTTCACAAATTACATCTATATATAGTGAAAATATTAGTGGAGTGGGTGACAATATATATCTATAAAAATCATAATGGTGAATCCATTAATCATAATGGTGAATCCATTAATCATAATGGAGAACCCATTAATCATAAGTGGTGTTTCCATTTTCTTGGTGGAATCCACAATTATTCACAATACTCCTCCTTGGATATCCACCCATTAATGGATCAGATGATAACATTGGATGTACTTTTAAAGCTCGTTAAAAACCTTTGCGGTAAAACCCAATGGGAAAACACGGTCAAAGGAAAAAAAGTCTGATGTACGTATGTCAAATTCCTCCTCCATATAGTGCTCCTCACGATGGCAACATGTATTTATTCGATAGTTTATTGAGCGGCGCATGCCAATGCCATATATTATTTTCTCAAATGTAGATGTAGGTAGAGCTTTAGTAAATGGGTCAAATTTAAATTATCGATTGGGCGTGTCTGTGATATCAATCTTCTTATTCATTTGGAGCTCATGAGTGTAGAAGAATTTGGTGAAATATGCTTTTATTACATCCCTTTAATGTATCCTCCTCTAAGTTGAGCTATACATGCAGCATTATCTTCATATATCCTTGTTGGGATATACGAACTTGAAGATATTCTACACGTACTTTGAATATGATGGATTCTGATCTCAACCATATGCATTCTCATTGGCTTCATGTAGTGCAAGAATTTGAGAATGGTTGGAGGATGTTGCAGAGTCTGTTTTGTAGACTTCCAAGAAATTGCAGTACCCTTGAAAGTAAAAACATATCCCGTTTGTGAACGAGCTTTATGGGGATCAGATAAATAACCTGCATCAGCATAACCAACAAGACCTGGATTTTTCGTTAGTTCATTAGAATAAAATAAACCTAAATCAATTGTTCCTTGAAGATAACGAAAAATGTGTTTGACACCATTCCAATGTCTTCTAGTTGGTTCAGAGCTGAATCGAGCCAACAGATTAACAGAAAATGCAATGTCTGGTCTAGTACATTGTGCTAAATACATTAGAGCACCAATTGCATTTAGATATGGTACTTCAGGACCAAGTATCTGTTCATCATCTTCTTTAGGACGAAATGGATCCTTTTTAGGATCAAGAGACCGAACTACCATTGGGGTACTCAATGGGTAAGCTTTATCCATGTTGAAACGTTTCAAAATTTTCTCGATTATAAGTTGGTGATGGATAAATATACCATTGGAGTGCATGCTCGATCTGCGGCCGAGACAATACCTAGTTTTCCCCAAATCTTTCATTTCAAATTCATTTTTCAAGCAATCAGCGGTCTTTTGGAGCTCTTCATGAGTTCCTATTAAATTCAAATCGTCAACATAAACTGCGACAATAGCAATTCCAGATTTTAATTGCTTGATAAAAACACATGGACAGATAGGATCATTAACGTATCCTATTTTTATCAAGTATTCACTAAGGCGATTATACCACATGCGTCCAGATTGTTTTAATCCATATAAAGATTTTTGTAGCTTTATTGAATACAAGCCACGATGTGATGATTGACAAGATTCTGGCATTTTAAATCCTTGAGGATTTTCATATATATATCTGTATCAAGTGACCCGTATAAATAAAATGTCACCACGTCAATGAGACGTATCAAGTTTTTCGATCTGGAAACCAATTAAAAATCGAAACGTAATTGCACACATGGGGAGTATGTCTCATTATAATCAATACCGGTCTCTGTGAAGCCTTGTGCAACAAGTCGTGCTTTATATCTTACAACTTCATCATTTTCATTCGTTTCGTACAAATACCCATTTGTACCCATGAGTTTGACATCCTTGGGTGTTTGGACTATAGGTCCAAATACTTCACGTTTATTAAAGAAGTCAACTCTGCGGATTGCTTCTTTCCATTTAAGCCAATCATGCCTCAGTCTACATTCATCAATAGTTTGCGGATCATGATCATTTATAATATCAGTAGCTACTGTAAGCGCAAACACATCATTGATGACAATATTACCATCAGTATGGTCAACAGAAATCTCATGAGTATGATCAACAGAAATCTCATGAGTATGATCAACAGAAATCTCACTATTTCTGGATTCATGTGCCTTTTCAACTTTGTTCTTCATGAAGAGTTTGTGTATTATCGGGCCTTCTAGTCTTTTCGAGACTAATTGCTTTTACGAAGCGATTTGTTAACTTTTAGATTATTATCATCATTTGCGTGAGAACATTGTTTAATCATTTTCTTTTCTCGGAACCTTTATCTTTTGAACGATTGGTCTACCACGCTTACGGCGTGACACGGATAATTCCTCGGTGCACTTTTCATTAATTGTTCTTTAGGTACAATGACGGTAGGGTATATTTGGTGGTATATATGATTTAGTTACTTTTGCGCATCTGTAAATGCATCGGCAATTGTTCGCATGATTTGTTGTAAATGAACTATCCTTGCCGTATTCACTTTGAGATGTGCGTGGATCTAAATGAGATAGATGGGTCACTTTCCATTGAGGATCATGCCTAACCTCATGAACCTTTTCTTTCTCCCAATGAAGGAAAATTTGTCTCGTCAAAATGACAATCCGAAATCGTGCGGTAAATACATCACCGATCAATGATTGAGATATCGATAATGGATGGTGAGTCAAATCCACATAAATTCCCAAAGCGTCGTTGGGGTCCCATTTAATGCGTTGTGGGGCCTTGATTGGCACTTATCTTGCGCAGCAAAAATGCGTAAATGGGATAAATCTGGTTGATGTCCCAATACCAATTGTAATGGGAATATTTATGATAAGCGATGGGGCTCAAGCGGATTAATGCGCGGCGTGCAAAATAGCATGTCCCGTCGAAATAGGTAATTGACTTCGTAATAATAAAGTTACGGCAATTACGAAGGCGTTTGATAAGAGATTACGCTAATCCATTCTGAGTATGTACATGTGGTACTGGGTGCTCTACATCAATCCCAACTGTCATGCAGTAATCATCAAATATTTTAGAAGTAAACTCACCAGCATTATCTAGACGTATGGTCTTGATTGGATAATCTGGAAATTGTGCACGTAACCTGATTATCTGCGCAAGCAATCTTGCAAATGCAACGTTACGTGTAGATAATAAACAAACATGTGACCATCGTGCAGATGCATCAATCAAAACCATGAAATAACGAAATGGTCCACTTGATGGGTGAATAGGCCCACAGATATCTCCTTGAATTCTTTGTAAAAATGATGGAGATTCAGAATTAATTTTACTGGGTGATGGTCTAACTACCAATTTTCCTTGTGAACAGGCAGTGCAACTATTCTCATTTGACAATAAAATTTTTAAATCTTTCAATGGATGTCCATGAGAATTTTCAATAATTCTACGCATCATTGTTGATCCAGGGTGACCAAGACGGTCATGCCAAAGTATAAAAGATTTTGGATCATGTATTTTATCTTTTATGACTGCGTAACTTTCCATTGATTTTATCGTCGTATAATATAAGCCAGATGAGAAAGTTGGAAGCTTTTCTAATATCTCTTTCTTTCCAGACATATTAGAAGTAATGCATAGATATTCTACATTATTCTCATTCTTTGTTTCTATATGAAAATTATTCTGACAATGTCTTTAAAACCAAGTAAATTTCTTTTGATTTAGGTGAATCTGAGCATTATAAATATCCAATTTCGTACCTTTTGCTAATATGATCATTGCTCTTCCAGTGCCTTCAATAAGATCTGCTGGACCTGATATTGTATTCACATTTGCCTTAATTAGATTTAGATTTAAAAAATACCTCTTGTTTCGAAGAATCGTATGTGTAGTTCTGTATCAGCCAAACATATTTCTCCATCAAACATTTTATTGAAATCCATATCCTTAGACAAAAATAAAACAAAGGAAAATACATATTAGATAACATGAAAATAAAAATAAAAATTACATGAGAAAACATAAAGCACAAGTAGAATTTTAAATGTGATGAACATTTCCATCACCAATCAAGTGATCAATTTTTCCATCTTTATCTTCAAAGAAATCCGAAACATCAAGATGTGTAATATCCACTGGATCCGAGTCATCAACATAATTTGTTTCAATATTCTTTCCTTTTGATTTTAAGGATGCCTGAAACATATCCACACGATGTCTGAGAATCGACATTGTCTCCAAAATGACCGGACATTCCACATCTATCACAAGTGTTTTCTTGAGTAATATGTTGATTCTCATTTTCCCTTTTTGTGGTTCTTATATCCACAGCAGTCGATAATAATGATTATGTCCTCGACCTCGATAATACGACCACGGCCACGACTATTTTTCTACGGCCACGATTATGCCAGTACACCCATTTTCATAATTGTCTTCACGATCATGTGAGGCAATTTGTTTCAAAATTAGTTTTGCACCAGTAGGATGGGCTTGATGATTTTCATTAATAACTCATTATTCTTTTACGCCACAGAAGGCATGCAATCAAGTCAGAATATTTTGTATCTTGTGAGCTCTATATTGTTGTTGTAAAACCATGTTGGAAGCATGAAATGTTGTAAATGTTTTTCCAACATATCCTCATCGATAATATTTTCTCCACACAATTTTAATTGTGAGGTAATTCTGTATAGTGCAGAATTATATTCATGCATCTTGTTGAAAGTCTTGTAGCTGAGCATTCCATTCACTACGAGCATTAGGAAGAATAAGCTGACCTTAAATGACCATATCTTTCATACAAACCGCTCCAGAACATATGGATCTTTTATGAGATATTCCATTTTAAGTGATTGATGGAGATGATGCCGTAGAAAAATCATGGCCTTAGCTCGATCTTGAGTGAATGAGTCATTGTTATTTTTTATCGTGTCACTAAGCCCCATAGCATCAAGATGAATTTCAGCATCTAGGATCCAGGATAAATAATTATCGCCAGATATATCCAAAGCATTAAACTCCAATTTTGTCAAGTGAGACATTATCACAAACAAATAAAAAGATTAGTATAATAAATATTAAAAGAAAAAATATGAATAATAAGTATTACTTATAGGAATTTTTTTTCTTAAAATAAATGCGTAGAAAAATAAAAGCATAAATGGATAGAATACTTCCTGTACCCGAGCGAACTTCGTGCTGATAACGTGTTATGAAATTGGAGATAATGGATATTATTATGTTAACAATTATTTGATGATGATTTCTAAGTAAGAAATACTCAAATGGAGATTGAAGAAAATAAGCAAAATAACTTGAGCAAAACTTGAGCAAGGAATTGAAATTGTAGAGATTTTTCAAGAGGAGATCAATAGACAAAGGAAGGTAAGCTAATTTCCAAGTTCTCATTTTGTTCACAAATTACATCTATATATAGTGAAAATATTAGTGGAGTGGGTGACAATATATATCTATAAAAATCATAATGGTGAATCCATTAATCATAATGGTGAATCCATTAATCATAATGGAGAACCCATTAATCATAAGTGGTGTTTCCATTTTCTTGGTGGAATCCACAATTATTCACAATAATTTGGACTCGGTCTAAAGACACATTACGATTGATTTATTCATTTCAAACGCATGCTTTACATTCTTCTCTTCTTTTACTGTAACGTTATTGAAACCACGTTAATGAAACGTGAATTATGTATGTATGAAATAAAAATACTTGTTGACTATACAGTCCATCATCTCAAAATTATTTAAGTGGGTAGAGTTTAGTCACCCGCTGGTTCATTCATGAACAAATTGCAAAAGTCATTTTAACTTGAACCTAGCTTTGTTGAAACTATCCTAAACATGGCGTGTGCTTTCTCCAATACTTGCAGAGCAGTCATGGTATTCATATGGGCTACCCTTACTCTTTTGATAGTCCATGTTGCATCTGCTGCCAATACTAGCATTCATGTTGCAGCATCTGATAAAGAAAGACAAGCTTTACTCAACAGCGGCTGGTGGAAGGACAGGATTCCTCACAATACTTCTGATCATTGCAATTGGGTTGGTATCACTTGCGATTATGAAGGAAGTATCACCCACATAGAGTTAGTGGAATGCAGTATCAAAGGGGAACTTGGCAGCCTCAACTTTTCTTGGCTTCCAAACATGCAATATCTCAATCTTGGGAACAATAATCTATCGGGAAGCATTCCACCCCAAATTGGTTCTCTTTCAAATCTCAAGTACCTTAATCTGCGTTGGAATAATCTTACAGGTGAGTGAGTCACCAAATAATTATGGTATATTTAATTTATATTCGTTGAAAAATAATCATTGACATTCATTCATCCTTTAATCAATCACATTGCAGGTATTATCCCAAAAGAAATTGGGAGCTTAAGAAATCTGGAGGTGCTTTATTTGAGTAATAACGGCCTCAATGGTGAGTTACCAATTAATTTTAGTAGCTAGCTACCCTAGCTATGTATTTAATGTATATTCATTAAAAAACAATCGACGACGTTCATTCTTCCTTTAATCAATCTCACTGCAGGTACTATACCAAAAGAAATTGGGAGCCTAAGAAATCTGAAGGTGCTTTATTTGAGTAGTAACAACCTCGATGGTGAGTTGCCAATTAATTTTGTAGCTACCTACCCTAGATATGTATTTGATTTATATTCATTAAAAACGATCATTTACATTCATTTTTCCTTTAATCAATCTCACTGCAGGTACTATCCCTACAGAAATTTGGAGCTTAAGAAATCTAGAGGTCCTTTATTTGAGAAGTAACAAACTCAGTGGTGCATTACCTCAAGAAATCGGGAATCTAAAAAGTCTAATGTGGCTCTCTGTAACGAGTAACACATTAGGGGGACCTATTCCTTCAACCCTGTTTCTTTTAACAAACATTAAGTATTTAGGTCTTGGTTTCAACCGGTTCAATGGATCAATTCCACGAGAAATAGGAAATCTAAAGAATTTGACTAATTTGGCTCTCATGGCTAACAAGCTAACCGGAGCTATTCCTTCAACTCTAGGTCGTTTAACCAGCCTGCTGTATTTGAATCTCAGTTCTAACCAACTCCACAGCTCCCTTCCACTAGAAATAGGGAATTTTAGTGCTCTAGAGGAATTAGACTTATCTGATAACAAAATAGGTGGTACCATTCCAGACGAGCTCACCAAATTATCCAACCTTCAATATCTCAATCTTTCCTCAAACCTACTTTCAGGCCAAATACCTTTTGCTATTGGAAAACTCTTTAACCTCGTGTCTCTAGACCTCTCTAAAAATAAACTTAGTGGTTCTATTCCGACCGGGATTGACAACTGCTCAAAGTTAAAGATCTTAACATTGAACCTCAACAGTTTGGATGGAACTATTCCACTAGAGATGGGAAAAATTTTATTCCTAGAAAAGTTTGACCTTTCTCACAATAACCTTTCAGGCACCATACCTAAGACTCTCCGTCCGATTTATTTAGACCTGTCTTTCAACAATTTGGAAGGTGAAATTCCCACTTATTTGCGGGATAATCCACCAAAGAGTTTTGAAGGCAACAAGGGTTTGTGCGGCCATGTTAAAGGTTTTCCTTCTTGCTCTCAACGAATTTTACTTGCACCTTCATTCATTCTGTCTGTTAAAATTTTTCTTCCCCTCACTCTAGTTCTCGCCTTCACAATATTTGGATTCATTTTACGCCTTAAGAGTAAGAGTGAAATTTTACGCCTTAAGAGTAAGAGTGAAAACCCAAAACTTGTGGCAAGAGGTGCAAAGAACGGAGATGTGTTTTCAGTGTGGGGTTATGATGGTAAAATTTTATATGAAGATATGATTGATGCAACGGAAGATTTTCATATCAGATATTGCATCGGAACTGGAGGTTACGGCAGTGTTTACAAGGCAGAGCTACCAGACGGAAAAGTTGTTGCTTTGAAGAAGCTTCACCATTCTGAAACAGAGGATTCAGCTTTTGTCAAGAGTTTCCAAAACGAGGCTCATGTACTCTCCACCGTACGACATCGGAACATTGTGAAACTTTATGGTTTTTGTTTGCACAAAAAATGCATGTTTTTGATTTATGAGTACATGGAAAGAGGAAGTTTGTTCTGTGTTTTACGCTATGATGACGAAGCTGTTGAGTTGAATTGGACTAAAAGAGTGAATATCGTGAAGAGCGTGGCTCGCGCTTTGTCGTACCTGCATCACGACTGCACTCCATCAATTGTTCACCGCGACATATCAAGCAACAACATTCTTCTTAACTCAAATTTGGAGGCATTTGTTGCTGATTTTGGCACTGCTAGACTTCTTCATGTTGATTCATCAAATAGAACCCTACAAGCAGGCACGTTCGGATATATTGCCCCAGGTAAATAAAATAATTGGTCGTATTTCTTATTACACACTATGGTTTTACTTTCAAAGACATAGTCTTACACCTTTTCTTTTCGTGTAGAACTTGCCTACACTATAATTGTGACAGAGAAATGTGATGTTTATAGCTTTGGGGTAGTGGCACTCGAAATATTAATGGGAACACATCCAGGTGAACTCCTGTCATCATTATCATCATCATTGGGCCCAAAAATCAAGTTGATCGATGTTTTAGACCCACGTCTCTCGCCTCCAGCGAATCAAAAGATTGTTCAAGATATTATTCTTGTTTCAACAATAGCATTTGCTTGCTTGCGTTCTCAACCAAAATCTCGACCAACAATGCAACGCATTTCTCAAGAATTTCTTGCAGGAAAGACACCAATGCAAAAAGCTCTCAAAGAAATTTCCATTTCAGAGCTGAGAAATCAAGAAAAAATTTAGCTTCATGAAATTTGAAGGTGAGCATCCTTGTGTTCTGCTGGTCTCTGTAGACCCAAATAATGATGGCAAAACCTAGACCTCGATGGCCGCATTTTTAAATGTATTTTTCAATCTAATTGGGTTATGTTTGTTTTAGCTGTTTGTAGCTTGGTGGAAGCTTGACTTGTCTTTGGCAAAACTCTTTTTTTCTCAACCGTTGACTAAAAAAAAAGCTTAAATGACAAAAAGGCATATATAAAGGGGCTTACCCCTTAATGAAATGAGAGATAAAACATAGTGGATATTACAGAAGAATGTTTGTTCATTAATAGAAAATGAGATATAAAACATACTAGAAATTAGAGAAGAATATTTGTTCAGTAATCGAAGGGTTATAAATAATCCAAGCAAATTCGGCCCTTAAAATTACAAAACTCTGACCTTGATACATGAAAGTACTCACCAAACTTTTCATAAGTGATTAATAAACTTTTGCCAAAGCAATCCAGCATCCACCTAAAGAGAAAGAAAACCATCAAGACCTATAAAATCCCATAGTATATGATTCACTGCAATATGTCCATGCGCACTATGTTTTATCTCTCATTTCATTATGGGGTAGCCCCTTTATATGTAAGGCAAATGTAGTTCATTAGAGGATGAGTGAATGGTTTTTGATGAAATGCCGAAAGGAATGTGGCCTCTTGGACTGCTATGATTGCTGGATGCTCTCAGAATGGCCAAGAAAATGATGCGATTGAACTGTCCATACAAATGCTACAGTCAGGAGTTATGCCAGATCAGTTTAGCTTTGGAAGCATAATAAGAGCTTGCTCTGGTCTATGCTGTGTTGGCTTAGGAAGACAACTTCATGCCCATGTCATAAAATCAGAACATGGTTCGCATCTGATTTCACAGAATGCTCTAATCGCAATGTACACAAAGTTTGATCGAATTTTGGATGCATGGAATGTGTTTTCCAGTATCGCTAGAAAGGATATAACTTCATGGGGTTCAATGATTGCGGGGTTTTCCAAACTTGGTTACGAGTTAGAAGCTTTGAGCCATTTTAATGGAATGCTCCATCATGGTGGTTACCAGCCAAATGAATTTACATTTGGCAGTGTTTTTAGTGCTTGTAGCAGTCTTCTACATCATGAATGAGGGAGGTAGATACATGGTGTATGCATAAAATTGGGGTTGGGTAGAGATATTTTTGCCAGATGTTCCCTTTGTGACATGTATGCCCGATCTGCTTTGTTAGATTTTGCAAGAGCTGCATTTAATGAGATAGAAAGCCCTGATTTAGCATCATGGAATGCAATTATTGCTGGGGTTGCTAGTTGTAGCAGTGCCAACGAAGCCATGTCACTCTTTTCAGAAATAAGGGACTGTGAGTTGATACCTGATGGGCTCACTGTTCGTTCCCTACTTTGTGCTTGCACCAGTCGTTTGACACTTTATCAGGGTATGCAAATTCACTCCTATATTATTAAGATGGGATTTGGTTCTATTGTTCCTGTCTGTAATGCTATCCTGACCATGTATGCTAAGTGCTCTGTTTTCTGCAATGCCTTATTGGTATTTAAAGAGTTGGGCAAGAATGCAGATTTAGTTTCTTGGAACTCAATTCTTGCAGCTTGTCTGCAGCACAACGAGGCTGGAGAGTTATTCAGATTATTTAGCCTAATGCTTGCTTCTCAAACTAAGCTGGATCACATTACTTTCAAGATGTAATGGGGGCTTGCGCAGAAATGGCTTCTTTAGAAATTCATTGCTACATAATGAAAATTGGGCTTGCACTTGATGTTTTTGTCATGAATGGATTGATGGACATGCATATAAAATGTGGCTCCCTTGGAAGTGCTCGGGAGCTCTTTAACTTTATGGAGGATCCAGATGTTGTCTCGTGGAGTAGTTTGATTGTGGGATATGCTCAGTTTGGATGTGAAGAGGAAGCTCTTAAACTGTTCAGAAGGATGAGAAGTCCAGGAGTTAGGCCAAACCATGTGACACTTGTTGGTGTCCTCACAGCCTGCAGTCATGTTGGACTGGTAGAAGAAGGGTTGCAGTTGTAAGTATGGGATTATACCAACAAGAGAGCTCCGTTCTTGTGTGGTTGACTTGCTTGTACATGAAGCTGAGCATTTTGTCAACCAAATGGCTTTTGGCGCTGATATCGTGGTATGGAAGTCTCTGTTAGCTTCCTGTAAAACCCATGGGAATGTTGATGTTGGAAAACGACCTGCCTAGAATATTTTGAAAATCAATCCTACAAATTCTGCCGCTCTTGTATTGCTTTGTAACATATATGCTTCTTCTGGAAAGTGGGAGGAAGTCGCTAGATTAAGGGGCTTAATGAAAGAAAGAGGTGTGAGGAAAGTTCCTGGTCAGAGCTGGATGGAAATTCAGAGTAAGATCAATGTGTTCTTTGCAGAAGATAGTATGCATCCAGAAAGGGACAAAATATGCACAATCTTGGAAGAGCTCTCGTTGCAGACGCTGGATTAGGTTCCAGATCCTAGTGGTAGTCTCAGGCCCCTCAGCTATGGTTCTTGAGAAATGCCCCTGTTTGGCCTATTCCTCGAAAGAAGTAGTGTTAGAGTGTAATTTATGCACTAATTTTGTATTGTTTACTCTCTTTAATATCAATGTTTTGCACTTAATAATAGTGATTTATTTGTGTTTTATTTTGTAGGTGCAATTCTATTGATTGGTGCTAAAATTGAGCTAGAAGATGATGTTTGAGGATGATTATTTTCATGGAGGAATTATGAATTTCGAAGCTTTGTTGATAAAGGCGTGGTAGCGTCTTGTCAGCGAAGAACTTGCGATTTTATTTTAACGTGTTTATTTTTGATTTTGTAATTCCGAATTTAGAGAATATTTTAGATTTTAGTATTCTATTTTTAGAAGAACTCTACAATACAAAAGGGATTGAAACACAAAGAGAAGGGGGAATCATCAAGTAGAAAAAAGAAAAACCCAAGATTAAATTTTTCTCTTCTCTCTATGAGGAACTAAATTTATTTTTCTGGTTGAAGGTTAATAAAGCTTTGATTCATCATTACTGTGAGATCTTTCTTATGCTTTAATTGTTTTATTACTTTTTGGGTATTTGTTTATTCTCTGAATTATTATCATGATTATGTTTGCTAGTTAGATAATTGGCCACTATTTAATTATCAGCTTAATCTATTGTCAATTAAAGGATTCATCGTATGAAGATTTTAATGTTTGTGACAAATAGCATAGCAGTGAGTTGTGTTATGAGAATAAACAATCTAATTTAAATGAACCATCGTATGCGTTTGTTAATTAGGATTTGGGTCTCTCTAGTTTTTCAGGCTGTTAATTGATTAGATCTTATGATCGTATCTAGGGTTGTCTATTGATTAGGGAAATAACTAATGGTCGTACCTTGGTTATCGACTAGTTAAGGAGAGATTGGCTATTAGAGCGTCTCAGTAGCTATAACCAGTCTATTCATAAGCAATAATGATTTATATTTAGATCAATGATCAGTAGTCGAATCAAGCTGAGTTAATTCCTTCAACCAGAGCTTTTTCCAATTTGAATTACAATTTTAATTTGTATTCTTGTTATTTTTAATTTGATTTTAAATTTTGTCAATAATCTCCCCTATTTTGCATTTTACATTTTAAAAGGATTTAAATAATTACCAATCTTTGTGGACACGATCCTGCTCAATCACTATACACAATTTTATTAGAGTAGGTATTTATTTTTGCTGGCTTCGACAACCATCAAGTAACACTAGCTACCGGTGCGACTTCATACATAAAAAGCAAGCAAAGTGCTCATAAAACAGCGGACCTGTATAGGTCGACCCAATCATGATATTGAAGGATAGGACCTTTTCTCGAAAAACTGTGGTTTTAGACCCGCCTTTCTGGCTAGGGTTATGTTTCAATCCAGATGTTGGCTTCAACTGAACAATTACAGTGGTCGAATGAGCTTCACCCTCACTATTCAACAAAATAAAATGTGGCTGGCCATCCAGGAGGTTCCATATTAACCATTGTCCTTGGAGTCTTGTTCAGAAGAACTTATGGGTGTGCTTTGGTGGTTTATCATGCCTTTAAATTTTTTTAGATCTTTTTTATTGCATTTAAACTAAGGATTTGTTGGTGACATAATTATTGAAAAGTGACAACAATTAAGGATTTTCCAATACTAATGGGCATGATCTCTCATGATAGTTTGAATAACAATTTCTTGAGCTCTAACAATTTGCTATTTTATTTTAATAATCAATTTTTGGTCTGAAATATTAACTGCTGATTGATTTTTTCCCCCCTTTTCTTTATCTTTTTTGGCAGAGGAATATTCTTGTGTGATTGACAAGATTCGAGCACTGCTCTTCACAGTATCAAGCCTCATTACACCTCTTCTGGTACTTTATCAAGCGTCGTCGCCGTGCTATTGTCTTGATGAGCTCAAGAATCATTTTATACATTGCAAAGGGGTTTATGCTTTCTCTAAGACTCGAACATGGAATTTGGATTGGGAAGATAGAGCTCTATAACTTGACAGGTTTATAGATGATTCTAAATTGCAATTGGTGTATGTGTAATGTGTTCGACTCAATGCCATGCTGGCGTCGATCGACCTTGAGCAATAAGGCACATCAGTAATTTGCAGTAACTTTCTGAAACTTGTGACACTGAAACATATGCTGAAAACAAATTCGTAGCAGCCCACGGATTCATGCTTTAAGACATCAACACAGCTACGACTCATTGGCATGTGTTACAAAGTTCATGAGGATGCTGGCACAACATGATACACATTTTCTGGTTATATTATTTGAGGTACGCGCTAAGCAGTCAAGATGTAGATTGAGGAGGTAGCATTCATTACAGGCATGCACTCTTGAAGGCCACACTTAAGGAAATCTTCCAAGGTCCCATAGACCCAACTATGAATCGTCCATCCTCTTCATGTAACCAGCTTAGATCTTCTGTTCAATTGTTCTTCATGCACTGCTTGTCATAACGCCCAGCTCTGTTCTAAGGTAAAAGCATCTTCATGTGCTTGTGCATGTTTATTTGACTAGCTGTCTTTTAGTGACCTTTGTAGCCCTCGATCAATGTGCTAAATGTCGAGGAAAATTCAGTTTTTAATAAAAAACTTTTTAGGACCGATCTCATAAAATATATATGAATTTGTAATCTAGAAATCGTACCTTGAAAATATGAACTGGCTTTTCCGCTGATGTGATTTAGGCTCTGAGATCACGATCCGTCACCACCACGTTCGTTAGATCACGATCCATCGCCAAACGATCTTCCAAGTTATGACTCAGGATTGATCTGCACTTGACGTGTGGGCGCCTTTATCACTACTTAAAAGCAAACTAGCACGAGAAAATTTTTCTCTCAAAATTAGAGAGAAAAATCTTTTTCTCTAAAATTATTCGTGAAAAACCTTTTCTCACATATATTTATAGTGACTTTTCCTCTCTGTTAGGATAGAATAAAGCCCTTTTATATCTCTTTCGTAGTAGAATCTAAGGCTCACAGAATTATGAAACTTACGTTACTTTCCTTTTTTAATGAGGACCTTGTAAAATAACATAGGACCCCTTTATACAAAAGTATATTCATGGAGCCTCCCACTAAAAGATATATTTATGTTTTTGACCCAAATTGCTAGTTATCTTACTTATTAATCCAGTAGTGGTGCAGTCAATTAAATGAGCTAACCCGGGGATCATTTGGGAACATACAATAGTGGCTACAACAATTAAGCCTGTAATTAAACTAGCCTAATCATTTAATTCCAACTCTACTCCACTATAAAATTGGAATTGACCTCCATAATTGTATGTGTTTGGGGAGAAATATGAAGAATAAATACGACGCCACGTGTCGATCATGGAAGCGGCATCGGCATAATTTGAGGTATCATGTGTAATTTGGCCTACCCCATATAGCTTAGGTAGGGGGTACCCCATGGAATGGAAGTACCCCTCAGAATAAGGATACCCCTCAGAATGGGGGAGCCCCTCAGAACGGGGGTACCCGAGGGGTGCCAGGCAGGGGTACCCAGCGAGCAGGGTACCCGTATAATGGGGTACCTCGCATATCGGGTTCCGGGAAACCCCCTAAAATTCGCCATGAGAGACGTCTCTATCGCCTAAAAGATCATGCTTGATTCGGTTAAAACCGTGTATCAAGCAACGTCTGGGAAAAGAGGCGGCCGCTGCCCACTTGCCAAAAGTGGTCCCACAACTGCTTGACACTCTCTTTGGACCACTCCCAGTAGCGCCATTACGTACAGGATGACGGGATCTGCCCATGATCGCCTACACAATTCAAGCATGCTCCCCAGAAATGATAAAAAGGTAAAAGGGACCAACCACCAATGGAAATAGCCAGTAGCGTGGGGGTGCCTATATATAAAAGTGCCTAAAGTCTATTTTCACTAACTTTTCTCCACTTTGAGAATATTCACTCGCTCCATGAAATAGGTTTTCTTGACCTTCAAAACTCCGTTTTCGAGTGGAAAACTTCTTATCTTAAAAAGCTTGAGTTGCTAACGGCGTCGAATGTGAGCAGGGTACCCGCTTCACCTCTAACGTCGATTCAACATTTGTTTTGCGGTGCAAACACTTACGGCGACCACTTCTGCTTATTTGGATCCTCCTCCGTCATCTCATTCCTCATCTCTTTACCTCCTTTAAACTTAGAAACACCAAAACACACAACCACTGAGGGGGTACGTTTCCAAAATACAAATTTATTGTTTGAGATAGATTTTTATCATTTCTACCCACAAAATCCGTCAAAAACAATTGGCGCTTGAATCCGTGGGAGGCAGACAAAAACCTCGCGGTGGTTACTAAACTAGTGGTTGTGTGTACTCGATATATGGCACGGATATACCCTCAGGAAGCAATGGCGAATCACTGCAAGAATAGGAGAATGGCGACGATGGTGGCGGTGATCCATGAAGGGTAGCCAGCATATGAGGCAGAGTCTGTCAGCAATCAGCGGGTATTCGCCAAGAGAGGAGGCCCATCTACCATGGCGTTTGAGATTTAGCCCATGCAATTCTTGAGCGATTGGGTCTCGGGTGCGAAAATTCCTCCACGATGGCAGCCTCGAGGCTCCTGCCTCCACCAGGCCAGCAAGTTATGGTAGGCGGAGGTGCAGGCGAAGCCAAAACATAGGCCATGGTGCAGTTCCAAGTTTCAAACTATGGGCTCCCGAGACGAGCGTTCCACCGCCTCTTGCAACTCCCGTGGCAGCCAAGATGCGAGGCGCGAAAAGCGAGCCCGTGAGGATCTCCGTGACAAACTAAACGCCAAAAGGGCTTCCCAAGCCCCGGCATCATCATCAGCGACTCCGGAGGTACCTTCAGGGGTACCCCTTGCGTTTGTAGAGAAAATGGAGCACCTGGAAGCCCAAGTGAAGCTCCTTTCTGAGAAGCAGAATGTCACATGTGCTCCACCACCAATGACTTACCACTCACCATTCACTATGGAGATTCGGACGGCAGCTCTCCCCGAAGCATTCACCATGCCACAAGTACCACAATATTCGGGTACCACTGATCCCTCGGAGCATGCGGAGTTATACCGCGACCAAATGCTAATTAAGGGTGTTGATGAGAATGCCATGTGTAGGATGTTTACACATACACTTACGGGTCCCGCAAAATCATGGTTTCGATCCTTGAAGGCGGTGATCATCGTCCACCACCACTCTTGAAATTTACTAAAGAGTTCTCCTGCAGCTTCCAAGATAGGATAGCTTAGAACTTGCTTTCGTTAAGCAAGGAGAATCCGAGCCTTTGGCGAATCGTGAACCGCTTCCGAAGTCTTTGAGAAGCCGGGCGTTTGGGCACCACACGCTGACCCGTTTGAGAAGAATTTGAGGTTGGGGAAGGCGTGGCGTTCACTTTCAGCGCCCGTCGTATGGGAAGCTTGGTTCTAAGTATTGCAGTGGAGATGGATGAAAATGTCATTTGAGCGCCGAGGATAAGGCCGATGGCACGAAGGCAAAGAGGCCCAGAGACCAAGCTCCGATGGTAAAGGGTACCGGCGAGCCCTCAGAATTATCCCGCATAATAGGGGGTACAACCCTCCGGGTATCTCACGGGTACCCCCACCTCCAAAACCGCCAGCACCTGAACAGCGGGAGCCACCACAGAAACCACGGTACGAGACTTACCACCCGTTGAATCGGTCACCAGAGCAGATCTTTTACCAGATCCGGGATAGCGGCCTCCTCCGTCCGCCAAAGCCAATAAAGAGGTACCCCAATATAAAGCGTAGCTTAAAATATTGTGAGTTCCATGAAGACTTTGGGCATAGCACAGCTGAGTGTTTTAGTCTACGGGAAGAGATAGAATCTTTAATTCTCAGTGGGTACCTCAAGGAATTTGTTGTTGGCATGAGAGAAGCCCGGAAGTCCATGGAGCAAGACAAGGGCAAACATGTAGCAGAGGGCAGCCCCGAACGTGGGGCACCCCAAGGACCCAAGAAAGGTGTGTACGTGCGGATGATCGTGGGAGGACCCACTCTAGCTGGTCAATCTAGGAGGGCCATTAAAGGCTATGAGAGATCGCTTGCATTGGCAACTAACATAGGAGGGGAGGTCAACGTCACCGGCTGGGGTACACCCCGGGTACCCCTCCACCCTCCGCCGATCCTTTTCACAGAAAAAGATGCCGAAGGAATCGCGTACCCCCATGACGACGCTTTAGTAATTACTCTGAAGGTAGCTACTGGTAAAGTGGCAAGGACTCTTGTAGACACCGACAGCTCCGTGGACATCATTTTTAAAAGCGCCTTGGATCAGTTATTGATTGAGTCACCAAAAATCACTCCATACGCCACTCCTCTCCTTGGGTTCGCCGGAGATATGGTCATCCCAAAAGGCGTCATCAAATTACCAGTTACACTTGGTAAGGTACCCCACCGCGTTGTTCATATGATTGATTTCCTCATTGTGGATCACCCGGGAGCATACAACATTATATTGGGTAGGCCGTTCTTGGTAGCAACAAAGGCGGTGGTATCCATGCACTATCTCGCCTTAAAGGTCCCGACCGCCGATGAAGTTATCACCATCAAGGGAGACCAGCAATCGGCTCGTGGTTGTTACTCAGTAGCCTCCAAAGTCACTTACCAGATAGCCTCTGATCAGCCAATGAAGGGGTATCCCACGAAAGGCTCCCTACATGCTACTCCGAGGGTACCCCACATGACAAAGCGAGCGCTTGCTAGGAAACGGAAAGCAGCACTCTGAAAGGCTGCCCTGGTTGCCGCCCCATCAGAGCAACCAGGAGCTTCACCCATGGACATAGAAACAATTGTGTCAGAGAACTCAGGGGTACCCAACGGCAACCAGATTGAGCCTAGATGTAAGTTAGAGGTACCCCTAGACCCACGGATATCGAAAGAGGAGAAACGGGGTACGCCAGTTGAAGACTTAATTTCAGTATCCATGAGCTCCACTGATCCAACAAAGACCGTCAAAATAGGCTCCAACCTTTCAGAGGAACAGCGGGAGAAGCTCACCAACTTTTTACGAGAGCACCATGACGTATTCGCCTGGTCCCACTCCGATATGCCGGGCATCTCACGCCTCTCACGCCATAGGCTCGATGTTGACCAAGTCACAAACCGTGAGCGAAACATCGAACCTTTAACCGAGAAGTGCAGCGATTGAGCAAGAGGTAGACCGCCTGTTAGCTGCGGGATTTATCAGGGAAGCAGTGTACCCATATTGGGTATCCAATGTTGTTCTTGTGAAGAAATTCAATGGGAAGTGGCGCATGTGTGTAGATTTCACCGATTTGAACAAATCCTGCCCCAAGGACAACTTCCCCCTACCCCGGGTGGATCGGTGGTTAATGACGGCGGCCATGAGATCTTAGCTTTATGGGCGCCTTCTCCATTCTAACCAGATTAGATGCGAACGACCAAGAGAAAACGGCCTTCATCATCAATCGAGGGCTATACTGTTTCAAAGTGATGCCGTTTGGTTTGAAGAACGCCGGAGCCACTTACCAACGGTTGGTAAACAAGATTTTCAAGGGGCAAATTGGGCGCACCATGGAGGTTTACATAGATGATATGATCACCAAGTCGGTGCATGCAGGGGAACACCTAGAGCACCTGAGGGATACCTTTGCTGTTTTGAGGAGGTACCAGATGCGGCAACTTGAGAAAAATGTGCATTCGGGGTTACCTCTGGCAAATTCCTCGGATTTATGGTGCAGCAACGAGGAATTGAGGCCAACCCCGACAAGATTCGCGCGGTTCTCAATATGAAGTCGCCACGCACCATCAAGGAAGTTCAAAGTTTGGCAGGCCGGGTAGCTGCCCTAAATCGTTTTATCTCCAAGGCCATCGACCGTTGCAAGCCCTTCTTCAAAGCTTTGAAGGCGGGCAAGAAGCTCCAATGGACACCTGATTGCGAAGAGGCTTTCCAAGAACTCAAGGGATACCTCATCTGTGCACCATTGCTTGCCAAAGCCGAGCCGGGAGAGGTACTCCTACTATATCTCGCCATATCAGAACATGCCACCAGTTCTGTCCTACTCCGAGAAGATAAGCAGGGGGTGCAACAGCCTATTTATTACACCAGTAAAGCTATGGTGGATGCAGAGAAGAGGTACCCCACATCTGAAAAGTTTGTCTTAGCACTAATTGTCTCCGCCAGGAAGCTCAGGCCTTATTTTCAAGCTCACACCATCGCGGTTGTCACCAACCTACCCCTCCGGCAGATCCTTCAAAAATTGGATATGTCCGGAAGGCTCCTCCGATGGTCCCTGGAATTAAGTGAATTTGACATCATCTTCAAGCCTCGCTCGGCCATCAAAGCGCAGGCCGTCGCCGATTTCATTGCGGAATTAGCCGATGATTCGTGTGGAGAAGGTGATATGGGGTACCCGGTAGCTACCCCGCCTACTGATGAAATGGGGCAAATCTGGGAGATCTATGTCGATGGTTCCTCTAATTCACACGGAAGTGGTGCGGGGGTAATTATCATCGATCCAAGCAAGGTGAAGATTTGCTATGCGCTGCAATTCGGGTTTAAGGCCTCCAACAATGAAGCTGAATATGAA
This sequence comes from Citropsis articulata, assembly GCA_030449925.1. Classification (NCBI taxonomy): domain Eukaryota; kingdom Viridiplantae; phylum Streptophyta; class Magnoliopsida; order Sapindales; family Rutaceae; genus Citropsis; species Citropsis articulata. The sequence continues at coordinate 1,014,002 of JASUUH010000079.1, forward strand.
GCCATCCTTGCGGGGCTTAGAATGTCGAAGGCCTTAGGAGCGAAAAGGGTGCACATCAAGAGCGATTCCCAGTTGGTGGTAAGCCAAATCACTTCACAGTATCAAGCTAAGGTGGACAACATGAAGGGGTACCTCGAGAAAACCAGAGAGCTGATGTCCCAGTTTAATGAAGTTAAAGTAGAAAGGGTACCCCGACAAGTGAACAATGAGGCGGACCACTTAGCGAAAATGGCGTCCCTTGGTGCAGCCCAGACAGCCGGTCCTGTCAAGACAGAACACATACCCGCGCCCAGTGTTAACCTCCTAGAGCAGTCGGAAGTGGGATCGCTGGCCGAAGGGGCGCCCTGGATGGAACCAATCATAGGGTACCTCGAGAATGGGGACCTACCCTCAGGTAAAAGTGAGGCAAGAAGGTTGAGATATAAGGCTGCGCGGTACTGCCTGATAAGGGGTACCCTATACAGAAGAGGGTTCACTCTCCCCTACCTGAAATGCTTGGGAAGCGACCATGCCGAGTATGTAATGAAAGAGATACATGAAGGAATTTGCGGTAATCACTACGGGGCACAATCACTGGCCCAAAAGGATCTCCGTCAGGGATACTATTGGCCTACCATGCAAGAAGATGCTAAAAATTTAGTAAGAAGCTGTGACAAGTGCCAAAGGTTCGCTAAGATACCCCACTTACCCCCAGAGAAGCTGACGGTGATTTCATCTCCTTGGCCCTTTGCAATTTGGGGAGTAGACCTCATTGGCCCGTTACCTGCTGGGAGAGGGCAAGCGAAATATGCAATTGTAGCGGTGGATTACTTCACAAAGTGGGCCGAAGCGGAGCCATTAACCAGCATCACCGAAAGGAAAACCACGGAGTTCATATGGAAGAACCTCATTTGTAGATTTGGGATCCCTCATGCGATTGTTAGTGACAACGGCAAGCAATTTGACAACGAAAAATTTCGAAGTTTTTGCTCGGAACTCGGGATAGCCAATCGGTTCGCTACACCAGCACACCCCCAATCCAATGGGCAAGTCGAGGCCATCAACAAGATCATCAAAGGTATCCTGAAAAAGAAGTTAGAAGAAAAGAAGGGAGCATGGGTAGATGAGCTACCGATTGTATTAATGCTCTGGACTACTCAGAACACCTCCACCGCGGAAACTCTTTTTTCTCTCGCATTCGGAGTTGACGCGGTAATCCCAGCAGAGATTGGGGTACCCTCTCACCGAGTCGAATATTTTGATGAAGCTGAAAATGCTTCGCTAATTGCTTGTAACCTCGATCTGGTGGATGAAAAAAGGGCTAGGGCTGAGCTGAAGACAGCAGTGTATCAACACCGTATTTCTAAGTTGTATGAAAAAAGGGTACGCCCTCGGTCTTTCAGAAAAGGAGATTTGGTCTTAAGGAGGGTAACCCAGAACACTAGGGTACCCTCTGATGGTAGTTTCGGGGCAAACTGGGAAGGACCATACAGCGTAGAAACCGTTAGTCGGGTGCTCTGGGTTACTCCATATGGATGGAGACGATCGTGAGCACCACGGAATCTTGCAATCTTTGCGGAAATATTACTAGAGGACAGTGTCTTATCTCCAAGCTTCTCTTGTTTTTATGTTTGTGTGGCAGGCCATATAGGGTACCCCAGCTACCCCATATTGGTCAGAAGAAGTTTTTCAATTCCCTAAATAGGAGGCCTTACGGCATCTCCTTCTCATTAGGATAACAAAGCTAGATCATGTACTGATTAATGCTTCAGTTGCCTATAAATGCATTTTCCTCCTATCGTTTATGACATGTTTTTCTATTACTCGCCATGCTGATCATAAAATGCGAATTTATTATCATTTATCGCCATTAACCTCATATCTGATGATACGTGGATCGTGTCATACGCCTAAATTAATACAGGACCGGCCAGGGTACCTGACCATTACAAACAGTACACAGGTAGCCTTTCTGTGGAGGCACGATAGGGCTACCCCAGATGAAGAGAGGGAGGGTCAAAGAAGACCCGAGGGTGAAGCAAACCCAGCCTACCCTAGTATCACGATGTTTATTAAGTGCATGCACCTCTACTTTCTACTTAAGCAAAGTAGGAAACTCCGAAAGAGCGAGAAATAATGGGGTGAACCAATTTCCTGCTCCCGAGCTTAATCGAAATGTCGAAATGATATTTTGGTTACCTATCTAAGGGAGGTCCGCCAAGGAAGACCTACGCCAAGTGTATCCTACTCTATTTTCACAAGCTATTGGGTGCACAGGGTACCTCCATTCACAGTTATTGGGTGCACAGGGTACCCCTGCATTTATAAGTTATTGGGTACCTGGGGTACCCAACTCCATTTCCTGTATTGGGTGCAGGGTGCCCACAGAATATCGGTGTAAGCAAACATTCGAATAGGGGATAAAGAAGGTACAAAAGATTGTTAGATGCAAGCCCCAGACATAAACATATAATCATAATGGGAGTGTTTCAGCAAGTTCAAAAGAAGCAAAATAGGGGTATCTCCCAAAAGAGTTACGATAAATAAGCTACAGAAGGCGGTCGTCGAGCCATCCTTCTCCAGAAGACGATCGGCTGAAGACTTTGAGATGCCCGGAACATGAGCGGTGACGGGGGTAGGCTAGGCGGGCAAGGCTGGGATGTCTTTGGGTACTCCACAGGCCGGAAGGATACCAGGCGGAAGAGGACCTCTTCTTCTCGTTGATCGCCCGCAAGATTGCGGCTTTGTTGGCATATTTCTCCACACGGGGTACCTCCAGCTCAGGATCAACGGTCCATACCTCCGTCATGATCAAAGAAAACGCCTCCTCCATCATTCTCTTTTGCCGAGACGTCAAGCTCTCGTTCTTCACCATCGCCTCATCCCGCTCTTTTTCTATCCGAGCTTTCTCCCCAGAAAGGCTATCAAGGCGCTCTGTCAAGGCCTTGACTTCTTGAGCTTCTCGCCGTGGGACCGATCGAGGCTCCCCACAATTTCTCAACCTCTAAGCGGGCAACGGCAAGAGCCTCAATATCCCGAAGGCAATGGCTGAGAAGAAAGGATGCCTGCAAGTTGTTCAAGGTATGTCAAGAATGTATATAGCAACTCTGATGAATAAACTAAGAACGGAAGCTACACCTGGGGTACCCCAGGAAAGCTTACCTCTTGGGTGGCTTTGAGTGCTTGGCCATAGCGCTCACTCAAACTCAGTTTGTCCGCCTCTTCGGCCGTCTCGGGGCCAACATTCTCTGCAGAATAGTAAAAACAGCGGGCCAAGTGGGAAATCCTCTTGTTTGAAGCCGGGTCTAGATCCCCCTCAGCCAAATAGCAGGGAAATGAGGAGACCAATCCAAACTTCCTTTTGCGAGAACGAGGGGTACCCTTCGACCCACTTTGTGAGGTACCCTGCAGCTTCCCCTTCCCTCCAGGAGCGCGGGGCGGCCGCGTACTCTTCGGGGGCGCTGCCGAATCATGGGATCCAGAGGCCTCAGCTGCCATTCCTTGGAAAAAGACATCGAATGCATCGCCTGCGGAGTCCATAACTGCATCCAACACAAAGGGAACACATCAGCCGAACAAGCTATAAGCAGCCCCAAGCATAAAAACGGCAAATATAAAAAGGGAGGAAGGAGAAGTCAAATGAAGAATGTGGCAAAAATGGGGTACCCCATTTTCATCAATAATAATAGGGTACCCCAAACCCTCAAATCGTACATGAGCTGCCACCGGAAGCGGGAGGAACACCTCTGTCAATCAACCCCGCCTTCACCAGACGGCTCTCCTCCAACACATCCACTATCCTGCACTCAAGCTTCCCAAAACTCCTCGCTCTCCCACTTGCTTGAGTGGGCATGGCCACCCATGTCACACCTACAAAGTCACGAAGAACCCAAGATCAACAAGACATTTGCATGAGAGCATTCACATGAGATACTACAAGAGCGACAACTAAATATCAAGTGAAACACTTACAGTCTTCGTTGAAGGCGTTCCGAACCTCTACGGGGTGGCCATCATCACCCAAGGTATCAGTCCACCATTTGCCTTGACAGCAAACCAACCTTCTTCAAAGCAGGACCTCCTTCAACCAAGTTGCCATAATCACTCCAGGGGGAAAAGTAGGCAACAGCGGACCCTTTGGGCTTTTTAAGCTGGTATAAGCCCATCAAGTCCCGAAGGGAGACCTCCTGCCCAAGTACCTCCAACCATAACACATGTAAACCCGTGAGCGTCCTCCACCCTGGAAGGATAGGCGCCAGAGCTACCGACTAAACATCCTCGCAAAAGGCGAAGAGGTGGCGGGTCGAGATCGAAGAGATCAATGTGGAGAGCAACCCCACCCGACATAGGGCTCTCAGGTCGCTCATCTACACGGGGTATCCTAAGCACAACAGAAGAGGGGATATCATACTTGATCCTAATCTGCTCTAAGTCACTCTGGGTAGCCTTCCTTGCACCTAATGAGTAAAGATTAGCAGGTTTTGGTGCATGAGCGGAGGGAGACTTGGGAGATCGGTCTGAGGGGTGAGGTTGAGTACTAAGCTTGGATGGCTCAGCCTTTTTCTTAGGAGGGTGGGCTGGTCGTTTACTGGAAAAGCGGGGGCTCTTACGGGAAACACTCCTAGGGGGAGGCAGCCTAGGACGTGAGCTACCGCTCTTAGACGCGCTAGAAGAGGATTTCTCACCCTCACTAATGGAAATATGGGAAGGGGACTCAGTACTAGGACTACCCGCTCTGCTACCCCCGGCCACAGGGCGTTTTCTTTTGGCCTTTTGTTTAGTGCCCATCTGTTTTCTCCCTTCCTATTCAGCTAACCCACCAACCAACCAACAACACCAACATATACATACCACATCAAACAACACCACCACAACACCACCATGTCAAAACCGCAACACCATCAACATACCAACAACCAACCACAACAAAAAACAGAAAAGGAGAAAATGAAAAATGAAGAACAAAATCTCCTTCACAACATATAAAAAACAGCAATTTCGGGTACGCCAAAAACAGGGGGAGAACAATACCTGAAGTTCGCCAAGTCAGAATATCCGAGTCCGCGAATACGGAGCAGTGAAGCTGCAACCACCAAGAATTATTACTGGAGTCAGTAATGATAAATAAATAGATAATAATAATAATAATAATAAAATAAATAAAATATTATTATTATTAAAGTCAGTAATAATGATAATAGTGACAATATTATTATTATTACTAACAAAATACATATTATGAATATATATGTATTTCAAAAAAAAAAAAAGAGGGAAAAGTCATGCTTTCTTGACGGACGCCAAAACGGACTACACCGAGCAGGCAAGCCGACCACCAGGCTGAGCCATGGTCGCTTTCGCCAACCGGAACCGCCACTTGGTAACCGAATGGAAGCCGGCCGAAGAAGAAGCGGAAAAGAAAGAAAAGGAGAGAGAGGAGATACCTCGGCGGAAAGCCTGTCGCGCGTGCAGATCTGGAACCAGTCAGTGCGCCCGTCACGGTCTCGTCGCCAGCAGCGGGAAGAAGAGGGAGTTCAGCCGCGGGCGTGGGGAGAAGAGGAGAAGGAAAGAAAAGAAAGAGAAAAGAGAAAAGAGAAAGAAGAAAAGTTCCAGCCGCGGGGAAAGAAATAATTTTTGGGGAGAAAAGAGAAGGAAGAAGAAGAAAGAAAAGAAAGAAGAAAAGGGAAGAAAAAATAAAAGTCCAGGGGAAAACGAACGGGCGTATAAAAATAAAAAGGAATAAATAAATTTCACCTGCAGACGAGTTGCGGAAGAAGACGAAGAACCGAAACGAAGAAGTTGCAAAGAGTAATTGATTTTTGAGATATTTTGGGATTTGTGAAATGGCTTGGAAAGAAGCGAGAAGGTTGGTTTCGAGATTAAAACCTGGGAAAGTATACTGCGTAAATAAGAAAGTCAGAGATTGTCGGTCACGAAGTCGTGATTTTAAAATTGAAATACATGTCGGTGGCTACCATTTCCCAGAAAAGCGGGAAGGAATAAAAAAAAAAAGGAAAGAAAATTTTCAGCACCATATAAAGTTCGGTCGAGAGAAAAGAAATTAGTCGGTACCCCTTGAAACCGATTACTCTCTCTCATTTGAATTTTGTATCATGCGTGTCGTTTCATTGCACTATGAGTTTCTTTTGTCTCCAAGCGCCAAAGAAACTAGGGGATGTTGTTTGGGAGAAATATGAAGAATAAATCTGACGCGTGTCGATCATGGAAGCGGCATCGGCATAATTTGAGTTATCATGTGTAATTTGGCCTACCCCATATAGCTTAGGTAGGGGGTACCCCATGGAATGGAAGTACCCCTCAGAATAAGGATACCCCTCAGAATGGGGGTACCCCACAGAACGGGGGTACCCCATATAATGGGGGTACCTCGCATATCGGGTTCCGGGAAACCCCCTAAAATTCGCAATGAGAGACGTCTCTATCGTCTAAAAGATCATGCTTGATTCGGTTAAAACCGTGTATCAAAGCAATCGAAAGAGGAGGCAGTGCTACCCACAAAAGTGGTCCCAGCTTCTGACTCTCTGTTTGAGCTACCTGGACCACTCCCGGTCTTGCGCCACGTACGGGATGACGGGATCTGTGCGATCGCCTACTAATTCAAGCATGTACTCCCCAAACGCAAAATGATAAAAAGGTAAAGGACGATAACCACCAATGGAAATCATGCGTGGCGGCTGGGTACCTCGTATATATAAAGGTGCCTAAAGTCTATTTTCACTAACTTTTCTCCACCCAAGAATATTCACACTCACTCCCGAAATAGGTTTTCTTGACCTCGAAACTCCATTTTCGAAATTTGAGCTTCCTTATCTTAAAAAAGCTTGGGTTTGCTAAGCAGGCGTCGGTGTGAAGCATGAGGTACCCCGCCTCTAACGTCGATTCATTTTTTGCGGTGCAAACTTACCAAGTGACCCCTTTTCTTATTTCAGATCCTCCTCCACTGTCATCCCATTCCTCACCTCTCTTTACCTCCTTTAAACTTAGAAACACCCAAAACACACAACCACCTAGAGAGGTACCCCATTTCCCGAAAATACAAATTTATTGTTTGAGATAGATTTTTATCATTTTCTACCCACCAAAATCCGTCGAAAACAGTATGCTCGAATAATAATTCGTCCCAAGCCACATTGATTTCTTTACTGTTCAATCCTTTGTACCACATCGTTAATTAAATCGATATCTCAACTGTCCAATCGATTTAATTACATCTTATTCCTTGATACTTACTGGTTTTCTCTAATGATCATTTTCAACATACTAAATATGTTGACACACTCTGGCCAAAGAATTTTATAATCAAGTACCGAAAACCCATCAAGAGATGTGTTGTACAAATTCTATATTGTTAATCTATAACTCCAATACTCATAATTGCTCCCACCAAAGACCACAAATGTGAGTCATGCCCATTGGTAATTTAAATGGAATAACAATTACAATCATGAAATCATAATTAACTCAGGATTAAGATTACAGTAAAATCAGTGCCTATGAGATTTAATAAGTCTGACAGTTATTTCAAGGTTAATTAAATCTCATATGTGATCCAGCTCAATGTAGTCAAACTACATCAGTAAATTCATACAAGATCAAGACAAATCATTCAATGAATTTACTACAGTCTAAACACAAACAGAGCGCCCAACTCTATTTATCAACTGCGAACTTAATTTATTTAATCATAAGATAACTTATATTTATGTCTCCTGTGAATCCATATGATGATCACATAAATACATATAATATGATTAAACGGACCTTTTCAATATATTTATGCAATTAAAATATCTCAAATATTTATTAATCAGAAAATAAATTAATATGCTTTAAAAGAGCATATTTTCCCAACACTAAATACATGCAAATTGCTTTGGGAAATGCTCGTTCTTCCTCATCTACAGGATTTTGCAGTTCCAAAAGCATAAATCCAATAGAAACAATAAATAAATAAATCATCCTCATATAAGTAAATGATTCCAGAATTTTTCTGGACCTATGACAATACAAGGTATCTATTTGGTCCATGGTTGTATCACCAGTGTATGTAAAACTTTGGAAATTTATGCTTCTTTTATGCATGGTGTTGGCCTTGCAGCTGGCTAGATGTCAAAAATATGTTGAGCCATTGTGAACCCAAACAGTGTCCGGAACTGGAATTAAATAAATTATAGCTTTTTTCGACAGATTTGGTGGGTAGAAAAATGAAAATTCTATCTAGAACAATAAATTTGTATTTTCGTGAATGGGGTACCTCACTGAGTTGCTGTGTGTTTTAGGTATTTCTAAAATTAAAGGAGGTAAGAAGGGGTGAGGAATGTGGTGACAGTGGAGGAGGATCTGAAATAACAGAAAGGTCCCTTGGGGTAAGCTTTACACCTGCAAAATAGTGAAACTGAGGTTAGAGGTGAAGCCGGGGTACCCGGCGTTCACACTCTGAGGCTCAAGTTAACAAACTCAAGCTTTTTTAAGATAAAGAGAGCTCTCCAGCCCTCTGTAAATGGAGTTTTGAGGTTGAAGAAAGCTTATTTTGTGGAGTGTGAGTGTGAGTATTCATGGGGTGAGAAAAAGTTCTGGAGAATCAAACCTAGACATCTTTATATATGAGGTATATTGGCTGCCACGTGGCGGATTTCCCTTGGTTCTTGGTTGTCCTTTTACCTTTTTATTGTTATGGACCGTTAGGGGAGCATGCTTAGGGATCAGGTAGGCGATCGCGGCGTATCCCCGTCATTCTATGTACGTGGTGTGTGGAGAGTAGTCAGGTATCCGTGAGGCTGTCAGTAAGCGGTGGGGATCACTTTTTGGCGGGGGGTGGTATCTCCTCTTTTCAGTACACTGTTTTGATACATGGTTTTAACCGAATCAAGCCTGATCCTTTAGGCGATAGAGACGTCTCTCATGGCGGTTTTTGGAGAGTTGTCCGGGATCCGATATGCGAGGTACCCCCCCTTATATGGGGTACCCCCATTATATGGGGTACCCCCACTCTATGGGGTACCCCATGTTATGTGGGGTACCTCGAATTAAGTGGGGTACCTTAAATTATGCGGTGGTTACCTGGGGTACCTTGACCTGCTCGGACCAGCATGAGGTACCTCTTTTCAGCGTCGCTTGCAGCCGACACGTGGCGTCGTGTTATTCTTCATATTTCTCCCCAAACAACATCCCCCCTAGTTTCTTTTTGGCGAGAAGTGCTTGGAGGCAAAAGAAACTCATATATGCAGCCGAAACGACACGTGGCGATGTAAAATTCAGCTTGGAGGGTAGCCGAACTGGAGGGGTACCCTAAGCAATTTCCTTCACTGGTGAAACTTCATACGGTGCAGTGTTGAAAATCTTCCTCCTTCCTCCTTTTTTTTCTTCTTTTTTTTTTTTTACTTAACTGCCGTGGCAAATGAACAGTTATCTCCATGTCCCCTTCCCGTTTTTCTTGGGAAATGGCAGTCGTCTGACACCTAATTTGAATTTTAAACTCACTGACTTTAGACTGAAAGTCTCTGACCTCTTTCATTGTGCAGCGTGCATTTACCAAGTTTTAATTTTAAAACTAATCTTCTCACTTTATCCCAGGCTATTTTGAAAATCTCAAAACCCTTCAACAAAAATCGACTTATTTCCATACTTCTGTACTCTTGACTCTTCGTCTTTCTTCTCAACCCGCTTGCAGGTAATTGATTTTTTTTTTGTACGCCTGTTCGTTTTCCCCTAGGCCTTTTATTTTTGCTCTTTCTTCTTCCCATACCCGCGGCTAGTCTCCTTTTCTTCTTCTCTTTTCTTCTTCTTTTTTTTTCTTTCTTCTTGTTCTTGGCCGGCGCTGTTCCGGGTGGTTTCCGATTTGCGGCGTGTGCGATTCCCGGTGAGCACAGCACGGTATCTCTCTCTCCTTTTTCTTTTCCTTTTCTCTTCCTCTCCCGTTTCTTCTCCCAGAGCGGGTCTAAGAGTACCCCCCGTTCTTGGAAGAGGAAGTTTGGATTGGTTCCCTCCTTTCCGGATGATTTGGTGGAGGGAGAGTTAGATCCGGCATCCAGCAAGAGAGTTTCCCACCTGGCGCGCTGCTTCTATTACTCTGCCGAAAATGTTACCCCTGAGATTGCCGAGGAGACAGAAAAATTGAGCTTGAGCGAGCGCTACGGTCAGGCGCTCAAGGTTACCCAAGAGGTAAATTTTTCTGGGGTACCCCTGGTGTAGCTCCATTCTTTATTTATTTATCCGTGTTACCATGTGAGTTCTTAACACATCTTGCCATTTGTAGGCGTCTTTTCTCCTTAGCCACTGCCTCCTCGATATCGAGTCCCTAGTTGCTGCTCGTTCCGAGATTGAGAAGCTAAGAAGAGAGCTTTCAGACCGACAATCTCATAAGGAGAAGCTCATCCGGGAGGTCAAAACCTTGACGGAGCGTCTTGGCGAGCTTTCTGGAGAGAAGGCCCGGGTGGAAGGGGATCGTGATGAGCTATTGGCCAAGAATGAAGGCTTGATGTCCCGGCAGAAGAAGATGATGGAGGAGGCATTCTCCCTCATCATGACGGAGATATGGACTGTGGATCAGGAGTTGGCCAATAAGGCTGCGATTTTGCGGGTGATCAATGAGAAGAAGAGGTCCTCCTCCGCCCAGTCAGGTACCCCTTCCGGGTCACATGGGGTACCCAGCACATCCCAGGCATTGCCCGTTTATTTACCCACCTCGTGCTCATGTTCATTATTTCCGGTTCTTCTTCCGGCTGCTTGGGAGAAGGATGGTGAAGATAATGCACCGCCTTCGGTGTAGCCTTTATGTTCTGCTGCTACTCCTTTGGGGGATACCCCTATTTTGCTTCTTTTGAACTTACTGAAACATTTCCATTATGGTTATATTTTTATGTTTTGAGCTTGCATCTAACAATCTTGTGTATCTTCGTTATCTCCTATTTGAATGCTTGGTGGCACCGATCTCTTGTCATAAGGGGGTACCCAATATCTTGTCATAAGGGGGTACCCCATAAATATATGATATTAGGCGCTTGCTAGATCATGTAGATAGATAGACTTGGAGTAAGCCTTTCTTGAGGGTTATGGCTGACCCTCCATAAATAGGTAACCAAAACATCATCTCGACATTTTGATTAAGCGCGAGAGCATAAAATTGGTTCCCCCAATTATTTTTCGCTCTTTCGGAGTTTTCTACTTTGCTTAAGTAGAGAGTAGAGGTGTGGGTGTACGCATACCTTAGCGAAACATCGTGACACTAGGGTAGGCTGGTCTTACTTCACCCTCGGGTCTTCTTTGACCCTCCCTCTCTTCATTTGGGGTAGCCCTATCGTGCCTCCACAGAAAGGCTACCCGTGGACTGTTTGCAATGGACAGGTACCCTGGCCGGTCCTGTATTAATTTAGGCGTTTGATAAGATTCGCATATCATCAGATATGGAGTTCATGGCGATAAAAGAAAGTAATCCGTATTTTATGATCGGTATGGCGAGCGTGTCGTAGCGATAGGAGGAAAATGCATTTATAGACAACTAAAGCATTAATCAGTACATGACTCAGCTTTGTTATCCTAATGAGAAGGGGAGGCCGTAAGACCTCCTGTTTAAGAAATTGAAGAAATTCTTAAACTTTAACTGACCGACATAGGGTAATTGAGGTACCCTATGTGGCCTACCACACCAACATGAAAACAGACATAGAAACAGTGGAAGCTAAGAGTTAAAACACTGTCCTCTTAGTAATATTTCCGCAGCATAGCAGAATTCCAAGGGTGCCTCACGATTGTCCCATCCATGTGGAGTAGCCGGTATGCACCATCCCCGACAGGTTTCTCTATACGGTATGGTCCTTCCCAGTTTGCCCCAAAACTGCCCTCAGAAGGTACCCTAGTGTTCTGGGTTACCCTCCTTAAGACCAAGTCTCCTTTTTTGAAGGACTGAGGGCGTACCCTTTTTTCATATAAATCCGAAATGCGGTGTTGATACACTGCTGTCTTCAGCTCGGCCCTTGCCCTTTTTTCATCCACCAGATCGAGGTTACAAGCAGTTATGGAAGTATTTTCGGCTTCATCGAAGTATTTGACCCTATGGGAGGGTACCCCGATCTCTGCTGGGACTACCGCATCAACACCGAACTCAAGAGAAAAAGGGGTTTCAGTAGTAACGGTGTCCTGAGTAGTCCGGTGAGCCCACAACACGCCGGGTAGCTTATCTACCCATACTCCCTTCATTTCTTCTAGCTTCTTTTTCAGGATACCTTTGATGATCTTGTTAATGGCCTCGACTTGCCCATTGGATTGGGGGTGTGCTGGTGTAGCAAATCGATTGGCTATCCCGAACTCCGAGCAAAAACTTCGAAATTTTTTGTTGTCAAATTGCTTGCCGTTGTCACTAACAATCGCACGAGGGATCCCAAATCTACAAATGATGTTCTTCCAAATGAACTCCGTGGTTTTCCTTTCGGTGATGCTGGTTAGCGGCTCCGCTTCCGCCCACTTCGTGAAGTAGTCCACTGCTACAATGGCGTTATTTCGCTTGCCCCCTCCCGGCAGGTAACGGGCCAATGAGGTCTACCCCCCAAATTGCAAAGGGCCAAGGAGATGATATCACCGTCAGCTTCTCTGGGGGTAGGTGGGGTACCTTAGCAAATCTTTGGCACTTGTCACAGTTTCTTACCATATTTTTAGCGTCTTCCCTCATGGTAGGCCAGTAGTATCCCTGACGGAGGGTCTTTTGTGCTAGTGATTGTGCTCCGTAGTGATTGCCGCAAATTCCTATGTGTATCTCTCTCATGACATACTCGGCATGGTCGCTTCCCAGGCACTTCAGATAGGGGAGAGTGAACCCTCTTCTGTATAGGGTATCCTTTATCAGGCAATACCGCGCAGCTTTATACTTCAACCTTCTTGCCTCACTTTTGTCTGAGGGTAGGTCCCCATTCTTGAGGTACCTTATGACTGGTTCCATCCAAGGCGCCCCTTCGGCTAGTGATCCCACTTCAAACGGCTCTAGGAGGTCAACACTGGGGGCAGGTATGTGTTCTGTCTTGACAGGACCCGGTGGGCTAATGCTGAGGCCATTTTTGCCAAGTTGTCGCCGTTGTTACTTTGTTGAGGTACCCTTTCCACTTTAACTTCAATAAATTGGGATATCAGCTCTCTGGTTTTCTCGAGGTACCCCTTCATGTTGTCCACCTTAGCTTGATACTGTGAAGTGATTTGGCTTACCACCAATTAGGAGTCGCTCTTGATGTGCACCCTTTTAGCTCCCAAGGCCTTTGACATCCTAAGCCCCGCAAGGATGGCTTCATACTCAGCCTCGTTGTTCGAAGCCTTAAATCCAAATTGTAGAGCATAGCAAATCTTTACCTTGTTCGGATCGATGATAATTACCCCCGCACCACTTCCGTGTGAATTAGAGGAACCATCGACATATATCTCCCAGACTTGCCCTATTTCATCAGTAGGCGGGGTAGCTACCGGGTACCCCATATCACCTTCTCCACATGAATCATCGGTAAATTCCGCAATGAAATCAGCGACGGCCTGCGCCTTAATAGCTGAGCGAGGCTTGAAGACGATATCGAATTCGCTTAATTCCAAAGACCATCGGAGGAGCCTTCCGGACATATCCAATTTCTGGAGGATTTGCCGGAGGGGTAGGTTGGTGACGACCGTGATGGTGTGAGCTTGAAAATAAGGCCTGAGCTTCCTGGCCGAGACAATTAGTGCTAAGACAAACTTTTCAGATGTGGGGTACCTTTTCTCTGCATCCACCATAGCTTTACTGGTGTAATAAATAGGCTGCTGCACCCCCTGCTTATCTTCCCGGAGTAGGGCCAGGCGGTGGCATGTTACGTCTGACGAGATATAATAGGAGTACCTCCCCTGGCTCAGGTTTGGCGAGCAATGGCGCACGGATGAGGTACCCCTTAAGTTCTTCGAAAGCCTCTTCGCAATCAGGTGTCCATTGGAGCTTCTTTCCTGCCTTCAGAGCTTTGAAGAAGGGCTTGCAACGGTCGGTAGCCTTGAAGATAAAACAGTTTAAGGCAGCTACCCGGCCAGCCAAACTTTGAACCTCCTTGATGGTGCGTGGCGACTTCATATTAAGAACCGCGCGAATCTTGTCGGGGTTGGCCTCAATCCCTCGTTGCTGTACCATAAACCCAAGGAATTTGCCAGAGGTAACCCCGAATGCACATTTTTCTGGGTTAAGCCGCATCTGGTACCTCCTCAAAACAGCAAAGGTATCCCTGAGGTGCTCGAGGTGTTCCCCTGCATGCACTGACTTGGTGATCATATCGTCTATGTAAACCTCCATGGTGCGCCCAATTTGCCCCTTGAAAATCTTGTTCACCAACCGTTGGTAAGTGGCTCCGGCGTTCTTCAAACCAAACGGCATGACTTTGAAACAGTACAGCCCTCGATTGGTGATGAAGGCCGTTTTCTCTTGATCGGGTTCGTACATCGGAATCTGGTTATAGCCGGAGAAGGCGTCCATAAAGCTAAGCATCTCATGGCCCGCCGTCGCGTCAACTAGCTGGTCCACCCGGGGTAGGGGGAAGCTGTCCTTGGGGCAAGATTTGTTCAAATCGGTGAAATCTACGCACATGCGCCACTTCCCATTAGATTTTTTCACAAGAACAACATTGGACACCCAATCGGGGTACACTACTTCCCTGATAAATCCTGCGGCTAACAGGCGGTCTACCTCTTGCTCAATCGCATCGTACCTCTCTTGGTTAAAGGTTTGACATTTCTGCTTCACCGGCTTATGACTTGGGTCAACATTGAGCCTATGGCAGGAGAGGGCAGCTGAGATGCCCGGCATATCGGAGTGAGACCAGGCGAATACGTCATGGTGCTCTCGTAGAAAGTTGGTGAGCTTCTCCCGTTGTTCCTCTGAAAGGTTGGAGCATATTTTGACGGTCTTTGTTGGATCAGTGGAGCTCACGGACACTGAAACCAAGTCTTCAGCTGGCGTACCCCGCTTCTCCTCTTTCGATATCCATGGGTCTAGGGGTACCTCTAACTCACATCTGGGCTTAATCTGGTTGCCGTCGGGTACCCCTGAGTTCTCTGACACAATTGTTTCTATGTCCATGGGTGAAGCTCACAGTCGCTACGATGGGCGGCGGAGGCACTTTCAGTCTTTGCTCTCCGTTTTCTATGGCCTTCGCTTTGTCGTGTGGGGTACCCTCTGAGTAACATGTAGGGAGCCCTTCATGGGGTACCCCCTTATTGCCTGATCAGAAGCTATCTGGTAAGTGACTTTGGAGGCTACTGAGTAACATCCGCGAGCCCATTGCTGGTCTCCCTTAATGGTGATAACTTCATTGGCAGTCGGGACCCTTAAGGCGAGATAGTGCATGGATACCACAGCCTTTGTTGCTACCAAGAACGGCCTACCCAATATAATGTTGTATGCTCCTGGGTGATCCACAATGAGGAAATCAATCACATGGACAACGCAGTGGGGTACCTTACCGAGTGTAACTGGCAATGTGATGACGCCCTTTGGGATGACCATATCTCCGGCGAACCCAAGGAGAGGAGTGGCGTATGGAGTGATTTTTGGTGACTCAATTAACAATTGATCCAAGGCGCTTTTAAAGATGATGTCCACGGAGCTGCCGGTATCTACAAGAGTCCTTGCCACTTTACCAGTAGCTACCTTCAGAGTAATCACCAAATCATCATCATGGGGATACACTATTCCTTCGGCATCTTTTTCTGTGAAAAGGATCGGCGGAGGGTGGAGGGGTACCCGGGGTGTACCCCAGCCGGTGAAGTTGACCTCCCCTCCTATGTTGGTTGCCAATGCAAGCGATCTTCCATAACCTTTAATGGCCCTCCTGGACTGACCAGCTAGAGTGGGTCCTCCCACGATCATCCGGACGTATACGCCCTTCTTAGATCCTTGGGGTGCCCCACGTTCGGGGCTGCCCTCTGCTACATGTTTGCCCTTGTCTTGCTCCATGGACTTCCGGGCTTCTCTCATGCCCACAACAAATTCCTTGAGGTACCCGCTGAGAATTAAAGATTCTATCTCTTCCCTCAGCTGTGCTATGCCCAAAGTCTTCATGGAACTCACAATATTTTAGGCTGCTTTTCATATTGGGGTACCTCTTTATCGGCTTCGGCGGACGGAGGAGGCCGCTATCCCGAATCTGGTAAAAGATCTGCTCTGGTGACCGATTCAACGGATGGTAAGTCTCGTACCGAGGCTTCTGTGGTGGTTCCCGCTATTCAGGTACTGGCGGTTTAGGAGGTGGGGGTACCCGTGATATACCCGGAGGGTTGTACCCCCTATTATGCGGGGTAACTCGTGGAGGGCTTCGCCCTCGGGGTACCCTTGCTACTGGAGCTTCGGTCCTCTTGGGCCTCTCTTTGCCTTTCGTGCCATCGGCCTTATCCTCTTGGCGCTTCAAATGGCATTTTTCATCCATCTCCACCTGCTGCAGCGCCCGAGAACGGGCTTCCCCATATGACAGTGGGGGCTTCTTTTGAAAGGAATGCCACAACTTCCCCAACATCAAATTCTTCTCAAAATGGGTCAGAGTGTGTGGGTGCCCAAATGCTCCGGTTCTCAGCACTTCTTGGTGGAAGCGGTTCACGTACTCCATGAGGTTACGATTCCCTTGCTTTCTGAGGCAAGTTTGGAAGCTACCCTATCTTGGGTGGAAGCGTAAGAGAACTCTTTAGTAAATTCCGTTAAGAGTTGGTGTAGGGAGGATATGCTGCCTGCCTTCAAGAAACGAAACCATGATTTAGCGGGACCGGTAAGCATATGTGTAAACATCCTACACATGGCATTCTCGTCCACCCCCTTGATTAGCATTTGGTCGCGGTATAACTCTGCATGCTCCGAGGGATCAGTGGTACCCGAATATTGGGATACCTGTGGCATGGTGAATGCAACGGGGAGAGCTGCCGTCCGAATCTCCATGGAGAACGGCGAGTGGTAAGTCATTGGTGGTGCAGCATTTGTGATATTTTGCTTCTCGGAAAGGAGCTTCACTTGGGCTTCTAGGTGCTCCATTTTCTCCACAAACTTGAGGGGTACCCCTGGGGTAGCTGATGATGATGCCGGAACTTGAGAAGCCCTTTTGGCGTTTAGTTTGTCACGGAGATCCTCACGGGCTCGCTTTTCGCGCCTCGCATCTTGGCTGCTACGGGAGTTGCAAGAGGCGGTGGAACGCTCGTCTCGGGAACCCATGGTTTGAAATTTAGAACGGGTACCCAATGGCCTATGTTTTGGCTTGCTAGCCTCGGGTACCTCTGCTCTTACCATAACTTGTTGCCCTGGTGGAGGTGGCGGAGCGTCGAGCGTCACTGGTGAAGGTGAATTTTCGGGCACCCGAGATCCAACAGCCCGGAGAATTGCATGGGCTAAATCCTCGAAACGCTTGTGAGAGATGGCTCCTCCTCTTGGCGAATACCCGTTGATT
This sequence comes from Citropsis articulata, assembly GCA_030449925.1. Classification (NCBI taxonomy): domain Eukaryota; kingdom Viridiplantae; phylum Streptophyta; class Magnoliopsida; order Sapindales; family Rutaceae; genus Citropsis; species Citropsis articulata. The sequence goes on from JASUUH010000079.1 coordinate 1,031,416, forward strand.
GCTTGATAGACTTGCCCTTGTTAAGGCGGGCTACCCTTCTTGCGGGATCACTGACTTCACCACTGTTGTCATCTCCCATTCTTGTAGGATCTGCCATTAAGTCTTCGGAGGGTACGTCTGGTGCCATATATTAAAGTACACACAACCACTAGTTTAGTAACCACCGCGGAGGCTTTTTGTTCGCCTCCCCACAGACGGCGCCAATTGTTTTCGACAGATTTTGGTGGGTAGAAAAATGAAAAATCTATCTAGAACAATAAATTTGTATTTTCGGAAATTGGGTACCTCACTGAGTTGTTGTGTGTTTTAGGTATTTCTAAAATTAAAGGAGGTAAGAAGGGGTGAGGAATGTGATGACAGTGGAGGAGGATCTGAAATAAGAGAAAGGTCCCTTGGGGTAAGCTTTACACCTGAAAGCAGTGGGCGAGGTTAGAAGTGAAGCGGGGTACCCGGCATTCACTCAAACTTCAGTTAGCAAACTCAAGCTTTTTTAAGATAAAGAGAGCTCTCCAGCCCTCTGTAAATGGAGTTTTGAGGTTGAAGAAAGATTATTTTATGTAGTGTGAGTGTGAGTATTCATGGGGTGAGAAAAAGTTCTGGAGAATCAAACCTAGACATCTTTATATATGAGGTATATTGGCTGCCACGTGGCGGATTCCCTTGGTTCTTGGCTGTCCTTTTACCTTTTTATTGTTTTGGACCGTTAGGGGAGCATGCTTGGGGATCGGTGGCGATCGCGTATCCGTCATTCTATGCGTGGCCTTGTTGGAGAGTGGTCAGGGGTATCCCGTGAGGGGGTGAAGCAGCTAGGGGACCACTTTTTGGCAGGGGTAGCAGGCGGCTGTCTCCTCTTTTCAGTACACTGTTTTGATATATGGTTTTAACCGAATCAAGCCTGATCCTTTAGGCGATAGAGACGTCTCTCATGGCAGTTTTTGGAGAGTTTTCCGGGATCCGATATCCGAGTTACCCCCCCTTATATGGGGTACCCCCATTATATGGGGTACCCCCACTCGATGGGGTACCCCCACTCGATGGGGTACCCCATGTTATCTGGGGTACCTCGAATTAAGTGGGGTACCTTAAATTATGCCGTGGTTAAAGTCTTGGCTGCTCAGGACCCGCAGTCTCTTTCTGTTTACAGCGTGAGGCCGGCCGCCGGCGTGGTCGTTGTGTTATTCTTAAAGTCTGACTATATTTTTGTTATCGGAAGAGCACAAATGGTAAATACAGTACTAGTCTTGTTAACAAAAGACTTGCAGCTTTACTCTTCATCATCTTTTGGTTCGGTTGAAATTGATTCTCTTCGTGGCCGATGCTTCTTACCCTTCAGTTTTGGCAAGGTCAAGATCCAAGATGGAACCTCACAACCAGAGGTTTTCATTAGATTAGCAATGTTAACGCAAAAATGGAATATCGTCTTCTGTGTAAAGCCTTATAGCTTCTCCACTCCTACCTGCCCTGTCAGTGCGACCTATATCGACAAAACTTGGCTTCAATCGACCAACCAAAGCCAATTCAAAAAATCTTAAAATAATGGAAATTACCATTTTGCTTCATGTACGTACAGAACAAGCATGATCATATAAAGTATAAACAGCTATGTATAAAGAATTGATACAGAGCTGAGAACGTATTTGGCAGAGGCGCAAAACAGATTGTTTAGTGTTTAATCTAGAGCATCAAAATACTTGGGAAAAGGAAGCCAAAAAAATAATAATAATTCATGCAACAAAAGTTTCATAGAACATTGAAGCTCCAAAAATTGCAATGAATACCTTACTGATGGCAAAAGTGATAAAAATCCTTGAAGAAATTTTGTAAGTCCAGACCATCTCAAATTTCGGGATTGGATCATTAGACCACGCTTAACGTACCAGAATCGGGAAAGTCATAATTAATCACGCAGTTTATACCCTTGAATTTTTAAAAATATTACATCATAAACATCATTTTTCTTGTCTAAAACAAGGTTACAAAACACCATTGATAAACAATATCAAAAGCTCCCTTAAGTAGCCGAGAGCTGTAATCTTAAGTAGATTTGTCTGGCTAAACCCAGTGTATTATTGTTCCAATCCATGATCTAAGCCTCTAAAATCCTGAAGGCACCGCCCCAAAGAATAAGAAGAAAACTATGCTTTCTAAGAGCATGACGATTGACTTATTAATTTCAAAATCAAAACTATGTCCGATGCTTTAATTTACTTTCTTCTCTGCTTCTTCCACAACTTTTTTAAAACCGCGTTTCAGGAAAAGCTGGGTACAATCAAATCACATGAAACATGAATTTGTATAGTATATAGGAAAACCTTTTCATTATAACATATCAACTCAAAGTTAAGAGATCAACTACTTATTAATTTTAGTCTTAGCCTCCCTTAGGACCTGGCGGAGAGGTTTTAAGCAGATTTAATTAGATGGTCACTGGAGTTTGAATCCAAAAAAACATAAGGGCTAAAAAAATCGATTTTGAATAACTAGTACCCATACCTTTCATGAAAATAATAAAACAAAATAAAAATTCTTGGCAACCTTGGTTGAAATAATCTTAAACACGGTGTCTGCTTTTTCAAGAAGTCGAACCAATTTCTGCATAATAGGAAAAGTGATTCATGATTCAATTTGCGAGTAGACATTTAATTGTTTTATAGAAGTCTACATTTGTCAAATGAAGAAAAAAAGGTGCATGTGACCACAAAAAAAAAAAAATGTAATAATATCATTTGGACTCGGTCTAAAGACACATCACGATTGACTTACTCATTTCAAACTTAAAAAGTTGTCTGATGCTTTACTTTCTTCTCTTCTTGTACTGTAATTTTATTGAAACCACGTTAATGAAACATGGATTATGTATATACGTGATAACAATACTTATTGACTTTAGTCCATCATCTCAAAATTATTTAAGCGGGTAGAGTTTAGTCACCAGCAGGTTTGTTCATGAACAAATTGCATAAGTCATTTTAGCTTGAACCTAGCTTTGTTGAACCATCTTAAGCATGGCGTGTGCTTTCTCCAATACTTGTAAAGGCAACTTGGCGATCTTAACTTTTCTTGCTTTCCAAACCTGCAGTATCTTGATCTTTGAGCCAATAATCTACCGGGAAGCATTCCATCCCAGATTGGTTCTCTTTCAAAACTCAAATACCTTGATCAGGATCAGAATAATCTTACAGGTGAGTGAGTTACCAAATAATTACGGTCGCTAGCTAGCCTAGCTGTATATTTAATATGCATTCATTGAAAAATAATCGTTGAAATTCATTCATCCTTTAATCAATCACATTGCAGGTACTATACTAAAAGAAATTGGGAGCTTAAGAAATCTGGAGGTGGTTTGCTTTGAGTAGTAACAACCTCAATGGTGATTTACCAACTAATTTTGGTAGCTAGCTAGCCTAGCTATATATTTAATTTATATTCTTTGAAAAATAATAATTGAAATTCATTCGTCCTTTAATCAATCACATTGCAGGTACCATACCAAAAGAAATTGGGAGCTTAAGAGATCTGGAGGTGCTTTATTTGAGTAGTAACAACCTCAATGGTGAGTTACCAATTAATTTTGGTAGCTAGCTACCTTAGCTATATATTTAATTTATATTCATTGAAAAATGATAATTGAAATTCATTCGTCCTTTAATCAATCACATTGCAGGTACTATACCAAAAGAAATTGGGAGCTTAAGAAATCTGGAGGTGCTTTCTTTGAGTAGTAACACCTCAATGGTGAGTTACCTATTAATTTTGGTAGCTAGCTACCCTAGCTATGTATTTAATTTATATACATTAAAAAACAATCATTTACATTCATTTTTCTTTTAATCAATCTCACTGCAGGTACCATCCCTACAGAAATTGGAAGCTAACTTAAGAAATCTAGCTAACTTAAGAAATCTAAAGGAGCTTATTTGATTAGTAACAAACTCAGTAGAAATCGGGAATTTAAGAATTTTGAGATGAAAGATCTTGATGGCGCCTTTTTATATTAGGCATACAGATATATCGGGATCGTTCTCGGGGTATTCTTGGATTATCACAAAAGAGCTACATCAAAATAGCTCTTAAGAGATATGGCATGCAAAATTACAAACCACGTGATACTCCTGTGGTTAGGGGAGACAAGTTTAGTCTCAATTAGTGCCCCAAGAATGATTTTGAGGAAAAAAAAAAATGCAGAAGATTCCTTATGCATTGGCAGTAGGAAGTCTAATGTATACTCAGGCTTTTACGGAACCAGATATTGCTGTAATACCCCAATTCTTCTAAGGGTAATTATGTCTTTTTAGTTTTAAAAATTAGTAAGATATTCATGAAGGATTAGTTGAAGAGATGATAAGGATTCTAGAAATTAGTAAGGTATTCATGAATGATTTATTGTAGAGATAGATAAGAACTCTAGATATTAGTGAGGTATTTATGATGGATAATCTTGACCATTGATCCAGGGTTATGGTGGCAAAATCTCAGCCATCCACTAGCCTTTCAAAATCCTATAAATACCCCTAGTCTTTTCATTTCCAAACGTTTGTTGAGAAGAGAATCAAAGCAATTGGTAAGTTTACTCTTCATCTTCTCCACAAAATTTCTAATCACTCTATGTAAGGTTTATGTTGACATGATTTGAGATTTGTTTTAGATCTTGATACATGATGTGTTTGGGTTTTGTTTGGGGTTTTGATTAATTAGGAGATTGGTTAATCAACCCTTGGCATAATAAGCATGTAGGATGATTCTGGACAGCATGATATCTTGATTTTTAAACTGATATTTTGTGAATGAATTTTTCTAAGAACTTTATATTTCTGAAAAATAGACATATAGGGCTTATTGATTAAATTTTGTTTCATAGGATTTGACTTTGTTTTCAATTTTATATGGATTTTTGAATCGGGCACTAATACATTGGAAAACGGTGATTTCAGCAAGGAGATCAGATTCCCACAATTATTTGTACTATTGAATGAACTCAGAAAATTCTGTAATTTTATACAGATATTCATATACGTGTCTAGTATCTCCATTTTTACTTTCATAATTTTCTGATAATTATTTCATTTTATAAAATTCTCAGAAGCGGTTCTGTTCGGTTAAGGTTATGAGAAAACAGTTTTGACATTGTTGAGAATAAATAGTTTAAAAAATGTTTTTAATCTCGGATCCTCTTCAAAATTTTATATGAGATACTCATGGATGTCTAGAATAGTTTTGTAGAATATTATGTCATTCCGAGGTTTAGATTAAGAGTTAAAATTCTGAGATCAGACCTGTACAGGAATAAATTAGAAAGGCAGATTCATAGAGTGAGTTATTAATAGTTATGTTTTGATTTGTTAAGGTGTTGAAAGCTCTTAGAGACTTAGAGGTGTGTAGTTCAAGATCTTCTTATCAAGGTAAGTAACTTCATTCCTAGTATACTGGATATGTATAAGTATTTTGATATTATTATTATAAGTATAAATGTCTTTATACCACTTAGAAGATTAAAGGATTTTCGCAACAAAATCAGTTTATGAAAATGTTTTCAAATTTAAATTCTTTGACAAAATATTTTATAAATGCTTTTCAATATGTAAATTATTTTAATGACATGACGACCTTTTATGATTTTATCTGTAAAATAGTTTGCAAGCCTAAATTGTTGTCATAGACTTTTATGAATTTGATACGAATGTTTTGTACCCATATGTGATTTAAATTGTTTATGATTGTATGGGGGCCACCTCTTGAGACTATATGGGGGCCACCTCTTGAAGGACAAAGAGTCGCAAAGTGCCACATATAGTGCAAAATGCCACGTATAAATCATTATGTTTTGGCCATTGTCCGTAGTTATTCTGATTCTGATTCTGATCGTAATATACGATATATACATGCGGACCGATCTTTGGGTATAAGTTACGAATGTGCACACAATATTCGATTACATGGGTCACCAAGGACGTGACACTATGTGACATGAGCTTACGTTATGTTTTCTATGAACGTGATATATGATTTGCTTTTGAAAGTAACTATGCTTTTGATATTCTAAATTACCGCGAATTTATGTTACTTTATCCTGAGATATCGTTTTATGAAATTACGGATTATGATATATATGTTTTTAAATAAAATGAGGCTTGCAATATATTTTGGGTATCGATAGGTCTAGTGTGTTAGGAATGGTTTTACTTACCGAGTTGACGGCTCACCCCTCGTCATTACTTTTTGCAGATTAAGTTCCTTTGAGAGGTGTGCCTAGCCATGAAGTTAGAGATTTTCGTTTCTGTTCCCTATTTGAATAAGAAGAAGAACAGACTCATGTTTATTTCGATCATGAGCTTGTAATTTGGGTTTTGAGACTTTGTTACTTTTATGTCTCTGGGAGATTATTTAGCATTGGATGTATAAACTGGTGGATTGTTCTTATAAGAATTGGAGGTATACCAGTTTGGTATTTTTGAGTAGAGATTATGATTCGTGAGTAACCTCCTTCTATCACGTGCTCTACACGTGTTAGATTTGGGGTGTTACAATTGCATACATTACTGGGATGTTGGGCAGGTATTTAAGTAATCCAGGAGGAGACCATTGGAAAGCAGCCAAACGGGTCTTGTGGTACTTCCAGAGAATAAAAGACTACATGCTCACATATCGGAGGTCGGATAAGCTTGAGATCATTGGGTATACTGACTCCGATTTTGCTGGATGTCAAGATAGTATGAAATCCACTTCGGGGGTGCTATCTCTTGGAAGAGTGCTAAACAGTCTCTTATAGCCTCTTCTACGATGGCAGCAGAGTTCGTAGCATGTTATGAGGCATCCAATCATGGATTATGACTACGGAGTTTTGTCACAGGGCTGCGTATAGTAGATGGCGTTGATAGACCACTTAGATTATTTTGTGACAATAAGTCAGCAGTGCTGTATTCTAATAACAACAGGAGCTCAACGAAGTCAAAGTATATGGACATCAAGTTTCTAATTGCTTTTTTTTTTTTTGAAAAGAAGTTTCTAGTTGTTAAAGAAAGAATTCAGAGTGGACAGTTGTCTATAGAGCACATTCGTATAAACTCCATGGTTGCAGATCCGCTTATTAAGGCCATCTCCAATTGGTAACACCATTTTGGTGTAACACCAACACTAAAAAATGTACCTTTTTCACACCAAATTACTATTTCATCTCCAACCCATTTACACCAAATTTTACACCAAAAAGAATATTCTTCTTTTTATTCTTTTAATCCTCAAGAATTAATTCAATTAACACAATAAATATTACTATTAATATAGATAATTAAGTAATAAGTAATTTTATATCAATTAACAAAAAAATATAGAAAATTATTAAATTTACATTTAATTAACTAAATTAGTACATTATGAAAATTAAGCATTACATTAATATAGAAAAATACAATAACAATAACAATACTCTAGTTATTCGAATTACTAAATTCATAATTAAATTCATAATAATATTGGCCAATATTTTGATGATATTGGAGGATCTAATAATGATCTCCAAGATTATTAAATAATTGTTCTAATTTATACTAGTAGTAGTAGCTTTTTTAATTTGTGTTAATTTAATTTTGTATTTTTAATTTTATAATATGTAATCTAGTAATTAATGTTATTGGCATTTTATTATTATTATTAATTTTTGTGTTGAATATTTTTTATTTAAATTATTAGTATAATATTATATCAAATATTAACTTAAAATATTATATAAAATAGAACATATATGTAAATAAGAAAAAGTAATAAGGATATTTAGGGCATCACAAATGGGACACTAAAAATTACACTAAATCACCTTTTATATTATTTTTGGTGTAAAATACATCTCCAATGGGACACCAAAATGGTATTATGAATAGTATTACACCAAATATAGTGTAATACTATTCATTTAGTACTAGAAGAAAAAAATCATAAATATTCTTATTACTTTTTTAAAATATTAAGAAATTTTGTATCTCTTTACTAAATATTGGGAGTGTATATATCCTTTTTCCTATTTAAAATGAACGTGTGGCCTAAGAAATGGGATCAAATATTACAAATTAATATTTAACTTTTATACCGAGCGCCAAATTTTATTACTTTGAGAAATTTGATTGTGATGGTGCTGACTTTCTTATGATGTATTTGTGACTCAGGGTCCCTGATAAATAATTAAATATTCGTTGTCCTAGTATTAAATGATGGAAACAAAATAGCGGTCAATTGGGGGGACCAAAATTCTCAGAAAAAGGAAAATTCCCGGGAAATTGATTTGATATTATCCAAAGCTTAAATCATGTCGTATTCATTCAATTAATACTTTTGTAATGCAAATTAGTTTATTAAAAACAAATTGATGAAAGAAAATGTAAGCAAAAAAAATCACTTAAATAGCCTACATGAGGAAACTGCGAGGAAAGAACAAGTGACCCCATTCTTGGTCATTAGCTTTTTGGACCATATTGTCATTCACTAGACTTTTAATAAGGCTCATTAATTTCTTTGGAGTATCGAAGAATCTTATATAAACAAATATCTATTAATTTCTAGTAAGTCTTTTATGTTATTTATAATTTTTCTATTTTAGTAGAATTTATCTAAATTATTTGAGTAATATTTCGTTCAATCTAATCTCTTGTACGGTAGAGATACATAGAGATGTGATTTTACATAAACTTCCAATAAAATTCAGTTAGATATTAATTAGGTGGTATTTATTCAATTAATACTTTTATGCCACATATTAATTTATAAGAAAAAAAAATTGATGGTTGTTTATCCTTTATGTTAGAATTTTGTTTTTTTAAAAAAAACTTATCTAAAGTACTGATTACTTAGAATTAAAAAAAAAAATAATAAAGCGATGTTGGCCAGGCAGGTGGTAGTAGGTGAGGGTGGTAGGCTGAAACCCGCGGTTAAGTCATATGGCGGCGGGAGGGGGTTAAAAGCAGTGGCGGCTGGGTAGCATGCGGTCCGGATTAGTCAGCCACAGGTGAGCCGGGTGGTGGATAAAAAAAAAGAAAAGAAATAAAAAGGAAACAAAGAAAAGATAAGCAAAAAAATCACTAAAGAACAAGTGACCCCATTTTTAGTCAACTTTTCACATTAGCTTTTGAACCATGTTGTCATTCATTAAGTTTTCGGATATTCGAAGACTTTTCCATAAACAGAGATCCGAAGACTTATGTATTTATGTGTTTGTATATAGACACACACACACATATTGAGAGCTCACAACACAGAACCAGTTCTCTGATTGAAGAGATAGCGGTTGAAAATTGGAAGGAGAAAGAGTATTAATGAAGCAGGATCTGCAACTCTTAGTCAATTTTATCAGTATTTTCAAGTAAGCATTTTGTATGAATTTTTGTATCATTTTATCACATCTTTAATTGTTTTATCATTAATATCATTAGTATTGAGCTATAAACTCACACTTTTGGTTTACTTAATTGAAACAAAAAGGAGCGAATTTGATATGATAACTGGTATATTATCTGTTTGTTTCGCAGGCTGCGAATTCAAGTTTTAAATTGGTAACTGCTACTGGCCATGGAGGTGCGTTTGTCTTACTTTCTATAGATTTAAAAAAAAAAAAATTAAATTCTAAAAATAAAGTATGGAAACAGAGAATGTTTAATTGAATCCAATTTCAGCTTATATTCAATTTTCTCTTATTCCTTTATTTATTTATTTGTTGGTGTGCAAAAATTAATAGCTTAGCATGGTGAGGAAAATTGAGAATAGGTTTTCTTATTTTCTTTCAAATCTAAATCTAGATTTTTGGTCTGTTTTCCATTCTCCGAACAAATTATAAATTCGAGTTTTGAGCAGTGGATTGGATTGCAAGATTTTTGTTTACGGGGCAGTCTCTTCGTCCGAATTTATCGGTTGGATCAGTTGTTGAATTTAGATTTTCACAAAACTTTGCTCAGAAATATGATAATAATATTTCATATATTCAATTTCATTTAGAGAACACGTCTTTGGCATACAACTGTTTCAAAATTATCCAATTAGTTGTATGCGTTTTTGACAAATCACAAATTAAAATCTTAAGTGCAGATTGATCTTTTGTTTTACCTCTGTATTAGATAATTAAATTGATAGGCTTAATTGATCAATTAAAGTTAAGTTGAAGAGGCTGAGCATGCACTCAATCAATCCGTATCTTAATGTAGGGAGATCCAAATGTAGGAAGCTCACCGCCATCAGCTACTAAGAAAAGAAAAAGGACTTCAAAGGTTTGGGATGAGATGAGAAAGTACAAAGACGCAGATGGAAAAGTCAAGGCTGAATGCAACCATTGTAAGAAGACGTTTGACGGTTCAAGCCAGAATGGAACCACACATCTCAACAATCATTTAGAGAGATGCCCGGCTAACCCTAAGAGAAAAAGTGGATTTGATGGTCGTGATAGGGATGATCAACATCAATCACTGTCCCCAGCAATCAAAACAAAAGAGTTAGCCCATCTTATTAAAGAAAAATCTGTTTCTGGTCTGATCAAACACTTGTCCAGTACACAAGGAGATACTAGTGATTATGAAGGGGAGGACTTGGATCCATGGGTGTTAAACTCAAGGAAGGATGAAATACTCCAACTCTACCAAGAAGAGAAGGAAAAACTTCGCCAGTTTCTTAATAACCTCCCTTGCCGTTTCACTTTACAACTTGTTAGATCTTTTCGGTTTTCAGGATATTTGTTAGTAGTATGCTATATTGATGATTGTTGGGTCCCGCGGAGCCAGATTATTAGCTTTTGGGAACATCCTTCTCGTGCTGTCGAGCTTTCAATGGAATCTGTGAAACAATCATGTTTGGATTGGAAGATCGATACGAAGATATGCTATCTACTTCTTTCTTGTGCAATTGATCCGGCAGATGATTGGGATAACCAAATTGGAAAGATGGAAAGTTGGTTTAGTCAACGACGTTCACTTCCTTTTGCCGGCTGCCTGCCTAGCGCTCTTGTTTTATTGAATTATGTTGACGGTATATTGCGTTCCAAAGATTACTTGAGGGATGGGATACAGTCCTTGGAGAAGTGTGCTCATTATGTGGATCACAAGTCAAGATCAGATGAACGAATTCAGTTGGACGGCGCCGAAGAAGAAGCGATTTCCGAGCTCAAACAGAGTCCTTCTTCCGGGGGTTTTTTTAAGTACTTTGGGGCTGCAGTGGGCGTGAAAGAAGTATTTTCAGCGCTGGAGCAATTCGATTCCCATTTTAGGTCAATTAATTTAAGTAATCAAAAATGGCATGAGGTAACTGCTGCGTTCGAACATTTGAAATTCTTGAATGATGTTACTGACAGCTTCCTGTGGGAAACACTTGATGTTCCCATAATTGTAGATCTTCCTTACGTGCATAAGATATTAAAGGATCGATGCAACCACCCCATTGAAGATTGTCTTTTTTGCCAAGAAGTGATGAAGGAAGCGATTGATCTATTTCTTGGCAAACAATATTTGGTTAGAGCTATCGCATTCATTCTTGACCCACGGTTCAAAATGGATGGTCTGCAACTTCATTACAAAAAGATTTACGGCAGTGATGCTGATAGACTCCTTGAGAAAATTAATAAAGATTTTAGAGACATTTATGACGAATATGCAGCCACTGACTCCCGCAATTCGAAGTCATATGAAATGCTAGACGCCATGGGGAGGCCATCATCACCAAAATCAGAGCTTGATCGCTATTTCGATTTGCTTAAAGTTCCTCGAGATGAAGACTTTGACATACTAGCATGGTGGGGTCGCAATGCTCCATCTTTTCCGACCCTCGCAAGAATGGCTCGTGATTACTTAGCAATAGAAATGCCTTCTGCTCCTAACGTGGGTCTCTCGTTTCCCCTGATGTTTGACATGATCAAAATTATTTCTAATTTTCCATTTAGTGGCTTACCCGAGATAATAACGCCTTTGGTCATGCTTAAAACCATTTTGGACGAGCGCTGAAAATTAGCGGTTATTTGTGAATGCATGTGCATTTGTACAACATATTATTCCTATTTATATTGTACATGGATGTGGTAAATGTTCTTTACATCATACAGTTTGTAAAATATCTCATTAATACATCTTTGCTTTTCAATTTTTTTGGCTCAATTTGACAGATTTTATTCCTGATAAATTCGGATAATTCAAATAAACGATATAAATCATTTTGCATTATTTAAATTGTGAATGATTAACCAAAAAGAAAAAAGAAAAAGAAAATCATTTTAAAGACAGATATGTTTCCTGTATACATGAAACTTGTAATTTAAAAGGCTAACAATAAGCTGACTTTGTCTTTTCCCTGCGAACATTTCACTTTCTGGAGTCATCAAATTTATCAATTATCTTCTTCTTCATAGTGTTAGTTTTGCACAACTGACATATTTATTACTTTTTTTTGGGTTAGTTTTATTTATAATTAATAGAATTTAATCCAATTAAGAAGTAGGAGTATCTTTAAGCATTGGCAAACTAGACACCACCTTGCGTCTCATATCATTGGAAGGCTTCATTTTTTAGTATTTTCATAATAATACTTGAATTAATAAATTTTTTCAAATTACATACAGATCGAAAGTATTAATTATCCTACAATAAAAATATTTTTATACAAATTCTATATTTAATAATCTTAATGTTAGAGAGCTATAATTGTAATATCGTCTAACCAATTCATCAATTATTATTTTTTAAGAAATCATTAAATTCTTTGTCTCTCCATTTAAAAATAAAATTTAATTATTTAACAATGAAAAATACTTTGCACTCTTCTCTCTCGGTTGAATGACTTCTTCCCATTTCACCTGGGTTCCAAACGTGGCCCTGACTTCCCACCCAGAGTCATTTCCTGATTATCTTATTTCATTCTTCTGCTTCTGGCCTTTGGGAATAGCTAGCTTTGTACTAATAAACTAGTCATTTCCCCTTAGCCTATTACTATTCTAAAATACCAATAAATTAGGGTTCCAGTAAAAAAAATCTTTATTTACTAATCAATGCAATACTGATTCTTACCTAAGCTAAGGTTTCGGGATCAAACTATATCCGAAACATGTTACCAGAGCCTCTCCAAAATCAATTCCTTGTAAAAATAAGATATATATAAACTTGATTTTATCTGGCTAGTAGATTTTTTTCATAATTATTGAAATGATTAATTAATATTATCCATTAATGTACGGAATCCTTTTTTTTTTTTTTTACTATTTTCTCTTCTAGGAATTTCACACAAAAAGGCAAGAAAGTGGGGAAGTTTTCTGTGATTAATTTGTTGTTCCACCCCTAATATGAATACTTTAATTCGAAAATTAATTAGTCCCTTCATACATTATATTTGAGCTAGATGAGCTTAACGATGATAAGTGTTATACATTAATCTAGAGGGAGTGTAGCTGGCGATATTTTGATTACTGAAACTCAATGGAGCCAACCAGATTTCAAGTGTAAACTCAATTGCTTTACTCGTGTCCTAATTCAGGTGTTAGGTTGAAACCTCAAGTAGATTTCTTCTTTGGGACCCCACAGTTTTATTCGAGGTCATGGTGTATGAACATTAAACAATTTTTTTTTTTAAGGACAATTGTTCCATAAAATGAAATCACATTATATTGTTATTATTACATTAAATTAAATTAACAGTTTAATGTACACGTATCATTATGTGATTCTCTTATAATTAATTTAGTTTTGGAAGATTGTTAGTTATCCACCTAACTTTACGCCATTATTAAAAACAGTATAAAAGTTTAAATTTGTTTAATTTTTTTCACTAAGTTTGAAATTTGTATCAACCGTCCATCAAAATGTCAACACGCTCAAACATTTAACAGAATCTAAGTAAAATGACTATTGCATCCTTGAATTCAAAGGTATTTTTGACTTTGTACCATAATAATAAAGTAGAAAATTATCGGTCATCCATCTTAAGCTTACCCTATTAACAAAACATCACAAAAGTTTGAATTTACTTGTAATTTGTATCAACCATCCACCTAAGACATTAACACTATTAGAATATTTAACAAGTTTTGAGTAAAATAACAATTTCACTCTTGAATTTAAGGCATTTTTTTTTACTTTACTTCATAAATAATAATAAAAAATTAAGGAACCAAACCCCCCCCCCCCCAAACTTTTTATTCAAATCCTTCATCATTGATATCTTCCATCACAAAATCTTTCAACCATCTGCTGAAGACCAGCCATTGAGGATTCTTGTGGTGGTTGTAGCTATCCATGAATTTGGCTGAAGTTGCATCAGCAGTGGTGGCTCTGAGACTGCTAATTAGTTTTGATCGGGTATTTATGAAATTAAATTTATTGATTGAATTGATGAAGTGTTCATGAGTTAGGATCTAGGATAATTTGTAGATTAAGTTTGATTGTGTAAATATGAGAAGACAAATTAAATTAATTTTTTTAATAAAGGAAGAAATTAGAATTTTAAGTCTATTTAATTGAATATTGGTATACTGCGCTGGTGGCTATTGATTATCGCAGGGGCGGATTAATAGTATATTTACTCTTTTCTCATATTCAAAATTTGTAAATACAAATTTAAAGAATTGGGCTTTGCAAACTTGAATATAGCCCATAAATATTAACATTGATTTAACTTTTAAAAGGCCTACAAACTCATGAATATTTGTAAAGATATGTTGAAGTATGATAAATATTTTAAATTTATACATTTATTATTGTTTAAAATTGATTTCACAGTATTGCTGAATAAACCCTAAACCAATGAATATGCTGTCTACACTCCTGGTTTATTGGATAAAAATATATAGATTTTTATATTTTATCATATCAAAACAAAAATTGTGAGGAAAAAAAAAAAAGGAAAAGCAAATAAAGGCAAATCATCTGTGTGTTTGCTTAACCAATGTGCTTGTCTTATCATCTTTAGGTTTGCAGCGTGTGCGAGGGCATGATTGAAGGCTAGCTATTAGAGAGATCCAATGTAAGATGTTAATTTATCTTCCAGTTGGAAATTAAAAGTGAAAATTGATTGAAGCCAGCCCAAAAACACATGAAGACATTTATGTTTCCTAAATACATGGAAACTTGTAACTTAAATGGCGTACGAAAAGCATATATATCCTGTCTCTTTCCTGTGGGAACATTTTAGTCAAATTCATAAATTATCAATAATAAGGATCCGCCTACTATACCACTAATGCACGGTACCACTCTTTTTGTTTTTTATGCAAGCTAAGCTGTAAATTTTCATAGAGCCCCTTTTATTAATTTTTATTTACACTTTACTTCAAAACTATTAAGTTATATTCTCCCAAACCCGTGAATCCTTCAACGGCCGATCAACGGCTCTTCCGGTGGCTGTGGTTGGTCGGAAAATACAGAGAAAATTATGGGGAACAAAACCAAAGTAGTGGGGTCACCGGAAACCGGTGAAATCGCGGCAAATTGAAGCTTCTATTCCGCGGCTTTTCACGGTTTCGATCCGCGGCTTTCCGAACTCTTTCCGGCGATAAGGATGGCATGGGCATGACCGGTGTCGCACGAGCTTTCGAACGGTTCCAACCTTGGCCGGTGAAGTGGTCGGAAACGGAAACGGAAACCGGGTCGGGTTTGAGGGTCGGATCTTCGGCAGCTTTTCGAAAGCTTTACGGCGACGACGATGGCATGGATATGACCGGCTTCTCACGAGCTTCTGATTGGTACGGAGTGGTAGGAAGCGGAAATAAAAGCAGTCGGTTTGGGGGTTGGTGGTCGGGTTTCCTGGTATATATAAAGGTGTAATATAGAAGAAAATTTTAAAAATAGAAAATAATATAAGGTGCTAAATATAATATTGATAAGGATGTAATAAATATTAATTTAATATTTATGAGAGAAAGTGTAAATAAAAACAAATGAAAGGACTTTAATGAAATTTTACACAAAAAAAACAAAACCGGTGGCATGGTGCCACAGTGGTATAGTAGGCGGATCCCAATAATAATTATATTTCTAATAATCAGATTCTTCTTGATGAACTAAGAACTTAATCCTAAAAAAAAAAAAAAGCACCACACATAAGTTGGAGAACTGACAGATTCTAATACTTTATATTTTTTTCCTCACTTTTCTTAATTATACTAGGAAATAGAACCGCACTTCGCGCGGCTGTGATAAAAGAATTTAGTATTTTCTAATTAATTTTTCTTGTGAATATGTTTAATAATCTCTAAGAGCTATACCTTTTTTCATTGTACTTTGAACGGTTTTTCTTCAACAAATATTGGACGTATTCATTGAAAAAGAAAATTAAAAATTAGGTAATAATTAATAAGATTAGTGAAGTCAAATTGTCAATCAATTCTTATGATAAAACAATAACTGAAAAAATATATAGTCATAGCTTTATTGATTATATTCAACTTACTAATCTATTAGAACGTTTATATATCTTTTTTTTCCAACCAGCTCCAAAGATCTCAATATCACCCACACCACATAAACTTCTGACAACATCTGTAATATCATGAAAAAATAACGTAAACATATTAAAACATAAAGATCAATACTTTCTAATTACACTTAAAGATTAACAAACATTAATAATTAAAATAAATAATTGAGAGGATTGCGTTATCATTCACATGTAAATCAATCAAATTCTTATATATGAATTGGAATCCATTGATCGAAATTTTAACAGTTCCTTCTACTAACCTCTTAAGCGAAATTATAACCAAAAAAATAATCTCATACTGATTTGAAAGTGGTATGTACTCGCCTGTAGTTGAAACGACTTTCAAAATTTTGACATTGTATAAAGAACCCTCACTCAACATGTGCCCTAAACTTTGTCATTAAATTTTTCTTGATTGTTGCATGCATTAGATTTTCCTATGAGAAAAAAAATACTACATTAAGTGTAAAACAACTTGGAAAAAAATAGAGAAAACAATAAGGGAAGAAATTTTTTATACAACTTTTTTATCAATAAAAATCATGTCCACACTAATTAATTCTCCATTCTTTTCAGTATTAGCAGACTCCCACATCCTACAATGCTTAACTCTTATCATCCAACTATCTCTATCACTGTTTAACTCATGAAAAAAAGAGTACTCCATGAAGTACACAATACTAAAAATTCAAATAAGTTCAACAATAAAAACACAAGAATCATTCTAAAGAGGATGTTAGTTAAATAATTAAAAAAAAAACACAAACACAACAAATCTTAAATATTTAGTGTTTAGAGAGTTTTAAGAAGTCAAAGGCACTAAACAAAAGGAATTAAAATTAGACCCTGCTAGTGGCATTGTTGAGGGAAAATAAATGAATTTTCCTTCCTATATTAATTAGTTGATATATTTAAGCCACGAAAGTTTTATTGCTAGCATAATAAAATAAATAAATGTTTCAAGGCTTATAATTAATTATTATTAATGGTTACATATTGCTTAATTTATTTAAATAGAAAGAGGAAGAGGCATATACAACAACGTGAGTGCTATAATAGTTTTAATTTCTCAACCAAATCTTCCGTAATTGTTTTCTATTTATTTTTGTATGTTTAATCTTTTGAAATGTAATTATTTTTTAATCTCAGCCAATATATTAGATAACACAGAATATAAAAAGATGAGGAATAATGATCAACTCTTTGAGTCTCAACTTTATATAAATATATAGATAGATTGATAATCAACATAATCTAATCCAACTAGGAAGGAAAGTCTTTAGTTAACTAAATAGTTAAACTTTAATTACTAATTAATATAATATTCACTTTTACCTAAACTTTTGGGTCAAATAATGAAATACAAAAGCCAGTCAATGCTGTCATAATTTCAAACCAATTCCATGTAGGAGCAAGCTAGAATTGATTTATGAGTCCTGCTATATAAACTAAGGCTATGTTTGGTTGACACGAGAGGTGGTGGGAAAGGAAGTGAAATTAAAATCTTGAATAATTTCTTTTGTTTGGTTGGAATAAATTAAAAGGAATTTAATTTCAATAGAAATTAAATATCTGGTGTAATAAGGAATTTAGATTCTTCTTTGAAAGGTAAGAATTCTAATTCCCTGACTTAAAAATAATTAAATTGTCATTTGTAACCTTGTAATATTTTTAAACTTCCAATTTTACCCTTAGCTAAAATAAAAGGATATGAAAACCTAAATCACTTTTCATCTCAACGATTTCTCTCTATCTAGCAGCCCCCTCTTTGATTTTCGCCATTTTCCAGCCACTGCATCGATTTCTCTCGCTGCATCGATTCAGCCACTGCATCGATTTCTCTCTATCTAGTTGCATCGATTTCATCTTTAATTGATCGATTTCTCTCTATCCAGCCGCTGCATCCATTTTATCTCACAAAAATCGAGGTAAAATAAGAAGAACAAGACGAAAATCGAGGTAATCTTTATGAGTTTATAGATTTATTAAGTTGTTGTTATGTTAATTTTTTTGATTTGCTGAGTTTATGATTATGTTTGGTTGCTGAGAAAATTATAAAACCCATGAGGAATTCTCATATGATTATGTTTATAGGAACACAATGATTTGTTGAGTTTATTACACATCTCATATCGTCAACTATACGCTTCTTAATCATTCTCAATGATGTGTACTCTTTGCCTTGTAAACTTCATTCTCTTTGGTAGACGCTACGACTTTATTCATTGATGTCTTTGTTTGAAACTAGAGCACAATAAAGGAACTTTGGTTGGGTTATGGTTCTTACTTTGAAAATTAGACAGTTGAGTTATCCGGGTAACAATGTTTTTTCCCCTTGCTTTGACAGATATTTATTTTGCTTGAATGTGAGTTGTGGGTAGTTTACAATAAAATCAGGTCACTAAGATCGAGTCTTTGAGATTGACGGGATTTGTGTTGTTGGCAGCTTTTGTGGTGATGAAATATTAAGGTAGTTGAAATTTCATTTCGAGTTCACAATATTGGTGTGTCACAAGAAAAGTGTTGAGGGTGGTCAAGTTCGATTTTCAAGCTGCTTGGTGTGTTAAGCCTTTTAATAGTTAATATTGTTCACAAGCCCTTTCTGCTCAAAGTTTGAGAGTTACTTCAAGCATTGTTTTGGATTGAGCGAAGAGTATTGTTTTTTTGTTTACTCTTTTTTTTTTGTCCCACTGTGTTTTACTATGAATGATTACAGGGCGACCTCGATCGAGGAGAGCGTGATTGAAGTTACCAAAGATAGGAATGGAATAGAACAGGTTGTGCTTCGAAACCCTCGGGGGGCTTCTGCAAAAGTGAGAACCATTTTTACTGCCTTTTGTTTTTCATTTAAATTCATTAGGAAGGATTGAAAGTTCGATGAAACGTTCATATCATGTGTAAGACTATATAATAACCGAAGCACGGGGGCGTTTTATGAAAACTTAAGGAGTCGTAACTCGTAAAATGGGAAGCTTATACTATATATACCCATCGTAGTAACTGGAGCATGACTCGTAATCTTCTTATTTTACAAGTTGACTACTGCAGTTTAGAGGATACAGGACATGCCTTTGCACTTCTATTTATAGTAAAATAGATGTTAATTTATTTCTTTTTTACTTAGTTCCTGTACTTTTTTAATTGTTTTGCCCTTGTTCAAGTAAACTTTTGCAATTATTATGCATATCCTGCATCTTTTAATCTTCTTAGTCTTTTTGAGTGCATATGTGTGTGTGCGCATAATTTAAGACATGGATAATTCTTTGTGCAGTCATGGACGACTTAGGCGTAGCTGAAACAAATAATATGAGAAAGAAGAAATTGGTTGGGCACTTTATCCGTTGGTTATATACCGTGCAATTCTATTTTTATTTCTTGAAGCTTATAAAGAAACAAAATGAGAAAAAATCTTTAAGACGTGAAATGTATGTGCTTGACTTTTTCGTAAATAGGAAAATTGTCCATCGATTAGCTTATGAGAGTGATGCAACTTGCATAGCGCAACTTAGAATGGATAGACGTGCTTTTGCATATTTATGCACAAGGCTTGAAACAGTTGGTGGGTTAAAACCTTCAAGACACTTGTTAGTAGATGAAAAAGTAGCTATGTTTTTACACATAATAGCACATCATGTAAAAAATAGAGTGATTACATTTAAATTTATGAGGTCGGGACAGTCCGTTAGCAAGTACTTTCACGATGTTTTGTATTCTATCTTACGGCTTTATGGAGAGTTATTGAAACAACCTGATCCAGTTCCTGAAAACTCCACTGATGAGAGATGGAAATGGTTTAAGGTACTTCTCCTAGCCATATTTATTATGATTATATGCTGGTAGTATATCAAAAATTTGGTAGTTACTAATTACTATTATTTTTTCCTATATTGATGATAGAACTGCTTAGGAGCATTAGATGGTACGTACATTAGGGTGAGGGTGCCTGCAGCAGATAAACCTAAGTATCGAAATCGAAAGGGAGAGATTGCCACTAATGTTTTAGGAGTATGTTCTCAAGACATGCAATGCATTTATGTTTTAACTGGTTGGGAAGGGTCAGCAGCTGATGGTAGGGTTCTTCGTGATGCTATATGTAAAACAAATGGTTTAAATGTGCCAAATGGTAAGTCATATACGAGAAATAAACAAATTATGAAGTATAAGCTTTTATTAGTTAAAATCTGAAAATTTATTTATGATATAGGTTACTACTATTTAGTAGATGCTGGATATGCTAATTGTCGGGGATTTCTTGCTCCTTATCGTGGACAACGGTACCATCTTAACGACTGGAGGGAAAACTATCAACCAACTAATCCACAAGAGTTTTTTAACATGAAGCATTCAGCTGCTAGGAATGTTATTGAGAGATGTTTTGGTGTTCTTAAAAATCGGTGGGCAATTCTAAGAAGTCCTTCATTCTATCCTATCAAAACACAGAATAGGGTTATCATGGCTTGTTGCTTACTACACAATTTCATTAGGAGGGAGATGCCATGTGATCCTTTTGAGGAAACACTCGATGCTATAAATGAGGTGGAATCGCTTGGAGGTAGCACGATAACTAGTATAGAAACTTCTGAAGAGTGGAATACATGGAGAACACATTTAGCACAAGAGATGTATAATCAATGGAGAGCAAGTAGGCAGAGCACATGAAGACAACTTGAAAATTTTTGTTTTAATCAATGGATTGTAGATGTACTATTCATGTTTCTGAATTTGAGGATTTTGTTTTATTATGTACTGAATTTGAGGATTTTGATTTTGTTTTAATAAAAAATTCTGTCAAAGATGGTTTTGAAGCTTAATTGAGATTTGCTTGAGCTATGGACAGCTTCGTTTCTGTTTTGCTTCAATGGAGATTTGCTTGAGCTATTGGTTTTGATGGGTTGGTTTTGAGAGTGATAAATTATTGCAACTACTTTAGTCTTTATATAAATTATTTGATTTTCTAATTAATGTCTAATTAATGTTCAATAGCTAAATGGATCGACAAGCATCACAAGCTCCAAAATCAAGATTTTGGAGCAAAGATGAAGATATCATACTTGTGCAGTCGCTCTTGGATTTGTATCATGATGGTAGATTTTACTCTGATAACAACTTCAGAAGTGGTTATTTGAAAGTTCTTGAGACTGCTTTAGACACAAAATTGCCTGGATGTGGTATAAAAGCCAAGCCACATATTGAATCACGCATAAAGACTTTAAAGATGCAATTTCGAACTGTACATGAGATGCTAACTGGACCGAATTGCAGCGGCTTTGGTTGGGACCCAGACAAAAAAATTGTGACTGCAGAGAAGGAAGTATGGGATGCTTATATTCAGGTATTCTTTTTTTTTTTTTTAACTTTAATAAAAGAACAAAAACCAATATGCCTATTTCAGCTTCCTTCCGAGAGGTTCAGCCAAGCTGCAGAGACAGTGAAATTATTACTGTAACGTTGTTCAGAACATAGGTTCAACGATTTAATGTTGTGTCTAAAATTACAAGTGTGATTATATAATTTGCTGATGATAAGTACATTTACGTAATTTACTAATGATAAGCACGTTGAGTGGTGTATATATGTGTGCCTCTGTGATCATTACGAATAACCTTAATCGTATGTTTTCAATACCAATGATGTTTTAGAATTTCTCAAATTCTCATAATGCACAATTCCTGTTTATACTCCGTTTCTTTCTCCTCCCTCAGTAGTCAGTAATATAATTTGCATTGACCGCATTTTCGTCTGTATTTTGTGCTTTGTGATTGATGACTTACATTTGCCCAGGAAGAAATGAAAACAAATAGGCTTCTTGATTTTATCTATTTATTTTTTTGAATGGTAACCTTTCTATGATATGAGCTGCATATTATATGGTAAAATTACACGTGCTTCATTTTCTTTTATAGAGTTTAATTTTCGTTGCTATCCAGACTTGTATATGGTAAAATTATAATAGAACCTCTCGGAAGGAACCATGGTGGGCATGGCTGAAGACTAGTTGACTTGTCATTGTAAAGGATTAAAGATGCTCTCCCTTTGTGTTCATTTGCCTAATAATAATACTAGCCATAGCTAGTACCTACTCTGTCTCTATCTGCACCTTTTTCCTTGACTTACTGTCTTCTTCCCTTTTGTTTCTGCTTTCACTTAAACTTTCAGCTTCCCTGATCATTATGGTGCCCAGAAAATGCTTTACTTTCTATGAAAATTTGCCTGTTGGTAATATTTTTACTTCCCTGATCACTTAAACTTTCAGGTATTCTTTATTTTTCATTTTTTACTTGCTTGCTAGGGCTTATGGTAATATTATTGTGCCTAGTATATGTGGTATTAACTTATCTGTCATAAACCAACATGGAGTATAATTTTATTACCTGTAATGTTGTATGTGGTATTAACTTTGATTATGTTGATTAGTTTGTTAGTTGAGTTACCAGGATTAGTTATATTGTCAATAGTTTATTATTAGTTCAAGTTGCTTAATATAACGAATTTAAATTACGTACGAATAGTTTATTATTAGTACATGTAAATATTTGAGAATGTTTGCAGAGTCATAAAGAGGCAGTGAATTTCAAGCATAAAGCATTCCCATTTTATGAAGATTTGTGATTGATTTATGGGAAAGATCATGCAACTGGAAAAAATGCAGAGGCCCCTGCAGATGCTATAGAGGAAATTGAGAGGACAAGAGTGAGTAAAGAAGCTGAAGGAGAGAATTTGAATTTTGAGGGTGCGCAGGATGGGATGGATGATAGTCTGTCTATTTCACATGCTTCAAAAAAGCGCCCAACAACTTAAAATATCTCATCAAAAAAAAGGAGAAGAAATGATGATTCAGAAGAGAGTGGAGAGTCATTTAAAGAGCTAACATCTCTTTTTGTCATGGAAATGAAAGAAACTTCTAGTCGCTTGAGTCGAGCTCTAGGCCAAGAAATTAATGAGAAGCAAGTAGGATTGAGTAGTGAGTTAAAGAAGATTGGTACTCTTACAATGGTAGAGCATGCCTTAGAGTGCCACTTTAATCGCTCGTGATAATCTTGCACTCAATGTTTTTATGGTCTTTGTGACGAGAGCGAAGCATGGGTTAAACTTTTCCTTAGCGGTGAATTTAAGTAATTTTAGACTTATTAATGTTTTGATGACTTATGTTAGATCTATTATTATTTTGATGGACTCATTTTAGACTTACTATTGTTTTGATGAACTCATTTTAAGCTTACTATTGTTTATGGAACTTATAACTCATTTAGACTTATTATTATTTTGATATACTCATTTTATGCATATTGTTATTTTGTTTTTTTTAATTTATTGTCAAAATTTAGAAGCATTTAAATTTTATAATAATTGTGTTTGGGTATTATTATAATAATAATTATCATGAATTTTATTTAACTATGAGAAAACTTATATTCCAGCACATAACCATATAGGGGTGTGTGTGTGCATAATAATAATAATAATAAATAATAATAAATAATCATGAATTTTTTTAAGACATCCTAACATTTAAAAAAAATATTTGTAAGTTGACAAAAGTTTAATATTGACATTAAATCATATTTAATTATTAATATTTGTAGTGTAGTATTTACAGTAAAGGGTAAATTTGTCTAAAAATAAAAATTGTAATTCCTTTCCCCATGAAATTCTATGTTAAATCAAACACTTCAATTTAATTTCCTTATTCCACTCCTATCCTTTCTTCTCCCTTCCTTTCCATTTCTCTCCTCTCCTCTCCTCCCCTTTCTTCAAACCAAACATGACCTAAGGGAAGACAAAAGGAAGACAGAAATGGCAACACATGCTGCCGTTTCCTGTCCTCTCTCTCTTCAGTTTCCCTGCATGCGTGAATTCAATCATGGGCCCATAATTAGTTTAAAAAAATAAATTTAACATATCACGTGAGACAATATTTGCACTTAACAATCATTTTTTTTAATTTTTTTCTGCATTTAACAATCAGTTTCCTGTCCTTTCTTTCTCTCTCTGTGTGTGCATCTCTCGCATCTTTTTTAGTTGTGCATTTAACGTGAGCCAATATCTATATTTACAATCAGTTTCCTGTCCTCTCTATCTCTCTGCATCTCTCGCACCTCTTTTAACTGTTTATCACACAGCCAATATCTACATTTCCAACCCTACATTTGCTTGATTTTAGCAACAACAAAAAAAAAAGCAGCCATAAGATGTTAGATCTGGATCTGCAAGCATAGGCAACTTGATAAAATTGTTATTTATTAATTGGTAATTTGGTCACTCTCATCACATTCAAATAAAGTTTTTGTTGTGTTCTATATATTTAAATGGTTATAATTTTTAATTTAAATTGTCAAAATTCGTAGATTTGTGCTTTTTATAAGTTTAAATTGTCATGAATTGTTATGATTTTTTTAATTTAAATGGATGGAAATAATGGAATAAATTATAAGAATTTCTGAATGTGTTTTATATATGTTAGGATTTTTCTTAATTTAAATTGTTGAAAAAAATGGAATAAATTATAATAATTTATGGATGCGTTTTATATATTTAAATTGTTAGGATTTTTTAATTTAAATTGCTGGACATAATGGAATAAATTATAAAAATTTGTGGATGTGTTTTATATATTTAAATTGTTTGGATTTTTTGTTAATGGACAAAAATGTTAAATAAGTTTCTTAATGCAAATGTTAATTATTTTGTAGAAATGGAGAATTTGGAAAATGAGCATGCATTTGAAGAGTTGCAAGAAACATGAGCTAACAATGTAGATGAAATTGTGCAACCGAAAAAATATGAGCCAGCTCTTGGAATATTATTTGATAGTCACGAAGGAATGTTTGCATTTTACAAAGCTTATGGTAAACAAGAGGGGTTTCCTGTGAAGGTTCAAAGTACTAAGAAGGGGACTAATGGAATTGTAAAATATATGACATTTGCATGTGGCCGTAGCGGCAAGTCAGAAAGTAAATCTGCTAATGCATTGAAGCCGAAACCTAATGTGAAAAATGGTTGTGATGCAAAAATTGGAGGTTATCTAAATGAAAATAGAAAATGGGTTTTTCGAACTTTAAATCTTCAATACAACCATTGATTGAGTCCGGACAAAACTAGGTATTTCCCATACAATCGCAGAATTAGTGCAAGTGCTAAAAAGCGAATTGAAATGAATGATTGTGTGGGAATTAGAATTGCCCAAAATTTCAATTCTATTGTTGTTGGAGTTGGTGGGTATGAAAACGTGTCTTTCTTAGAAAAAGATTATAGAAATTTTGTTGAAAAAACAAGACGATTATAGCTTGAGGAAGGAGATGCTATGGCACTTTTAAACTACTTCCAGAAAAAGCAAGTAGAATGTGATGGGTTTTTTTTAGCATTGATTTGAATGAGGACGATCAATTAAAGAATGTATTTTGGGCAAATTCGAGGAATAGAGTAACTTACAAATATTTTGGAGATGTCATCACATTTGACACTACATATCTAACCAACAAGTATGACATGACATTCGCACCCTTTGTCGGTGTTAATCACCATCGACAGTCTATTTTGATAGGATGCGGATTGATTTAACGCGAGAATACGGAGACATTTATGTGGTTATTTGAGGCGTGGCTATCATGCATGTCTAATTCTCCTCCCCTTGGTATCATTACAGACCAAGACAAAGCAATGCAAAAGGCAATTGAAAATGTTTTTTCTACTACTAGGCATCGATGGTGTTTATGGCACATAATGAAAAAGGTGCCTGCGAAGTTAGGGGCTTTTAAAGAACGTGAAGGTATTATATCTTCCCTGCTTTTTACTGTTTATGATTCACTGAGTTCTGATGCATTCAAAGAAGCTTGGCATGGCATGATTACAGAATATGATTAATGGGATAATGATTGGTTAAATGGTTTATATGAGGAGAGGCATCGTTGGGTCCCATGCTATTTAAAAGACCGTTTTTGGGCAGGAATGTCAACTACTCAGTGAAGTGAAAGTATGAATGCATTTTTTGATGGGTTTGTTAACTCAAAAATAAATTTGAAGCAGTTTGTAAAGCAATATGAAAATGCATTGAAGAAGAAAGCTAAATTAGAATGGCAAGCAGATGCCAAATGTT
This sequence comes from Citropsis articulata, assembly GCA_030449925.1. Classification (NCBI taxonomy): domain Eukaryota; kingdom Viridiplantae; phylum Streptophyta; class Magnoliopsida; order Sapindales; family Rutaceae; genus Citropsis; species Citropsis articulata. Next base: position 1,057,931 of record JASUUH010000079.1, read on the forward strand.
TCAATAAAAGGACACCATTTGTATCAATATATGAGATAGATAAGTAAGTTGAAGAGGTGTACACCATTTCCAAGTTTAAAGAATTCCAACAAGAATTGATTGCACTGATGTATTGTGATATATTGGATTATGTGGGATTAATAAATAAAACAATTGAATCATTTGGGCAAAGTCGGAGAGGCATCTTTAAGGTTATTTTCGAAGAAGCTGAGTGTAAAGTTAAATTGTATCTGTTCAAAATTCCAGTTTAGGGGAATTCTTTGCAGGCATGCCCTAGCAGTGCTGATACGTAACTCAGTTGAATTACTTCTAGAAAGATACATTTTATCAAGGTGGAGGAAAGATGTGAGGAGATGCTATAGTAAGGTAAAAATTAGTTATAGTGTGTAGAATTTGTCCATCTAGCAAGAAAAGATATGAAAAAATGTGTAACGCTTTCAGTGAGGTTACAGACATAGCCTCTGATGATGAAAACAGCTACAAAACGGTGTTGGATTAGATTGAAAAAGCAATGAAGGATCTGCCCAAGCAAATTCGCTGTGAAAGTGTGGGAAAAACTAATACTGGTGGAGCAAGTTATAGCAGCAACAAACAAATTCACAGTGAAAGTGTGGAAAGAACTGATACTGACGAAGTAAGTTGTAGTAGCAACAATGTTTAACTTGCACTGAATGGTCTAGTAGTGACACATTGTAAAGGCCGTCCACCTTGCCTAAGGAAAGAATCTTCGATTCTTAAGAAATCCATTCAAAGGAACAAGGTCGCACAAAAAAATAAGGTATGATTAAAAAAAAAAGATCTCTTTTTTAATTAATTTGGTCTTAGTTTAATTGTCTTTAATAATTTTATAGGATTTACAAGAAAATGCTCTATCATCTTATCATGTGCCTAATGAAATCTCCACACAAGGGAGCCACATAGCCATGGTAAATTTTATGAATTTTTCTTTTAAACTTTTTTTTTTATTTCGAGGATATGTAACTGGGTATAAGATTGAGCATATGTAGACGCTACAAGAAGGAATTACTATTTATAAAAATCTCAACCAATGGATTTTACATATATTTTATTATTTGATTCGGTACCTATGTACTCATCCCAATTCAGTGGAAGCAATATTTATCAGCCATTTCCTTATAATTGGCACACAATAAGTTGTTGTTTACAAGTCGTTAATGTATACTTATATTTTAATATTTTGTAATGTAATATAATGTTTATTTTTATGTATTATAGCAACCAGTTCTACCATATACTTCACAGTTGCATTATTCTTCTCCTTCGATAACCTATCAAGGATCTCAAAGCGAGAATTTCCAACAGTTACTATAGCAGCAGTGTAATGAAGATAACAATTATGATGCTTGACTTGTATTTTAGCTTTAAATTGCAATGGCGGATAATGTTTTGTGTTAAATTGAACTTTAAATTTTTGAAATTATTGTGATGGATTAATGATATATGTTAGATCCAACTTTAAATTTTTGAAATTATGTTAGATTCGACTTTAAATGTTTGAAATTGTAGTGATGGATCAATGATATATGTTAGATTTGGTGACTTGTATATCATTGCATTATTGTTGTTTCTTTTGATACATATAATATCTCTAGACATGCATAAGATCCAGAGGAAAAGGTTATTCCTTCTTACGGTTAAACGTTACAATTCATACATAACAATCATTTTGTTTAAATTATTTAAATTTATACATAACACAGGGTACAATTTCATTTATGCAAAATACATATAGCAATGATTATTCCTAAAATACAACATACAATGGATAATATAGGCAGAATAATACAATCATTTATGCCTTTATCAGTCTGCACAACTTTGTCGCATGTAGGCATTTCAGTTTGCACCCCCATTTTTAGTGTTTCCATAATAAATTTTGTAGTTTCTAACATATTGGATTTCTCCGGCAAATTTTCATGCATTTTTTTGTAATCATTGTAGGCGATTTCAACATCCAACAAAGATTTATAAGATTGATAAGCATTCCTTTTGAATCCATTTACTTGCATTTGGCATTTAGACTAAGAATTATATATGCTTGGCTTTTGTCCTTTGAAAACAACATATTAGCTTTGAGTAGGCATTTGATTTCTACATTGAAAAAATTCAGATCAAATATTATATGCAAAATGCAAAAACATTAGTAAGAACTATGTTACTTAAAATTAGTAATAAATTTAAAATTCTAACCATGCATCTCAGGATATAAAACTGCTAGAGGAAAAAGTTAAAAGTTCAGTAACTATCCTCTTAACATGTATAAACATTATGTAACTATCCTAATTATTTCGTAAATAAAACATTATGCCCTCTCAAAAATTAAACATTATGCAAAATGCAAAGCTAATATTCAAATCAAATATTATGCAAAAATTCGGTGCATTTTAAAGCAAAAAATTATCACAAATACAATATTTCCCAAATCAATTTATCAGACAAAAATTATCACAAATCACGTAATTAATATTTTTTTTTTTACATAATTATCATTATTCCTTTCACACAACTATCATACACAAATAAAATATATCACAGAATTCAAACACAAAATATTATTTTTTTAATTATTTGACAAAAATTGGTGCAAAATATTGATTATGTATGAATGAGAGATAGAGAGAGTTAAACGGCACCTTAATGATGACTCAAACAGAGGGGACGTTTGTTCGTTTCTGGTTGTTCTACTGGTGGCAGCTCCATTGTAGATCGATCATCAATAGGCATTGGGGACGAATTCTGATACTACCTGCAACATTGGATGGTGATGGGGATGAGTGGAGAAAGGAACGAGTGAAGAATGGAGGGGACGAAATGAGAACGAGAACGACTGGAAGGGATGAAGTGGGATAAGTTTTGATACTGTCTGCAGCGTTGGATGGTGATGGGGATGAATGGAGAAAGGAACACGTGAAGAACAGAGGGGACGAAGTAAGGAACGTGTGAAGAATTGAGGCTACGAAGTTAATGAAGTTCTGAGAAGGAGAACGAGTGGAGGGGATTAAATAAATTTGGAGAACGAGTGGCTGGGGAGGGAGAAGAACAAGTAGATAACGTTTCAACTTTCAAATAAGAAAAATGATAAACAAAGATATTTGAGCTGTTTTTTTTTATTTTTTATTTTTTATTTTATTATTTATTATCGGTCCCACAAATAAAAAAATTAGACTAAGGGAATGCGTGAAACAGCAAGCCCACGCTGCCGTTTCTGTCATCCTTTAGTCGACCTTTCGTTCGTTTATCATTTTTCTTAGTTTATTTTACTAGTGTTAATGAAAAAGTGGAGAATTTGTATGTGATTTTGTTCTTGGGTGTGATGGAAAGCATGTATTATTTATAAAATTGAGGGTGTTGACCTTGCAACAACAATCTATGTGAAGGCAGCCTAACTACTGGTGACCCGTGAATTTTGTATCCTTCCATCTTTAATATCTATTTATGCTTTAATCGGAAAAGTAATTTAGTAGCTTTATACATTTGAGCTACCTCATTAGGCTTAACAATGACTTGACTTGCACGTGTTAAACATTAATGCATTTAAACACATGATTTCTGTTCTTCTTTTCATTGGTCCCCACTCTTCAGTATAAAAAACACATCTTTAAAAGAAAAATAAAAAACTAAAACTCACACACACACACACACGTATACAATTCTAATTAGCCCAAACCCAAATAAAATCCAATCTCTTAGAAATAAATTTAGGTAAGTGCTGATATTTTTTTTTGTAATTTTTTTCATAGTCTTGAGTTATATGTGTATTTTTATATTGTACGGCTGAGATTTAATTATCTATATATTCTTATCTAATAATTGCCACTCATACTTTTTAAAAACCAACAAAATCATTAGATGGGCATTGGTCCTTATTTCTTTATTCCTTGATAGTAATTAAATTAATCAAGCTATACTGGAAAAAATACTGTAAATTTCTTTTCTTTGCTAGCATATCTCTCGAAGTGAAGTCCCATTATCAAGGGCTCTAACACAATTTCTATCACATTGAACTTTAGTCTAATTTTAGGCAAATTTGAGTTTACAGTTGGCCTCATTAATCTAGTGGAGTGTAGGTGGAGACAATTTGATTACTGAAGTCCAATGAAGCTAACTGTACTCTACTACTTTGCTTCTGTTCTGTCCCAATTCAGGTGTTTGGTGCAAACCTCAACTAGATTTCTCCTCTGGTACTCTACTGTATTAGTGGAGATCATGATGGATAATCATTTGAACTTTATAATCTGGAACCCAAAGTATTATAGTAAGATAATTGCTCCATTTTTTTTTTTAAAGGATAACTACATACTGCCCTCACGATTTTAAATCTATGGTGTTATTGAGAGTGAATAAAAGCTTCATTTTCAAACTTACAAATTTAAGTGTTGACATATGAATCGAGAATTCAGTACAATAATTGTTAACCAAATATTAACATTAAACTGGATCATTTTCTTAATTCAAAATACCTAATTACACAGTTCTTGTTTTCTTTATCTTCCAGTTTGATCCTTCTTTTACGAAAATAAGAACTTCCTCACCATTAAATCATTTGATGGTCATTTTCAAGGCCGTCCAGGACTTGACTAAAAAATTCCAAGAAGAAATTGACGCAACAAAATACCGACAGCACCACCATTTTATCAAACACCCGCCGCCTTTCGCAACTCCACAAGTCACGCAGAAGTGGCCATTAAGAACAATCGAACGATCATCATCAGCCGGCCCAATCTTTTGGCGCCTTGCAGTCCCCAACGTTACTCTTGTTTCAGATCCGCTATACATTGGAGCCTAGTAGCAATTAGGATATAACTGATTGAGGAACAGAGTCCCATACATATCATTACATAACCAAAATCCAATCTCCTCGGGGGAGTTATCAAAGACATGACAACTGAGTGGTAAGGATCCTGCGAACTTGGCCATCAAATCAGCAGTAAATTAGCTTCACGATATATATGCTTTATGGAGATTTGCCAATCTCTAATCATTAACTCCTTGATGGCATTGATAAGTAAAAGGTGGGGATTAGGCGCCGGTCTTGTGGAAGAGATAACTTGAGAGATACATTGGCTATCCACCTTGGCCTCCAAGTAACGGATACCACGATCCCAAGTAAGGCGTAGACCTTGAAACAGACCCCATAGTTCAGCTGAAGTCACCGAACAAAGACCAATGTTCATTCCAAAACCGAACTGCCACTTGCCAGAGCAATCCCTCACCAAGCCTCCAGCACTTGCCAAACAGTTCTTCAGTCGAGAGCCATCTGTATTCAATTTGAAAGATGGTTCAGAGAGAGCTTGCCTGCCAATTTCTTTGATGATTTTACAACCACAAAATTGATGATTTTACTACCACGAACGATGATTTTGCATTATGGATGTCATGAACCCAAGATCGAATTTCAGTGACCATTTGAGTGCAACAAGGTGCATTATGTGAGAAGATAAATTGGTTACCCCAAAACCAAAATTTCCAAATAGCAACGCCAAACATGCAGGCCCAATCATCCACAATCTTATTGATACCAGCCTTTCCTAAGTTGAAGCATAACCAATTACGAATATTAAGAGAGAAAAATGATTGCCTGAACATATTTGGAACCAAATAATTCCATGTTCTTTTTGCAACAACACAATCTGAAAGGGCATGAATCACATCTTCTTTTTCCTGACCACAACGTTCACAAATCATGGAGCTCTGGATGTTCCTCTTGAATAACTCCTCTTTAGTTTTAATCCGTCCATGCATTACCAACCACAGGAAAATACGAATTCGCTGGGGTCCTTGCCAATGCCAAATCAATTTCCATAAATGGGCATTATTGTTGCAGAATGGATAATTAAGAGACAGATAAGTTGACTTTGATATGAAGTGGCCTGATTTAGAATGAGCCCAAAAAGTTTGGTCTCCGCCACCTTCATCCAAAGGGGGCTTGGTTACTGCAATTTGGAGAAGGATCTGATTGGGAAGGAAAACATACTCCAGTTCCAATTCCCCTCATCATCCACAAAATCCGCCACACATTTATTCTTCAAGCCATCCGATATTTGAATTGTAGTATGATTAGAAATAATAAGCACTTCTGAAACCCAGCACTGATGCCAAAAATTTTCCTTAGTCCCTGTTCTAATTGACCATCTTGTGCCCTGCAACACATATTTCCATATTTTGCTTATGCCTTTCTAAAGATGAGAGCTACATTTATTCTCTAGTGTAGAGGGAATAAAATCTGAATTAAACCCATATTTTGATCTTGAAACCCGAATCCACAGGCTGTGAGGGGAGGTCAACATGTTCCATCCGATTTTCATCAGGAGTGCATTATTCATGTTTTCAAGATTTTTTAAACCAAGACCACTTTCAGATTTTGCAGTACAGATAGTTTTCCAATTAATTGTTGGGAAAGGTACTACCACAAATAGCTGGAAATTAAGCGGAAACAGAACTCTTTCTCTCTTTTTGTGATTAAAATAGGATGTGCACTACAAATAAATATGCAAAAAAATAAACCAATAAATCTAAAGCAAAAACCAACCACAAGAGATACCGATTTTTACGTGGAAAAACCCAAATTGAGAAAAACTACGGGATCGTAGTATGATATAAACTTCCACTATATTAATGGGATTACAGCACAAATTCTTCTCCAGATAACACCAGAGGCTAACAACATCAAAATTCTCAACAATCTTAACTTACAATAATAGATCTAAAATATATTTCTCCAATAAGTGGATATTTTAAATAACAGCTACAGAGAGAATAAAATACAGATCAACACCAGTAGAAACGTAGAAACATAGAGGGTGATGTCAAGAACTTACCCTTTAAATTTGAGAGAAATCGGAACTTAAATTACTTTCCGATTGTTTGATTAAAAATTGAAACCCCAAAGAAATTTTTCTCTCTCGCAGCGTCTTCTCTCTTAGCGAAAATGGCTACGGCTCTCACAATTCTTCACTTATTTCCTTTTTATATTTTCTGGTTAATTTCATCCAAGTCTAAAATTTTACAATAATTACATATCAAGTAAATTAGTTTAGACTTTGGGCATTTTGGTCCACCGAAGTGAGATAGACCTTACAAATCTCTCCTTCCATCTCATCTGAGGGGCACCACTAAGCTCGCTATCTACTTGCAGCTTTCTATCTTCTCCTTAGGCATTGATTTTGTCATCATATCTGACTCATTCTTCGTTGTGTGAATTTTCTCAAGCTGCAACTGTTTTTGCTCAAGCATGTCTCGTATCCAATGATACCTCACATCAATATACTTCGACTTCAAATAATGTGTTGAATTCTTCACTAAGTGGATGGCATTTTGACTGTCATAATACACAATGTAGCTGTCTTGTTTAACACCCAGCTCTTGTAGAAAGTTCTTCATCCACAAAGTTTGTTTACAACTTTTGATAATTGCAATATACTCTACTTCTGTGGTAGACAAAGCAACCACTGCTGAAGTATGGACTGCCATAAAATTGCTCCCCCTGCAAAGGTGAGTAAATATCCTGGTAGAGATTTTCTAGAGTCAACATCTCCTGCTATATCTTCATCTGTGTACACTTGTAATACAGGTTTGTCACCACCAAAACATAAACATGCCTTGAAAGTGCCTTTGAGATATCTGAGAATCCACTTTACTGCCGTCCAGTATTCTTTGCCCGGATTGAAGAGAAATCGATCGACTCCACCAACTGCATGAGCAATATCTGATCTTGTACAAACCATGGTGCACATCAAACTACCAACTACTGAAACATAAGGAACTCCTCTCATCTCTTGCTTCTCTATCTCACTTGTAGGACAATATTTTGAACTAAGCTTAAAATGGCCTGTAAGTGGAGAACAAACAGATTTTGCCTTGTCCATGTTAAATCTTTCAAGAACCTTTTCAACATATGCTTCTTGAGATAACCATAATTTCCCAATTTTTCTATCACGGGAAATCTTCATGCCAAGAATCTGTTTCATCGATCCCAAGTCATTCATTGCAAAAGACTTGCTAGCTCTCTTTTTAAATTATCAATTTTACTAGCATCCTTACCAACAATCAACATGTCATCCACATAAAGCAAAAGAATAATAAAATCATTATCACCAAATTTCTTTATAAAGACACAATGGTCAGACATAGTCTTGCTGAAATCATGATTCTCCATAAAAGAATCAAACTTCTTATACCACTGTCTTGGTGTCTGTTTCAGCCCATACAAACTTTTCTTCAACTTGCATACAAGTTCTTCTTTACCTTTGACATTGAACTCTTCAGGTTGCTCCATGTATATTTCCTCCTCTAAGTCACCGTGTAAGAAAGCTGTCTTTACATTGATCCATTCAATTTTTAAATCCAAGCTAATTGCTAATCCCAGAACTACTTGGATAGAAGACATCTTCACCATAGGAGAAAATATTTCTTCAAAATCAACACATTTCTTTTGACCAAAACCCTTCACAACCAATCTAGCCTTGTACCGTTGTTGTGAGTTATTTTCAGTCTTCAACCTATAAACCCATTTGTCCTTCAGTGCCTTCTTTCCTTTAGGTAGTTTCACTAAGTCATAAGTGTAGTTCTCATTCAAGAATCTCATCTCTTCTTGCATGGCTTTAACCTACTCATTTTTATGCTGATGAGACATACCTTCTTCAAAACATTCTGGCTCTCCTTCATCTGTAAGCATCACATACTCATGTGGAAGATATCTGGTGGGAGGTCACCGTTCTCTAATGGATCTTCTCAATTCTGGCTCAACTGGTGGTGCTAGTGGTTCTGGAAGTGCTTGCTTCACTAGTTCTGCTGGACCATCATCATTATCCTCTTTAGCTCCCCTATGATCATCATGAATGACAGGTGGAGAAACTAAAATTGGAATAATATGAATCTCTAGAGATTACTAAGACTCACTGCTTTTCTCTTTATCACTAACTATCTTATCTCCAAGAAACACAACATCTCTACTTCTGATCAATTTCTTTGCCATTGGATCCCATAATCTGTACCCAAATTCTTCATGTCTATAGCCTAAGAAAATAAATTCCTTGGCTTTATCATTAAGCTTCGATCTCTCATCTTTAGGGATGTGAACATATACTCTACACCCAAACACTCTCAAGTGTTTATAAAAAAAACATCTTTCCTAGTTTAAACTCTTTCAGGTACACCGCCATCTAGTGGAGCTGAAGGAGAAAGGTTAATCAAATTAATTGCAGTACTTATAGCCTCTGCCCAGAATGATTTAGAAAGCTTGGCATCAGAAAGCATAAACCTGATCTTTTCTTCAATTGTTCCATTTATCTTTTCTGCAATACTATTCTGCTGAGGGATTTTTGGTATAGTTTTCTCAAGTCTGATTCCATAGAATCTGCAATACTGGTCAAATGGTCTTTTATACTCACCATCATTATTTGCGCTGACACATTTCAATTTTCGTCCTGTCCCTCTCTCAACATAAGCATGGAAGAACTTAAACATATTAAGCACCTGGTCTTTAGATTTCAATGCAAAAGCCCACACTTTTTTAAAACAGCCATCAATAAAAGTCAAAAAGTAAAGTGCACCTCATATTGATCTACTTTGCATCATGCAAACATTAGTATGAATCAAATCAAGAATTTGTGACTTTCTAGATGGAGAAAAATGTTTAAAAGCTACTCTATGTGTCTTTTTTAATGAACACAAGTCTTAAGAGTCATACCTGCAAAGCTGGGTAGAAATTCTTTTCTGGCAAGAGTTTCTAATCCTTTCTCACCAATATGTCCGAGCCTTTTATGTCATGTCTCAATGTCAGAATCTTTTATAGCCACATTCACATCTTCTTTCTTGATCTTGACTTCTATTATGTAGAGAGTATTCCTTTTCTTTTCTTTAGCCAACATTAGAGAGCCTTTGGTGAGCTTCGATTTTCCTTTACCAAATTGGTTAGTATAACCATTATCATCAAGTTTTCTTATAGAGATCAAATTAAGGCGAATATTTGGTACATGTCTGACATCTTTAAAGAGTAACTTACAGCCAACACTGGTTTCCAAACAAATATCTCCAATGCCCACAATCTTTGATGCACCCTCATTTCCCATCCGAACATGGCCATAATCACCATTAACATAGGATGTGAAGTAATCACGATGTGCAGTAACATAAAATAAAGCACCCAAATCAATCACCCAATCACTAGTATGGCAAGTGAGATTTATAGAGTTATCATCATAAACAATACACATATCACCATCAACTACGGCTGCAGTATTCTCTTTGTCATTTTTCTGACCATCGTCTTTTTCTTTCGCCTGTTCTCTTTTCCACAATCTACACTCTTTTTTTACATGGCCTATTTTCTGACAATGAAAGCACTTGATGTTTCTCCTCTAGGATTTAGACCTTCCTCTAGGGTTATTATTATTCTGCTAATGGAAATTTCTACTTTGACTTCTCCCTCGTCTTTCTTGATTTTCATTAATAAGTGCAGTTGACTCAGAGGGAACTACTCCAGAATTCTTTCTTCGAGATTCTTCATTCTGCAGTCTAGGAACTACTCCAGAATTCTTTCTTCGAGATTCTTTATTCCGCAGTTTATCTGTAACCATATCTAAGGTTAATTTACCATTTGGCGCTAAATTATTCACTAACGCCACTAATGTCTCCCAATTGTCAAGTAAAGAACTAAGCAACAACAGTGCTTGTAACTCATCATCTAGAATGATCTTCATAGTAGTCAATTGATCAACCAAGCCCCGAAACGCACTAGTGTGTTCAGTTATACTGTGGCCCTCCTTATATTTCAAATTGACAAGCCTTTTCATCAAATTGACTTTATTTTGTGTTGTCGGCTACTCATAAATTGTTTCTAATTTTCTCCAAAGAACATCAACCTTGGATTCCATTCCTTCGCGACATGATGGTACACACTCTGATCAATCCATAACCTAATAGCGCCCACGGCCTTCTGGTTCGATTGAGCTCATTTCTTATTGTTGTGCAAATTTTATTGAACTCGCAAGCGCACAAATTTATTGTAGAATAGATTAACGGTGAAGAGTGTCGATCCCACGAGGAGGTTGATTTTAATTATATGCAGAATTAATTTTCTTAAATGGGTTGGTTGGATTTAGGGCGGAAAGAATTTAGATTATCCTAAAATTTGAATTGAAATGGCGAGAGTAAATTGAAATAGAAACTATTATACTTGAAGCACTTGGGTATCTGGATCTACATCAACATGCTCCATGGGCTAAATATTTCTTATTAATGCCAATTAAATCATGAGGGGAGGTTCCACACTTCATGAACCACGCTCAAATAAATATGGTGCTAAGGGCTTATCGTGCCAAATAATAATAACCTTGTACTAAGGTCTTGGGTTAACTGTATGATTCTAGACAAGATTATTATTATTTGTCGACGAAAAGTCAAAACATCCACAAATATTAGAGGGGAAGAGAAAATAAATTTACCAAATTAAGCCCATGGAACATGTTGAGACTTCACTTTCAACCCAAGCTTAAAAGAAAATTAGCTACTCATTTTTTAACCAAGGGTAAAATAGAAATTTATTAAAATACGTAGAAAATACAAGATGGAGAAGGAATTACAGAAAACTAAGCTTAAAAATGGATTCAGGGGTATCAAATTATTCAGGGGTATCAAATTAAGGGGGAGAGCCCCCTTTTTATAGATATATTGAGTGAATCGTGACCATCGGATTAAAAACAGTTCGAATGCTCAGGATTGTACCACGTCATCAGTCAACAATGAGCGATGCAGCGGTTTGAGCGATTACGGTTTGACCACGTTTACAAAGATGTCTGGTTTGACCACAGTTTGCACAATAACGCGGTTTGCACAGTAATACTATTTGCACAGTACACGGTTTGAATAGTCAATAATCTCATGTATGTGCGTGTACTGTACATATAATTTTTGGTCCACTGAAATGCTGCCACGTCAACGATCAACAGTACATAAGATTTTTAGCCCAATAAGATCGTGACACATCATCGGTCAATGCCATGTCCTCGATCAATGCCACATAAGCAGTCAATGCCACATAATTCGTCCAATCAAATACTGCCACGTCACATATTGATGCCACATCATCAGTCAATGCCACGTCATCGATCAATGCCATGTCATCGGACCGTATATATGAACAGTGTCGTGAACAGTACCGTGAACAGTATCGTACGTATGAACAGTACCGTATATGGGAATAGTGATCTTTTTCTTTTATGCTCCTCCTAAGATTTTCAACCATCCTGAGTTTAAATGTAACGTCCGTTTTGCTGTTTGATCACTCGTTCATTGTGAAATGACGCCCTTAAAATACATAAAATACATAATTATAACAAAACACACATAATTAAATAACAAAAGACTTAAATAAATAAAAGTAGCAATGTTAGTGAGACTTGAAGTGTAAAATGAAGATTTTCTCCTTTATAAATATGCACTTTCTAACACTCAACACTTATCATCTATATCAGCAAGTTAAGCTTCATCACCTTCAATAGGTTCATGTAAGTCTTTCATGTAGAGCAGATCTTCCATTTTAGACTTTCAAATACCATAATTCCACGACTTCAATTTAATCATAGACGTCGAAGACTCCTCTATTTCAGCCACACAAGTAATAAAAAATACACAACCTCGCTCTGATACCACTCTGTTAGGAAAGGTACTGCCACAAGCAGCGAGAAATTAAGCGGAAACAGAACTCTTTCCCTCTTTGTGTGATTAAAACAGGAAGTGCACCACAAATAAATATGCACAAAAATAAACTAATAAATCCAAAGTAAAAACCAACCACAAGAGGCACCGATTTTTACGTGGAAAACCCAAATCGGGAAAAACCACGGGACCGTATTTCGATATAAACTTCTACTATATTAATGGGATTACAGCACAAATTCTTCTCCAGATAACACCAGAGGCTAACAACATCAAGATTCTCAACAATCTTGACTTACAATAATAGATCTAAAATATATTTCTTTTATAAGTGGGTATCTCAAATAACAGCTACAGAGAGAATACAATACATATCAACACTAATAGAAACGTAGAGGGCGATGTCAACAGCTTACCCTTCAAATTTGGGAGAAATCAAAGCTAAAATTACTTTCCGATTGTTTGATTAAAGATTGAAACCCCAAAGAAAATTTTCTCTCTCACAGCGTCTTCTCTCTTCGCGAAAATGGATACAACTCTCGTGATTCTTCACATATTTCCTTTATATATTTTCTGATTAGTTTCATCCAAGTCTAAAATTTTGCAATAATTACACATCAGGTAAATTATTTTGAACTTTGCGTGTTTTGGTCCACTGAAACGAGATGGACCCTACATTATTCAAGCTGAGTTGCGGCTTTCATTCTTACTCCCCCAAATAAATCTTTAAGAAATCTGGTCAATTTTATCCAAAATTCCATGAGGAATCCTTGTTGTTTGCGTGGCGAAAATAAGGACTGCTTGAATTATTGATTGAGCTAGAGTAATTCTCCCAGCAAGAGAGAGGTGCATTGCATTCCATCCGGACAATCCTTTATCAACATTATCCACAATCTCCTGATAAGTGGCTTTGGTCACTTTATTGTGAAGTAAGGGCATTCCAAGCTATTTACCAAGATTAATTGTCATAGCAAATCCCAATGAATTGCTGATTTTTTTTTTTTACTTTTTCTACTACAACATTCTTTGAAAAATAGACCCGACTCTTTTATTTGCTAATCAACTCCCCAAAACAACTACAAAAAAGGCTCAGCACATTTTTAATCACGTGAGCTTGGTTACAAAAAAACCTCAGCTAGAAGAAGCAGGCCATCCGCAAAAAAAGAGGTGAGATAGAGGAACATCATTACACGAAAGACATATAGGATACCAAATTCCATCCCTTACGGCCAAATTAATTGCATGATCAAGGTGCTCAATACATAGAACAAAAATATAAGAAGAAAGAAGGTTGCCTTGTCTAATTCCTCTAGAGGGGGTGAATTCCTCAATGAGCTCTCATTCCCATAGAATTTGCATTCTAGCCGTGGTAATGCATTCCATTACAATATGAATAAACTTCTTAGGTAGCCCAACATCCTTAAGAGTATCATGGATGAATTCCCACCTAATCCGATCATAAGCTTTCCCAAGATCCTCTTTGATAGCCATCTGCCCAATTTTTCTTTTTTTTTTTTCATCGTGTGGGTAATTTCTTGTGCCACCACAATATTCTTCGTAATTTGCCTTCTAGGAACAAAGCTTGTCTGGGTTGGTCTGATCAAGTAAGGTAGAATAGTACTATGCCATAGTGAAGAAAAGTGATTCTTTGATTTCTTCTTGTTCTATATTTGTTTTCTTTAAATCTTTGAAAGAATGTTTCACTTCTTGTAAAATATGAGGAATTAATTTTTTTTTGATAAGCTGAGGAATGAAATGTTGGTTAAGAGAAAGAGACCAGGGTTTATGCACAACAAGGTGAGGTAAGGAGTTGTTTTAATATTCCATTTGAAGTTTAAGCATGACTTGACTTCAGTCGTCCATATGATTTTATTTCTTATTCTCTTGGCTTAATACTTATTTTAAGATTTTTTTTAATTTATAAGTGATTCTTTTCTACTTTTTTTTTAATAAATTACCTCTTAATGGAAAAAAACTTGGATGCGATAATAAACAATTATGGTTAACTTTTTTTTTATTATCTTATTAGAAAGCTTATCATTTTTTTACCAATAAGATTTAGATAAAATACGCAAATTATCATTTTCGAGAAGAACATAAAAATAAGAACAAATAAAAGGAAATGCCAACATTGATTTGAGGTGGAAAGTGAAGTCAATAAAAATATCTGAAAGTCAACCTGCAAGCAGAGACACAGAAATGGAGCTGGCAGCAGCCCCCTTATTTGCATCGTCAGCTTCAGTTTTCAAGTCATTTTAGCTTGCACCTGGCTTTTTTGAAAACTATCTTAAACATGACGTGTGCTTTCTCCAATACTTGCAGAGCAGTTATCGTATTCATATGGGCTGCCCTTACTCTTTTGATAGTCCATGTTGCATCTGCTACCAATACTAGCATTCATGTTGTCACAAATAATAAGTGGGATTTTTGATTTATTTATTTTGTTTTGTTTTGAAAAATGTGATCCACGTACGCTTTCAGGAAAATTGGTAGGTGAAATGAGTGATCTGTATCTAAGAATTTCTTCAGTTTCTCTGAAACCACAGGGGCATGAAGGCACTCGCAAAATAGGAGGAGAATTATAGAAATTACATGGCTGGCCACAGTAACGTGGAGAAGCAATATGTGGACATGTTGTTAGATCAATTAATTTGTAGCACACGGCTAATTCTATATGTTATTTTTTTCATTTTCATGGGACCGATAAATTGATACGGTTTGTTTGGGGATATAATTGAGCGCCACGTGTAGACGAGTGGAATAACTCTAAGCAATCGCTGTCCATATTTGGGGTACCCCATCTGACTTAGAATCTGGAGTAGCCCGCATAATTCAAGGTACCCAGTATTGCTTGAGGTACCTCACTTATTTTAGGGTACCCCATGTGACTCAAGGTGCCCAGCGTGACTCGGGATACCTAGCGTGACTTGGGGTACCCCACATGATTAGAGGTATCCTTCATAACTATCTTGAGGTACCCCACATAGCTTGAGGTACCCTGCAGGACTCTCTCGAAGTACCCCATATCGCCTGAGGTACCCTACATAACTCTCTCAAGGTACCCTGCATAGCCTGAGGTACCCTACATATCTCACCCGAGGTACCCTGCATAACTTTGGAGTAGCTCAAGGTACCCTGTCTGATTCGAGGTACCCCGCATAACTCTGGAATAGCTCGAGGTACCCTGCATAACTCTGGAATAGCTCGAGGTACCCCACATGATTAGAGGTACCCTTCATAACTATCTTGAGGTACCCCACATAGCCTGAGGTACCTTGCAGGACTCTCTCGAGGTACCCCACATCGCCTGAGGTACCCTGCATAACTCTCTCGAGGTACCCTATATAGCACAGTGCCTACATAACTCTCCCGGTACCACATACCTGTAGTAGCTCAGTACCCGTCTGATTCGAATGCCGCAGCTTAAGGTACCCCGCATAACTCTGGAATAGCTCGAGGTACCCCACATAACTCTGAAATCACTCGAGGTGCCCCACTTAATTTTGGGTATCCCATGTGACTCGGGGTACCCCGCACAGTTAGAGGTACCCTGCGTATTGGATTCTGAGAAACCCTATAGAAGACCGTCATAAGATGTGTCTCTATCGCTTGAAGGCTAAAGTTTGATTCGGTTAAAATCACGTATCAAAATAGTGTACTGAAAAGAGGAGACAGTACTCTTACCCACCAAAAGTGGTCCCCAGGCTTCACTGACGACCTGTTTGGGATACCTGGGCCACCTTGACATGCCGCGCGCACCCAAAATGACGGGATACGCCGCGATCACCTTCTTGATTCTCAAGCATGCTCGCCTAAAATGATAGAAAGGTGAAAGGACAGTAAAAAATTAATGGAAATTCGCCACGTGGCCACTGGGTACCTCATATATAAAGGTGCTTAAGCTCTATTCTCCATAACTTTTCATTCACCCCACTCACACTCACACTCACACTCCAAAAAATTAAGCTTTTTCAACCTCAAAACTCTATTTACAGAGGGCTGGAAAGCTCTCTTTAATCTAAAAAAGCTTGAGTTTGCTAACTTGAGCATCGGAGTGTGAACGCCGGGGTACCCCGGCTTCACCTCTAACCTCAGTTCCACTGTTTTGCAGATGTGAAGCTTATTCCAAGGGGCTTACATCTCAGCTCAGATCTCTCCACCACTGTCACCACCTCCCATACACCTTCTCACCCCTTTTTACCTCCTTTAATTTTAGAAACACCAAAAACACACAACGACCTAGTGAGGTACCCCGTTTCCCGAAAATATAAATTTATTGTTTTAGATAGGTTTTTCCTTTTTCTCACCCCCAAAATCTGTCGAAAACAGTATGCATCCAGAAAGGGACAAAATATACACAATCCTGGAAGAGCTCTGGTTGTAGACGCTGGATGAGGGTTATGTTTCAATCCAGATGTTGGCTTCAACTGAACAATTACAGCGGTCGAATGAGCTTCACCCTCACTATTCAACAAAATAAAATGTGGCTGGCCATCCAGGAGGTTCCATATTAACCATTGTCCTTGGAGTCTTGTTCAGAAAAACTAACGGGTGTGCTTTGGTGCTTTATCATGCCTTTAAAATTTTTTAGATCTTTTTTTATTGCATTTAAGCTAAAGATTTGTTGGTGACATAATTATTGAAAAGTGACAACAATGAAGGATTTTCCAATACTAATGGGCATGATCTCTCATGATAATTTGAATAACAATTTCTTAAGCTCTAACAATTTGCTATTTTATTTTAATAATCAATTTTTGGTCTGAAATATTAACAGCTAATTGATTTTTCCCCCTTTTGTTTAACTTTTTTGGCAGGGGAATATTCTGTCAAAACTGCAGCATCTAGATCTAGATGGTCAACAGCAGCAAATTTGAAGAAGAAAAATTGGTGGCACACAGCTTTAAACAGCCACCAAGCTTGAAGGAGAAAATGAAGAAGAAAAGATGAACACGGTTTTGACTAGAAAAAAAATTATTATTTTAATAGCCAATTTTGGCTATAAAAGGGTAGTTCCCCATCGGCTTATTCCATTCAATTTTTCCAGTTTATTTCTTCTTCTTTAGAGAGAAAGTGGGAGTATTTTAAGAGTTTAACAAACTCTTGAGTAATTAAGTCAGTGAGAGTATTGGGTGTATTGAGATTTTAGGTAGTAAGACAAAATACTACAATATTTGTATACTCCACATCACTAGTAAAATATTTTTCTTCCGTCTTCGCCCGTGAACGTAGGCTAAAAATGAACCACGTAATTTCTTGGTGTCCCCTTGTGTGCTTGTTCTTTATTTTTTCCTTCCAATTTCATTTTAGTGTATCCCTACTTCACCCACCAATTTCCAAACAGTGGTATCAGAACTATTGGTTGTATTTTTTGGAGTCGGGTACTGTTCACCTAAGGGGAGAAACTATTCACGTATACAGCACTGTTCATGTATATGATACTATTCACGTATACAATACTATTCACATATACGGTATTATTTATGTATACGCTACTATTCACACATACGATACTGTTCACTTATACGGTATTGTTCATATATACGGTTACTGTTCACGTGAAACAGTGGGAGCCGATCCTTGTAAAGATAGTTCATGGTGAAAAACGATGGCGACAAAATACGAAATTGAGAAGTTTAGCGGGAATAATTTCTCGTTGTGGAAAATGAAGATAAAAGCTGTATTGAGGAAAAATAATTTCTTGGCAGCAATTAGAAAAAAACCCATGGAGATAACTGATGACAAGTGGAACGAGATAGACGGCAACGCCATTGCTGATCTACACTTGGCACTTAGAGATGGGGTATTATCCAGTGTGGCAAAAAAAAAAGGACAGCAAAGGAAATCTGGGATATTCTCATAAAATTGTACGAGGCTAAGTCACTGCACAATAAAATCTTCTTAAAAATGAGACTCTATACTCTTTGAATGGCGGAATCTACATCAGTGACCGACCATATCAACACCTTAAAGACTTTATTTTCACAACTCACAACGTTGGGTCATAATATAAAGGAAAATAAACGTGCGGAGCTTCTACTTCAAAGTCTACCAGATTCGTATGATCAACTCATTATCAATCTGACGAACAACAATCCTGCGGACAGTTTAGTTTTCGACGATGTTGCAGCCTCCATATTAAATGAGGAGAGCATGCGGAAAAGTAAGGAAGACAGACAAGCAAATTTGCAGCAAGTGGAGGCACTATCGGTGATGAGAAGGAGATCAACCGAACGTGGCCCCAGTGGGAGTTACAATCATGGTAGATCAAAATCCAGAAGCAAGAAGAATATTAAATGCTACAACTATGGTATGAAAAGGCATGTCAAGAAAGAGTGTTGGAAAAATAAGTAAAGTGGAGACAATAAACCTGAGTCATCAAATGCTCAGGGGTGTGTAGCAAGTACCTCGGATGATGGTGAAATTCTCTACAGCGAGGCAACAACTGTTTTATAAGGTAAAAAATGGCTATCTGACGTCTAGCTCATAGACTCAGGAGCTACCTAGCACATGACCTCTCGGAGAGAATGGTTCCATATATATGAACCTATCTCATGAGGATCTGTATATATGGGAGATGATCATGCCTTGGAGATCGCTGGTATTCATACTATCAAAATAAAAATATTTGATAGTACAATTCGCACAATTAAAGAGGTACGACATGTCAAGGGCTAAAGAAAAATTTATTGTCTTTAGGACAAATAGATAGTCATAGGTGCAAAACTCATGTTAAAAACGAGATCATGAACATTACTAGAGGCGCGCTTGTATTGATGAAAGCAAAAAAGATCGGTGTTAATCTGTTCTTGCTTAAAAGGGAAACACTGCAGCAAGCTGATGCGTTTGTCGCGTCAAATGGAGAAGAATCAACTATGATGTGGTATCTCAAACCTGGCCACATGTCAGAACAAGGTTTGAAGATTCTCTCTGAGCGAAAATTGCTTCCAGGGCTCAAATCGGTAAGCTTACCATTTTGCGAGCATTATGTTACTAGTAAGCAGCGTAGATTAAAGTTTAATAGATCTGTTATTAGAAGTAAATACATTCTAGACTTGGTTCATTCTGATGTTTGGGAATCACCTGATATATCCATGGGAGGTGCAAAGTACATAGTGACTTTCATTGATGATTATTCTAGGAGATGTTGGGTGTATCCAATTAAGAAAAAGTCAGATGTATTTCCAGTGTTTAAAGAATACAAAGCACGGGTAGAACTTGAATCCGGTAAAAGGATCAAGTGCTTGAGGACAGATAATAGTGGAGAGTACACAGATGGTGAGTTTCTTGCTTTCTATAAACAAGAAGGCATTCAGAGGCAGTTCACGATGGCATACACTCTTCAACAAAATGGAATGGCAGAGCGGATGAACAGAACTCTTACAGAAAGAATAAGCGATATGTTGAGGACTGCTGGTTTACCTAATTCATTCTGGGCAGAAGCAACAAAACCGCCTGTTATATAGTAAATTGGTGGCCATCCACAGCAATTGGGCTGAAGACAGCAATAGAGATGTGGACTGGAAAGCCAACTGATTACTCCTACTTACATGCATTTGGGTGTCCTGTGTACGTAATGTACAATGCCCAAGAAAAAATAAAGTTGGATCCAAAATCTAGGAGGTGTGTCTTCCTGGGATATGGTGATGGAGTAAAGGGGTATCGTCTGTGGGACTCCACTGCCCACAAGATCGTCATCAGCAGAGATGTTATCTTTATAGAAGATTAACTGCAAAGGAGAGATGGGGATGGTAGCACTGCAAAAGAAAAGTCAGAGACTGTGCCGGTTTATATGGAAAATAATCCAAAAGATTCAGATTCTTATAAAGTAGCACCAGAGCACGAGGAACAAGAACCAGTCGAGTCCGAGGCTCCAGAAGTTCGTCGGTTAACTCGTGAAAGACGACCGCCAGCGTGGCACTCGGAGTACGTGACAAAGATCAATGTTGCATACTGTCTTCTAACAGAGGATGGGGAGCCATCAACTTTCCATGAAACTTTAAACAGCTCAGATGTTGCTTTGTGGATGACAGCAATGCAGGAAGAAATTGAAACTCTACACAAAAACAAGACATGGAAACTTTTACCATTACCACGTGGAACAAATGGGTCTACAAGATCAAAGATGATGGCAATAATTAAGTGGAACGGTATCGTGCAAGATTGGTGGTGAATAGATATGCTCAGAAAGAAGGCATTGATTTCAACAAAATATTTTCTCCGGTGGTTTGACTCACGACAGTCAGAATAGTTTTGGCGATATGTGCTACATTTGACCTACATCTAGAGCAATTAGATGTGAAAACTGCATTTCTTCATGGAGAGAAATTTATATGCTCCAACCAGAAGGTTTTGCTGAAAAAGGAAAGGAAAACTTGGTTTGCAGGTTGAACAAATCTCTTTACGATCTTAAACAGGCGCTGAGGTGTTGGTATAAGAGATTTGATTCCTTCATCATGAGCCTTGGATACAACAGATTCAGTTAAGACCATTGTATATATTACAAGAGGTTTGAAGATAATAATTTCATTATTTTGTTGTTGTATGTGGATGATATGTTGGTAGTAGGCCCCAACAAAGATCGAATCCAAGAATTAAAGGCGTAATTGGTTAGGGAGTTTAAAATGAAGGACTTGGGACTAGCAAATAAGATTCTAGGGATGCAAATTCACCGAGACAGAAATAGCAGGAAGATTTGGCTTTCACAGAAAAACTACTTGAAGAAAATCTTGCGGCACTTCAACATGTAAGATTGTAAGGCAATTTCTACCCCACTTCATATTAATTTCAAATTATCCTCAAGTATGTGTCCTAGCAACGAAGTAGAGAGGAAGAAGATGTCTCGAGTACTGTATGCATCAGCAGTGGGAAGTTTGATGTTCGCTATGATATGCACCAAACCAGATATTACACAAGTAGTAGGAGCAGTCAGTCGATACATGGCGAATCTTCGTGGAGAGCATTGAATAGCTATGAAGAGGATTCTGAGATACATTAGAGGAACCTCGGATGTTGAATTATATTATGGAGGAGTAGAATTTACTGTCAGGGTCTACGTAGATTTAGATTTTGTAGGAGACCTTGATAAAAGGAAATCCACTACTGCTATGTGTTTACACTTGTGGGAGCAACTGTAAGCTGGGTTTCGAAACTAAAGACTATTGTGGCTCTATCTACGAAAGAAGCAGAATACATGGCGGCTACACAAGCTTGCAAGGAAGCTATTTGGATACAAAGGTTATTGGAGGAGCTTGGGCACAAACAACAAAAAATTCTTGTGTTTTATGACAGTTAGAGTGCCTTGCACATTGCAAGGAATCCAGCCTTTCATTCCAGGACAAAGCACATAGGGGTACAGTATCACTTCGTTCGTGAAGTGGTGAAAGATGAAAGTGTGGATTTGCAGAAAATTCATACTAAGGAGAACCTAGCAGATGTTTTGACCAAACCAATCAATGCTGACAAGTTTATCTAGAGTAGATCCTCTTGTGGCCTAACAGAGACGTAAGCGACATGACTAAGGCGAAGCAGAAAAGATGGTGTGGAGATTGATTGATTCTCAATCAGATCTCCAAGTGGGAGAATGTCAAAACTGCAGCATCTAGAAGCTGCATCTAGATGGTCAACAACAACAAATTTGAAGAAGAAAAATTGGTGGCACACAGCTTTGAACAGCCACCAAGCTTGAAGGAGAAAATGAAGAAGAAAAGATGAACACGATTTTGACTAGAAAAAAAGTTATTATTTTAATAGTCAATTTTGGCTATAAAAGGGGGAGTTCCCCATCGGCTTATTCCATTCAATTTTCCCAGTTTTATTTCTTCTTCTTTAGAGAGAAAGTGAGAGTATTTTAAGCGTTTAACAAAATCTTTAGTAATTAAGTCAGTGAGAGTATTGAGTGTATTGGGATCTTGGGTAGTGAGACAAATACTACAATATTTATATACTACACATCACTAGTAAAATAATTTCTTTCTGTCTTCGCCCATGGACGTAGGCTAAAAGCCGAACCACGAATTTCTTGGTGTCCTCTTTTGTGTTTGTTCTTTATTTTTCTTTCCAATTGCATTTTAGCTATAGCCTTGTTTCACCCACCAATTTCCCAACATATTCTTGTGTGATTGACAAGATTACTGAGCCTGCTCTTCCTGGTACTTCATCAAAGCCTCATGGCTTACCCACTCTTCCTGGTGGTCGCTTAAGTTTCTAATTGTCTTGATGAGCCCAAGAATCATTTTATACATTGCAAAGGGGTTTATGCTTTCTCTAAGACTCAAACATGGAATTTGGGTTAGGGAGATAGAGCTCTATAACTTGACAGGTTTATAGATGATTCTAAATTGCAATTGGTACATGTGTAATGTGTTCGACTACAATGCCATGCTGGCGTCGATTGACCTTGAGCAGTAAGGCACACCAATAATTTGCAGTAACTTTCTCAAACTTGTGACAGTGAAACATATGCTGAAAACAAATTCGTAGCAGCCCACGGATTCATGCTTTAAGACATCAACACAGCTACGACTCATTGGCATGTGTTACAAAGTTCATGATGATGCTGGCACAACATGATAGCCATTTTCTGGTTATATTATTTGAGGTACGCGCTCAGCAGTCAAGATGTAGATTGAGGAGGCAGCATTCATTACAGGCATGCACTCTTGAAGACCACACTTGAGGAAATCTTCCAAGGTCCCATAAACCTAACTATGAATCGTCCATCCTATTCATGTAACGAGCTTAGATCTTCTGTTCAATTGTTGCTGCTGCAGCTTGCTTGTCATAAGCTGCCACTGGCTACAGCTGCTAAGGTAAAAGCATCTTCATGTGCTTGTGCATGTTTATTTGACTAGCTGTCTTCTAGTGACCTTTGTAGCCCTCGATCAATGTGCTAAGATATATGTAAATTGCTTCAGGAAATGCGCGTTCTTCCTCATCTACAGGATTTTGCAGTTCCAAAAGCATAAACAATAAATAAATAAGTCATCCTCATATGAGTAAATGATTCCAGAATTTTTCTGGTCCTATGAGAATACAAGGGATCTATTTGGTCCATAGTTGTATCAACAGTGTATGTTAAAACTGTGGAAATTTATGCTTCTTTTGTGCACGGCGTTGGCCTTGCAGCTGGCTACATGTTAAAAAATATGTTAAGCCATTGAGAACCCAAACAGTGTCCGGAACTGGAATTAAATAAATTATAGCAATTATATTTTTGTTATCAGAAGAGCACAAATGGTAAATACAGTACTAGTTTCCATGGACTTGATACAAATAAACAAATAAAGCCAACAACAAAATACTTTTTAAAGAAAAATGACGGTGACTTGCAGCTTTACTCTTCATCATCTTTTGGTTTGGTTGAAATTGATTCTCTTCGTGGGCGATGCTTCTTACCCTTCACAGCCAGAGGCTTTCATTAAATTAGCTATCGTCTTCTGTGTAAAGCGTTATAGCTTCTCCACTCCTACCTGCGCTGCCAGTGCGACCTATATGGACAAAACTTGGCTTCAATTGGCCAACAAAAGCCAATTCAAAAAATCTTAAAATAACGGAAATTACCATTTTGCTTTATGTACGTACAGAACAAGCATGATCAGGTTAACAGCTATGTATAAAGAATTGATACAGAGCTGAGAACGTATTTGGCAGAGGCGCAAATCAGATTGTTCAATGTTTAATCTAGAGCTGAGAACGTATTTTCAGATTTTATTTATTAATTCTATTAACTAAGAGGACAAGTTAGAAAATAAATTTTGAGTATTTTAAGGAGTTTTTTATAGAAAAATCATCAACATCTAATTCTTTAAAGAGAGGCAGCCTGATAAAGAAACAATTACATTCAAATACTTTTTTCTAAATTAAGTTTAGTTTATTATTGAAATTTTTTACCAATAATACTTTTATAATTTGAAAACATGAATATATTTTAATTGTTTAATTTATTAAGTCTGGTAATTTAGTACTTTACTTCAAACATAAAAGTTTTACTTACAATTTTTAATTGATTGTAATTACATGTATTGATCTATTTTAATTTGAAATGCTTAATTAATTTTTTAATTCTTATATAATTACATCTTATTATAGGTTGCAATGTCAGATTCTATAATTGAAAATTAGTGTTTTTATATTTGAGTTGTCTTTTGTTTTTTAATTTTTTTTATAATTATTTTTGTCCATAGTACATATTTAGTGGGATAAGGTTCTTGGTGATCTTCCTTATTTAGTATACTTCTTTCTACTTATAAATTTTTATGTTCGGTTCAAAAAATAAATTTTTAAAATTTAGCTCAGGGTAATATTAAGTCCTGAGTCTGCCCCTGTTAACAAATATACCATTATTTTAAAGCCCGCCAATTTTGATAAAACAAAACAAATTATTTTTTAAAACCAACCAAAATTGACATTTTGGGCTTGGCTTGTCCTATAAATAGGTGAATTGAGAGCATGGAGAGATTATGAATTGAGAGAGTATTTTGAGAACTTTAAGTTCACATATACATACATACATACATACATACATATATGTGTGTGTGTGTGTGTGTAAATTCTTATGTCTCCTGTGTTATATTTATTTTTCAATTTTATTTTAGTTGTATATCTACTTCACTCATGAATTCACTAATAGTAATATCAGAAGCCATTGATCGCAATTATTCAGACTAAAGATACTGTTCACACATACAATACTATTCAAGTATATAATATTATTCTCAGTCAGAATGATTGAAGGCCAAAGTAGAGTAATCGCATGGTTTTGTACATATTTAGGAAAGTCTTGTCACCAAGGCTATAAGAGTCTAAGGAGTTTGAGTTTTAAGTTTGATTATTGTAGTCCCTTGAGTTTTTCCCCTGAACTTTTTGGTATGCAATTTCACACATACTAGCACTTGCAACTATTCAAGCTGAAGTTAAAGTTGCAACAAGAGCTTTTTGTGCCATATCAATGCCTGAATATGTTTTTGGTCCTTACTCTTCGAACCATAGAACAAAATCAGGTGGATTGTAGACCAATTAGTTTGAATTTCCATTCAAATGTTTGAGGTGGAAATTTCACCAATTCACGTGTAATAATGAAATCAGGTTCATGTTTTGTCAAACCTGCATCACGACTGCACACGATCAATTGTTTATCGCGACATATCAAGCGACAACATTTTACTTATCTCAAACTTGGAGGCATATGTTGCTGATTTTGGCACCCCCAGACATGTACATGTCGATTTATCTAACATAACCCAATGAGCGGGCACTTACGGATATATTGCACCCGGTGAATAAAATACTTTTGCGTTGTTGGCTTATTTTCTTACTCTTCATCATTTCATGTAGAATTTGCCTACACTATGGTTGTCATAGAGAAATGTGATGTCTATAGCTGTGGGGTGGTAGCACTCTTAAGTATTAATGAGAACACATCCAGCAGAATTCTCTCGTCGTTATCATCTTCATCGGGTCAAAAAATCATGCTGATCGATATCTTAGACCAACGTCTCTCGCCTCAAGTGAACCAAAAGATTGCTCAAGATATTATCCTTGTTTCAACAATAGCATTTGCTTGCTTGCATCCTCGGGCAAAATCTCGACCCACAATACAACGCATTTCTCAGGAATTTCTTGCAGTAAAAACACCAATGCAAAAAGCTCTCTAAGAAATTTCCGTTTTAGAACTAAGAAATCAAGAAATGTTTTTGCTTCATGAATGTCACATATCTCATCACTACTAGAAAAATGGGCTTTACTGACACCATTTTAACGTCAATAATTACTTTTACTGACACTTGTTAATTGTGTCAGTAATGCTCAAGCCAGAACACACTGACACTAATTTTTTGTGTCAGTGATTTTTACGATTTTTGCGTCAGTATATTGTGTCACTATCGTATCACCGAAATAATGATATAATGGTGTTAGTATTGGTTGATACTATTTCTATTTTCAGTAATTTTTGTCACCATTTCTATTTTCAGTAATTTGTGTCACCATTTCTATTGTCAGCAATTTGTGTCACTAGAGAATCACAAAGATAGTGACTCAATCCTATTAGCATTTAATGATACTATTTACATGTCACTGATTTTTGTGACTGCAGTATCAGGAATCCACTGACTCAATAACATCAAAAATTCTTAACGTCATTGAAATAGTTAGTGTTAGTATTAACGGTGCTATACTGGAATTGTGTTACTGGTATTGCGTTTTCTTAAACACATTTTTCCTGTTAATTTTACAATTGAAATAAACTCAAAATATATTACACATGCAAAATCTTGTAATGCAATTCACATAATACACATTCTAAATAAATCAGTTAAATTAAAATAGCTCAACTACTACATCATTGTTTGGGGGTAAAAAAAAAAAATTCAAGTACCAAATTAAGCTTTGAACAAGTAGTTCACAATAAAGTACTAAATTAATTTATGAAAATGTTAATCAAGAAGGAAAAAAGATAACAATGTCACTGATTTTGGAGTCCGCATATGCCTTCATTTTTTTTCCACCTACAAGTATATAAAATGAATTAGCACACCACAAAAAATAAGTCTTGTATATTTTAAAGCAAAAGTAATCATATATTACTTGTATGTTACCTCGCGATTGTAAACTGTAATTAACTTGGCAACGTATGTAGCCCACTGATCACGAAGCCGCGAGAGGTCCTTCACGGTGTATTCCTCAATTCCCTTGAACTTTAATTTCAAAACAACAAGTTATTCACAGAAAATCCTTGACTAAACTACTTAAATATCATTCATTTAAATATATTTATGTGTTAACAATTAACGCCAATAAATAAACACCAACAATGTTACTGTTTTATCCAAAATTATATAGGTAAATACTGAACATCTTGATCATAGCAACTGAAAAAAAAAACCATTTCAATGAGTGTTGATGTACTTATTCTATCAATTACTACTTTAAAATCAACTTATACAGTAATGTTTGATAGCGGAAGCAACTTGTGAACCCTAATAGTACGCGATTTAATGCAAATATGGATGTAGATACAAAATCAGGATGACAACTTATCCTTATCAAAGTAAAGTACAAGCAACGGCACTATAACACATCCCTACTAACAACTACTTTGCAACCTAAACAATTGTTTTGTGTTGGGATATACAGTATTTTGTGTATATCCCATATCTGAATTCACATCTATATGGATATTCATATAATCTATTCAACAATATACAACATACTCACCATTATAAGTAACCTTACAGTTTATAAAATACATACAATACGCAATAAAAAGATAACTATAAATAAGCACACAATAGGCCTTTGAGTTGATTCATTTCACAATAAATTAAAACAATATGATGCAGTATTGTAAAAACTGTTTTCAATACTTACATTATTTTTCAGAATGTTCACATTAGTAACGATATCTTGGATGTATTTCATCATATAGTAACCACATTCAAAGCTGCTCGGCTGCCTCGGACACTACAAAATCAAAATTACATTATTTTTTTATTGAACATTAACAATAATTATTTAGGTGTGTCTGATTTTTACCTTGACAGGTACCCATTGAACATTGGCCTTTGTATCACAATTTAAATTATGATGTATTCGAATCCCACTACAATTAAGACGTAGCCAATGTTAGCAAATAATTAGCATAAGACATAAAAATAAAACAGCATGATCAAAGATACAAATAACAAACTTAACTGATTCACAATCTGCATTAGCTCTTCATCAGGACTACCATCCAAGGGATCAAGATAATAGACTGTAAGTCTCACCATGTCAATTGCAAATAACACCCAGTGGGCACTAAACAAAGAAAAAAATATTCTCACACATGAATTACAAGTAAAAGTTTTTAACTTTGTGATTAATCTACTAAATATAGAATATGACTAGCAAATGAAAAAGCTTATACCCAGGGTCATGGAAATACGATGACTTGTCCCAATTCCGCCATGTCTAAAAGTTTTGAAATATATTGAGTCCTATCTTGGAAGCTGGCCTTTAGATATAGCTTCTCAAAAAGCCCAAATTGAATAGGCTTCGTACTTCTATTGTTCTCCATTTCCTCATACAAATGTCTAAGAGGAAACAAACATATATAATGAAGTAAGTTTAAGGAAAAAAATGATAGCTCCAAGCTAACTAAAACATAAGCTACGATTTACCGTACTTGATCCATATGTTAATGATGCAGTTTGAGACTTCCTTAAACTCGATGATTTCAGCACAAATCATTTTGTCTAAATTTATTTCCCAAATTTCACCAAAGTTGCTGTGTCATGTCGAATTCTGATCAACTGAGGCAACGAATTCTCAATGAACATGGTAAACATGTTCATATATTCACTCCTATCATTCTTTCTTGATCGTGCCACTGCCCGTGTATTCTTTACACGTAGCTTGAGGTCTTTTGCTGCTGGTTTGATAACCAGTGGTTCTTTTTTGGGTACTCTCTTATAACAGGAGAACTGTACATCTAGTACTTTGGGAGTTAGTCTAAGGGATCTTCTCGGTGTGGGCTTTGAAGTAATTTCACACTCTACTTTTTTGGGTGTTTGTTGAGGAGTTGGTTGGGAAATTATGGTGGGAGTGTCCTTCATTTTACTCTTCACAAATTTTGGAGTCGGCTTACCCGATGGGAAATTAGCCTACGCAATAATCAAAATACATATCATTAGTAGTAATACATGCATATACAAATAAAAATAAAATAATGACATGTAACAGACCATATACTAACCTTTCTTTTTCCAAGAGTTTCAGGGGATTGTTGATCATCGTCAATCTGAACACCAGTGGAAGTTTTGGGCTTAGGAAAGTTAGAACTTCCAACTTCAATATTGTTATACGCATTTAACCTTGCATTTATGCGTTCTAGTTGAGCATACATGAATTGGAAACTCTCTTGATATATCTTTCTTTCTCTTGCTAACTCAGTGGCATCAGGAACATTAAAGTGCATTGCTGGGGTGATGAATTGTCCCACTCCTTGAATCTTGCTTCCATTTGGCTGCTTCTAAAGAGCTTGACCTAGAATGTCATTTGACCCTTGTGATTGGAATGTTCCTTGTTCAACTTGACTCTTCAGCTCGTTCTACAAAAAAAAAATTGTAAATCTACAATTACCAGTACAAGACATCAGCTAAACTAAACTAATATCCTTCTTGAATCTTCAACACAGAGCAAGTCCATATACAGTTCAAATTAAAAGAACATAAAATATTACAAGACAGCACCTCACACAAGGGCTTGATCTCCTAGACATCTCTTTCATTACACATACAAACACTCCAGCACACAAGTTTTAACCTTTTTCTATACAAACAAATAATTTCTGATAAAGTATTACTGAGCTTCTGTCACTTGTAAATGTTATCATACAATTATTACAAAAAGTATTATATATGTATGTAAATATCTACCCACACACACACACACATTATAAAGAAAATTCAAAGGAATTAAGTATACAAGTGACTTACTATTTTCTCAGCAATTGGCATCACTTCAGAAGCATATTTGCCATCTCGATCCGATCGTGCCATTAACCAAGCTTCACTACGGTCAATCACTCGCTCAGAAACTCCACTATCTTTTTTCTATTATAAGGTGACACAAAACATAAACAATTGATTCTATTATATTATATGTATTAGATTACATACTACACATATTAGATTACTTGCTACACATACTTTTCTATACAACATGCCACCATATCCTGTGCTACCCAAGCGATGGTTGTAGACATTCTTTGCTCTTTTGTCTTTTGCCTTCTTACTTTTTTCCTGCACAAATAGTACAATAAAGAACAAAAGGTTACCACTGATTATTACTAACTAGCAACAAATAAATAAGGTAATATTAACAAACAACACACCTAAAATTGTTCAGACAAAACTTTGTCAACAAAAAGTTTCCAATCTTCCTTTTTAATGCTCGGATATACAATAGGAGGCAACCTTATTGACTTTCGATCGTCCTTATTAGGTAGAACGAATTCAATTGCCAGCTCACTTCGAAAGTTCCTTGATGCAACCCCTATCCACTTTAACACTTGGCTTTTGCATTTTAAACTCAATTTGAATTTTTTTCTATAAACCAATAACATGGATTACGAACAGCTTTAAACAAATCTAGAAGTTATATAAAATCTTTAAACATACTAATTAAACAAGTAAATAAAACCTGAAAATGAAGCCACAGAGTTTCCTTCATCTCCAGTAGCACACGCCTCCAATCATCAATTAAGATTAAAATTGTTTCACGAACAATTACTCCAATGTAGCTTCTAAGATAATTTCTTCCCTTTCCAACTGGAACACCATAAGAATTGTACTCAATTACAGCTTCCTAGACATCTTCTTTTTGCAAGCTTTTCTTTTTTGTTTGTTTTCTTCTCCCTGGTCTTCCCTCGAGCTCTGGAAGAGTGAAGTCATCATCTTCAGCCATCTCCTACAATTCTGAAAATGATTAAAATAAATAAGTACATCAATTAGATTAATAAGTTAATACAAGAGCAATAGCATATAATGGAATAAATAAATCACTTACTGGAGATGTGTGAAAATTGGTGTTGGAAACTAGCTACAATAATGCATCACTGATTTTCTAAATCAATATCTATTGGAATAGCATCACAATCTTTTCTATCATAAATTCCTTCATCATCTTTCTCATCTAACTCACATACTAGAAGTTTATTAGATAATGGGAAAAATACATCCACTTCTTCACATCTTTCCACATTTAACTTATAAGCTTTGTCAGTCACTGAACAAACTATTGATTTATTATTATCTAGCTGGTCATTTACATAAAATACTTGCTTTGCATGACAAGCTAGAATAAAGCAATCGGATTTATAACTAATCCGATTTAAATCAACTGCAGTGAAACCTAAATTGTCAATGTAAACCCCTCTATCATCTACTCAATCACACTTGAAAAGTATTTTTTTAACCATTAGATAATCAAGCTACCAAATCTCATCAATGACTCCATAAAACATCATGTCTCCGGAATGAGACTTTTATCTTTTGAGCTTGAAATTTGTAGAGTGTTAGCAATAACCCTAACACCACTATTTTGGGTCACACGATTACTGTCTCGGTCTCTTGTTACAAAATTGAAGCCATTGATCTCATAGCCAGGAAAGGTCACCACACTTGTGCATGATTTGTTTGCCAGCCACCACACTTTTTCATCAACAGGCACATTATTTGCTTTATCATATGCTACCTATAATTTAAATTAAGAAGTATAGTAATTAGTTATATGTAAAAAAATCTTGTTAAAGTTTATATCCTATATTGTATTTAGTTAAGTAATTCTGACCTTTTCTTGTAACCAACCAGAAAATGTACGTATGTGTTCATTTTGCAACCACAAATTTTTTTTTTGCCTAATAGGGGTTTCTTGATGTCAAATAATGCATATGCTCCCTACAGTGAAACCATATTAAGATTTAAAAACTAGTACAGTAATCTTATAATACAATAGTAATGTTTTTTGGAAAAAATTAACAACTTATTCGACATATATTTAGATTTCAAGGGTGTTCATTAGAACACACCGATGTGCTTGTGCCAACAAAGGATCATCAACCACCTTTACATTTGCACCTCCCAAAGGCCTTTCGACAGAAAAATCAATTGGACAACCAATAAGCAGCCCAATAACATCACAATTTGAGAAGTACTCAGCACAAAATTCGAGTGCCTCTTCTGCAATATATCTTTCTACAATACAACCCTCAGGGCAGTAGCGATTACGAATATAATCCTTAAGAGTTTTCATTTCTCTCTCAAAAGGATACATCCATCGAAGATAAACAGGCCCACATAACCTAACTTGTTCAACTAGATGGACTGTTAAATGGATTATTATGTCAAAAAAACTAGGTGGGAAGTACTGCTGCAGTAAGCATAATGTGATTACAAGTTCCTCTTGCAATTGGTCGACAGTCTTAGGATCTACCACTTTACAGCACAATGTATTAAAAAAGAAGCACATCCTGATTATGGCCCTTCTCACATTTAAAGGCAAACAGTTTCGAATAGCTAGTGGTAGAAATTGTTGTATTAAAATATGACAGTCATGGGACTTAAGCCCTTGAAACCGACAATCATCTATTCAAACAAGTTTTTGGACATTAGAAGAATACCCATCGGGGACTTTCACACTCAGTAAGGTTTCACAAAACTGTTTTTTTTTCTTTTTTACTTAAAGTGTATGAAGTTGGAGGTAGGACTTTGTTTTTTTTGTTTGTTTCATTAGGTACTAGTTTTCCCCTAATCTTCAAATGCTCAAGATCTTTTCTAGTATTATTCCCATCTTTTGTTTTGCCTGGTTGATGAAGTAATGTGCCATATATGTTCTCGCACACATTTTTTTCAATGTGCATCACATCTAGTTGATGGCGAACTAATAAATACTTCCAATACTCTAAGTAAAAAAAGATTGACTTTTTTTTTGTACAATTTTTCAGTTATGTTCTCATCACCATCACCGCCACCACCACTATCATGTTTCCGCTTTTTGGCCTTCTTTCTCCTAAACTTAATGTCAATATCTTCCACCATGTTAAAGATTTCCTTACCAGACAAAGTTTTAGGAGGCTCATTCCACTCTTACTTCCAATTAAAAACCTTTTTCAGTTTCCAAAATAAATGACCAAGCGGTAGAAAACTGTGATGGCTCATATATGACATTTTTCTACTATATAGCAGCCAACATGCACAAGTGTTTATCCCACAAATTGGGCAAGCATAATAGCCCTTAACAGTACAACCAGAGAGGTTTCCATATGCTGGAAAATCACTGATTGTCCACATCAGGACAACCCATAAATTAAAGGTTTCTTTTCTATAAGCATCATAAACATCAATACCTACAACCCATAGAGTTTTCAAGTCCTCAATCAAAGGTGCTAGGTATACATCTAGATCATTTCCAGGTTGTTTAGGGCTAGATATCAAAAGAGACAACATCAAAAACTTTCTCTTCATAGACAACCATGGAGGAAGATTATATGTTATTAATATAATAGGCCAACAACTATAAGTAGTGCTCAGTGTACTATGTGGGTTAACCTCATCAGTTGAGAGAGCTAAACGAAGATTTCTAGGTTCTTGTGCAAATTTTGGCCACTTATTATCAATTATCTGCCAGGCTGTGAGTCTGCTGGGTGGCGAAGCTTTCCATCTCTAATTCTTTTATTAGCATGCTATGTTAAATTTTGAGTTGTTTGAGGTGATTGAAACAATATTTTCAACCTAGGAATAGGTGGAAAAATACTATAATACCTTTTTAGGAACCCCTTTCTTAAATTTTGTTGAGCCATCTCTTTTTTTTTTTTATACCTAGATGCTCCACAATTTGGGCATTCAGCAAGATCAGCAAATTCATTCCTATACAAAATACAGTCATTTGGACATGCATGTATTTTTTCATACTCTAAGCCTAGCACTTTCATTGTTTTTTTAGCTTCATACATTGACTTAGGTAAAGTATTATTATTTGGAAAAATATCTGCAAGGACTTTTAACAAAGCAGAAAACCCTTTATCGGACCACCCATAGTTCCCTTTCACATTGTAAAGTCTCATTAAACCAGATAACTTTAAATGTTTTGTACTCGGGTACAAAGGCTTTTCAGCATCTTCAAGCATATTTTTAAAAGAACTAGGATCTCTATCACAATGCTCGTAAGCATCTTCGGCCATTTCAATTATGTTACTGCAATCATGACATCTAAATCGTTGACTATGTGAATGATCTTCACGTTTTGTAAATGTAGATTTAGAGTTAGTCTCACCATGCCAAGTCCAAACAATATATCTTGGGAGAAAACCTTTTTCAAATAAATGATCCTTCACCTGTTGAGGAGTATGAAACTCCATTTTACAACAAAAGGTGCAAGGACATCTAATTGACATTCGGTTTTCAGCATTCAAAATGGCAAAATCTAAGAAATCAGCAACTCCAGAACGATACTTTACAGACAATCTATCACAAGTTATCCAAGTTCTGTCCATTTCAAATATTTTACCTGTTAACATATGTAATGTCAGTTTAAGTTTAATTGAATTGCATGATTAATTTCATCTTCAATGTTATTATGATTATAGTTGCAATAATAAACTCATAATTCTGGAAAATCACTAATAGCCCCTATAAATCATTGAATTATAATAATAATTTAGACAAAATCCTGAAATTGAAACTAAAGAAGCTTTGAAACTTACCTAGGAGTTGAATAGGTAAGATGGGTGCTAATGGCTTTTTAAGTAGTCGAACTATTTCATAAGTCAAGTAACTAACAAAAGTTAATAGTTGAAATAAATAATGTCTTCATACCACTTTGCAAGCCATTTTTAAAGATTCTATAAATCACTTTTTAACTTCAACTACAAAATACAGAACTACCTTAAAACAAGCATTTCTTTCTTGAATCAAAGACAAATCATCAACTTTATACAATCTCAAAACACTCACAACCACGAACTTAATTAATTCTTATCATAGTCACTGTCTCTATTACAAATCTTCCAACCAAAACAAAATAAACAAACAAGTAGCATTATATAAAAAAATTTTCCTCTCTTCACATGAAATGGAGATGTAAATAGTTCGTAACTACTAAATACAAAGTCATTCAGCCAATATAATACCCAAACAATCATCTCCTAAAGGCAAAAGCTACAATGAAATTTCATATTTTAGTACATTCAAAATCAACTAACTTATTAATCAAACTTAAGAAACAGAGCTAATAATTTATTTCAAAAATTAAAAAAATGCACATTTTTGTTTTAAAAAAAATGACAGCAAATCACATGCACAAAAATTTTAAACTGGCCTCAAATGTGGCAGAAAAAATAAAGTCGCAGCAGCGAGTGTTTTGAGTTGAAGTAATGCACCACTTAAAAAGTCTGTATTTTTTTACAGCATGTCAGTAAAGATATAGAAAAATAAGAACAAAATATTCAAATTACAATTAAATAAAAGAAAAAAAGATTTGGAAAACAAAACCCACCAGGGTCGTACTAGTGATTCAATTTCTGAACATCTGAAACAACCCAAAAATTAAAATTAAAAAATATTAATCATAAGCTAAATTAAAACAAACCCATTAATTAAATTGCCCAAAAAAAATATTCAGCCATTACCAACTGATAATCTCCTCTACAATTCTTTCTCTAGACTTAACTTGTGAGGGAGAATGAGATACTTGAAATATGCAACTGATGGTGCCACTTCACCCCTTGTCGATGGCTTTTACTTGCTTGCCCAATATAGACACTGGATGGTTTAGTTGGAGAAAAAACCCCTTTGATAACAAGCGATTAGGGTTTTGGTTTGTTTTTCAATTTGGGAAAAATGGAAAAATGAAACAAAGTGAGAGCTTTTCATTGTCTATCTGAATTAATTGAATTTAATTTGTAAATGGATAATGCAAAACAGAAGAGATCAAGAAGAGAACAATGAAAGCAAGATGGGAGAGAGTCGATACGGTTTGG
Organism: Citropsis articulata; assembly: GCA_030449925.1. Lineage (NCBI taxonomy): Eukaryota > Viridiplantae > Streptophyta > Magnoliopsida > Sapindales > Rutaceae > Citropsis > Citropsis articulata. The sequence goes on from JASUUH010000079.1 coordinate 1,094,127, forward strand.
GTAGATGGGGAAAATGACTTAAGTGTGAGTTTTGTGTTGTTGCTATTTATATTTTCATTTTTTAATAATTTAAATATTATCATGACTTTGATTCAACGAGATTTGATGGTCTGTGCTCCAAACTTTAAAGCTTTAAACCTTAGAGTGCTCGGGTTCGAGTTGGAGCTAAAATAAAATTTAATGATTTTTTTAATCTCTGATACTTTAGTGTCAGTGATCATTGATGTTTAATTTACTGATATACTAGTATCAATAACTTGTGATTCCTATTTATCAAAAGCGAAAAATGATGCATATGTACATAATTATTGACACGTTTTGCAAAGTGTCAATAACTAAGTGTCAGTAAAAATCATTTTTGTAGTAGTGCATAAAAGGATTTCAAAATTTGAAGGTGAACATCCATGCGTTCTGCTGGTCAATTTAGACCCAAATAATGATGGCACAACATGGACCTCAACAGGCACATCTTTAAATGTATATTCAATCTAAGTTGGATTATTTTTGTTTGGGCTGTTTGGCAGCTGCGGTGGAAGCTTGACTTGTCTTTGACAAAACTCATTTTCTTTTTTCCACAATCGTTGACTGAAAAATAAGCTTAAAAAGACAACAACAAAAAAAAGAAAAAGCATATATAGAAGGGCTATCCCCTAGTCAAATAAAATATAAAACATACTGGAAATTAGAGAAGAATATTTGTTCAGTAATAGAAGGGTTATAAATAATCCAAGCAAATTTGGCCCTCAAAATTACAAACTCTGAATCTTGATACATGAAAGTACTCACCAAGCTTTTCAAAGTGGTCAATAAAATTCTACCAATGCAATCCAGCATCCACCTAAAGATAAAGAAAACCATCATGACGTATAAAATCCCATAGTATATGATTTAATGCAATATGTCCATGCCCCATGTTACTAAGAATTGCATAAAAGAACTCATATAATCACGCAACCTCCAATGCTTTCATTCTGATGTTCCAAGAAACGGTGTGGTTGTTGGTTGGGTGTGATGTCAATGAAAATTATTCAATTGTTCGTTGATTTACTTGCAGTCAACGTAGCTGAGTATTACCAATAATTATATTAAAACTTCGTCGATTTTTGTGTCAAAGACTTAAAAAAATAATACCAAAATAAAAAGCCCACAAATTCGACAACTATGAAAACATGACCACAAATGTTAAAAGGAGTTGGCTTGTAAAAATATTAAGAAAAGCATGGAAAACGCATAAAACTTTAAGATTCAACTACACGTCAAGAGCCAAAAGCTAACATGAAAGGTCAAAAGGAGACACTCCAGAAAGGCTCACCAACGAGACACTCCAGAAAGGCCAACACATGTTTACAAATATGTCGTAGCCAACAGCACTAATTGCCATGAACGGCATACCAACGAGACACTCCAGACCAAGTCATAAAATGGCACGCCTCTCAACAATATCAAGATTCATTTCCTCCCATTTTCTTCTCAAGGCCTGTGAGAGCGGTGATGATGAAGATCCTTTCTTTCTTTGTTCTCGTACTGTTTATCGAACCCATGAATCTAGTGCATATACAGACAAATAGGTTTCTCATTTAATATATATAACTATCTCTTCATTTAAAACTCTTTTCTGTCATCTATCTTTTAATAGTAATTTATGAGTAGATTTAATTTTTTTAATTTTTTTAATTTATTAACTATAAATTATTATTTTAAATTTTACTTAGTATAAAATTAAATCATGACAGAATTCAATTCTAATCAATTACACACATACTCATCCAGACAGGTGTTATCAATCTTAAATTTTATGTGGATAAGATCCTCACTTGTCGTTTTAATATCAAGTTACGGAAGTTTTCATAACATGCCATGGTCTCATATTTAACTATAGTAAAAGTTAAAAGATACTAAGATACGATGAGATTTTAATTTTATAAAAATTAATGATCACCTATTATATAACATTAAAGTTCATTGGGAATATAGTCTGACAGATATTATTGAGTTAGTCATACAATAAATAAATAATATTATGATATATATATATATATATATATATATATATATATATATATATTTGTTTATTTATTTATTTTTAAAAATATTACATAGATAGTAGTCAGATTAAATTATTCAACTACACTTCATACTTTCAATAGTTGATTGTATTATCTAATTAAAATAAGAAATAAACAATCTTTACCTGTTTAAATTTGTAAGAAAATGAACTAAATTCAAAATCAAAACAAGGTCTGCTTAATTGCGGTACTACGACGTCGTATTCGGTAATTGAATTGCCAATTTTACCCCTATTACCGTTAAACTCTTGAAGCGCGCCATTTTGCTGCTCAAAGACCTGCTCGCATTACTTTCAGTCTACTTTGTTTTAACCTTTTTTTTAAAAAAAAAAATTCAGATTTTAAGAACGAGGTTGCTTGAATACAGTCACTACAATCCACAATCTTAAGGTAATTTAATTTAATTATCTGCAGTTTCGATCTTTTGCTATGATGGCTTCGCAGTTCATTTCTGCTTCTAATTCCATGTCTAGTTTCATTGCTTTCACGCTTTATCGCAAAAGTTTGCGTTTCATTGGAACTTAGTTGTCATTGCAAGAGGTCGTAGCATTTGTATCCATTGTTCTATTGTATTATACATTTTTAACCATTTTGCAGTCTTCTTATTTGAAGAATTGCCTCTTACAAGCTTTCACATTTTTGTTCCTATAAAAAAATTTGTGAGGGGCCCATTTTGATTGCTTGAAAAATTCATTTAGCATAAGTTTGATTCGATTTGGAAGTTCGCCCCATTTACATCATCCAACCAAATGATATGATGACATATCAGTTTGTATACAAAAAGTTTGCCCGAGAGTTTGTATCCGTGCTTGTCAGTGCAATATGTTGATTATGTTTTCTTTATTTGTCATTTTCCTAGGTAGTGTTGTGTGTTTGGGATGCATTTGAACTATGTGTATGCTGTTGGATCAAGCTGCGGAGGTGGTGGATTCTTTTTTGAGAAGATTCGATGATATTTGGGACTTTGATTTATTCAGGTTCATGGAGTAACATAAGAGTTGGATTTTGCCTCTCAGTTCATGCAATTTACCACTGATATTTGTTGCTTCCTACTATTACTTTTAAAATCCAAATACAAGTAGAATCTCAACATTTCTTATCCTTTAGTTCTAGACTATTTTCTTTCTGAAATGCTGTGACCATGATTAGAAACTTAAAAACCCAATTGCGGTTCACCTTCTACCACAGTCAGCCTTTTGTACGATCAAATGCTCAAACTTATTTTAGGACTGAACAGTTCAGCAATGATTACATTAGCTCTCTCTGCAAGCAAGACCTGTACAATGAAGCTCTTGTAGCATTTGACTTCTTGCAAAACAATACAAATTTCAGGATAAGACCTAGCACTTATGCTGGTTTAATCTCTGCATGCTCTTCTCTGAGATCTCTACAACTTGGAAGAAAAGTCCATGATCATATTTTATCATCCAAGTGTGAGCCAGATGTTGTTCTATATAACCATATTCTTAATATGTACGGCAAATGTGGTTCATTGGAGGATGCTAGAATGGTTTTTGATGAAATGGCACAAAAGAATGTGGTCTCTTGGACTGCTATGATTGCTGGATGCTCTCAGATTGGCCAAGAAAATGATGCTATTAAACTGTACATACAAATGCTACAGTCAGGAGTTATGCCAGATCAGTTTACCTTTGGAAGCATAATAAGAGCTTGCTCTGGTCTATGCTGTGTTGGCTTAGGAAGACAACTTCATGCCCATGTCATAAAATCAGAACATGGTTCTCATCTTATTGCACAGAATGCTCTAATCGCAATGTACACAAAGTTTGATCGAATTTTGGATGCATGGAATGTGTTTTCCAGTATCTCTAGAAAGGATATAACTTCATGGGGTTCAATGATTGCTGGGTTTTCCAAACTTGGTTATGAGTTAGAAGCTTTGTGCCATTTTAATGAAATGCTCAATCATGGTGCTTACCAGCCAAATGAATTTATATTTGGCAGTGTTTTTAGTGCTTGTAGCAGTCTCCTACATTATGAATGTGGGAGGCAGATACATGGTATATGCATAAAATTTGGGTTGGGTAGAGATACTTTTGCTGGATGTTCCCTTTGTGACATGTATGCCCGATGTGGTTTGTTAGATTTTGCAAGAATCGTGTTTAATGAGATAGAAAGCCCTGACTTAGCATCATGGAATGTAATTATCGCTGGGGTTGCAAGTCATAACAATGCCAACGAAGCCATGTCACTCTTTTCAGAAATGAGGGACCGTGAGCTGATACCTGATGGGCTCACTGTTCGTTCCATACTTTGTGCTTGCACCAGCCCTTTGAAACTTTATCAGGGTATGCAAGTTCACTCCTATATTATTAAGATGGGGTTTGATTCTAATGTTCCTGTCTGTAATGCTATACTGACCATGTATGGTAAGTGCTCTGTTCTCTGCAATGCTTTATTGGTATTTAAAGAGTTGGGCAGGAATGCAGATTCAATTTCTTGGAACTCAATTCTTGCAGCTTGTCTGCAGCACAAAGAGGCTGGAGAGTTATTCAGATTATTTAGCCGAATGCTTGCTTCTCAAATTAAGCCGGATCATATTATTTTTAATGATGTAATGGGGGCTTGTGCAAAAATGGCTTCTTTAGAAATGGGAACCCAACTTCATTGCTACATAACGAAAACTGGGCTTGCACTTGATGTTTTTCTCACGAACGGATTGATGGACATGTATATAAAATGTGGCTCCCTTGGAAGTGCTCAGGAGCTCTTTAACTTTATGGAGAATCCCGATGTTGTCTCGTGGAGTAGTTTAATTCTGGGATATGCTCAGTTTGGATGTGGAGAGGAAGCTCTTAAACTTTTCGGAAGGATGAGAAGTCTAGGAGTTAGGCCAAACCATGTGACGCTTGTTGGTGTCCTTACAGCCTGCACTCATGTTGGACTGGTAGAAGAAGGGTTGCAGTTGTATAGAATCATGGAAAATGAATATGGAATTATACCAACAAGAGAGCACTGTTCTTGTGTGGTTGACTTGCTTGCTCGTGCTGGATGCGTACATGAAGCTGAGGATTTTATCAACCAAATGGCTTTTGACGCTGATACCGTGGTATGGAAGTCTCTTTTAGCTTCCTGTAAAACCCATGGGAATGTTGATGTTGGAAAACGAGCTGCCGAGAATATTTTGAAAATCGATCCTACAAATTCTGCCGCTGTTGTATTGCTTTGCAACACATATGCTTCTTCAGGAAAGTGGGAGGAAGTCGCTAGATTAAGGGGCTCAATGAAAGAAATGGGTGCGAGGAAAGTTCCTGGTCAGAGCTGCATTGAAATTCAGAGTAAGATCAATGTGTTCTTTGCAGAAGATGGTATGCATCCAGAAAGGGACAAAATATATACAATCCTGGAAGAGCTCTGGTTGCAGATGCTGGATGAGGGTTATGTTTCAATCCAGTTGTTGGCTTCAACTGAACAATTACAGTGGTCGAACAAGCTTCCTCCTCACTATTCAACAAAGTAGAATGTGGCCGGCCAACCAGAAGGTTCCATATTAAACTAGTGTTTCTGGATTGTCGTTCAGAAGAACTTAAGGGTATGCTTTGGTGCTTCATCATGCCTTTAAACTTTTTTTTAAATCTTTTTTATTGCATTTGTTAGTGACATAATTTTTGAAAAGTGACTACAGTGAAGGATTTCCAATACTAATGGGCATGTCCTCTCATGATAGTTTGAATAACAATTTCCTGAGCTCTAACAATTTGCTATTATTTTAATAATCAATTTTTGGTCTGAAATATTAATTGCTGATTGATTGTTTTTTTTCCCCTTTTGTTTAACTTTTTTGGCAGGGGAATATTCTTGTGTGATTGACAAGATTACTAGGCCCGCTCTTCCCGGTACTCTATCAAAGCCTCATGGCTTACCCGCTGTTCCTGGTACTTTATCAAAGCCTCGTGGCTTAAGTTTCTTATTGTCTTGATGAATTTGAGAATCATTTTATTCATTGCAGGGGAATTTGTGCTTTCTCTAAGACTCGAACATGGAATTTGGATTAGTGAGATAGAGCTCTAAACATGACATGTTTATAGATGATTCTCAATTGCAATTGGTAATGTGTTCGACTACAATGCCATGCTGGCAGCGGGTGACCTTGACCTGTAGGGCACACCAGTAATTTGCAGTAACTTTCCACTAGTGACAGTGAAACATATACTGATAACAAATTCGTAGCAGCCCATGGCTTCATGTTTTAAGATATTAACATAGTTACGACTCATTGACGTGTTACAAAGTTCATGAGGATGCTGGTACAGCATGATAGCCGTTTTCTGATTATATTATCAGGTCAGCGCTCAGCAGTCAAGAATGTACACTGAAAGGCAGCATTTCATTACAGGCGTGCACTCTTAAAGACCACGCTTGAGGAAATCTTCCAAGGTCCCACAAAGCGAACCATGAATCATCCATCCTCTTCATGTAATGGCTTAGATCTTCTGTTCAATTATTGCTGCTGCAGCTTGCTTGTCACAAGTTTGCCACTGCCCACAGCTACTAAGGTAAAAGCATCTTCATGTGTTTGTGCATGTTTATTGAACTAGCTGTCTTCTAGTGATCTTTGTTGTCCTCGATCAATGTGCTAAGATATATGTAAATTGCTTCAGGAAATGCGCGTTCTTCCTCATCTACAGGATTTTGCAGTTCCAACAGCATAAATCCAATAGAAACAATAAATAAATAAATCATCCTCAAATAAGTAAATGATTCTAGAATTTTCCTGGTCCTTATGAGAATATAAGGGATTTATTTGTTCTGTTGTATCACCAGTGTATGTAAAACTGTGGAAATTTCTGCTTCTTTTATGGATGGTGTTAGCCTTGCAGCTGGCTGGATGTCAAAATTATATTGAGCCAATGAAAACCCAAACAATGTCTGGAACTGGAATTAAATAAATTATGGCAATTATATTTTTGTTATAAGAGGAGCACAAATGGTAAATACAGTACTAGTTTCTATAGACTCGACACAAACAAACAAATAAAGCCGACAACATAAAACTCTTTAACAAAAATGACGGTGACTTGCAGCTTTACTCTTCATCATCTTTTGGTTTGGTTGAAATGGATTCTCTTCGTGGCCGATGCTTCTTACCCTTCAGTTTTGGCAAGGTTAAGATCCAGGATGGAACCTCGCAACCAGAGGCTTTCATTAAATTAGCTATGTTACGCAAAAATGGAATATCGTCTTCTGTGTAAAGCGTTATAGCTTCTCCACTCCTACCTGCCCTGCCAGTGCGACCTATATTGACAAAACTGGGCTTCAATAGACCAACAAAAGCCAATTCAAAAAATCTTAAAATAACGGAAATTACCATTTTGCTTTATGTACGCACAGAACAAGCATGATCAGATAAACAGCTATGTATAAAGACTTGATACAGAGCTGAGAACGTATTTGGCAGAGGCGCAAAACAGATTGTTCAATGTTTAATCTAGAGCATCAAAATACTTAGGAAAAGGAAGCCAAAAAGAAAAAAGAAAATTCATCCAACAAAAAGTTTCAGAGACTGCACATCAATAATCAACTATAAATTTAGGAACTAATAGAACATTGAAGCTCCAGAAATTGGAATGAATATCTTACTGATCGCAAAAGTGATAAAAATCCTTAAAGAAATTCTGTAAAGTCCAGACCATCTCAAATTTCAGGATTGGATCATTAGACCACACTTAACGTATCAGGATTAAAAGGGATTGAGCAACATACCTATTCTGTGAATGTATGCTGCACCAGAATCGGGAAAGTCATAATTAATCACGCAGTTTACACCCTTGAAATCCATGCCTCGAGCAATGACATCAGTGGCAATTAAAACCCATGTTTTGCCAGCTCTGAAGTCATCAACAGCATTTTCTCGCTGTATTTAACAGCAATAAATCAGCATAAATAACAGGAAAATCATATGATATGCAAGTGATGTGTGATATGAAAATATCACGGTAATAGCATATGTGGAATTACAATATCACCACTCAGACGTTTGTCCACATTAGTCAATTCGAATCATCTAAACTTGGGCACTTCTATTACTGATAGTGACATTGTAAAACCAATAAGATTTAGGCAAAAATGAGAAAACATCAAAAAAAGTTCCAGGAGCTTCAGTTTTTCAATGTAAACTTTACAGCCTTAGATTTCAGGCCCAGATTTTTCCTCACAGGTCATATAATCGAGTAAACACATTCAAATATGACCACCATCATTTCCTTAACATAAATAAGATTTTCTCAACTAGAAAATTCATGCAAAAGATAACATGATTTAGTTCTTTTGACAGCCAAAATAAAAATACCTGAGTTTGGGAGAGATCAGAATGAATAACACCAGCCCTAATGTCATCAAATGCTAGCTCCCCATAAAGTTCCTTTGCTCGCTCTTTGCTTTGCACAAAAATGAGTACTGGTGGATTCAAGCTCTACTGCCAAGTATGATATTAGAGAGAGCAAGAACAATCTATCAAGAATAGGGAAAAAGTACAGCGGTTGAAGATACTGAGACAACAAAACTAGAGAGATAGGTTGAAATATTACCCAACAATTTTCCAGCGAAAAATTCTTAAAAGGATGGACAAAGTACTGTGGTTGAAAACAGTGAGACAACCAAACCAGATAGATAGGTTGCAATATCACTCAACAACTTTCCAACAAAAAATTGCTAAAAAGAATAAGCATGTTGAATTATATTTGGAACATTTCTGTAGGAGTTTTATTCCATGCAACAAATAACCAGACATAATCGTAGCTATCTGACATGTAGTGACTCATAATTAGGGCGCACAGAGAGTTATGAAATAGATAACCATATCAAACCAGTTAGAATCATGCCAGACAAACAATTTACATCTGTTATTATGTCTTATGGCAGGAAGTTACCACTGTTTACTAATGCACATCATTTAATTTGAAAGAGTGCCAATGCATTCCAGCTAACCATAAACCATTACAATATGATGTAAGATTTTATAAATGGCTCGGGCAGAAATTTTCAAATTTCAAATTGGAAGTTCCATAGACCACAACATAAAAAGTAAAGGAAACCCATAGTTAGCGCAAACTGATGCAAACAAATTCAGTCATGAAAAATTCGAAGCAAGAATAACAAATCTAATCCTCCTAATTCCAGATGAAATAGGGTCACCACGTTAGCTAAAAGCTAATTCTAGAAACACAACAAATATGCTTTCTGTCACATGCTTAATTGTAGCATACCTCTGCAAAGCTTTGACGTAGTGCAAGAAGTTTCCCTTCTTCACTTCCAGCAAAAACCAATTTCTGCTTGATTGATTCAGAAGCTGTATTCCTGTTCAAAATTGCAGAAATATAATGGACACCATGTACACACACTGCTATTTTAATAAAGTAAATCCTCATACTTACTTCCTGCCAACTATAACTCTAACAGCATCATGCATTATTGATCTTGCAAGCTCCTCAACAAAATCAGGTAAAGTAGCACTGAACAATGAGCGTACTATCGAAGGATTAGAGCATGCTTTCACCACAGGATCGATATGCTTTAACAAATTGCCCACCTCGAATAGTTTATCAGCTTCATCAAGGACAAGATATTCAACCCTACACAGAAAGCACATGTGAGAAGCATTTCAACTTCAATAATGGGAAGCATCGAACAAATAAAACTTAACAACATAACTCTGCGATGTTCAGCTGATACAAATATTCAGCTACATAACTCTGCGATGTTCAGCTGATACAAATATTCAGCTACTCATTATAGTAATCTTAGTAATCATTATGGTATTCATCTTATACCCAATCAAGTTTGACTTACTCCCGTCTGAGTTTCAATTTCACAGGAATATTTAACACCATCTGAAGTAAATCATTAAGTTACCAAGACTAGGGTTAAAACAATAGTTTGTTTCCATTTTCGAATCTAACCCTTTGATGCATGCAGCCATACCAAAGAGAGGGAAAAAAATGCAAGTAACAAACACTCATTATTTTGATAGATATATGCACACATGCAGGTACCGTGGCATTCAACTGATTGGTGATAAATACTCAAAACTTTGTTATCAATTACTGAAAATAATTTTTCAAGGTAGGTTGGAAAAAAATGAACGCATGCTCTAGATTCAAAACCAAAAATCTATTATCAAGGAGCAGGGGCAAATCAATCGTAAATAAATTTGTTAGACAAGTGCCAACAATAGTCTAGTACTATAATATTTCTCAAATACATTTTAATTTAATAGCTATTAGTACAATGTATTCCACCAGCACGAACCTGCTTAAATCAATCTTCTTTCTTCGGATGGCCAATCGTAATCGCAATGGTGTAGATATAAGTATATCGCAGGAAAATTTTGACAAATCAGTACTTCTTACAAGTTCTTTCTTCATTAACTTGATTTGAAATTTATTTCCTTTAGCCAGTTTTTTGCATTCCCTTGTTGTCTGAGTTGCTAATTCTCGTGTAGGACACAAGATAACAGCTCTAATGCCATCTTTGGGTGTACACTGATCATTAAGAGAAACATTGTCAGACAAACTCTAAAAATTAAAGTTCACAAAAGTAGTCAAAAGGAATGAACAATACCTTAAGTTTCATAAGCATCGGACACAGAAAGGCCAAGGTTTTGCCAGATCCAGTTGGTGCACAAGCAAAGCATTCTCGATCCTGAAACAAATGATGACCAATCAGCTATCATCAAAAGCTAGCAAAATGCTAAGAGCATTTAATCCCAACTCAACACTTTTCAAAGATCAATGAAGTTAAAAAGCAAATAAAGCAACTTCTGATCTTCATTGTTTAGCAAACAAACTAGGAAAGATAGAAGGGAAAGAGAAGTTGAAAAAGAAGGAAACATTAAAGAAAATCCTTGACAGGTGAAGATAGACTAAATTAGAAGATCATACAGATAGAAGCACTGGAATAGCCTGCCTTTGGATTGGGGTTGGCTCTTTATAGCCAAGTTCAGCCAAATTGTGTAACAAATACGACTCACATCCAAATCTGCAGGAGAACCAAGTAAATATCCATTCTATTGCAAGAAAGCATAGAGCAAGAACCAAGATGGACAGACAAGGCTGCAGCAATTATGAAATTTATAAAGATCAAGACATGGAAAGAAATTGCGATCCACAACAAGAATAATACACCTACAAATAAGTAGATTACGGCACTGCTACGAAATAGAATAAAAGGAGTACCAGAATTAGTATCCCACAAATAAAAGCATCTATGATCATAAGATTCCAATGGTAGGCCAAACTGCAAATTCTTTAGCTGAAGTAATAATACAAACACAGATAAATCTTACAAAATCTGAACCAACATGTTAGAAACAAAACTTAAAAGTAGTTATTGTTACAAATATAAATATATATTGACAATTACAAGAATAGTAGATACATTGATTTATTCACAATCATTTCTAAAGGAAGAAGAAGGGTGAAGACAACAGCACTGTCAAAAAAAATTGAAGCTCTGTTTCAGTTAGTTTATATGAATATTGAAGGAACCATGAAGACTTTAGTTGTCAAATATCCTTTCAAACTAAACAAAACATGTTACGGAGAGCCATACTACAAGTAACTTAAAGTCAATTAGAGATATATAAAGGGGAAAGAAATAACAGAGGTACATACCTTGAGCTGAGCTCGGCAAAAGTCCTAAGCGGGGAAGGGACATTGGCCCCAGACACATGAATGTTATACTTCTTCCTAAAAACTGCATCCCTCTGACCTCATAAAATATTTAATTACAATAATAAGTCTAACAAGTAAAGACAAACATAAGAATGGCAACGACTATGTGAAAAGCAAAGCAATGCGAAGGGAGATATAGAACCTCTATTTGTTTATTTAATTCTTTTTTCGCTTTTGAAGGCCCATCTTCCACTTTCTCTTTCTCTTTGTCCACTGCAGGCGCTAATTGCTTTGAACTCTTAAAGACATTGAATCCTTCCACTGTTTCTTTTTCCAACACAGAGTAAAACAAAAAAAAAATCAGCATATGGAAAAATTTAACGTTAAAAAAACTTAAGAACAATGTCAAAGTTTCTCTCTCTCTCTCTCTCTCTATTATAAGAGAATATACCACCAGCAATTGACTTCCGCTTCCTCTTCTTGACAGACGACACCATTGCTTCCTCTGGATCAGTTTTTTCACCGTCGACCAAGCTAAAATCATCCGCTAACTTTTCACTTTCTTTCTTTTCCTAAGTTGTATATAATCATAATATCAACAAGAACAATTAAATCACAATTCTAATTATTTTTCTCGAAAACCAATGTACAGCATATGGAAGAAATTATTACCTTAAACCTGGCGAAATCAGTAGCATATTTTTTCTTATCGAAACCGATTCCAGCAAACAAGAAAGAGGTACTTTTCTCCATCGTAGTCTTTCGAAAACAATTTTAAAAAAAGCACGAAAATGAGAAAATCAAAATCAATAACTAAAAATTCAAATAATTTTATTGTTCTATTGTACCTACTGCAACAGTTTAATAAATCAAACGAAAAGTAATGGAAAATGAGATATAAACTACCGAAAAAAAAATTGTAAAAGCAATCGACAAAATCACCTCTAGTAAAATATCAGAACGAGCTTACCTCTTAACGTCAAAAAGTTGCAAATTGTTTAAAAGATGAAGTCAAATATTCATTAATTGCTGCTGCCAGGAGGAGTCGTTGTAAGGAACACGTTCGATTTTGCATTTGTTTTGAAAATTTAAAACCCTCACACTAAGAGGTTTAAGAAACCATTTTGTACGTAGCCCCTCCATCTTATTCGCAATTACGTTTAGCACCCGTTAGGGTTTCGCTATTTTATTTGCAAATTTTGTGGGATAAGGCAGGGCCCATGAGTAGTGCGGAGAATAACATGACCGCTCTCAAAGCTCTTCATATTCAATTAATCAATCATGTGTGAGTGGCCAATGGGCTCTTAGCCTATTAAAAGTATATTTGTAAAAGATTTTATAAATTTTATTTTTTAAATATTTATTTATTTATTTATATGATAAATAAAAAAATATTATTTTAAAAAAAAAATTTAAATAAAAATAAATTAATATTATTTTAATTAAATAATTATTTTTTAAAAAAAATTAATAGTAATTAAAACATCTCTCTTTTTCTCTAACAAAAAATAATAAAATATAAATTGAAGAGGAAAAATATAACTCTCTAAATTTGAAGAGAAAATATCTTTTTTTATTTAAAGAATTTGAATTGGAGTATTTTTTAAAGTCTTAAATACTGATGTGACTCTTCAAATATTTAAATAAATAATAAAATCATATTTAAACAGTATTTTGTCGATGCTCTAACACAATACATCCACTCAAGCACTTAATCTAACTTGAGTGCATGATTTTAAGTCAGCATTGCTGGGACTTAATTCTCTTCTTAATTAAATTGATTAGGGATAAAATTATCTTCTTAATGATAGAAAAGCATAAATATCCCTTTGGTATTATGTAAGAATAAAAATTCAGGCTATAGCGTATTAAAATTATCAAAAATTACTTTGATAGATTTTTAATTGTAAATATCAATAAAATTTTGATAAATTTCTTATTATAAATATTAGTAAAATTCTTATTATAATATATCAGCGTATTAAAAAAAATTATTTATCTCAGTATTCTCATTACTTTTGCAAATAGTTGGCTGCTATTTATAGATTTTGTTCAACAACTATTATGTAAGCTCAACTAACCGATATGATGCTAAATTTCCTGCTCGTTTTTCTTTGGTTCTGATGGCCTTGATAGTTATTGTTAGGTGGGGTCCTTTGGCTACTTGAGCGAGTTCAAGAACTCTAATGGTTGCTTGCTCTCGATGGTCTGCAATAGCTGCCTGTGGAAGATTTTTGTCACATGCACCACACTTTCTAAATTCAATATTATGAAACACAACACAATAACGAAGGCTTATTTTGAAACTCAAGGTTTTGTTTGTAATAAACCTTCTAATTTGATGTGTATGTGCTACACTACACAAAAATCAAGCGGTGGATAAACATAATCCCATAAGCTGGTAATAGGTCGGGTCAGGCTTAGGCCATGCCATGCCCTAATCTGGTCTTATGACTAAAATAAAAGGTCATAATCCTTAAAATGCCCAACCTTTCAAACTAAGGGTCCAGCTTGAAGTACAACTTTTTTTTTTTTTAGAATAGGACACCTATTGTTCATTCTTTATTAATAGTATTGTATTATTATTGTTCTATTTTTATGTTGAATTTTTTTGTGAGGAAGTTAATAAATTATTTTTTTCATTTAGTTTTAACAATAACACGACATATAATAGTTTGACCAAATTAACAGATTAACCAATCTAACAATAAGTAAATAATTCAAATACAAAATAACTAAATTAAAGAAAAATAAAGACAAATATATTTAAGGAGCACTTACGTGGTGTGTGTGTTTTAATAAATTTTAAGTGTTATATTTTTTTATTTTAAAAATTAATTTAAGGGTCAACAATTAGGTTTGCGCTTTTTGATAATGTCTTAACTCTAACACGAAAGTAATCACATCCTGATTCTTTGAGCTTTAGTCTGACCATTGACTCTCTAAATTAGAGCCAAAACCCTAAAAATTAAGGTCGAGTCAATTGAGTGAAGGTTCGGGATAGGTCTTTTTTCTATGATCCCATCCCTACAATCTCTCACTTCCTCTTAAATATCAACAACTTGATGATACTTATATTCAACCTTCACCCAGAAAAAATTTTATAAGGTAAAACCTTAAGCAAAAGAGACATAATTTAATTAATTATAAAGTGGTGTTCAGGCATTGGACATGCTTTAAAATTATATCATGAAAAAATTTTATTAGTATAATCCAGTGGATAAAATCTTATCAAGGAAAAAAGAATACAGTGCACATGTGTCCAAATTATTCATAGAAGTTCTTCACTAGAAATATTATGATCCCTCTAATGGGTGGTCCTTCTGATCAGTGCTCATTTTGATTAGTGCACCTCTAATAATATGATGTATCAACCTGATAGTTTTTCAAGTCAATGAAAGTCCATGTCATATATAATTTCCTCCTATGATAATGTAGAGAAAGCTCTAACAAATATTCCTTTAAAACTTATAGAGATTGATATGTTCTTCTAACCCAATAAAATCAATACTTTATGTAAAGATCTTTGCAAGATCAATTTCAAGTTGCACACACTTGAATAAGTTATTCAATTTAATCCAATACCATGGATAGATTAAATAAAACACTTGTAAATGAATCAAGAACAAAACTAAGAGCTGAAAGAAATTAAAATACAAAGCAGGCAAACAAAAATACATGGTTCAATCTTTTGCAAGACCTACATCCACGAGTGAATCTATCAGGCAAGCTTTCATTAATGATTCAATCTATTAGGCAAGTTTTCATTAATGATTCAAGGAATGACATATAGAGCTTTACAAACAAGACTTCGAAGAACAAGATAACAACTTTTATGAGCATGTCAGTGGCATTATCATCAGTATATATCTTAACCATCCTGATCATCTCTTTTGAAACCTCATTTCTGATAAAATGAAGCTTAGCAGCAATAGTTTGTCTTCTCATAATGAGCAAGATTCTTGCAAAAATTTAATGCATTGGAACTGTCACAGAAGATTGATATACTCTCGTGCTTGTAACCAAGCACATCTATTAAACCTTTAGGCTAAATAACTTCCTTAATTGATTTAGTGGCTACTATAAACTCTACTTCAATTGCAGATAGTGAAACAACATGTTGTAAACTAGCTTTCAAGCTGATTAGGCAGTCATTAAGCATGAATATATAGACTATGAAAGACTCATTTATGTCCAAATCCCTTGCATAATAGAATTTACAAAACCCCATTAGTCATTTCTAGCTTCATATTGCCTTCCATATAGCAATCCAAGTTTCAGAGGCCCCTTAAGATACCTAAGTATCCACTTAACTTCCTTTTATTGTTCTTTTCCCGGTGATGCCATGTATCTACTAATAACACTCATAGCATGTGAGATATCAGGCCTTATTAGTACCATGGCATACATTAGACAACCTACAGCATTTGCATATGGACTATGCAGTATCTTAAGCCTCTCATTTCTGTCTTAGGACTAAAGGTGGCTAATGGGTTGGACGGCATGCAACACTGCGTGTCCAGTGCACGGATGCGTGTCCGTCTGACATGGTCAACCACGACAATTGTTGCATCTCTAAAGCTTTTTACACACTTCTTGACTATTTCATATGGAAAATAGAAAGCAAATGTAATCAAATCAATATAACCATATCTCTTAGGTGGTCTAATCTAACTTTTCTGTCCCTCTCTAGTTAATTTATAGTCCCGATTTTGAACTTAAGTTGAAGTGTCATCTTGAAATGTCTTCTGTTCACTTGCGTAGTCATCAATCTAATTTGATTCTATAGTGTCAGAAGACTTGCCCTTTGCAAATGACTCTACTTTAAATTGTACCTCTGGAGTTTGATTAACTTGCTTGTATATGTCTTTATGAAACTTGTCAACAAGTTCTTTTTCATTGAATACAACATCTCGACTGAATATACACCTTAGTGTAGATAAATCAGTGTACCAAAGTTTATATCCTTTGTTCTATCAGGACATCCAATTAAGATATATTTCAAAGCCCTCGGATCTAATATCCCTTAGCTTATATGAGCATAAACCAGACATCTAAACACTTCAAGGTTTTCAAAATTGGCTGGTTTTCTAAACCCAAGATCAAATTAAATTTTAAATTCAATACCAGTTAAAAGGACTCAAGTACGCTAGATAACAAGCTACGTTTAGTGTTTTAGCCCACAAGTTTTTAAGTACCTTAGCCCTCACCTTATTTATGGGTGTTTTATTTATCCTCTCAGTAAGACAATTCTGCTAAGGCGCCATTCTCACAGTTCTGTGTCTAGTTACACCTTTATTAATGCAAAAACCATCAAATACTTCTAGCCTGTTATTAATTCTAAGCTTCTTCATTTCTTGCTTGCCTGGTTTTCAACCAAAACTTTCCAGTTCTTGAATTTTTCAAGCACTTTGTCTTTATTTTTAAGTAAATAAGCCCATACTCTTCTTAAAAAATAATCAATTATAGGCAAACAATACCTTGCATCATCTATAGATACATCTTGTGTAGATCCCCAAAAATCTAAGTGTTTATAATCCATGATGCCTCTTAATGTGTGAACTAATGTCTTGAGGACGGTTCTTCTAGATTTTCCTAGTACATAATCTTTATAGAACATCATATCTTCAATTCTGTCATTTCTTAACAACTCTTGTTTAAATAACTCTTTAAGGTCCTTAAAACTCATACGACCAAGTCTCAAATGCCATAATATAGTTTTATCAATATTAGAGTTGGATGACACTGATACCTCCCTTAAAACATTGATATCCTCCAAGATATAAAGTCTACTCTTCTTAGTTCCTTTTAACAGAAGTAATAATCCTTTAACTATACTCAAAACACCACGTTAAACTTTAATAATGCATCTTATCTTATCCATTAAACCAAGTGAAATCAGATTTCTTTTGCGCCCAGGAACATGTCTCACTTGTTTAAGCTCACAGATTGAACCAGCAGGCATTTTAAGTTTAATATTTCCTTTTCTGACTGCTTTACACATTGATCATTTCCTATCATCACTCTACAAACAAATGATTCTTAAAGGGACACATATGAAAAAAGCATTCAGAATCTGGTATCCATTTACCTTCTTGATTGATCTCAAAAGCTATCAATACCTCTGCTGACTCATAGCCCTTTTCTTCAACTATAGCTACAACATCATTTTGATCTTTTTGGTTCTTCTGTTTGTGCTTTCTTTTTGGACAATCCTTCTTAACATGCCCTTTTTTTATGACATTAAAAGCATTTAAGAGTCCTGTTTTTGTCCTTGAATTTTTCTTACTTCATTTCATTTCTTTTTTAATCATATTTACCCTTTAAAGACTTTCACTAGTTTCATTATCAATATTCCTTTATTTTTCTTGTAGCTCTCTTGTGTTAAAAGCTGATTTGATCTCATCTACAGAGAGTATTTATCTACCATACATGAGTGCATCTACAAATTTCTTATATGATTCAAAAAGAGAACTAACCAACATAGATAAGTGCATCTACAAATTTCTTGTATGATTCAAAAATAGAACTAACCAACAGCAAAGCTTTTCCCTTATCAGTTAGTGCTTTATCAATTGTAGCAAGTGTGTCACACACTTGATTAAATTCATCAATATGCATTTTTAATAAAGGGCCTTCAGCAATCTTTAAGGTAAATATTTTTTTCTTGATATAAAGTCAGGTAACTAATGATTTCTTTACGTACAAATTTTTCCAGTTTCTCTATTAAAGTTGCAATTGATCTCTCCTTGACCACCTCTCTAATAACAAAATTTGCAAGGTTACGAATATGGTGCTTCTTGTCTATGTTAGCCATCTGTTCTAAAGTCTTAAATGATAACACTTACTTACCTTCCTTCTTGGCTGAAGTTTTAAGCGCATCCTCTAAACTTTGGCTGACTAAACAAGCTTTTCACATCTTAAAATCATTTCTCCCATTAAATTTCTCTAGATCGACCTTCTGTGTAGCCATACTTGGATCTTGATTTTAAAAAAACCTTATCTTTGATGCCAATTATAGAGATTGATATGTTCTTATAACACAAAAAGATTCATACTCTTCCTAAGGATCTCTACAAAATCAATTTCAAGCTGTAGACTAGTGAGTGCTAGAGATGCATATTTATCATTTTATACTTCAAGTTTCACTAATACTTCTACTTTTATGTGATTAAATCTTCTAAACTTTGTGTATTTTGTTATAATTTAAATATTTTATGTATGTCAGGGGTATTGTGGCTATTTTACAATTAACGAGAAATCAGACAGCAAAAGAGGTAGCATTTTTTAGCTTGAAATAGCTTAAAACCTTAAGAAGGGCATAAAAGGTAAAATTATAATTTAAGATTTTAGTGTGCGCAGTTGATGTAGCATTGACCGACTGACATGGTGTTGAGCAGCTGATGTGGTATTGACTGATGATGTGGTAATGACCAATTACGTGGCAGCATCTTATTCAACTAAAAAATACTGATGTGGCATTAACCGATGATGGTAGTATCCTATTGGACCCAAAAATATTGATGTGGTGTTGACAGATAATATGGCAACATATTATTGGACCTGATGATGTCTTCCAACCAATAAGATTTTACCATATGGCATAATCCTGAGCTTCCGCATTATTTTCATTTAATGGTTATGATTTACTCACTATATCTATAAAAAAAAAAAGGCTTTTCCTTCTCAATCTGACAGCTCTAAATCCAAATTTAAGCTACATTTTATGTCATTCTTGCTCCATCGTATATTTTCTATATATTTTAATAAAATTATCATTTTACTCCTAGTTCAATTATGAGTGGCTCATCCAGTTCAAGCTTGGGTTAAAAATAAGGCCTCGATATGATCCACCGGCTTAATTTGATTAGTTTGTTTTCTTTTCTTCTCTAATTTTTGTGGCCGCTTGACTCATTGTTGATAGATAGTATATTTTATCTAGATTTTGCACGGTATACCAGCTTGCTAGTGAAAAATCATTATTGCCTATCACAATGAGCACCATATTTATTAAAAGGAGACTCTCCTATAGTATTTACGGATCATTTTAACTTAGTGTTGACAGAGAGTGCATCTCAATAATTTAGTGAACAATTGTTGTGCAAATTTTATTGAACTCGCAAGCGAACGAATCTATTATAGAATAGATTAATAGTGACGAGTGTCAATTCCATGAGAAGGTAGATTTTAATTGTGTGTATAATTAATTTTCTTAAGTGGATGGTTGGATTTATGGTGGAAGTGATCTATAATTTAAATTAAGATGGCAGGAATAAATTGAAACGAAATCTATTGATATAAAGTGCTTGGGTATCTGGATTTGCATTAACATGCTCCATGGGCTAAATATTCCTTATTAATGCCAATTAAATCATGAGGGGGGTTTCCACACCTCATGAACTACGCTCAAATAAATATGGTGCTAAGGTCTTATTGTGCCAAATAATAATAACCTTGTACTAGGGAGCCGGTTTAACCAGTGCGATATCTAGACAATATTATTTCTATTTGTCGATGAATAGTCAAAACATCCACAAATATTAGAGGGAAAGAGAAAATAAATTGACCAAATTAAGCCTATGGAATATGTTGAGACTTTCCCTTTAACCCAAACATGAAAGAAAATTAGTCACTCATAATTGAATTAGGGGTAAAATGAAAATTTATTAAAATGCGTAGAAAATACAAGATAGAGAAGGAATTACAAAAACTAAGCTTAAAAATGGATTCAGAGACATCAAATTAGGAGGGAGCCCCCTTTTTATAGATACATTGAGTAAATCATGGCCGTCGGATTAAAAACAGTTTGGACGCTCAGGATTGCGCCACATCATCAGTCAACAATACACGGTTTGACCACGGTTTACACAGTGACACGGTTTGCACAGTAATGCGGTTTGAATAGTCGCGGCTTGAATAGTGACGCGGTTTGAATAGTAAATAATCCTATGTATATGTATGTACCGTACGCACGATTGTTAGTCCACTGAAATGCTGCCACATCACTGATAAATAGTACATAAGAATTTTAGTCCAATAGGATCGTGACACGTCATCGTTTAATGCCACATCATCGGTCAACGCCACATAAGCAGTCAATGCCACATCATTTGTCCAATCAAATACTGCCACGTTATAGGTCAATGCCATATCATTGGTCAATACCACGTCATTGGTCAACGCCATGTCATCGGACCGTATATGTGAAGAGTATCGTAAACAGTACCATGAACCGTACCGTGCATATGAATAGTACCCTACATGTGAACAGTGACATTTTTTCTTTTATACTTCTCCTAAGGTTTTCGACCGTCCTGAGTTCGAAAGTGATGCCCGTTTTACTATCTGACACTCGTTCATTGTGAAACGATCATGATGCCGCTAAAATACATAAAATACTTCATTATAATAAAACACACATAATTAAATAACAAAAGACTTAAATACATAAAAGTAGCAATGTTAGTGAGACTTGAAGTGTAAAATAATGATTTTCTCCTTCATAAATTACATTTTTTAACACTCAACACACCCCCAACCAGCTTATTATTAGTTCATAGCAAATAAAGCAAAAACAAAATTCAAACCCAAAAATAATTTAAAAAAAAAAACAATCATGTTTATTCAATTAGATTAATGATAGCAATCAAATAAAAGTATAAGCATTATCTTCAATCTAAAGAAACATCACACCCACATCAACCATCCACATGCGTTAGTCTAGTAGACTTTGTCATAACTATAAAAATCAAGCCACTTTCAAGAATGACATGTCAAACCCCAAAATCTCACCGGTAGTAGTGACACTCTTACAAGGAAATTAAATCCAATAAAAATTGTCACTTCAATGAATGACAAATTGAGTGAAAATAATGAAGAAATATCACACACTCTCACTAAGATGAAAAAAAGTATGCCCACAACTTATAAATAATACGATATCCAATAAAATACTAGTCAATTCAATGTATTTATTATTTTTTAACTTTTTTTCTTATGTATCACTATGATTAGTATTAAAAATTGTATTTTTGTTATGAAGTAAAAATGTTGTTTTGCATAATTAATGTAATTTATATTTGTAATTGTGTAACATATTATGAATTTCTAATTATTTTTCTAAATATTTGATTTTGTGTATTTTTGTGTGTTTATTAGGTAAAAATAATAATTTCATGCACTTGGAGACTTCAAACAAATGTACGGATGTCAAATTTGGATTCAGTGAAATAAAATTATCATTAATAGAATCAAGACTTTGTTGTAAGTTCTTACTTTTTACCACGGTAAATGTGGTAATTGTAAAATTATAAGTTTTTATCTTGTTAGGTATGATATTTTATTAATGGAATGTTTTGGATATGCTTAAGTGGATAAGATATGATTATGTTTGATTAGTGGGATTATTAGTGAGATAAATATAAGGTTAAGATTTAATTAGATTTTTTTATTTGTGTGGTGTGGATTTACCATGTATTAGTATAAATAGAGAAGGGTGGTGAACACATCTCTTTGCATCTTCTCTTCTCTTCTTTCCTCCCAATTCTTCTCTTCATCTCTCTTTATAATATATTTTTAATTAATAAAATTAGGTTTATTTCAATTTCCATTTTAATTATGTGTTTTTCAATCTTAATCATTTCTTTTATTTCAAAAATGTTTAGCTAAATATTCATAGTTAGGGGAAGGTGAAACTCTTAGGTAAAAAATATGGTTTAATCAAATTCAATTTTTAATTTTATAAACTAAGTTGTTTTCTATTTAATTTTATCCATATTTTATATTTTAAAATTTTGATTTATTGTAGAAAAAAATAGGAATTTGGCACAATGAATTCTTAATATCTTAGTATAAAATATAGTAAAATGGTATTTTGATTTAGTGTAGACAAATTAAGTTTTTGCACATTAAATTCTTAATCCATATTAAAATAAATGGGAAAATAATTTTAATTTATAAAATTAATCTTTTAGGAAATAAAACAAAAATAAAAAGAATTTGTTAAATTATATTTATTACTAAAAGTGGATCCATATCCTAATTCAACTTCATAGTTTTCCTCAAATTAAATTGTGTGTTTTTAAATTTTATTTTTAATTTTTAGATAAATTTAAATAAAAAAATTAAACTCTTTCTCTGTGGATCGACATCGGACTCACCGAATTATATTATAACTAAGACTTTAGAAATCAAAGATTTTAAGTCACATGTTTTCAAGACCATCGTTTATGATTTATTTTGTTTTATTTTTCCTTTTATTTTTTTATTTTTTGTGTAAATTTTCGTGGGCCTCCTTTTTCTTTTTTTTTTTAAATTTTCTTCTATCCCCACATCTTTCATAATTCTAGTTTTACCCCCAATAATTTTTGTTTCTAACCCAATCTTCTCATAATTACGATCCGACCCTAAAATCCTTCAGAATATTCAATTTCATCCTACATGGCTCAATCTAAACTTCTAAAAATTACAATGTGGCCATAATATTATAAATAATTTGCAATAAGATCCCTGGACGAAATTTCTCACAAAAATTGGACTTGCACTTATTTGGACTCAATTAGAACTTAATTTGGACCAAGTAAACAAACTACTAATTTTTTTTAATTTCAGTTATTTAATTTTCAGTATTTTTTTTCATTTTTTCTTTTTATTAGTGGGTTTAACCACCAAAGTTGTTATTTAATTTTAAGTTATTTTATTATTCATCATTTATTTTTTTGTTTTGTTAATTTATTGGTGGGTTCAACCACCATTTTTTTTTCATTTATTTTATACTTTATTTTTTTGTTTATTTAATTGGTGGGTTTAACCACCAAAATTGTTAATTAATATTAATTTTTTTTGTACACTTATATTATTTGCATATTTAATTTTATTTTTATTATTTTATAATTTTTATTTTGTTTTTGTTATTAATTTGTTTGAATATCATCATTGTGACATAACCATTGCATGAGACATTGGTCTCGTACTTCAAGTGGCAGGTTAGTTCGTAGATCTCAATCTCCACCATTAATCATGGACGAGAACCAAGATAACAACTTTTTGGGCGAACCTAATCCTCAGATTGGTCAAGGAGACAATCATTCTCAATATGAACATGATCAAAATCAACCAAGAACCTTGAGGGACTACATGAATTCAACCAGAACCGGAGCACCGTCGTGTATAGTATTTCCTCCAGAAGCATCTCGATTCAACTTCAAACCAGGTATTATCCAACTTTTACCAACATTTCATGGTTTAGAATATGAGAATCCATACTTGCATCTAAGAGATTTTGAGGAAGTTTGTAATACATACACAGACCAAAATTGTAGCATGAACATAATTAGATTAAAGCTTTTGCCTTTTTTATTAAACGATAAAGCTAAAACTTGGCTACAAAACCTTAAATCTAGATCAATAAGAACTTGGAATAACATGCAAGAATAGTTTTTGAAAAAATTCTTTCCACCTCATAGAACTAATTCGTTTAAAAGGCAAATCACTTCTTTCACTCAAAAAAATGGAGAAACATTATACCAATGTTGGGATAGGTTTAAAGAATTGCTTAACATATGTCCACATCATGGTTTTGAAACTTGGCGATTGGTCACTTATTTCTATGAGGGCTTAACACCACAAAGTAGACAAGTTGTAGAAATGATGTGTAATGGCGAATTTAGAGATAAAAATCCTGAAAATGCACTAGATTACCTTGACCAATTAGCTGAAAATGCACAACATTGGGATACTGTTGGAACTTTTGAATTGAATAATAAACCACAATCATCTCCATATAGTGGAGGAATCTATAACTTTAGGGAATATCATGATTTACAAGCAAAATTTGCATCCCTAGTTAGAAAGGTTGAAGCTTTGGAGAATTAAAAAAGTGATCAAATAAAATCTGTTCAAGAAATTACATGTGATGTTTGTAGTTCCAATGATCATCTCACTCAAGATTGTCCCACTCTGCCTGCACTTAAAGAATCTTTGCATGATCAAGCTAATGCCATCAACACTTTTAACAAACCAAACCCATATTCACAGACTTATAATCCTGGTTGGAGAAATCATCCAAATTTTAGTTGGAGGAATAACAATAATGCACAATCTTTACAAGCACCACCTCCACAAAATTTTCAAACTACTCAGCCTTATGCACCATATGTTCCACCACCATGGAAAAATTTGGAAGATGCAATGAATTCATTCATTAGGAAATAAGATGCCATTAATAATCAAAATGCACAAACATTTTCTGATTTGAAAGATACTCTTGCTAAAATTGCATCTGCACTCACAATTCAAGAAAAAGGAAAATTTCCAACTCAAACACAACCAAATCCTAAAATTCAAAATTCACCCTTGGACCAAGTCAAGTCAATTATAACTCTTCGTAGTGGTAAGGTTATTGAACGGCTTATTCCTGAACCTTGTGAAAATGAAAATTCAAAGTGTAAGGAAGAACCAGATAATCTGAATCACCATTTCTGTATGCATTAAAAAAACCAAGGAAATCAAACCACTATTTAAAAATTTATGAAATTTTTAAGCAAGTGAAAGTTAACAATCTTTTGTTAGATGCAATCAAGCAGGTACCTTCATATGCCAAATTTTTAAAGGACTTATGCACAGTTAAGAGAAAATTGAAGGTAAGAAAGAGTGCTTTCATGGCTGAACAGGTAAGTACCATTTTGTCTACTAATAATAAGTTGAAATATAAAGATCCTAGTTGTCCTACTATTTCTTGTATTATTGGAGATCATAAAATTGAGCATGCTTTGTTAGACCTTAGTGCTAGTGTTAATTTGCTTCCATATTCAGTTTATCTTCAACTTAATCTTGGTGAGTTAAAATCAACTCAACTACACTTTTGCTTGCCGATAGATCAGTTAAAGTACCAAAAGGAATAGTGGAAGATGTTTTAGTACAAGTTGATAAATTCATATATCCTGTGGATTATATTGTCTTAGAAACTGAGCATGTTGTGAATAATTATAAACCAATTCCTGTAATTTTGGGTCGACCATTTTTAGTAACTGCTAATGCTTTGATTAATTGTAGGAATGGTTTAATGAATTTATCATTTGGAAATATGACTTTGAAATTAAATGCTTTTAACATGTGTAGGCAACCTAATGAAGAAAATGAGAATGAAGATGAAATTAATGAACAAAAGGAATTGCTTGAAGCTTGTATAGAGGAGAATATTCAAAAAAGGAATTTTCCTGAACGTAGTGATATTTGTTTAGTTAATTCAGTTGAATGAAATAAACAATTTAAACATGATACTTTTAATATAAATTTGTTGTTTGATTCTTGTCAGACTTTGCAAAATGATGATGAGAAACAAGAATTTGTCGAGCTTGGAATCATTGAAAAGACGGAACAATAAGAAGCACCTAAACTAGAACTGAAACCTTTGCCAGAGGGATTGAAGTATGTTTATCTTGGAGAAGAGCAAACTTATCCTGTTGTGATTTCTTCGACCTTATCAAGCGACCAAGAAGGTAAGTTACTATCTGTTCTTAAAAAGCATAGAAACGCAATTGGATGGACTTTAAATGACATTAAAGGTATTAATCCTTTAGTTTGCTCACATAGAATCAATTTAAAAGAAAATGCTAAAACATGTCAACAACCTCAAAGAAGATTAAACCCACACATGAAAGAAGTAGTAAAAACAGAAGTTCTTAAGTTACTTGATGCAGGAATTATCTACCCTATCTCTGATAGTAAGTGGGTAAGTCCTACACAAATAGTGCCTAAAAAATCTAGAATCACTGTAGTTAGAAATGAAAAAGATGAATTAATTCCAACACGAATTGCATCTAGTTGGCGCATGTGCATTGATTATAGGAAATTAAATGAAGCCACTAGAAAAGATCATTTTCCATTGCCATTTATTGATCAAATCTTAGAAAGAGTAGCTGAACATCCCTACTACTGCTTTTTAGATGGATATTCAGGTTATTATCAAATTCCTATAGCACTTGAAGACCAAGAAAAAACCACATTTACATGTCTCTTTGGAACATTTGCATTTAAAATAATGTCATTTGGACTTTGTAATGCTCCTGCAACATTTCAAAAATGCATGCTAAGTATTTTCAATGATATGGTTGAACATTGTTTAGAGGTCTTTATGGATGATTTGACTGTGTTTGGGAATCCTTTTTATGATTGCCTTGATAATTTGGAAAAAGTTTTAAAAGGATGTGTTGAAAAAGAACTTGTGTTAAATTGGAAAAAATGTCATTACAGGGTTACTTCTGGAATTATTTTGGGTCATGTTGTATCTGTTAAAAGAATTGAAGTTGACAAAGCGAAAATTGAAGTCATATCTAAATTGCCACAACAAAAAACAATTAGAAACGTGCGATCATTTTTAGGACATGCAGGATTTTATAGGAGGTTTATAAAAAACTCTAGTGCAATATCTAAACCACTTTGTAACCTCTTATTAAAAGATGCATCATTTGAATGGACTGATGATTGTCAAAAATCTTTTGAGAAAATAATTTGTCTTTTGACATCTACACCTATTATGCAATCTCCTGATTGGTTTTTACCTTTTGAATTAATGTGTGATGCAAGTGACTTTGCTGTTGGTGCTGTTTTAGGACAAAGAAGGGATCGTAAGTCGTTTGTAATTTATTATGCAAGTAAGACTTTAAATAGTACTCAAATGAATTATTCGACAACTGAAAAAGAATTACTTGCTGTGGGATTTACATTAAACAAATTTCGTTCTTACTTGCTTGGTTCTAAAACTATTTTTTTACTGATCACGCTGCTGTGAGATATTTGATGACTAAACAGGATGCCAAACCAAGACTAATTCGTTGGA
Source organism: Citropsis articulata (assembly GCA_030449925.1). Taxonomy (NCBI): domain Eukaryota; kingdom Viridiplantae; phylum Streptophyta; class Magnoliopsida; order Sapindales; family Rutaceae; genus Citropsis; species Citropsis articulata. The sequence continues at coordinate 1,121,663 of JASUUH010000079.1, forward strand.
TTTTGTTACTCCAAGAATTTGACCTTACCATCAAAGATAAGAAGGGTGCCGAAAATGTTGTCGCTAATCATTTATAAAGACTCACATCTGAATTCTGCACTGATATAACACCCACCAATGACTCATTTCCTGATGAATTTTTATTTTCTGTTACTTCAATGCCATGGTATGCTAATATTGTTAATTTCCTTATTACAGGTAAAATGCCTTTACAATGGAATAGTTAGGAGAAGAAAAAATTTTTGATTGAAGTAAAGAAATTTTATTGGGATGATCCTTACTTATTCAAATATTGCCCTGATCAAATTTTTCGACGATGCATTCCTGATAATGAGGTAAGTAGTGTTATTAATTTTTGTCATTCTAAAGCATGTGGTGGACACTTTTCTTCAAGAAAAACTACAGCTAAAATTTTGAAATGTGGATTTTATTGGCCTACCATATTCAAAGACACATATGAATTTTACAAAACTTGTGAAAACTGTAAAAAACTAGGATCAATTACTAAAAGAAACATGATGCCATTAAATCTGATACTTGAAACTGAAATATTTGACTGTTGGGGAATTGATTTCATGGGTCCATTTCCACCATCTTTTGGATTTGTGTACATATTAGTTGCAGTTGATTATGTTTCAAAATGAATTGAAGCAATGTCTTGTTGAAATAATGATAGTAAAACTGTCGTTAAATTTTTAAAATAAAACATTCTAAGTCGATTTGGAATCCCTTGAGCCATTATTAGTGATGGATGTAAGCATTTTTGTAATAAGTCATTTGAATCTTTAATAAAAAAAAATGGAATTACACATAAAATGGATACCCCTTATCATCCTCAAACAAATAACCAAGTTGAACTAGCAAATAGGGAGATAAAACAAATTCTAGAAAAAACGGTTAACTCAAACCAAAAAGATTGGTCTCTTCGACTGACTGATGCACTTTGGGCTTACCGTACTACATTCAAAACATCTTTAGGAATGTCACCCTATCAGTTAGTTTATGGTAAACCTTGTCACTTGCCTGTTGAACTTGAGCATAAATCATTTTGGGCTATTAAAGCTTTTAATTCAAATTTGAATGATGCTGGTAATGTACGAAAACTGTAATTGAATGAACTTGAGGAATTAAGAAATGATGCATATGAAAATTCAAGAATTATTAAGGCAAAAACAAAAAATTTTCATGATAAAAGAATTTTTCGAAAAACATTTGAAATTGGTCAAAAAGCGTTGCTTTATAATTCTCGTCTTCATTTGTTTCCAGGAAAGTTAAAGTCAAAATAGAGTGGTCCATTTGTTGTAAAAAATATATATCCATATGGGGCCGTAGAAATTGAGAATCTCAAAACTAGTGTCATATTTCAAGTTAACGGACAAAGAATAAGGCCCTATCTGGAATACCAACCACGTGAAGTAAGCACCGAAATAAATTTGAGTGACCCACTAAATCTTGATTAAGCTTTTAATGAGTGTTTTAACTTTTCACTGTTTCTTTACCGTTTGAATTGTCTGACTGTCTTGAATGATACGAATTGTAAAATTTTTTATTTAAGTGTGTTTAATAATTGTGTTTTCCTCATCATTGTACATCATGAGCTCCTCAATAAGGAAAATTCTGTTCACACATCTTAAAAGATTTGTGCGAATAAAATTTAACTTGAGAAGATTGATACAAAGCTGCAAATCACATCCACTTTGGGAACGACAACCACCATAATTAGTGGCCTTCGTTAAAGAGCAAGAAAGACAACTAAGATCAGTAGAGCGTGGTACATATGAATTTCAAATGGAGCTTGAGGTAAACTCAATGAGAGGACGAATGTAAGTTCATTTTCTTTTGTACATATTGTGTTTTTTCTTGTCACACTTTTGATTTTATTCTCGCATTTGATTTTGATGTGTTTTGATTTATTTTCCGTGATAAATGATTTAATAATCTGCATCTCGTGACTTCTTAAGTCGGTGTCCTCAGTTTCCCACAACAACTGAGATCTCAAAATCAAGCATGGAAGAAATACAACATAAATTGCATAAGCGTTTTTCTTCTCTCTCTAAAAATGCACTCCAAAAAATTTACAAATCTCGTTGTGAAAGATTGCATCTGTTAATGATCAACGGAATTTCTTCTGATATTCGTTGATTAATTAAAGCAAAGGTCTGATCATCTAGTGAGTTTCCTGATCCATTTATTTCTTACATGCCTGGTTTTGGTAAAAGCACATTTGCTAAAAAACGGAGAGCTAAAAGACTTGGCTCAAAATGTCATAACTGTGTACGTCTTAGTTGTAAACGAGAAGTTTGTAAATCTTTAGGAATGGTTTCTGATAGTCGAGAAGATAAAATTAAATTTGTTAAAGATGGCATGAGTAAAGAATCATTGGATGATATCTTACGATCTCTTGATACGCATCGAAGCTGACATGTGCAATATGAGATAAACATGTTATGGAGACTATTCCAACAAGAAAGTGCACAGTTTAGTCTTGGGAATCTGACTCAAAAAGACCTTGTTTGCCAGTTTATAAGAAAACTGGATGGGAAGCCTATCCTCGACCCATAGAGGGCGTTCAAATCGTTACTGGACGTAAAATCAGAGGAAGATATGAGCCACAATCACAACTACTAGTAAATATCATTTTCCTTTATTGTCATTTCATCATTTGCATTATTGCATTTAATGGTGTGATTTTGTATTTAATTATTATTTGTTTTCTTTTACTTTTTCTTTTCACGGATTGCTTTTCCTTTTACTGTTTGCTTTTGAATAATTGAGACATGAGCTTTATGCGTCATCTGATAAATACGCCAACCCATTTACAGCTGTTTCTTATTTTGTCTGACACTAAGATCTTTAAATATGAGCTCTTTTTTCCAACCACTCAAAACGTTTTTTGAAGATTATTCTAATGGCAGCATCTTCGAGTAAACAATTCAAAATATTTGTGTGCTCTTTGAATTTTATTGTGGAAAATACAAAGAGCTCGTTCAAGCTACTATAGATCTTGATTGTGCCATAGCTGAGAGGAAATTGCACCTTGTATATGGAGGGGGTGACCGCGGGTTATCAAAGCTTGTCTCAAAAGCTATTTTTATTAGAGGAAACCAGGTACTAGGTATTATTCCACAAGCCTTAAAACCTCTAGAATGCATGTCTGATGTGCCAATTGGAGAAGAGTTAGCTGTCTCAAGTATGCAAGAGCGAATAACTGAAATGTTAAATCATGTTGATGCTTTCATTTTCTTGCTAGGAGATCTTACAACTTTAGAGACATTGATCACATTTGCATCTTGGGCCCATTTAAACATCTATCAGAAACTCATCGGTTTACTAAATATTAATAAGTTTTTTGATGGGTTACTCACATTCATTAACCATGCAATTAAGAATCATTTTATTCCAATCTCTGCGGAAAAATATCTTTGTTTGTGCTTCTACTGCTAATGAGTTACTTGATCTTTTACAAGCTTACAAACTAGAGCCAGATCCTAAGACCTTGGCATTGGAATGGTTCACTAATGATGGTAACTCTAGCCCTAGTAAGAAGTACAAGTTGGACTTAACTCTTCGGTTATCACTAATTTTTTAGAGCAATGAGGTTATGTCTTCTAAACTCTACTTCTTTCCTTTAAGCCATTGAGGACAATGTCTTGTTCAGATTAGGGGGAGGAAATAGTTGACAGCTGTGGAATATAGCAAATCCTAGTAATGTTTTTGTCGAAGATGGCAGAATATGGGGTGTAGCGACTCTAGAAACCCATCTTTAACTGCTTGTTCAAGTGTGATCTTTCCGATTTATGTTTTCTTTATTTTTATTTTATTTTTTTTTGTCTTTTTGCATGTATTTATTTAAATTATGAATAATGTTTAGATTAAGTTGGGGGGAAAGAAATAGTTGACGTAAATTGTAAATATGTGTGTTTTTTTTGTTTTTTTTGAAAAAAAAAATTAACCAAAAAAAAAAACCAAAAACAAGCAACCTAATGACTAGGATGGCTGTGTAAAGAGTCACAACTTTTGAAACACATCCTAATAGTCCTGTTGTATTATATTTTGATTTTAAAATTCATAGTAAATTATTTTTGTTCTCTTTTCTTTGAATTACTCAAATTTTTGAACTCTCCATTTGGTTATTAAGTTATTTTATCATTTACTCATTTAACAAGTATTATTAAATAATTCTTCACACACACAGTATGACACATGCTAGTGGGTTGTAAGTTAAAATTTTTACAGCATTTAGTTCTTTTAATTTATTAGGGATAATGTCTAAGGTAGTAGAATGTACATATGAAAAAAAAGTAAAAAAAAAAGTAAAAAAACAAAACAAAACAAAAGAAAAAAATTGAATGAGTTTAATTTTTCTTTATTTAGAACCCGAGTAATTAAGTCCGTAGGGGTGTTTCAACACCTAATGCCCTAAGGTCAACTGGTCTGGGAGTCACTGGCCTAAAACTCACTACATGGGTTATAGATATATTGTTTGCATATTTATTAAAAACCCGAGTAATTAAGTACGTAGGAGTGTTTCAACATCTAGTGCCCTAAGATCAACTGGTCTGGGAGTCACTGGCCTAAAACTCACTACATGGGTTATAGATATATTGTTTGCATATTTATTAAAAACCCGAGTAATTAAGTACGTAGGAGTGTTTCAACATCTAGTGCCCTAAGATCAACTGGTCCGGGAGTCACTGACCTAAAACTCGCTACACGAGTTAAAAAAAAAAACGAACAAAAGTGTGAATAATCTACTGCCTGAAAATAGAATTTCTAATGAGTTTCTGAACGAAAATATTGTTATCTTTTAATGAAACCCCATAAGTACTGTGTTAATTACTTGAGCAAAATGTTTATGATATTCTGGATAATGAGTGAATGACAAAGATTTAGAAAATTTTGGGAGAGTTTATTTATTTGGTATTTTAGAGGATAGATGAACAACTATTAACTTGCATGTGAATTTTGCAAATCATAATTTAATATAACGCTTTAATTGCGATGGGCTAGCAATAAGCTAGTTGGGGGGTGTGATTAGTATTAAAAATTATATTTTTGTTATGAAGTAAAAATGTTATTTTGCGTTATTAATGTAATTTATATTTGTAATTGTGTAACATATTATGAATTTCTAATTATTTTTCTAAAGATTTGATTTTGTGTATTTTTGTGTGTTTATTAGGTAAAAATAATAATTTCATACAATTGGAGGCTTCAAACAAATGTACGGATGTCAAATTTGGATTCCGGAAGTCCGAGAAATTATGTCATTGTCGAGGAGAATCCAAGACTTTTGTTGTAAATTTTTACGTTTTTACCACAGTAAATGTGGTAATTGTAAAATTATAAGTTTTTATCTTGTTAGGTATGATATTTTATTAGTGGAATGTTTTGGATATGCTTGAGTGGATAAGATAGGATTATTTTTAATTAGTGGAATTATTAGTGGGACAAATGTAAGGTTAAGATTTAATTAGATTTTTTTATTTGTGTGGTGTGGATTTACCATGTATTAGTATAAATAGAGAAGGGTGGTGAACACATCTCTTTGCACCTTCTCTTCTCTTCTTTCCTCCCAATTCTTCTCCTCATCTCTCTTTGTAATATATTTTTAATTAATAAAATTAGGTTTATTTTAATTTTCAATTTCCATTTTAATTATGTGTTTTTCAATCTTAATCATTTCTTTTATTTTAAAAATGTTTAGCTAAATATTCATAGTTAGGGAAAGGTGAAACTCTTAGTAAAAAAATATGGTTTAATCAAATTCTATTTTTAATTTTATAAATTAAGTTTTTTTCTATTTAATTTTATCCATATTTTATATTTTGAAATTTTGATTTATTGTAGACAAAAATAGGAATTTGGCACAATGAATTCTTAAAATCTTAGTATAAAATATGGTAAAATGGTATTTTGATTTAGTGTAGACAAATTAAGTTTTGGCACATTAAATTCTTAATCCATAATAAAATAAATGGGAAAATAATTTTAATCTATAAAATTAATCTTTTAGGAAATAAAACAAAAATAAAAAGAATTTGTTAAATTATATTTATTACTAAGAGTGGATCCATATCCCTAACTAATTCAACTTCATAATTTTCCTCAAATTAAATTGTGTGTTTTTTAATTTTTTTTAGATAAATTTAAATAAACAAATTAAACCCTTTCTCTGTGGATCGACTTCGGACTCACCGAATTATATTATAACTAGGCACTCTTATACTTGGGAGTAAATCAAACATTTTAAGTTGTGCCACACTACATCTTTTTAGTCGACACAATTAGCTTCTACTTCAGACTATAGTTCCCTAAAATCAAGAAGGACTTTTATTAGGACGTAACGTAAGATAGGGACATGGCTAACAAAGAAGGAAAAAAATAGGGAAAACAAAATATGTGTTTGAGAAAAAATAAAGATCTTTTGGAAATTATATGGTGCATTTCGCTTATTTATTATTATTGTATATCTTTTTTTTCTTCTTTTTTTCTTTTTTTCTTTTCTTTTTTATTAACTAATTTTTTTTTGTATGGCACAACTTTATTGAACAAAATGATGATTTAGATATTTTTTGCTGAAACATAAATAGGTGAAGGAACTTGTAAGACATCGGCTAATACTCCAAATTAGAGTAGGTCAGGAAGATAAGTTAAAAAAAAAATTTTAAAAGGCTCAAAGGGCTAACTATGGATATTTCATAATAGAGATGACTAGAAAGGCTCAAACAGTCAAAGATGGTTTTCTATCGTCTTTTAGAGTTCTAAATAATCTTTCGTATCTACTAATTATGAGGACCTTCAGATGTAGCAATGTATTTTTTATTTTTTTGTTTTTTTATTTTTTTTATCTTTTTTTTCAGAGGGTTAACTTAAAGGAAATGTAGAGATCATATATATAAAATAATAAACTGTTACGCTGTATCAAAATGGGGCAAAAAGGATTACTCTCCAAGAAAAAATGATAGGCTCAAAAACTCACTTGTAATTTATTATGACATGTGCATTCCTTCAAGCAACTCATATTTGTCTCCAACATTAACATGTAGAATAGCAAATATGGTGTAACATCACTCAAGACCAAAGATAATACAAATATTAAAATTTGAAAGTCACCATGTCATCCAATGTTAAAAGCTCATATAAAATTGCTAATTTTTTTTAATGACATTCTACCCCCCAACTTATTCTAAATATAAAAAGAAAATATGCATATAGAAAGGTGACAATAATGCAGAAAAATTAATTAGAAAAGTTAAACTTAAAATAATAGAAAAGGAAAATGTCTAAAAAATTTTTTGACTAAGAAGATACGTTTTTAGAGTCACTACACTCCATATTCATCCATTTTCAACTCAGAAATTTGAAAATATTTATTTATAAAGGAAAAATAAAAAAGAAAAAGTTAAAAAGAACACACAAATTTTTTTTGTTTTATTTTTTTTAACTTTCAAACTAAGAAGATTCATTTTTAGAGTAACTACACTCCATATTCAGCCATCTTCTACTCAAAAAAGTTAGCAACGGTTATTTCTACAACAAAAAATTAGTAAAAACTTAACCAACATTCCACAATTGCCAACTATTCCCTTCCTCCAACCAGAACGAAACTTGTCATCAATGTTTAAAAAGAAAGAAGTACAGTTTAGAAGACATCACCTGGGTAGTGCAACATAGAAAAAAATATTTACGTACGGAGAGTTAAATCTAATTTGTACTTCTTACTACAGCTACTGTTACCATAATTATTTGAACATTCCAACACAAAGGTCCTGGGATCTGGCTCTGGTCGATGTGCTTGTAATAGATCAAGTAGCTCATTAGCAGTATGTGCAAAAATAAAAACATTTTTCACTGAGGAAAGAATGAAATAATTTTTTATTGCATGGTTAAGAAATGCGATAATGCCATTATAAAAGTTATTGATATTTAACAAACCGATGGGTTTCTGATGGTTCAGATGGGCCCAAGATGCTAATGTGATTAGTGCTTCTAGAGTTGCAAGATCTTCTGGAAGGAAAATAAAAGTATCGTCATGATTTACCATTTCAGTTATTCTTTCTTGCATACCTGAGACGACTAATTCTTCTCCAGTTGATGAGTTAGACAAATAGCCTAAAGGTTTTAGAATTGTTGGGATAATGCCTAATCTTTGACATAAGCAGCTTCTGAGACCATTTTGGATAACTCTCGGTCACCTCCTCCATATACCAAGTGTAATTTTCTCTCTACTATTCTTCAACCAAGATCTATAGTTGCCTCAACGAACTCTTTAAGTTTATCATAGTTAAACCCAGAGAGCATACAAAGATTCTTAAATTGTTTATTAAGAGTAGCTGCCATTAGAATACTGCTCAAAAATAATTTATGAGTGCTTAACAGAAAAAAAAAAATCATATTTAAAGACCTTGGTGACAGTGGTTCACAGCTGTGTATGAGGCAGCATGTCAGTGTCAATTAATGTGCAACGCACATGGCTCGAAAATAAAAAAGGAAACAATAAAAAGGAAAAAGTAAACAATGATAAAATAAAATTATTAAAGACAATAATGCTAATGGCAAAAAAATATTGAAATAAAACAACAGTGAAGTAAAATGATATTTACAAGTAGTTGTGACTGTGGCTCACATCTTCCTCGAGAATAGGCTTCTTATCCAGTTTTCTTACAAACTGGCAAACAAGGTTGTTTATAGTCAGATTCCTGATACTGTATCGTGCATGCTCTTTCTAGAATAATGGACATAACTAGAGAATCGCTCCTTGCGCGTATCACTAGGATGCGTTTCAAGAGACAAAAGGATATTATCCAATGACTCTTTATTCAAGCCATCCCTAATGAATTTAATCTTATCTTCTCTGTTATCAGACACCATTCTTAAAGAACACGGTTTTTAATCGCATCTCATTCTGGCATACTTATGATAATCAACAGAAAGTCTGCGAGCTCTTCATTTTCTTGCATAATTTTCTTTACCACAACCAAGCATGTATGCAACAAATTTGGGAGGTAACTCACCTGCTAAGCGAACTTTGGCCTCGATTAACCAACGGATATCAGCAGGAAGGTTATTCTTCATAAACAATCGCATGCGTTTGGACCGAGCTTTATAGATTGAAAGGAGGGCATTTTGAGGAACCGAAAGGAATCGTTTTTGAAGCTTTGCTAAAATTTCATCTCTGTCCATACCTTCGTCTCAGAATATCAGTTATTATAGGAAAACAAAGTAAACCGACTTGATTGTCACGGAGTACCGTTATCCGCCACTCAAGATCCAATTGGGTGTTGTAGATACTTCTCTCAATTTGTCTGAGTTGGCTTTCTAAATCCTCAACATGGGAAACTAACTCTGGTGGTTGCAGAGCCTAAATACGATGAGTTTTACAAAATCGTATCTGCTTTCTAAGATGAGATTAGATATGTTGAAGTTGTCTAAGAATGTTCAAGAGGATCTGTCTTATTATTAAAAATAATTAGAGAAAACTTAATGGTTAAACAAACACACTTATGAAAAAATAATTTCAATCAGTAAAAGAATAGTAAAAATGAAGAAAATAAATCATATCAAATCACTGAAAAGAGAAAAAAATCTTAATTCAAACTTAGTAGGTCACTCAAATTTATTTCGATGTCCTCTTCATGTGGTTGGTACTCTAGATATGACTTTAATCTTTGACTATTAACTTTAAAAGTGACATCGTTCTTTGGATCCTTAATTTTAATTGCCCTATGTGGAAAAACTGTGTGAACAATAAATGGGCCAAACCATCGAGAACATTACTTACCTGGGAATAGGTGTAAGCGAGAATTGAATAAAAGCACTTTCTGACCTGGGGTGAAAGATTTTCTCATAATTTGCTTGTTGTAAAAGACTTTCATTCGCTGCTTGTAAATCTTGGCATTTTCGTATGTATCATTACGAATTTCTTCAAGTTCTGCCAGCTGTAATATTCTTTCTAAGCTAGCTTGTTGCATGTCAAAGTTGAATTTCTTGATGGCCCAGTACACACAATGCTCAAGTTCCACAGGTAGGTGGCAAGCTTTTCCGTACACTAGCCTGTAGGGTGACATCCCAATCGGGGTATGCATCATCGAGTCTTAATGACCAATCTTTTCTGTTGGGCCTCACCATTTTTCTATAATGTGCTTTATTTCTCGATTGGAGATCAAAACTTGGCCACTGGTTTATGGATGATATGAGGTCACCACTTTATGAGTGATGGAATACTTTGTCAAAAGTGCTTTCAATGATTTGTTGTAAAAGTGGGCACCACCATAATTAATTATTGCTCGAGGGAATCCAAAACATAAAACAATGTTGCTTTTCAAAAGTCCTATCACCACTTTATAATCATTGGTTCTACATGAAATTGTCTCTACCCATTTCGAAACATAGTTAACAGCAACCAATAGGTATTGATGGCCAAAAGAATTGGGAAAGGGTCCCATGAAGTCGATACCCATACATAAAAAATCGCAACCACTAAAATTGGGTTTAGTGACATCATATCACATGATGTAAGCTTGTGTAATGCTCCTCATTCGTTGACACCTATCACATGAAGAACAAAAGGTGTAAACATCTCGAAATATAGTTGGCCAATAGAAACCACACTGTAAAATTTTAGTAGTTATTTTTTTAGTACTGAAATGGCCTCCACAAGCTTGTTCATGGCAGAATGAAAGGATATTTTGAAATCTATTTTCTGTAACACATCGTCTAACAATTTGATCTGTGCAATACTTGAATAGATTGAATAGATAAGGGTCATCCCAAAAGAAATTCTTAATTTCCGTAAAAAATTTGGTCTTCTCTTGCTTAGTCCAATGCTCTGGAAGTTCACCTATAACAAGATAATTAACTATATCAGCATACCATGGTACTACTTCCACACGCATCAATTGTTCATCTGGAAATGGCTCCATAATTGTGTCAAAATGGAGACAAGAGAGATGGTCAGCCACAACATTTTCTGTCCCTTTCTTATCTTTGAATTCTAAGTCAAATTCCTGTAAAATTAACACCCAACGAATTAGTCAGCTTTTGCATCTTTCTTTGTGAGAAGATATTTAAGAGCAGCATGATCTGTGAATATAATTATTTTACAGCCAATAAGATAAGATCGAAATTTTTCTAATGTAAACACTACAGGTAGCATTTCTTTTTCAGTAGTTGAATAGTTTAACTGTGCATCATTCAATCTCATACTAGAATAGTAAATAACATGAGAAATTCGATCAACGTTTTGTCCTAATACTGCTCCTACTGCATAATTAGATGCATCACACATACGCTCAAATGGTAAATTCTAATTTAGGGGCTGAATGATGGGCGATGATGTCAACAATTGCTTTAGTTTTTCAAATAACACAAGACATGAATCATCAAAGACAAAAGGTATATCCTTAGCAAGTAGATTGCATAAGGGTTTAGAAACTTTGCTAAAATCTTTAATGAAACGTCTATAAAAACCAGCATGCCCAAGGAAAGATCTTACTTCTCTGACTGTTTTAGGTGGAGGAAGATTGGAAATGATACCCACTTTGGTTTTATCAACCTCAATACCTTTGCTCGAAATGATGTGACCGAGAACAATACCTTGTTTTACCATAAAATGACATTCTCCTAATTCAAGACTAAATTCTTCTCGATACATCTCTGCAGAACTAATATTAGATAATGTAAATTTTGATCAAATGAATCACCAAAGACAGAAAAGTCATCCATAAAGACTTCAAGAAATCATTCGACCATATCAGAAAAAATGTTTAACATGCCTCGTTGAAATGTAGCAGGTGCATTATATAATCTAAATGGCATTCTCCTATATGCAAAAGTGCCAAAAGGGCAAGTGAATGTGGTCTTCTTTTGATCTTTTAGTGCTATGAGAATCGGCTTGTATCCTAAGCAACCATTTAGAAAGCAATAAAATTCATGACCTGTTAATCTATCAAGCATTTGATCGATAAATGGTAAAGGAAAATGATCTTTACGTGTGATAGAATTCAAATTCCTATAATCAATGCATACACGCCATTATGTAGTCACTCTAGTGGGTACTAATTTATTATCAGCATTAGTAACTACTGTAACTCCTGACTTTTTGGGAACAACTTTTACAGGATTGATTCATGAACTATCATAAATGGGGTAAATGATACCTGCATCTAATAAGTTAAAAACTTCAGTTCTAACGACCTCTTTCATGTTGGGATTTAACCGACGTTGCATTTCCCTAATAGGCTTATCATTTTCATCAAGGTGAATGTAATGTATACAGTCTACTGAGTTTATACCTTTTATGTCTGCTATGGTCCATCCTAATGCTCCTTTGTGCTCTTTTAAAACTTCCAACAACTTACCTTTTTGTTCGTCATTTAGGGATGAAGAGATGATTACTGGTAGAGTGCTTTCTTCTCCTAAAAATACATATTCCAAAGTGTTGGACAATGGTTTGAGCTTAAGTTTTGGTGGTGATTCTGATGATAGGCTGAGTTTCTTTTCTAATGGCACTAGTTGTTCAACTCTTGACTTCTATTTATTTGTGACCATGGATGGTGCTGAGTCAAGTAGGGTGTTGACTTCATCGACTGATCTATCAATATCAAAATCCAATCCAAAATGAGTTAACCATGTTTGTAAAGAGTCATCACTAAGATTTAGAAGAAAATTATTATTAACTAATGTTTCTATTAAATCTACATCAACAATTCCATCATCTGTATTGTGAGGTTGTTTGGTAATGTTGAAGATATTGAGCTCCATGGTCATATTGCCAAAGGATAACTGCATATTTTCTGTCCTGCATTGAATGTGAGCATCGACAGTTGCCAAGAAAAGTCGGCCTAGGATAATGGGGATGTGCTTCTTTGGATCCTGGACCGGTTGAGTGTCAATTACAATGAAATCAACAGGAAAATAAAACTTGCCTACCTAAATAAGTACGTCCTCTACAATATCACGAGGTATTTTCCTGGACCGACCTGCAAGCTGTAACACCACTAGGGTTGGGTGTAATTCTCTCAGTTCAAGTTTTACAAAAACTGAATAAAACAACAAATTTATACTAACTCCTAAATCTAACAAAGTATTCTCAATTGTGTAGTTTCCTATGCTACATGAGATAGTGGGGGAGCCTGGGTCTTTGTATTTTAAAGGCATTTTGTGTTAAAGTATCGAACTAACATTTTCTGTTAAAAAGAATTTTTCTGAACATGAATGTTTCTCTTTTTAGTGCAAAGGTCTTTAAGAAACTTGGCATAAGATGGAACTTATTTTATAGCATCAAGCAAAGGGATGTTAACACTTACCTGTTTGAAGATTTCAAAAATCTCACCTATGGATTTCATTTCTTCCCTTTAGCTAACCTCTGAGAAAATGGAGCTTTTCTTCCCTTTAGCTAACCTCTGAGGAAATGGAGGTTTAAGAACGTATTCTCGTGGGTTGGTTTCCTCTTTCTCTTTTGATAATGAGGCTTCAACATTCACAGGTACAATCTGAGTAGTTTTTGTAACAAGCATCTTCACTTCGTTGTCGACTTCTTTCCCTTTTCACAAGGTCATGACAACTTTGACCTCTCCATGCTGTTGTGGTGAACTGGTACTTGCTTTATGTACTCCTTTAAGATTAGGCACTGGTTGACTTGGGAATTCGCCTTTCTCAACAGTCATTGCCAAAGTTTGAACTAATGAAGCAAGCTATCCCACTATTTTTTCAAGGTTTGAAACTGATTGCGCTTGTGAGTTGAAGCATGCTCTCATCTCATTTCGCAGTTCATCAATGGTGTGATTTTGTTGCTCGATCTTGGAATGAGTAAGATTCTTGAAATTCTGGAATATATCCTCCCATGGTTTGGGTTGAGCTTGGTTTGGGTTCTGATTGTATGGTCTAAATGGTGGTTAAGAGGCTTGAGGAATTTGAGGAAATGGTTGGATTGGTGGAGATGGAGTTGTAGGTCCATTTTGTTGGAATCCTTAAGATCATGAAAAATTGGGGTGGTCTCTCCATCTAAGATTATATGTGTTGGAGTATGGGTTGTAATTTGATGGTTTTCTCATGACACCTATGGCATTGGCTTGATCTGAATATGAGTTATGGTCATGTGGTTCTGTTGATTTGGCAGTCGTTAATGATGCTATTTGTCGAGAAAGACCTTAGACCATCTCTTTGACTTCTTTAATTGCCGAACTTGACTCGCCAATATGAACCTCATTGACTCGCTTAATTCTCCTAGTATTCCTGAGTGATCGACTACGTTGTTGGGAATTATTCGATTGTCGCTGGAAGAAATCTCAAATCTCTGATGCACTTTTTGACATTAGCTCTCCTCCACTTGTAGCTATTAACCATTCTTGCACATGCGGCAATAATCTCTCCAAGAAGTACTGGCATTGGTGTCATTTCTCGTACCCATGAGGTGGATACTTCAAGAGTAGCTCATTAAATCGCTCCCATTTTTCAAAAAATTGCTCGTCTTCTCTCTGGATAAACTCTGAAATTTCCCTGCGAATAGCATTGGTTTTATGTACTAAAAAATATTTATTCAAAAATTTTGTTACCATTTGTTCCCATGATGTAATGCTATTAGTAGGTAATGTATTAAGTCATGAATGAGTTCTATCCTTTAAAGAAAATGGGAATAATCTAAGTTTAACATCATCATCTGAAAAATTCTCATATTTAAAAGTTTGACAAATGACATGAAAATCATTCAGATGATTATATGGGTCCTCATTTTCTATGCCATAGAATGTTGGGAGACAATTTAGCACACTAGGTTTTAATTCAAAACTCCTAATAGCTACATTTGGGTATTTGATACATGATGTGCTCAAATTAGCTAAGGGACTAAAATAATCCTTAAATGGCTTCTCATGTTGTTCTGGTTGTTGGTTTTGCAAATCCATTTCAATTTTATTTTTAAATGCAATGTGTTTGTGTGTGCGAAGTGGTTTTTTCAAGTTCAAGGTCTAAAGGCTCAAGATTAGATAATAATAACCTTCGACCATGCATGCAAAGAACAAAAGAAATAAAAACAAAACTAATAAAAATAAAGAAGAGAGAGAAATTACGATACTAACCTTGCCACGTTGTTACAACTTTAATATGAAAACACACTCAAGTGTTATAAGAAAAAAGAAATTATGTAAAACAAATTAACTAAAATTAAAATAAATTACAAAGAAAGATATCAAGATAAGCAAACAAAAAAAATTACAAAGAAAAATAACTTGAAAATTAAATTACACAAATTTAAAAAAGAGAAAAAGAAATGAATTCTAACCTTAAAATACAGATTCACTTTTTCTTTGTTCTTTTTTTTTTTAATGAGAAAGTAATTATAAGAAAACAACTAAAAAAAATTACTTCTACAAATTAAAATACTTACCTCCTAGGCAACAGCGCCAAAAACTTGTTGGGCAAATTTTATTGAACTCACAAGCGCACGAATCTATCGTACAATAGATTAATGGTGACGAGTGTCGATCCTACAAGGAGGTGGATTTTATTTATGTGTAGAATTAATTTTCTTAAGTGGATAGTTGGATTTATAATGGAAGTGATCTAGAATTTAAATTAAAATGGCAGGAATAAATTGAAAGGAAATCTATTGAAATAAAGTGCTCGAGTGTCTGAATCTGCATCAACATGCTCCATAGGCTAAATATTCCTTATTAATGCCAATTAAATCATGAGGGGGGTTTCCACACCTCATGAACCACGCTCAAATAAATATGGTGCTAAGGTCTTATCGTGCCAAATAATAATAACCTTGTACTAGCGCGGTATCTAGACAAGATTATTACTATTTGTCGACGAAAAGTCAAAACATCCACAAATATTAGAGGGGAAGAGAAAATAAATGTACGAAATTAAGCCTATGGAACATGTTGAGACTTTACCTTCAACCCAATCTTGAAAGAAAATTAGCCACTCATAATTGAATTAGGGGTAAAATGAAAATTTATTAAAATACGTAGAAAATACAAGATGGAGAAGGAATTACAGAAAACTAAGCTAAAAAATAGATTCAGAGGCATCAAATTAGGGGGGAGCCTCCTTTTTATAGATACATTGAGTAAATCATAGCCATCGGATTAAAAACAGTTTGGTCGCTCAAGATTGCGCCACGTCATCAGTCAACAATATGCGGTTTGACAACGGTTTGCACAGTGACGCGGTTTGCACACTAATACGGTTTGAATAGTGGCGGCTTGAATAGTGATGCTGTTTGAATAGTAAATAATCCTATGTATATGCATATACCGTACGCACGATTTTTGGTCCACTAAAATGCTGCCATATCACCGATAAGTACATAAGAATTTTAGTCCAATAGGATCATGACACATCATCATTCAATGCCATATCATTGGTCAATGCCACGTCATTGGTCAACGCCACGTCATTGGTCAACGCCATGTTATCGGACCGTATATGTAAACAGTATCGTGAATAGTACCATAAACAGAACCGTGCATATAAATAGTACCGTACATGTGAACAGTGTCGTTTTTCCTTTTATACTCCTCCTAAGGTTTTCGACCGTCCTGAGTTTAAAAGTGATGCCCGTTTTGCTATCTAATCACTCGTTCATTGTGAACCGATTATAATGCCCCTAAAATACATAAAATATTTAATTACAACAAAACACACATAATTAAATAACAAAAGACTTAAATACATAAAAGTAGCAATGTTAGTAAGACTTGAAGTGTAAAATGACAATTTTCTTCTTTATCAATATACACTTTCTAACACTCAACAACAATCTTGCCACATTTTCGACAAAATGATTATTATTCTCTGGCACAATATATACCTGACACCACACTTAGAAAAGATCATTTGGCCCACTGAGCGCTTAACACCATATTTACTAGAGTGAAAATACCCCTCTCATAAATTAACTAGAACTAAAAACAATATTAAGCTCATGGTAAAGCGTTGAGTGTGAATACAAAAGTTTAAGTGTTTCATTTGAATTATTTTTATTTTTAATTAATTCTCACATTTTTTTTATTTTAAATCTTAGCACTGCTAAAAAATCAGCTCTAACAAATTCACATACACACTTAAGGAAATTAACCTTACGCATAATTAAATCTACCTACTCGTGGGATCGACACTCATTACCATAAATTTATACTACAATAGATTCATTCCTTGCGAGGACAATAAAATTTTCTCAATACAAACACTCAAGTAAGCTAACCAAATTAATCTAATATCACGAACAGATTAAACAAAACACTTGTGAATGAATAAAAAAACAAAACTTAGAGCTGAAAGCAATCAGAATACAAAGCACACTGAAAGATACGTGGTTCAGTCTTTTGCAAGACCTATATCTACTAGTGAATCCATCAGGCAAGCTTTCATTGATGATTCAAGGAATGAGATGCAGAGCTATATGAACAAGACTCTTGAGAATAAGATTACACTTTCTCTTTCTCTAATCTCTCTCTGGATTATTCTCGAATTGTCTCAAAATTACCTTGAACAACTCAGCTTACAAACTAGCTTCATAATAGCTTTAACAACCCAGAATGTACAAGTGTTTGACACGTATACACAAGGCAATTATAATGAACTGGGCTTCACTTAAGTAATCAGTGCTTACTCGCATAACTTCAATTATGTCAAGCTCGAAATGACTCCCATTAATGTTGTTTAGTGCTTAAGTGATCTTTTTCCCCTCACATCCATTCATTAATCTATTTTGAAAGCTGGAACACTGCCGTTTTGCAAGAGAGGTGTTTGAATTCACCTTATAAACAACAAAACTGATAGTATAATACACCTATTGGATCATAAAATTGCCATGAAAGCTCATGCCCAATATCAATCCCACAAGAATTGCAGTAAACAAATCATTTGTCAAGCTTTTCTCATCCTTGATGGAGGAAAATCACATTCTTACAAGAATTATAGTAAACAAATCATTGTCAAGGATTTCTCCCTTCAAATTAACGAAAATCAATCCCGAAATAAAATGCAGTAAACAAATCACTTATCAAGGTTTTCTCACTCCTAATAAAGGAGATGTTAATTAATCAAAAGTTCAACTGATCACCGCGTCTGTATTGTAAATAGGCAGTTACAAATAATCCAGCCAAAGTAATAGGAATTAAACCTAAGACGATTCCAAATAGAAAGACTTCAATCATTTGAATTTTTTTTTTTTTGAAAGGTTAAAAAGAGAGGTAATATGTATCCCTAAATCTTAATCCGCCTTGCCTAGGAATCTCAATAACCAATAATTAGTAATTAACGTGGTACAGTAAGGAACTAGACAATATGTGGAATACCACAGAAGGGTTTCTTTTTATGAATTATTCATTCAATTAATTTCAAAATCCAACAATAAATGTAGTAAATAAAAAATCCATCTTAGGTTCAAAATATATGGTGAGTTAAAACTCGTATAAATCCCTATTGTTTTTGTTCATAACATGTATAATTTATGCTTAAAGTCTATATATAGGGATGACAGAAATCCCCATGGGGACGGGGTTCCTGAGGGATTTACACCCAATTTCTTATTCGAGAATGAGATGAAATACCCATCCCCTCCCCATTTCCCTATTTTAGTTTTTAATTTTTATTTTGTATTTCTACAATTATTAGGGAATAAATAATAAAATTTGAATTGTAAAATATTAAATATTGGTGTAAGTAACAAATATCAAATATTTATTCAAATAATACAAATAATAGTTAATGTAAAAACTTTAATGTAATTTATACTTAACATAGCCCAAAGCCCACAACCCACAAGCCCACGATTAAAGATGGTAGGTAAATGAGCCGGCCGCGTGTCCGTGTGCTTATTGTGACGGCGTTTTAATTGAGCCGCGATGACGCGATCATTCCACCGTAGGCTGAGCAGACTTAGAATTTTGGGGCATGAGCTAAAAAACCGACAGCGATTGAGATAAATTTAGCGCGTAGCGATAAAACCCCGCAATAAGCACATTTTATTTTTTAATGAAAATAAACTTAAAATTTTATGATTTTACAAATAACTTGAAGTTGAATTTTTTAAATTCATTTAATTTTTAGTTTAAAAAAATACTATAATTGAATTATATATATAATTTATTAAATAAAGTTAACTCTTAAGAAAAAATATTATTATTATTAAGTATTAAAAAATTCTAATACTATAAGGTCAAACTTAGTAATTAATATTACATTTTCTTACTATTAGTAGTTTATTATTATTGAATTTGGACTTGAGTTTTAAATTTTTTTATTCTATTAAATTTGAATAAAAGTATAGACCTAAGCAAAATACATAAACTTGAAAAAAGTACGCCAACAGTTTAGTATGCGCTCTTAAAAAATTTTAAAAAAAAACTTAGTGGGCTTTTTTTCTTAGGCACGGCGTGGCACGGCCCACTGCATGACACGTGTGAGTACGGCATGAATGGGCAAGGCACGTGTGCCAGGCCAGGCCTATACAAAAAAATTTAAGCACGGCACGAAACACATAGCGGGCATATGCAGTAGACAAGACGAAGACAAAGACGTTGCATTAGCCATCTCTACCCACAATCCACACGTAGGAAGAGTAAGAGGCATAAGAGATAAATGCTTTTACTAAAAATATTACATTGCATTTATTTCATTATTGACAAAAAAATAATTTCTTTTTCTTTTTGTTATAGGATTACAAAGATAATTATTCTAATAATTTGTATTTTGTAGTGTAACTTTTGTAATCGATTAATGTTAATTTAAGATATTTGTCAAATTTTATTTTATTTTAATATCATTATATTAATTTTAGAAACTAAAATCGTATTAGTTATTCAAGGATCAGGGACCCTCGAGGACATGAATATATACAAAATATCAAATATAGGTACAAGGATGGCAGTTCCCTTCCCTTGCCATCGCTAGTTAGGGTTGGCAAAACCCCAGGATGTCCAGACCTGGCCCAAATGCAATTTTTAGATGCCTGAGCTGAACGGGTATTTTTGCCACCCCTATCGCTAGTATATCTAAAATAAAGCAAATATTTTTTAAATTTCATGATAAAAAAGATACAAATAAAACAAATAAAAGTGAATAGGCAATTGTTAATTCATAAGGATGCTTTCATTTCGGATTCAGTGATTGATCCTCTAATCGTTCATCTTCAATCTTTTATCTTCAAACTTTGCTGGTAATGTTATGAGGAAATAAACACGGAAATATTATTATCATCTTTATTTTCTGATGTATAAGATCTAATTTAATAGTGACCACAAATCATACTTATAATGATAATTTTATTATATAAATAGATAAAATAAAGAGTACAAGGAATAGAATACTTCTTCCACTAGAGCGCAGTGATGCTGATAATGTATTGTGAATTTAATTGGGAAGTATCAAGATTATACATGCAAATAATAAAAAGAACTGAAAGTTAAAGGAGCAGCATGATAATAATCAAGCCAATAAGGGAATAACTATAAAACTCTTTGTACTCAATTATCTGTCTCAATATTATCATTTCATTTCCAAGCAATTGGCTGCTATTTATAGCTTTTGACCAAGCAACAGCTATTAAGCAGTGGAAGAGTTTCTTCCATAACAAATATAGAAGCAGTTGACATTATAATTAATAACAAAAATCTGTTTGATTCTTTATCAGAGAATAAAAACCATTAAGCAAAGCATGGAGCATGCATAAACTTAGAGATGTAATTTTAGTAAACATTGAAAGGTCAAAAGCTATTCCAATACATCTCACACATCTGGTTAAAATGATGTCATTATGAATGAATCCTCAACATTCGTCCATTGATTTACAATGCATGAAAAAAAGTTATGTAAACATTAGTCAGAGAAGAAGCAGTATACTGGGGAGCATAGCTAATCCTTGTATCGTTCAACCTATTCATCTAGCCCATAGTCTTCTCCGAAGTATTTATCAACCAGACCATTTGCCATGTTTCTCAGGTCTTCATTTTCATGAAACTGAAATCTTTCCATGGCATCAATTCCATCCTCCCGCTCAACAAGCTTTGGGCCCTCATCATTTGGCATCCCTCTCAAAACCTACAGGCCAAAATAATATGAAGGACCAGAGCTGAATGTTGAATGCCGAAGGACTTTCAGTAATTAAATAAAAATGTTGAGACTGACATGAACCAACCTACCATCCTTGTTAAAGCATTTTTCACCATTACATGGCATTGGTAGAATGACATCCATCACCAGAATTTTACATTTTTCCCCAATTGACTTGGATAATGCAGTATGATGCATGAGTAAACTTGCCTCACTCTCAGTAAAATGTTAGCATGCCATTTAAAATATGCCTAGACCATATAGCATGACAAAATAAACAAGCCAAAAGCAATGGGAACAAAAGTGAGAGTCACATAAATTGTTAAACAAACTAGTATATTCCCTTACCAGCTCCATGAATTGTAAGCCTAGTCTGGCAGCTTCTATGTCAGCAGACCTAACCAAATCAATGAAACCAGAAAGGCACCCTCTACCAACAAGGGAAACCAAGTGTTCTTGAATCAATTTCGGCTTTCCTTCACCTTCTGTTGGTGAGACACAGAGGTTGCCCAAAACGTACGCTACTTCCTTCTTTATGTCAAATGGTGATGTTGAAAGAAGATGCAGTAGCAATGCCAGAGCCTCACTAGAATGTATCAATTGCTTGTGTTCTACAGAACCAGCAGCAATATTAGATAGCACCCAAGCTGCTTCCTGCCAAGATAATAAAGCTGCTGAGAGATCTGGAGATGAAAGCTAATTTAGTTACCCAAAATAATAGTAATAATTTACCTTCTTCAAGACTCTGTGCTCACTCTTCAAACATTTCACTAGAACTGCGATAACTTGATCTGTAAATGTTCCATCTATGTTAAAGTTTCACATGTAACATGTACCGAACAATACAAAATTCTCATTAGCAACCACAAAGTAGTTAACTAGCCTGTGATTCCACATCCTGGAACAAGAACTTCAGAAATTGTGCTTGAATCACCAGCCACAAGATTTCCTAAGCTTCGCAGCACCTAGGAAGAAAATTATTTGTTGGTAAACCACAGATCAATCAATAACTTATCTTTAAAACACCTCATACCAATATTAGCTGCAAAACATGCAATCAAACAAACAGATTAAAATACTGCTCAAAGAGATAACACATAACAAATGCAACCATGACTTGAAGATGGTGATAATGATCCTTGGAAATAGTAAATTACAAAATGCATTTACGGCGAGTTCAATCATGAAACTATATTATCCTCTTCTCCTAGGCACGTCAATCCACATTATGGAAAATCAAAAGTTATCAAAATATTAGCGTTACAACAGCTCATAATGATATTAGCTGCAGTACGGTTCAATTACATAACATCAACATACTGCTGGAAAGATTACATAATAAATTGTAACCAGAAGATGTTATTCTCTATAGACACATGGTATTTGGAGAATGGGTAAATTTCAAGGACGAAATTCTTTTAAGCAGTAAGATTGTAATACCCCAATTCTCCCAAGGGCATTTTGGTCTTTTCTATTTGTTAATGATCTTTGTACCCTAGTATAAAAAGAATACAGTGCCTTACCTTTCCCATTAACAAGAGAGAGAGAGAGAGAGTGCGTGTGATCAGCTGAGAGAAAGAAAGAAAGAAGAAAGAAAAGGAAGACGAACAAAGAAAAGAGAGAAAATAAAAGAAAAAGAGAAGAAAAGGAAAGTCTTCTTCTTAGTTCGTCCATGAACAACACATGAGATCAAGTTGTGTTATTTAAAATGGATATCGCACTGAGAGAAGATTGGAAGTAAATTTCAAAGAAGCATGATTGGATAATTGTAGTAGGAGTAGAACTTAAGAATTTGCAGAAAATATGCTGACAGTGAGCTATTTAGAAAATTATAGTAATTTGTACAAATTGATTTGATTCTCAATTTTAGATATGTTAAACTAGATATCTTCAAGAATGTTTTAAAACTTGTTTCGAGCTTAGCAGTTAAGAATTCAAAATTTATTACGTTCTTTTTTTTTTTTTGACTCGTCTGAAAACCTGAATATTTATTATTTCAGTGAAGAACATGAATTACGAAATTATTTTACCATTGTTAGACTTCTTCAAAAATTATAAAATTTGGACCAATTAATTTTTTATATGTCTAGTGTGATTCTAGAAATTTTCATGATCTTCTGATAAAACAATAAATTGTTTTATATCTTTAAAACAAGTATGTTCAAAACATAAAACTGTTTGACAGAATTGATGAAGTCTGAAACGTAAATTATTTTCAATAGTTTTTTAAGGAATTTAGCTATGAACTTTCTACCAATGAATTTCCAATACATATGCTCTGTAAAATTCAAGATTTTCCAAATAAGGTAACAATTTAATAAGGTAACAATTTATTAAAAATCAAAGAACATGGGCTATTCTATTTTGGAGATCAAATATTCAGAGTATTTAAGGTTTGAGTTTACGAAATTTGAGGACATTGGAATTTGTGATTAAGACTTGGTTATATCTTTTGAGAGTTTTGTTAATGATTTTTAGGCCAATGATATCAGTACACATTTATTGCATGTGGATGCCAAGAGGTAAGCAAACTAGACTTCTAAATGAATCACAATAAACAATATGTATATGTTTGACATGTTTAAAAAGCATATTTTTCATAAGTATGGATATGAATTTATATGATTTTGCCCATGTGTTTATGTGATGTATTGTTATGTGTTAAAAGTGATTATGTACATGGCATAATTATGTGTGAAAGTTCATTGGCATAAGCATGAACATGCCATGTTCTTATAAGTCTTTTTATAAAAAGAACTATGCTTATTCTCCTTCTTCTTCTTTCTTTCTTTCTTTCTTTCTCTTAGCTGATTACTCTCTCTCTCTCTTTATTGGGAACGGCAAAACATCTTATTCTTTTTATACTATGCTACAAAGATCACCAAGAAATAAAAAGACTAAAATACCCTTAAGAGAATTAAAGTATTACAATCTTACCCCCTTGAAAGAATTTCATCTCCAAAATGCCCTTTTAGTTACATTCAAAAGAATCTAAACCTCAAAATTACTTATGACCTGTGCGCTAAATGAATACTTCAATTATATATTTCTTGGCAACAAAATCACAAAGCCTAAAGGTTTGGCATTGACCTAATTCTAATCTTCCTTGCATTCTTCCCAAGCGATGCGAGATCCGCACATTTCTAGTTGGGAATACTCTAATACTATTTGTATACCCAAGCCCAACAACCAAGTAGATATTGTTCGCTTTGGGCACACAGCCCGTCATGGTTTTGTTATTGGGTTTTACAACCCAGAACGCGTCTACTTAGTTAGAAGAACCCAAGGCTTATATACTAAAACCCTCTCACTAATGATGTAGAATGTTACTACTTCCTCCCTTAAAGAAATCGCATCATTGTGAGGGTCATTGGAAACAAAACAGAGTGAAATCATATCATTAACATATCCATCCACACATCGGATCACGAGGCAACCCTGATACTAATTATAATAGCCAAAGCCCAACAACCAAGTAGATATTATTTGCTTTGGGCACACAACCCGTCATGATTTTTTTGTTGTGCTTTGCAACCAAAAATACATCTACTTAGTTAGGAGAGCCCAGGACTTATAAACTAGTCCAAGAACTCTGTCGCTAGTGATGTAGGATGTAGTTTTCAGAACCCCAGTTTGATTTTCAACAGCTAAATTGAAAAATCAAGCACCACAATTAGAACACAAGAAGTTTGTAAGCACATGGCATGTAAAGCAAACATTATCAGCAACCACCACACATCATAAATGGTCATTATGAAGTGATATATTTGCAATGCCATGCATAGAAGTAATCAACAGCCTCAAAAATATAGGCAACCGTTGCATGTTAAGTGAAGGAGCAGAAGATTTGTCATCTTAAACTTTACATGCTAAACATGTATATATATATCCTCAAAGAAAAAAAAATAATAAATAAAAGAAATGCACTTATTAATCAGGAAAAATATATAGTTTCATTATTCACAAAGGAGGTGATTACTCATTTTGCATATTACCGGAATCAGCAACTGCAAACTATTTGATGTTGCCAATCTTTCTACAAGTAATTGTAGGACACCACTCTTCACCATCAAGCTGGTAGCTACATTTGAAAGGGCAGAGAGATACACAACTACCCATGCTACCTCCGTTGTCAATTCCTCATCCCTGAAATTATCAGTTCATTTGATTAAACACAAACTTCAGTCTACTTCAACATAAAAGTTACAAGACTAAAATTTTTTCATAAGAAAGAAGTAATTAGAGCAACAAACTGACTCCTTCTAACAGAAAATGGAAGAAATATGATGGATATTTCTTAATAAAAGTCAAGTGAAGATAATTCTGGCAAGACGAAAGGAGCTCTAAGCTAATTATTTTCTCATAGAGGTCTTCCCATGCATAAATTCTGTAAGAACTACAAAAACCCTTTAAATATAATATCCTTATATGTTTAAAGAGCATAAAATAGCACCAGCCTGGAGGCCTAGGCATTTGAAGGTCAAAGCATCACAAACTAGACATTGTGCGCACAGAACAAAGAAAGTCAAAAAGATGAGCAATCATCAAATAAAATGGACCAAGAAGCACAAAATACCCACAGGCAAGATGGCAGCCATGGAGAACAGATCTCGGAAATAACCTGACATGGTACATCTAAACCTAGGATAGTTGAATTCTGTTAGGATGTTAATTGTTAAGCCTTGGTGGCATATTAGGTCGGATGTTATAAGCCTAGAAACAGTTATGTAAAGTTAGTTAGGACTAACTTTGGATTTGCCTTAGGATTGTACTTTTCTGGGCTTATTGAAGGGGCTGATCAACAGGAGTACAAGACATGAGTTTTCTGGGGAATCTAAGGGGTTTCAGGGGAAGTTCTACAGAAAAGATTTGTTCTCTTGTAATAGTAGAAGACTTTGTAACTTTCATAACTAATAAAACTCAGGCAAATACCGCTTTTTTCTGGCCACAGATGTCGGTGCTTTGTACACTGAACCATGTAAACTGTCTCTTTTCTTTGATTGTGTATGCATTCAACTAATTAGTTCTTGCTCTAATCTTGTTCTCAGATATTGCTCTACTGATCTGCAACTTCTTTAGATAAATTTGATCTCAAATTGATTAATTTTTTTGGACTTAGTATAACAGTACACGACTGCAACATCACACATTAAGAAAAGGGACTTCACAACCAAAATGTCAGACATGTACTCAAATGACAAGGGAAATAGGAGATACAAGTAAATTTAGAACATCTATATTAAGATTTATCAACATTAAAGTTAATATATGAAATTAGTAGGGAAGATCAATAAGTTTTGCATCAATGCTCTGGATTGTATTTAAGTTTCATGTTTCAGCATCATGTTTTTTGGTTAGAAATTCTATTTCCATCTCAAGTGAAAATAACCCCTTGCAACAGCATTAAACTACAATTACATCATCCAAGACACTGAGAGAATTCATAGTGTAGACAAACTTGTTGGCCAGACATCCACTGTATAAAGAGGAAAACTCCATCAACCCACTATTTTCAATTGACTAGCCCTCTCCCAAAAAGATAAATAAGTTTTAGCTCCCTCAGCAATTTAGTCTTGGATACAAAAAATTCAACTATCAAATTAGTTTGTTCATAAGATTGGAATACCATATAGATATCGTAAAGTAGGATAGGGTTGACACAAATAGCATAAGCAAAGTATATCTCAAATGGACAATGTGGATGTACGAATAAAAATCAGTACTGCCAGAACTCAATGTAATTACTTTTACGAATCCAAAGAGATAATTTCCCACTTACGCTCTTTTTAAGTGACGGAGAATTGCATCCAGAAGTCCATCAACTTTGATGAGTTCTGTTGCAGCTTTAGGATCTGGTCCCTACATCCAGACATGCTGCAGTTAGGTTGTATATTGAGTTTGCGGAAGCCAAATACTCTTACAGGGATGCACATACACAAAAAGAACCTAATCCACCAATTTATTGTAAATGGAAGTTGAAAAAGACTGGTAATATACACAGAAACACAACCATGGGTGTTGACCCATGATTCAAACTACAAAATACACATTCATATGTACAATTATTTTTATTAAGAAAGAGATGAAAACCTTGATCAGATTTGACAATGCCCAAGCAGCTGTACGCACAGTTGAACCCTTATTTGGCAACATCATTCTTGCCAAAGGTGGTAAGGCCCCTTGGGATAGCAAAACATTTCTAAACTCCTCTCCCTCACCAGCAACATTTCCTAATGCCCATGCACACTGCTCAGCAACAGGCGAGGAACTCTTTTCTGCACAAAAGCAATGACAAGTGGTCCTTTGCCATACAATTTAAAGAAACTGAGAAACTAAATATGTCTGGTACCTAATAGATTATAAGAGAACAATTAAGTAACAATAACAACCATATAGGATTGATTATGCAGGTTTTACAATGAAAAAAATTATCAGAATTAATTTGATTTCATCACGTCCTCTCTAAATATGAGCTAAAGCAGCAAAACATTGAAGCACTATAAAATTGGAAGAAGTAGACGTAAAATTCTTCCTCAATATCAAAAGGAGAAAAATGCACCAGTCAACTTGTACCTCCCAGGTGAGCAATAAGCAATGGTAGTGCAGGCAACAAAGCTTTTGTTTCTTCTTGTTTTCCAGCTGCAATATTTGTAAGGCACCAAGCTGCCTCAAGAAGCTGCATAGAAAACAAAAACAGCATAATCAGAATAAACATGCATATGTTGGATTCTTTAGTTTCATGAAAAAGTAAATTGAAGTTTGTTACAGCATTGGGAAAAAGAGAAAGTTAATACAAGATATGTAATTACACTCCATAAATCAATTAGTAGCTTTAGAGCTGTAATTCATTTCCTAAAATTTGCGGAAAACTTTCACTGTTACAAAATGAGTGCCTCGTCAATGACCATTGTACACCGACCAACATTGTTAAGACAAAAACTTCAATCACAAGAAACTGTCAATGTCAATAACCATGGCAGCAATGCCGACTATCATGGACAATGACCATTGTGTGTTAAAGACCGTATTTGGGGATCATCATCAGTCTTTGAAAACTGTCAATTTTATCAATCTGTCACTGACAACTATTGGTGCTATATAGGTCATAATTCATCGCTGACAGTGACCATCACCATCTATCACTGATGCTTATCTTTATTGCCAAACAAATATCTTTTCTTCACTTAATCCCCGGTTACTATTTGCCAGTTTCTCATACACAACAGCAAAACATTGTGCAAAAGTGGTACATCTCACTTAAATCTTTTTCCAGCGAGAAACACAATTGGTGAAACAAAAGGAGAATTAGATGCATAATGTTTAACTATAAGTTCTATGGCTGAGTATGATACAGTAATAAATAATCATTCAGTACTGCTTTAGGATAGCTCGGTATTTGGAAGAGCCAACTAAATGATACTTGGAACCTATCAGTTAGTGATACATACACATTCACGGTTGTCCCCATTTCCCCATTTTACAATACCCCAAAGAAAATAATAAAAAAGAGACATAATAAACATAAAAATCTGTCAATATTTGGTGCTCAGAATAACAAGAATTAAAATGTATTCATCAACTATTGCAAAGAACCCACCAAACAGGACAAAGTGTTCAGACCTGTTCATCTGGAGAGCCAAATGCAAGACTCTGCACAAGGACGGGTATAGCTCCTGCTTTAAGAGCAGTTTCTATAGGAGGGAATTCAAATCTTGACAATAAGCGCCTCAGTTCACGAAGGGCATTCACCCTTTTCTGCATTGCCCCTTTCCCTCTAGAGTTGAAGAGTGAAGATAGAGTTGGTAAAACTTTCAATAACAGAATTAAGAACCAAGCCGCATGGATGAAAGATCATCATGATAATACACTACAAAAGTAAGCTATGTGACAACTGATTATATATGCAGATAAAATTTCTCATAGCCACAATCAGCTTTCCTTCAATAACTACTTTCTAGAATAATTGCTTGCAATAATTTGAGAAAACACAGTACACTTTTAAAGGAGCTCGTTTCACAGGAGTACATGACAGCAAAATATTTGCTCATAAAATTCTTCTAAACCATTCAATAATATCAGCAGAAAAGTTATTTCCCATGAGGTTCATCATACACTATACCAGTCCTTAATATATAGTATCGTTCATGCACTTGCAGCTTCCCCACAATGTCCAGACAGTTACCTCCTATTATGTTTCCCATAGTTTTATTCATGTTCCACTAAAATGTTTCAGGAGATTCCCTCTGAACTCCTAAGGTCGTAACTTCCACTATGCCCTCTAACCAAGCCAAACTACTTACTTTTTTTTTTTTTTGAGCAATCGAACTAAATATGACATATAAAGACAGATCATAAAGCAAATAAGTTGGATCCAGCACAATGCACAAAGCTTGAACTTCTCAAACAATACACAAACAAGAACTTCTTTCATTAATACACAAAGAAGCAACAGGTAAAAAACTAAAACGATAGACATACAGTTAGGAAAAAATAAAATAAAATAAGCAGGAAGAACTATTTGACCAACCATATCCTTCAACATATACTAAATCTACACTGCACATACTCAGTCTCAGTCAACTACGGTAACACTAAATATGGGAAACCAAGATTAAGCACTACATTATTCTTTAACATCAACTATATGTCTCAGCTTATAATTTGTAAATATATTATTGACATACTGATATGCGACAGCAGACTTCAACTCCTCCACAGCTGATGAGGTCTGCATCTCCAAAATTGATTGCTCTTCATCAACCATCATATCACTGTCAGAGGAAACTTCACTATCAGCACTAGTCCCAACTCTACACAAGCGCTTCGCACGAACCAACGATTCCCTTCTTTCCTTCCCCACAGTAACAGCATTTTGCCTCCGCCGTTGAGCCGCAGCATTCCCAACTAGAAACAAAATAACAGAATTAGCATTTCACAAGCAAAGACCACAGCTTCATAATAATTTTCATTTTTCTTTTTCCGTTATTGAACGACATGTCGTTTGATAGCCCCATCAATTAATGTAATCACATTGATTACTGTCATTACCTACTTTAACTACTTGCGTAACTCGGAGTGAGTTCTCCATAATCTATCAAACCTCAGACAATGTCAAAAGCCAGGCTCTAATTTTTCTTTTTTGTAATTTTCGCGGCAACAAACAGAAAAAATAAAAAAGAAATCAACAAATAAGAAAACCTAGGACCAAGGTTTTGGGCCAGGGCACGTACCTGAAGACTTGATAGGGTCCCTTTTGTGATGATTCAAGCTATCGTCAGCCATTAAAAGAGGAAGCTACGAGGCCGTATCTTCACGGGAAGAAAGTTGAAGTGAAAAATTTTTGAATGTAAACTCGAAAGCGCCCCCAGAATGCAACGATCGATCGCTTTTCACGCGCCCAAGCGCCAAAATTCTTCCGCCTATGATTCTCGATATTTTGTGAGAAAGCCCCTGGAGTTTTCTAGTTTTACGATGGTACCCCCGCGCCTTGTTCGCGCAAAGGTAGTTTCATGAATATGCGTGGGAAAAGATGAAGTTACTAAATTATTCTTAATAAAAATAGTCAATTAATCAAATTATAACACCATTAAGTGGAAGTCCATATAACTCTCGGTATATTATTGTTCTCTCTTCGTTAATTTATTCATGTATATTAATGAATTTTGTCACATTTGATTGAAAGACACACAAATTAATAGAAGAATTGAGGTTATAAAATAATTTTTATTATGTCAAATGTGAATACTTCATTTTAATTTGAATATTAGGATTAGGTATGAACTAATGTTTCGTAGCAATTTATATGTAAAAATACTTGATAAAGATTGTTATAATAGAATTGTAAATTTGAGAACAGGTTAGTTGAGCCTAGAGACTTAAAGAGCTGAAAATACAAACGATGTTTTTTTGTTTGATTTTTTAGTGCATTTCATAATATTTTCTACAAGTTTCAAGACCATACCCCCACTTTTACCTTATATGCTTGACAAATATTAATTTTCATTGAACACTTTATACTCATTTTTATTTACAAATTTTTTGTAAATATTAAATAATCTTCTGTCTAAATCTTTATTAAATTGCATCTAGCACTTGTTCTTTTCCTTTTTTTTTTTTTTCCTTTTCTTCTTCTTATGCAACTGTCAACACTGTCATATCCATATGCACCAAAAGAAAATTTTTTAGCAAGAGCTTATTTTATTCATACTTCTTTAACAAAAAGTTTTCAAGAAAAAAAGTGCTTTTTAACAAAGATAATATTTTCATTAAAATTTTTAAATACAATATAGAATAAGAATGAATTCAAATTGAAAATAAAATTTGCCAACCAACCTTGGAATCTATGTGCTGTTAAAGTTGGAATCAAGATTTTGCATAGAACAGTTAAGTGATTTGATTTTCATTTTTTTAATATTAAGTACAAATAAAATATGTTTTATAAGGAATAAAATATGTGTTTTTAATTAAAAATGTGTTTAATTTTAATAGAATCAAATTATACTCACAATTCTTCATAGTTCAAAACTCAACTTTCTTAAAGCTATTAGTAATTTTGTCCATAAAAAGACAAATGTTCACCATATTTTTGTAAAAAACTTATGTGCCATTTCATGGATCCAAACGACATGCTGTGTTGAGATGCGGCGTCCGATTCACATAAATTTTTCTCACTTTTTCTCTACTTTGTTAACAATTTGCAATGCTTAATCCTAAAACTGTTGATTCACTTAAAAAAAAAATTCTTAAAAGAGAATAGGAATAAATGTTAAGGAGGAGAGACGTGAAAAACAAGGAGAAAAATTAAACACAAAAACAAATTCTAGTATATCATTTTTTTTTTTTTTGGGGTTAATGTTACGGATAAATTTTTAATTTTACGTTGCTAATATTGAAGATGTAATCTTCAATTTCTATGTATTTCTTGACTATTTCTTGGAACTTAGCGTAAAAAATTTTAAAAATAATTAAAGATACAACATAAATAATATCAGGATTGATATTATTTCTTTACATGGAACATTTGATTCAATAGCAACCACATAGTGTACTTGTAAGAGATGTCAAACTAAATAAAGGATAAAATAAGCGGATAGAAGAATAAAATATTAAACATGCTTCTTGTAATAGAGCTCCTCACACATATTAATGTGTAATGGATTTAAACAAAAAAGACTTTAATACCTATAAAAGAATTGAAAATAAAAAAGAGTATAAGCTGTTAATTTAAATTTTAACCGTGCATTTAAAAAGAAAATATCATCCTACTTATTCATATTTTATAAACAATGAAGATACAAACAACTGTGTTATCTGGAGTTAACAAAAGTATAAATTGTATTTAAAGCATTAACAAAAGGCGGTCCTTGTTATCATTCAGTAGCACAGAGTTTTTGGAGGGAAAGTTTTCAATGAAAATTAAAGTTTTTGTCTTTGACAAAAATAATAAGAATTTAGTAAAAGTTTATGCTGATTTTCTGAAAGTTTCTTTTTAAACACGGACTCTGTTGGCCCGTTTAGTCATTGATGTGTTGAAAGGCGTTTTAGGGCGTTGATCCGGAGTTTAAGGTGTT
The DNA here is from genome assembly GCA_030449925.1 of Citropsis articulata. Taxonomy (NCBI): domain Eukaryota; kingdom Viridiplantae; phylum Streptophyta; class Magnoliopsida; order Sapindales; family Rutaceae; genus Citropsis; species Citropsis articulata. The sequence goes on from JASUUH010000079.1 coordinate 1,154,299, forward strand.
TTTTGAAATGCATGTTTTCAGAAACAGTTAAATAAACTTTGAAAGACCAGTTTTTGACAAAATGACTTCTGCAAATTTTCATAAAGCATTTTTTGGAGCACTCTATATATCGGCGGGAAACCAGCGATGTGTATTTGACAGAGTTGTCGAAGCCCTTCAAAATATATACTGATTCGCCTAAACTAATTTGTAGAAATAGTGGAACCAGGTCGAATCCCAAGAGAACTATGTATTTAATTTCTCAAAGTTTAAAACAAAAATCAATTTCCCAAGAATTTTAGATTTTGCAAAGTTTCTGCCACAAACCGGATAGCCGTTTAGGGAAACCGGTTAGCCGTTTGTTGTTTGGAAATTTCTGGGAATTATCCGGCTAACCGGATAAGGAAACCGGAAGACCGGTTTTGGCTTGTGACTTTTCTGGATTTATTGCCAGCCGGCCGAGAGAAACCGTAGTCGCTTTGTGATTGGTTCTGTTTCTGGAGCTAATTCGGTCAACCGGTTGGTGAAATCCGGTAGACCGGTTGTGACTAGTAACGGTTCTGGAGGTTTTCGGTTAACCGGTTAGAAGAACCGGAAAACCGTTTTCTGTTTGGCTTGGTTCTGGAAAGAATCGGCTAACCGGTTAATGGAAACCGGAAGACCGAATGCAGGTGGCAACGATTGTGGAAGTATTTCGGCTGGCCGGATGAGAGAAACGGATAGCCGGTTGCGGGTTGTAAGCTTTCTGGAACCTATTCGGCTAACCGGATAGTGAAACCGGAAGACCAGTTTTCTGGATTTTAATGGTTTTCTTTAACAAGGAATTGACAAAAATAAAAATAACAAGACTTTAAAATTAAACAAAGAAATCAATCTTACCAAACTTCCAATCCAATGGTGTAAATTCCATCTAATTGCAATTTTGATCATAGGCAAAAAATATAAATTACTCAATCCAAGAACTTAGTCTACTTAATCGGAAAAAGTCAGAAAGCAATTATTCTCCTAATATAATAGACTCAAACAATCGCTCAAATCCAAACTTATCACTAATTTAACTGGGCATCATCGCTCCATATCAAATTAAGTGATAGCATTAAAATGGTGAGAATGACTAAAACAAAATCAATTAATTGATTATTCCAATTAAATCAATGTTGTACTTTTATTTCCCTAGAGACTATCATGCAAGCTATGTAATTGTGGCCATCAATATACACACACATGAGCCACCTCCATGCTAATCAATTAAGACATCATGACAATTACGGATCACAAACTCATGACTAGCGATAGAAAAATAAATATTGAATTAAGGCGTCAACTCAATCAATATAAATAATTCATAGAAAATAAGAACAAGAAAATAAAAATTACTTGGATTGAATAAATTCTTGTTAGGTTCAAAGCCTCACAAAACTACAATCGGAATTGATTAACCCTTGGACTGGAATTAAAATCTTAGCCACTCATGGTGGCCAAACAAAAACAGAAATTGTTTTAGAAGAAGAAGTTGCAGCCGTTTGCTTTCTTTCTCCTTTGCTTTTGTATCACACGTTTTTGTCTTCTTTTTTGACTTCCTCCCGTTAGCTTCTTTTTATATTGCTCTCTCTCACGTTCTTTTTTTTTTGTTTCCTTTTTGCTAGCTTTCCTTTTTTCTCTTGGTTTCTTCTTCTCTTAATGCTAGGAAACCAAATCCTTCTCCAATTCTGATTGCTAGGGAATTGTCTCTCTCAAGCCAATAGTCGGCCCACGTTTGCAAAGCCCAAATAAAGCCCTTTTTGTCCAAATTTCATCATAACCTCCATGTTTCATCTCCTAAATCAAATCAAACACAATTTCCATAAATTAGCACAAAATCAATCAAAATATGAGGGAATTAAACAAAATATAATATGACTATTTATAACCTATCAAATTCCCCCACACTTAAACCATGCTTGTCCTCAAGCTTATCTTAAATCATCATACCAATCCTCCTTTCAACCCATTCAATATCCAAGAATACCAATAAAGCTAAACACACATCAATGAGTCGAATCATAGTGACAGTCAAGAGAATAAGCATTCATAGGATAGAATTTGTAACAAAAACACAAGCATCTTATCGATTCATCAAAATCAAATGCAGCAAGACTTAACACCCTCACATGGTTTCGCTCAATGCTCTCAAAGTGTTTAGGGTGCGTGTTTTACTCTCAAAATCAAAGCATAGCATATTATTACCATAGGCTTGCAAATGATTTAAATCCCCACCACTGCATATGAATATGATGCAAAAATCAAAGGGGCTTAACAAGGGTTGAAATGGGGCTTAGGTAAGGGTATGGTAGAAGGAAAAATGAAGGGTTTAACGATCAAGACAAAGAGTTAATTACGTGCATGATTTAGATGCCACATAAAATAAACAAACAAACTTCTAAGACAATGAAATTTATCCCCACATTTAAGCACTTAAAACACTTGGAGAAACAATTTGATAATTCAATTGCTTTTGCAAGTAATTCTCCAATCATCAAATTAAGGGAATAAATTTCTCAACAGAATTTTTTCTTTTTTTTTTTCTTTCATCTCTTTTTTTTTCTTTTTTTTTTCTTTTATCTCTTTTTTTTTTCTTTTTTTTCGTTTTTTTTTTTTTATCATGCAATTACTTCACTCTTGTCTTGACAGGGTAGAAGGAAAATAAGGATAACAAACAAGAAGGCTTGGGGTTAAACAATGTGTTAGAAGCAAACAAAAAAGGAAAATAGGCTCAAAGGGGCTAACTAAGGGAAAATAAAAGGTGGGTCTTTTAGAGTCTAAGAATTGGTTAAACCTAATTGTCCTTATCACACTTAAGCATCAATTCAAAAATGTGGTCTCGACATACATTCATAAGCAAGTTCTAGAATAACACACTAAGTTTGATACACTCAACAAAAATAAAAGGAGCAAAAATGTAATGAGTTGCTCGGCTCGAAAGCTCACTAGAGTGTCTATTTTGCATCAAGTCTTGTGCACTTTTCAATCAACGAATTAATGCGACACCATCGAAAATTTTAAAGAAAAATACTATTCATGCTTACCCCTTTCATGCATTAAAACTCAAAACAAAGATGTACCCCTAGCTTACAAGGTATTCAAAGATATTGAGAAGACTTAAAGCACAAAAATATTCAAATTAAAAACATGCCAAAATCCTCCCCCACACCTAAATAATACATTGTCCTCAATGTATCAACAAGTAAATAGCTTACAAAAAATAATAATGATGAAAAGTAAATGAGAAAGGAAGAAGAAACTCCCCTAAATGTGAGCGATGTGGACCCGAATGAGCTAGGGAGAAGGTTCCAACGAAAGCTGTAAGATGGCGTGAGCATGATTTATTGAGGTTAATCTCCTGTCCAAAACATGTCTTCTTTATAGAGAACATCTGGAGGCTTAAAATGAAATTAACGAAAGTAAAGAAAACAAAAAATAATAATTCAAAAACTCAAAAGCAAGAATAAAGAAAATATTTGGGTTGCCTCCCAAAAAGCGCCTTTGTTTTATGTCTTTGGCTAGACACAGTCGCAAAGCGAATAAATCATCCAATGCCTTTTAAATTAGATTGTGCATCTAATTCTAGCTCATTCCCAATACTTCCTTGGGCAAAAACATCCTGCACAATAGAATCAATCACATCAATCTGACAAAGAGAATGCACATCAGTAGGGTGTTTCACAGCATCAAATATGTTAAACTTAACAATCTCTCCATCAAACTCGACAGAGAGAGTACCCTCATCTACATCAATTTTGTTTTGGCGCTTCATGAAAGGTCTTCCTAACAAGATTGAAGCCGATTTTGAAGAAGGATTACCTTCCATCTCTAAGATATAAAAGTCTACAGGAAATATAAGCTCATTAACCTGCACCAAAACATCTTCTACTATCCCAAGTGGGTGAATATAAGAACGGTCAGCCAATTGAATAACTACACCAGTCGTTTGCAAGTCATTCAACTTTAATTCTTGCAAATGTAAAATGGCATGACATTAATTGAAGCTCCTAAATCTAGCATAGCATGCTCAACTTTCTTTTCACCAATCACACAAGGTAATGAAAACATACCTGGATCCTTGCATTTTTCTGGCATATTCTTTTGTAACATTGCTGACACATTCTTACTTACCTCCACCTTCCCATTTTCTTTCATCTTCCTCTTGTTGGTGCACAACTCTTTCAAGAACTTTGCGTATTTGGGAATTTGCTTGACCCCATCCAACAAGGGGATGTTAATTTGCACTTTCCTAAACGTGTCTAGAATCTCCTTTTCTTGCTCATCTTCTTTTGGCTTAGCTAACCTGCTAGGAAAAGGAGGTGTAGGTGTGTAAGACGAAAGAGATAAAGGAGGATCGAATTTTACCCCACGCCTTGTTTTTGATGGAGCTTCTTCATCTTCATCTCCCTTGGTCATTTTAGCGTCTTTAGGTGGAGTTGATCCCGAAGGAATTTCTTTTTCGCTTCTCAGTGAAATTGCACTACAGTTCTCCCTTGGGTTGACCTCTGGCTGTGAAGGTAACTTTCCAGAATTTTGAGCTTCCAACTTACTAACTGACGTGGCCAATTGAGTAATTTGGTTGCCCAAATTCTGGATGCTTGTCCTTGTTTCGCCGTGTTCAAGAGTACTATTAGCAAGATTCTTAACAATATCCTCCAAAGACATACCCGAGTTGGGAGCTCGAGTCCGTAGGATTGGAGGCGGTCTAGTGAAGTTCGGCGAGGTGGCCTTTGTTGTCCTCCTTGGTTTCCATAGCTAAAGTTGTGATGATCCTCCATCCGTGATCAGAAGTGATTCGAATAGGATCATACTTCCTTCGAGCGTGACCGTGAAACCAACCTATAGATTGGCTTTGTGGAGTCTTGCTGCAATACGGGCACATATCGCAGGATGCCCATGAAGTGAGCATATTCCACACGCTTACCGCTTGCAATTGTCCCACGCCCATTTGACGGACCAAAGCGCTTAAATCGTAAATTTGATTTTTAAGATCACTTACCTCGTTAACTTGCTTGATAGATCCTCCACCCGCCTTGCACTCAAATTGTTGAGAAGTTTCAGCCATATTTGAAATCAATTGTTTGGGTCGCCTGTGTGTTTTGTTCACTAAAGCTCCACCATCACGCATCAATCATACTCCTATCCATCGCAACAATCCTCATAGAAATATTGGATGAGTTGATCGAAATTTGATGGTGAAAACTTGCACATAATCTTTGAATCGCTCCCAAGATTCATACGGCCTCCCCTGATCCGTGTGATGCCATAAATCTCCTTCCTAATACTAAGTGAAGCAGAAAGAATTTTTCCAAATAGCCTTTTCATCTCATTCCATGCGACAGAACCCAAGGTAGATAATAGAGCCAATCTTTAGCTTGATCCTTCAAAGAGAAAGGAAAAGCTCTAAGGTTGATTTGTTCCTCGGATACACCATGCGGTTTCATTCCAGAGCAAACAATGTGAAATTCTTTCAGATGCTTATGAGGATCTTCACCTGCACAACCACAAAAAGAAGGAAGTAAATGAATCAAACCAGATTTTAATTCAAAATCATTAGCAATATTAGGAAAAGTAATGGGGTTGATTCAAATCAGCGAGTTCTTTGAGAGTTCTGTCTGCCATCTTTTCTTCAACTTCTGTAAAAATGGATGTACCACCAGTAGTTAAATCTATCTCTGCTTCTTTCTCAAGATGATGTTTCATCTCTCTAGTCTCTTTTCTCAATTGACGCGCTGTCCTCTCGATTTCTGGATTATACTGCAAATTAGTAGCCTGAGAAGATCGAGTCATAAACTAAATCAAACAAATAATTTAAACAATGAGAAACTAAAATTAGTTCCCCGGCAACGGCGCCAAATTTGACAGAGTTGTCGAAGCCCTTCAAAATAAATATTGATTCGCCTAAACTAATTTGTAGAAATAGTGGAACCAGGTCGAATCCCAAGAGAACTATGTATTTAATTTCTCAAAGTTTAAAACAAAAATTAATTTCCCAAGAATTTTAGATTTTGCAAAGTTTCTGCCACAAACCGGATAGCCGTTTAGGGAAACCGGTTAGCCGTTTGTTGTTTGGAAATTTCTGGGAATTATCCGGCTAACCGGATAAGGAAACCGGAAGACCGGTTTTGGCTTGTGACTTTTCTGGATTTATTCGGCTAGCCGGTTGAGAGAAACCGGTAAGCCGTTTGTGATTGGTTCTGTTTCTGGAGCTAATTCGGTCAACCGGTTGGTGAAATCCGGTAGACCGGTTATGACTAGTAACGGTTCTGGAGGTTTTCGGTTAACCGGTTAGAAGAACCGGAAAACCGTTTTCTGTTTGGCTTGGTTCTGAAAAGAATCGGCTAACCGGTTAATGGAAACCGGAAGACCGAATGCAGGTGGCAACGATTCTGGAAGTATTTCGGCTAGCTGGATGAGAGAAACGGATAGCCGGTTGCGGGTTGTAAGCTTTCTAGAACCTATTCGGCTAACCGGATAGTGAAATCGGAAGATTGGTTTTCTGGATTTTAATGGTTTTCTTTAACAAGGAATTGACAAAAATAAAAATAACAAGACTTTAAAATTAAACAAAGAAATCAATCTTACCAAACTTCCAATCCAATGGTGTAAATTCCATCTAATTGCAATTTTGATCATAGGCAAAAAATATAAATTACTCAATCCAAGAACTTAGTCTACTTAATCGGAAAAGCCGTAGAAAGCAATTATTCTCCTAATATAATAGACTCAAACAATCGCTCAAATCCAAACTTATCACTAATTTAACTGGGCATCATCGTTCCATATCAAATTAAGTGATAGCATTAAAAATGGTGAGAATGACTAAAACAAAATCAATTAATTCAGATTATTCCAATTTAATCAATGTTGTACTTTTATTTCCCTAGAGCCTATCATGCAAGCTATGTAATTGTGGCCATCAATATACACACACATGAGCCAACTCCTTGCTACTCAATTCAGTCATCATGACAATTACGGATCACAAACTCATGACTAGCGATAGAAAAATAAATATTGAATTAAGGCGTCAACTCAATCAATATAAATAATTCATAGAAAATAAGAACAAGAAAATAAAAATTACTTGGATTGAATAAATTCTTGTTAGGTTCAAAGCCTCACAAAACTACAATCGGAATTGATTAACCCTTGGACTGGAATTAAAATCTTAGCCACTCATGGTGGCCAAACAAAAACAGAAATTGTTTTAGAAGAAGAAGTTGCAGCCGTTTGCTTTCTTTCTCCTTTGCTTTTGTATCACACGTTTTTGTCTTCTTTTTTGACTTCCTCCTGTTAGCTTCCTTTTATATTGCTCTCTCTCACGTTCTTTTTTTTTGTTTCTTTTTTGCTAGCTTTCCTTTTTCCTCTTGGTTTCTTCTTCTCTTAATGCTAGGAAACCAAATCCTTCTCCAATTCTGATTGCTAGGGAATTGTCTCTCTCAAGCCAATAGTCGGCCCACGTTTGCAAAGCCCAAATAAAGCCCTTTTTGTCCAAATTTCATCATAACATCCATGTTTCATCTCCTAAATCAAATCAAACACAATTTCCATAAATTAGCACAAAATCAATCAAAATATGATGGAATTAAACAAAATATAATATGACTATTTATAACCTATCAGTATTCTCATGGTCAACCCTACTGGGAACTATATCAATTTGCACTACTGGTACAAGCTACGTACAAGGTTCCTCTAGTCAGAACCTAGTGTCCGTTTTCTCTTTCCTTCTCTTTGGTATTAGAGCACCTCTTTTGTTCTTATTTTAAATATTTTTTTATATAAGTAGTTACAATGCTGACTTCATTTGTTATATGATATTTTTCCAGATTGTTAAATTTGACTAAACTCTTAAAAATTATTATAAAAATCCATTTGCTATACTAGATAATGATAGTATATATATAGTCAGTAATAGTGAATTAGATATTAGTAGTAATTTAAACTTAGAATTAGAATCGGACATAGACGTAGACATTAATGTTCTAGAAACTTATACTTTATTTTTTGGTAAAAATTGTACAAATTGTAATAGAAAGTTTGAATTAGGACATAGAGACACAGAAATAGGAAAATTCTTTTGTAATAATTGTAAAGATAAACAACAAATAGAACGTGAAACAATCGAAATAAATAGAGCAAGCAGTGAATTAATAAACATAGATGTAAAATTATTATTTAAAAAAGAAACTTTTATACTAAAGCAATGATAGATACAGGAGCAAATAAATGTATAATACATGATAGTTTAGTATCTAAAGAAAATAGGAATAAACTTAGAAACCTAGTAAACATTAGACAATTTAATAGAGAATTAATGCAAATTATAGAATGTATAAAAAATATAGCAATCAGAATAAATAGTGAAACACATGTTTTGCCACAAACATTCATTTCAAATAAAAAAGTAGGATATAAAATTATTTTAGGATTAAATTTTATATTAGGAAATAATGGTAGTATTTTAATAACTCCTAATGGAGTAAATTTCTTTAAAAAGTCAACATTCATTCAACCTAAATACGAAACACATATTTTACCATACGAAAAGAAAACATTAGTAGTAGATAAAGACATCGACGTAGAAATTTTTGATTCTTTAATAGAAGAAGAAAAAGACAGAGCCAACCATAATGGATTAGCATTAGACAACGATGAGATAGAGATCTTAGATAACGCAGAAATAAACAATTTGTTAGAAGACATACTTAATGTAGAAAAAGAAGTAGAATGTTTAGAATGCAAAAAATGGCCAGTAGAAATTAGAAAAAAGATAGAAGTATTAGAGAAATTAGAAATAATAGGAAATAATCTAATTAGAAAAGATAATAAAGAAGAATATAGATTAGAAATTATTAATCCAGACATAACAATAAAAACACAGGATTTAGCATTTAGTTTAGAAGATAGAAAAGAATTTAAAATGCATATAGATGAGTTATTAGAATTAAAAGTTGTTAGGAATAGTACTAGTAGACATAGAAGCCCGGCATTTATTGTAAATAATCATAGTGACAAAAACGAGAAAAAAGTAGAATGATAATAAATTATAAAAGATTAAATGATAATACTTTAGATAATATCTATAAAATACCCAATAAAGGTGAACTAGTAAATTGTATACAAAACGCTAAATATTTTTCTAAATTTGATTGTAAAAGTGGATTTTGGCAAATACGACTCCACGAAGAATCTGTTTAATGGACAGCTTTTAGTTGTTCAGAAGGACATTTCGAGTGGTTAGTTATACCGATTGGACTTAAAAATGCCCTAGAAGTATTTCAAGCTAGAATGAATAGAATATTAAAACCTTATTCAAAATTTTGTATAGTTTATATAAACGATATATTAGTTTTTAGTCAAAATAAATTTATGCATATTATCCATTTACACAAAATTTTATATTGTTTCAAGAATAATAATATAGTTATTTCTAAAAAGAAAATAGAATTATTAAAACAGAAAATAGACTTTTTAGGATTAACAATAGACAGAGGAATAATTACAACCGCACATAGTCAGTAAAATATTAGAATTTCCAGGTAAAATAGAAGGCACTAAAGAATTATAAAAATTTTTATGATTGTTAAATTATAGTAGAAAATTTATACCAAATCTTAGTATATTAATAAGACCCTTATATAATAAATTGAATAAAAACGAACAAAAGTATTTTAATATCAAAGATATAAAATTAATTCAAAAACTTAAAGGAATAGTTAAAAATCTCAAACCTTTAGTATTACCAATAGACAGTTATTATAAATTATACAAACAGATGCCAGTAGTTTAGGATGGCCAGGAATACTAATACAAAAGCCAAATAAAGATAGTAGTAAAGAAGAAATAGCAATGTATACTAGAGGAAAATTTACAGAAATAGAAGTTAGAAAATCTAGCACAAAACTAGAAATTTTAGGAATAATAAATTCTTTAAATTCATTTCATTTGTATTACAAAACGATACATTTATAATTAGAATTGATTGTAATAATATCATAAATTATATAAAAAAGTACAAAAGAACAACTTCGAAAAGAAAAATTCTTTTACTAGCAAGAGATTGATATATTTTTTAGAAGTAATAACAGGTAGATGATACAAAGCAAAATTTGAACATATAGTAGGTAAAGATAATACATTAGCATATATTCTTTTAAGACGAATTAATCAATGATTATTTTGCAGGAATGGAGCAATTTATAAACTTCGGTTCAATTAAACTTAAATAGTTCCCATCATGAAAAAATTTAAGTTTTAAAAGTAAATTTCAGTTATTAGACAGTCAACAATGCATCTTAGATAATTTGTGGTGTGTTAATAACCCACAAGATAAATTAAAAGTAGCCAATGCACTCATGCATTATTTTAGACAAATTAATGAGCAAGTAAACGGTAATCATTTTGCATTTTTTATATTAGTTAGAGGAAGACAACCAAGGATTTATAGTCAGTGGACAGATGTAGTTGATTTAATGATCAATTATCCTAATCCATATGTTGAAGGTTTTTACACATTTTATGAAGCAATAGAATACGCTAGACATAAAATAGGACCAAATTATCATGTTAGTCATTTAATAAGTCCTTTAAACAATGCATCAGCGTCATTGTCTAGACAATCAAATAATCTCATAGACAGTGCATCAATAGCATCATCAGCATCATCCATACAGTTCTGTGATCATTGTGAAGTCATGACACGAACCATTAGAAAGCTCAATGATACTAAATATTATTTAGACAATGAAATAAAAGCATATAGACAGAGAATAAATGCATTAAAAAAGCTAATATAGAAATAATTAGACAGTTCACGCTTGAAGATAAAAGTCATACAGTGGACACTCAGCATCATAGTAGATAGAATAAACAAAGAATAATAAGAAAATAATGGAATGAGCTTGAAAAATGGAAGTTTTCTCTTTTTCCAAAGAGAGAATATCCACTTTCAACACATTTAATTGAGAAAATTAGAAAAGATGCAGCAAACATAGCTACCGAAAAACATGTATATGTTATAAAGTTTTTAATTGATTTAGCTATCTCAAAATAAATATCGATGGTTAAACATTATATGGGAAACCTATTATACTAATAAAAATGTAAATTGTCCCAAAGAAAAACCCTTATGCATAACAATTCCCTTAGAATGATTCGCCTGTCAATGCCACCTTGTTTCCAGTATACTATCAGCCTGTATAGGCTTAGCTAAATATGAACCATTAGAAATCCAGTACAAAAATGAGAAAATAGCCTTAACACCTACCTTATTATTAGATTATGGCCTATTAGGTCAGTTAATATTTTCAGACCCAGATCAAACAGATCCCTTTGGTAGAAAAATAACCACAGTAGTCTTAAATACTTTTGCCAATACAAATAACCTTTTTGTTGAATTAATCATAGACAATATAATTTATTACCATTCTGCTTTTTAAAGCATTAATAAAAGGCGGTTGTTATCATTCAGTAGCAAAGAGTTTTTGGAGGGAAAGTTTTCAATGAAGATTAAGGTTTTTGTTTTTGATAAAAATAATAATTCAACAAAAGGGTTATTTTTATTGGCAAAAGTGTTTAAGACTACTGTGGCTATTTTTCTATCAAAAGGATCAGTTTGATCTGGGTCTGAAAATATTAACTGACCTAATAGGCAATAATATAATAATAAGATAGGTGTTAAGGCTATTTTCTCATTTTTGTACTGGATTTCTAATGATTCATATCTAGCTAAGTCTATACAAGCTGATGATATACTGTAAACAAGGTGGCATTGATAGGTGAATCTTTCTAAGGGAACTGTTATGCACAAGGGTTTTTCTTTGGGACAATTTACATTTTTATTAGTATAATAGGTTTTCCATATAATGGTTAACCCATCGATATTTATTTCTGAGATAGCTAAATCAATTAAAAACTTTATAACATATACATGTTTTTCAGTAGCTATGTTTACTGTATCTTTTCTAATTTTCTCAATTAAACGTGTTGAAAGTGGATATTCTCTCTTTGGAAAAAGAGAAAACTTCCATTTCTCAAGCTCATTTCATTCTTTTCTTATTATTTTTTGTTTATTCTGTCTACTATGATGCTGAGTGTCTAATGTATGACTTTTATCTTCAAGCGTGAGCTGTTTAATTATTTCTATATTAGCACTTTCTAATGCATTTATTCTCTGTCTACTTACTTTTATTTCATTGTCTAAATGATATCTAGTATCATTGAGCTTTCTAATGGTTCGTTTTATGACTTCACAATGATCACAGAACTATATGGATGATGCTGATGATGCACTGTCTATGAGATTATTTGATTGTCTAGACGATGATGCTGATGCATTGTTTAAAGGACTTATTAAATGACTAACATAATAATTTGGTCCAATTTCATATCTAGCGTATTCTATTGCTTCATAAAATGTGTAAAAACCTTTAACATATGGATCAGAATAATTGATCATTAAATCAACTACCTCTCTCCACTGACTATAAATCTCTGGTTGTCTTCCTTTAATTAATACAAAAAATACAAAATGATTGCTGTCTACTTGCTCATTAATTTGTCTAAAATAATGTATGAGTGCATTGACTACTTTTAATTTATCTTGTAGGTTATTAACACACCACAAATTGTCTAATATGCATTATTGACTGTCTAATAACTGAAATTTGCTTTTAAAACTTCAATTTGTTCCTGATGGGAACTGTCTAAATTTAATTGAATCGAAATTCATAAATCGCTCCATTCTTGGAAAATAGTCATTGGTTAATTAGTCTTGAAAGAATATCTGCTAATATATTATCTTTACCTACTATATTTAAATTCTGCTTTGTATCATCTACCTGTTATTACTTCTAAAAAATATATCCATCTCTTATTAATAAAAGAATTTTTCCTTTCGAAGTTTTTCTTTTGTACTTTTTATAAAATTCTATTATATTATTACAATCAGTTCTAATTCTAAATGTATCGTTTTATATATACAAATAAAATGAATTTAAAGAATTTATTATTCCTAAAATTTTTAATTCTGTGCTAGATTTTCTACCTTCTATTTCTGTAATTTTCCGTTAGTATACATTACTATTTCTTCTTTATCTTTACTACTATCTTTATTGAGCTTTTGTATTAGTATTCCTGCCCATCCTAAACTACTGGCAACTGTTTGTATAATTTTATAATAACTGTCTATTGGTAATGCTAAGGGTCTGAGATTTTTAACTATTCTTTTAAGTTTTTGAATTAATTTTATATCTTCGCTATTAAAATACTTTTGTCCATTTTTACTCAATTTATTATGTAAGGATCTTATTAATGTACTAAGATTTGGTATAAAATTTCTACTATAATTTAACAATCCTAAAATTTTTGCAATTCTTTAGTGTCTTCTATTTTATCTGGAAATTCTAATATTTTACTGATTATGTGCGGTTGTAATTCTATTGTCCCTCTGTCTATTGTTAATCCTAAAAAGTCTATTTTCTATTTTAATAATTCTATTTTCTTTTCTATTTTCTATTTTAATAATTCTATTTTCTTTTCTATTTTCTATTTTAATAATTCTATTTTCTTTTCTATTTTCTATTTTAATAATTCTATTTTCTTTTTATAAATAACTCTATTATTATTCTTGAAGCAATCTAAAATTTTGCATAAATGGATAATATGCATAAATATATATTTGACTAAAAACTAATATATCGTCTACGTAAACTATACAAAATTTTGAATAAGGTTTTAATATTATATCCATTCTAGCGTGAAATACTTCTGGGCGTTTTTAAGTCCAAACGACATAACTAATCACTCAAAATGTCCTCGTGAACAATTGAAAGCTGTCCATTGAACAGATTTTTCGTGGAGTCGTATTTGCCAAAATCCACTTTTACAATCAAATTTAGAAAAATATTTTGTATACAATTTACTAGTTCGTCTTTATTGGGTATTTTATATCTATTGTCTAAAGTACTATCATTTAATCTTTTATAATTTATTACCATTCTATTTTTTCCTCGTTTTTGTTCACTATGATTATTTACAATAAATGTCGGGCTTCTATGTCTACTCGTAATATTACTAACAACTTTTAATTCTAATAACTCATCTATATGCATTTTAAATTCTTTCTATCTTCTAAACTATATGCTAAATCTTGTGTTTTTATTATTATGTCTGGATTAATAATTAATAATTTATATTCTTCTTTATTATCTTTTCTAATTGGATTATTTCCTATTATTTCTAATTTCTCTAATTCTTCTACCTTTTTTCTAATTTCTACTGGTCATTTTTTGCTTTCTAAACATTCTACTTCTTTTTCTACATTAAGTATGTCTTCTAAAAAATTATCTATTTCTAAGTTATCTAAGATCTCTATCTCATCGTTGTCTAATTCCAGTCCATTACGGCTGGCTATGTCTTTTTCTTCTTCTATTAAAGAATCAAAAATTTCTACGTCGATGTCTTTATCTACTACTAATGTTTTCTTTTCGTATGGTAAAATATGTGTTTCATATTTAGGTTGAATGAAGGTTGACTTTTTAAAGAAATTTACTCCATTGGGAGTTATTAAAATACTACCATTATTTCCTAATATAAAATTTAATCCTAAAATAAATTTATATCCTACTTTTTGATTTGAAATGAATGTTTGTGGCAAGCCATGTGTTTCACCATTTATTCTGATTGGTATATTATTTATACATTCTGTAATCTACATTAATTCTCCATTAAATTGTCTAATGTTTACAGGGCTTCTAAGTTTATTCATATTTTCTTTTGGTACTAAACTATCATGTATCATATATTTATTTGCTCATGTGTCTATCATTGCTTTAGTATAAACAGTTTCTTTTTTAAATACTAATTCTTCATCTATGTTTATTAATTCACTGTCTGCTCTATTTATTTATATTGTTTCATTTTTTATTTATTGTTTATCTTTACAATTATTACAAAAGAATTTTCTTGTTTCTGTGTCTCTATGTTGTAATTCAAATTTTCTATTACAATTTGTACAATTTTTACCAAAAAATAAAGTATAAGTTTCTAGAACATTAATGTCTACATCTATGTCCGATTCTAATTCTAAGCTTAAATTACTACTAGTATCTGATTCACCATTACTGACTATACATATACTATCGTTATCGGATAATTGATCTATATTTCGAATTTCTTCTACGTCTAAGATTTCTTCTTTTATATTATAATTGTCTACTTCTAACTTATTGCTTTTTTATTTTCTAGACAATTTAGCTTGATGTGTCATTCTTTTTTACATAAGTAACATTTACAAGTTTTATTTTTTTTATATACATGTTTTCCTTTTTTAAATGCCTTCTTTACTTTTTGTTTATTATTATTATATTTAAAGGATTTCTTTTTATAAAATTTTCCACTACTATGTCCATAGGGTGGCTTATTTTGACTATATTTCTTCCTATATTTTCTATATTTCTTATGTCTAGAGTAACTAGGGTAATTGCATCCTAACATTGGTATTTCTATCATGTCTATACATATTTTTCTAAATTGTAATTTTAATTGATGTCTATGTTTTTCTTCTTCACAATATTCTCTAATTCTACCTCTAACATATCCTATTACTGTCAATAATGTAGCATAATATTTTATTCCTTGTGTTCTTTTTGTTTTAAACCAATTAATTAATTCGTTATGTAATTTTTCTCCTATTTTGCCTGTTATTTATCTACAAATTTTAATAATAAATTTTCATCAAATGGTCTACCTATTTCACTCCAATATTTATAAAAATGATTAGCATATTCGTCAAATATCTTAAATCACAAATTTTTAACTGTTCTAAATTTCTAATAGCTTTAATCTGTTTAATCACATTATCTTTTTCAACTACTCCTAATACTAATTTTTCTATTAAATCTATAAAACTAATTACTATAATATTTGTATCAAAACTGTCTAATTCTTCTAATTTATTTTTCTTCATCCAGTCTCTCCATCCTAAATATATCTATCTTTCTCTACTTGCTAATATACTTTCTAAATATATTAATTTATAATTTGGGTCCACTATTATTGCTAATGATTCCATAGAATGTCTAAGTAAATTACCATCCCATTGATTAAATACTTGTTTCCATCGACCTGGTTTATGGTCCTCTAATTCTAGTACTAATAAATGTTTGGCTTGTGGCATTGTTTTCCAATTTTCTAATTTTGTTTTTGCCTTAAATACTCTTTCGGCTTCTGTGTATTTTTCATTAGTGTCTGGGATTCCTCGCTTGTTTAAATAAGTTTCTACATTTGATGGTTCTACTCTAGGTTCTAATCGTGGTTGGTGGCTACTTTTTCCTACTTTTGGTTTTTTATTTTCTTTTCCTACTAATATTTCATCTATATGTTCTAAATAATAAATTTCATCTATTTCTAAATTTTTAAAGTCTAAATTTTTTATTAATTCTCTATCTATGTCATCGTCTGTCAATTCATCATTATTAGATCAATCTTCAAATAATTCTTCATTTAAATGTTTTTTAGGCCCATTAAATATTAATTCTATAATTTTATCTCTATTATTAACTAACGTTTTTTGTTTATCTATGCCTAAATTTTCTAAATTATCTATTATTGCCATATTAACTTCTATTTCTTCTTCATTTTCTTCTAATTCTGGATTACTCCTTTGTCTATAATTACTAAATCTTTGTGTAACTTGATTTTGTCTATTCTTATAAGTATAACTAGTCTCTGGTACTTCTAACATTCTATCTTGTTCTAATTTTATTAATATCCATTTTAAACCATTTAATTCACTGCTGGTTAATTTTTTAGGTATTATCATTTCTACATATTGACTTTTAAAATAATCTACAATATTTTTACTTTTAAATCTAAATTTCTTATGATACTTATTATATAATTTTCTTAGAAAAAATGTTTTTATTCTAAGGTTTTTATATTCTGCATTCATTTTGTATCCTTTAGTTTGTACACTTAATTTAATATGTTTATAAAATTCATTTATGTCTATATCTATATTGGGTATGCATCCTACTACTGCTACTTTATTTTTTAAATCTACTTCTGCACTGGCTATTTGAGCTTGCTCATGATCGTAAAATCTATTATCATATAAATATAAATGTATCTTTGTGTCTAAACCTTCTTTAACTTGACTGAAAATTCCTATAATTATTATTCCCATGTGTATGTCTGTGTAATCTTGTTTTTTAAGCTAATCTTTTCCTACTGGGCTGATTAAGGTTAACTCTTCTCATATGTTTACTATTGATAATTTTGTTTCATCTGTGTAAATATATAAGCTATTATTTAATTTTGACTTTAGTCCTTCATTATATAATTTTTTCTTTTTAATTTGCTCAAAACCTTTTTCTAATAATTTATTGAGGTCTTGTTCGTCTATTATATCTTCAGTTCTTTCTATTATTTCTTTACCTTTACTGGGAAATGAAAGCGACCTTCTAATTCTTTCTACCATGTTTACGTCTACTCTACTGTTTCTTAGTAGATCCATTATTTTTTAATATTATTTTTTGTCTTAAAATATCTCTGATGTCTACTATTCTACACGTTAAAATTAGTCCATTTAAATTTAACTTTTCTACATGGTTAGTTAATATGTCTAGTTCTTTATCTAAATTATCTAAACTGTTGCTAAGTTCTAGGTGAGATACAGATCCTTTATTTTTTCTAAAAGTTTGAAAATTGTGTTCTAATCTATTAAGTCTATTGTCTAAGTCTTCTAGTCTATTATTGACTTTAACTAATAATTTGACTATTGTGTTAGCTTGCGCTTGTTGAATATGATTGCTTTCTTGACTAAATTCTCTATAGTTGTATCCTACTAGATTTAGGTGTGGAATTTCTCATTTTAACTCTGTTAAAGCTTCTATCAATATTTTATCTATACTCACTCAATAACTATTATTTTTATTGCTCCTAATTGAATTTGTAAATCACGTTGTGTAAATTTAATATTTTCTATTTATAATTTTAAACTTTCTACAATATGTTTAATTTCTAGTTCTACAGGATTAGGTGTCTTTATGTCTAATAATTGAGTTAAGTCTATAAATTCTTTCTTGCTAGGAAATCGTTTAACTTGATTATTAAAATTGTTAACAATTATTTAATATAATCTAAATTTTTTATTAGCGTATTAATATTACTAGTTTCGAAGAATTTGCCTAGTCCTAATACTAATTTTTTTAGCCTTTCTATGTTGACTTCTAAGTGTTGTCCTAAATTAATTAATAAATCTACTATGAAGTTTTGTTGACTATTACTAGTGTGTAGAATATGTTTATACTGATTTTTTAAGTGTTCTATGTTACAACTAATTTTTATTCTTTCTGTTAAATTTAATTTTTGCTTTTTATGGTGACTAATTTCTAAATCTAAATAATCTAATCTCTGAAAATTCATAAACTAATTTTCTAGATCTTCTAATCTATTCTTAATTTTTGATGTTAAACTCTCGTACTTGTCTAATGATCTATTTTGTTTATTTATATTATAATATTGTAAATTATTTCTTCTAAAATTAAATATGGATAAATTTGTAAAAGTGTAATATTTAATATTTATTTTTCTTTCTATTTCAGGTGGTAAAGGAGATATGAAATTTACTAGAAGTTTTAAATTACCTAATTTTTCTTCTATTAAAGTGTCTAAATAAACTTATTCTATATTAATTCTGTTTAGTTTGCTTTCTATCATTTCTAAAGAGTGTTCTAAAATTTTTATGTAAGGATTATTTTCTATCCAACTATCACTATCTTTATCTAGTACAACAAATGGATTTTTATAATAATTTTCAAGAGTTTGGTCAAATTTAGCAATCGTGGAAACATCTCATATAACAATTGAAGTCTGTCTTGTAACTACTGATATAAAATATATTTAAAATAAGAACAAAAGAGGTGTTCTGATACTAAAGAGAAGGAAAGAGAAAACGGACGCTAGGTTCTCACTAGAGGAACCTTGTACGTGGCTTGTTATACTAGCAGTACAAATTAATATAGTTCCCATTCGAGTTGATCATCAGAATATACGTCGCTGGTTTTCCGCCGATATACAGAGTGCTCTAAAAAAAAACTTTATGAAAATTTGCGGAAGTCATTTTGTCAAAAACTAGTCTTTCAAAGTTTATTTAACTGCTTTTGAAAACATGCATATCAAAAACATCCTAAACCCCTTATCAGCGCCCTAAAATGCCTTTCAACACATCAACGGCTTAACGAGTCAACGGAAAACATGTTTAAAAAGAAACTTTCAGAAAATCAGCAGAAACTTTTATTAAATTCTTATTATTTTTGTCAAAAATAAAAAATCTTAAGTTTCATTAAAAACTCTTCCTCTAAAAACTCGTTGTTACTGAATGATAATAAGGACTGCCTTGTGTTAATGCTTTAAATATAATTTATACTTTCATTAATTCGGTTAGACTTCTTAACCCCAAAGTTAAAAAAAAAAATAAAAAGTAAAACTAGTTACAGTTTATACAATTTATACAATTTATATTTGAACTCAACAGATTCACTTCGACACCCATTTTCTTGACACACCCTTACTATAATTTAAATTTTAAAGTTTTGCTCCGTAAACCACTCAATATCCCAAATCAACCCTAAATTACAACTTCATATTCCATCTTGTTTCTCTTCAGACCAACCAAAATTAAGCCTCATTCCTTCTTCTTCTTCTCCTTTTTTTTTTTTTTTCATTCCCTGTTTGATCGTAAACAAATTAAGAAACAATATTTTTTGG
Source organism: Citropsis articulata (assembly GCA_030449925.1). Taxonomy (NCBI): domain Eukaryota; kingdom Viridiplantae; phylum Streptophyta; class Magnoliopsida; order Sapindales; family Rutaceae; genus Citropsis; species Citropsis articulata. The sequence goes on from JASUUH010000079.1 coordinate 1,174,075, forward strand.
AAGAAACACTGATTCAACATAAATTAAAAAATTCAAATTCCCAAAAGTGATGAGTAAGTGTAATAAGATTAATTCAGCCGAAAATCCTCTAGTTGGCTCTTTGTTTGCTAAATCTTCCATAATCCATTGAAGTTATAAATATCAATTCAATTATCCCAATAATTAAAAGATAAAAATATCAGAAAATAACATAAATGGGGATTTGTGAAACTGACAACCAGTCACAGCACCCCTACTCTGAATTGACATCCACGCGTCACCTTCTTCCTCCTTTTCATAGCACACTTTAATTCCATCTAACGGTTTCTCGATCGACCCAAAAAAAAAAAAAAAAGGCACCGTCTCTCACTCAGTTTTTATTTTCGTTACTACCAACCTATTCGTTCATTCGTTCGTGTTTATTCAGATCTTCCATCCCACTCCGCCATGGCTACGCCGCCACTGAAGGCCGTGACACTGACCCACGTGCGGTACCGAAGGGGCGATCAGCTGGGCCATTTCTTAGCCTGGGTCTCACTCGTCCCCGTCTTCATAAGCCTCGGCGGGTTCGTTTCCCATTTCATCTTTCGCCGCGAGCTTCAAGGCATGTTCTTCGCTCTCGGCCTCTTAGTCTCCCAATTCATCAACGAGTTCATCAAAACGACGGTCCAGCAGGCCCGTCCCGAGATGTGCGTGCTTTTGGAAACGTGCGATTCCCACGGTTGGCCCTCCAGTCACTCCCAGTACATGTTCTTTTTCGCCGTTTACTTTACGCTCTTAACTTGCAAAGGGATCGGGCTCTGGGGGATTAAAAACAGGTGGTTCTCAAACGCTTTGCATTGGACTCTGGCTGTGTTGACTATGTTTTCGAGGGTTTATTTGGGTTACCATACGGTCGCTCAGGTATTTGCTGGGGCTACTTTGGGGATTTTGATCGGAGCTGGGTGGTTTTGGTTTGTCAATTCGGTGTTGTTTCCGTATTTTCCGGCTATTGAGGAGAGTGCTTTTGGGAGATATTTTTATGTCAAGGATACTTCTCATATTCCTGATCCGTTGAAGTTCGAGTACGACAACGCCAGGGCTGCTAGAAGTAGTGTTAACAAGGTTTCTAAAAGCAATTGATTGATGAAATCTCATCTGGGTATGTGAGTACTTTTTATGTTTCTTTGTTGCTGTTGTGTTTTCTTTTGAGTTCGTTGATTGAATGTTATGCTCCAATTTGAAATCGGTTATGAATTTTTCAAATGATCGTGCATGTATAGCACTAGAGTAGCGGTTAAATTTGATCTAGAAGATTAGGATAGTAATGAATGGATGTGATTTTTTTATGTTAATGTGATGTTAATTGAAATGCTGTTCCAGAATTATATCATCTTTGCATATACTGTTTACTATCGTGTGAGGCGTGGTGTGAGCTGTGAACATCATAGATTGGTAAGTTCTTAATGACAAGCCACAAAGGAGGATTAGGGGCTCTAGAATTTCATTGTTGCATGGCTTTTGTGTTAAAACTTCTTTTAACGCCTCTTTGAAAGTAAGCTTTGTAGTCAGAACAGAAAGTGGACGGTGTTTGATGTATGATTGTTGATACGTCGCTATGAAACCTGTGCTTAAGGGACATCTATGTTAGAAAATTATGGCAACAGTGGTCTTTTCTATGAGTTTGATGCATTTGGTGGTTACTTTTGGGATAATCAAGTCTATGGAAACCATTGTATTGCTGATGACTCTTGAGTGAAGCATTGTTAGCTACAGTGAATTTCACTTAAATATGAAGATATGTAAGGCCCAATTAAGTGGTAATAAGGTTAGTGGATTCAGGCCAAACCTGCCTATGCTGGTGAAATGTGATACAATTGGCCTCCTGGTCCTAGGTTGATTACCTCTAGGGGTGGCAATATGAGTCAGGATTCGTTTATTCAATTCGATGCGAATTAAATGGGTTTGGATTTGAAAAAACTGATTCGTTTAATAAATAGGTGAATTCGATTCGATTCACTAATTAAACGAATCGAATCCAGGTTTGAAGATATTGATTTGTTTATTCATTTAGGATTCGTTTAATAAACGAGTCATAAACAAATCGAATATATGTCGATTCGTTTAAAATTCGTTTAATTAAATTATTTTTTTGTCATTAAATTTATTTGAAAATTTTTTAAAATTTGAAGGTTATTTGTATTACTAAGGATTTGTAATTTGGTATTTGGATGGCTGTATATTTAATCCTAAAATATGATTTGGGTTATTTGTATTTTATTATGGGATATTCAATTTGTGGCTTTTTTATATTTTTTTTTACTTAATTTTGTTTATTAATTATATTTTTCTAAACGAATTATAAACAAATCCTGATTCGATTCGATTTGTTATGGGTTCATAATAGGATACACAAATAATAAACGAATTTGGATTTGATTCGATTCATTTATTAATTTTGCTAAATGAATTAAACGAATCCAACGAAATATTCCTTTAATAAACGAATCGAATCCGAATAAGTACAATTTTGACCTAATTCATTTACGATTTGATTCGAATTTGATTCGTTTATTCTTTTGTCACCCCTAATTGCATCTTCTATGGTGTAAGATGTCGGAGAGATGCATAACGTTTGACTCAACCTGGTTATGCCTCAATGTTGTCATGATTAGTAGACTCAGTTTTTGATTATCGCATTGACATCAGCAGCAGTTGAACTTAAAAAATAAATAAATAAAGCAATGAATAGCTTAATTATACCTAAAGGCCCTTTTCAAAATTTCTGCGACCTTATTTCTGCATTACATGCTGTTTCTAAAAGGAAATTATTTATAGATTGTGAAAGATGAAACTATTTCAAGTGTTGGTGGCTATAAGTTTGTTTTCAAGTTTGTAAAACCTCTCAGTGGTTATGCTTAGGGCTGTCTGGTGGTATAGGCAGGAGTTTTAGCAAAAGATCTCAGTTTTTATAGATCTCTTAAATGAGTTGAAGAATGCATGAGATTGCCAATTGAGTAACAGTCACAGAAACAACTTCATGCTGCAACCTAAAAAGTTGGACTGAAGTTGCTTTGTTCATCAAATTGTATTTCTCTTCATTATCTAGCAGGGTATCAAATCCATTATCCATTTTATTTGTTACAGTTTTTTATGCAAAGATCTTGTTTATTACATTAATTTTTCATTGCTTCTGTTCTCAATATGGAAGATGAATTTGCTTGATTATAAGGTTACAGTGCCTTTTGATTTCATGTCGTGAAAGCTTACTTTTTTGTTTTACTTAGCAATCATTGTCATATCTTACCGCTGCTTTTGAGTCATGCTTTAACCAAAATGAAAAACGATGAAGTTTTGAAAAGATAATTTAATCTTCCCATAGGATTCTAATCTGAATTTTATGTTAAGGCAGTAGTATGGGTCTTCTATGGGAATTGAGTCTTTTTATTATTTTAACATGGCCTTCCAGTCTGGTGTTTTTTTTTTTTTTTTTTTTTGGGAAGTCGCATGATGAGAGGATTGATGGACAAATTTTAAATGCAGGAACAATATTCTCTCCTGATCTAAGTTCTTACTTCTATAAACATACGTTATAGATTGATTGTTAATGAAATGTGAAACAATAAAAAACTAATCCATGTACAAATGCACATGTGACTCCTATGAAAGCCTCAGGAGATCAGAAAGGATTCTTATTCTTATTTGTGTGCAACTACAATGCCTTGGATTTATCATCCAAGAGCATGGAATTATACTATTATAGAATTTGTTTGGTAGATCTGCAGAGGAAAGGAATGCAAGAAAGGAAGAGTGGGAGGAAAGAAAATGTGGTAAAAGAGAATGGAAAACTTATTTCCATCTATCTGTTTGGTTCAGAGGAATGATAGGAGAATTTGTTGGGAGAACAAGATTTGTTACCATTTTCATTTTCATTGCAAGATTTGATGGACTTGAAAGAAGCTAATCGCTTGAAAAACTTTCCCTTTTGTGGTTTACTTTTAACCAAATGAGTTGAAGGAACTCTGGCCCTTTCCTTCTTCCTGTCATCCCTTTGTCTTCTCCTCAATTTACATGTTACCTAACAACATGATGGCTATAGTGGTGCCGTGTGGAAAAATGCTTTTAAGGGTCTTAAATCATAATTAAATGTGCCTTAAAAATTATAAAGAGAAATTTCCTCGAGTCAATATGATATAACTAGAATGGGATGGATGTGTGGTAGAAATGTTTTGCAGGTCTTTATATGATAATAAACTGTGCCTTTTATAGAGAAAATTTTCCATAAGTCAGTTAAATAGACCAGTTAATGTTTACGATGCCATGCATGTTTGAAAATATGTTGTGAGAGCAAGGTGGAATAGAATCAGAAACTGGCATTTCTGTGTTCGGTGGAATAGAATCAGAAACTAGCATTTCTGTGTTCCAGTCTCCTAATGAATACAGGGAATGGTAATTCTGTGCAGAAAATCATTTATGTAGGCGCGTCCAAATGGTGAGGAAAACTTGCATGTTTACGTGACGTTTCCTTTAGTTGACAAGTATTGAATAGAATCTCATAATTACAAGGTGAGGTTAGAATTTGCCTTTTTTGTACTGGGAATGGCGCTTATCACATATATATCGAACGCTGGTTTCAATAAACATCAATTATTTAGTGAAAGTCAAGGTTATAATTTGATGTGCTGTGATGTTGCTATTACCACTTAGAGAATGTGGCTTAGTTTTCATTGTTGTTCATCGTTGTCTGTAAATTGTATACGCAAACTTGCATTGCTGCTTTTGCAAATGTTACTTGGAACTTTTGTTGTCACACTTCATTTCTTCCTAGTATGCATGTGCACGTGCACAATTGTACTGATTTTTAACGGTGATGTTTTGGGGAGACCCTTTGACATTGAAAATCACTCTTGTTTTTTTGGCAGGTTAGTAGATCCAAATTTATGTCGTGGATTCTGGCATAGCTTGCATGGACAAACCAGACGAGCTGATTAAGCATACGTGCCTTTCTTTTTTTTGATTACTTCATTTCGAAAGACATGCGAAACCTAGCTGCAGGGACTACCTCTGGGGTTTAGATTTTAGACCGTCTAAACAAGCATATATGAATTTTTGCAACAGTTTCCATGCGATGGAAAAAACTAATACAGAAAACCATACTCTCTGGATTTATCACTTTACAAATTATAATATAATTGCAATATTTAGGCATCATCTGGGGGGTTTACAAATTATTTTAAGTTCCTTATTTTTGTAAGATGTGGAACATATTCAGAATCCACCTTAATTTTAAACATCTGATGCTTGCAAAAGTGAACTTTTCTTTCTTATGAATAATATTCAGTTTCAATCTAAAATTTTCTAGCTTGGCATAACCTTCATTGGTGAATTTTTCACTTAGTTGCTTTCATGAATTAGTGGCATCTTTTATGACGGTTGATATCATGTGCTATTCTAGTTGCGAGTCATTTTCACATCTTCAATGTGTATGTGAATTCGAATGCTGGGTCGGTTTTAGGCCAACCCGAACCATATTAAAAGCTGATAAATTATGTAAAAAGGCAAACCAATATTAGATTTTTTAACCTGTAAAAAAAAAATTAGATTTTTTAAAAAAATATTAATTAAAATTTATTTATATACAAAATAAGATTTTTTTTCTAATATGATTACAATCTCTTACGAGTTCTAAAGACGTGTCTCGTATATCTTTCATATATATACAATAAATGTTTTAGATTCCGGGCTCTCAAGGGATTAGTTAATTTTTTTCATGTACCAGTTCGAATTTCGAGAATTAAGGTTTAAAAATAATTTGTAACACATCGATTATAAATTACGTATCTTGATTAAACAATTATAATATTAGTGTTTTATTTTCACGTGAATCAAATGACTCCAGATTTCAATTATAATATTAGTGTTTTATTTTCACGTGAATCAAATGACTCCAGATTTCACATGAAAAGAGAATTAAGAGCCCAGATTTCACATAAGAGAATTAACTGTATTAGTTAAGATAAATGAGTGGTATCCCAAGCAAATTTTATATTTTCACTTATATATTATTTCATCACCATTTATCTGTACGTTAAATAAATTGTTTAAATTTCATAGTTACCATATTTAATTTATCAACAATGACGAACTGGCAGATTTACTTGCCATTTGTCTAATTTCTTGCCCAATAAAAATAGAAAGAAAAAACAAATAGTAAATAAATGGCTCATATTTCATTTTAAGAGAGATGATTGAAATTTTTATTCTAATAGTCTATTTGATACTGTAATTAAGCAGTTGTAATTTTTAAAATAAAATATTAAAATATTTAATAAATATTAACTGCTCTTATTTAAAAATTAAATTAATTTAATTTCATATTTATGTAATAAAAATTTATAATATATTTATTATTTTTTAAAAAATCATTACTTAAAAATTATATCTATTGTATATTTAAAATTTTTATTTTACAATTATAATATATATAATTTTTTTTACAACAACCGTAATTTAACGGCTGCAAAACTGCAATACTAAACAAAACCTAAAATCATTCTACGAACAGATAATGAACTTGCAATAATTGATGAAATAAAAAAAATTGGAAATATCGAGCCGTTGGATTGACAAGCAAGGACACGTGACGTGACGCCAACAGTCCACAGAGAGAGAAGAATTTGATGAATAAATAGGAAAATTTTCTGAATTAGAAAACTTGAAGCTAAAGCGGGAAACATCTGAGCAACTGACTGTACTTAACTTATATGTGAATCTTGACAAAAACTCAAAAGCAAAATCAAATTAATAATCATTTTGAAAATTGCGAAGGTGACAGAGATACTCCTTCTTCCTCACCTAACTCTTAAATTAAATGCTCTCTCACTCCATTGCATTCACTCTCTACCCTCTTTCTCTTGCTTTTTGCTCTATTTTGATCTGAAAATTAAAACCGAAATGTGGCAACTTCTATTGGCTGCTGCAGCGGCAGCGGGATCCACGGGCCTGGTGGCCAAGTACTTGTTCGGCAGCCAAGGTGATCAAAACGAGAAAGAAAGGAACCCATTTGATGCTGATGTGAAATATCAGTCTCACGTTGTCCAAAAGGGTTTGAATGCATCTGGGTGTGTTAGTAATTGCGACAAACAAGAAGGGATCTTTAGGTTTTCGAGCCGTGAGTTGTCTGGTGGCAAAAGTGGGTCCAAAATTTTGAGGAAGAAGAAGAAGGTGTTGAGTGAGAAAAGATCTGGTGGTGGTGGTGGTGGTGGTGTTGAGTTGAGTAAAAAGAGAGCCGTTGCTATTTGCTTGAAGAAGAGGCGGACAAGCAAGAATGGTGCTGCTGAGCGTGGAGCGTCTTCTTCTAAAGGTTATTATTACTATTATTATTATTCTTTTCACGATCACGATCTGTTTTGTTGCTGTGAAAGTGTGATGATGTTTTATCATCTTGCATTTTGTTTGCTAAAGGGGGATTGAAAAAAAATTTTTTTTTTTTCTTTTAACCACTTAGGTCGAATGCCATTTGAAGATGTAAAGGCTTGAAATTTCTTTTTCTTAAGTTTCCTAAAAAAGCATAATAATTGTTCCACTTAAAACTAAGCAGGCAATTTTTGTAGCTTTTGTGACAAAACTTTTATAAACATTTACAAAACCATGAATAGGCTACTGACACCACAATACCTACCTCTGATACCACTGTTAGGAAGCTGAGTACAGATCATGTAGCGTAAACTTAAAATTGAGAAAATGAATATATAACTCAAAGAAAATAGATAGAGAAATATAATGGACACAGGATTAAATAGTGGCCTCTCTCTCTTTCTCTCTCTCAGTTTGAGGAAAGACACAAGTGGGAGAATACTCAGTAAATTATAAAATTAGAAGGTCTTCTTACGACTGGCCTAAGCTTGACGTGTTCAAAAAACAAATGGCACTCTGCTTTTGTAGTTAACCAAGCTCTCTGTTGTCAAAAAATTTGACTTGCAAATGCACTACATTCACGCCTTATATACCCATCTTGTTTGTTGAACTTTTGCTTGCCATGTATTTAATCCAATGCCTTCACTATTGTTAAAGTTGCATGCTTGCTTTAAGCATGTACTCTGTCCATAATTTGTTGGCCATGCAGTAAAAGTGACTTTACTTTCACAAAAATATCCATGTGCAGACTGCTCTCCTTGTTCAAATCTCTAGCCAGCCACAATTATCAGTCACTGCCTTTTGAACTGTTCTAGAAGCTTTAGGTTTTACTTGATCATTTGATCATAAAAGAAGATTTATGAGCTGATATAGTTGGTTATGAAATCGACATAAGCAAGTACAAATAGGAGCTAATTACTCCATTTTATTTAAGTTTGTGGTAAGAGAAGTCTAAATAGCTAGTGAATTGCTTGTGTGTATGTAATGCGAGTGAGTGAAGAAATGAGATTTTGTGCAAATTAGTTGTGGATGTGTAAAGAGAAACATTTATTGTGAATTAGGTATTGTATTATTATATATGATTTGTGTGGTTTTCTTTGCTTGAATTTGTACATATATATTGTTCAATGCCTTGAATCAATATTAGTATGTTAGTTTCATTAAGTCAATGCCTTCGTTGCCTTCGTTAATCAGAGACACAATAGCATTAACACTAGCACACAAGAAAAAGCATTTACAATATTTATTTATTTAGCCACACGCACTTTCACTCTTATATCACTTAATTCGGCACTTATAACTCACGTGACACACTGTCATTCTGATAGGACTTAGGGCTAAATTAGGACTGACTTTATTGATTATATTAAAAGAAAACAAATAATCCTAACCTACAATTCGAGAGTTAGGTCAATCTCTCCCAAAACTCCTAATGGTTCCTAATACCAGACAAAACTCAACATAAATCCTAAATGACTCCATAATCTCTTATTTATAGCTGAACCCTAATTAATAATAATATTACTAAATTACCCTTACTCTTAAAATTACTAAACAACCCCTGCCTCTTTATATTTGCCCCTAACATTAGTTTTCATGGGTCTAACATTACTTCCCTCCCAAAACGACACCTTGTCCTCAAGGTAGAATCTAGGAAACTGCTGTTGTGTTCTTGTTCGCAATCATCTATGCCAACCGAATGATCAATTTTGGCTTCAGTCCCTTCATAAAATTCCCTTCCAATATCGCCTCTGGAATTCCCCATAGATGCCCTGATAACAACTCAAACTTCTCCCTATACTCCATAACCGTTCTCTCCTGGGTCAGAGCAAAAAACTGTTCATGCAAATCTCCCTCTTGAGTCGCCCGAAACCTCTTCAACAGCTGATCCTTAAATTCACCCCACGGCCTCAATGGTTGTCGTTGTTCTCGCCATTGAAACCACACAAGGTCCTTTCCCCCCAAACATAATGCCGCCGCTATCAGTTTTTCCCTTTTTGAGAGTCCATTAATGGCGAAATAGTGCTCTACCCTATACACCCATCCATAGGCATCCTCACCTTCGAAAATAGGCATTTTCAATTTCCTTACCTTAGAATCTGCCCCAAATTAAGTCTGCCCTGCCCAATTTCGCGCCATTGGAGGTCTCCAACCTCCTGAATCAAAATTCTCCTTGCCCACCTCAGATTGAAATCTGCTCACCGCATTCCGCTTATAACGCCTCCTTTCTCGCCGTTACCCTCCTCCGGCCACCCACCCCTAACCGACCGTCTGTGCCCAAATCCAAGATGCCTCTACCACAGCCTGGCTGACCGCCTCGACCCAAAACAACCTCGCCAGCTGCATCACCCCAAACGCGCTTGAGTTGCGGCCCAGCCAACCCCGACTCGGCTACCATCTTGGTCAAACACTAATTCCTAACCCTAAACTGCCTCCTCCAGCTACGTAATCCTTAGATCCAGTACCTCTAGCCGCACCCGATCCTCTTTCGCCACACCCTATGCCAAAAAAGGCTCCCCTAAGCCGTAAGTCCTCTGGGCTGACCTCCCTAACACCAAATTCGCTGTGAACTGTTGCCCTTGGCTGTGCGAGACTGATGGTTTTCGACCCTCCACCCTCTGTGCCGTCGCCGAGCACGGGTTCCATGTCGCCAGATCCTTCCCCCACCACACTGCCTTGGCCTTTTGATACTACCGGTGGTGGGTTGAGGTGGAGTTCTATCAATTTCAGCAACATGGCTTCGAGGGATGAAAATTTTTGCTGAGCGTTATTAAATTGCTCGTCAATAGTGGCCTTGAGCGATCCAATCTCCGCTTCCAATTTTTCTTTAAGCGTGTCCACCTTCTTTGCTGCCATTGTCCCCGGATTTTTGCTATGATCCCACTTTGATAGGACTTAGGGCTAAATTAGGGCTGACTTTTATTGATTATATTAAAAGAAAAAAAACAATCCTGACCTACAATTCGAGAGATAGGTCAATGTCTCCCAAAACCCCTAATGGTTCCTAATACCAGACAAAACTCAACATAAACCCTAAATGACTCCATAACCTCTTATTTATAGCTGAACCCTAATTAATAATAATATTACTAAATTACCCTTACCCTTAAAATTACTAAACAACCCCTGCCTCTTTATATTTGCCCTTAACATTAGTTTTCATGGGTCCAACACATTCACATTAATGTTTTTCACTTGCATGGTTATTTCTAATTTGCATTGATTCTCACATTGTTCACTACTTCACTCGCTCACATGACTTCCACTCACAAGGTACCTAGACTTCTAGCTTGCATGAAATGGAGCTACAGGCTCTATTTATACTTGTTTATGTTGATTTTATTACTCAGTTTACTGGGTCATGAGTATTCTTTGTTATTAGATTATCGAGTGAAATCTCAAGCTTTTAGGGTAGTTCAGTAGATGGAAATCTGTGACTAGTAAGACAACTTTCTGAATAGTGATTTTTTATACAACAATCTTTTTTTTCTTTTTTTGAAAGTTTTCTAAAATGGTGTTGAGGAACCAAGACTTGTTGAATAAGAGAATGTGAAAATTCAGATTTCTTCAAGAATTATCTTAATTTTCTGATACTTTACAATAGAGAAGAATACCTATTTATATACATCAGACCCTAAGATAAAAAAGACAAAAAAACAGCTAGGATATTGCAAATCATTATCCTTGAAAATTAGGGATTAGATCTCCTAAAAATCTTGTATCTAAGTCAATATATAGCTGTAAAACACAGCTGACATCTACAACAATAGTCAACACACAACAGAAATACAAACCGACATCTCAACACTCTCAAGTGGAGCATAGATGTTCTTCATGCCCACTTGCATACAAACTCTTCAAACTTGTGTGTATTCCTTTTGTCAACATATCTGCAGCTTGTCAGTCCGTAGGAATATACATCAAACAGATAACCCAGCCCAATTTCTTTTAATGAAACGTCGGTCTACCTCACATGTTTTGTCTGTCACGATGGATGGGATTATGAGCAATATTAATTGCTGCCTTATTGTCACGAAAGTTGCATAGGATTGTTTTGATTAATCGTAATTTTTGAGAACACGTTCTATCCACATAAGCTCACATATCGCATGTGCTAGCTCAAACTCGTCAGACCGCTCTGCCACTACTGCTTTCGCTTCCAAGTTACAAGGTTTCCCACACTTTAGTACAATAACTTTGTAGACCTCCTATCCATGATGTTTCCAGCCCAATCTGCATCAACAAAAGCTTCTACATTCCTTTTTTCTGCCTTCTCAAAATAAAGTCCCTTTCCCGGCGTTGACTTCAAGTATTGGAGTATCCGGTTTACTGCCATTAAGTGAGCTTCCCTTGGAGAGTGCATAAATTGGCTCACTAAGCTAACCGCAAAAGCAATATCAGGTCTAGTATGGGAAAGATAAATTAATCTCCCTACTAGTCTCGATAACTCCTCTCCACAGTGTGCACTATTTTCTTCAAGACCTAACTTCTATTTGGTTCAACCGGTGTGGCAAGACGTTTACATACCATACCGCTTTCTTTAAGAAATCTAGGTATTTCACGTAACTAGAATACCTTTAGTTGTTCTAGCTACCTCCATTCCCAAAAAATAACGTAGTGGTCCAAGATCTTTGATTTCAAACTCATAAGCCAATTTTGCCTTCAATCCTTCCAGCTCTTCATTGTCATCCCCTGTTAGTATAATGTCATCAACATAAACGATCAAAATAGCTAACTTTCCTTCTTTAGACCTTTTGTAGAACATAGTGTGATCGGCTTGCCCTTGAGAGTAACCATGGTTCTTCAAGACTTTCCCAAATCGGTCGAACCAAGCCCTAGGGGATTGTTTAAGGCCATAGAGAGACCTTTTTAACCGACAAACTCTTCCAGCAGGTCCTTTTTCTTCAAAACCAGGTGGCATATCCATGTAAACTTCCTCTTCCAATTCTCCATTCAAGAAGGCATTCTTAATATCAAGCTGGTTGAGAGGCCAATCCAAATTTGCAGCAAGAGAAGGATCCTTACAGATAAGCTTTGCCACCGGGCAAAAGTCTACAGTAGTCCACGCCGTAGGTTTGTGTGAAACCCTTCGCCACGAGTCTTGCTTTGTACCTGTCCACACTTCCATCAGCCTTACATTTGATTGTAAATACCCACTTGCACCCCACAGTCCTCTTATCTTTAGGTCTTGGTACAAGGTTCCATGTGTTATTCTTTATTAAGGCTGCCATTTCTTCTTGAACAGCTTTGTTCCACTCTTTTGACTCAAGGGCTTCATGGATGTTTCTTGGAATAATGGTGTTAGATAGATTAGCCACAAAATTCCTATACTCCTTAGATAGATTTGCATATGACAAGAACTTGTAGATAGGATGTTTTGTGCAATTTCTTACCCCTTTCCTTATCGCAATAGGCAAATCTGGACTTCGAGCCTGCTCAGCATATTCAGTAGGTGGGTTTTGATCCTCCCTTAGTTCAGATCTTGGTTCTGCTTGGTCTACAAGTGGCTGTACCTCTTGAGTTTTACTCTTCCTTCGTGAATAGACATGAAACTCGCCTATAGGTTCCTCCAAATATGAATTAGCTTTTATCCCTTCATTCCTTGGTGACACTATTGGTTGATTAAGTTCTATGGTGTTGGGTAGGTTAGGATGAATGTCTGGACTGAGGGAGGAGGTATTTGGCAGATTGGGTTGTAGGCTGGAATTACTGGGTAGATTAAGTTTTAGGCTGGAACTGCTGGGCATATTGGGCTGTAGGCTGGAATTACCATGCACCTTAGGTTCTAAAATGTCAAGAAGATCCCAGGAATTATCTTCTCTCAAATTCTGCCCCTGAAGAGAATTACTTGGGTAAAAAGGCTGATTTTCAAAGAACTTGACATCCATGGTAACAAATAATTTATTTGTGAGAGGGTTATAGCACTTGTACCCTTTCTTAGTAGGAGAATATCCTAAATGACACTTGATGGCTCTAGAGACAACTTTGTTCTTCAAGACTCGGAAGATATACAAAGGTCTAACCAAAAGTTTTGAGTGCAAGATTAGAGGTAACAAGGTGATTTTGTGGATAGCTGTCAAGAAAAATGTAAATAGGTGTTTTGAATTTAAGAACTCGAGATGGCATACGGTTTATAAGATAAGATCGTAAGAACGGCCTCTCCCAATATATTTTACATTAATTGTGAACATAACGGCCCTAAAGAACCTCTGGTGTGCATTTACGTTCCCGCAACCCCATTTTGTTGTGGCGTAACAAGAACTTTGGTGGACAATTCCTTGTTGTGATAGGTAACTCCCTAAAATAGAATTGAAATACTCAGTTCCATTATCTGTACGGATTATACGTATGTCAGTTTGAAACTGAGTTTTTACCATGGCATGGAATTGTTTAAAGGTTTGTCCAGCTTCTGATTTTTCCTTTAAAAGGTACACCCAAGTAGTTCTAGAGTGATCATTTATGAATGTAATGAACCATTTTGCTTTTGATAGGTTGTTGACCCTCGAGGGCCCCAAATATCACTATGAATCAGGAGAAAGGTTGGGATGGTTTATAACTACGGCAAGAAATGGAACACGTGTCGTTTAGCCATTTGGCAAAAATCACAATATAAACTCAAATCTTTATTTTTAAATAAGGAAGGAAACAAGGTTTTTAGATATGGAAGCTAGGGCCTAACCTATAGTGCCACAACATTATTTCGAATAAACAAATTCATATTGAGAGACTGGCATGTCCTTTCACTAGTCCTTTATTCTCGAGATAGTACATTTCATATTCCTTCGCATTCCCAATCATCCTCCCCAAGTTTGGATCCTGAAATTCACAGTCAGAACCGCAGAATTTAGCTATACAGTTTGTGTCCTTGGTAAGTTTACTAACTGAAAGAAGGTTACATTTAAGATTTGGGACATGTAAAACTGAAAAAAGAGCCAAATAATCTGATAGTTTTACTGTTCCTTTCCCAGCAACAGTGGATAATGATCCATCAGCAATCCTCACTTTATAATTACCTGGACATGGAGTGTAACTAGAGAAAAATTGAGAAGATCCTGTCATATGGTCTGAGGCCCCTGAATCAATAATCCAATGACCTTTTTCAAGGGATTGGATGCTGACGATGGTTACTGTATGGATTACATTACTGGTAGAGGAGGTCAGCTCACTTCCTTTTGCTTGCTGATTTTGTATGAGACGCTGTTGCAGCATCTCAAATTGATCTTTTGTGAGGGCAAATTGATTAGTTTTCTCTGTCACCATTCCCTTTGCTTCTCCGCTTTTGGTTTCCAATCTGCTTTCCATGAAGCTTCCAAAGATGAGTCTCGAGTATGGCAATAATCACAAGAGGACGTTCCATGTTTTTGTCCTTTTGGTCGTTGACCGATCTGTCTTTTGTCACCGGCACGATCTCTCCGTCTCCTCACCAGTCCCATCATAACCCTCTTTCGACTTTCTTCACGCCTTACCTCAGCAAAAGCTTCTCGGATGGAGGGTAGTGGATTCTTTCCCAATATTCTGCCACGAACTTCATCAAGTTCTTTGTCGAGTCCATAAAGGAAATCAAAGAGGCGTTATTTATCCATCATCCTCTTATATTTGATGGCATCCTCTGAACAATGCCACTGGGATTCATAGTAAAGGTCGAGTTCCTGCCATATATTGTTTAGAGAATTGAAATACTGAGTCACTGAAAGACTCCCTTGCTTTTGGTCACGTAATTGTGACTTGATTTCAAAGAGCTGAGCCGCATTCCCAAGGTTAGAATAGGTTTCTGTCACGGCTTCCCAAAGCTCCTTCGCAGATGGTAGGAAAAGATAAGTCCTACCAATATCCACGTCCATCGAGTTGATCAACCAAGTTTGCACCATTGAATTTTCAGCATCCCACTGCTGATAACTAGGATCCAAGACATCAGGGGCTTTGGTTTCCCCTGTAATATACCCTAATCGGCCTTTGCCACGAAGAAATAGGGTGACGGATTGAGACCATTGCAAAAAGTTTCTGCCATTTAACTTGTGCAGAGTTATTTGCAAAGAGGGGTTTTCGGTACCTAAGGGAACCGAAGAGATGTTCTGCCTTGTTACAGAACTGGAGGAAATCTCAGATTCTGGTGCAGGGTTTGTTGTCTTCTCCATTGGAAGGCTTGAGACTGGAGAATTGGAAGAGAAGAAAAATTCAGAGGCTCAGATCAAAAAAGCTGCTCTGATACCATGTGAAAATTCAGATTTCTTCAAGAATTATCTTAATTTTCTGATACTTTACAATAGAGAAGAATACCTATTTATATACATCAGACCCTAAGATAAAAAAGACAAAAAAACAGCTAGGATATTGCAAATCATTATCCTTGAAAATTAGGGATTAGATCTCCTAAAAATCTTGTATCTAAGTCAATATATAGCTGTAAAACACAGCTGACATCTACAACAATAGTCAACACACAGCTGTAAAATACAGCACAGCTGACATCTGCAACAGAGAATATATTGGCCATTGAAAAACCTGTAGCTAAGCAAATGGCTGGAGTCTCACTAAAAGAGAAGGAGCGTTCTTTTCTAATAAGAGAATAGGCTAATGAAGTTGACAAAGTCTGCCGAAGTTGAAGGTAAGCAGCGGGAGAATCAAACAACAGATTTGGTGCCTAAGCTAGAAGTTCTATGTGTTGTAGATAATACATGGAGGTTTATCCTTGAGCAAAAGTCAATAGGTTGCTGTCCTTGTCCTTTTACGAGAAAAATTTGTCAAACGCATTGACTCATTTAGGATAATATAAAGCTGAAATATTTTAATCTCAAATCATATACAGGTTTGTTATTTCCATCATCCTTATATTATCCTCAGTTGATCTGTTAATGAAGGGGAAAAATATATTATCTTTATGTGACATTGTGCTCAACCTTATGTTTATTCTTGTAAGTCATTTTGTTTGATTGCCAGGAAGCATCAAAATCTCATCAAGAAGATTCTAACAATTTTTATCTTAATATTCTCCTTGGTTTTATCCATGCCAAATCCTATCATTGCTATATGTTAAATTCAATACGAAGAACCTTTTGTAATGAAATGTTAGTTGTAAAAAGGATACACACTTTGACTAATGATAAAATTTCTACCATTGTTGTTTGTAGCCATTGGTCTTGAAATTCCATGGAGTTTAAAAGCATAATTTTCAATCATTTCCTGATGGTTCAAGGAAGCTAGATAGTATTTTATTTATTTACTTTTTTTGGCTAAGAAACAAGAGATTGTATATTAAACTATAAGAGACATGTACAAGGATTGATGGGACTAAAAATCCACAAAAACAAGGATGAGAAGTACCAATGAAACAACACACTCAAAACTCTACATAAAGCAAGTTTTCACGAACTTTTGTTTGCTTGTGAGTCTTATGAGTTTAAAATACATTGAAAGAAGGGAAAAAGAAAAAAAACTAATAGCTCTTACCATGTTCTTTTCTCATAACAAATGCTTGACTATGTTTACGGTGGACTTGTACCCATGTTAGTTTTGTTAGCTTACATTAACGAGTGTAGTGATTTTTATTTCTGGTATGCAATTCAATATGCTTTAATGCTTTTGTGATGTTTCAAGTCTAAAATTTTATATGTTGCATTATACTCTTTAGATAACTCTTTGTTCAACTGGGGACTTGGCATTGGAATCATGTACATGATGTCAGCCAGTAAAGCTGAGATCAGTAAGCTAAACACAAGCATGGATGAAACTGCCAAAGTTGTTCAGGAACTAAAATCTGAGCTACATAGAAGAAAATCATCACGCAGTGTGCTAGTTCATTCTTCTGCTAATGAAGAAACTGAAAACTTGAAGAAAATTAGCGGCAACCAAACTCAGCAGGTTCTTATTAAATCAAGAAGTGGGAACCGAGACCTTAATGATCAAAAAGTTTTAGGTTTGCCTCTAATTGATGATGGTGAATGTACAAGTAGTGTTCTTACTGAAGAGCGAGATGCAGAGGTCCTGGAAATGGATCAACTGGAAGCAGAACTTGAGTCTGAATTGCAAAAACTGCCTTGGTACACTACGGAATCTTCTTGCAATGAAGATATGAAATTAAATTTGCATGAGGTGAGTCCCAGTAGGTTTACGGTTGATTTACTTAACACTTAAATATTTGTCCTGCATACTGGTGCACTATCTCTACCTAAACCATGAAGACTTGAGTTATGTGCATACCATGAAGACTTGAGTTATGTGCAGATAAAATTATAGAACATTTTTAAACAAATCAATATGCTTCTCCTTAATTATGTTGCATGTGTTACATCTTAAAGTATAGATAGTTTTTTTTTATAATCATCAAAGAATGAAAATCCATAAAGACAAAGTAGTTTATTGTTTTCATCAATCGTCGAAAGTTGAATAACTTTATTTATTGCTAAAACAGAGTAGTTTTTAAAATTTACTTTTGCTTAGGCTACAGCCTTTATATTCCATTTGGGAACATACATGTATACGAGGAGGTTTTAATTGAAATACTGTAGTCTGATTACTCAATTTTATGAAGAGGTTTTAATTATCTTCAAGCTTCCGCGCTTTATGCTAATGCTTATTGGCTGTTACCTAATATCAAGAGAAATAGAGAATGGTTGCTATCGTTGATTTTCAATACAATGAGCAGTAAGGCTGCAGATATTGTTCTTGCTAGATAAAAGAAGGCATGTATAACATTAAGCCAATTTTAAATGTGAACAAATCGAATAATATTGACTTCATTATAAGCTATACTATGCTTCCAGTCACATGTATCCTAAATCAGCTTGGCACATTAACTATGTCTTATATATATCAATTTCACATTTTATTATTGGGTTATATACAAGCCAGTAACCTTGTATTGCCCGGTATTGGGTTTGCTCTATTCGGTTCTAACAATTTTACATTTTATTATTATCAATTTTCATTGACCAGAGAAATTTTGTGCAGAGCAAGGTTTCAACAATGGGGTTCCATGAAGTGGAGGGGCAGAGTTCTGATTGTTACCAAAGGGATGGAGTATCACCATCTGAATTGCATCAGAAACTGTCCTGTCTGCTGATTAAACAGCAGGAAAACCAAATCGTGGACCTGGAATCTGAATTGCATTCGGCTCAATCCAAACTTCACGAGAAGGAAACTGAACTCCAAGCCCTGAAGGACTGCGTTAAACGCCTGACTGAATTCTCTCTGTCAAGTATCCCAGGCAGGAGTTTCAGCCTTCTAACGCCATTCATTTTAATTATTTTCCCTGCTCCTGCACCTGTTGTAGTCTTTGACATGACATTTGGTTACCACAAAACTCGCTTGTCTTCAAAAGCATGTATAGTTTCTAATGCTGAATGCTGATTCTGTTTCTCAGGTGATGAAATTGAGGCACGGGAGGAGCAAGATTGTGCCAGCAAATGGGATTGCAGTAATGAAGTAGATTTGCAATCAAGGCCGGTGGTTGGGATGAAAAGACCTGTTGGCACAGAGTATTGCAATTACTATGTAAATTGACATTATTATTTTTGATTGTTTGACAAGAGAATGCATCGTATATGATACAGCAGCAACAACATCCTCTGTTTCACTCAAAACTGTTGTTAGATACAGTACGCTGCGACGCTATGCTTAATCTAGTCGTATCTCAGCTTAGGATGATAAAGCAATTTAGTATGCAATCATAGAATGTGACAGTAAATATTATAGCTGACCTTAAGTGAACATGGTCTCTGTACATTTTTTAATTCAGGACACCTTTTTATTTTTATTTCTAGTGTCTGCAGCTGAACACTTTACACGGAAGTGATTCTGATTTCTAATTGACTTCTTAGCTATCTAGCAGGTTTTGCTTCATGGTGAAGCATTTTTTCTTTGGATTGCCGGCAGGTAAGGAAACTGAAAGACTGATACCTTTTGTTGACTTTTCTGTTCCTTTGTTGGGAAAATTATGTTTACTACTTTGCCCCTTTGTATCCCGGGGAATTACCAAATAGACAGTGAACTCTCTAGGGATGCTGATTGAATGCAGAGGATAATGTTGGAAAGTTGCAAAAGCTCAAGACGGTTCAGTGCGGTGGTGGTTGTCTTGCTTTGCTTGTTGCATTGAAAGATGTTAAGTTAGTGGAGCCATGATGGGTTGTGGAAAAATGTTAAGTCTATTAAACTTGTAGATGGCCCTTTTATATAATATTTGCTGTAAAAATTTTACCCCATGATTTGATGTGGCAAAGGAACGAAAAAAAAAAGCACTTTTAATTTTTTTTTTTTTTTTTTCTTTCTTTGTCACGGAATAAACCTAGAACTATTAGGCCTATGGTCTACACTGCAGAATATATCCATGTGATCTGATGATGAACGAATGACTTTGATCTAGTCGGCATCGAGGAGCATTAGACAATTTTACGGTACATTTACTAAATTAGAACTGAAATAGGTTGGAATTGGTGTGGGTAGTAATAGGAATATGAAATAAGAATATGAAATTTAAATTAGAATAAGTTATTTATTTAAACGCAGAAATTAAAATTAGAATTAATTAGATTGTTATAAATTATTAAAAAATTAATAATAATAATAATAATAATATTTATTAAAACAACAACAATAATAGTAATAATAATAACTAATCAAAATAATAATAATGATAATATTAATAAAAATAATAATAATAATAAAAATAATAATTAATAATTATCATCATTATTATTCGTGTAATAATAATAAAAATATATTATTATTAAAAGGGATATTTTGGAAATATTGAAATGTAAATGGGGGTAGAATTGAAAGTTTAGGAAATAGGAGACTCATTCCCAATCCTCCATGAAAATCAATCTCTTATTCCTTATTGTCAAATTATGGTAGGCCCATGATTTTAATTCTATTCTTACTTTCATTTTGCAATATAAATGTCATCAATAATTCTGATTCCTTAATCCAGAAATTAAATGCGCCGTTAATATAACCTAACATATAACTTTTCTTTTAAAAGATTTTAAACACTCATCTAGTACGTAGTATATGTTGGGGACTAATGTCAAGCAGTTATGTTACTAACGTCCAACTATTAAAATATTTGGTTACACCTTACAGCTAAATTTTGATAGCTAAGTAGCTTTTTTCTCCCAATTATATATTAATTACTACTAAAATTCACTCAACAACTATTAAAGTTTACTAAACACCATCAATTTCTATTCCATAACTATTATAATTTTTACTCCGTACCAACTCCAGTAGGGATGGCAAAAATACCAGCTCGGTCCGAACCCGAACCGCACCCGGACGTTGTGGGCCGGGTATGAAGCCGGGTAGGTCTTGGGCATCACTTGATAAACCCAGAACTTGAATTTTATTAAAAAAATATTATAAAATATATATTATTTTAAATATTTATATTTATTTAATTCATTTATTACACATATATAAAGTTTTAAACACTTAAAGTTTATATTTTCATGTCAAATTTTATTAAAATAAATTTAAAACTTATAAAATTACCAAAAAATAAAAAAAAATACACATATAATATTAAAAAATATAAAATCTGTGTACCCGAATAAAAATTCGGCCCAACCCGACCGGGCATCATTGTATCCAGGTAAGGTCCGGTCATTGCGATACCCAGACCCGACCTAGGGTTTTGCCATCCTTAAACTCCAGCTTAAAGCACCTCACTATCACTTTAAACCCTAAACATTCCGCTCGACCTCAAATCTAATTCAACAATTATTTGACAACACTATTTTTTTACTATGATTTTTGAAATAATTTTTATTCAACATTGACCCTATTTTGTTTTATTTTAATATTTCAATGATCATAGACTATATTTCTATTGTTATATTATAAAAAGGGGTGAGCAATAACTTTTTTAAGTGTTTAGAGGAAACAAAAATATAGTAAATAGGGAGTTTATGAGCATATTTAATAGGTGAATAACTGTATATAATAAAAAATTAATTTTTAAAATTTATTAAATGAGTGCACAGAGTAAAAGAATGTTCAAAATATTTTTTAAATTATAAATAATTTATATTATTATATTTTTACTCAAATAAATGAAGAGAGGATTACTGTCCCATCATAAAAATAGCCGGTTAACTGAACCATGCTTTGCAGGAAATTATTTATTTCGATAAACAAATTCAAACCAAGATTGTTAACAAACTAATGTAGTTGCAATGTTGCATAAGGGTGATTTCTTCGGAGAAGCAATTATATTTGCGTAGCCGTGCTACTGGAGGTAACCAACTTATGTTGCTTAAAAATGAAGAGAAAAAATAAACTCAGATTGTTTTGATCTCTCTATTATTTTTATAATAGTGAAAGCATCCTTAACAGTATAATTTTACAATATTATTCTTATTTTTAAACATATTTAGTATAAATTAAATAAATTATATAAATCAAAATTAAAATAAAAAATTTAATTATTAAAAAATAAGAAATATATATTTTGATATGAATAAAAAATAATAATAAGATATTTTTATTATTTTTTGTTATTTTATAAATATTTTTTTATCTAAAGATATAAAATAACAAAAAGTACAAATAATATCTTATTATTAAATTTTCACGTCAAAACATATATTCTTTTATTTTTTAGTATTTTTTATTTTTTTTATTTAATTTATAATAAGATATGTTGTTGGGAATTATTAATTATTAAAAAAATAATAAAGATTAAATGATATACAATACTTTTAATAGGGGATAAAATTTTACAATATCCCCTTTGATCAAAGCTGTTTGACATTGACGCAAAGGTTGGCTCATTTATAATAATGAACCTTGAATAAATAAATGAAATGAAAGTTACTTTATTTTTTTTTAATTACACGATACTAATATTTATATTACAACTCATATTATATGAGATTTATAATTGATATTTATAACTATTGAGACTCGTTTACATCAATTTTGATATGGCACCACTCAGATTTTAAACTCTCTCAAATATTCGAGGGATGTCAAACTCCTATTAAGAAAAAAATTATCTTCAGCCCGGCGCCCAAAAAAATTATAAATTAAACTCCTACACACGTGATAAAAGTTTAAATTTTTCTCACACGCGAGTGAAAACTTTTAATACTGGCCAAATTTGAAAGTTACTTCATTTAAGTAAACGATCTCAGCACCTCCTGTAAAATGATGACTGCCTCGGTTAAAAAGATGAATCAATCACTAAACCAATCATTATCTCCTGGTTAGCTACGTGGGGAAATCACAACGTCTGCTCCAGTCTCCAGTAACAGTAAGGTAGCTTTAATATCGGCACCAAACAGCATCAAACGGCTATCACTGCACTGCAGAAATTTACCTCACTCTTATCATGCACATTTATTATTTATATATTATTGCAAAGGATCGACCATAAATGCCAATAACACAGTTGAGTTTCCTTGAGTTGGGGGAGATTAGTTATTTATTATTATTATTATTATTATTATTTTCAAATTCTCTGGACTTGAAACTTTGTTACGTGTGCCAGCTTACACAACCCATTCTTTAGAGTTCAAATTTAATACATTGAGGCTGAACCCGATATGTGTTGATTGGATTTAAATTTTGATTCAACAATGAAAATTTTGTGGGTACTAACTAGATTTTAATTTTGTTACATTTAAGTTTTAACATGTCAAGTTAGATTTCGATAGGTACTAATTATACTTCAATTTTAATACATCAAAACAAATATCAATTAGTGTCCCTCCATAATTTCATAGTATTAGATTAAAGGATAAGGATTCAGCGCTGAGCTGAGTTTTTGTTAGCACTGAATTAATAATTATTAGGTAAGAGAAATAAAAAATAAATAAAAATTCAAAATAAATCTTAATCATTAATTCAGTTCTCAGTAAAAAAAAAATTTAGTATTAAATCTTAATCCTAGACTAAAACTTCAATATCAATAATAAGATAAAAAAATAAGTTATTGGATAAGATCCAACGATTCATAATAATTAATTTAAATTAAGTAAAATATCAAAATTTATTGGGTAAAAATAATTTCACTGGTTAATGAAGATTAAATTGAGATATTTTACTTATTAAATAAGCTAGAGAGCCCCCAAAAAATATACTTTTTATGTGATGGTATTTTAACAAATCACAACTCCTTTAATTTTCTCTTTAATTTTCTCTGTTCAAATATAAGCGAAATAAGTTATATTAAAATTCTGCAATATTGACCAATAGGCAATGAGAGAAACATTACACTCGTAATGGTGGGTGTAAGGATTCGAGTTTCCATAAGAATTTTATGAAAGTTAGTTTTAATACTTTTTTAATTATTAACTAATTGAGTGGAGGTAGTCTCTTCCTTATGAAATGTGAGTGGAGTAAGTACCCCTCGAATATTAAAGAGGGTTTAAAGTATCTGGGTAAGTACTTCAATAAGTCAATATATAGCGGTGGTTCCTGTGAGTGGAGTAGGCACCTCTCAAATATTAGAGAACATTTAAAGTATTTGGATAAGTGCTTCAGTATGTTAATGTATAACGGTGGTCTTAGTTGTATAGTATGTCAGTTGTATAGTATGATTGTAAATATTAATTGTAATGTCATTAGAAAGGGTTTAAAATATCTAGATAAGTACTTCAGTATGTCAATGTATAGCGGTGATCTCAGTTGTATGGTATGTTAGCTATATATTATGATTGTAAATATTAATAGTAATATCATTAGAAAATGTTTAAAGTATCTGGACAAGTATTTTACTATGTTAATGTATGACGGTGACAATCTGTGTATAACAGAATTAAAAAAAATGCTACAATATTATATTTGCAGCAGAAATTAGAGTCATAAATTCATTCCCATATGTCAATTCATTCATTTATTCTAAATGTATTAAAAGATTATTTTAAATTCCTTGATACATCATTTATGATTAATTTAGTATTTAGTTTTTAAATTATAATATCTATAAATAAAATTTATTAATTGTTCATATAGTTGATGTTTAAAAATAAACATACAAGTAGAATTTGAAAAAAAATTAAGTCAAAAAACCATATTATTTTTAAACTTATAAAAATTATGTTTACCAGATTAATAATTTTTAATAAAATTTTTAAAAATACAAATAATTAAAAGAATAATTAATTTTTATTATATTACATAATCATATAACATACATGATTATATAACAATTGTTGAATGAAAATCTAACTATTATGAAAATAATATAAAAATATATGATTATATAACATAACAATCTCTAAAATAATTTTCTTTTAAAATTTAAAAGATAATAAAGTTACTTAAATCTAAAGATCTAAAATAACTCCAATATCAATGCCATAAAAGCATATACAACATCTACAGAAATCCTATCAATTATTATTTGTTAGACTTTAATTTTAATTAAAAAAAAAAAAAGACCTGTCCTGGAGGAACCGTCCAAGCGAAGCCAAACAAAGCCTTACAATGTCCCAGATAGAAAAATCTATACAATCGATTCACCCATCCGTGCGAAGATAAAATAAAAATCAAAGGCAACACAAAAACAAAAACACATAAAGCAAGGAGCAACGAACTACAACTGTAGTCACCACCATATCTTCTGCTTCTTCTCCTCCAGTCTTCACTTCTCACAATAAAAGGAAAATATAAATAAAGCAAATCTTCTCCGATGAAAATGAAGGTTACTACTAAGCCGATGTCGAGTCCGGGTCGGGCAGAGAAGTATCCGCCGCCACTGATGCGGTTCTTGAGGAGCAATGTTGGTAGCAGAAGCAGAGGCAGGTCACGTTCAAGTCCAATGTTTGTGCTAAGAAAGAAAAGTGCCGCCATTGAGACACAGGAACCCACTTCGCCGAAAGTCACATGCATGGGCCAAGTACGGGTCAAACGGTCGTCGAAACAACAGCAACAACAACAACCCGGAAAAAGAACCGGAGCCCCGAATAAACGGCGGTGCAAGTGGATGGGTAAAAATGATAAAAACGGCTGCTTTTGCCGCCGTTTTAAGGGGAAAGGACTCAAGCCCAGGTCTTTAAAACCCATTTGGTGCAAATGGGTATTGTTCTTTCGTGGTGCGTTTCGAAGAAAAAGCAAAATTAGAGGAGATTCTGTGGAGAAAGATTCAAAATTAGGCGACAAAAGTGAATCTTTTGTTCGGGAAAATGAACATGAAGAAGAAGGAGGAGAGGAAACTGCTAAAGTTTTTGTTTCTCCTGCATCAACACCACCGAACAATGCTTTTTTATTAACAAGGTGTAGATCTGCACCGTACAGATCATCTTCATTAGCAAGTAGGTTTTGGGGTGAAGAAGAAGAAGAAGAAAAAGAGCAAGCAGAGGCAAAGACAGAGCCAGAAAGCGGAGGAGAAGAGAATCCCAAATCGGGAAGAGAGTCCATTTGCAGAGATTCGGATCAACAACCGAGAATGGATCCAGAAACTGAGGAAAATTTGAGTTTTTTCAAAGAATTTCAGGGCCCAATTGATAAGATTAGAGAAAGATTTGTGAAATCTGCAAATATTGAATCCGAGGAGGAGGAGGAGGAGTTGGCAACAACTATGCGGCCTTTGATACTCACTAGGTGTAAATCTGAACCGGCGAGAACCGGAGAGAAGCTTGATCCTCAGTTGAGTTTCTGGAAGCAGAGAAGGTTGGGTTTCACATGAATTAATCAATTTAATTAATTAAATCAATTATATATATTTTTTAGTTTGTTCTTTTTGGGTTTCTTTTGGCAACTTAACTGAATATAATCTTTGTTTTTATTTTGAATTTCTCTTTGTATTATTTTTATTTTCACATGTGGAGCTGTACGAGAGAATCTCTATGGCTCTCTGTGCTACAATCTAAAGATTAAAGAAGGGCTATAAAGTAAAGTTGATTCGTACACTGAAAGATAAACAACAGGGAAAATTGTGTATTTGTGTTTTGTTGTTGTTGTTGTTGTTAAGCTTCTCTGCTGCTGCCAGCGCCACTGCTCGGCAGTCAACAGCAGCTCATGGGCACTTGTATTTATTTTTACGGACATATAAAGTTCTGCTTTTATTTTCATTTTCTTTATCATTTTCATTGTTTCATACCCCTCTTTTTTGGGGCTTTGTGGGGCTTTTGGGGGTTAAGAAACTTTTTACTTATTTATACATCTTTGGATACTCTGACTAACTTTTATACTAAGGTAGAAAGTTTATACAAATCTTCCTTAGGTGACCCACATTTTAAAGTAACAGAAAAAATAATATTACTAGACACTGAACTTTGTTTTTAGTTGCAATTGGTAGCTCACCTTACATTAGTTAAGCTATCAAGATCTATTGTTAAAGATAGTCAAAGGGATCTACAATCATGTGCGTATCATGTATTTTAATGTAGCTAAAGTTTGGGAATAAAAAGGAGGATCAACATAACCTGTCATACGCATTTCATTCGTTCTGGATAAGAAACATGGGATGAGTGACGAAGATTTTAGGTTGGACAATATTGGTTGTTTTTATTTAGAAAGGTACTGGTTTAAGATATCTTATTGAGTTTGGACCTATTTCTAATACAGTAACAGAATCTTCAAAAATTGAAATGTGTTCGCCATTTATACATCTATTACAGATTTCTACTATTGTTGGCTGTACCTCTAGAGTCTAGCTCAGGGGCCATGATTTTCGGCTCCTGTTTAGTTGAATAATTGTCTTTTAGATGTGATAAAGTTTTTTAAACGGGGGTTGTGGGGTATCAATTATGGTTACCTTTTGGGACCTATGCCTTCTGATACTTTGTGGTTATGCACTTGCGCTTTCATTCTATTGTTATGAAGAGTTCATATGAAGGAACTATTAGATCATAGTGAAAAGAATAAATATCTGTGATGGGTAGGAAAATAAATTATTGAAGTTGTCTTATTCGTTTTTCCCTTTGCAATTATTTATGTTCTTATTTCTCGGAAGAGAAAGGAAAGCGGCTGCAGTCTTACACAACACACAGAGGTAATAATCCAGTTACCAATTCTGTGGCTCTATCCTGAGCAGAGATTGCGTGTGGTGATTGACTAATGGTGTACCTGTTGTCTGCCACTAAATTGGAAAAGCTCAAAGCTGAGTGATTACACGTCTCTGCAGAGCAGAGTTCTCAGAATCAGAAAAATGCAACCACTTAGATTTGAATGTCTTGATTTTGGTTTGGCTTGGTTATTGAGGCATCAAAATAAACAGGGAAAAGGGCCAGATGGGGGAATTTTTTTTTTTTTTGAAAAAAAAAAATCACTGAACAGCTTTTTGCAGGCCTCACAAAAAAAATGAAGCTTCATGTTGCTGCAGTCCTATGTTGTCATTCAGAGTGACACGCAACCGACAATAAACCAGTGGCCCGCCATGAAAGATGATGGTCATAAAGCAATAATAAGATTAATTAGGAGGGTATAGAAAACTAGAATCATAGTTACATTTCAAGGCCACTTACTGATCTTTCAGATAGCTGTGCATTACTATTTTACCTTGAAAATGTTATGTACTTGTATATATTCTGTTTCCCTGGATTTGGAAGAAAAACTAACTTCAATTTATTATGTTATGCTAGAGACGATATTTGAGTCGCAATAAACGTGGCAATCTATCTTCTAATTAACCTTCGCATTCTATTACGGCAGTTATAGATAATTTTTCTTATTAGTTAGTACTCAAATGCGAAGATAAGTTGTCTCATTAATTGGGACTCAGCATACTTCCTGCGACCGAATTGAGATGAGAAGTTGAAAGTTTGTTTCTCCAATTTTGATGTGTTATGAGTCAGCAGCTTTGAAGCAAACAGGAAACAGCTAATGAAAATGCACCAGGCAAAGTACCCATTCCCATCCAGCCTTGATCCAGGCTACTGATGTTGGACCAAACTTGACACAAATTCAAAGCACAAATGGGCATTTAACATTCATAAGGCTCAAAAAAAAGGGGGACAATTGCTAGGCAAATAATGTAACTATCACAAGTTGGGTTCCCAGCAACTCTTCATATTATAGCTTCAAATCCATAAAACTTGAAGTATATGACATTATACTTTTTCTTATATGACATTATAGTTCTTCTTATATGCATTAATATTGGGTTTACTTCTCATATTGAAGTGGAATATTAGGATTGAGAGTGGGAGTGGGGTTGACGTGTTTACTTACTGTAGAATAAGAGTGTGTATTGTCAATAAGAATTTCGATGATGTGTTTATTTTATCTTAAATTGAAAGTGAATTATTAAAAATTAAGATTTTACTATTATATAAAGAATACGTACTTTTAATTATAAAATGAATAAGAAAATATATTTGTACAATAACCTATTTATTTTAATTTTAATTTTAATTTTAATTATATAAAATAGTAATAATTAATAATATTTTCAATGATGGAAATTAAAATTTTTTATAAATTTTATTTTTATAATCTAGACTAAATGTTTTTGTCCCATTTTGTATATGGTAAAATTGTAATTTTTAATATTTGTTAACGGTATTTTCAAAATTGAAGAGAATGGGAACCTAGAACCCACTCCCCCACCGTAAAAATGAGTGGGAAGCACGTTGTGAGACTCCCACTTTGTTCGCTTTAAAAGAAAGTAAACAATTGATTTCAAGGACGCCCCACTCCATAATCCGAATCCAAGATGTAAATATAAAATAAATAATGAGTATAATGGCAGTTCATGTTTTAGATTTTTATTTGATTCCATTTTTCCAATAGGAATTTTATATCTATACATTACACTCTTTAGTCAACAAATGGGGTATACAATCATTCAAATAAAATCATGTTTAAAATAGACTTGTTGGCATTAATCACCCAACAAGACCTCAATGATAATTTAGTATTTGTCGTGATGTGCTATTATACTTTCTCAATGATTAGGCAAAACCCATGCATTTTCAGCTCTTTCTTATTGAATTGTTTCAAATTGAGGATTTTGCCACCACAAAGTTTGCAATCACGCTACTTTTATCATTATTTAGAATCTATTTTTCGGGTTCATAATAAATGAAAATTCACGTAAAAATCCATACATTTTCAAGTGTAGATTTGAGCTGACCGGACCATGATAATTACTTATAGCACACTCTTAATTGTTGTCATCTAGTCTAAATCCAAATTTTGAAATAGATCATTTTGGGGAATGAATAATCTTGTAATTGTCTTTAACAATTGAGTTGAGCATCTTGAGTGAGAAAGAACATTGTTGCTTTGGAGTTTGGTCAAGCTAGGATTAAGATGGCCACAAAAAATTAACGATTCTGAAGGCACCACACAACTTCGCTAATGGTGAGGCACCTATACTTCCCTTGTATGCTTAAGAACTGTATCCTTTGAGGATATCCATTCAATAAACATATCAACACATTAGGCCCACCAATAATTCCTTCGAAATTGACTTATTCAACGTCACCCAAGATAAATCTAGTTTTAAGTAATATTGTTGCCTGTTAATTCTATAAAAAAAAAAATTAATAAACTTATTATTTGTGCAATTCAGCTACTTAAATATGGATGGAGAGCCGGTGCTAATAAAATTTTATTGAAAGATTGAATAAATAATGTAACACACTCTTATGATACTCTCAAGACCAAAACTCAAATGTGAGGCTGTTTTAAGATTTATAAGATTCAGGACTTAAATCTTATTCCTGAAAATTCTGCAATCACATTGCCTCTTTTTCAAGTTTCATCAACCTAGTTTATTATATATATATATATATATATATATATATATATATGGTTCACATCTCCATCAGTTTCTCTAAGTTCCGATAATTTCATCCAAAAATTAAAAGATTTTAATTAATCGTTCTGGGCATTTTGTGTTTAATAACAGAAAACGAAACACAGAATAGGTGACAGAAGAGTTAAATGGGGTGTCCCTCAATAGCTCATCTCAATAATACACACATGGACTTGTCACCAAAAACAATATAATAAAAAGAAAAATAAACAATTAAACGTTAACACATTGAATGAAATTAAACAAAACTTATAAGGGTTTTAGGTACAGGGCATGGTCACGCTTCATAAATGTTTCCAACGCAACACATCTACATCGTTTCCTCGCAACTTATTGCTGTGTCGATGGTGACGGCTTCAAAAAATTCAATTGCCCCAATAACCTCAACCAACTGCTTTTCTTCTACCGTGCTTCTCCCGTGTGTACTTCCACCTTTTTATTATAAATCCACCAGCACCACATTCTGAAGCTTTAAGCTTTAATTCTCACACTCAACTACTTCTGGCTTTCGGCTTTTGGCTTTTGGCTTTTGGCTTTTGAGCTTTTGGCCTCAGCAGCAAGCTCATGGAGCTCAAGTCGAGCATCACCACTTTCTTTCTTCTGTTCCTTCTCTTCGCCACACCATTTTGTTCATTAGGTACGTTACTCCTTCTCAAGATTCTTGAAAAATAAAAGATAAAAAATTGTTTACCTTGTGGGACAAGTAATGTAATATTAAAGGCTTTAATTGATTGCCTTGTTTTATGATGAAGGTGGGTTGCCGGAGCTGGATTCAGAGGTTTACCAGATTGATTACAGAGGTCCGGAGACACACTCTTCGATTCCTCCGCCTGATCATTCTCGTGGCCATGGGAAGCCTGTGATCCGCCATGAAAGTTCTGTGGTACCTCCAAAATCAAAGGCCACCGGACCAAAAAATGTGAGCCTCCACTATGCATTTGTTTTGTGCTGTTGTTCACTTATTCTTTGATGATTTGCTTGTTACTGTTACTTTGTTTTGTAGTGGTTTCTGTGTTTAAACTTTTCTATGTGAATGATTTTTTCTGTTTTGCAGGGAAAGAAAGTTCATGGATAGAGAAGTTTTAACTTGGAAGCCAATTTGAAGTAATTAATTTTGATTCAAGTCATTATATAGTAGTAAAGTTCGTTTTTGCAATAGATATTTATTAGGAATACGTGTAAAAAATTTGGCAGTCTTGGGTCGTTTTTTTCACTTTTATCTACAAAAATATGGATCTGTAAATGTGAGTTATGTGATCGTATGATTAAATAGCTTAAGCCTTTAGTGCTGATCTCTTGTGAACTGTGGTGATATAGCTCTTCTGTGATAACAATGGAGTTTTTAATGGATGTGCTTATTTTTAATTAATTGCAACATTAACATTTATCTGAGATAGGAATGCTAGCTAAAATTTTAATTTGTACAAGAGAGCAAAAATTGTAGTCGTAGGGGTTATCCTTTGAATGAAACTTGATAATAATTTGTGCTTTGTATAGATGGTTTCCATTGGAAACAAATCAATTGCAGAATGAGTGAGAGCTTCCTCATCCGATCTCAATTTAACAAATTAGAATTATGGAAAGAGTTGGATGTTTATCACCTGCATCTAACTTAGAATTAAGGACAGTTTATTTTGACCTGTTTAATGTTTTAAATACAATGGTCAATTTAATGTTGTCGGTTAATGGATCTTATAAAAATGCTATGCTTTTTTTTTTTGTATTAAATCATTTAGTATTCAAAGACCACATCGGTCCCGACTAATATTTAACATAGTTGTATTCCCAAACTAATATTTAACCTGTGCATGTGATGTCTCACATGTAATGTGGCATTAGGGTTTACTCAAATTTATGCACGAAAGTAACATGTATCTAAACTAAAATTGAATATATATTTTCAAAGAGAAACCCACAGCCCGAGATCCAAAGGCCTTGCCCCGACAGTGATGGTCCTCGTCCTTACAAATGCCTCGGAATTTGTCACAAAATTCACTCAAGTTTGTCTTAAATTAGAAAAATGAAAAAAATTTGTCTGTGACTGCCAGAGAAAATAGCATGGCAAAAATTTTCGTGAGATTCTCAATTACAAATTTACAATCTTAAGATGAATTGTCCATCCAATGGATTTTTTCCAATTAGGAATGAATTAATCGAACAAGGTAAATGCTTGCCGCTTCGAGATTAAAATGAAACTGTGAGTTTAGTTTGAGTCTCTAAACTGTGAGTTTAGTTCAACCCTCAAATCTTTTGAATTACTTTGAGAAATTTTATTAATAACGTTAACCAGCACTATATGAATAATGATATATTTTGTTAAACATAAAATTTGTTACATTTTTTGTTCGGTTTAAATTTGATTATTATATGTATAGTTGTAGATTTGTTAATAACAAAAGTAAAATTTTTTAACATGATATAAATATGGTTTATCCGACAGATTTATATTGGAGAAAAGTTCATAGTATTGTATCTCAAAAATATTTCTTAAAAAATTAAATTTTCAATTGTGAATCATTCTCTAAAGTTATTAGTATTGACTCAAGAAAATTAAAGCAATATTTAATAAAGCATTCAGCCGGTAAGAGATTATCAGGCTAGCAGTACTCATACCTAATCTCTTTTTGGGTCTACCTATGTTGCATTTGGTGTTACTAGTAATATATGTGAAATTTCTATAACTGAAAATTATTTTATAATTATTATTAGTCACTTACAAGTTACAAATGTGACGTAAATATATTAAGTTAATACATAAGTTTGTAAATGTGTAAAATCCTTTGCTTATTGCAACTAATATCTTTGCAATTTATATGGGTTATTTTATATTAATTTAATAATATAAAAATAATTTAAAAAAAGTGTAACTATTTTACCTTCAAAATAATTAAACCATGAGTTTTTGTAACAATTGCGAATGGTAAAGGAAGGTAATTAAATTGTTTTTAATTTTCATTACCTGTCTGATATTTCAATAAAAGTCAAGGAGTCCAAAGAAATTCACCCTTCAATAAATATACGGATAATTTTTAATTGAGTCCTTATTATTTGTTAAAAAAATTTCAGACCAGAAGTTTATAAAATGAATCAATTAAATACTTTCAAGTACAGATTTATGTTATTCAAGTCTTTAACTTAATTCCTCCATTAAAAATGTTAAGTTAACAACATTGATTTTTATTGATTCTAATTGATTTTTGTTAATATCCGGAATATTCATCCGCATCCATTAAGGATATTACCTACATCTGAATCCGCATATTTTTTTATGGATCCAGATGTGAATCCAGATATAAAAATATAAATGCAGATATGGATATGAATGCACCTACATCTGGATCTGGATCCGAATTTTGCCATTCTTAAAATTATTAACAGTATTGAGGACATTTTAATAAAAAACAATCGAGCACCTCCTTATTCTTTATTTTTGATAGGTGACCACAGTCTAAAGTAAACTCAAGTAACCTAAGTTAATATTCTTTAGAAAAAGAAAAACTAAGAGTATCTCCAAAAGACTCTTTAAATTTTACTTTTCAAATATCAATTTACTTACTGATGTAGCAAATAAGCGGATATAAAAATACAATCCCCTCCAAAAGACTCATCAAATAAGAATAAGTTAACATTATTTTAATCAAATCTTTCCCATTATCAAATTGAATTACTGTTATATTTTTGAAAGGAAACATAAATAATAATTATTGCAGTCTTACCTTTTTAATAAATAATAATAAAATATTAATAGAAGAGGGAAAAATTCACTCGGTAATATTAAAGAATGAGAAATAAATTTTATTTAAAGAATCTAAATTAACGTGTCTTTTGGAGTGTTTAATATTGATATGACTCTTCAAATAAGAAATACAATTTATTTGAAAAGTTTTTTGAAAATGCTCTAAGTTAATGTTACAAAAACTATAGCATTCTTCGTGTGAGAAGTCTGATACTGTTATTGATGAAAGTATATTTCTTTTTATATATCTTTATTTGTTATGTTATCAAATGGATTAATGTCTTGGTGATGTGTGGGCAACCAATAAGGTATCACTAATTGTATATGTTTGATTTAATTATGGAATTATACTATATGGATTTATTCATTTTTTTTAATTAAATGAAATTAAGGTCTTTTTTTTTCTTTTTCTGGATAGCATGGAACCAGCCTACAATCGCAAAAGATATATGTTAATGAACAAACGATAGACAATAGTTCTGAACAAGCCAATCAGGCTTTAGTCAATGTCACTCATCTAGTGGGACTGCATACACAAGTTTTGTGGACTATACCTTAACCTTAAAATGAAGAGCCTATCATTGTCAACGAGGAGTAGAATAGTACAATTCCACCTTGGGCCGGCATTTAATTCTCCATTATAGAATGTTGACAATTAGCTATTTCTTATGTTTGAATTTTAGTTTATCTCAATATTGTTAAGGTGTTTGTTACTTTGAATTTAATTGATTTTCATACTTTTAATTTCATTATTAGACCTGATGTTAGTGTGGTTTTTCTAATATTATATTCAACACATATTATTTAGTTTAACAATCACCATATTTTTATAGATGTGATGGAATTATATGGATAGCATATTACATTTCTAGTTCCAAGAGTTATGATAATACTTTTTTTTTTTTTTAAGCGGTGCTATTTATATTTGAATTACTTTATAAAAATGAGAAATTATCATTGCCCCACCTCTCTTTTATCTTATGTTCATCCAACCACCACAAAATTTTAACATGTTCTTTGCACCACCTTTCTTTTTAAATTTGTATCAATTAGCCACTTTTGTACTAACACCGTTAAATAATTTAAATAAAATGACAATTTTACCCCTAAATAAATTAAAAGATCATTTTATTTTATAAAAGATTTAAAATATAAAAAATTATAATTATAAAAATACTCCTAAATTGAATAAAAAATAAATCTCAAATAGAAGTTGACACCGGACACACTAGATGCGAAAATACAACGTCACACACTCGGAAATCACAAGCTCACCACCACAGCGAACAACAAAAGGATATAGAAAAAAATTCACCACCTAAAGTTGTTAAGCTAAGGATACAAGGCTTAAAATTCTCACCACTCAATGGACTCCACCAAAGAGATACAGAGTTTGATAATAACTCAAAGTTCATCAAATCTTTAAAATTGATTCTTGTCTTTTAACTACATAAGCTTAAATAACTTTCTTGGAACAATCCTCCAAGCATAGATATACTACAAATTACAAACAAACCCTTCAAATGACTTGACTTCAAAGACCAACATTAAAGCTAGACATTAATAAAACATTGGTATGCTTAAAACACAACAAAGAGCATTAAAAAAAATTCCAAGTTCATAAATATTCTTCTTGACTCAAAACTGAACAGCCATCACTTAACTGATCATAACTTTTTGTAGAAAACTCCAAATTTAGATTCTTAAAATTCATTGGAAAGCTAACAGAAATATCTTTCCAATGATGTATGGCTTAAAAATTAATTCAACCTCATTTAGTACAGTTTAATCCCCAAAGATGCCCTTTCTGCACAGAAAATTTGCTCACTTGATTAATGTAAGAACTGGAACTGCACTTGGTATAACTTGATTACCAAATATTTCAAACACCCTTGTGTTAGAGGTGCTCAGCTAATTTTTATTAAATTTAGATTTTGTAAAATTTTAATAATTATTTTTATTAAAAATTATAATTTTGTAATATGTTAATAAAAATAAGTGAATTTATTTATTAAAAATTATAATTTTACAAAATTTTAATAAAATAACTAAATTTATTTATTAAAAAATAAATCCCAAAATTTTAATAATTTAGGGGATTTTTATTAAATCCCAAAATTTTGTAATTAGTTTTATAATTATAATTTTTCATTAAAATAATTTTATTAAAAAAAATAAATATTATAATTTTTGGATTTATTTTTTTATTAAATTGGGAGTATTTTATAATTATAATTTTATAAAAGTGGCTGATTGATACAAACTTAAAAAGAAATGTGGTGCAAAGAATATATTAGAATTTAATAGTGGTTAGATAAATATAAGATAAAAAAGAGATGAGACAATGATAATTTCCCTGACTAAAGTTTTTGTTTAATTTGGCGCAGAGTTTTGTTTCCTTTTGCTCAAACTGGTAAATAGATAGTTAGATTAAAAAAAAAAAAATTAATGCCCAAGGGGAAAATTATACTTTAAATCATTAATATTATATAAAGGGGTATAGTTGTCTTCTAATGTTTAAATTAACATTTTCACTAGTTTTTTTAACGAAAGAATTAAGTTAAAGACTCGAGTGACATAAATTTGTATTTGAAAGGATTTAATTAATTTATTTTATAAACTTCTTGTCTTTGAATTTTTTTCTACAAAGGACTCAATTAAAACTTACCCTAAATATACCCATAATGAAATCGCGGGGAGCTGGTCACCGCCGACAAAATCTTTTTGGCACGGCATTTAGTACGAGTGAAAAGTCCATCTCACCTTCCAAATAGATATTAATTCTTATGGAAATTACAAAGTTTATTTTAGTAATTTCCATAAAAAAAAAAGGAAGCACATACAAAGAGATCAGAGTTGAAACTTCCACGTGTCAACAATTGAGGTAATCACTCCATCAGGACCTGTGGTAACATACTCACATTAAGAGCGGATAAGTCCCCCTTGACCGAAGACAAGGTGTCTACGCAGAACTCTTAACAAACAAATTGCGGTGAACGCGGCGTGAGTTTTATATAATTTTCCTCTCATTAATTTTGCATAGCTTCGGATTCTGACCCAAAAAAAAAAGAAAAAAGAATTGATTCTTAACAAATCAATCCAACAAACAAACACAAAAATGGCGAACAATCACAACAATCACGGCAATGATACCGGCAGCGGCAAGGATTCTGAATCGAGCCCTCTGTTGACCAATCACCATGTGGCAGCAGAGGCCGGGGACGAGAAGAAGTCAAATGTTGACGGCAAGACCAACGGCATTAAGGTTCCGCTAGGTGGGAAATCCGAGGCGCCGGCGTCGGCTGGGTACGATTGGACGGCGAATGGGCTGCCGTTGGGTCACGGGAGTGTGATGGGCGAGCCGATGGGGCGGAGCCTGTGGGACTCGAGTCTCTTCGCTTGCCTCGGTCGCAATGATGAGTTTTGCAGCAGCGATCTTGAAGTTTGTAAGTCATTTATTATTATTTTTTAATTTCATCTAGATCCATTTTATGATATTGAGAATTTGAATTTTTTTCTTTTTATTTTGAAATGTGAGATCTTAGGGTTTTGATTTATCATTTTAGGGAAAATTTATGCGTAGATTTAGATCTAATTATTGTTGTTTTTTCAGATTTAATTATCATCAATATAAATTTATAGATTATCATTTCTCATAAAAAGGAAAATGAAAGAACAATAAATAGCTTTAAAATGTATATAGCTTGTTGATCATACAGAGGCTAAGCGAGAAAATTGGTCATTTTTCTATGTAAATTGATTCTTGTTGATTCCAATTGGACGTTTCTGGGTTTTTGTATTCTTTTGTAGCTTTAAAATGTATGTAGCTTGTTGATCATACAGGTGTAAGGGAGAAAAATTGGCATTTTGTAAATTCATTTTTGTTGATTCCAATAGGTCGTTATTGGGTTTTTGCATTCTTCTGTAGCTGTCATGGTATATATTAAAATGGTGATGAATTGTGATCCCAATATATTTGCGTCTCACTTAAATAAGTTTAAGCTATAACTTTTGTAGCTTTAGTCTTGAAATGGCTTTGTTTCTTCGCACATTATGCAATGTTTGGTTTTGGTGAATCAATAGAGTAGAATTTATACTTTCTTCTTTTTCTGTTTTGATGAAATCTTATTGTATGTTGTCTTTTGGTTTGTGTTTGCTATATGATGTTTATGGTCTTCAGGTGCAATTTCTTTTTCAAATTCGAATTCCTTGTCCTTATCCTTTTCTTTTTATACTAACTGTTAATCATGCCAACTGGTTAGGTCTTCTTGGAGGCATGGCACCATGTGTTCTGTACGGAAGCAATGTTGAGAGGCTTGCATCTGCTCCAGGAACCTTTGCAAATCACTGCCTGCCTTACTCTGGTCTGTACCTGATCGGTAATGCCTTTTTCGGTTGGAATTGCCTTGCACCATGGTTTTCATATCCTAGCCGTACTGCTATCCGCCGAAAGTTTAATCTGGAGGCAAGTTATTCTTGCATTTTGCTTCCCTGTCATCTTAAGCTTTTATCAATGCAAATGTATTCTTGAGTTTGTGTAATATTTTCATTGTCATTCTGTCTACAATACTTGTCCAATTATCTGCATTAATAATAATTATGCTAATATTTAATTTTCTTTTGGTACCTTATCTCTGATTAAGGATCATTTTTCTTATCTTCAAAGGTCTTCAGGTTGTATATTTCTTCTAAACTTGCTAACTGATGGTAATGGGCTCATTTTATGTTCATTAAAAGATTTGGCCTTAATTATTGTGGTAGACCTTTGCCAAGGTTATCTTCTGTCAATACACCAATTTTTTGGACTCTTATAGATGATTTGTTAACTTGCTCTTTGTTTTTATGAACTTGGTATGCTGAAGCATTCTGTATTTCTAGCTCGTTATAGGCTTGCTTTTGGGAATACTTAAGCTTATGATGCTGTTTTTCCATCAGCAAGATATAACTGTATTCTAGATCATTTTTGCAGTTGTCTGGTTGAGTTTGAAATTCCAAAATCGCTTTTTGTTCTGAAATGTCTTTGTTGTGCATATTGGTGTAATAGGGACTTCATCCCTTCAATGTGTCGTTTCTTATGATGGAAACTTGTATGGGTGTGTGTAACCAAAGAAAGAAGTGGAAGAAAGTGTTGATTGTTTCAAATTTTCTGTTCCCAACAGGGAAGCTTCGAGGCACTTAATAGGTCATGTGGATGCTGTGGAAGTTGCGTGGAAGATGAGTTGCAACGTGAGCAGTGCGAGTCGTCATGCGATTTTGCCACTCATGTGTTCTGCCACCTTTGTGCTCTTTGCCAAGAAGGTCGGGAGCTCCGAAGAAGGATGCCCCACCCTGGGTTCAATGCTCAACCTGTCTTGGTCATGCTTCCTCCTGGTGAGCAGACAATGGGCCGTGGAGCCTAAGGCCATACGCTTCCTTGGAATTATGCCTCAACCTGAAGAGAGATTTTATCTTGTGTATATTTTGTTTGTTGGATGAGATACTGTGGAATCATGTTATACCTTATTTTCATTCTCGAAATTGCAATACCTATTATATCTACTTGGTTGACCAAACCAAGTATAAATAAAATGTAATGGATATGTAGACTTTGCTGGTTTTGTGTTTGTTAGTGCGATAAATACACGGATGTTCCTTGTCAATTAGAATTTATAAAGGCGTACTACTAATACAAATGATGCAAAGGCTAGTTATAATTACAGATCTCATCATTTAGATGGTTTCTAGATGCTTGATGATCTTATTTCAATGTGATTCGAACAGAATTTCTCTAGTCTATTCTTTTAAGGTTTTCTTTCAACATAGCAGTGAACATCTACTCTGCAACAATATTTCGGAGTGAAAGCCATCTTCTTTTACATTTTTTTATTAAAATTTTTCCCCAAATTATATGTGTTTATGTTTTTTTCTTTTTGAAATTTTAAAAAATAAATTGTAGCCATTTTTGGGATAACATAAAGTTGATAAAATAAAATGACCTCGAACAATCTGACTCGTCTCCCGAAAGAAAGGTGAGCTGAAATTAGTTATTCTTCTTTCCCCGCAAAACAGAAGGATGAAATCATTTCTTGCTTCGGTGGAATGTTTTAAATATAAAAATGCTAAATGTCTAAAATGACAAGAGAAAAACAAGAGATACGACAGCATACCGCCATTTCTCTCCTCACTATCTCTCACCCTTTTTATAATTTAAAAAATTAAAAACTTAATAAAAAAATGAAGGATTAAGAGGAAAACGAAAGAGAATCCTTTATCAATTTATCTTCACACCATCTTCGCAAAACATTTTCCCTCTCTCAAACGGCTCTCTCGTACAGGATAGCTGCTGACAACAACACGACAGCCGGCGATGACATGGTCTTCACTAGGGGCTTGTTTGGTTGTTGTACAGCTCGATTAATTTTATAACAAAATTACAGTATAGCGATTAACTACACCCGACTCACAGTCGAGTTTAACTTAATGCGGCAACTGTCACTTTTACTTTTGCTTTTATTTTTTGACTTTTACTTTAATAATAATAATAATAATAATAATAATAATAATAAAGAATAAATATAACTTTTAATTTAATATAATATTATATGATTTTTTTATTTTTTATTTTTATATTATAACTATTAATATAAATTAATAAACATGTAATTTGTTATTCAATATTATTATATTATATTATTTATTTTTACATTATAATTTATTAATAAATTTATAATTTAATATAACTAATAATAAAGAGTAAAATATGAATAAATTTGAATAATGTTAATTTAAAATTAATAATAATATAAAATATCAATACAATTTAAGTATATTAATATAATATAGTATAATATTTAATTTAAATTAATCAAAAAAATTATCACAGTGTAGTATTGTACCAAATATTATACAATATTATTATAATAAAGTGCTAATGCAATACAACATAATACAATACACCAGTATTAAAATAATACAATATAGCATAATACAATATAATGTATCAAACGCACCTTAGAGGTATTATTTCACCATCTCTCTCTTGCTCACGCACTTGGACATAGGAAAGTGAACAACAAACTAATATTTGCTCCTACCACAAATCAAGCTCCCTAAATATTTGCTTTGCCTAAATTTTAAGATCCTAAAACACGATGAAAAGTGAATAGCAATTAGTGGAGCTCTAATTGTGCAAAGCCAAAGAGTGAAGAATTATCATTACTTACTATTTGCATTTCCGATCATGGAATTGCTTGTTTTTGAGGATTTGAAAGTCTCCAGAAATTCTTTGGCCTTTTACAACTCTTGCTTTCGCCTTAATTTTTCCCATTTGTGCTAAGTGACAAGTATACTAATAACCTTAGGGCTTGATTCTTAGCTGGAATTCTGGATTGATTTTCTAGGAAAACTGGTGGACACATAATCAAATTTCTGCAAAATAATATAATTTTTTATTTGAATTCTGTAAGGGTCATTTTTGATAAATGTTAATGATAATTCTGTCAAAAATTTTAAATTTTGTGAATAAATAAGTCTTTGTATGATACTGATTTGAGAAATATCAATATTATATGCCGAACCAATAATTTGATTCTTCCAGCATATTATTTTTGCACCTGAGGTTGCATTTTTAGTGACTAATGCTTCGATCTTGGTTGATTTACGTTTCGATTGATTTAGAATTTTTTTAAAATTTAAATTGCTAGAAACTTAATGGACTAAATTTTGTTGGACGAAAATTTATAATAACTTATTCTTAATACAAATGTTAGTTATTTTGTAGAAATGGAAAATTTAGAAAATTAGTGCGCAATAGAAGATGTACAGCCAGAAAAATATAAGCCAACTCTTACATATTAGATAGTCATGAGAAAATATTTCCATTTTACAAAGCTTATGGTAAACAAGAAGCGTTTTCTATGAGGAAGCTAACTAGTAAGAAAGGGAGTGATGTAATTGTAAAATACGAGACATTTGCAAGTGGCCGTAGCGACAAGTCGAAAAGTAAATCTACTGATCTGTTGAAGTTGAAGGTATTGTGAAAACTGATTGTGATACTAAAATTAGAGGTTGTCTAAATGAAGATAGAAAATGAGTTCTTCGAATTTTAAATAA
This sequence comes from Citropsis articulata, assembly GCA_030449925.1. Classification (NCBI taxonomy): domain Eukaryota; kingdom Viridiplantae; phylum Streptophyta; class Magnoliopsida; order Sapindales; family Rutaceae; genus Citropsis; species Citropsis articulata. The sequence continues at coordinate 1,215,978 of JASUUH010000079.1, forward strand.
CGCAATCATAGAATGAGTTCGGACAAAGCTAGGTACTTTCCCTTGTAATTGTAGAATAGTGCAAGTGCTAAACAATTTATTGAAATGAATGATTGAACACGAATTAACATCGTCTAGAATTTTAATTCTATCGTTGTTAAAGCTATCAACATGAAAATGTCTCGTTCTTAGAAAAAAAATTGTAGAAATCTTGTTGACAAAGGAAAGCGATTACAGCTTGAAAAAGGAGATGCTATGTCAATTCTAAAGTACTTCAAGAAAAAGAAAGTCGAATGTAATTTTTTTTAAGCATTGATTTGAATGAGCAGAATCGATTAAATAATTTATTTTGGGCAGATTCGAGGTGTAAATCAGCTTACAAATATTTTGAAGATGTCATCACATTTGATATCACATATTTTACTAATAAGTATGACATAACATTCGCTCCCTTTGTCGGAGTTAATCATCATGGTCAGTTTATTTTACTAAGATGTAGATTGATTTCACACGGCGATACAAAGACATTTACGTGGTTATTTGAGGTATGGCTATCATGCATGTCCGGTTCTCCTCCTATTGGTGTCATAACAGGCTAAGACAAAATAATGCAAAAGGCAATTGAGAATGTTTTTCCTACGACTAGGCATTGATAATGTTTGTGACATATAATGAAGAACGTGCCTTAGAAGTTAGGGACTTTTAAAGAACGTGAAGATATTATTTCTTCATTACTTTCTAATGTTTATGATTTATTGAGCCTTGCTGTGTCCGAAGAAACTTGGCATGACATGATTATGGTATATTTGATGAGTGGCATCCTGGGATTCCATGTTATTTGAAAAATAGTTTTTTGGCAGAAATGTTAACAACTCAGCAAGGTATGAATGAGTGGCATGACATGATTATGGGATAATGATTATTTAAATGGTTTATTTGATGAGTTGCATGGTGGGGTTCCATGTTATTTGAAAAATAGTTTTTTGACATAAATGTCAACAATTGAGCAAAATGAAGGTATGAATGCATTTTTTTTATTGGTTTGTTAACTCAAAAATAAATTTCAAGTAGTTTGTGCAGCAATATGAAAATACGTTGAAGAGGAAAGTTGAATTACAATAGCAAGCAGATGCCAAGTGTTTTACTAAAAAGACTCCATGTGTGATAAAAAATGAGATGGAGAAGCAAGTTAAAGATGTGTACACTATTTCTAAGTTTAAAGAATTCTAATAAGAGTTGACTGTACTGATGTTTTATGATATATTGGATTCTATAGAATCATATGAGTAATGTAAGAAATAAAGCTTTTGAGTTGTTTTTTAAGAAGTTAAGTGTAAAGTTAGTTGTATCCGTTCAAAGTTTTAGTTTAAGGGGATTCTTTGTAGACATGCTTTTGTAGTGTTGATACGTAATGGTGTTGAATGAAGAAATGCTATAGTAGGGTAAAAGTCAATTATTGTATGCAAAATTCATCCATTCAGTACGAGAGATATGACAAAATGTGTATTGTTTTCATTGAGATTGCAAACATAGTTGCTAATAATGAAAGTAGTTACAAATTTATATTGGATTAGATCGATAAAGTAATAAAAGATCTTTGTAAGCAAATTTGTTGTGCAAGTATGGAAAAGCTGTTACTAGTGAAATAAGTTGCGATAGCAACGATGTTGAACATTTAATCAATAATCTAGTAACAGCACGTTGTAAAGGCTGCCTTCCTTGTCTGAGGAAAAAATCTTCAATTTGTAAGAAACTTGCCCAAAGAACAAGATTGCACAAAAAAAAAGGTATGTTCAAATACAAATATATGTTTTTTAATTTCATTTGGTCTTTGTTCAATTATCTTTAATAATTTCACAGGATTTACAAAAAAATGCTCCATCGTCTTATAAAGTGCTTAATGAAATCTCCACACAGCAAAGTAACATAGCCATTGTAAGTTTATGAATTTTTTTATTTTAAACTTTTTCTTTTATTTTGAAAATATGTAACCAAGTATATTGTTGAGTATATGTGGACATTACAAGAAAGAAGTACTTTTAATGTAAATCTCAACCAATAAGAGACTTTAAGCTATTATAATGTAAGAATTAAATTCATGAGGAAATTTTATCTTAAAACTTTTAATATGATTTTTACATATATATTTTTTTCGCTTAGGTACTTATTTACCCATCCTAAGTTGGTGGAAATAATATTTATTAATCATTTCCTTATGGTTGGTACACAGTAAGTTGTCTTAAAATCACAATTTCTTAATGTATACTTATATTTTCAAATTTCTAAAATGTAATATGATTTTTTTGTGTATTATAGCAACAAGTCCCATTGTGTGCTTTATAGTCGCATTATTTTTCTCCTTCGATGACCTATGAAGGATCTGGAAATGGAAAATTTCAACAATTATTACATCAACAATATAGTGAAGATAACAATCCCCATGACTGATGTTTGACTTGTACTCTGTTCAATTTTTTTCCTCTATCATTTTAGTTAGATTTGGCTTAAAAAGATAAATTGTACTGATGAATTAATGATCTATGAATATTATGTTTTTGTTGACATCAATAATTGTTGCTTGATTTTTTTGATAACTTTTGTTGGTCTTGTGGTTTTTTTTTTTTTTTATATAATTTTTTATGACATAAAATCATTAGAATTGAATCCATGAATGTGCTTGTACTCGTTGTGTGCTATTTCCGCATCACAATAAATATTTATAAGATTGTTTTAATTCTTCCAATATTAAACAACAATATGAATCTAATTTCAAAACTTAATAAAGTGAAACAACTCATAAACTTATATTTCGAAAGAAAATGTTATTATATATGTTTACAATTCTTTTTCCAATATATAGTATGAATTGAAACAACTTAAAAATAACACTTAAATATAAAGCATAGCACAACAATTACAAGTATTCTAATGAAATCAAATCCTGGTGTCTTCCTCCTTCGAAGTTCATCGTCAAACAATCACTATTTGCACTTCATATTCTTGCATATATGCTCAAATTCTTTATGAAATAATTGAAATTTAATAGACAAACACTTAATCTCCAATGCAACTTCCTAACTTACTCCATAACAAGTCAATTTTTTCTTTGCTGGTTTATAGTCGCTGTCCATTAAAGGTTCTTACATCCTCTACATTTTCAAAATTTGTGATTTGAATTCTTTGTTGTACGTGACGTTAACAACTCTATTTAATCACCGTATTTGTTACATATTTATAGTGAGTTTCCAATTTTACTTGAGCTAGATGACATTGTCATTAATAGACTACTTAAACTGCAAAAAAAAAAAAAAAAAAACAAAGCATTAGAACGCAAAGCACTCTGGAACAACTCAAACAAAAGACTTTTCACTTTATTTTTTTAATCAAAATCCAAAACAAAAAAAATCCTATAGAATGACAGGCGGTAAAACAAAAGAAATAATTTATTTGCAAATGAATATCTACTTTGAAACAGAGAGGTTTCTACTTTTTGTTGGGAAAAGAACTCACATAAGTAGCTGCAAATTAAGTGAAAATAAAACTTTTTCTGTATTTATATGATTAAAATAGGACGTGTATCATAAATAAATAGGTAAAAAAATAATCTAACATAATCAAAAGCAATAAACCACAAGAGATATATATTTTTGTGAAAAACCTAAAATAAGAAAAATCACGGGATCATAGTTTGATATAATCTTCTTCTATATTAATGAGATTACAACACAAAAATCTTTTTTAGATAACACTAGAGGCTAACAACATCAAAAATTTCAATAATTTTAACTTACAGTAACAACCTAATAACTATCTCTCTAATAAATGAATATTTCAAATAATAGTAAATAAAAGAATAAAATAAAAATCAAGATTAGTAGGATTATAGAGGGCGATGTCAAGACCCTCAAAATTTGGAGAAAAATAAAGTTAATTTATCTTTCTTTCGATCATCTAATCAAAGATTAGAAATTTTGTCCCTAAATTATAATAGCCAATCAGTATCTTCTCCTCTCTTTCCTCTTTTCCCACGCACCAAAGTTGCTGCACCTGTACAGCTCTACTTATTCTTATTTATATAGCCGCATTTTCAAAACCTAAATTTCATAGTAAATTTTATCTAAGTCCAAAACTTAGTAATAATTACAAACTAGACAAACCTATTTAAACTTTGGGCATATATTAGTCCAGTAAAATGGGATGAACCCTATACTTTCCATGTGTTCTTCTTGTTACCTACAGAGAATATTTTAGACTAAGGACCACATGGATATGCACTGTTCTAAGCATCTTTTCAAGCACAAATGCCAAATCAAACGAATAAAATAAATATAATCCCAAGAAAAATCATAATCTCTGATTCTCAGTGAAATGAAATCTAATATTCCTGATGTAATTGCAAATGAATGCATTCAAACAACCCAAGTGCTTTAGCATCTATTGGTTTTCTTAATTTATTAAAAGCTATTTCTTGTGATGGCAAGGTTAAAGCAAAACTATTAAAGGTTACTATATCTCTAAATTGACCAGTAATTTTCCTAGTTAATACAGTAAAATTTTCCAGGTGCTCTTTAACAAAGAGTTGAGGTAAATTCATGCGCATTTGCCTAATAGTTTGAATTCTACAATGTATATTACAAGGATTCCACATAAAACAGTCACCATAAATCAGATAGTTGCCTAATCACCCCATTTAAAGCAAAATTAATGTGCCATTTAACAAGTTAGCTTCCTTGACAAGCTCCATTACACACATTTAAGCAATATACCAATGGTTGTTCATGTGCTATCTCATTTAATAAAATACATAGGCTCACATCACGAATAATATGAAGCCGTAAAACCAATTTAACTAGAGAGTTTATATGAATAATAGCAAGCACAAGAAAAGAAAAAGAACAGAGAGATCAGAAATTTTTTTTAAAGAGAATCACATTTGCTCCTTGTTACCACTTTCGAAAAAGAGAATTAATAACTATACATTCATATACTCATAGCCCACACTAATCCTATAATCTTATCATGCTTTTGCGTTTCCATTACCCAAAACCAAAAATTGCAAAATACATGGAGACCAGATCTCAACTAACCCATAATCCATTTTTTTTTTTTTTTTTCATTTCCTCTTCATTATAACTTGACCATTGAAAGCTAAACCCTAAGCAGATACACACTAAGTTCAGGACCTCTAATGCAATTAGGATTCATCATGTAAAAACTCTTAGAATCTTTAGACCTAACAATCCTCTCAAACCCAGAAAATCAATCTAAAATTCCAGCCAAGTCCTCAAAAAACTAGCAATTCCATGATAGAAAGCACAAATAGTAAGAAAAGACAGCTCTTCACTAATTACTATTCATTTTCATCGTGTTTTAAGATCTTAGAATTCAGGCAAATAAATATTTAGGGAGCTTGATTTGCGGCCAATATTTAAGGAGCAAATATTAGTTTAGTATTTACTTTCCTATGTACGATTGCGTGCGTGAGGGAGAGATCGTGAAATAATACATTTGGCAATGGCTGTTGGTAAAATGGTATTCTGAATTATTGTAGACAAGTTGAGTTTTGACACACACTACAAGAAAACTGGCAATAGATGATTGCAAAAATCTATCATAAAGGGGGGTGGATGACAGTGAAATTATCTATCGTCTATGTACCTGTCACTCTTTTATGATAGAAAAAAAATATGTCATTAACTTATGATAGCGTTTAAATGTCACATGACAGTCATGGAAAAAAATGAAAAAATTATTTAATTTTTTGGCGGGAAATGTGATTTTTTTTTTAATTTTGAAATTTTGGCGGGAAAATTGATTTCACGCTTGAATTATTAACTGGTAAATTTTAGTAGATAAATTATTTTGTTTGTGACGGGATTTATGATTGAAATTTTCTGTCATAAATTATTTTATTTTTGACATAATTTATGATTAATAATTTATGTCACATGATCTAAATTTATATTTAAAAAAATTATGAATTATTTCATTTAAATTTATGCATTTCTATATATGAAATTTAATCACAAATTCAATATGAACAAAAAAAATTAAATTATACATTCTATTAAGTCCAAAAGCACTTTATATTAATAACATCATCCCAAACACTTGTATCCAACAGTTAACACATCCAAAGTAATTAAAAAGTTAATTCCTACAAATGTTTCAAATTTTACAAGCTAACAAGCTGTCAAATCTTGTAATGCAGAACTCCTCCCACATTCTCAGAAAATTCCAGAGATAAACTCCCATTCTCAACAGATACCAAGCAAAATTCCCAAGTCCGTAGCTTTCTCAACCCGCATGCTAATACCTATTGAATATGCCCAGCACTATCATTATAAAAAATTAACTACTGTAGTAAAACTCCTAAGTTTTAGATGCAATAGAATCATTACAAATTACAAATTCAAATTCAATCTGCATGTACACCACTAATGAATATTGCAACACTGTCATTATAAAGAGTTATCTATTAAAGTAAAACTCTAAATTTATGATGCAACTTAAATTAATTCCTTCCTGCAATAAAATATGGTACCAAAATGATACCCACAAAAAACAGTTCACTTTCCTGCAGGTATGCAAATAAAGAGGAAGCTTTGCTTTGAATAGAAAGCATACAAATTTATAAAGGTAAACGCATCACGTAATTCAGTATATTTACATGATATATCAAATTTCCTTGTTGTGGGTTAGTATATGGTTCCTATTTTGTGATTTCCTGGGCATATATCTAGATCCAAGTTCATTGATAGTGGCAATAGCTTGTCCTGTACAAATTAAATATACGTCTAGAAACAAGAATTTAAATGTTGCTTAGGCTTAGGCACATGTGAATATAACTAAAATAGAAAAAGCCAAAGAAAAAAAACAACAATTATGAAAGACAACCTAAAATGAAGAAATAATGATGAGAACACTTGATTATAGTTTGAAATTCCTAGACCTGGGATTATATGACATGAATAAGAATTGTCTTTTTGGGACTTCTTTTAAATGCTTGCACACACCTCTACTCTGTTGGGATGAGAAATGTCTCGTATTTGTCCAGGATGGGGTGACACAAAACTTGGACAAGAAAGAAACAATAATAGATGAACAATATATATATATATATATATACATAGAGAGAGAGAGAGAGAGAAAGAACTAAATTACAACTCATATATAATGAACAAAACTACAACTCTAATTCATACCCCTCTAATTAATTAAGTTGAATAAAAGATTAGTGGCAGAGAATTTTGTTCTTGGATTCATTTTCAACAGTTTGCCTTGTATATTATATCCTTAAGCAACTTCCGTTTTTCTAAATACTTGGAACTATTTAAGAACCAATCTAACAAAAATTACTACTGCAAAAGGAAAAATATTAAGCACATAACATAGCGAAAGAATGCTTCTCTCAAAAGCATATACATAAGAATAAATGTCCTTGATATTGAATAGAAAAGGCCGAAGTAAGTTCAGTAAATAAGTTGAAATAACAATATTGTATGTTTAGTTGTAATGTGCTATTTACTACTTTGTCTGAACAAGAAAAAGGTCTATGAAGACTAACCATAAGTTTCAATGAGCCCATGCATGGCTATATGCTTATTAAGAACGATTGCAACATACTCCAGATTTTTAAACAAAGGGTCACAATTAATAGCTAACAAAGTAGTGAAAGAATACCTCCATAAATAATTCTAGTTGATCTAACTTTAGTATTAAATTGTCTTTAAGTCATTTCCTCGCTTTAGCATGGACCCGTCACATATATTTAAAATATGGTCCGAGAAAATGATTATAAAAATTGATGAATATCAACTATAAAAGCACAAAGAAAGAGCAATTATGTCGCTAAAGTTTCTGGCAAAAGTGATAAAGTAATAATCGAAATAGATCGAAAACATCTATTTACTTGTATTCAATATGTAAACACAAAGTAAAACAATGTTTTGTGCATGTCCCTATCTGAAAAGGTAACGATACAAGCATAATTATCCGTGAATTTGCGTAAGTATTCGTGCAGGATGTATAAAGCGTAACATCCACAAGCATGGGAGTTTGAAGATGGATGGAGAAACAAATATAATTCAAAAAAAAAAAAGAGGCTTACAATCAATCCAATAGTATGTATGTTGATAGCAAGCCAATAAGGATATCATATCATTCTTACAAGCACAAAGATCATTGTCATTGAAACGTCAAATTAAAGAAGACATAACTCGAACTTACTTCTTGAGCTTGAGCAAGGTTGTAATCTTCCCAGTACCATGGCCCAAACTAGCTCATAAGCCAACACAACATTGTCTCTACTGGATTTTTTTTTCTACAAGAGAACAAATAATTAATTATTCATGCACTATATAGTATAATATTACAAAATATAAAGTCGTTGCCATAGATAATCCTATAAGAAAAGCAAACTACGGGACCTTCTCGTACCTAAGATCGAAAAAGAAACAAAAATGTGTGTGTGTGCATAACAAAGCACAAAAGCATATTCATGATAAAGCAATAAAATTTTCCCAAACAAGAACTAGACTGTACAGAGCAAAACATCAAATATGCATGTAGAGTTTATAAGCTCCACCTTTAGTAATAACTTGATTAATTATTTTATCCCTTTCCTTGTCCTGTCTCCTGGATTTTTTCGCACTACTTCTTCACTCACTCACTCTCACTTCTGTCAGATGATTATCTTCATGTTTTCAATAGAAAAATCAGAGTAACCTCAATGTTCAGTAGTAATCACTACATGAAAGAGCCACAGATCAATGCAGTTATTAGAAATTCAATGCATAGATGACCCACATACATTTGTCTGCTATACCCAAATTAATAAGAATGATCCTCCAACCCCACTCCTCAAAACTTAAATCTTAAACCGCGATTGCACCAACAGGGGTTTCCACCCCCTGCTTGTGGACTGAGCTTACCTGAGACTATTGTGTGTTATAGAAGGTTTATGATGCACGGATGGAGGAAAACTAACCAGGAAAACTTCATCACCGGTTGCATATTCACCAAGATAGTCTTTTAACGCCTTCTCAAGTGCTGAAAATTCAAGCTATAGTCGATTAAGCGGAAAACTAATGTAGGAAAAAGAAACTCTGCAAGATGGATATTATTTGGTAGGACTCTAAGGGAAGAACCGAATTAACTTCATGATAATATTCCAGGGGATAATGTTGGAACATGTTACACACACACGCACACGCACGCATGAACGCACACACACGCACGCATGCACGCACACACACGCACGCACGCATGCACGCACACACACGCACGCACACATATATAGGTGAGCTTTCAATCAGAGATTCCTCAGAGATAGGCTAAAAGAAAAAAAAAATTTCAGATTTTAATACACTACAGTACAAAATATACTGTCATAGAGTTATGTATTTTTTTAATCTTTTAGATCATCAATATGGTCAGGAATCCTTGATTGGATAATTATTTTATATATACACATACATATTTTTCTGTATTTGCAAAGGTATGCGTGGAAATTTATATATATCTGCTTGTGAATTCGTGCATACCTACAGTTTAATTAACTTTAAAAATAATCATTCAAGTATGAAGCCTCATCAATGGACCGATAAAAAACTTGTAGAGACCTAAAGAATTCTAAGAATGACTGTTAAATTCATCAGCTTAAAAAATTAAAATTTCTCAATGGATATATTAACATGTATCTGCTAATTTTTCCAGTCTAACATTCATGTAAGGCTTACCCTCAAAGCCTTTTGCTATCTGAGTTTTAGCCCAGACATCTCTCTCATCTGCACCAACTTTTTCCTCAATGTATTTCTGTGAATGGAAAAGAAGCAACAAATCCTTAGAAGACCCGTTGACCCGGTTTGACCGACCCGACCTGTTTTCTTGACCCGGCCGTAACTTCCGATTCCGGCCACCTCACCGGCCGGGCTTGGTACCGAATTGAAGCTCTTGAGAAGCCGGTCATAACCGTACCAGTCTCGTCGCCAGAAACCGAGTAGAACATCAGCGAACTGAAGCCGAAAACTCGCGGCAAGATCCGGTTTTCGTCGCCGACGATCTAGCCGGAGTTGGGTGACTCTACCACTTGGGAATTAATCCTCAGCCTCCCAGCAACCTTTCCCGACCAAACACGATCACCGGAGACGTCTGATTTGCCGGGAATGACCACCGGAAAAACCCGCGGCTTTGGAGCTTCGATCCGACGCCGTCGCCGCACGTGGGTTGACACCGTCGGCATGGTTGAACTCAGAGCGGCCGGAACTAGCTGAGTTGAGCTTCCCATCGCCGTTGAACAAAGTCCGGTCACCGTTGACCTTTGGGGGTGTCGGGGCGGGTCGTGTAGAGTTTAGGACTTAAGAAATTTTTTTGCTTTCTTTAGATTTTGGCTGAACGCACCATTTTGTAATATATTTTTTTATTTCAAAATCATTTCACATGCTAAACGCTGCGTTTTAGATTTTAAAAAAATAAAATAATACTTTTAATTTTGGTCAAACACAGTCAATATGTAATTTCTATCATAATATTTGTGACTGAGTTAATTTCTATCATACACATATAATAAATTCTTGATAGATAAATATTCTATCACAAGTACATCATTAATCATTTGATAGATTGAAATTTTGTCACGATTCCATCATACTTACATGATAAAATGATTTCTGTCATAAAGTGACAGTCATCTATTGCCAGTTTTCTTGTAGTGACATTAAGTTCTTAATCCATAATAAAATTAATGAGAAAATTATTTTAATTTATACAATTAATCTTTTGGGAAATAAAATAAAAATAATTTTTTTTAAAATTGTATTTATTATTAGGAGTAGATCATAATCCTAACTAATTCAATTCATAGTTTTTCTTAAATTAAATTGTCATATTTTTTATTTTTAGTTTCTGATAAACTTAAATACAAAAATTAAATCCTTTTCCTGTGGATCGACCTCAGACTCAACGAGTTATAATATAACAAGACTTTTATACTTGGGAGTTAAAAATTATTTTTAAGAATGTCAAGTTTTTAGCGTCGTTGCCGGGTAGAGGTATTTATTTTGTTTAATTTTTTCCTTTTTTTTTCTTTCTGTGTAAATTTTTTATTATCCCCTTTTTTTGTTCTTAAATTCTCTTCTATCCCCACATATTTTATAATTGTAGTTTTACCCCAAAAAAAATTTCTGGCTCATTCTTCTCATAATTACAATTTGACCACAAAATCATAGAAAATTTTTAAATAGGTCCACCAACCAATATTTCCCATGAATCTCAAATTTGGACCTACAACTTGAACTTCTTTGGGCTATAATTGGATTTTTTTGGATCTCCTTTGGACTCAATAAAAAGAATATTGATTTTAAAAATTATAAGACCAATTAATTTGAATTAATCAATTAATTAGTTGGTAATTTTTAAAATTTGAAAAAAAAAAGAAAAAGAATCTATACTTTCAGATAATTATTTCTTTTCTTTCTTTTTTTTAATTTATTTCTATAATTTAATTTTGGCATTTATTTTATTTTTCTTTTTGGTATTTACTTTGTTTATATGTTTGGTTTACTACTTATTTAGTTATATTAACTTCAGTAAGTTGATTTTTAGTTTATTTATTTATTTTTGTTTTGCATTTTTTTTCTTGTACATTTATCTTATTTAATTTTCATTTTATTTTTAATTTGTGTAATTTTCATTTTCTTTTATGTTATTCATTTGTTTGTGTATCATCCTTACAACATAATTTCACACACACACATCATCATCATCATTATTGCATGAGACGTTGATATAGAACTTCAAGTGACAAGTTAATTCGTAGATCTCATGAGATCTAAGACGAAAACATTTTGGGCCAACTTAATCCTCCAATTGATCAGGGAGACAACCAATCTCAACATGATCAGAATCAGCCAAGAGCTTTGAGAGATTACATGAATCCAACCAGAACCTGAGCACCGTCGTGTATAGTATTTCCTCTATAAGTATTTCGATTGAACTTTAAATCAGATATTATCCAACTTTTACCAATATTTCATGGTTTAGAATATGAGAATCCATACTTGTATCTAAGAGATTTTGAGGAAGTTTGTAATACATACACAGACCAAAATTGCAGCATGAACATAATTAGATTAAAGCTTTTTCCTTTTTCATTAAAAGATAAAGCTAAAACTTGGCTACATAACCTTAGATCTGAATCAATAAGAACTTAGAATATCATGCAAGAACGGTTTTTGAAAAAATTCTTTCCACCTCACAGGACCAATTCTTTTAAAAGGCAAATCACTTCTTTTACTAAAGAAAATGGAGAAACAATATATCAATGTTAGGATAGATTTAAAGAATTGCTAAACATATGTCCACACCATGATTTTAAAACTTAGCGATTGGTCACTTATTTCTATTAAGGCTTAACACCCTAAAGTAGACAAGTTATAGAAAAGATGTATAATGGTGAATTTAGAGATAAAAATCATGAAGATGCACTAGATTACCTTGACCAATTAGTTGAAAATGCACAACATTAGGATACTGTTGGAACATTTGAATTGACTAATAAAAAATAACCATCTTCATCTAGTGGAGGAATCTATAACCTTAGGGAAAATCATGATTTACAAGCAAAATTTGCATCCATAGTTAGGAAGGTTGAACTTTTGGAGAATAGAAAAAGTAATCAAGTAAAATTTGTTTAAGAAACTGCATGTAATGTTTGTAGTTCTAATGATCATTTCACTGAAGATTGTCCCACTCTGCCTGCACTTGAAAAATGTGTACATGATCAAGCTAATACCATCAACACTTTTAAGAAGCCAAACCCATATTCATAAACTTATAATCCTAGTTGGAGAAATGATCCAAATTTTAGTCAGAGGAATAATATGAATGCACAATCTTCACAAGCACCACCTCTACAAAATTTTCAAAATACTCAGCCTTATACATCATATGTTTCACCACTATGGAAAAATTTAAAAGATACAACTCATTCATTCATTAGGAAGCAAGATGCTATTAACAATCAAAATGCACAAATCTTTTCTGATTTGAAAGATACTCTTGCTAAAATTGCTTATGCACTCACAATTAAAGAAAAAGGAAAATTCTCAGCTCAGCCACAAATAAATCCTAAGATTCAACAAAATTCACACATGGACCAAGTCAAGTTAGGTATAACTTTTCATAGTAGTAAGGTTATTGATCGGCCTATTCTTGAATCTTGTGAAGATAATGATAATGAAAATTTAAAGAGTAAGGAAGGACTAAATAAACTTACATCTAGTGAAGAAAATAACTATTATTTCATCTGAACCACCATTTCCAAATGCATTGAATAAACCAAGGAAATCAAACCACTCTTTTGAAATTTATGAAATCTTTAAGCTAGTGAAAGTTAACATTCCTTTGTTAGATGCAATCATACATGTATCTTCATATGCCAAATTTTTAAAGTACTTATGCATTGTTAAGAGGAAATTGAAGGTAAAAAAGAGTACTTTCATGGCTGAGCATGTAAGTACCATTCTGTGTACTAATAAGTTGAAATATAAAAATCATGGTTGTCCTACTATTTCTTATATTATTAGAGATCACAAAATTGAGCATGTTTTGTTTGATATTGGTGCTAGTGTTAATTTGCTTCCATATTCAGTTTATCTTCAACTTAATTTTGGTGAGTTAAAATCAACTTCAACTACAGTTTTGCTTGGCGATAGATCAATTAAAGTACCAAAAGGAATGGTAAAAGATGTTTTAGTACAAGTCGATAAATTCATATAACCTGTAAATTTATTATCTTAGAAACTGAACCTATTGTGAATAATTGTAAACCAATTCTTGTAATTTTGGGTCAACCATTTTTAACAACTGCTAATGCTTTGATTAGTTGTAGAAATAGTTTAATGAATTTGTCATTTGAAAACATGACTCTGGAATTGAATGTTTTTAACATTAACATGTGTAAGCAACCTAATGAAGAAAATGAGGATGAAGATCAAATTGATAAACAAAAAGAATTGCTTGAATCTTATATAGAGGAAAATATTCAAAAAGAAATTTTTTTCTAAACTTAATGATATTTGTTTGGTTAATTCAATTGAATCAAATAAACAACTTGAACATAATACTTCTAATATAAATTTGTTGTTTGATTCTTTTCAGACTTTACAAAATGATGATGAGAAACCAAAATTTGACGAGCTTGGAATCATTGAAAAGATTGAACAACAAGAAGCACCTAAATTGGAATTGAAACCTTTGTCGGAGGGATTAAAGTATGTTTATCTTAGAGAAGAACAAACTTATCCTGTTGTGATTTCTTCGACCCTATCAAGTGACTAAGAAGGTAAGTTGCTATATGTTCTTAAAAAGTATAAAAACGCAATTGAATGGACTTTAAATGATATTAATGGTATTAATCCTTTAATTTGCACATATAGAAACAATTTGGAAGAAAATGTTAAAACATGTCAACAATCTCAAAGAAGATTAAACCAACACATAAAAGAAATAGTAAAAATAGAATTTCTTAAGTTAGTAGATACGAGAATTATCTACCTTATCTCTGATAGTAAGTGGATAAGTTCTAAACAAGTAATACCTAAAAAATTTGAAATCACTGTTGTTAAAAATGAAAAAGATGAATTAATTCCAACACAAATTACATCTAGTTGGTACATGCGCATTAATTATAGAAAGTTAAATGAAGTAACTAGAAAAGATCATTTTTCACTACTATTTCTCAACCAAATCTTACAAAGAGTAGCTCGACATCCATACTACTGCCTTTTAAATGGATATTCAAGTTATTATCAAATTCCTATAGCACTTAAAGACCAAGAAAAGATCACATTTATATGTCCCTTTGAAATATTTGCATTTAAAAGAATGTCATTTGGACTTTGTAATGCTCATGCAACATTTCAAAGATGCATGCTAAGTATTTTCACTGATATGTTTGAACATTATTTAGAGGTCTTAATGGATGATTTGACTATTTTTGAGAATTCTTTTGATGATTGCCTTGATAATTTGGAAATTTTTTTAAAAAGATGTGTTGAAAAAGAACTTGTGTTAAATTAAGAAAAATGCCATTACATGGTTACTTGTGGAATTGTTTTGGTTAATATTGTATCTGTTAAAGGAATTGAAGTTGACAAAGCAAAAATTAAAGTCATACTTAAATTGACACAACCAAAAACAATATATGTTTTATGTCTAGGATGACTATATAAAGAGTCATGACTCTTGATACGCATCCTAATAGTCCTATTATATTATATTTTGATTTTAAAATTCATAGTAAATTGTTTTTGTTCATTTTTCTTTCAATTACTCAAATTTGTGAACCCTCCATTTGGTTATTAAGTTATTTTTTTTGTTTACTCATTAAACATGTATTATTAAATTATTCTTCACACAGACACTATGACACATACTAGTTGGTTGTAAGTTAAAAGTTTTATAGCATTTAGCCTTTTTGATTTATTAAGGACAATATCTAAGGTAGTAGAAAGTGTATATTGTAAAAAAAAAAAAAAATTGAATGTGTTTAATTTTGTTATATCTAGAACCCGAGTAATTAAATCCGTAGGGGTGTTACAACACCTAGTGGTCTAAGGCCAACTGGTCTGGGAGTCACTGGCCTAAAGCTCGTTGCATGGGTTATAGATATATTGTTTGCTTATTTATTAAAAACCTGAGTAATTAAGCCTGTAGGGGTATTTCAACACCTAGTGCCCTAAGGTCAACTGGTCTGGGAGTTACTGGTCTAAAACTCGCTACATGGGTTAAAAATGTAATATTTAAAAAAAAGTGTGAAAAATCTACTGCCTAAAGATAGAATTTCTAATGAGTTTTAGAACAAAAATTTTGTTTTCTTTTAATGAAGCCCCATAAGTATTGTGTTAATTACTTGAACACAAAATAAGGTTTATGATATTCTGGATAATGAGTAAACGACCAAAAGTTAGAAAAATTTAGGAGAGTTTATTTATTTGGTATTTTAGAGGATAGATGAACAACTATTAACTTGTATGTGAATTTTATAAATCTTAATTTAATATAATGCTTTAATTGCTAGAGGCTAGTAATAAGCTAGTTAGGGTTGTGATTAGTGTTAAAAATTGTATGTTTATTAAGGGGTAAAAATATTATTTTATGTTATTAATGTAATTTATATTTATAATTGTCTAGCATATTGTGAATTTCTAATTATTTTTGAAAATTTTTGATTTTGTGTATTTTTGTGTGTTTATTAGGTAAAAATAATAATTTATTACAATTTGAGAGCTCTAAACAAATGTACAGATGTCAAATTTAGATTTTGAAAGTTCAAAAAATTAAATCATTTCTGAGGAGGATCCGAGACTTTTGATGTAAATTTATAAGTTCTTACCACAGTAAATGTGGTAATTATGAAATTATAAGTTTTAATCATATTAGGTATGATAATTGTTAGTGGAATGTATTAAACGTACTTGAATGGATTAAGTTTAGTTTATGATTTATTAGTGGAGCAAATGTAAGGTTAAGATGTAATTAGTTTTATTTATTTGTGTGGTGTGGGATTAATTATGTATTAGTATAAATAGAGAGGGGGAACACACATCTCGACACATTCTCTTCTCTTTTTTCCCCTCAAATTCTTCTTCTCATCTCTTTTTGTAATATATTTTCAATAAATAAAATTAGTTTTATTTCAATTTTCAAATACCATCTTTTTTAATTATGTGTTTTTCAATTTTAATAATTTCATTTATTTCAAACATGTGAAGCTATATATTAGTAGTTAGAGTGAGGTGAAACTCTTAGTAGAACAATGCGATTTAAGCAAAAATTTTATTTTTAATTATATAAATTAAATTATTTTCTATTTAATTTATCCATACTTTATATTTTGAAATTTTGATTTATTGTAGACAAACATGAGAATTTGGCACAATAAATTGTTAATATCTTAGTATAAAGTATGGTAAAATGGTGTTTTGATTTATTGTAGACAAGTTAAGATTTGGCACATTAAGTTCTTTATCCATAATAAAATTAATAGAAAAATTATTTTAATTTATCCAATTAATTTTTACGAAATAAAATAAAAATAAAAGAATTTAGTAAATTGTATTTATTACTAGGAGTGGATCCATAATCCTAACTAATTCAATTTTATAATTTTTCTCAAATTAAATTACATATTTTTAAATTTTATTTTCATTTTTTAAACTTAAATAAATAAACTAAATCATTTCTCAGTGGAACGACCTCAGACTCACTAAGTTATAATATAATAAGATACTCTTATACTTAGGAGTTAGAAATCACTTTTACACTCCCCAGCAATGGTGTCAAAAACTTGACACGGCTTAATAGTGATTTCTAATTCCTAAGTATAAGAGTGTCTTGTTATATTATAACTCGGTGAGTCTGAGGTCGATCCACAGAGAAATGATTTAATTTGTTTGTTTAAGTTTAAAAAATGAAAATAAAATTTAAAAATATTCAATTTAACTTGAGAAAAACTATGAAATTGAATTAGTTATGGTTATAGATCCACTCCTAGTAATAAATATAATTTACCAAATTCTTTTTATTTTTATTTTATTTCCCAAAAGATTAATTGTATAAATTAAAATAAATTTTCCATTAATTTTATTATGGATTAAGATCTTAATGTGCCAGAACTTAACTTGTTTATAATAAGTCAAAACACTATTTTACCATACTTTATATTACAATATTAAGAATTTATTGTATCAAATTTTCATGTTTGTCTACAATAAATCAAAATTTCAAAATATAAAATATGGATAAAATTAAATAGAAAATAATTTAATTTATATAAATAAAAATAAAATTTGATTAAATCATATTTTTCTACGAAGAGTTTTACCTCACCTTAGCTACTAATATTTAGCTAAATATATTTGAAATAAAAGAAATTATTAAAATTGAAAAACACATAATTAAAAAAAATGGTATTTGAAAATTGAAATAAAACTAATTTTATTTATTGAAAATATATTACAAAGAGAGATGAAAAGAAGAATTTGAGGAGAAAGAAGATAAGAAAAGGTGTAGAGAGGTGTGTTCCCTCCTCTCTATTTATGCTAATATGTGATTAATCCACACCACACAAATAAATAAAATTAATTATATCTTAGCCTTGCATTTGTCTCACTAATAAAACATAAACTTAACTTAATCCACTCAAGTATATCCAACACATTCCACTAATAATTACCATACCTAACACGATAAAAACTTATAATTTCACAATTATCACATTTACAGTGGTAAAAACTTATAAATTTACAACAAATGTCTCAGATTCTCCTCGACAATCACATAATTCTCATACTTTCAGAATCCAAATTTGACATCTGTACATTTGTTTGAAGCTTTCAATTGCATGAAATTATTATTTTTACCTAATAAACACACAAAAATACACAAAAATAAATATTTAGAAAAATAATTAGAAATTCACAATATGTTACACAATTACAAATATAAATTACATTAATAGCACAAAATAACATTTCTATCCCTTAATAAACTTACACATTTTAACACTAATCAACAGTGTCATTGTCGACATGGTGGCAACGGTCATGTCATTGTCGACAATCATGTCATCATCGACAACGGTCCTATTCGAGAGAGCTATTTGATAGAGGGAAGATGCTTTGCGAAGATAGAGTGAGAATAAGCTAAAAGAGGATTTTGTTTTGATTTCGTCTTAATTCTTTATTATTTTTAATAATTTTTTAAATTATAAAAGGGCAAGAGACTCTCACATCTTTCTCTTGTTGCTCTAGACATCTAGTAGTACTCTTTTAAATAATGTGACATACATCGAGTAGATGGCATGATAATATAGTTAATTTTTTGGCACTTGTGAAAATCAATTAAGTACAAATGATACATCACATGTCAAATGATTTGGGATGAGATTTTTTTTAGTATATATAATTTCACATGCCTATATTTATTAAAATCAAACTCTCCCCTCCAGCATGAATTCTGTTATTACAATACTTTTGCGGTAATCATCATATGTCTGATATAAAATTATAAATTTTCATAATAAATTTCAAGTGGAATTTGACATTATCATTGCATAAAATAACTTAGATTAATTTTTTTTTTCACTTTACATTATTATTCATATTCACTTTATTTATCATATAGTTAATGCTGAAAATTTGGGAGAAATCAAATGTTACAATCGATTAGGATTGAAGGTTGTGAGGCTGAGGCTGAGATATGTTCTGTTTGTAATATTTGGCCATTTGGATGTTTTGCGTTGAATATACCGATTTTCATATATCGATTATTTCCATCAACTCCACATGTTTACACTTCACACCTTTTTATTTAACTAAAAGGTATAAAAAGATACCACTCCAACCATACAACGCTCTATCTCATATCGCTCCATGAACCAACTGGTACAACCAGTCAATATAATAAAAATTATATTTTTACTTATTTTTAATGTGAAAAAATTATGAAAAATAGAGAAAAAAAGATAAAATTGTAATTAAATGAGGCAAAAGATTGTAATAATTTTAAACTTATAAATAGGATAAAAAATTATAAAAATACTATAGATATGTCACAAAATAGTTATATTCCTACTTATTTTTTCACATCTCAATATCTATAGCATATGTTTCAAGTTTATTTTTGAAATTTCTATCTTTAGTTCCTATTTATCTAAATTTCGGTAAGTTATTTTAACTCATTTCCTGCCAGTTTTTGGTTTTATATTTTCACTTTTTCATCAAATTCCAGCTTTTTAGGTAGATATTCAAGTTTACTTTTTATATCTCTACATTCTCTTAGATATTATCTAGTTTTTGATAAGTTGTTCTAACTTATTTTCCACTACTTTTTAGTTCCATATTCCTACTTTTGTTATTGAATTCCAACATTTTGAGTACATATATAAGTTAACTTTTTTAAAACCCTACTTCTCGTAAAACTTTAAGCTATTGGTAAGTTATTTCAACTTTTGGGTTAAGCTTTTTAACTCTTATTCTCACTAATTTTTGGTTCTATATCCCTACTTTGGTTGATATATCAAGTTCAATTTTTATATCTCTACTTTCCATCACATTTTATGATATTCTTGGTAAGTTATTTCAACTTTTAGGTTAAAATCTTTAACTCTTATTCCCACAACTTTATTGTTCTACATTCTTATTCTTTTCATTGAATTCCAGCATTTGGTGTCGATGTTTCAAGTTTATTTTTTAAATCCCTACTTTATTGTTGGAATTTATCAGATTCTTGGTGAGTTCTTCTAACTTTTGGGTTAAATTCTTCAACTTTTGTTTCCACCACTTTTTAGTTCTATATTTCTACTCTTTTGATTGAATCCTAATATTTTGTGGGGATATTTCAAGTTTATCTTTTAAACCTCTACTCACTGTTGGATTTATCAAATTCTTGATAACTCTTTTCCAACTTTTAGGTTAAGGTCTTCAACTCTTATTTCCACCACTTTTTTTTTCTATATTCCTACTCTTTTAATTGAATTCCAACATTTTGATTGCATGTTTCAAGTTTATTTTTCTAAATTCCTACCTACTATTGGAATCTATCAGATTATTAGTAAGTAGTTGCAACTTTTGGATTAAACTCTTCAATTGTGGTTCCCACCATTATTTGATTCTATATTCCTACTCTTTTCATTGAATTGTAATATTTTGTGTAGATACTTCAAATTCATTTTCTATAGCCCTACTTCTCATTAGAATTTATCAAAATCTTGCTAAGTTGTTCTATATGCCCACTCTTTTGCGTTAAATTCCAATATTTTGAGTCGATGTTTCAAGTTTATTTTTTGATGCCTCACTTTCCATTAATCAATTCTCACTTTATTTTCACGATTTTTTTGTTACATATTCCTACTCTTTAAAGTATATTCCAATATTTTAGGTGATGTTCTAAGTTCACCTTATAAATTCCTATTTTTTGTTATAATATTCCAACTTTTTATTAAATTGTTCCATTTTTAGATTAAGTTATTCTTAGTCTTTTATACCTTATCATGGTTTTATATTCCTATTATTTTCATTATATTCTGACACTATTGGTGCATGTTCTAGGTCCTTTTTTTTAACTAATAATATTAGATTTTTAAAATAACAATAATATCAATAAGATGAATTATGTTTGCACCTCTTACTATTTTAACAAATATCAATTGTCAAATTTTAGTTAAAGCGGCTAGGGTTTATCATGAAGCAAAATATGAAGTATTTATACTTTTAAAAAAAATTTAAAAATTTTCAATTTTATACATTGAAAAATAAATTTTGTTAAATATTTCATTTAGCGATAATTTTGCCTGCCTGAATGAAAATTTATTCATTTCATTTTAATATGCTTAATTTAGTAAATTAATTTAATGTAGTTACACTTATTTTTGTAATTTGTATTCTAAATGCTAGAAGAGTTCAGAATCCAATGTCATCTGCTCAATCCATTTGATTTGCAAAAATTCAATCTGTGGATTGATGGATTAGATTATATTGAAAATTTAAAAATCTGCAGTCAATAGATTAGATATGGATTTGCTTATGCAAATATGCAAAAATCCATGAATCCATAGAAAAAAATTTCATTTAATTAAAAAATCAAACTTATAAATGTGTCATTACTACTTATTAATGGATAAATAAGTTAAGATATATTAATACCATATTATATATTATCCAATACTATTACAAAATAAAAAATAATTAAATAAATGAATAATTAAACAGACAAATATAACTTCCTAAATAGCACAAATTCTAAAGCATTTTTGACAAATTGGAGGAGGATATTTTGACAGATCATCGAAGCTCTCGAGTTTCAACTTTTGTATAGATTTAGATAGATAATTTTAGTTAATGTTCATGTATTGATATAAACAAATGTGGTTTTTTCCTTCTTGGTGTGTTATATTTTGAAATTTTGAATGTATTCTTCTAGCTTTATTTAAACAACTAATTTATTTAAATCTTATTCAATTTTAAATCTGATCAATAGTAACATTATTTCTATATTAGACTTTTTTATTTAATTAATTCGTGGATTGGACACAATTAAAATTTTTTTTATCCCTAAACCAATCAATAAAATGGTGGATTGGATATGAATTGAGTCAAATTCGCATCTCATCCCTAGAGATATGAGTTGGATTTGGAATGAATTTCATCAATCCATGAATTAGATTGGATTGAAAACTTATAATTCACAAAATCATAGATCGGATATCGATTGATGTCCAATTTGCAAAATCTGATCCGTGAACACCTATACTAAATGCTACTTATTTTTAATTGCTATATTTCAGTGACACCTAATTTTATTATCTAAAAAATAGTAATAGTGTCATGCTTAAAATATATAACAATAAATATAATAAATACAACATTATTAGTTGTATTCAATTTTAATCATTATTAGTTGTATTCAATTTTAATTATTATTGTGGGTGCTATGTGGTTAAGGGTTTGAACCCACTCACATGGATGAGGAGAAAATTTAGTTGTCGCTACGGTAACTAATAACAAAATAATATTTATCTTTGTTACATTAATAATTACATTGTGAATTTATGTCACCATAATCATAGGGCATAATTATCAAAAAATATGTATATGTAATTATTTATGAAAATATGGCATATGTATGGAGTTAAATCATGTGGAAGGTAAGAGTTAATAATTTATTTTGGCTCTCACATGCCCTACCTTTAAAATAATATTAATAAACTAATAATATTAATAGTGACACTATTAAAATTAAAATAACATCATATATATAGATTATAGACTATATACACACTCTAATAATAAACATCTAATATTGATATAATAAGTATCATAGTTGAGTTTATTTTAATCTATTTAACATTGGCTAACAAAGTAACAATGGTTACTAACAACATAAAAAATAAATTTAATATTATAAATCATTAATTACAATACTACTAAAAGCAATAGATAAAAAAATTAAGAAAACATTTAACATAGAGAATTGTCCATTATAAGTGTTTTAGAAAATGCCGTAACTTGAAAATAGTGAATAAATGTAACCATCAAAATAATGCAGTATAAAAGAATAAATTAATTTCACATATGTGCATGAATTAATTTTCATAAGAGATTAAGATATCTTAAATATGTCTATACATATTATACAATAATATTAGCCACTAGTATTAAATTAATAATAATAATAAAAATAATATTGGATAGTAATTATAATGTTTGATATAATTAACAAGATAATTGTTTGATGATTATCCAATAGTTGGATAAAAACTATTATCACATCTGGGTCGAGTTTTGAACACTCTATACGTATTGTGGAATTGATTTCTTCCAAATATTTGAAAATAAATATGATTAATTATGCGTCTAGATATTCATATTGCATTGAACTATAAAAAAATTAATGAAATAATATGATAATTTTTTATGCAAAATATCGTTAAATTTATAAATATAATAAAAGATATTTAATAATTTATAATTATATTTATTTACTTGTATTTAAATAATATTCTCATTAGTAATAAGTCACTTATTTTGAGAAAAAAATACAAGTTTGTTTTTTTAAATATATTTTCTTGTAAAGTTGAAGAGGTATTTGGTAGTTCCATAATTTAAATTGATTATTTTGTCATTTACTTAAAATAAGGATTGTCATATGATATATAGCTTTAATATTTTTCACTATAACCAAATTAAAATAAGGGATAACCGGTCTCCGGTTATAAAACTAACTAAAAAAATAATACAAAGCGGGTGCATGAGATCAGCAGCTACATTGCAAGCGAATCCCTATATTATGGGTGTGTTTGGGAGTGAGATGCTGTAGCTTTTAAACTGCAGTTGCTGTGAAGAAAAAACTACAGCTGTGAAGTAGAAGTTGGGAAAAAAAATTTGTTAACTTGTCAAAGTCTAACTATAAGTGTTACCAAACACTTTAATAGCTGGGCTTTGACAGCCCAGCTACCTCACCATACTCCCAAACGGGATATATATCGGACAAAGCTTGTGTTGGGTGTGATGGGGGAGTGCAATTCCTTGGAGATGAAATAGGCTTAACCAAACCTCTAGTGTGAAGATTTGTCAAACCTCTACTAAGCACATCCTCAGCCAGACAAAATAACAAGGGAGAAAGAGGGTCCCCTTGCCGAATTCCTCTACTGTAGGAGAAAAAAACCACAAGGGTAGCCATTTATAAGAATAGAGAGTTTTGTAGAATGTAATAAAGTATGCACCCATTTAATAAAAATCTCAGAAAAACCAAAGCAACGAAGAACATGAAGAAGAAAATTCCACTCAAGAGAATCAAAAGCCTTTTTTATATCCAGTTTTAGCCCAAGGTTGCCACCTAAGTTTTTCCTATCAAGGAGATTCACATTTTCAGACACCATCCCAATTGACTCCACAATGCTGCAACCTTTTATGAAAGTTGTCTGCTGAGGAAATAAAATTCTAGCAATAAATTTGCCCAAGCGATCAGCCAAAATTTTTGGAATGATTTTAAAAATAAAATTTCCCAAAGCAATAAGACGAAATTTTGAAATTTCATTTGCACCTGACTCTTTAGGGATAAGCACGATAAAGTTAGAATTCAGGTTCGGAAGAAGGTATCCTTGCAAGAAGAACTGCTGAACAGAGTTAACTACATCAACTCCTACTAAATCCCAGCAAGACTGATAAAAAGAGCCTGAAAATCCATCTGGGCCTGGAGCGCTGTGCGGATCCATTGAGAAAACAGTGGCTTTAATTTCATCCACTTGAGGAATAGTAGTAAGAGAGGTCTTTTCCTCTTGAGAAACAATATTAGGAATCACAGAGTAAATCTCAGCAAAATAAAAAAGAAGTCCCTGTAGAGGTATAAAGGTTCTGATAATAAGCTACAATGTGATCAGAGATTAAAACAGCATTTGTAGTTAAAGCATGAAAAAACTTTGGCCTTGTAGAAAGCATGAAAAAACCTTGAGCAACGATCCCCGTCAGAAAGCCATTTAGTTCTAGCCTTTTCTTGATAAAAAAGAATACATTCGTTTCGGACAGCATTAAGCAAATGTTGTTTAGTTATAGACTCCTCCTGAAAAAGCTCTTCAGAACCACTAATGGAAGATATGGCTGATTGAATAACAGAAAGCTTATTCCTGGCTTCGACAACATTGGAATGAACATTTTCAAAAACCTGCAAGTTTCAACTCTTTAAACAAGCTTTCAAAGCTTTAAGTTTAGAAGTGAGAACAAACATAGGACACCCATAAAAATGAGAAGCATTCCAGCAAGATAAAACAATGTCTTTAAAAGATGAGTGCTCCAGCCACACTGAGTGGAATTTGAAAGGTCTGGGACCCAAAGATAAAGTTCTAGCACCTGAGATTAAAAGGGCACTATGATCCGAACATGTGCGGGGTAGCACTACACATTTACTTCTAGGCCAAGCATCGTAATATTGCAGGTTGCATAAGGCACGATCAAGGCGTTGTTCCATGTAACCACGAGAAACTGAACCATAAGACCAGCTGAATTGGTTTCCCTCCACCTCCAAATGAGAGAGATTGCAATTGTTAATTATACTAGAGAAGTCTGAGCAAGAAGTATCCAAAGGAAGACCACCACCGTGCCTTTCATGCACTCTAAAATAGCATTAAAATCTCATACTATGAGCCGAGGGCATGAACACGAAGAGCTTGAGGAA
The DNA here is from genome assembly GCA_030449925.1 of Citropsis articulata. Taxonomy (NCBI): domain Eukaryota; kingdom Viridiplantae; phylum Streptophyta; class Magnoliopsida; order Sapindales; family Rutaceae; genus Citropsis; species Citropsis articulata. Next base: position 1,241,691 of record JASUUH010000079.1, read on the forward strand.
GTTAGCTCTTGCCATAAAATTCTACGATCAATGTAAGACGTAGCTGCATAGACAAAAGTAAGATAGCAGGTAAAATTATCTAACATCATCTCAACTGTGATAGACTGGCTAGAAATATCAATGATATTTGGTAAATTATGTATAGAAGCATAAAAAAGCCAAAGATTAGGCAAACAATCTCTACTGTTTGTGCAGACAAGCTTCATATTGTAAGATTTCCAAAATAATGGAGAAATAGAGTCAAAGGACACCATTGGTTTTGAAATACATAATAAGTCGGGTTTATGTGTGTGACAGAGATTGGCTAATTCAGATTCAGTGTTTAAATTAGCCACACCCCTCAAGTTCTAATAGAGAACTTTCATTTAGACAATAGAGTAATTTTGCCTCGGGTGAGGCTTGGGGAAGTAGGCAAGGATGCCTGTTGAGCACGTTGCTTCCATTTTTTTTTTTTTTGGCTCTGATTTAGAGATCACCAACTGAAAACCATCGCCATCAATCGGTTGGCTAGTGTCCTTGATAGGCTGATTCTCAATAATTTTTTACACTGCATTAATCTTTTGTAGCAATTGATCCGAACTAGTAGCTATCTCTACTGCTGATACTGAAGAGCCATGAGCAGTTAAGGCTTGAGCTGAATCATGCACCAAGTTGTCTAAAATGTTCAAATCTGGATCAGCAATGTAGTGCTCACTCAAATCATTATTAACATTCACATCTATCTTATTATCAACCTCCACTAATTCAGCATTTGAAAAATTCTATTCAGGAGTTATATCATTAATAATCCCAGTCTTATTAACCGGAACATGTACATTTTTATGCAACATTGTAGCATCGACATCAAGTGGCAATGATACCTCTTGCTGCATCATACTAGCATTAGCATCGACAGATAGCTTAGAAACTTCTTGCTGCACTATTGTGGCATTAATATCGGCAGAAGGTTTAGGAACTGGTCCATATACCATTATTGGAGGCCTTTTAATGTCCTTTTTGTTTATAGTAGAATCATTGTTGCGTCAGCATTGGGAGGATTTATGACGGCCACAGGTATCACATTGGGGGGGGGGGGGAGATTCTTATAGTGGATTCCAATTGAAAAGCTATATCATCGCGCTCCACAAGGATTGATGTAGGAATGTCTGATAAATCAACCTCAACCAGGACACGGGCATAATGTCCATATAAACTATCACGTGTTGCACGATCCAACTAAAGCAGAGTACCGACGCCACATGCAATTTCCATCAAAGTGCGAGGATCCCAATATTCCTGGCTTAGACCATACATTTGAATCCATACTTGCGAGTGGGATTGGACAGCTGATGCATAAGGATCAAAATCAGGATGCCATTGGTAAATTCGAAATACACCACAATCACCAAGAGAGCAAGTGCCTCCCGCCCATGCATTGCACATGTCCTCTTCAAGAGAAAAGTGTATGTCAAAGTAGCCTTTTGCAAGAGGCACTAGTCGCCAAAGTCCGGAAGAGTTCTAAATTTTTTTAAGAAGCAGTTGTAAATCATTGGTGGGCATTGGTTTTGTTCATTTATTGAGAATCAGATGACCAATAAGATTAGTTTTGCAGGACTGAAGCCGCTGTTGAAAAACATTTTCTGAAATTTTGATACATGAGAGATCATCTCTTTTGATACGCTTAGGTAGTTGGCTTAATGGAAGTGCAAAATCAACCGACTTTCCAGTAACCTCTGCAAATGATTTTTTATTAGCAGTTGTTGGCGGGGAAGAGGAAGAGGCATTTGTAGGAGGGTGGTGGACAACAACTGATCTTTTTGTATATACAGATGATGTTTATATGCGGATGATGTTTTTGTTTTTACAAGAGGGGACGTGAGATCTCTTAACAATTTAATGTGTTTTTTGGATTGCCACAGTAGATCCTCTGGACAATACATCAACAAAGACAAAAGTTTCTTTTACTGTAGCTCTCATGCCATTCAAAGAAAAGATATCATCCAATCTATCTTGGGATTCCAAGAAGGCTAATTTCCTTTCAATTATTTGGGAGTTCCTGATGTCATCCAAAACGAATATATTTTCAAAGTCTTGCTGATAAGGTAAAATCTAAACCAGAGTCTTGGATGGGTAAGTTGTTGTCTATGGCTGGAAGGATTCATCTAGTGCAATCTGTCATTCAGGCCATACTTCTTCACAGCTTCATGATTTATAGATGGCCAAAGTCTCTTATTAATCAAATCTCATGCTGGACTCGAAACTTTATTTGGACAGGTTGCTGTGACAGGAGCACCTGATTACAATTTCTTGGCCCACAGTTTGCTCTCCAAAAAATAAAGGTGATTTGGGCCTGCGTGATTTTAATCATCTGAATTTTGCAGCTTTACCAAAAACGGCCTGGAACATCTTTTCATATTCTTCTTCCTGGAATATCTTCTTCAAAGGCCGGTTTAATCTCTCCCTTGGCAGCACGTCTAGTACTTATAAAAGCTTATTAATATGGCCCGGTTTGAAACTTCTTGTTCCTAAACTTTTCCAAAGCTGCAAATGGATTATTGGTAGTGGTGATTCAGTGAATCTTTGGCTTGATAAGTGGCTTCTTGCTCCAATAGCGAGCACCTTTCCTATTAATATTATTGCTTCGCATCTTAAATCTAAAGTGTCATCCTTGATTGCTGCAAATTCTTGGTCAATTCCTAAGGCTTTTCAACAATATTTTCCAACTTTGACAACACAAATTCTTGCGGTTCCTCTTCCTCTTGAACCTGTGGATGATGTCTTGATATGAGAGCACTCTAGCAATGGTATGTTAACGTTTACTAATTGCTACAACTCTTTTCTTGGTGAATCTTCTGCTTGTCAGTGGAATGCAGCCTTATGGAGCAAGTATATACCCCCCAAATTTTCCATCTTAGCTTGGAAGCTCTTCCGTGAAGGCTTTCTACGGAAGACAATCTCCGTCTTAGAGGCATGTACATTGTTTTTGCCTGCCAACTTTGTATAACTATGCAATATGGGCAAACTATTAGCCATCTTTTTTTCAACTATCATCTTGGTAAAGAACTTTAAAATTGGCTTTCATTATTGTTTAACACCTGTCCCCCACCTCCTGGCAATGTTTGCGATCTTCGGAATTTTATTTTAAGCAAACAATTTCCCTCTCATACATCTCATATGTGGTTGATGTCTTCCCTTGTGCTTTTGTATCATATTTGGAAGACCAGGAATAAGCTAAAGTTTGAAAATATTCATCCTTTAATTGCTCGTATCAAGCATCAATGTTTGAGCTATACCTCTCATTTGAGTAAGCTATGCCAAGGCTTTGTAAGTCTTCCTGACTCTTTTCCTATTTATAATCTTCTTAGCTTGAGCAAGCCTCTCCGCACTTCTCCAAAGATCCACGCAATTCTATGGCATCCTCCCATCTTTTCTTGGGTTAAAGTTAATACTGACAGTCTTTCTAAAGGAAATCCAGGTCCAGCTTCTTGTGGTGCTATTTATAAAGGTCCTCATGGAACTTTTTTGGACTGCTTCGCAATGTCAATTGGAAATCAAACTTCCTTTTATGCAGAACTTTATGCTATTATTTGTACTATCGAATTTGCTTACCATAAGGACTGGCATTCATTGTGGTTAGAATGTGATTCGATAACAACTTATTCTTGCCTAAAAAGTGACATCTTCTCACCTCCTTAGCAGCTCCACACTAGATGACTCAATTACCTAATTATGATAAGGTCTATATATTTTCATTTTCCCCATATCTACGGAGAAGGCAATGGTGTTGCTGACACTTCAACTAACATCGATTTAGGTTTCTCCGATTTCACTTGGTGGGATTCTCCTCCCTTAGAAATTAAAAAGTCTCTCCTTGATGATACTTGAGAGATTCCTAAGTACCGATTTTCTTAATTTCACCATGGTTTTGTGTTGTTTTATATATTTCTTTGTCTTTGTTGCCATCAATGGACTTTGTACCTTCTTTTTCATTTAATATATTTTACCTCTCTTGAGGTTTATTTAATTTTTAAAAAAAAGCTTGTGCTGGGTGTACCTTACAATTATAAATTTTTAAGTCCTTAGAAAAGATAGTAATTAAAAAAAAAGTCAATAATTTTTAAAATTTTATTTTAAACCAGGGTGCAGCCAGGCAACACTGCTATTGCTCTATTTTTTTTTTTTGAAGTTAGCAAATTTAATACAAAGTTGCTCATGTTATGAAATTGGAGATAATAGATGATAATATGTTAACAATTATTTGATAATGATTTCTAAGTAAGAAATACTCAAATGGAAATTGAAGAAAAACAAGCAAAATAGCTTGAGCAAAGAATTGAAAGTATGTTCATTCATTAGCAAATGGATGCTATTTATAGGTATTGCAAGGTGGAGTAATTCACTATTATTAATTATAAAATTAATAATGGGAAGAGCATTAAGAGAAAATGGAGAGAGCATTAAGAGAAAATGGGGAGAGCATCATTTGGTGGAATCCACCATAATTTACAATACTCCTCCTTGGATTCACCAATTATTTACTAGATATGCTCCTCCTGATACCATTGGATGTGATTTTAAACTGCCTCATTAAAAACCTTTGCCAGTAAAAACCCAGTGGGAAAACCTGGTCAAAAGGAAAAAAGAGTACAGTGTATGTATGTCCAAATTCCATTCCTCCTTATGAGTGCTCCTCCTGATGGCAACATGTATTATTCTGATAGTTTATTGAAGCGACGCATGCCAATGCCATATATTATTTTCTCAAATGTAGATGTAGGTAGAGCTTTCGTAAATAGGTCAGCTAAATTATCTATGGAGCGTATCTGTTTGATATCAATCTTCTTGTTCTCTTGGAGCTCATGAGTGTAGAAGAATTTCGGTGAAATATGTTTTGTTCTGTCCCCTTTAATGTATCCTCCTCTAAGTTGAGCTATACATGCAGCATTATCTTTATATATCACTGTTGGGATATCTGAACTTGAAGATATTCTACACGTACTTTGAATATGATGGATTACAGATCTCAACCATATGCATTTTCGACTGGCTTCATGTAATGCAAGAATTTCAGAATGGTTGGAGGATGTTGCAACGAGAGTCTGTTTTGTAGACTTCCAAAAAATTAATGTACCATTGAAAGTAAAAACATATCCCGTTTGTGAACGAGCTTTATGGGGATCAGATAAATAACCTGCATCAGCATAACCAACAAGACCTGGATTTTTCGTTAGTTCATTAGAATAAAACAAACCTAAATCAATTGTTCCTTAAAGATAACGAAAAATGTGTTTGACACCATTCCAATATCTCTAGTTGGTTCAGAGCTAAATCGAGCTAATAAATTAACAGAAAATGCTATGTCCGGTCTAGTATATTGTGCTAAATACATCAAAGCACCAATTGCATTTAGATATGGTACTTCAGGACCAAGTATCTGTTCATCATCTTTTTAGGACGAAATGGATCATTTTTAGGATCAAGAGACTGAACTACCATTGGGGTACTCAATGGGTAAGCTTTATTCATGTTGAAACGTTTCAAAATTTTTTCAGTTTAAGTTGACTGATGGATAAACATACCATTAGGTCTGTGCTCGGTCTGCAGCCCGAGACAATACCTAGTTTTCCCCAAACCTTTCATTTCAAATTCATTTTTCAAGCATTCAGCGGTCTTTTGGAGCTCTTCATGAGTTCCTATTAAATTCAAATCGTCAACATAAACTGCGACAATAGCAATTCCAGATTTTGATTGCTTGATAAAAACACATGGATAGATAGGATCATTAACGTATCCTATTTTTATCAAGTATTCACTGAAGCGATTATACCACATGCGTCCAGATTGTTTTAATCCATATAAAGATTTTTATAGCTTTATTGAATACAAGCCACGATGTGATGATTGACAAGATTCTGGCATTTTAAATCCTTCAGGGATTTTCATATATATATCTGTATCAAGTGACCCATATAAATAAGCCGTCACTACATCCATGAGACGCATATCAAGTTTTTCTGATATAGCCAAACCAATTAAAAACCGAAACGTAATTGCACACATGACTGGAGAGTATGTCTCATTATAATCAATACCAGGTCTCTGTGAGAAGCCTTATGCAACAAGTCGTGCTTTATATCTTACAACTTCATCATTTTCATTACGTTTCCGTACAAATACCCATTTGTACCCAACATGTTTGACAACCTTAGGTGTTTAGACTACAGGTCCGAATACTTCACGTTTGGCTAAAGAAGTCAACTCTGTCTGGATTGCTTCTTTCCATTTAAGCCAATCATGCCTCAATCTACATTCATCAATGGTTTGTGGATCATGATCATTTATAATATCAGTAGCTACTGTAAACACAAACACATCATTGATGACAATATTACCATCAGTATGATCAACAGAAATCTCACTATTTCTGGATTCATGTGCCTTTTCAGGGCTTTGTTCTTCATAAAGAATTTGTGTATTGTCAAGGTTTCTAGTCTTTTCAAAGACTAGTTGCTTTTCTGAAGCAATTTGTTCTTTTAGATTTTTATCATCATTTGCAACAAAACCCTGTTTAATCATTTTCTTTTTCTCAGAACACTATCTTTTGAACCAATTGGTCTACCACGCTTCTGGCGTGACACAGATAATTCATCAGCTGCACTTTTCATTAATTATTCTTTAGGTACAATGACCCGGCTGGGTATATTTGCAGCTGGTATATATGATTTGGTTACTTTTGCCGCATCTGTAAATGCATCTGGCAATTGTTCCGCAATTTGTTGCAAATGAACTATTCTTCGCACTTCATATTCACTTTGAGATGTGCGTGGATCTAAATGAGATAGATGGGTCACTTTCCATTAAGGATCATGCCTAACCTCATGAACCTTTTTTTTTTCTCCCAATAGAGGAAAATTTATTTCGTCAAAATGACAATCCGTAAATCGTGCGGTAAATACATCACCAGTCAATGGTTCAAGATATCTGATAATGGATGGTGAGTCAAATCCCACATAAATTCCCAAACGTCGTTGGGGTCTCATTTTAGTACGTTGTGGGGGCGTAATTGGCACTTGTATTGCGCAACCAAAAAAGCGTAAATGAGATAAATCTGGTTGATGTCCCAATACCAATTGTAATGGAGAATATTTATGATAGGCAGTAGGCCCCAAGCGGATTAATTCCGCAGCATGCAAAATAGCATGTCCCCATGTCGAAATAGGTAATTGACTTCGTAATAATAAAGTTCTGGCAATTACCTGAAGACGTTTGATAAGAGATTCTGCTAATCCATTCTGAGTATGTACATGTGGTACTGGGTGTCCTACATCAATCCCAACTGTCATGCAGTAATCATCAAATATTTTGGAAGTAAACTCACCAGCATTATCTAGACGTATGGTCTTGATTGGATAATCTGGAAATTGTGCACGTAACCTGATTATCTGCGCAAGCAATCTTGCAAATGCAACGTTACGTGTAGATAATAAACAAACATGTGACCATCATACAGATGCATCAATCAAAACCATGAAATAACGAAATGGTCCACTTGGTGGGTGAATAAGCCCACAGATATCTCATTGAATTCTTTGTAAAAATGATGGAGATTCAGAATTAATTTTACTGGGTGATGGTCTAACTACCAATTTTCCTTGTGAACAGGCAGTACAACTATTCTCATTTGACAATAAAATTTTTAAATCTTTCAATGGATGTCCATGAGAATTTTCAATAATTCTACACATCATTGTTGATCCAGGGTGACCAAGACGGTCATGCCAAAGTATAAAAGATTTTGGATCATGTAACTTATCTTTTATGACTGTGTAACTTTTCATTGATTTTATCGTCGTATAATATAAGCCAGATGAGAAGTATAATATAAGCCAGATGAGAAAGCTGGAAGCTTTTCTAATATCTCTTTCTTTCCAGACATATTAGAAGTAATGTATAGATATTCTACATTATTCTCATCCTTTGTTTCTATATGAAAATTATTACGATGAATATCTTTAAAACCAAGTAAATTTCTTTTTGAATTAAGTGAATACAGAGCATTATGAATATCCAATTTCGTACCTTTTGCTAATATGATCATTGCTCTTCCAGTACCTTCAATAAGATCTACTGGACCTAATATTGTATTCACATTCGCCTTAACTAGATTTAGATTTAAAAAATACCTCTTATTTCGAAGAATCGTATGCGTAGTTGCACTATCAGCCAAACATATTTCTCCATCAAACATTTTATTGAAATCCATATTCTTAGACAAAAAAAAAAAAAAGGAAAATACATATTAGATAACATGAAAATAAAAATAAAAATTACATGAGAAAACATAAAGCACAAGTAGAATTTTAAATGTGATGAACATTTCCATCACCAATCAAGTGATCAATTTTTCCATCCTTATCTTCAAAGAAGTCTGAAACATCAAGATGTGTAATACCCACTGGATCCAAGTCATCAACATAGTTTGTTTCAATATTCTTTCCTTTCGATTTTAAGGATGCCTGAAACATATCCACACGATGTCTGGGAGTACGACATTGTCTCCAAAAATGACCAGACATTCCACATCTATCACAAGTGTTTTCTTGAGTAATATGTTGATCCTCATTTTTTCCCTTTTTGTGGTTCGTATATCCACCACGAGGTCGATAATAATGATTATGTCCTCGACCTCGATAATAGCCACGACCACAGCCACAACTATTTCTACGGCCATTATTATGCCCACGACCACGCCCATTTTCATAATTGTCTTCACGATCATGTGAGACAGAATTTGTTTCAAAAATTGGTTTTGCACCAGTATGATGGGCTTGATAATTTTTCATTAATAACTCATTATTCTTTTCTGTCACAAGAAGGCATGCAATCAAGTTAGAATATTTTGTATACTGACGAGCTCTATATTGTTGTTGTAAAACCATGTTAGAAGCATGAAATGTTGTAAATGTTTTTTCCAACATATCCTCATCAGTAATATTTTCTCCACACAATTTTAATTGTGAGGTAATTCTGTATAGTGCAGAATTATATTCATGTACTGATTGAAAGTCTTGTAGCCTAAGAGCATTCCATTCACTACGAGCATTAGGAAGAATAACTGACCTTAAATGACCATATCTTTCATACAAACTGCTCCACAGAACATATGGATCTTTTATAGTGAGATATTCCATTTTAAGTCATTGGTGGAGATGATGCCGTAGAAAAATCATGGTCTTAGCTCGATCTTGAGTGGATGAGTCATTGTTATTTTTTATCATGTCACTAAGCCCCATAGTATCAAGATGAATTTCGGCATCTAGGATCCATGATAAATAATTATCGCCAGATATATCCAAAGCATTAAACTCCAATTTTGTCAAGTGAGACATTATCACAAACAAATAAAAAGGGATTAGTATAATAAATATTGAAAGAAAAAATATAAATCATAAGTATTACTTATAGAAATTTTTTTTTAAATAAATGCGTAGAAAAATAAAAGCATAAATGGATAGAATACTTCACGCTGGAAGCGACTTGATAACGTGTTATGAAATTGGAGATAATAGATGATAATATGTTAACAATTATTTGATAATGATTTCTAAGTAAGAAATACTCAAATGGAGATTGAAGAAAAACAAGCAAAATAGCTTGAGCAAAGAATTGAAAGTATGTTCATTCAGTAGCAAATGAATGCTATTTATAGGCATTACAAGGTAGAGTAATTCACCATTATTAATTATAAAATTAATAATGGGAAGAGCAATAAGAGAAAATAGAGAGAGCATTAAGAGAAAATAAGGAGAGCACCATTTGGTGGAATCCACCATAATTTACAATAGCTCAATAATTATTTCTACTTCATTTAATTGAATCTATAACTTTATTAAGATTTTACTCATTATATTAATGATTCCTTATTTTAACATATCTTAATCTTTGATGTTAAAATCTTTTATTAATTGATTAAATTTATTACATCTGTACGGCGTTTTCCGTTAAAATAGTTTTCAGCCTATCAAAATCAACGACGACCTATATGCATTAGCTGTTTGATATAGTGTTTGTAACATAAGCTTTGCCATTATATTGATCAATTTCTACTTTCCCTATTATATTTGTCACTAATTTCTATTTGCTCAGCCAAAAGAAAAAAAAATCTAACTCCAATTTCCAAAGGCTTCAACGACATTGGATGCCATCATTGTGGTTTTAAACTAAGATATTCGGAAAAACAATTAATCGAAGAAATAGCATGCAAGGCACAATTACCTGTTCTTTTGCAAATATCTTATTAAATACCATTGGAAGCGATTTTCAAACAGATCAAAATGTTCTAATTTATATGAGACCTACGTTAATTAATGTTGCCAACTTCGCTACCCCCACCTCAATTATATTTTCTATTTCTATTTTTATAATAAAAGATGTTTAATGTTGGATGCAATATTAACTTTTATCTTGCACCATATTACTTCGAAATAAGATCACACACCAAAAGGAACATGATTAACCCTAAGTCCTGAGCAGAGTGCAAGTAAAATGCCAGTTTCCCCTTTCCCATTCGAATTCATATGCAGACATTAGCAACATTAAACCGTAATTGAAACTGAATGTTACTAAAATCAGATGCAAGTTACTAGAAAGCCAATAGATCCTAATAGGTTATGAACCAAACTTTAATCCCTACAGAATAGCACTTTCTTTCAAGCAGAGCAGCAATATGAGAGAAAAGAGGGCACATGAGGAAAATTAAACTGCATATAATTGACAAACAGCATTTGCCTCCTAGTCTACCCAAATATAGGGTCAATCCTAATCATGGGGTCAGGTTTCTAGCCAGTATCGAGAAAACAGTGAAAATAACCGGGACAACTCTCTTGACACCAAATCTGGAGAAAAAAATTCGAACATGAATGTTCAACATTTAAGGAGAAGAACCAAAACCGGATCTAAAATTTCTACTCTCCAGGTGCAGAGACACCTTGCTTCAGCCGTTCCTTCTTCATCTTCTTCTTGGAGACTGGCTTCTTCTTTTTTGGGGGAAGGGTCTTTTGTGCATACATGTACAGTACGTAATTGCCGATAAGGAATACCAACAGCAGCCCTCCTACAACCAGCAGCACTATCAATCCTGGATTGAACCCTTTGGCTCCAGCATCCTTAACTGTGTTTCCCTGTTTATCATTGAAGCAAGTAACGTTCTGTAAGTACACGCGAGAAAACAAATTACAGAAGAATAAAATTGTACCAACTACACTCAACACGTTGATGTTACAACGGCATCGAGGCTCTAATCTTACCATAATGGCAGACTTAATTTTTTTTTTTGTTTTTGGTGACACAACACCCTAAAATTTATTTTGTAGTTAACTCACCTTTACGAGTTCCTCACCACTGAATTGCTGTAATCATGCTCCACATTACTTTATTAACACATGCCAAATACTCTAAAGAACTGAAGTTCAAGGTGGATAACAACATATTTTAATTTTTTTCTACATTAATTTGCCATGTAAAAAGTGCAGCAGAAATACGAGTTTTCTGGAAGAATCCTCCATACTCATACAAATTTTTATATCACTTCAGTAGAAAAAAACTAAAAAACTTTGTCGTACATTTATTTTAATACTACTAACACGTTATAGACAAAAACAAACCACCTTCCATATTGAAAACAGGGTATCATCCTGCTGTTCGATTGAAAGCTTGAACAAATTCATCTATGGGATAATAACATCACAAGAAACAAAACATCCCAAGTCCAACAGATGACTATAATTCGTGAATTATTAATTAATGCATGCCAAAAAATCTCACAGACTCCTACATTCTCACTGTTCCCCTGACCAAATAGAGACCATAATCATAATTGCCTGCCTACTGCTCCATAAACACACTAATCAGTTGAATTGTAACTTAAAAAAGGATTTTCAAACTAAAAAAAATTCAAATGATTCATAAATTCAGAAAAAATAAGTGTATTTTAACGTGTAGTGACTTGGCTGAAAATTCAAGTATTCACAATCTTTTTGTTATTAGTTGTAACCTACATTCCTAATTGACAGACCAGAGACGAAACTCCATTGACAGGAAAATAATATATATTAATTTACTCTCAAAAACTCGCATTTCGAAAGCATTCAAAAATTAATTTCAATTAATGCCATCGCAATTTCATCGAATTTCACAGAAATCAAGCAGTCATAATCAAAATTAAACGCTCAATGGTTGTAAGGATCTACATATACGACTAAATTTAACATCAATGTCAGCTTCCAATTATCCGATCAAGAACACGAGATCAACGCGAGAAATTTAAAGAAAAATTACAAAAACGAATAGATCCACAAATTAGAAATGCAAAATCAAGTCAAATAAGTGAACGTGGACCTCATGAATCAGCAGATAATTTCGAGATAATTAAAATGATAAAAACATAAAATAAAAAATACCATGCGATCGAAAGAGGGAGGAGCCTTATCACCAAACTCGAACTCCTCGTCCATGGCTGAAACCCGATATCAGATCGGCTCACTGTACGAAACGGACCGGAGAAGATTCCAGAAAAATAAAACTATAAAGGTTTTAGATCTATCTCGTAAAAGGTAATAAATATCCCTGTTTTATTTTTATAGCACAAAAATCTTAATCCAACTTTTTTTTTTGGGTTTCCTTTTTGGGCCGTCTTGGGCCTTGGCCACAAAATTAGGATTTGATATTCCTGCATTAAATGCATGAGCTTTCATTTTTCTGTTACGTAGTTACCGAATTCCATTAAAGAAAGAGCGCCAGATATTCCAAATTTTTATCAGAAATTATATTGTAAATGCGGTGACATATATTATGTTATTTAATAAATTTTTAAATATTTTAAATAAATAAATTATTTTATTTTATTATTAATATCAAATCATCTACAGTGAATTTTTAAGATAAAAATATTGAATAATGATACAAAATTGTGGATGAAAAAGTAACTTTGTGTTACTATTTGAAAAGTTAGGTAGCTACGTGATAAATTAATGTTATTAATGGACGATTAGTCTACGCCTGAATCACGCCTACCCCTCTACATATATATATATATATATATATATATATATATATATCGAAGTCAAAGTTTGCATTATAGCATTAGCACATACTAATAATTTTCTAAAGAGTAACGTAGAATAAAATGCCCACTAGCTGGATAGCAAAACTAACTCTTCACCAATACATATGGGAATTTGTGTATCATTTAAGTTCATGTGAGAAAGTGGGAATTATTTAATTTATTTTTTTATGAGAGAATTTGGGTATTTTGAAATGCCCCTTTTTTGCAAACAACATAGTGTCGTAAATCACTTGAAAATTGAGAAAATTTTCCATTAATTAAATTTACCATTTACAAAATTCGAATATAAAATTTATATCCATAGCTAATATGACAATTGACATAATATTACTATAAATTTTCATGCGTGAAGTGATCACTCATCTTATTGTTTTATAATCATATGATTTTTGTTATTAGCGAGGTGCAATTTTTACACAATAATGTAATGCTTATACAGCTGGCGTACAGAGCTAAATAACAGTGAAATTTATTATTATTAATGTGTTAATTATAATTTCCATAAAAGGTAATGTGTTAATTATAATTTCCATAAAAGGTCTTATTAAGGACGGCCATTGAAGCAAGCCAGCGGCACGTCCATCAACTTAACATAGAACGGAAATGGGCCCGAATAGTCCAACCATACGATACTGAAGATAAACTCTAAACGCATATCGAATCCTTTTTAGAATTAAATAAGCAAAAACATGTAAGATAGATATACAACAATTATTTTTTTCAATTTTCAAAGATAAATTATTGAAAAAATAAATAATAGCATGTTATTTTGAGAGCACATTTTGAGTGGGACCCACTTAGCGAAAGTGGATAATCTTGAAAGATTCATATTCTACTCCGTGAACACTTCGAAAGTGTATATTTATTTACTCAAAGTGATGCTTGAGTGAATGAGAAATTGACTGTCAAAATGCACCCTTAAAGTTGAAAAATTGAAAGGAAATGAGACTTATCACATAAGGAAAAAATAAGATAAGAGATTTGTATTTATATATAGATACTTATCCATGTATGAGCAAGAATTTTAAGGATAAAGGCTCTCTCCACACGAGCTTGCGCAGAATGGTGCGAATCCAAGACAGATTTGGTTGAACTCGTGTGCGCCCGCGCATCCTGCATACGCGAATGTCAGCTTAAAATCACCCAGGCCTACATGGCCATATTTTTAATTTCTTTTTAAACTTTTGCAACAGTTTCACAATTAGTTGTGAATTAAAATAGCTTTGTAACAGCTTCACAATTATTTATAAATAAAATTTTGGGTTGTTAAGCAATTCAAAATTTCAATTATGAATTGAATTGTTTAAATTCAATGGGTTGTTGCAAAATTAAATCACGTATATTGAATTCAGAAATTCAATTTTATGCTACTATTACATATCCACATGTGTATAAAAAGGCAGCTTCCTCTTCTGTTTTTCACAAAGCAACCAACACATAGAGCACTTAAAATTTTTTTCCCCTTCTTCCTATGTTTGTTTGATCGAGAATCAATGCTGTTGCAGTTCACTGGAATTGTTTGTGCGTGCTTCGCAAATAATTTGATCCCTGTTGTATCTTAGGAAATAGATACCAACAAACCTAAACGCACTGTAGTATGTGATAAATCTATTTTAAGGACACTACTACTAAATAGACCTCGGGATTTTCCTTCTTTTTTTCGTGTTTTCTATTTCCATCTTCTTCAGTTTACTTGCTGATTGTTTCTGCTATTTCCAATGGCTGTTTTATTTACATTTGCTACTGTTTCAATTCGGTTCTTATTTGCTTCACATTTATTTACTGCTGTCAATTGCTCACTCACTACCATTTTCTTTTTTCTGATAATCTTAAAACAGATTTTACATTTAGATGGCAATTGAAAGCAATGATGTGATTCCAACTATGGTTGAGACTGTCCCTATTTTAGCTGCTGCTGCCGAGCCATTTGTTGTCAAATAGTCAGCCTCTATGGCCATTCCTGTGAATCATGCGAAAAGGCCAGAAAAATTCAATGGACAAATTTTCAAACATTTGCAGCAAAAGATGTTCTTTTATTTGACCACGTTAAACCTTGTGAGGTTCTTGACGGAGGATGCTCCTAAACCCAAAGAGGGTGAAACTGATGTTCAAGTTGCTAGTGCAATTGATGCATGGCAGCATTCAAATTTTTTATGTAAAAATTATGTAATGAATGGACTGAATGATACTTGTATAATATATACATTGGGAAAAGAATAGCCAAGGAACTATAGGAATCCTTAGACTAGAAGTATAAAACTGAGGATTCTGGTATCAAAAAATTTATTATTGGCCACTTCTTAGACTATAAAATGGTAGATTCCAAAACTATGATAAATCAAGTGCAAGAGCTTCAGATCATGTTATCTGAAATCCTTGCTGAAGGGATGATGCTGAGTGAAACTTTTCAAGTGACTGCAATTATTGAAAAATTGCCTTCTGCTTAGAAAGATTTCATGAGCTATTTGAAGCGCAAATGCAAGGAGATGAACATTAAAGGGCTAGTTGTTAAGCTCCAAATTTGAGGAAGACAACAAAAATGCAGAAAAAAGGGGGCTATTTCTGTGGTTAAGGCAAATGTTGTTGAACATGGACATAAAAATAAGAATAATGAAAAGCTGGGTCCAAAAGGAGGAATCTCCAAGAAGCAAACAAGATTTCCAGGAAAGTGCTTCTACTGTGACAAGATGGGTCACAAGGCTTCAGATTGCAAATTGCCTAAAAGGAAGCGAGAGGGAAATGTGGTAGAAAAAATTACTTAAAATGTTTCAGACATTAACCTCTTAGCAGTGGTCTCTAAAGTGAATCTGGTCGGCTCAAATCCGAGAGAATGGTTGATTGATACGGGAGCAACCACACATGTATGCTCAGATAGAGGGTTATTTGTTTCATTTGAAGCTGTTAGCAATAAAGATAAGCTATTCATGGGGAATTCTGCTACGTTTGAGATCGAGGGTCAAGGTAAGGTGATTCTGAAGATGACTTTTAGAAAATAGCTGACTCCAAACGATGTACTTTATGTGCCAGATATTCAAAAGAACTTGGTGTCTGGATCGTTGTTGAACAAACATGGTTTCCGAATGGTGTTTGAGTTAGATATGATAGTTTTGTTTAAGAATAGGATGTATGTGGGAAAAGGTTATGTCAATGATGGGCTGTTTAAACTTAATATAATGACTGTGAAGCCAAAATTTGATAATAAAGCTAATTCTTCCATTTATTTGCTTGAGTCTTCCAATCCTTGGCATGGTAGATTAGGACATGTTAAATTTAATTCTTTGCATAAATTAATTAACATGAAGCATATTCTCAATTTCCAAATTGATTTAAAACATAAGTGTAAAATTTGTGTTGAGGCAAAACTAACAAGGCCATCTTTTCAAAAAATTAAAAGAAATACCCAACCGCTTGATCTAATATATAGTAATATTTATGATTTTAAATCCATTCAAACAAGAAGTGGTAATAAATATTTTATTATTTTTATTGATGATTGCACAAAATATTGTTGTGTATACTTGTTGAAAAGTAAAGATGAAGCTTTAAAAAAGTCTATTCTCTATAAAAATGAAATTGAGAATCAACTTAATAGGAAAATCAAAGAATTAAGGAGTGACCGTGGTGGTTAATATGTTATTTCATTTGAGACACTATGTGAACAAAGTGGAACCATACATCAAGTCACGACTCTATAGTCACCTCAATCAATGGGATTGCAGAACAAAAAAATCGAACTTTAAAGGAAATGATAAATGCAATGCTGATAAGTTCTGGGTTACCTTATAATATATGGGGAAACGTTGTTTTGTCAGTTAATTATTTGTTAAATAAGATACCCCGAAAGTAAGAAGATAAAACCTCGTATGAGCTGTGGAAAGGTAGAGCACTTTCTTATAAATTCTTACGAGTGTGGGGCTGTCTTGCTAAAGTAGTGGTTCCTTTAAATAAGAAAGTGAAAATAGGACCAAAAACTGTTGATTGCATATTTATTGGTTATGCACTTAACAGTAGTGTGTTTCGATTTCTGGTACATGAGTCTAAAGTTCCAGATGTCCATGAAAATACGATAATGGAATCAAGAAATGCATTATTTTTCGAACATGTATTTCCTTGCAATTTTAGAGTGGAATCGAGAGAACTACGACGATCTTATGAAACAATCATTGAAAACAGTCAAATGAAGGAAATGATGAAACTCAAAAAGAAGAAGTTGAGGTCAGACGTAGCAAAAGAGCTAGAATAGAAAAGCCTTTTGGTTTGGACTTTCTGATGTTTTTGCTAGAAACTGAATTTCAAAACTTTAAGGAAGCTGTAACTTCACTTGAATGCGTTTTATAGAAAGAAGTCATTAACAGTGAAGTTGAATTCATTTTACAAAATCATACCTGGGAGCTAGTAGATCTTCCTCCAGGATGTAAACCTTTAGGGTATAAATGAATTTTCAAAAGGAAAATGAAAGCCGATGGATCTATCGATAAGTACAAGGCTAGCTTGTAATTAAAGGCTATAGGCAATGAGAAGACCTTGATTACTTTGATACTTATTCTTTTGTTACAAGAATAAATTCCATTAGGATCATAATAGCAATTGCAGTTTTACGTAATTTCGAGATACATCAAATTGATGTAAAGACAACATTTCTAAATCGAGATTTAGATGAAAAAATCTACATGGAGCAGCCTGAAGGCTTTATAGCTCTAGGACAAGAAAGAAAGTCTGTAAATTGGTAAAGTCATTACACGGCTTGAAACAAGTGCCAAAACAATGTCATGAAAAATTTAATCATATAATAATCACAAGTGACTTTAAGATCAATGAGTGTGACAAATGTGTTTATGTCAAAGAAACAAAAAATAGCTATATCATTTTTATGTTTATGTGTTGATGACATGCTCATTGTTAGGAGTGATGATGACATGATTAAATCTACTAAGAATATGTTGAAGTCTAAGTTCAACATAAAAGACATGAGTCTTGTAGATGTCATTTTAGAGATTAAAATCTCAAAGGCTTCTAATAGATTTATTCTATGTCAAACTTATTATGTAGATAAAATTCTTGGGAAATTTAATAACCATGATAATATTATGTCTAAAACTCTATTAGATACGAGTTTACATCTATTGAAAAATAAAAGAGAAGGTATTTCTCAAGAAGAATACACTGGAATAATTGGGAGTCTAATGTACTTCACAAACTGTACTAGACCAGATCTAGCCTATACAGTAAGTAAACTTTATAGATATATGAGTATTCCAGTAATTGATCATTGGAAAGCTATCGCAAGAGTGCTCAGGTATCTTCGATACACTCGTAATTATGGACTGCACTATATAAGATATCCAGAAGTATTAGAAGAATATAGTGATGCTAGCTGGATATCTAATGTCAAAGATTCAAGATCTACTAATGGCTATGTGTTTACACTAACAGGTGTAGCTGTATCATAGAGGTCTTCTAAACAAATAGTAATTGCCAGATTTACAATGGAATCTGAATTTATTACATTAGATAAATGCGGTGAAGAAGCAGAATGGCTATGAAGCTTTTTAAGGGTATTCTAAAGTGGCAAAGGCCTGTGCCTACAATTTGTATTCATTACGATAATCAATCAACTATCGGTAGGGTATAGAGCAATATGTATAATGGTAAGTCTAGACACATACGTCGTAGACATAATACTATTAGACAACTTATTTCTAGTGAAGTTATTTCTATTGACTATGTGAGGTCAAAAGATAACATTGCGGATCCGCTAACCAAAGGAATAAATAGAGAGCTAATAGAAAAATCATCGAGGGGAATGAGATTAAAACCTATAGAATGATTAGTTAATAATGAAGGAAAACCCAACCTAGTTGACTGGAGATCCCAGGATCTAAGTTCAATGGGATAACTTAATTGTTAAAGGTAGAGGTCATTCTCTTATGAGGATTGCCTCATTGACCATTCCTATGATGAAACAATAATGCCCATGGGAAATAAGGTTGAGCTAGGCTCTTAATGGTTCTTATGCGTCGAAAATCCGAGCAGAGTAATGCAAGTTACTCTTAATTAAGATATCACCTATGTGAGAGAAAAGCGGGCCGCTTCAAAGGGAGCTGATAGGGATTCAACTCTTAGAAACTCTTGCAGAACCAGGTAAATGTTCAAGGTCAAAACTAACATAACCATGAGAACTCAACAGTGTAAGGAGAGATATATGTGTGTAGTATAAGATCGTTTACACAAACGGCAAAATAGTTCAAAGACAACTCGTCTACTAATCAGCCAGTATTGTAAGTATACTATCACAAGGGAAGGTTCAAAGGATAAGACTTGTCTATCTTATACTTGGTATCGATCCAATGAACTCGATCATTAAGGTCAAAAATGGTTTTGATGTAAAAAATTTAGCAGTTCTCTGTTTTTACTGCCAATTTTCATTCATGTGGGAGATTGTTGAAAAAATAGCATAATAACATGATATTTTAAGGGCATATTTTGAGCAGGACCTACTTAGTGAAAGTGGGCAATCTTGAGAGGTTCGGATTCTGCTCCATGAACACTTAGAAAGTGTATATTTATTTACTTAAAATGATGCTTGGGTGAATGAGAAATTGACTCTCAAAATGCACCATTGAAGTTGGAAATTTGAAAGGAAATGAAATTTATCCCACAAGGGAAAAATAAGCTAAGAGATTTGTGTTTATATATAGATACTTATCCATGTACAAGCAATAATTTTAAAGATAGAGGCTTTCTTTGCACATAGAGCATTTAATTTTTTTTTCCTTCTTCCTACGTTTGTTTGATCTAGAATCAATGCTATTGCAATTCACCGGAATTGTTTGTGTGTGCTTCATAAATAATTCGATCCCTGTTGTATCATGGGAAATAGATACCACTAAACCTAAACGCACTGTAGTTGGTGGTAAATCTATTTTTTAAGGACACTATTGCTAAACAGGCCTCAGGATTTTCTTTTTTTTATTTCATGCTTTCTATTTCCATTTTCTTCAGTTTACTTTTGATTGTTTTTGCTATTTCAGTGGCTGTTTTGCTTACGTTTGCTGCTATTTCAATTCAGTTCTTATTTGCTTCACATTTATTTGCTGCTATTAATTGCTCACTCACTGTCATTTTCTTTTTTCTAATATAAATATCATGAATCATTTTAAATTGTTATCATCTATAAATATATTACAATGAGAACATACATATACATGTAATATAAAAATCTATTAAGATTAGTTGCAAAACCTATTCTTACTAATAGGAAAATTATTTGCGCACCGCCTTCATTTTGTCATATGTATATCTAATCAACAAAAAAATTTGACATAATCTATGCACCATCTATATTTTCAAATTTGTGTCAATCAATTACTTCACCAATAGAACTGTTACAATCTTTTAAGGAATCTAAGCAAAATGACTATTTCATCCTTGAATGTAGTAGAAGACTATTTTATTTTTTGAAACTTTGAAAAATAACAAAACTTATAATCACATAACAAGTGTAACTATAGACAGATAGGCGAATCAACTAAATAAACTTTTATTTTATTGTTTTTGTTGTAAATAACGGCTTTTAATTAAATTTACAATTGTGTATGTTTTCAAAGTCTTAAAGGATAAAATGATCATTTAATAAATTTAAGGTAAAGTAGTTTTTTTTTTTAGATTCTTTAATAAATTCTAACAATGTTAGTGGTAAAACATTTGATTGATATATGTTTGAAAATATTGATGGTGCAGACAACAAGTAAAAATTTTTTATAGTCTATGTTGTGAATGAATAACCAGCGCCACCCACGAAATTCTCGCCTTACACGTGGATCTCGATCAACGAACCCTAAGTTCTGCCGACATATTAGAATGAGATCTCTGCTCGTCCCATCAAAGATTCTTCACCAGGATGCCTCGGAAATCTCTATGGGTCGTTCGAGGCGAAGCGAGATTCACTCCACAACAACTAGTCGGCGACGCACAAGATCCGTGAGCCACGGCACATGACACCCTCCAAACCTGCACGAACCTCTCAAAAGCCCACCATCAACCACTTATACACCCACACGCTGAGCGGGAAACGTGAAGAGTAAAATCGAATCGGTTTATAAATGGCAATCAAAGAAGGTAAAGGGTTGGACAAAAACACACAAAGGAGAAGGGAGATTTTGATTTTCTTAGATTGATTTTATTGAACCAAACCACGGATTTGTGGTAAAGGTTTTCGAGATACCCAAATCGCTGAATTGAGCGTCGGAGGTTTTACGGGAAAACCGCCGACTACCGATACTGTGTACGCGGGAAAGAAGAAGGACGAACATTTACGCCGAGATAGCGAGAATCTAACGAAGGCGACTGCGGTGGGTGATTGCCGAGGAGGAATTATCGTTGTAGAGCACAAACCGCGCATCAACATTTTGCGTCTCGTGACCGGGCAAAAGCTGCAAAAAAAGGAAGGGAGGGTGAGAAACCCATGGATATGGAAGTAGTGTTCGGGAGGAGACACATGGTTAAACGAATGCAACTCTTAGAAATAGCCAATGAGGCACGAGGGGATGCATGACGGAACGAATGGAAGGCAAATGGAAACCCCGACAACCATCCCGGGCGAATTGGACAAAAGCTCGAAGAGCGTGAGAAGCGGTGGGTGCGGACCGCTTGGATAAGGAATGGCGAAGAGTTCCGCAGAGGAGGAGGAAGCCGCGGAGGTAGGGGCCAATGATCCGATTCGGAGGAAGCCAAGCGGAGGGACCAGACAGGCTTGGTAACAATGAACGGAGGAGGATTTTGACAACATCTGCGTGATGAGGAGCGTGAGCGTGACCGTGGCGACGTGATCTGGTCGAGCTTGGGAGGAGGTACGGAGACTAGCGCAGATCATGAGGCAGGGCTGCAAGAAAGACCGAGGAGGATAATCTGACGAGTCTCTCTCTGGAAATTACGGGCCATCATCCTGGGATTTTCGCCTCGATACGCCTGACGAATCTCTAGTGCAGTGGTTCAATGATATGACCGAGTCTGCGGGCTTTCACATGCCCAGATGTCGAGTGTTCACGACGCGAGGACGGGGAGTGTATCGCGCTGAGTATAAAACATTCGACCGGATGAGTCGTGAGTTCACGAACATTTCGGGCTCGATGACATGATGGAGTTGATGAGTATAAAGCAGGGGAGGAGAGACCATGGGAGTTTATTAAGAGGTATCACCGGCGGCTCGACTGGAGCTTTAACCATCCTGCTCGGGGAAAAATGGAGTGAGAATGGGCGTTTGTGGTATAACGAGGAGCCCGAATACAACACTCGATACGAGGCGAGAGATATGGAGATTGAGGAGGAAAAAAATCGTGGCGAAATGAGAAGGCTAGAGGAAGGATAAGAAAGCCTCGGGAGGAGGCGGACCGAAGGAGCACCAGCTCGGGAACACGAGCAACCCACTGCATCAACCCCATGAGGCCACCTTAATCCGAGGGCAACCGCTCACCATCCACCCCGAGATTCTGGAGGAGGTGCGGGATGAACAACCATACACATCCACCGTGAGCCAAAGATGAGCGGAAGGATGGCGGCACGATGCCCCGCCCCACCTCCCCGGGTCGAAACAATGCCCCAGAGAAAGAGTGCACAGGTCGATCGAGCCAAAGTTACGGTAGATATACCTGAAAGCACCATCGACGTGGAGCGATCGTAAACCGCTGCTATACCCTCCCACTCCAATAACAGCAGGAGAGAGGACGATTTTGTGAATTCCATGACACCCATGGCCACACAACCGTGGGTCGAGACTACGGAACGTGGAGGACCGTGAATCGATAGACGAGTTCATTGATGAACGCTCCCAACCACCGAGTCCACGGGGTGAGAGGACAGGGAGAATGGGAGCAGTCGTGAGGGTTATTCGGAGGCCAACTTTAGTAGGAGATTCAAGATCCGGGAAGAACTATGCGATACGATGACCGCGAGATATTCTTTAATACTCCAGGGCAAAGCCGAACTGCATAAAGTGCCGATAAGACGGAAGACGAAGATGCGAGATCCTCAGGGATGCACTGGTTATCGAAGCCACCATCACTAGTAAGAAGTTTGATAGAATCTTGGTCGATACGGAGAGCTCAGTTGATGTCCTCTTTAAATCCACATTGGAGGAAATGGGAATAGCAGATCTGAAGATAGAACACACCAACACTTCCCTGAAAGGGTTTGGAGGAGGGAGATTAAACCCTATTGGTGTGGTCGAGCTGCCTATTACAATTGGTTCGGGCCCATCAGAAAAGACCATGATTCTGGACTTTGTTGTAGTTGATGAGGAGAGTCCTTATCATGTGATTTTAGGCCGCCCCTTCCTGAGAACGAGCAAGGCAGTATTATCAACCCATTACTTGGCCCTCAAGTATAGGGTGAATGGAATAGTTGGGGTTGTGCGGGGAAACCAGAGAGTTGCTCGGAGCTGCTACTCCACAGCAGCAAAGGAAGCAATGCAAATCACCTCACTAGATGCCCGAGCAGAGACTAGAGGAGGAAGACAGGAATCAGTTGAAGAGTTGGAGGCAGTGGACTTGATACCGCGAAACAGTAAATGCGGTCGAGGCTGGAGAAAAAGTAAGCGAGAGTGATAGACTTGCAATCCGCGGATGTATTCGCCGGACGCACGAAGATATGCCAGGATCGAGGTGACCCCTAAGATAAGGCAAGACGGCGATGTTTTAATCGAGAGAGTAAATGGGGAGGTGGAAAAGCTTTTGAGGCGGATTCATCGTGAGTGCACTACCCGAATGGATATCAAATGGTCCTCGTGAAGGCAAATGGAGAAGAGTGTCGACTTACAGACAGATGCCCCGAGTTTTCCACCGCCAAGATTGACCAAATTGTCGACTGGCCACTACTGAGCTTTATGGATGCCTTCTCGGGATACAACAAAATCCCGATGAGCCAACAAGATGAGGAGCATACGGTGTTTATCACTAATCGTGTCTCACATTGTAATGCCGTTCGGTTTAAAAATCTCAACATACGCAGAGGTAACAAGGTCTGCCCACTAATAACTGAAGTATATGTAGCGACATGATCACCAAGTCAAAGAATCCCACCGAGCACGTGAAACACTGGAGACATTTGAGCTTTTGAGAAGATATGACGGCTCAACCCAGAAGTGCTTGAGTGGTCGTGGAAATTTGGATTTATGGTGAGCCATCGAGGATCGAGGCAACCCGAGAAGATTCAGCGATGGGGATGATGTCTCCTCGCATGGGGAATCTGAGTCTCACGGAAGTAAAGACTCACGGCTCATATCCAAAGCCACAGATAGGTGTCATGTATTCTTGGAAGGGAAGAAGAAAATGGACCCATGAGGTTTCGTGTTCAAGCAAAAGCACATTGCACACACGGGGACGAGCTTTATCTATACTTAGCTATTTCAGATCATGCTACCAGCTCGGTTTTAGTGAGAGAGGAAGAAGGGGTCCAGCATCCAATATACTATACGAGCAAGGCCTTGGTCGACGCAGAGACAAGGTACCCCCCTATGGAGAAATGGGCATTGGCCTTGAAGTGGTCGTAAGTTAAGACCTATTTCCAAGCATTCCCCATTTACAAATCACCCGAGACAGACGTTACACAAGCCGATGCTCGGCTCAATAAATGGGAACCGGTGAGTTTGAGATCGTTATAAGCCCGAGCCATAAAGGCCCAAGCAATAGCAGATTTTGTGGCATGAACGAAATAATGAGTGATCGAGTGTACGGAGACAAAGGAGCGGTGTGTTTCGATCGATGGGTCGAGCAAGGCTCGAGCGGATTGTATTGAGTCGAAGGAGGAGATCTCATGCGGTTAAATTGGGATTCGCTGACCAACAACCAAAAGTACGAGGCTTTGATAGCAGTTTGGAGTCTAAGGCAGAAAGCGAAAGCGGACCGATTCTCGGTACCAATCATATCAGAGACGCCAAAGAAAGACAAGATGGGGCAATACTTGGAGAAAGTAAAGCGAATGATCAAGATGTTTGAATCTGTAGAGGTGATCCAAGTTCCAAGGAACGAGACCACGAGACATCCCGCCGAATGGCAGCAGATCCAAAGTCGCCGTCACCTTCGAAACCAAAGCCACCCTAAGATGAGCGAACTTGGAGGTGATGAATCGAGCGAAAGCCTCGTGGATGGACCCATAGTCTCGTATGTAAAAGACGGATTCACCAGAGATAAAATGAAAGGATCGCCTAGATCGGGCATCTGATTGATGGGGTGTTATATCGGCGGTATACCCTACCACTTTGCGATGTCTGCAGAGCGATCCGCACGTAAGGAGGCAGAGGGAGTTTGTGGAAATCATTCCGGCGATCAGCACAAGGCGCGCCAGTGCAAGGGTATCGGCCGACGGCATCGGATGCCCAAGAAGAAGAGGTTCGCCAAAACTGCGAGCATCCCCGCAGCCCACCGAAAGCTCAGACGACCTCACCATGGTCGTTTGCTCAATGGGGATCGATCTAATGGGCCTTACCAAAGGAAGAGGAGCGCCACACATGCTATGGACTACTTCAATGTGGATCGAGGTGAAGATCAAAGAAGACAACAGATTTTGTATGGAGGAATCTGGTCTGCCGTTATGGAATTTCCTAGGCCTTAATAACAGACAACGGCAGACAGTTTGATAACCACAACTTTAGAGTTTTGCGAATCCAGAATTGAATCGAAGTTCGCCTCCGCCATCCCAATGGGCGGTCGAGGCAACAAGGTTATTAAGAGGCTGGGAGAGAGGGAAGGTGCATGGGTGGATGAGCTACCGGGGGTGTTATGGCGCAGAACAACGATAAAACCGCTGACAGGAGAAACCCCATTCATAGCTGGGCGAAAGGTCGCACTGCAGAGAGTGTACCCATCGAACGGAGGATTTTGATGAGGAAGAAAATGAGGACCAGATGTGCCTGAATTTAGATTTATTGGGTGAAAAGAGAGATAGTGCCTCGAGGAGATCTGCCATCTACCAGCAGAGAGTGGCCCGTCATTATTAAACCAAGGCACATCCGATGTAGAGGACCTGGGTGCTTAGGAAGGTGAATCAGAGTACGAAAGATTCGACCTGCCCAAGGGTCCGTATAGGTGAAAGCAGTAGGCCGGGGCTTATAAACTCGCGTATGGATCCGAAGCGACCATGGAATGATCCCATCTCAAAAGTATTTCGAAAGGATAACCATGAAATATTCATGTTTTTTCATATGCTTCGCTTATATTAATCAAAAATGTATAACGAGCTACAAAAATTATGAGAATTTCAAGAATACTTGTAAAATATAAGGCATGCAAAAGGCTCAATGTCTCAAAGCTCGCCGATGGCGAGACACGAGCCAGGATCCGCTCGACCACGTAGGCGAAACAGACTCCAAAATTTCAAAATTATGCTAAGTGATGCTAATGTCTCAAATCTCGCGATGGCGAGACACGCGTGCGGATCCGCCGACCACGTAAGCGCGGACTCCAAAATTTCAAAATTATGCGGCATGAAGGCTCAATGTCTCAAAGCTCGCCGCTCGATGGCGACACGACAGCGTGCGATGCCGACCACCACGTGGCGGCGAGCTCAAAATTTCCCAAAATTATTCTAGGCAGAAGGCTCAATGTCTCAAAGCTCGCTCGATGGCGAGACACGGCTGCCAGCGTGTGATCTTCTCGACCACGTAAAGCGCGGACTCCAAAATTTCCAAAATTATGCTAAGCATGCGCTCAATGTCTCAAAGCTCGATGGCGAGACACGGTTGCGTGCGTGATCTTCTCGACCACGTAGCGCGGACTCAAAATTTCCAAAATTATGCTAAGGCACGCAGGCTCAATGTCTCAAAGCACGACACGGCGAGACACGCGTGCGATCCGCCGACCACGTAAAGCGCAGACTAAAATTTCCAAAATTATTCGCATGCGTACAAGCTCACGCTCGAGACAGCTGCAGGCAGATCCGCCGACCACGTAGCGGCGACTAAAAATTTCCCAAAATTATTCTGCACGCAGGCTCAATGTCTCAAAGCGCTCTGGAGACACGGTTCGCTGTGATCTTCTCGACCACGTAAAGGCGAGCGAATTTCAAAAATTTCCAAAATTACGCATGCGCAGGCGCTCAAGGCTCGATGGCGACACGCGTGCGTGATCTACTCGACCAAGGCGAGCGACTCAAAAATTTCCAAAATTACGCTAAGGCAAGGCTCAAGTGTCTCGCCGATCGAGACACGGTTGAAGCGTGATCTGCTCGACCACGTAAAGGCGAGCAGACTCCAAAATTTCCAAAAATTATTCTAAGGCATGCGCAAGGCTCAATGTCTCAAAGCCTGCTCGATGGCGAGACGCCAAGCCAAGCATACCGTATGAAAATTCTCGAAAAATCAAAAATATTTCCAAGGCAAAAGTATTTGTTTGAAGGAAACACAGACGTCAAACAAAAACTGAAAATTATTTATTAAAAGTGCTAGCAGCCATAATGCAAGCACATTACAAATGGGAAACCCAGGAAAAGATGAAATATTAGCAGAAAGCCGTCACTGTCATTTGGTGGAGCAGTGGGTCTCGCCATGGGAGTCACGACCTCACCACCGAGTAGTGTGTAGAGGAGAAATCGCAGACCCGCACTGCCTTCACCCCGCTGCTCTTCCTCACCGCCGCCCGCCTCCCGCACCCTCTTCCGCTTTGCTCCTTCATACGCTTTGGGCAACACCGAACGATGATCCATTTTGAGTCCGGTGTTGCTTAGAACGACCATGATGATTGATAAGCAATTCCCTACTCATACAAGGTCGCCTTTTCCTTGTCACCGTGAGCAGACGACTCCGAGCCACATGAATGTTCGAGTTCCATCCAAATCATCTTCTTCTTCACCTCATCTTCGAGTATGCCTCGCCGAAAAGAAGATTGCTCCACCAATTCTCAACATTAAGACTCGCTTCTCATCAAGACGCTTCGCCGATCAATATCATCTTTCATTTTACTCATATCGAACGACTTTGGCTTTATAGTAAGTAGCAACCCAAAATGGAAAGCAAACGACACATGAACTGCCGCCATGGTGCTCCTTCAAACCCTCCAATCCACTTTTTCTCGTTCCACATCAAGTCCGGTCGGTCATCTGCTCGCCAGTCCTTCTCGAGAAGAGGGCCACCATCGGTAATACCGCCTCACCACCAAGGTCGGCGAATATTTCGTGAGCGGCCTTCTCCACTACATTGATTCGTTTCGGGGCACTCCTTTACTTTGACCTCTAGTGAGCCACACGACGACGCCTTATTCATAAGCCCAATCACATCATCTTCCATGACCTCACCAGGCGAGACGAGACCGGATGACTATGGGATAACAGTCATGCACGCAGATTAGCTAACGCCGTCTGACGGACGAGTACCGCCTCGATCTTGTAACTCACCCCCAAGAACCCGCAGATCAACAAAGAATCGTGTCACAAACGTGATATAAAAAAAAAAGAAGTGGGAAGAGGTGAGAGATATAAAACATCCAAAACAAAGCGGGCAACTGAACTACTAAAACGAGAACATAAACCCTCCTCCCATCAATCTCGCCACTGACCCGGCCCCAAAGAAAGAAGAATTTGTCTTCCATTTCCACCACCACTTGGGTCCTTTAAAGCTCCTAGTCTTCGAGCTTGACATGAAATAATACCACCGCATCCTGGGACTACTCTTCAACCGGTATAAATACTTAACCTCATCGATAGGCTCGCTTTGACCACATTTACTCCACAAGACAAACAAACCAGGCTCCATCCATGGGATTAGACCAGCAGTAATCCACGAGCAGAACAAAATATGCAGCTAAGTCTCATTCCAGCTTAAAACTCTCTAATAGAGTACCCTCTGGGAGAGTGTCCTTTTGAATCGGAGGGTATCCTGGGAATACTGCATCAACCCAAGCTCCTCGAGGTCTTCTATGTGGTCGAGCTAGCCATATGTCTATCGTCCTCACTACCTAATCTCTTTTTCCTCTCTCACTCGGCGGGACGCCTCACTGCACTCTCACTGACCCTCACCAAGAGTATCCTCCAACACGAAGATTCCCCATTACTACCACCACAGTTGAGGAAGTTACCTCAAGACGCCCCAAGTACTCACTACCATGCCTCGCTTAGTCCTAAAGGAACCCAAATGGGAGAACACGCAAACATCTCGGGAGAATCCGACCATCATCAATCTCAATTATTTTTCCTTCCCCGACATCTCAAACACTCTACTCACAACAACGCCGCCCAAGGAAAACGAAACGAAAGAGAACAAGCAGAAATCGAGTCGAAAGAGGAAAACGATACAGCGAGACACCTGGTCACACGAGACGAGAAGAGTTGGAAGCAACCGAAAAATTCCAGAAAAAAGAGAGAGGTTCAATTTAGGGTAATCACGGCTCCCAAACAAGTAAGGCACTCTTTATAATAAATGACGCTGCCCGGGACTCAGAACTGCTTGTTTAAAATTCAAACGAATGGATAGATTACCTCACCAAAGATTTAATTGTGGCGACTCAAGAGATGAATGAAATGAAGGGGCCGAGTGGGCTACACGCCATCTCAACAAGCAGATAGATTACCTCGTGGGCCGGGCTACACGCCATCTAGACAAGAAGATAAATTACACCGCGGGCCGGGCGGGATTACCAAGTTTCTAGTATTAGTCTATTTCACTACAAATACCGTAAACGGACCTGTGTGAATGAATAACACTGTGCCATCCACAAGAAATTCTCTTCGGATCTCTGACGCTCAACGAACCCTAAGTTCGCCGACATAAGAGATCTGCCGTCCCATCAAAGATTCTTCACCAGGATGCCTCGGCGTAAATCTCCTACTCACCGACGGATGCCGAGCGTAGTAGATTCACTCACAACAACTACGTAACGCACAGATCGCGCAAGATCCGTAGCCGCACGCACCAAACCCTGCACGAACCTCAAACCGCCACGCCCACCATCAACCACTTACACACCCATGACGCGCGCTAAGCGGAAAGTGGGAAACGAAGTGAAATCGAATCCAGCCATATAAACGAATCAGCATGAAAAGGGTTGGACAAAAAAACACACAAAGGAGATCTAAGGGAGATTTTGATTTTTCTTAGAACATTGATTTTATTGAACCAAAACCACGGGATTTGTGGTAAAGGTTTTCCGAGATACCCAAATCGTTGACTTGAGCGTCGGAGGGTTTACGCCGGGAAAACCGCCTGCACAGACTGACCCAGACGGTGCGAAATAGAAGGAAGGACGAACATTTCGAGATAGCAGAGGAATCTAACGAGGAGAAGTGGGGATTGATCGATCGCGAGGAATTATCGTCACGCCGACAGACAACCACGCATCATATATATATATATGACTAAAGATTATCCCACATAATTTTGAGATAATTTCCCCTAACTAATATCCTACATATTTTAGTGAAATATATCAACATGTATCCAACATTTTGTAGAAAATGAATAAAGAGCCTCATGGAGTCAAATTGACGCCGTCACCAATCTACCATGGCCATATAATGCACCATCTTATTTAGAATGCATTTCATTAGAGATCAAATTTCGATTTACTTCAAAAAAGAATGATGATATGCTTGAAAACTTAAAAGAATGATGATATACTTGAAAACTTGAGATACAAAAATTATATTTCAAATGATGTGTCAACAACAATGACTGTTATGTGTTAGGCATTGAATTTTATATTATCATTAATTATCAATGTAATCTCACAATACCAATAAATAAATAACACATCAAATAGAATAATATTTAAAAAATAAATTTTGTATCACAACTTCTTTCGAAACATATCATGAAACATATCATTGGCTCTGTTAAGAAAATGGTCAAAACATCTCCAAAAGAAAGGTTTCCCGTTTCCATAAATAATTATAACTATCGACTTCCAAGAGTCCAAAAAGTCTAATTACCGTTAAATTATAGCTCAATATATTAATAAGAGACTACATTTAATAATTTTAGGATAACATACATTATTTGAATGGTATCCAGCCAAGATAAATTTATTTAAATCAAATGGATCATATCGAAATAACTCGAACATAAATTCTTAATAAACCATATTTAAAAAAAAAAAAACACGCGTAGTGACTGATAATGATTATGATTTTTAAGAAATCAATAGAAAGGCAAAGGGAATCACTTCGTGACTTCAAAAATGTCATTATCCAAAAATTGATTAAGAATTCTTAATCCAGTGGTTGGTAATTAGTACAGGACAAATTCTGTGGGCAGTCTTATTAATTATTATGAACCATCCCAATCAACTTTCTTTTTGAAGAGGTACAAAATTAGTTAAATATCCAAAATATTAAGATAGAGCCAAATTCTTTAACCTAATATTTGTTTAAATAATTATTTTGCTGCATAAAAACCCATCATATAAACTTATTTTTAATAATTAAATATTGGAGTTCAGACAAGATTTTCAGTTTAACTGTGTTGTGGTTCGTATATTTTTATTATTTCTATATGGTCGGCAACTGACATGCTTTACTGCACCTAAAAATCTTGGACCACTCTGATTGTTACATGTAGATGATATTTATATCCAATCATATAGTGCCACATGGACAAGATTGTCACTGCGAACCACACTATTTCCACTCTCTATCTGTCGCCGCAGTTATAGTTGGGACACACAAATTATGAAAAATAAGCTTACGACGTTGCGCTTTTTTTTTTTTGTTTTTTTGGCCTTTTAACAAGCACAACTTGCCTCTGAGGCTCTGAGCAGTCGCAAACTTTCACACTCAAAGTTTGATTATGATTCAAGGGTAATTTAGTGTCAGCCCCCAGTTGTTTCGATCTTTTGCACCTCTCACCCATTTCTTTTGACTATGTGCACTCCACCCCCATTTCCGTCAAACTACCGTTAATTTAACCCAAAAAAGGGTAAAAGGATAATTTCATATAATATTAAAATAATAAATAAAAAACTAAAAGAAAAACACTCTTCTTTTTCGCCCTTTTCCCCCTTTTCTCTGTCTCTCTCCCTTCTCCTTTTTTCTTCCCTTCTTTTTCTTTTTCTTGGCGTCCTTTTTCTTTCACTCTTCGTCTTCTTTCTTTTTTCCTTCTTCTTCTTCGCCTTCTTCTTCTTCTTCTTCTTCTTCTTCTTTTTCTTTCTTTTTTCTTCTTATTCTCCTCTTCTTCTTGCCTTTCAATACTGCTGCCTGCCGGTGTGATCTGCCGCCGTCTTGAATCAACAACAAAAAATGGATGACGCTACGTGATCTGCCACCACTCGAAACCGTCGCCTCCACTGCTGCATGAAACCGCCGACGCCACCACCTGAAGCTGCCGCCGTTCTTGCTGCCTCTATAATTTAATTTAGGGTTTGATATCTTTAATTTTAGGGTTTTTTATTTTTGGTTCCTTTTTGTTAAATTTCTTAGTTTGGGTTTCGTTTGTAATTGAATTTTACAGTGAAATTTTGGTATCTTAGGTTGTTTTATTATTAGGTTTTGTTTGTTTTGGTGGGATTATTGGAATTATTTTGTAATATACTGATAATTTGTGTTCGATTTTTTTCTTCCCCTTTGGAATCATGCTTTTTCTCTCATATTGGAGTTTACTGGTTTCACTATTTTGTTATGATAACGAAATTAGAAAAAAAATCGTTGGAAAATAATACTGAAAATCTAAGAACTGATATTATCATAATTAATTTTTATTCATAATGTAAATGTTATAAGTTATAAGGGGTATTTTTGTACTATCGATTCAATGCAATTTAAACTAGGGGTAGTATGGTCTTTTAGATTAATAACAGTTTAAACAGTTAGAATTAACTGATTTTTTGACGGAAATGGGGGTGCGATGCACATGGTCGAAACTTGTGGGTGCGCGGGACAAATGGTCGAAACATGTGGGGGCTGACGCTAAATAACCCATGATTCAATTACAAACTTGAAAATATATAAAGTATATTTAAAAGGAATGAAAATAACTTTGAAAACGAAATTTTTATGTAGATTTATTATTACACTATATAATATTATAATATTTTTATTTACTAAATTATAATACCACACATGCCCCTGAGAATTTTTATTATTACACAATATACACTACTGTCACGGGATATGTTTGGCGTCTCACACTTCCAAGTGCCAGACAAAAGTGGGAGAGTACTGTTAATGCATGGTAAGATATTGGTGGTTTGTTGTGTAGTTTGTTAGAGTTGGCTGGTAATGGTATGCCGTGCGCTGGACATGGGCAGTGGGCCATGCCAATTTCATACTGACGCCCCAAAAAGAAAAAGAAAAAGAAAAAGAAATTGTCGATTTCTCCAAAATTAATATAAATATCATTTAGTTTTTTATAATTTTAATAATAATCAATAATTTTGTGATAGTATAATTTTATAGTATTAGTTTTAATTTTAAATATGCTTTTATTCATAATTATTATGAATTAAATAAATCATATAAATAGAAATTAAAATAAAAAATTAAGTACTAAAAATAAGAAATATAAGATATTTTTCTTATAATAAATATATATATTTATATTTCGAAGATAAATTATCAATTAAATGAGTTATTTATCCTTCTTTTCCTTTAAATTTTGATACTCAGGGTTTTTTTTTATGGATATTATAAAAACTCTATGAGGTAAGTGGTATCCATTAATTTTAGTAGGGAGAAAATTGGCAATCTCCCAAAAAAATGTACACACAAAAGAGAATTTAAATTTGGTGTTCAATTGAGCTGAAAATTGAGCTTTTATAACATTTTAGCACTTGTATTTCTAGTAATATATAATTAAGATTTAATAACATATTATTTTTTTAATCCGGTTAGCATTAGTCACAATATTATAAAAACACTCTGCACAAAACCTCATCTCAACAAAGAAAGTCTAAATTAAGCAACATTAATTTTTTTTTCTTTATTGGAAATCCATCATTAATCTAAATTTAAGCAAAGTACACACATGTAAAAAATTAGAATTGCACAATATCGACATTCACTTCCAATAAGACATGTTGGTGAAAAATAAAATATTCATGGAAACAGCTGAATTCTCTTTCACCCCTTTATGATATCTTTACCTAAAAGAGAGGCATATTCTTAAATCATATGCATGAGTGACTCAACATTGCATTAGGATTTGTTGAGATTCGATTTGTGATAATTTTTTTTAAATTAATGATATGAAGTTAACCCGAAATGATAGACACAAAAGCTAGCCATATGTTATCCGCTTTAGAAGCAAATTAAATTTTTGGTCTTTTTCGAAAGCTTCACTCGCTGCTTTAATGACCCACATGCATTCAATAGCTTCACCAAGTCCACCAACAAATTATTAAAAATTGACTTGCATGCGTAAGACTCCTACGAGCAAGAAAAATAAATTAAACAACTAACATACAAATTACGATTAAAAACATGATGGAATTTTCTAAGCGAAAAATTGTTTTTCATTGCTCTGGTTGTTTTATTAATCAGGCGAACCGCACAATGAGATAATAAATATGCACTCCTTTTGCCACTATACTTTACCAAACCTCTACTCAAACTCTTGTAGCGCTTTTGACTATTGAGTATGGAGGGGATTGCTTGTGAAAACAACCAGCCAGCCAACCTTCCAATGAGATCTAGAAAATGACACCCACCACCATCACTTGCTTTGCTTTAGGGCCCATAATTGGACAAATTAGTATAGGATAATTCAATTATCTCATAATTTAGCACCCAAAAAGGCAAAAACAAAAAAAATGCGGCCCTAGGTCACTAACTAACTAAACCCTATGCTTACATTTCCATGTTATTGTGTTTACATACAAAAACAAATGAATACGGTGTATATTTGGAGTTAATTTAATTAACACCTAATAACAAACAAGGATGGTGGAATCTTGACCTTTTGATGATGATGATAATGCTTAGACTAGATGATCGCCCCGGATGAAATCGTTTTCTGATGAGGAACTGGAAAGGGTGATTATGCCGTTACAATCCGATACACTGTCTTGTAAACTCAACAGCAAATGAGAAGTGCTGAAAGTCATTGAAGGTTTAGCTCTTGGGACAATGGGGACCTCTGCCTCACCCACAAGCATTTGAACCACGCCCCGCATTGTGGGTCGAGCCAAAGGGTCTGGGTGCGAGCAGGCTAAGCCAACCAACAGCACTCTTCTCATTTCAGCCTCGTCAAACTGACCCTCAAGCCTTGCATCGGCTGCCATTAACAATCTGCCTTCTCTGTGTAAACTCCACACCCATTCAACCAAATTACTCGCAACACCAACTTTGCCAACCCCTGTAATCTCTTTCTCAATTGGTCTTCTTCCACTAGCTACTTCAAGAACAACGGCACCATAGCTAAACACATCGGTTTTCTCAGTTGCCCTTCCAGTTAGGAGATATTCAGGTGCCAAATACCCCATTGTTCCAGCAGCAACTGTTGCATCAGGCGATTTATCATGTTCAACTTGTCGAGCCAATCCGAAATCCCCTAATCTTGCACTGAACCCTTCATCTAGCATTATGTTACTGGTCTTTACATCTCTATGAATCACTTGGTTTTCACATTCTTGATGCAAATAAGCCAGAGCAGAGGCCACGCCAAGCAAAATTTTTCTCCTATGTGGCCATGGCAAAGGTGATCTTGCTTCAAATAAAGCTTTATCAAGACTCCCATTGGGCATCAAATCATACACTAACAGAATTTCACCCTTCTCATGGCACCAACCTTGAAGCCTAACAAGATTCCGATGCCTAAGAGTACCAATTATTGACAATTCAGATAAAAACTCATCCTTTCCTTGACTATTATGACTACATCTCTTCACTGCAATAATGTCACCATTCTCTGGCAAAATTCCCTTATAAACAGTCCCAAACGCGCCGTGTCCAATAATTCTATTAGCATTAAAGCATTTAGTAGCAGATCTCAACTCTCTGTAACTAAACTCCTTAGGCATTCTAATAATATCCGATGCAAAGGACTCAGATTTTTTCACATGCTTGTACCTTTTAGAGAAGAACCAAATTAGCACGCCGGCGAAGATGGCAAAAAATGCACTAGCCGTCACTACCCCTGCCACAGCCCCTGCTCCTTGCTTGCAAAGCTGGTTATGACAAGACGATGACTTGCTGCTCTTCTGTGTAGTACTTGAACCAGAAGGAGCCAATGACGGCGGCGGTGACTTCACAGAATTAGCTGTTGGGTTCATCAAGCTAGCCGTTGGAGGCGGCGGCGCTGACCCCAACCCGGTACCCGAATTTGACTCAAACGATGAACTAAAACTCCACCATTCTATACTGTGAATCTCTGTACTTCCTTGAGTTGACCCAGAGAATCCAACGTACATAAAATCAT
This sequence comes from Citropsis articulata, assembly GCA_030449925.1. Classification (NCBI taxonomy): domain Eukaryota; kingdom Viridiplantae; phylum Streptophyta; class Magnoliopsida; order Sapindales; family Rutaceae; genus Citropsis; species Citropsis articulata. The sequence goes on from JASUUH010000079.1 coordinate 1,278,122, forward strand.
TGACGTACTGATCTAGATCAAGAGTGAAGGACAAAATTGGAACTTTCGGCTTTAAATTCGAATACGAAACTGATATATTAAAAGCCTGAGTCAATCCGTCGTATTCAATCCAAGAATTCACAAGATCGCCGCTCTTAAGGTCAATATTTATAGCATCCAAATCAACAACCTGAGTAGAAACCATACTGTTTAGATCCAAACCCACATGGTTTCCATTAATGTCACTGAACGCAACGTCCATTAAAGTGTCAAATTCCACTGCAACGAACCCCAACCCGGCCCCTTTCTCGTCTAGAAGCCCAAGCGAGCCGCCGGCCGAGCCGACCTGCTCGCCGTCCGGGGTGATGACGAATGCAAGCCCGGCGCCTATCGAGGAGGGGTTGAGGTTGGTTATTGAGAACGAGAAGAAGGTCGAGAAGCTCGCCGGGGTGTGAGTCCCGGGCAGCCGGAATCTGACTGGTTTGGAGTAGAGGACCTTGCCGGCGCCGGCGTAGGGGACGGTGACGTCACGAGTGAGGCGCACGCTCCCATTGTTCATGTGGGCGTCACCCAGAAGCTTTAAGCTGGCTAAAGTTAAAGTGCCGAAGTCGAATTCAGTTGCGGTGGAGATTGTTATTACAGCATTGTTGATGACGAAGAGACAAAACACAAGAGATAGATTAAGAGGCGTCAAAATTTTGCAAGAAAATAGCAACATTGTCTAATTAGAAATGGCAGAAGCTCATTGGTTACTATTTGTTTTTTGAAGAGGAAGATTAAATTCTCACGAGATTTTTGAGTGAGTGAGAGAGAGAAGGGTCGAGAGTTGAGAGACGGAACAAATAAAAACCCGAGCGAGGAAGTAGAGAATCCAAAGGGGAGATGAAGAAGACAGGTGGATTGATTTGATGACACGTGGCCATTATTTGTAACGGTTACATTTTTTCTTTCTTTTACGTGAGATAAAGAAGTCTTTTTCTCCAATTCACACACTTTTTCGAACCATCAGGGGTCGCACGTGGGAATTGGGTGCAACAAAGCGTACGTGACCTTCACGCTCCAGAAACTTCACCGTGCACTGGGGTGTCGTGAGTGGCCCCCATTTGTAGTATGCGCCAAGTTAACAATAAAGACAAATAAAACGGAATATTTACTGTGGGGGATTGCGTTATTTGTCTTTGTTATTGAAAACGTTTTTACTTTTTCTAGAGTTTTTAATTGAAACTTTTTGTGGCTTCCAAGTTTAATCCAGCACTTGAACATGCTTTATTATCATTAACTTTCTTGGACGGGGTGCTTGTCGTTTTTCTCTTTCTTTTTCCGTAAATGTTTTTGCCTTTTCATTGGTGTAAAAGAAAAACAATTCAATTCAGAAAATTATAAATGTTTTCAAGAAATAAATTAATTATGGGTTGACAATTTTATCCTCCAACCCGCTAACCTGCTGATATTACCCAGCCACATAGGATTAATAGGCTTTTTAGTAGTTAATGGGTGGGTTTTGATATTACAAGTCCAAACCCGTTTAGAGTAGCGGGTTCTAGTAAAGGGACAACTCCGCAGCACCGTGTGGCTGTAATGTTATTGTATTATCAGTCCCCACTCCCCGTCTTAATCAATAACTTTCAATGAACAAACCCAGATGACACTTGTGATGGGACTAGATACATTTTAAGCGTGCAATTTTAATTTTTCATTGACATTAACCAAAGTTAGAATTGATAAGTATTTCATGTAGGTTTTATGACTAATATTATAAACTTATAGCTTTTATTATATTTTTTAAAAAATTAGATTGAATGCATTTTTTAAACTAAAGTGTTTGGAATTTAGAAACTTGCTACAAATTCACCACATACTAATATGAGTTTGATAATAATTTTAAATCTGTTGAGGTGGGTTTGATAATGACAAATAAATCTCGCAATGGATGATGAAAGGATTTAGTTTTTTTTTGTTTTTTGAGTGTAGGTGCCCAGGAGAGTTTGGTGTAGGTAAGCCGTTCCTACTCTAGTGTGAGCAAAATTTGAACAATTTTATTTTTCTCATTTTAAAATCATATTAATCTGTTCTTTCTACAAAATGAGTTCTTTGGATTCATTGATTTTATTTCAAATAATATACAAAATTGCATCCGTTAATGATGAAATTATTCTGCTTATTCCAAATCTAATTTATGAATTATTAAAAACTAGTGTGTGTATGCGTATTTAGCTAATGATGAAATCGTCAAATATGTCAAAGATTGCTCAAGTATTAAAGCTTTATCCAAAGTAAATTTAATTATATTTTAAAATTGCAATATAAGCAAAATTTTAATTGATAAAATGTCAGGAAGTTCATTTTTTTTCAATATTATGTACAATACAAAGATATATATAATTGCTGTAAAAATTTAAAATTAAAGCAAAATATAAAAGCATTCTGGAATCATAAAAAAATAAACTCTTACAACCATATGAGGAGACTTAAATCTTTTACCTTTAATATAAAGAAGGTAAAATTGACCAATTTAGTTAAAGAGTTCTTGTTAAAAACTCATAACTAAATCCTATTTTATCCTATAAAAAATATTTATTTTATTTTCATCACCCTCTACTGAATAATTACTTATGGACTCCAATTTTACTCTTAATAATTACAGTGCTGATATTTTCACAACAATAGAACAATATTGAATATAGAACGGTGCGTTTTGTACTTAGTATAAAATCTTATTGTTGTGAGAAAAATATCACACACGCGCATGCAACGAACTCTCATACGCATCTTGCCCCCTTCTCCCTCACCACACAACAGTAGTCTTGGTTTCGTTCTCCTTTACTAAGTAGCAATAGTCTCATATCTATTCACCTCACCATGTAATAACAGCTCGGTTCCCTTCTCCGTCACCACACAATTTTACATTATGAACATCAATAGTATCAATATTCCAAATATGCGACAACTTTAAAAACTTATAATATTAAACAAGTATTGATGGTAATAATAGTATCTCACAATAGTGAGATTAGTGTAGTTTTAATTATTGTAAGAATATTATTTTCCTAATAAAATTAATGCACGACCCTTTTTATGTTCCTTAAGCCAGCAACCTCATGAAACCATTGGATGATAAATAAATATTATTTTTAAAATAATTTTTTCAATATCCTGCCATCTAATTAATAATAAATATGAATTATTTTAAGATAAATACTTGCTATCCGTACCATTAAGCCGCGGTTTTGGGGACTCATTTTTTATCTGGGTTCAAGGAGCGTGTTCGCACGGACTCCAACTTGTGCGTAAGCTTGTCGTTTCACCGCGGCACTTTATCAGACCAACTAAGATAAGAATTTAGCGCGTGTACTAAACGTTATAATTTCACGCGATCCAGTCAGCAAATGGTTTGCTTAGGCTTAGACGCTTCGCCAATGGCCATGGCGGGTTATATAAAGTATAAACTCTTACGCAGTTACGCATGACCATGAGTGAACCACAAGCCTACCTCGCCACGTCACTCTATCCGTAATCCGCCACGTCATCATATGAAATTATGAGCCCACAAACACACGGAGTTTCGCGTGGGATTGAGAGTTTTCCAAGTCACGAGTTTGGTCTCGATCTCTGGTGTATGATTGCCCGCAGCCGTGAACTGTAGAGAAGTCTACCATTTGATTTGAAAATTTGTGCATGTGGTGGGACCCATGGGGGTCAATCATTAGGCGGACATGCACGGCACCACTGGAACATCTAATCATTCTTAATTTGTCCTGTTTCCAGTGGGCGGTGTCGATGAAACGACAAGAGTCGTAATGCCGGGCAGCGTGGGTTATGTTACTGTACGTGACAAAAACCCTTCGTAAATTATCATGTTGGATGGGATAAAAGCTCACTGACATTGTTGCCTTGTTGGTCCGTTCACCCAACACCTAAACTAAATTGGGCCTCATTTGTGGGCCTATGAGACAGCAGAAATCGGGGCCCAAGACACAAGCATGTCTTGTTGATATTATATGCACACTTATTTAAAGTTACTATTTACGTAATTTTACAAATTTTCTTCAGGGAAATTTTGTTGATTTTGAAAATAAAACAACAAAAAAATTGAAGAATTCTTGGCATATTTTAAACTTCAAATTTTAATATCATTTTTCAACCATTTATCTTATTTGATATGGATGAAAATTTTAATTTATATATTTTTTGAATAAGCATTTAATTATATTTAATAATTTTTTTTTTCAGTCAAATGATAAGTCCACTATCTAAACATGGTTTGAAGTTTGAACCCAAATCTCTTATTTTCAATTTGAACAAATATACTAACCGAACTAGCTGACACATATAAAATAATTCAAAAGATTGATTAGACCGTTGAAAGCCTTTGGACTGAAAAAAAAAAGCAAAGAAAAAAATTCATTTCATTATTTCACATAAAATTAATATGCTTAATTTTTAAAAAGTCCATTAAGGACATGATTGTATAGATTCACGGTTGCACAGTCTTGCGACTCTTTATTTCGATATTTGCAGAAAGCACTTGCAAAATTGCAAACATTAACAGAAGAAACAAAGGTTTCATTTTTTAACACAAGCAGAGACATTGGTCTAAGTCAAAAAATAAAATAAAATAAAATAAAAACACAACCCTTATGCTATTTATTCACGTAGCGGCAATCCTTTCTTATTTCACCCTGGTCTCCGGTAAGAGGATTATTCTCCGACAACAAGGCGATGGCCCTGGAAAACTGTTCGCGGAAGTAGCTGTTATCGGCGGCCATCTTCTGAACAAATGGAGCTGTTCTTGGATCAGAAGCCAATTGCTGATCAACAATGAGCAATCCTTTGTGGTTTATTATGTTCTTGTAGTAGTAGTTGTCAAGAATCATTGGCGTTTCTCTGTCGTTTCTTGCGTATAAAACTGCATCGGGATCAGGATCCGGTATCGGGCACCGGCCTTTGAGGTACTCTGCGTATACGGGATCCAATGTGGGATCAACGGTGGGATAGAGTCTGTGCACGAGATTTACGCAGTGGACTCGTCCTACAGAATGAGCTCCTCCTCCCCAGACCAAAACCAAGTTATATTTTAAGAGAAATTCTATATTACATTATAGTTAATATAATTAACTATTACATGTGTATAGTTGGTTTTTAAAATAAATGTTATATGACCCACGTAGTAGCCCTAATCTATTGCGGAATTTCCCATATTTTAGACGATATGCATTAATGTAATATTGATATAAAATTAAGTAACAAAAAAATTGACATAATTTGTAAGAAGACTAAATTACCCCCACGAAAGTTAATTGCAACTTGCAAGAAAGTTTGAACACAAATTATGTCAAACTAGCATTATCTAAAACCAAAAAAAAAAAAAGATGTTAGGAATTGGAAATACCATAAAGAGCAACGGCTCCTCCATCATCGATGCCAATGGAATTAAAAACAGAAAGGGCTGTGGATATGCTGTCATTGTGATTGGGGATGAACTTTTCGACCTCGGCCAAATAGCTCACTCTGCTGTCTCTCCGTCCAGTTTTAATTGGGATGCGGGGGCCTCCCAACTGTTAGTAATAATCAACACGTTCCATCAAATTAATACATATCCGTTTCAATTATCAAATTTGCTTTTCGGAAACCCTTTCTGTTTTCAAGAGGATAAAAGGATAATAGCGTCCTTTTCACTGAAATGATCATAGCGATTTCTTATTATTTTTTTTTTAAAAAAAAGATTGCACAAATTTTATGATTTTTCAAAAAAGGATGAGCATGATATTTTTTAAAACAATAAATTTTCATGATCATTTGGTCAAACCACGGCTATCGCTGTCCTTTTCCTTTCAACGGCTATAGAAGTTTAGAGCTAACGAACTAATTGACGTACCATAACAATGCCTTCTCGTGCAGAAAGAGCCACGATATCGGCGCAAGAAACTTTCAATGGGCATTCAGCCTCAAGAGCTGCTTTGATTGTGTTCACGTACTTGAAATTTCTCATTCCAAAGCTTCTCTCTGATTCCTGCTCCGATGCAATACCGGTCACTGTCTCCAGCAAGAGCGATGCATCGCATGACTGCAAACTTTTAACCGTTTTAAAAAATCTTAAGCCAAGCGCGAATTTGAAAAGAGATAATCAATTAATATAAAGCTTATTATTAGATCAACATTGAACCTAAATCCGGATTAAAACACCTTCACGGCGCAATCATGGAAAAGATTTCTGACCCACGAGACTGCAGTGTTTCCATGTTTATAGTATAGCTGAACGACTTGTTGCTTGATGATTTCTTCGGCTTTCGGGCAACTCTGTGCGTAGTAATTAAACTGCAGCTTACTCATTCCTGAGTCAAAGAAGCAAGAAAATAATGTAACCCATGCAAAAGTGAAAACTGTTTTACGTACCAGCCAATAAAATCACAACACGTATTAAAAAACCAAATATGTACCGGAATAAAACTGCAAGAGTAATGGTAATAACAGAAAGAAGAAGCTTGAGGAAAGATGAGACGGTAGCCTCTTAGTAGTGGCCATTTTCTGTTGAGCACTTGCAAGCTTTGGCTTTAATATTTTTGAGTGATACAAACAGCAGCCTGTACAAGTGTTTATATAGGGAAGTGGTAAGGTGAAATTGTAACCTCCACGGAGCCACTTTCTTTGACCCTTTGGAAGATTCCCCACGCGAATGCTCCACTTGAAGCCAATCCTCTTCTAAATTAATAGAATAAATTTATCAATGTGTGTGTGTGTGTGTTATCAGTACCACGCCATCGCTCTCATAATTCATCAGCTGAATTTTGTGAAATAATTAAAAATTAAAAAAATAAAAAAAAGCTCGTAAGACAAGCTAGCATTATTATTTGGTTTATTGGATCTGAGTCAAATTTGATTGGTTGGTCGAGTATAATTTTCAATCTAACTTAAAAAGGTTATAAAGGGTAGTATATATGGATTACAATCATTGATATTATTTATTCATATGTGGAACGTTGTTAGAATTTAGAAGTAATTGCAAACTTAGAAGGAAAGCTTAATTAATAATTAAAGAAAAATGCTTGGTGTAGAGAAGAACGAGAGAAAGACGAGAGAAATAATGAAGAAAATGGTAGAGAGAGAGCGAGTGAGTAGAGAGAGAGAGCAAAATTCTCTCGTCTTTCTCTCGTGCTTCTCTCTCTCTAGCACTACTCATAATTAAATGTACAAATGGCTTAGAAAGTAAGTCCATATATTCCCATGACGAATACTCAATGATTAAATCCATAATTCAACGATATTCTTGGAAAGATTTTATTAAAATATATAGCTGCTTAGTCACCGAATTAATGGTAAATACTTCAAAAACAATAATGTGAGTTGTGAGGGTTCTGACTTGGAATATCGCCATGAAATGGATGGCTTAATTTGGACCACGACGTGATGGAAAAAAAAAAAGCTAAAAATTTTAGATGGTTGTTGGAAGTCTTCCCATTTTTTTTATTTATATTAACATGACGATCGACCTTATCCAAATAAAACGCTCTAATTTATATTGATTCTTTCATTTTTTACATGCTAGGTTAATTTAGACTTTGCTTTCGTTGTACATAATTAAAGAATATAATTATACGGAACAAACAATTGAAAAAAATGAATTTTATGCCTCTCCAGCCAGCTTTCTTTCTTTCAGTGTTCTAAATTATTTATGTTTTTTTTTTTAATTGCTTGGTGTTTTCTAGTTCAATATGTTAGAATATAATTAAATTTTTTTATGAAAACCATCATCTAGAATGTAGAAACATTCGTGTTGTATCATCCAGAATTAATAACAAAATATATAGATATATACCTGAATCCATAATATTTATTGCTCTCTAGAACCGAGTTGTTTGTCTTCCCGATCAATACTTTCTCTTAAAGAAGTTTTTAAGTTTCTATGTACTCTCTCTTTGATAATGAGATATCACAAAGAGTAGAATGATATATGTAACCTAGAGATCATAACTACTTATATAAACAACATTTCCTGTTGTCTTTTGGTATTTATATTTCAGCTCGTCATAGAGATGTAAATTACCTTTAGAAATCTACACGTTAAAGGCTCATACCTTATTAAATACATTGAAGCCCATATTACTATAAGCCTTAATGGATTACCTTTATTTGGACTTAATCTTATATGATATTCCGCAACATATAGTTATTCACATATAAGCTCAATATTAGATTAAGTATCCAATAATGCTGGATTAAAGAATCTCTCACTTAAGTTATATGTGTAACTTTATAATTATGCTTTGTAAAAAATAATCATATGAACTCAACCTTACTGTCATTATTGAATGTATCTATAAACAATTTGGTCCATCTATCATACCAGACATAAGATCAAAGCAGCCTTCGTTACAATAATCATAACTCGACCCATCAATGGTCACTATGCCAATACAATTAAATGACATGAATCATGATGTGCATGTATACCATCGAAATTTCATGCATTATATGATATTAACATGCCTATTTTCAACTAGTCCACTTTAAAATTTAGTGAGATCAAACCATACTAAAAATTAGAGTGTAAATAAATCAAAATTTTTGTTTCTGTAGAAAGTAACCTCAAATATCTATAAATCGAAATAACTAAAAATATATATAACATAAGAGCATCTAAAATCACAAACTCCGATAAAAACTAAATTTCCTTTAATGACATGACACCTATATAAGCAACATGCTCATGAAATATTTTGAATGGCAATCCCTTAGTCAGACAAATCCACAATTATGGAGTTTGTGTTGATGTGCTGTATAGAGACAACTATCCACTTTGAACTCTTTCTTTAGCAACTAAGAACTTGATGTCTAAATAATTCGACTTCGTCAAGCTCTTATTGTTATTGGAATATAGCACTATTAATTTATTGTCACAAAATAACTTGAGCAATTTTTCAATACCATCTACTACATATAGCCTTGTGACAAAATTTTACAGCCTTATTCTATGATTGGATGTCTCATAATGTGTTATAAACTTTGCGGCCATTATATAAGAGGCTGTAAAAAACTATTTAACACTCTTCTAGGAAATAACACCCCAGCTAGTAGATAAATATAATCTGAAGTGGTTCATATTATCTTGACATCTAGCAAAATCAGAGTTAGTATACCCAAAGATCTCAAGCTGATCTAACCTCCGATATGTGAGCATATATTTTTTTAAGTTTAGTAAAACTCATTTCACTATTTTCTAGTGGTCTACCTCAGATTGCTTAAATATCCTAGCAACATACACAATATTTGGTCCCATTCAAACCTAAACTACATTAGACTTCTAATAGCTGACGCATATAGAGTCTTCTATATTTCATTTTCCTCAAAGTCATTTTTAGAGCAGTGATTGAGACTAAATTTTTCTCCCTTAGCAATAGGGATATCACTGGGGTTGCAATCTTGCATGCCATATCTCTTGAGAATCATTTTGATATAGCTCTTTGTGATAATCCAAGAAAAGCGCAAGTGTGATTTCGATGTATCTGTAAGCTTAATATAAAAAAGACATCACTAGATCTTTCATCTCAAAATTCTTAACTAGAAATCTCTTATCTTCATATAACAAGACTATATCATTGTTAGGAAGCAAAATGTCATCAACATATAAACTATAAAAATATACTTGTTCACGAGTACTTTATTATATATAATCATCGATCAAATTCATCTCAAACTGAATGTGATGATTACTTGATGAAACTTAAAATACTATTGTCGAGATGCTTGCTTGAACTACAGATTTCTTAAGTTTATAAACCATATTCTTGGGGTCTCTTAGCACAAAGTTTTCTGGCTACACTATATAAATTGTTCATCATGTCACCATTAAGAGACATTGTCTTCACATCCATATGATGTAACTTAAGATTTAAATGCGCCGCCATTATAATTCTAAAAGAGTTTTTTTGAAAAAATTGAAGAAAAAGTCTCTTTCTAGTCAATGCATTTTTTCGGTGTAAAGCCCTTTGCGATAAGACGCGCCTTGTATTTTTTAATATTAACTTTCGTATCCCTCTTAGTCTTAAACATCCATTTGCATCTAATAGGTTTTGCACCTTCTGGCAATGGGACAAGATCCTATACATTGGGGTTTTTAATTAAATATGCCTCAAAAGTGTGATATTTAGTTAAATATACCCCATACTTGAAAATTATCTAGATATACCTTTTTATGTGGTGTATTGTCTAAAATATCCCTAGAGAAAAATATAAAACACACACAACTCACCTCCAACACACTTTACTCTTTTTCATTCACACAACCAAACCTCACTCTACACCATAAATCACTCATGAACGGTAATGCACTGAGATTTTAGTTTTGCAGCTGGGTGTATTATTCATCCTATGGATAAGGTATTTGAAACTTTATTTTTATTTTTTGTTATTTATTCATTTTGTTGACATTATGTTATTTTTAGGGTTTTGTTTGGTTTGTGATAAACAATAAAGCAACTCACATTTTCATTATATTTGCATCATATGACTGTTGTTTGATGGATTTTATAACTATATTCGTTAAAACCTGAAGTTGTTGCGAAAATTTTATTCTGCACCCGATATACACGACATCAGTCGTGTATGTATGTTCTGACTTGCGATCGGGTATTCTGCCTGAAGGCGATAATGTATTGCGGATGCCATTGCGATCGGGTATTTCGCCTGAAAACTGGTCATGTATTGCAAATACGCTGCGATCGTATTATCTTGAATACTGCATTGCGATCGTGTATTTGTCTTGAATACTGCAGCTGCGATCGTGTATTTATCTGATCTGTTGCGATCGGGTATTGTCTGAAAGTTAGTCATGTATTGCAAATACCCATTGTGAGCGTGTATATGTGTAAATACCGTGTATTGTGGTCGTGTTACCTGATTGTAAATTAAATGTATTATGAATTCCTTGAGCATATATATATCACATATATATATCTTCTATCATTAATATAATTAATAAAAAAATAAAACATCATAATGCTTGTACATACTATTTTTAATAACATCAAATATCAACAACATCCTCATTGTAACCATTACATCTCATGTATAGATTTACACGACTGTAGTCGTGAAACCGTATAAAAGATTCCAATTGTTATGATGCCCAACTATTTTATTAGTGCAAAAAAGATATTTTTTCCCTAGATATATCATTTTACTATTACTAAACTATAATCGTGTGTTTTAATAAGTTACACAACTATAATCATGTGTTTTAATACCCGACTGTAGACGTCTGTCGTGTAAACTAACAAATACACGACGTCTATCATGTAAATATGCAGGTAGTTCTATACTTCGTTATATACCTTATTTGATTTTATTTTTGTTTTTGTTGTATAATTAATTGTTATATTATTGCAGGAAATGACTTCAGTACGTGTGCCTATTATGTTTTGTGGTGAATGGGTTGAGCAAAATGACCATTATAGATTTAATAATACAGAGGCAAGAGGGATCATGGTGCCCCGTTCTACAACGTATTCAAAATTGATAGAAAGAGTATCTCGAGTTATTTGCATTGATATTTTTGAATTTGAAATTGAAATGAAGTTCAAGCTTAAAACATTCGATCCAATGCCGCCCGTTCCAATTATGAGTGATGATGATGTAGATTATTTTCTAGAGGAAACAATTATGATGATTGTGCGCCAATTTCCATTGTATTACATCTTATTTACTATTTGAATAAATATTGGATTTGTGTTATTTAATGTATAACCACATTTATTATTTATTACATTGAAGTTTGATATGGTAAATACCCAACTGTATGTATATTTGCAAGTGCCCGACTGTAGTGGTATATCTGTGCAAATATATCATTGCGATAAGTATTGTATGACGATCATGTATTGCAATGCAGCGATCGTGTATATGTTCAAATGCCATTGCGATCGTGTATTTGTACAGATGGTGATCATGTATTGCAAATACACGACTGCAGTCGAGTATTTGCATAGATACCCGACTGCAGTCAGGTATTTGTACACAGCAAGTATGTCATATATTACAAATTCTCAACTGCAGTCGTGTATCTGGGCAAATACCCAACTGCAGTCGTGTATTTTCTTACAGAGCATTCCCTGAGCATATATGGCAATCCAGTTTTGTCACATACATTGTACAAACTATCTTCTCTATCATTAATATATACAAAAATAAAACATCATAATGCTTGTACATTCTATTTTTAATGACATAAAATATCAACAACATCGTCATTGTAACCATTACATTTCAGGGTCCAAAAAATGATACATCAATTAAGTTTTAAAAGACATAACACTACAAAGGTTTTTTCCACGACCTATGCCCAAATAATTTGACAGCCAATATTTTTCGAAATTGTGTAACATGATCTTGTTGGCAATATGAATTGACGTCCAGTCCATGGGCAAGGACCTCCAAATCGCAATGCTCGCTATCACCCTATAAAAATTAATATAAAGTAATTGTTAAAATCACCATACTTATTTTTAAGTTCAAACCACAATATGGTTAGTACATACCACGATTGTTGTTGCGGGATGTTATGCACTTTCATACGATGGGGCAAGAATTGAAAATATAACCTCGGCCACATGCTGGATGTGTTTCGTGATATCTTATCTTACGAAGTACTAGAGGTATCATATGCGCAGCGGGTAACAATTGTCTCATGGCCGAATCCTTTGTTAAAGTCTATCATGGAGTCATAAATAGAAATCTTGCCCTAAGTATATCAACCAGAGAACCCGATGCTCGTTCATGAATATCGGCAAATACACTATGAAATCTGAGGCAATCTTAACAACTAACGATAAATATATCAATGAAATATAGAAGCTGTTTTATTTACTTGTAGTACATATAATATCAAAACTAAGCGTACAATGTCAAACTTACGGTGAAAACATCTTTCGAGGTGGCTGTCGATTTTACACCATTAATATAGTCGATGTAGTATGATCATTTTCCATTACCTATCTAGGTCTCTTAAGTACATTATATACATCTTTTAGAATTCTCGGACCCTAACGAAGTGTTATCGATGAGCCATGTCGTACACAGATGACAAGGCATCAAGTTTCAAACACATAATACAAGATCTACTCCATTACAATCATATGCAAAGAAAAACACAAAAAAGTCCACATTTTCAAGAAAAGCCTATGATACAATGACAGAGCCATAATATAATGCCTCTGATAGCATCCAAAAAAATAACCATTAATGAAGGACAGTAGTTTCCTGAGTCCTCAGCATCTTAAAACCTACCAAATTGTCATCTCTCAACCAAAAGAAACGGTTAGGTTCTCAAGCATATATTCCATTCATCAAAATACCAACTAGCACCCGCAATTAGAAATCCAATAAACCAAAAGAATCTAATAGTAATCAATTCTCAGCTAAGGAAATTATTATTAAGGTGGAATTTAAATATTGTCTAAATCTTACTATAATAGACACTCCTGGACTTATTGCTCCCGCCTTAGGTCGAAAAAATGGAGCATTACAGGTCTACTCCCATACCCCATTTAAAAATTTTTTCGAAATTCCTTTTAATCCAAAATTAAACACAAAAGCTAAAATTCAAATTCTTTTTTATTAATTTCCTAAACTGTAATGCAGAATAAATAATAGGAACATAAAAATATAAAATTACATGATATAATAAGGTAAGAGACTGAGAATTATAATAATTGAAATTCGCAAAAAATTCGTACCGATTTTAATAGATCGAGATTGGAGCAAGAGTGAGGGAGAAAAATGTTAAGCGGGCGAGAGCTCGTGGAGAGGAAACTTGGCTCTCAATTCCTCAACGCATTGCAGTGCTTCTAACAGATCGAGATTGGAGCATGAGTGAAGGAGAAGAATGTTAAGCGGACGAGAGCTCGCGGAGAGGAAACTGCAGTGCTTCTAACAGATCGAGATTGGAGCATGAGTGAGGGAGAAGAATGTTAAGCGGACGATAGCTTGCGGAGAGGAACTGCAGTGCTTCATCAAGAATTCGAACAGACTTAGTATATTGAGTTAAAGGTTCAATCTTTGAAGCAAATCCAGAAAGATTTTGAAGGAGACAGCGATCGTAAAGAGTGTATTCTGGTGCTGGTTGTGATTAGTTTGGATAGATTTAGGTTTTATTTAGGGTAATTTTGTATCTGAACTTGAGACAAGGTATTTATGGGAAATTTTAGGCGTGGGGTATTTTAGATAAATCTTACTATTTTTAGGGTATCTGTGAGACAAATCCTTATTTATCGTTATTATCCTTTATAGACTTCATCTCCTCATTCATGGTATTAATCAACTTCTAAAAGTTATAATACAAGAAAACATGTAATAGATGACGGACAATTTATGATAGATTATAATTTATAAGTATATTATAAAATTACGACAGAACTATGATAGAATTTTTAATTTATCATAAAATTATGGACTTATAATAAAAATATTTACTATCATGAATTTATGATGATTTTATAATATAATTATTTTTTATCATGAAATTATGATAGAATTATGATAGAAATTTATTCTATTAAAAAAGTATGATAGAAAAATGATTTTGACCGCATTTGACTAATTTTGAAAGAATTATTTTATTTAAAAATTAAACAGTAACTTTAAAAAAAAAAAAAACAAAAAGAATAAAACGCTACAATTTACCATAAGATTGCTTAAAACGCCCAATTCTGCTAAGTGTTGGACATTCTCCCAGTCACTCTATTTTGGCTCCCTCTTTCGTCATTTGAAACCCTAGAATTAAAACTTCAATCCTAATAGATCATAAAAACTCCATTACTTTGCCATTCAAAATGCCACCATTCAACCTCCGTTCAAGGCGTCACGCTTGCTTGCTCTCTCGTTTCACATTGTTTCTTAGTTTTTTCATCTTTTCGTCATCTCCACAAGCAGATCTACCACCACCGTGAGAATCAACTAGTTTTTCAATTTTTTTCTTTGAACGAATCAATCCATATCCAGGTAAGGTTGCTGATTTTTTTTAAAAAAATTAAAATTGACATCGGCTCTATATTAAAACTTGTGGGTTTAGTTTTCTAAATAGTAAAATTGATAGGATTTTGGTGCAGAAATTGATTGGGTTTGATTTGCACGGTATTGGATTTGTTGTGCAGGGGTAAGGTAATGGTGGCTTGTGGCTGTCACCATGGTTAGGGTTTGGCTTTATCTTGAAATTTTCATGTTCAATTAGCTTGTACATTTTACCCATTCTTGTCTAAGAAATAATGATTTGTGAAAATTTGAATGTCCATTGAAGATTTAACATGTATAATTAGTTCACAATTTCGAAAGATTTTGGTGCATGCAAGGTGCTTGATTCAATGTCTATTAGAGGTTTATATTAAATGTCTGTTAGAAATTTATATAGTTAAATTACTATTTTTCTTTACATAATTTAGGAGAAAATGGTTGTAGAAATTTATGATGGTTGCTTTTCTTGGTTTGTTGGAAGTTCTCATCATCATCGTTTAATGTACTAGTGCAGAATAATTTTTGTCTTTTGCTTAATGGCTTGCCATGCAGTTTATGAAGCCCAGACCATTGATGGCTGCTAGCATTCATAGGATGCTTGGAATGTTCCAGAATGTATATGTCTCTAATTTATTGCCTCTGCCTGCTGTGTTAAATGTTTAAGTTCGTTTGGAATGAGGTTCTAATTTGTTAGTACTTAAAAAGAATTTGACTTTTGACTTCATATGTTTTTTCATGAACTTGTGTTTTAGCATATTACCAATTTCCTGCCAAGTGCAAGCTTAGATTATATTCCAATTTAATCAGTATGTAATAAGCTCTTATTTTTATGGTGATCTTTTTCTTTCCATGAAACATATAATTTTCCAGATTTTAGCCCATGTTTTTCATTCATATTATCATATTGTTTTTGCGTTCATTAGGTCTCTTCATTCCATAATAATTTAGAATGTATAACATGGATAAGTTGTCTTAGAGTTTTGTTGCCAATTATTCTTATGCTAGATTTATCTAGTATACTTTACAAGATAGAGCTATTATAAGATTTTTGTTTTGAGATACCCTGTTCTGTGCTCTTTTGATTTTTTTCATTTGAAAAGTGAATTTTTTTTTATAAACAATGATAATCGTGTAAGAATAATTTAATGTCTTTTATCATTTTTTTAACTGTAATATTGCTAATTTCTTAGTGACACTTCTTCAAATTCATAATTTTAATTGATACTGAATTTTACATTTTAATATGTGATTCTTTATTATATTTCCTGGCAGTTACATTGTTTGTCTAATTGTAGGAATGGGATGGTCTAATGCAATCTAATTTTGCTTTGGAACAGAAACATCATACAGCAAGGCAAGAGCTAAGTCATGCATTGTACTAGGTAATAGCACTTGAGGCTATGCCTGCTATATCGGACATCTAGTGTATATGATACATATCATCTGTTTGGTTGTATTGATGTACATACTGTATTGTGCTAGCTGAAGTTAATGGAAATATGATGTTGCTGCTAAATAATTTGATTTTATAGATAATTAGTTTATAGGCTTACTGTTATCTCTATAAAATGTTTTTCTCCAGAAAATACGCATTGAGCCTTAGCAAATTTCAGATTTTCTTCCTCTAAAGAAATACACATTTACATTTTATGTCTTCTTCTCTTAGACCATAGTACAAATTGTAATTAAATCATTACTTGAGCGGCTCACTGACCTTAGCATATTGATTTGTTCTCAACATGATGTTGCTTGTCATGTAATTACTAGACTGAAAAGGAAAGGGATGAAGCATGATCATCACATGTGCAATCTAAAAGACAAATAATGCCTGCAGCATCAATGGCAGTTACATCTTATGCTACTCTTAGTAGTGGGAAAAGAGGTTCTTTCCCCCTGTAGTTTAAGGTTTACTTTTGTTTTAGCATCCCTCGGATTTATCTTTTACTTATTTATTATCTCATTCGATTTCTTAGCCCCTACGGATGAGGACTTGGCCCTGCTGGATAGAAAATACATGCTGGAATTACTTCTGCCATTCTTGCTAAGCTGACAGACCGTAATGTGGCTCTTTTACAACAGCATAATAAGCAGCAGCTACTCTTTATTAAGAAAAGCATTGCTCTCAAAGCTTCAAAACATGAGAGTGATAGGGAAAGTGAATCGGGTGATGAAGAATTAACTATGCTAGCAAGGAGATTCAGAAAGTTCTTCAAGAAAACCGGTGAGCGAAGAAAATTTAAAGACTTCAAGAACCAAAAGGAGAAGAAGGAGGCAATCAAATGCTATGAGTGCAAGAAGCCTGACTATCTAAGATCGGAATGCCCTCTTCTCAACAAGTTTAAGAAGAAAGCAATGGTGGCCACGTGGGACGATAGCGATGAAGAAATGAGTGATGATGAAGAGCATCAAGAAATGACAAATCTAGCTCTTATGGCAATTGGAGATAAATCAAATGATGAATTAGATGAGGTAAATGATCTTTTTACTTATGATGAGTTACATGATGCCTTTAAAGAATTGCATGATGAATTGATGAAAATTAGTAAAAAGAATGTTTGCCTTAAAAAGAAGATGGTAGAGCTTAAAAATGAAAATGATTCATTTAGTGTTAAGATTACATGCCTTGAATTAGAGAATAAAACATTGCTTGATAAAATTGTTTTATTTGAGAATTCTAGCACTTCACATGAGCATCTAGAATCACAAGTGAATGACTTGAAAAATGAAAATGAATTACTTAGAAAGAAGAGCAATGATCTAAATGAAATTGTGTTAAAATTCACAAATGGACAAAAGATGTTGGATAATTTGCTAAATTCACAAAAGTGTGTTTGACAAATGAGGGATTAATTATAAACCAAATTTGAAACAAAAATATTACAAGAGTTATTTTGTGAAAAGTAGTAATCAAGTTGTATGTCATTATTGTAATCAAGATGGTCATATGAAAAATAGATGCATAGTAAAAAAAAATGTATATTATGGTATGAAATGTATTTGGGTTCCAAAAGGAACCATTGCTAACACTTAAAGACCCAAAAAGGTTTGGGTACCTAAAACTTGAGATTTTTTCTACAGGGCTTAAAGAAGAAGAAGAATAAATGGTTTTTGGATAGTGGATGTTTAAGACACATGACCGGAAATTATGCATGGTTTTCAAGTTTCACCAAAATTGAAAACGGTGGAGATGCTTCTTTTGGAGATAATTCAAAAGGGAAGATTCTTGGAATAAGAAATGTCGGTAAGACTTCATCAACTTTAATTGAAAATGTATGTTTAGTTGAAAATTTGAAACACTACTTGATTACTATTAGTCAATTGTGTGACAAAGGTTATAAAGTAGTTTTTTATAAGTCTAAATGTATTATTGAAGATGCATGTGATGGAAATGTTTTATTTGTTGGAAATAGATGTGGTAATGTTTATACCATTGGCATAAAAGTTGCTTCTATCCATGATAAATGTTTTTCAGCTTTACATGATGATAGTTGGTTATGGCATAGAAGATTAGGTCATGCAAACATGAAATTGATTTAAAAAATTTTAAAAAATGATTTGGTTAAAGGACTTCCAAAAATCAATTTTCAAAAGGATAAAATTTGTGAAGCTTGTCAATTTGGAAAATAAATCAAATTTTCTTTCAAAAACAAGAATCATGTTTCTTGAAAACCTCTTATTCTTGTGGATTTGTTTGGTGAGATATATTAAATGGCAAGTATTATGCATTTGTAATTGTAGATGATTACTCTAGATACACATGGGTATTGTTCTTAGTTAATAAGGATGATGCTTTTAAAATTTTCTGTAAAAAGGTTCAAAATGAAAAGGTTTATTCTATTTCTTGCATTAGAAGTGATCATGGTAGATAATTTGAAAATTATGCATTTGAGTTTTTTTGCAATGACTTAGGCATAGAGTATCAATTTTCATCACCTAGAACTCCACAACAAAATAACTCCACAACAAAATGGAGTTGTTGAGAGAAAGAATAGATTTATTCAAGAAATGGCTAGGACAATGTTGAATGAAAATCGTTCACAAGTATTTTGGTAAAGCCGTCAGCTTGTTATGTCTTAAATCGGTGTTGATTAGATCTCTTATAACAAAACTCATGAGAACTTTGGAAGATAAGCCGATATTAGTTATTTGAAGTCATTGCATGTAAATATTTTATTTTGAATACAAAAGACAATCTTGGTAAATTTGATCCAAAATTCGAGGGTGGAATTTTTCTTGGGTATTTCAAACTCAATGAGCTTTTAGGGTTTATAATAAAAGAAGCTGTTGTGGAAGAGTCATGCGTGTTTAACAATTAGTCAACCGCTTTCTGCGGAGAAAGGAGTTGTTAATAATGATGCGGATGGAGGTTAGAAAAATCGTGAAGAATAAAGCAAGAGAATGCTGAGAAAATCGAGAGGATGATCGAGAAGAGTAAAGAAATATGGAGCGTGAAGGTCTTATACAAACACTCCCAGGAGTAGAGGTATGTTTTCTCACCATTCGGATCTTTATTTAGGAGATCATACAGAATTGTTCTGTTAGATCATTTCTTGGGAACACATGTGGGCATCTTGCGTTTATTTCTCAAATTGAACCAAAATCGCTGCGGATGCGGAAAATGATGAATCTTGGATTATGGCGATGCGAGAGGAATTAAATCGATTTGAGAGAAATAATGTGTGGGAATTAGTTCTGAGCAAGACATTAATCCATCACGGTCTTAAATGGGTATTTAGAAAGCAAGATGGATGAATCAGGTGTGGTTGTAAGGAATAAAATTTAGATTAGTGGCTCGAGGATACAACGAAAAGAAGGAATTAATTTTGTGAAACATTTGCTCTGTGGTAGATTAGAATCCAATTAGAATGTTAGCGTCGCATGTCGTAAGGATTTCGTTTTATTTGAATGGATGTTAAAAGTGTCTTTCTAAATGGTTATATTATGAAGGAAGTTTATGTGAAACAATAGCCGGTTTGAAAATGAAAATTTCCGAATCATGTGTATAAGTTGTCAAAACTTTGTATGGATTAAGCAGAAACTTGGTATGATAAGCGTAAAATTTCTTGTTGGATACGGTTTTGATGGGTAAAGTGGATCTACTATCTTTGTTAAGAATAAAAATCGAGATATCTTGTTGTTCGAATTTATGTTGATGATATTATCTTTGGATTCTTAATGAGTCCTTGTGCGAGGATTTTTAAATACTTGTATGGGTAAGGAATTTGAAATAGGCGTGATGAGAGAATTTAAGTATTTCCTTGGACTTGAATCAAGTAAAATAATGAGGAATCTTCGTGATCAATGAATATGTCGAAGATTTCTTTCGAGATTTGGAATTGATGGTCGAATCTTAAAAGCTCCGATGAAGCGCAATCGAAACGAAGATGAAAAAGGTAAAGTTGATATTAAAAATATCGAGGTATGATCATTTCTTTCTTTCTTATGATGAGATGTCGTGTTTAGTGTATGTTTGTGTGCAGATTTGATCGTGTAATAGAAGGAATCTCGTTTCTTTCTTTGTTAAAGAATTTTTTTCGTTATTTGATTGGAGCCAATAGATTTTGGCGCTGGTATCACAGAGGCTAATATAGATTTAACGTCTTTTTGGATCACGGTTCTGGGTTATAAAGTTGATAGGAAAAGCTGGTGGAAGTTATCATGTATTAGGTCATTTCGACATTTGTGGTTTAGTAAACAAAAGCTGATTCTTGACTTTCAATGGCTGAGGCGGAATATATTTGGTAGTTGTTGTCTGTGATTCTTTGGATGAAGCAATCTTCTAGTATAGTATTAATCTTAAGCAATTAAAATTAAGTGTGATAATCTTAGTCTTTGTCGATCTTCGAAGAATCGTTCTCTGAAAAGCGTATAGAAATTAGGCGTCGTTTCTTGAGAGATCGTGTTCGAAAAGGGTGATATTGCATTGGAATTCGTTTTATGGAAAAGCAATTTGATATTTTCTGCATAACTGCGAAGAACGATTTTAAAAATTCGGCGTGAGCTTGGGATGATGAAATTTTCATTAATATTTAAATATCTTTAGTCATTGATAAACGATTTATGATATGATGTTTTAATATCTTTGAAATGCTTGAGTATAATGTACTAATATTGTGTATGTATGTTTTGAAATATATTAATTGTTTTAAAATATATATGTTCATGAAATTTGCATTAAAATGGTCTTCGAGCATTTTTAAGATCAAAGTCATGATTTTGATTTGTTATCTTTGATGGCTGGATATTGAATCAAATGTGCGAAACAACAAATAAAATAAACGGATAATCGTTTTTCTAAGCAGTTCGCGTTTATTTTAAATAGGATATTTTGATTCTCTCTCTTTCTCGTTAGGCGTTAATAGTAGTTTAAAATAGAAGCGTAAGTTACCCTCTCATAGTTCTACGGTTAACGATGTAGTTTAAAAGCAATATCTTAACTTGCCCTTCTGCTTCTACCAGTTTCTTATTAATTTTGGAAGTTAATGGATTCATGAAAATATTTCATGTGTCTTGAATATAAAAGCTGGTCGCGGTTTCGTCTTGGCAACCTCTCATGGTTTACTGTATGTAGCGAAACTAGCTTTCATCTCTTTCATGCTTTTTCTCAGTTTCGTAGTCTCATGATAGGCTCTTCTGTAATCACTCTCGGGTGATTCTGGGTCAATCTTGAATCGTCGAAATAAAGATTCTCAAATCAAGCCTGAGGCGTGGTGGTGCTGTCAGTTTGATCGTTTTTCGTCGTTTCTTGAATTGACGCAAATTCTCTTATATACTCATGATCAGTCAATCTCTGATCCATCTTGGGCGATGTTGTACCGTTATCGTGGTGAGTCGTCTCGAAACCGGAGAAGGAAGCATCTCTGTCGACCCATCAGGAACCATCCAAGATTCGAAGACGACCCCACTCTGGCTGTATGACACTTTGAGAATCGGTTATGGGTAGGCAGTCTCGATTCTTATTTTGTGGATATAGATGATTTTAAGGATTAGATTTAATGTGATAGGGTTATGACGTCTTGGGCGGCCGGAATCCATTATAGACTTTGATGATAGAGTTTATTCAATTTAGTTAGAGTTTTCTACTACAATATGGAGCTATCATGACTTGTTTAGATAGGATTGTTATTAACTTGTTGGCGGTGTGTCAATTTGATTTTGATATTGAGTTTTGAGCAACATGTCGTTCTTGGAATTTCGGATGAGTGCATCTTTTTATCATAGAAAAATTCTGTCGTTTGATGATTTTGTCAGTATAGGTGTCGTAACATACGTAAATCGTGGGGATTTGGTGATGATATTTGTAGTCTTTCATTTCGATAAATTCTTCACTTTTCGAGTTAAATTCTATTCTGCGCGTTATATTATTACACATGAGGTGCGGATGAAAGCTACGTTTAGATGTCGGGATCTTGGATGAGTCTTAGTGGGCTGTTAACTTGTGGGTATATCGTTGTCTTGTGGCATGTTATTGGCTCGTGATTCTTCACTTCCTATGGTGATCATCGCGAGATATTGCGGCACTTGGTATGCCGATTAGGGATCTTTGTGTATAAGGGCTGACAATTGGTAGGGATCTGTGAGTGGCGTAGACTTTCTTGGGAGGAGCAGGCGGTGGCTCGAGGCCTTGAGAATCGGGACACAGTTGCTCACGAGGATGATCGGATCTTATGACATATCTCGTCGAACCACAACTTGAATTTCATCCTCCATACCGTCGTCGAGATCTCCTCCATCGATCCATACAGTTTATCGCGCAGGGTGGATATTGACATTCATACGCTCCAGGCCTCCTCTGACATCTGACCTCTCTCTCAGCCTCAATTTCTAGTTGTTCCTTATTTACGGCATTTTTCGGTGTTGATTCTTGATGTTCGTAATATTTTTAAGCGTGGTGATTCTTGTCGTATGGGCCTATTCTCGCGTCGTGACTCGGTCTCGAGTTCGAGACGTTTGAGGCGGGCGTTGATCGTCGATATGAGATCGTTCTTTTGACAGTCTGGGGTATTTTGGATTTGACCTTGGCAGCACCTCTGTAGGAGCCCTCTTTGACTCTTGACATCCTCTTTACTTTTATATCTTGACCCTACTACCTCTCACGGCGAGCTTCTTAGTTTTACATTCTTTTCATTTCGCGTATATTTCGTATTTTGGTATCTTATGATATTTTTATCGCATATTCTCAATTCTTGTTGATCTTGTGGATTGGTATTTGATATGGATGTTTCTCTCAATATTTTCTTTTTGTGTGAGTTAAATGGCTTTGGAGATGTTGGGTTGTGAAATGATTGGTTTGATATCTTTGGAAGTCTTTGAACTGATTATATTCTGGATTTACGTCGTTTTGAGGCTTCGGTAGAAATTTTTGCTCTTATTTCTCTTATCTTACATTCTTAAGTTTTGTTTTTGATGATGAAGGAGGAGAGATCTTGCACTTGTTTTTGCAAAACTGTTTTGCAAACATCCTATAATGGCAAAACTGTTTTTATTCATATAGGTTAGGGGAGCATATAGTCAGGGGGAGCCAAAGTTTGTCATCATAAAAAAGGGAGAGATTGTTAACATGTAAATGTTCTTTTATTGATTTTGATGATAACAAACCTTTTGATAAATATGTTAGGAGTTTTTAAAATAACAAATATTTTAGCCAAAATTTTTCTATAAATGGAACATCTCTGCAAAAATGTGCATTTCTGAGAATAATCGGTGAATTGTTAATTTTAACGGTTAACCGATAAAATGCAGAGAAGGGTTATTGTTTAAGGCTTCAACTGATTGTTTTATAACTTGCTCAAAATCAGCCATTGGATTTAAACGGCTAACCGTTTATGTTTTCTGCTAAAAAAAAAGGGTTATTTCTTAAGCCTTAATCGTTAAACATTTTGTGGTATAAGTTATTGGAAGTATTCAGAGAGGACTTTTTGTGCTAATCTCTTACCGTTTAAAGCAAACCGGTTAAGCTTGTTGTTTTAAAGGTCACAGGAAATAACCGGTGAATCGTTAACTCATAACTTATAACAGTTTTGCAAAAACAAGTGTAAGATCTCTCCCCTTTCATTATCAAAAACAAAACTTAAGAGAAAGAAGCATAAGACAAGTAGAAGGGTTAAAATTTCGGTAGAGTTTCCCCTAAAAAATGACGAAATCCGGAAATATAATCATGAAATTTAAAACAAGATATCGAATCGGCGTTTCATGTTCAGCGTCTCAAAAGCGTTCGATTAACGAAAAGAAAATATAAAGATAAATGTCAGCCATGAATCTGATCATGGTCATGAGAATTGAGAATGTAAGATAAAAAATGTCGTATATTATAATTGACATGAAATATATGCGAAGCAGAAAGAGCAGAAGAAGGCTCATGTGAGCGAGGCTCGCGTGAAGTAAGAGCCAAAAGTAGGTCTTGAAGAGGTGAATCTTAGAAGTAGGTCATGAAGAGGGCTCTGGAGGTCTTCTTGGGGTCGAATCAAAATCTGAATGCAGCCATTTGTCGTGATGATCTCATCTTGATGATCGATCTGCATTCGAAATGTTTGAGCGCAAGGCCAAGATGCTGGCGATCGTGAGTAATAAGCGTCGTCGATCGAGAATCATTTCTTGTGAAATATAATGACGTGATGGCTGACGTAAAATGTCGAAATAGTGAATGGAGGCTGGAAGCGGAGAACTTTCGGATCTTGGAGGAGGCTCGGGAGGCGAAGGAATGTCGATGTCCGGTGAGCAGGAAGGGATGATGGCGGAGGAGTATCTCGGACGAGAAGGTGGAGGATGAGCTTGATGCTGAAGTCGAGGCGATCGGGAATATAGATGTCGTTAAGCGTTCGATCGTCGCCGGGAAGGCAATCAGGTGTCCGATTCTTGGCGTTTGCGATGTGACTGTCAGTTCCTCTGGTAAAAGCTGTCTTCTACTCGCATCCTTCTGGAATTCGTTTGGGCTCTCGTCACACTTGTGGCACGTGGAATCTTGCATGATATCTTAGTGATGAACTGGCCAGGAATGACGGTGAGTAGCGAATTAGTCGACGTGTGGTGTGATGATATGCAGGTTAACGGTGCAGAAGGACTATCAGTGTCACGACATCTAAGCGAGTTCACCGTCAGTGTGGCTCTCACAGGGGTAACGATATCTTTGCAGAATAGAATGGAGAATCTGACTTGAAAGGTGGCGGTGAGATCGAAGGAAGGCTACAAATATAAATCACAATCACTCTGACTGACGGATGTTCTGGCACTGTGATGGACAAAATCGTGAATGATGGGATTTTTACAGAGGTATAAAAGTATGACCGTCAGAAATTTCGAGAATGAAAGTGTTGGCTGACGTAATCGATGGATCTGCTGAGAAGAATATGATCTTATCTAAGCGAGTTGCGGATAGTTTCGTATTAGGTAGAAAACTGAGCTAAATTAGGATAAATTTTATCGTGAAGTCATAGTGGATTCAGGGTTACAGTATGTTTAACGGTCTTATCATCTGATCGAATCGCTTAAAATCGTATATGAAATAAGAATCAGTCTTCGGTAGTAAATTGATTACCAGCGTTTGTAAAGGTCTTGTGGAAGTGGCGCTGGTCGGATGGTTCCGTGGTGGTATGGGGTTGACGAAGATGTATGTTTCATATGCGAGATGACTCGGTTATGATATTGAGAAAACGCGTTCGGAAGATGGATTTGAGATTAAAAGGATTGATTATGGAGTTCGGAGGAGTAGAGGAAGAATTTTAGGTTGATTTGGCGAAATGGCGAAAAAATGTATCAAAATGAATGACCGTCAATTTGCCTTAGGGTTTTGATTTGAGAATTTTTTATTTTGGACGAGATTTGAAGATTTGAATCGGTAGAATCACTCTGAGAGTGATTAGGAAGAGTTCTATTGGTGAGATTTGATGTGAAAATGGAGAAAAATGAAGAAGGAAAGAGAGGGAAAGCTTAGGGTTCGCGGTTATGGCAGAAACGGTGAGAGGTTAAGTGAGGTGGAAGACGAAATCCGTGACCAGTTTTTATATTCCGCACAAACGGCGAGCCATTTTCTATGAACGGCTAACTTCCAGTGAGCTTCGAATAAGAAAATGGTTTGAGGGTAAGGGTAAATGGTGAAGGGGCAAGTTAAGATAGCTTTCTGTTTTTAAACGGTTTACCGTAAACGGTGAGAGGGTAACTTTGGCGATGCTCTATTTTTAAACGGTTTACTATTAATGCCAAATGGTGAGAGCGTAGAGAGCAATAAAAAATCATAGTCTCTGGAAATAAACGGTGAACCGTTTATAAGAAAAATAGTTATTCGTTTATTTTATTTGTTGTTTCATGGCGTTTGATTCGATATCCGTATTGAAGATAGTCGAGATCGTGAGCTTTGATATTAAAAATCTTTCAGTTTTAATGAGAATTCGTGAAATATATATGTTTAAAACAGATTAATCTATCTGAAAGTCATCATCTGTGATATTAGTCGTAAATCGAGTATTTGAAGATATTAAAACGTCGTATCGTAAATTAAGTTATTGAATAGATTGATATCGTATTTAGAAATATTAATGTGAAAATTTCATCGTCCAGTTAAATGAGATGTTTAAAAATTGTTCTTTCTGAGGGTTTTGTAAAATATCGTGAGTTGTTTTTTAATGAAATAAACGTCTGATGTCGCGAACGTGATCTCGAAATGATGTCTAATTTATATGTTTGGTTACAGAGTCTTTGAATGAGATTCGAAGATTTATAGCATTAGTATTGTCGTAATGGGAATTTGTTCGAGATTAATCTGTGGTTCTAAGTGTTTGTTTGTTTAAATAGAGAACATCTTGTAATATTCTGTGATGTCGTTCGCGTCGATGGTTGAAAGTCTGTTGAGTTTTGTTCTTCTTAATATGGAAACAGTGGTGACTAGTATGTAATGAGTTAGTCTTTCTATCGAACTTTATAGCGGGAAAATCTGTGGCGGCGTGTTAAATCATATGAGTTTCTTTGGGATCTGAAAGGTCGAGATCATGGTTCACTCGAATAATGAAAAATTCTTTTAACGACGAATGAGATTCGGGACGTGATTGAAATCTTGCAATATCTGGCTAAACGTGATATCGGTCTCTTTGCGGTTAAGTAAAGTAAAAAGTCATCTCGATATTTTTAATATCGAAACTTCTTTATCTTTTAAATGCTGTCGAGGATTGTTGTGTTCGTTGGAGTCTTTCTTGGTATTTGGTTGATTTCAAATCTCTTGAAAATCTTTGACATGTTGGGCGATTGATGAAGATTCACTCGTTATTTTTCTTGATTTGAAGTCAGAAATCTTGATTATTTCAGATGAAAAATAATTTGCAATCTTTTGTTTTGAGTGTTTGAAAGTGTTGGGATACACTTGAGTCAAGAGATTGGGGATGATAGGTTTATTGACACATTGGAAGTCAATTGTAAGCTTTTGAAGCCTTGGAGGCTTGCTTAGTGGAATCCTCAAGCCCGGTGTGCTTGGAGGCGTGGACGTAGGCGGGGATAGTCGAACCACGTAAAAATCGTTGTGTTTGATCTCTCTTACCCTATCTCTTTACTTTTCATTGCACATTAATTTGTTTATTTCGAATTTGATTGCTTAGTTATTATTTCATTAAATTTTAGTTGCTTATTTTTTAGAAACCCAATTCATCCCCCTTCTTGGATTGCCTAGTTTTCAAGTTTCATTTGCGACTTTTACCTTGTTTGATGCTGGAATTAGAGTGCTATTGGAGGATGGTATTAGGGCTGGAAGTTTTGCCGGAGTCATGCTAGAAGTCTTGCTGTTGGAATATTTTCATTAATTTTTGGAAGTTTTGTTGGGTAACTTAGCTTGGTGGCTGGAATTTGAATTGCTTTTCTTGGAGTTTAATTGGGATTTAAGTATTGTTTTATATTTTGGAATTTTTTTCTTTTTTATTTGGGATGTTTTATTATGTATTGGTGGTGATGACATTGAATACTAGATGTATTTGTTTTGAAATTAATTTGTTGGATTGAATGGAGGTTAATTAATATTAATTGCTTTTAGTCTTTTTGACAATATTCTTTTTATTAATTAATTAAATTTGTAATCAAGAATTCATAAATAAATTATAACCATAATATAATATATTTTTTTAAAATTAACTTTATGACAGGAAATACCCATCATAACATTTGTCATAAAAAATTTTCTACCAAAATTTAATAATAAATTTACAAATGGCAATTTAATTTTCTGCCAAAAATTAAAAAAAATGACGGTAAAATTCCGGCCAATAATAAATTTAATTTCCCGCTAATAATAAATTTAAATTTAAATTTAATTATTTTTTCACATTAAAATATTGTGTGACAAATATAATGATAAAATCTTATAAATGAATTTATAATGACGATATTATCGTAAATAAATTAATAGCATGTGTAGATGACGGATGAAGCGTAAATGCATTCCTTTTTATTATAGTTATTTCCGTCATTTATTATCTGTTTTCTTGTAGTGTTAAAACTTTCCATGGCTTGATGAAAATTGATTAAATCATCTTCTATCATTCTAATGTCTAACTTATGTTCTTGGAGATATACAAAAGTTATCTGGCACTATACTTCTAATTTTTCTAATAGATCTCCTTAATGGCATAAGTTCTGGAGGTGGTAGAGTTTACTCTTCTATAATAATTTATTGTATGGGGATTCTCTAGCACTATCTTGATTTGTTATGTTTTAAACAAAATTAGGAATAAGAACCTGATAAATGCCAATAACACCTATGGGAATGTCAATATATTCCTCTTCAAATATAAAGTTTCTAACTGCATCTCCCCTCGCAAACTTAGTATCCTCAAAGAATCGAGCATTTTCCAACTTGAAAATCAATTTAATTGTGGGATCATAGAACTTGTATTCTCTTAATCGTTTAGAGTATCCAATAAAATAGTAAGCCACAATCCCTGAGTCTATTTTTCTTCTCATTAGACTTATAAGATGTTGCCTCAGCTGGACTTTCTTAAATATGTAAGTGCTTTAAACTAGACTTCTTGTCTATCCAAAGTTCATAAAGGATTTTGGCAGTTGCTTTAGTTAGAACCTTATTAAGAATTGCTTTATTATAATCTTATTAAAAATATATGCTACAATTTTAAGTGTTTCTCTAAAAAATAATTCTAATAAAGTAGAATGCAAATAATACTCCTTACCATGCCCTCAAGTGTCCTGTTTCAACTTTCAACAACAACATTCACAGTTGGCGAACCTGATATAGTGTATTATAGGATGATGCTGAATTTTTCTAGGAACTTAGCAAGCGGTCCTAGAGGTCGTTCACCTGAATCGTCAATGTAACACCCTTTATTTTTATTATACCATTTTATTAGATATCTATTTTATAGAATATAATATTTTGGGTTAATGTATTCAAGGGTATTTTATTTGTATTTTAGTTTATTTCTTTTAAATCTCAAATCATTTATTTATTTATTAAATACCTTATTTAAAAAGGAAATAAATTCTTTAATTGGTAAGGGTTTTAAAAAGACTTGGCCTATAAAAAACCTCCTATATATTATTTTGGTTTTCAAAAACCCTAGAAGCTAATAAAGAAAATAATACAGCAGCCAACGTAAGAGTGAATTCATGTTTTTGAATAAGAAAATGGGAAGATTTTGATTGGGCTCTTGTTTTCTATTAAAAGAGGTCTTAAGCTTGGATTTTGTCTTGAAGGTAGAAAAGAATTTATAAGACTTTGAACCTCTAATTTAGATTGTGATTTTATGTGATTGATTGAATGATTTTGTTTGTGTTGTATTTATAAAACTGTAAAAAGTATGATCATGTATTGATTTGTGTGTTATTGAGTGGAAGTAGTGTTGTTACATTATCGTGGAAACTATGAATAGTATAGACTAAGCTTCATGCAACTACTATTTTCATTGAGTTTCATGCATAAAACTTTATAGATTATTAAACTAGACATCTTTATCTTTCAATCCATTTGTTTATTGTTCAAAAACTCATTTTATATAAATTGTTTTGATTTTTCAAAATTGGAACACTGATGCTGGAAAATTTTAATTTTCAGCAATAATTCTCAATTCTATAATTTATTTTATAAGAAAAATGACTTCTGAAAATTCTGAAAATTTTTATTACTGCATATATAAATGTCTAGTTTCTGTATTTTTAATTTTGTAATTTTTAGCTTTATATCAAAATCACTAAAAATCAGAGAGTTGGGCTACTGCAGTCTTAGAAACTGTTTTCTAGAATTGCGAGGGCTAATATTAAAGCTAGTTTGGGTCACTTTTTCATTACTAAATGCCTTATAAATTTTTAATTCTGTTTCATCTTGTCTCCTCTGATCGTCAAAGTTTGAATCACTATTTTTGAATATGTATAACTAAAGTTATGAATTTTTAAAGCAGCAGTCCTCTGTATGTATCATCACTGGATAGTTTTGATGTTTTTGGTGGAAAATCAGTTTTCAGAGATGATTATTAACTCTAATTAATATTGCTAAATTTTATTGGATGCCAACATGTTTACAATAGCTTTCTGTGATATTTATAATTTTCTGATATGCTTATAGCTTAATAGAAATCAGCTTCTGTATAATGGTCTATTATAGTTAGTGAATTGATGTGCTTAAGTAAGAGTACGTGGTTTAAAGATTTTTTAGTTTTCTTATCTAGGTCAGAATTGAATAAGATATTGATAAGAATTTTGTCTTGATAGTTATAGGCCAAGAGTGAGCTTGTGTGATTGGGTTTATTGTTAATTGCAGTGGATTAATGTAAGTGAATTCATGCATAATGTTGATTATATGTAAATACTTATGAATAGAATAATGTTGTTCAAATGGATTGGCAACTTATGGTTTTGAAGTTATTTAAAATATTTTCTTAAATTTTTTTTAAAAATATCTTTAAAATACTTGTTTTTCTATAAAATATTTTCCTTAAAACTATTTTTAAAGCTTTGCTAATTCAATATCTTATGAGCGTTTTATTGAAATATTATTGAATAATTGATATTGAAAACTGGAAACTGTTTTAAGGTTTTGGCTTATTATCCGTATGTACTGCTACTGATATTATTAAACAGTTAGCTATATTGTGTTCACTTATTGATTATTGCGGGCTAAAGTACCCTGATTGAACTATTGGCTGGGTCACCGAGAGTACAGGTGATATATTGAACAATTGACCAGGTCACCAGAGATATAAGTGACACTATGTAGCATGAGCAAATTGAACGAAAGAAATGTTTTATTGATAAAAGATTTCTTGCGCGATTATTTATTGAAAATGATTTTTACGTTATGACTTAACTGATTATAAGTTACATATGATTATAAAATAATTACTGTTTTCTTCATTTATAGTACTTCATAATAATGATTATATACTTTTTTGTATTATTAACCTTGTGCAATGATTGATACTGAAAAGTGACATTTAATAAGGATACAATTATTAGTTTTTCACTTATTGTGTCAATTAATGCACTCACTATTTCTAAATTATTCACAATATGTTAATTTTCATCTTATAAATATTTTTTTAGGTGTAAAGATGGAATTAGAATTGAAAGCGGGAACAAAGAAGAACTACTGGAGCACAATTGAGAAAATGTAATAATAATAATAATAAAATAATAAAAAAAAAAGAACAAAGAACAAAAGAATCAAAGGCAACCATGTTAGGTTGCCTGTGATGGTTAGGAGGCTATCATGCCTCCTGACCATTGCACTTTTCAATGTATAATAATAATAATAATAATAATAATAATACAATAAATAAAGATATTGCA
Source organism: Citropsis articulata (assembly GCA_030449925.1). Lineage (NCBI taxonomy): Eukaryota > Viridiplantae > Streptophyta > Magnoliopsida > Sapindales > Rutaceae > Citropsis > Citropsis articulata. The sequence goes on from JASUUH010000079.1 coordinate 1,309,871, forward strand.
TTCCTTGCCTATAAAAGGCAAGGAGATGGAAGGCAGAGAATGAATTAGGAGAAGTCACGAAAAAGGCGAGAGGAGGCAGTCTTTGAGGTGTTTTCTCTTATTTTTTTCTTTTATTTTGTAATCAATTTTCCTTATAACATATTTCTAAAGTTTATCAAATAAGAAGAGTGTTTTGTTTTCTTTCAACATGAGTAGCTAATTTTACCTCAGCTCAAAGTTTCAAATTATGAAATTAATTATTCTTCTCAAGTGAGTTTTAAGTTTATTTTCTGGTTATTTTTATGTCATGTTAATTTATAAGTTTTCTTAGATTTATACAGTATTTTGACACAATGTCGACACATTAACACAGTTGTAGCACATTAGGTACTTTATTCCATATTTATCCACACACGTAGAATTAAATGATATAATAAACAATTGGTAAAAGTGAGGTAAAATATAAAAAATAAGAGAGTAATAAAATCAAAGTTTGAATACTGAGAGTGGATCCTGTAACCTTAATATATTTTTAAATTGGTTTTAAATAATTTCTTTTCCCCACAATTAATTTTCTTTGTTTTAAATTGACTACTAAATTTTAAATTCTCTGTGATTCGACCCCGAACTCACCAGGTTATATTATAACTAGACACTTTTATACTTGGGAGTAATACACTTTTGAGTTGTGTCAAGTTTTTAGCGCTGTTACTGGGGAGTTTGCTAAATTTGGTATCAATTTGTTTTTACTTTATTTTTGTTTTCTTTTTTTTTTGCAAAACTTCAGTCAGCACCCCTCTTCTCTTGCAATCTTAACATTATCTATAAAATTTGTGAGAAATTTTACTTTAGCCCAGAAACTTCGCAAATCAGTCCTCAAACCAAATTCCTTTCTTTAAATTTCTGTAATTTACTTTTCGTATTTATTTTAATGGTCGGTTCCACCGCCTAACTGTTATTTAAATTTTGTTAATTTATTTATGTTTGCTTATATGGTCGGTTCTACCGCCTAACATTTTAATTTCAATTTATTTATTCTTGTACATTAATTAATTTAATTTTATGTTCTATTATATGGCTGGTTTTAAAATACCACCTAACTTGTTTCTTTAATTTCTTTATTTTATGGCTGGTTCTAAACTACCGCCTAATATTTTGTTAATTGTTTCCTTTAATTACTTTGTTTTTATGGCTGGTTTCACCGCCTAATTTATTTTATTTCAGTTTGTTTATTATTTTTTTCTTTTTCACATTTTTGCTTATTTTATTTCTAGTTTATTTTATTTATTTATTTTTTCTTTATGCAATTTTCATTTAACGTTTTATTCATCATTGATGTAGCACACATCATTAGCATTGCATGCGTCGTTGGTCTCGTACAAATAGTGGCAGATTAATTAGGAGATCACCTTCACCACCTTTAGATATGGCTAATATAGGACCGGAAAATTTTTCATAGCATGAAGATAACCAAGCCTTACAAAATCTTCATGAACAACCTAGGACCCTTAGAGACTTCATGCATCCTACTAGAACAGGATCACCATCAGGATCACCATCATGCATAATCTTTCCTCCTGATGCATCACGTTTTAATTTCAAACCTGGTATCATTCAACTTCTGCCTACTTTTCATGTTTTTGAGTTTGAAAATCCATATTTGCATTTAAGAGAATTTGAGGAAGTCTGTAACACCTGCACTGATCAAAATTGTAGCATGAACATAATCAGACTTAAGTTTTTTCCTTTCTCACTAAAGGATAAAGCTAAAACTTGGTTACAAAATCTTAGGTCAGGATCAATAAGAACTTGGGATGAAATGCAAGCACAATTTTTGAAAAAATTCTTCCCACCTCACAGAACAAATTTTTTTAAAAGACAAATCACCATTTTCACTCAAAAACTAGGAGAAACCCTCTACCAAAGTTGGGATAGGTATAAAGAGTTACTTAACATTTGCCCACACCACGGTTTTGAAACATGGAGGTTAGTGTCTTATTTCTACGAGGGATTAACATCCCAAAGTAGACAAGTCGTTGAAATGATGTGTAATGGTGAGTTTAGGGATAAAAGTCCTGAAGATGCATTAGATTATCTTGATTATATAGCAGAGAATGCACAACACTGGGATACAGTTGGGTCTTATGAGTCATCAAACAAACCCCAATCATTTTCATCTGGTGGAGGCATACACAACCTTAGGGAAGACTATGACCTTCAAGCCAAATTTGCATCCTTAGCTAGAAACGTTGAAGCACTAGAGTCGAAAAAGAATGATCATGTAAAGTTTGTTCAAAATATTTCATGTTATATTTGTGACTCTACTGACCATTCTATGCAGGATTATCCAACATTGCCAACTTTAAAAGAAAGTTTGCACGATCAAGTAAATGTCGTTGACAATTTCAAAAGGCCAAATCCCAATCCATACTCCCAAACTTACAACTCTGGTTGGAGAAATCACCAAAATTTCAGTTGGAGAAATGACAACCATGCACAACCAGTTCCTCCACGTCAAAATTTCCAAAACCCCCAGAGTTACCCACCATATGTCCCACCACTAAGAAAAACTTTAGAAGACACATTGCATTCGTTTATTGAAAAATAAGAGTCGATCAATAACCAAACGATGTAGACCTTAGCCAATTTGACAGAAACTATCTCCAAACTTACATCTGCTCTGACCTTGCATGCAAAAAGGAAAATTTCCTGCTCAACTTGAACCAAACCCTAAGAGTCAACAACATCCTCAAATAGGAAATTCAAGAAACCAAAATATGAGTCAAGTCAAATCAGTTATAACCCTTCGTGGTGGAAAAGTTGTTGAAAAACATATCCTCGACTCTCGTGAAACTAGTAATGATTCAATTTCAGAAAATCGAAAAAAGTCCGTCGAACCTTTAACCCACGAAGAGATAACCAACTCTCCTCCTGTACCTCAATTTCCTCAAGCACTAATCAAGCCAAAGAAATCAAACCACAGTCTAGAAATTTATGAAGTTTTTAAACAAGTAAAGGTTAACATTCCTCTTTTGGATGTCATTAAATAGGTGCCTTCTTACGCTAAATTTCTGAAAGATCTGTGCACAATGAAAAGGAAACATAAGGTGCAAAAGAGAGCTTTTCTAGCAGAACATGTAAGTTCCATTCTCTCAACCAATAGTGTTTTGAAATACAAGGATCCTAGTTGTCCAACTATTTCTTGCATTATTGGGGATCATAAAATTGGACATGCTCTACTTGATCCTGGTATTATTAGGGATCATAAAATTGGACATGCTCTACTTGATCTTGGTGCCAGTATTAATTTGCTTCCTTATTCAGTGTACCAACAACTCAATCTCGGTGAGTTAATACCAACTTCTACCACTCTTTTACTTGCTGATAGATCGATTAAGGTTCCAAAAGGAATAATTGAAGATGTATTAGTTCGAGTCAATAAACTCATATACCCTGTGGATTTTATTGTTTTGGAAATGGAACCAATTGCTAATGAATGCAAACAAATTCCTGTTATATTGGGTCGACCATTTTTAGCTACTGCTAACGCTTTGATTAATTACAGGAGTGGAGTAATGAACTTATTTTTTGGCAACATGACATTGGAACTCAACGTGTTCAACATGTGTAAACAACCTCACCACCAAGAAGATGCTGATAATGAGAATGAGGAGATTGATCTTATTGAGCCAATTATTGAGGAACACATTCAGGATGAAAATTTTACAAATTCTGTGGATATTTGTTTCGCTGGTTCTTTTGAATCAAGTAAAGAACTAAATTATGATACTGCTAACATATGCTCTACACTTGATACTGTGCAGGTACCTACTGGTGATGATAACCAAGAAAACTTATGAAGATATAACACAACTTGAAGAACCAAACGAAGAGGAAGCACCAGAACTCGAATTAAAGCCCTTACCAGAAGAATTGAAGTATGCTTATCTTGGAGAGCAGCGGACATATCCGGTAGTAATTTCTTCCCAACTCACGCATGATCAAGAAGGTAAGTTACTTTTTGTTCTTAAAAAGCATAAAACTGCATTTGGTTGGACCTTAAAAGACATAAAAGACATTAATCCTTTAATATGCATACACCGAATACACCTAGAGGAAAATGCCAAAACAACTTGTTAACCACAAAGAAGATTAAATCCTCATATGAAAGAAGTGGTAAAGAATGAGGTCCTGAAACTATTCAATGTAGGAATTATCTATCCTATCTCTGATAGTAAATGGGTAAGTCCAACACAAGTAGTACCAAAGAAATCTGGAATAACCGTTGTAAAAAATGAAAATGGTGAACTAATTCCAACACGCATTTCATCTAGTTGGTATATGTGCATTGATTACAGAAAATTAAATGATGCCACTAGAAAAGATCATTTTCCACTTCCATTTCTAGACCAAATTCTCGAAAGAGTAGCTGGACATCCCTACTACTGCTTTCTTGATGGCTACTCTAGCTATTATCAAATTCTTATAGCCTTAGAAGACTAGGAAAAAACCACATTCACATGCCCATTTAGAACATTTGTACTTAGAAGAATGCCCTTTGGACTTTGTACTGCTCCTGCAACATTTCAAAGGTACATGCTAAGCATTTTTAGTGACATGGTTGAAAATTGTCTAAAGGTTTTTATGGATGACTTAACTGTATTTGGCCATTCTTTTGATACATGTCTTGATAATCTAGAAAGGGTTTTGGAAGATGTAAAGAAAAAGAATTAGTTTTAAATTGGCAAAAATACCATTCTACGACCACTTCTGTTATTGTCTTAGGCCACATCGTGTCGTCAAAAGGAATTGAAGTTGCCAAAGCCAAAGTTGAAGTCATTTCAAAATTACCCTCACCAAAGACAATTAGAGAAGTCCGTTCTTTTTTAGGACTTGCAGGATTTTATAGGAGTTTTATAAAAGACTTTTAGTGTCATATCTAGACCACTTTGTAATCTCTTGATAAAAGACAAACCTTTTGAATGAACAAATGATTGTCAACAAGCCTTTGAAAAAATAACTAGTCTTTTGACATCAGCCCCAATAATGTAACCCCCAAATTGGTCTTTGCCTTTTGAGCTAATGTGTGATGCCAGTGATTATGCCATTAATGCTGTTCTGGGACAAAAGAAGGAAGGTAAGCCCTTTGTTATTTATTACGCAATTAGAACTTTGAATAGTGCTCAAATGAATTACACCACAACTAAAAAGGAACTACTTGCTGTAATATTTGCATTGGATAAATTTCGCTCGTATTTAATTGGTTCATCTACTATTGTTTATTCTGATCGTGTTACTGTGAGATATTTAATGTCGAAACAAGATGTCAAACCAAGGTTGATAATTAAATTTGACAATTAAAGACAAAAAGGGTGCTGAGAATGTTGTTGCAGATCATCTTTCAAGACTTACAAACGAGTCTTAAATTGAAACAACACCCATCAATAATTCTTTCCCTGATGAATTTTTGTTTTCTATAAATAAAATGCCTTGGTATGCTAATATTGTCAATTATCTTGTAACAGGTGAGATGCCATGTGACTGGAGTTCCCAGGACAGGAGGAAATTCTTAACAGAAGTGAAAAGCTTTTACTGGGATGATCCATACCTGTTCAAGTACTGCTTTGATCAAATTTTTTGAAGATGCATACCAGACGACGAGGTAAGTAAAGTCATTTAATTTTGCCATTCTGAAGCATGTGGTGGCCATTTTTCTTCAAAAAAGACAGCTGCAAAAATATTGCAGTGTGGATTTTATTGGCCTACATTATTCAAAGATTCATATGCATTTTGTAAAGTGTGTAAGAATTGTCAAATGGTAGGGTCCATTTTAAAACGAAACATGATGCCTTTAAACCCCATTCTTATCATTGAAATATTTGATTGTTGGGGAATTGATTTTATGGGCCCTTTTCCATCATCATTTGGATTTGTATATATTTTGGTTGCTGTTGATTATGTTTCAAAATGGATCGAGGCGATTCCTTGTCGGCACAATGATCATAAAATTGTGATCCGTTTTCTAAAAGAAAATCTTTTGAGTCGATTTGGAATACCTCGAGCCATTATCAGTGATGGGGGAAAATATTTTTGTAATAAGCCATTTGAGTCCTTAATGAAGAAATATGGAATTACACATAAAGTTGCCACCCCTTATCACCCTCAAACTAGTGGTCAAGTTGAATTAGCAAATAGGGAGATAAAATAAATTTTAAAAAAGACAGTTAATCCAAACCGTAAAGATTGGTCTCTTCGATAACTGATGCATTTTGGGCATATCGTACTGCTTTTAAAACATCTTTAGGAATATCACCCTATCGCCTTGTTTATGGAAAATCTTGCCACTTACCAGTTGAACTTGAACATAAGTCATTTTGGGCCATTAAAGCTTTTAATTCAAATCTTGATGATGCTGGCAATGTGCGTAAATCGCAATTGAATGAACTTGAGGAATTAAGGAATGATGCATATTGGAATTCTAGAATTATTAAGGCAAGAACCAAATTTTTTCATGACAAAAGAGTTTTTCAAAAAACATTTGAAATCGGTTAAAAAGTCTTGCTTTATAATTCTCGTCTGCATTTATTTCCAGGGAAGTTAAAATCAAAGTGGAATGGTCCATTTGTTGTAAAAAATGTGTATCCATATGGGGCCGTAGAAATTGAGAATCCAAAGGATGGTGTCACATTTAAAGTTAATGGTCAAAGACTGAAACCATATCTGGAATACCAACCATGTGAAGGAGACACCGAAATTAATTTGAGTGACCCACCAAACCTTGATTAAGCCTTTTGTTTTAACTTTTTGTGAATTGGTTTTACTATTGCTTTATCGTTTGAATTATTCGATTTTTTTTTCTTTTTCTTTTCTTTTTCCTATGTCTTGAATGGAGTGCACTGCATTGTTTTTAATTATGTGCTTTTTGACAAATGTGTTTTAGCTCACCAAATTTTTATACTTATCATGAATACATCAATGAGAAATTTCCTTTTCGATCATCTTAAAATACTTTTACATGTAAAATTTCACCTGAGGAAATTGATCAGATTTTGTAAATTACATCCTATTTGGGATCTACAACCACCAGAGTTAGTATTCCACGTTAAAGATCTAGAAAGACAACTCACAGAAATAGAGGATGGTATTTATGATCTGCAATTGGAGCTTGAGGTAAATCAATAAAAGGACGAAGGTGAGTTAGATTTCTTGTGTGTTTTTGCTTTATTTTATTGTACTTTTTCACTTTTGATTTGATTTTGCAGATTTGTTTTGTTTTTTTTTAATTCACTCTCCCGTATAAATAGAGGATAACAGTACTCCGTGACTTTTTAAAGTCGGTATTTTCAGTTTCCCATAATAACTAAACCCCAAAGTCAAGCATGGAAGAAATACAATATAAATTGCATCAGCGTTTTCCTTCTCTCCCTCAAAATGCTCTCAAGAAGATTTACAAAGCTCGTTGTGAACGACTGCGCTTGTTAATAATTAATGGGATTCCTGCTGATATTCGCTGGTTAATTGAAGCAAAGGTCCGACTTGCAGGTGAGTTTTCTGATCCATTCGTTTCGTACATGCCTGGTTTTGGTAAAAGCACGTTTGCGAAAAAAAGAAGAGCTAAGCTCTAAATGTCGTAACTGTGTAAGACTTGCTTGCGACAAACCTCGTTGTAAAACTTTAGGAATGGTTTCTATAAATCGTGAAGATAAAATCAAATTCGTTAAAGATGGCATGAGTAAAGAATTGTTGGATGATATCTTACGATCTTTTGAGACGCATTCGAGCGGATTTGCCCAACGTGAAATTCACAGTTTATGGAAGTTGTTCCAAAAAGAAAGTGCACAGTTTAGTCTTGGGAATCTGACTCTAAAAGACCCAGTTTGCCAGTTTATAAGAAAACTGGATGGGAAGCCTATCCTCGACCCATAGACGGCGCTCAAGCCGTTACTGAACGTAAAACCAGAGGAAGATGTGAGCCACAATTACAACTACCAATAAATATCCTTTTATTTTATCTTATCTTTTGTATTATTATTATTATTTTGTGTGATTTTATATCTAATCACTATTTGTTTTTTCTTTTCACTATTTGCTTTTGAATTATTGAGCCAAAAGCTTCACGCGTCGTTTGACAAATACACCACCCAATTTACAGATGTATATCATTATGTCTGTCACCAAGATCCTTAAATAAGAGCTCATTTTTAAGCATTCACAAATTGTTTCTTTTTAGAATTGTTTTAATGGCAGGAACTTCAAGCAGACAGCTTCAGAACATTTGTGTGCTTTCTGGATTTCGTTATGCAAAGTATAAGGAGTTTGTTCAAGCAGCCATAGAGCTTGGTCGTGCTATAGCAGAGCGAAAACTACATCTTGTATATGGAGGAGGTGACCGAGGGTTATCAAAACTTGTCTCTGAAGCTGCTTTCATTCAAGGAAGCCAAGTGCTAGGCATTCTTCCAAAAGCTTTAAAACCTTTAGGATGCCTACCAGATCCACCAACTGGAGAAGAGTTAGTTGTCTCAGGTATGCAAAAAAGAATATCCGAAATGTTAAACCATGCTGACGCTTTTATTTTCTTGCTAGGAGATCTTGCAATATTAGAGGCACTAATTACATTTGCTTTTTGAGCCCATTTGAATATCCATAAAAAACCCAAGTGTAATTACATTTGCTTCTTAATCATGCAATTAAAAATTATTTCATTCCTTCCTCAGCGAGAAAACTCTTTATTTGTGCTCCTACTGCTAATGAGTTACTTGATCTTTTGCAAGCTTATAAACTAGAGTCAGATCCCATGACTTTGGCGTTGGATTGGACAATTCATGACGATGGCAGTAACTCTCATAAAAAGTGTAAATTAGATTTAACTCTCCGTTTGTAAATATTTTCCAGCAGTGACTAGGTGATATCTTCTAAACTCTACTCCTTTATTCTAACACATTGGGGACAATGTCTCCTTCAGGTTGGGGGGAGGGAATAGTTGACAATTGTTGAATGTCTCAGTCCTGGTGGTGTTTTTATTAATTTTTGTTGTAAAGACTAACTTCGGATAAAAATTTGAGTCGAAGATGGCAAAATATAGAATGTAGTGTCTCTAGAAACGCATCTTCATTTTAGAATTTTATTTGGGATTAGTTAGAAGATTAATGTTATAAGATTTTGTTTCAAATTTCTCTTAAGTTTTTCTTAGGTGTGTAACGCCAAAAATTCCATTATGGAATTTGGGCATTTAATAGGAATCATGGAGGCCTTATAATCCTTATTAGAAAGGGAATTAAGTCATTAATAAGAGTTATTTATGAGTTAATATTTCAAAAAAGGTTATTTTTTCCAAAATTATTAAGGCTTCTTAAATCTCTCTATAAATTCATATTTTTCCAATTCTATAACCCTAATTCAACGACGTTCTTTTTCTTCTCTATTGCTCTCTACGCTCTTACTCAAACCCTAGGTTTCAAACTTTGGTTTAGGAGAGAATTGGAACGATTGGTAAGTTTATTCTTCTTTTTTCCCTACAATATTCCCAAATCACTTTATCTAGGATTCATAATGCATGATTTACAATGTGTTTAAGTTTTGTTTAGGGTTTTGATTAATTAGGAGTGTGGTTAATCAACCCTTGGCATATTAAGCATGCAGGAATATTCTGGACCGCATGATTATCTCAATTTTAAACCTGTTTTTCTGAATGGATTTTCTTAAGAAATTTATATTTCTGGAAACTATACATGTAATAATTCCTTAATAAATTTTATTTCGTTAAATTCGAGTTCGTTTCAATTTTATATGTATTTTCGAAATAGAAACCACTGCACTGGAAAACTGCGATTATAGCAGTGTGATTGGGTTCACAAAATTATTTTCACTATCAACTGAACTCGAAAAATTATGAACATTTATATAATGGTTAGTATATGTGTCTAGTATTTTCCATTTTAATTTTATAATTTTCTGAGTGGTATTTTATTTTATACAATTCTCAGAACCTGTTCTGTTCGGTTAAAGTTATGAGAAAACAGTTTCAAATTTGTTGAGAAATAAATAGTTTTGAAAATGTTTTTGATATCAGATCCTCCTGAAAATTTTACATGAGGTACTCATGGATGTCTAGAATAACTTTGTAGAATATTATATCATTATGAGTTTTAGATTAAGAGTTAAAATTCTGAAATCAGACCTGTACGGGAATGAATTAGAAAGACAGATTCTTAGAGTGAGTTATTAATAGTCATGTTTTGTATTTGTTAAGGTGTTGAAGGCTCTTAGAGGCTTAGAGGTGTGTAGTTTAAAATTCTCTTATTGAGGTAAGTAACTTCATTCATAGTATACTAGATATGTATAAGTATTTTGATATTATTATAAGAATTTTTATACTACTTAGAAAATTAAAGGATTTTCGTAACAAAATCAGTTTATGGAAATGTTTTCAAATCTAAATTCTTTTGACAAAATATTTTATAAATACTTTTCAACGTGTAAATTATTTTAATGACATGACTACCTTTTATGATTTTATCTGTAAAATAGTTTGCAAGTCTAAATTATTTTTATGGACTTTTCTGAATCTGAGACGAATGTTTTGTGCTCACGTGTGATTTCAGTTATTGATGATTGTATGTGATTCCTAATGTTTTAACTCATTGTCCATAGTTATTCTGATTCTGATTCTGATTTTGATTCTGATCGTAATATACGATATATCTGTCTGGACCACTACTGGGTTTCTGTTCTGAATGTGCACACGATATTCTGATTCTATCTGGGCTGGGTCACCGGGACTATAGGTGACACTATGTGACATGAGCTAACCTTTTATTTTCTGTGAATGTGATATATGATTTGCTTTTGGAAGTAACTATGCTTTTGATATTATGAATTACTGCGAATTTATATTACTTTATTGTGAGATATCATTTTATGAAATTACGGATTATGATATATATGTTTTTAAATAAAAGGAGGCTTGCAATATTTTTGGGTATCGATAGGCCTAATGTGTTAGGAATGATTTTACTTACCGAGTTGACGGCTCACCCATCGTCATTATTTTTTGCAGATTAAGTTCCTTTGAGAGGTATGCCTAGCCTTAGAGTTAGAGATTTTCATTTTTGTTTTCTATTGGAATAAGAAGGGGATCAGACTCATGATTCTATATAGTTTATTTCTAATATGAACTTGTAATTTAGAGTTTGAGACTTTTACTTTTTTTTTTTTTTGTATCTGGAGAGATTGTTTAGTGTCAGACTTTTGAACTTGTGATTTTATTTGGATAAAATTTTAAGGTACTTAAGTTTGGAATTTATGAGTAGAGATTATAATTTGTGAGTAACCTCCTTCTTCACGTGCTCTACACGTGTTAGATTTGGGGTGTTACAAGGTAAATTTGGGATGTTACAGTCAAATCTACTATAATATTCACCACAATTAAATCTCATACTTTTGATGTTTTTACCGAGTTAGTTTTGAACTTCAACATTAAAGATTTTGAATATATCCAAGGACTGGAGATATTACTCAATCTTCTAAGCCATAATGCAGCTGAATTTTCATTGATTAATCTTCTTTTTATACCTCGAGTATTGAATTGCGGGGATTCACTAAATGAAGTAATTGCATCAAGCATAAAAAGATTATCATCACTTAACAAAAAACTAGAACTAATCAATTTTGAATCATGAACCAAACTAAATTTTCCATTTCCATATAAATAAGTAAAACCAGACTTATCTAAAGTAAGAATGGAAATCAAATTTTGTCTAAAAAATAGAACAATAAATTCATCAAAATCCATAAAATTTGGTCTTTAGTAATAATCTAAAATTTTCAATTACTTCAACTTTAGCTTTCTTGCCACTGCTCACATAGATGTATATGTCACCATCATTGAGCTTTTGACAATTCAAGCAACCCCGAATAAATACACTAATGCGAGTTATTGCACCAGAATCTATCCACTACATATGTCTTGGTACCGAAGTTAAGTTAATCTCACAACAAACCAAACCATGTCCTTTAACTTTGGAAAAGAAACAACTAGTACCTTTAAAGATCAGCTAATTTCTTTTGTTGTTCTTTTTTAGGTGCTGCATCTATAACTTCTGTATCTTTCTTCCTTTTCTTGTCCTTGTCCTTATCCTTACTCATATACCTCATTGAAATTAGATTTGTCAAGAGCATACCTATTTATGCCTCTTTTGTTGTTCTTTTTTAGGTGCTGCATCTACAACTTCTGTATCTTTCTTCCTTTTCTTGTCCTTATCCTTGTCCTTACTCTTATACCTCATTAAAATTAGATTTGTCAAGAACATACATATTTATGCCTCTTTGTTTTTTAGAAATCTCTATTCAATTTTTGGAATAAAGTTTTTAGCAGTATCTGTCTGTTAAAAAATTTAGCCTCTGAATGCTTCTGAAATGACCTTTTTTATAATCATGTTACACATGTAATTTGATCTATCCCACTTTTCTATTTTTCCTTTATTATCAGGGGTACCTCATCCTTTAGAGGTTGGGGAAAATCAACCCTTAACATAAGGTCGAGATCCCACTACAAGGAAATTGTGTTTTGGTGACTATAAATTTAGTCTCAACAACTTACCCAAACAGTCGCAAAATCATTCTGCGACTGTTTATTTATAGTCACATGATGGACGCAAAATGTCGGTCGAGGAAAGCTTTTACGACTAAACCATACTCGTCACTCAATACTCCTATAAATGACTATTATATTAGTCATAGATGATAATTAAATAAGTCACCTTTGGTTGATTAGAAGGTTGTAAATTTATCCACAGAACCATTGAATACGTGACTAATTATACCAACCGCCAAAAATAGGTTTTCACGACTATTGAAATAGTCATTCAAGTCCATAAAATTAGTCCGCTTTGGTCTCCTGGGAGGGCATAAATTGGCCACCTAAGGTATTATTTCATAGCCATTGGTTTTAGTCACGAATGAATTGTTTGTATGACTATTTTATATAGTCAAAAATCATGATCTTATATGGCTAATTACTGTAGTCGACAAACATATTGTTCAGGGTCTAATATTTTCAGTCGATGAATAAATATATATGGGTGACTATTTCTCTTAGTCGATAAATATTTGTTTGAGTGACTAATTATCTTAGTTGCTAATGATATTGTTAAATGACTATATATTTAGTGCATAAAAATATTTATTTGGTTATTTAAATTGAGGCCACCTTATTTCGTAGCCGTTGGTTTAGTCACGAATGAATTGTTTGTATGACTATTTTATATAGTCGAAAATCATGTTCTTATGCGGCTAATTACTGTGGTTGACAAACATATGTTTCAGTGTCTAATGTTTGTAGTCGATGAATATATATATGGGTGACTATTTCTCTTGGTCAGTGAAATTTTGTTTGAGTGATTAATTATCTTAGTTGCTAATGATATTATTTAATGACTATATTTAGTGCTTAAAAATATTTATTTGGTTATTTAAATTGAGACCAATTGTATTGGTCACTGAAATGATGCATCATTGTCCAAAATGTAATTAAATGAGCATCGGCCACATAAGATCAAATAATTATTTGTAGTCACATAATGTTGCACAATTGCGTGAGCACCTAATTCGAACACCAAAATACATATATAGAGATCATTTAGTTTGGTCAATAATGCCAAGAACTAAATCATATAGTAAATAAAAAATCAATAAATCTTCAAGATTTAATAACATAATAAAAAGTTCAACATTTTAAAAGTGTCTACTGCATAGAAGTTGTAGTAACATAAAATTATTCTTGTAGACAAAAAGCTTAAAAAGATATATTTGTAGAAACATGACAAACACTCATAGAGTTAGAATAGAAAGGGATGAAAAGTTCACACCAGCTAGTGGCAGCTTCTTTAAAATCTCTATGATTTGCACATTTTGCTCTTGCAATCGTTTCATTTCTTCACTCTGACTTTGGATTTTTTCATTTTGACTTTGAAGTCGTGTGCGTTGGCTCTCGATCTCTTCATTTTGATGTTCAAGCTTCTGTTGTAGCTCAGTAGTAGCTTGTTTGAATGAAGCATGTGACTGAGGAAATGGACCAAATCCAAGACCTTTAACATATCCTGAACTCCTACCAAGAACTTCTTCACAAATTTCAGCTTCAGATCTTGATTCAGATCCTTCAGCCAATGATTGTTCTTTTAGTTCTAATATTTTCTCCTACAAAATACACATTTTTTTAAATAATTATAACTGCTGTAGCTGTATTCAAATCCCCATTCATTGGCCAACCAAAACTCATCATTTTCTTTCACCAATATAGACAATTAAATGAAAAATTTTAGCCACATTAACATAATACCAAGCATTGGAATAATAGGCACGGATCAACCAAGGATTATAGCTACTGTAATTATATTTAAATCACCATAATCATTGGCTGCCCAAAATCCCTCACTTTTGGCTAACCAAAATTCATCATTTTTTCCAACATTATAAACAATAATTCCAGGCATTATAATAATAGTCACGAGTCAAATATAATAATAACATGCCAACATATAAAATAATCCCAAATTGCTCAACCAAGATTAACAATAAAAATTTTTTCATTCAACTCTTCAAAAAGGAGCTGACATAGATTTTCATGAAGTGATTAAATATAGATATCACATCTAAATTAAGATTATTAATTAATCGATGTTGGATAAGTGTAGTGAATAAACTTACATATCTTTCTCTAGCTTCATCATTACTCCAACCTTTACTTGCACTCCAATGGGTGTCATGAAACAAAGAAATTGGTCATGGAGTGTGTCCAAGTCTTTTAGCCTATAATATACAATATTAAAAAGAAATTATTAAATTCAATTATAAATCATTCGAAAATAAAATTTATAAAATATTTAATATACCATTTCCTTTTGATGTTGCATAAAAGGCTTGGATCCACCTCGATGGCCATATTTTAGTTTCTTGCGATTTTCCACATAAACTTTGGATCGTTGCTACAAGTAGAATAGAAAACATATATTAGAAATTATCAAAAATTATGAAATATATGACATATTTTTCTTTATACCTTGAATAGATCACTGTCAAAACGTTTACAAAGGTAATCCCAATCTTCTTGATTAACAACTTCTTCGGGGCGATTTTGTAATGCTTCGGCTAAATTAGAATATTTCATGAACTTTGTCTTTAAGAAGTACTTGAAACCTTTGAATCTACGTGCCATTGCACCATTAAGGAATCTTGTAACATGTGGTTGGTTGGTGTCGATATCAAATTTGGTCTATGATCATCACAAAGAATTAAAATAGTAAATGAGCCACTTAAATAAATTTTTTTTCTGAATTTAAAAGTTAGAATAGATTTACCGCCACTCGACAAAACATCTCTTTCTTTTTCTCGAGAGGTACTTGTCTCCATTGATCAACTTTTAATGGTGCAAAAGTCCTCACTATAATGCCTATTTCAATGGATAACCTAGATGAATAAGTGCCAGTGGGTCTTCCATCCTCAACTTCAAAGTCCACATTCAACTTGCTTTTAGACAAATGTAAAATGCGTTCACAACCAACTCCTCTTGATTTCCCACGAACATTCTTTTTCAAGATTTAGCCAACAAAGGTCAGAACCATTAAAAATCTGTACAAGGCCAAAATTTATGAATTTTCTAGTGTTAATTCATCAAGATATATTAAGCATGCTGCATATCGCTAAAAACGTATGTGCACCAAAAGTTCAAAAAATTTTACGGTATTTAATTTAGAGTTTTCTACATAAAAAAAAAAGAGTAAATCAATGCTGACTGTTCAAAACTTAAACTATAAACTGAAGTAAGATAAAACATGATTTTCACTGATAGAGAGCAAATAAAATTTGACCCACATGTTGCCATATCCCTTTTCAGGACCATAAAATATAAATAGGTAACCCAACCACAAAATAAAATACAATAACTTTAGAAAAACACATGGGTCCCATTTTCAATTCATAGATACAATCAAATGCTTCCAAAATTGCTTTAAGGAAATCCCAATAACCTCATGGGACCACAATAACAATAACATAGACGTTGAAGACAAACACAGAACACAAACTATATAATATTGAACTCAAACTTCACTTGTAAAAATTTTTTTCCTAACATATTAACAACGAACTGAATCCATATAAAGTTAATAGATTAATGTTTCTAATAATAATTACAAATCATCCAAATTAATCCTCAATTCAAGCGTCAATTTAAAACCCAGTCATATTAAGGCCAATTTTCTCTATGGCATATGAAAACCCCAATTTATAGTGAAAGAGTTAATAAAAAAATAGTAGAGAAAGATAAGATTTATACATACCAAAAGCAATTAACAGTGAACCCGTTTGGTACCTCTTTCACTGTAATAAGAGGGACTTTAAGCTCGCAGGAATCTCTTGTGCTTTGGACTTCACCATTCACAGGGATTTAGGGTCTGTTGGGTTGCTTGAAAAGTCAAAGGCAATTTGGGTTTTCTTTGGAAAGGCGGTAAAGTGTGTATGTGTGTGACTTTTGCGTGCTTTATGTTTTTAAGGCAGTAAAGCGTGTGTGTGAGAGATTCTTTTTAAGTCAGTCATAATAGTTTTCTAAAAATTAAAAATAAATATTATTGATATAATATAAGTGCATGTGAATAAAATTAGAAAAAAAACAAACGAACAAGTTTATCTAACAAAGATATTAATTGATGCATTTGCGTGCTTTATGTTTATGAATAATCACTTCATAATATTTTAGATCCAAATTAGTAAAATAAGAAGGATTAATTTAAACATTTAATAAATTACAACTGATGTTATAGCAGTTTATAATATTCATATGTTCAATTATAAGATAATTTTAATAGGAATCATATATAATTCTTATTTAGTTGATAATATACTTTTGTCACAAAGTTAGACATATAAGCTAGTTACTACAAAATTTATAGTTTGAATTTTCATACAATGAAAGAGTTTCAATTTCACACAAATAAAAAAATAAAAATAAATTTAAGTACATGTTTACATAAATTGAATCTACCTATGCCTATTATTGATTCTAAATATCAAAACATAAATGGTTAGTGCTAGGATGAATAATTTATTCTTGTTTGAATCAATGCTTTTCACGGAAATAATTATTAGGCTTTCTTTTGTTAGAAAACTTATATTTGTAACATTTGGTCTATATAAACTACACATACATGTATTGGATTGATTATCTCAATACTTTATAATCAATTTTTATCCAGAACAAGGTGTTGTTTATAAAAAGACATTAAGTGACATTTAATGAAAATAATTAATTCAATTAATTAAATTCGTATGTGACATTTTATTTCCTTAATTATTTATTCATATTTCTCATAATTTATAATCAATTTCTTGTCTGCAATATTCTATTTTATAGTTATACTTATGAATGATGATTTTATTATTTATATCTTATAAGCTATTTAAATATTCTATAAGCTTTCCAACAAATAAAGATTGATGGGGTTACTGAATTAAAAAAACAGCCACCAAATAATTCAATAATTTTATACACACTTTTGGGACTAAAGTCTTTAGTCATTATATTAATTCAAAATTTTCATCCTCCATTTTTTAAGATGGGCGCCAAATATAATTACGGCGCTAAGACGAGGCGCCAAAAGATGATTCTTCTTAGGTAACTAATTTAACGTTAGTCACCCAATGTATTTATATTGTGACTAATAATAATAGTTGCTATATATTTTCTTGACCTAATTGAAAATACTTTGATATAGTAACGAATAAAATTAGCCACCGAACAATACAGAAAAGCTTTTTTTTTCTTTTTCAACATATATAAATTTTATTTGATGACTGTAAACTATAGTCGATCCATGATCTTTATTGCGACAACATCATTTAGACAAGGAAAACATATAAATAAATATCATCTTAAGGTGACTAATTCTTAATATAGTCTCCCGTTATATTCCAATCTATGACTAACAATATTGGTCACCACCGTTTCTACACCTAATTTAATTATATTTAGTGATTGTTTGTTTTAGTTACTTAAACATCCCAATTGCAACTAAATATATTGGTCTTTGAACCCAATTCCCATAATTAATGTTACCATTTGTGACTAACTACAAATTTGGCACGGAAAGGCGTATTGGATGACTATAACATATAGTCATCCACAATTAATGATGATAAAAAAAATAATCATTCGTTTGAAAAACGTTTCAGCCATATACAGTGACTGTATTAGTTAGTGGCAAAAACATATGTTTCAGTGACTAATATGGCAGTTGTTGATGGCATTTATTCAGTGTGGAAATGTGATGTCACTTAGAATGTCAATAGGCAAGCTTCTTACCAAGACTAACTGATTATTGGTCATGTAATGTGGCCTTTAAGGACTAAATAACGAGTCATAGAATATGGATGATAGTGGGAAAAAATTCAGAGTATTGGGCAGCAAATGGTACGACTAAATATTTATATTAGTCATGGAATAATCTGTTACATGACTAAATATTTAATAGTCATAAAATAGTTGGTCACAAAAACACAATTTTGTTGTAGTGTCCATTACTACAAGAACTACTAAGAGATTCTTTTGCCATAAATTGAAGTTAGACCTATTTAACATAAGAATAAAATTGATGTTAGTAGCAATATTAGTAACAGGCATATCTGAATAGAGAACCAAAAAAAAAAAAAAACTCATATAAGTCTCAAAATAAAAATAAATTCAAATAAAGGTAAATCTCATCTCAAGATACTCGATACTCTATTAATATTTCATCTTTGGACAAAATATTAACTTGTAAGTGATATCATGGTATAGTAATCAGACAATGATGATATTAATAACATTTCAAATGATAAATCTTCTTTTGGGCAATATATTGTTCACATGTAAAATTGAATAATCATCATGCGTTATATTACCTTAGGTGCATATGTAATTCTACCAAATATGAACCTTTGTTTGGGCCGATTGATATTAATAGAAATTACATACACACAATTGGTTATATTTCAAATTAAATTACTTTTCATAAGAGAGGCCACTTTCTTCAGTTAATTCATCTCAAAATATATAAACATACCAATATTTGAATTTAAAATTGTACAAAAATTATCAAACATTTTTAGTCTAACTAAAAGTCAAATTTTACAGTCAATAGTTTGACAGGTCAATTATTGATCGATCAAACAATTGATCGGTTTAGGGCTGGATTGGTTTGGGTTGACTAGAACTAAATCTTAAACCAACCACTAAAATCTTTAAGAATCCTATTTTTTTTCATTTTACTTCTATGACTGTCCTTCACTAAATCTGCTCTTCAAGTTACGCCTCTTTCTTTTTTTTTCCTCGTGCTTCATATGGGCTTCTTAATGGGGTAGCCATGGCTGCCGTTTCCCTAGATCTGCTATAGTTGCTTGCTTGCTTTCGGTGCTGGTGCCGTTGGCAGTCAGCCAGCCTAATCTCAATTCATATATATCTATATATGGTTGTTGGCCACAAAAAATTTAGGAGAAGAAAGTGCTGAACATTTTACAAATGGAATTATTGAATATTAAATTTTTCTTAATTTTGAATTTGCTAAATATTATTAATGTAGAAAACAATTACAAATTATTTCAATGATTCAACATGAAGAGGCTTTGATACCACTTGTTGGAACATATTTAAACCTTTGATAAAAACTATCAACTATAATCCATGAACATTTATGTTGTATCATCAAAAATCAATAATAGAATATGCAAAAGCGTACATAAATCTATAATACTTAATTCCTATCTAGAATCGTGTGATTTATCTTTTAGATCAACACGTACTCCCAGAGAATCTATTACGTTTCACCTGTGCTCTCTCTGATGATAGGATGTAAGAAAGAATAGAACGATATGTGTGATATGGAGACTATAACCACTTATATAGATAATTTTTTCTGTTGTCTTTTGTTATTCCTATTTCAACTCATCATAAAAATAGAAATTATCTTTAAGTGTTTGCACATTAATGGCTCACATCCTATTAGATACATTGAAGGCCATATTATCATCAACTTTAATATATTACTTTTAATTGGGCCTAATCTTGTATAATAATCTACAACACATAATTATTCACAATAAAATCTAACACCATAAAATTATTAAGGCTAAGATTTGAGTTTTTTTGTATGGATTTTAAACTTTGGTGATAGTTTTTGTTGTCTCTACTTGCATTAAAAGTCAATTACTTTTTTGTTTGTTTAGAATGAGTTTGACTTTGGGTGGATTAAGCCTATCTTGTAAAATTTTCCATCCATTTCATTAGTTTTAGTGTTTGAATCTATTTTTCCCCTTTCAGTTTTAAGAGATTCATAGTGAAAGAAGTCTTGTTTATATTATTAGATGTTGTCTTAACTAAAATTTGCATTATAAATATTGCGAAAGAAGTCTTGTTTATATTATTAGATGTTGTCGTAACTAAAATTGGCATGATAAATATTGTGTTATATTTTTTGACATAATAAATGGGACGCAAAGACTTTAGGTGGTCTAGCTTTGGGGTTACATCCATGAGTATAGAAAAAGTAATTTCACTATTCAAAATAAGATTACAATGGAATTTTCTTTTCCTCTCTTTATTTTTTTAGCTATTTGCTCATCCCATTGCATCAAGAGTTCTTTATTTGTAATACAATTTAGATATCCTAAATCATCGATAACTCATTTGATGATCTTTATTACTTAATTAGACTTTTGTCTGATGCCAACATTTATCTCATTCTTAAATTGAATTTTATTTGATATCAACATTTATCTCCTTCTTAAATTGAGTTTTATTTAATATCAATGTTTATCTTTAACATTTATCTCCTTCTTCTAGATTCTTTTAGTGGGCTTAGATAACGCTTTTGGCTACTGGATCTTAGCTGTTGGATTCAACTGAGCTTATTTAATTAAACTTATCTCCCATGATTGTGCTCTCATGCTATCATGCTCTCCTTCAGCTGTGCTCTCCTGCAGTCACGCCTATTTAACTTATTGAGCTTCGCTCTCATGCTATTAGACAATGGCTATGCTCTGCTGTAATCATGCTGTCCAATGGTCATGCTTATTTGACTTATCAGGCTTCATGCTCTCATGATTTCATGTTCTCATGTAACTATATTTATTTGACTTATTAAACTTCTTTCTATTGAGCTCTCATGTTATGCTCTCATGCTGTCATGCTCTTATTCTCTCCTGTTATCATATGCTCACACTTATTTGACTTTTCACATTTCTTGTTACAATAGTATTTAAGTCATATTTAAGTCTATTATGACTTTGTTTTACCCAATGTAACAACGTATCATTGATCATTTTAACTACCACTTTTAATATGATTTATACATTAAAAGAAAAGGGAAGAATTAATAGTTTTGGAGAAAGTTGGCGTTCAAATTTTGAATATGACGTGCCAAAAAGCAGCCCTTATTAACAATCACAGTAGAATGAATCATAATTATACTCCCACAGAATTTTAGAAGCCAGTGGTTCACAACCAGAGACGAAAGTTATACTTTCAGCTAAATCACAATGTACGTAGCTTGGGACCAATATTTTAATTTAATATGAGTGTGATATAGTCATAAAATTTTATATAAATTTATTTTAAATAAATTTATTTGACATTAATTCATTAAATAAATAAAATATAAAATAATAAAAATAAATAATATAGACTCAGAAATATTTAATTAAATCAATTTAATTATGTCACAATTTATAGAAAATATATTTTTAAAGAATTTGTAGCTATCATTTAATATAGGGTTATTAAATTATTTTAATTATGGACCTGACGCTAATTAAGGTAAATAAAATTGAACATTGGGCTTTTCGTTTCATAACGATTAATTTCCTTTTCCTGAAATATTTTTTTTTTCATTTTTTTATTGTGTACAAATCAACTTTTTCTTATGAAATTAGCTAATGAATCAATGATAAACGCGGGGATAAGACTTGACTTTATCTTCATTAAGAGACGAGAGGAGGGGCTGAGGCCCCTGCTTACTTAAAAAAAGAAAAAAAAAATTGAAATCGTTTTTGCTTTAAGGGTGGTGATATTTTTACCCCATAATTTTTGTAAATCCATCATTTCAAAAAATAATTATAAAAGATTCAATATTATTTTTAATAATTTTATAATTTGAAATAAAGAATAAGTTTGAAAAATTAATCAATTTAATCCTCATTAATTGTTGAAACTTCCGCCATAAAAACACATATTTTTGACAATTTAATCATGTTTTTCAGTTATAGAATAAAATGGCTCTTTATCAACAATGATCAAGTGACTTATGTAAAGAATGGGATAAAATTAATTAATTATTTAAAATTTCTCTTTATTTTTAAGATTTGTATTTTAAAATTTTCATAAACTTAAAAGGGCTTTTAGGCAATCAATAATGAATCAGCTATTGAAACAAGGGCAGCGATATTTCCACTCCTAGGATAGAGAAATTCTAGAATACTTTTGATGTATTACAACTAATTGATGCATGCATGACAAGTGTAATTAAATTTAATATAACCATCACTTGCATTATGATTTTTCAAAATAAATGCACACATGTCATAACATCATTTACTTGTTGTATGACTGACATGATACCTCTGATATATTCTATAATTTCTCGAATAGAGAATTTGTGTATATTTGTCCCATTTGAAGATATAATTTAGAAAAAAACCGTATTACTTTAGTTTATGAATTTTTTAAAATACAAATGCTATCTCATTTTAGTTCCTTCTTTACTTTTTTCTTATCTAAAGAATTAGAATTTGTCATTTATTTATTAGAATAGATTTTCTTATCTTCCTCGTATTTGTTACCTCTTATTTGTTAATTTCCTTATCAAAGTAAGACAATTTATGATAATTTCCTTCTCGTTTCTCTCTTTCAATTATTAAAGGATTTATCGTTATGATCAAATCTGTCAAAAGCTACATTTACAAGCTCATATTAAAGCTAAAATTAAAAACCTTCAAAATTTTAAGTTCTAACAAACTAATGGTACAATCTACATTATGTAACAAATAATGAGATATTTATAAAATCTTAATCTATAACCGAATATCATTATTAATTAAATAAACTACTAAACCACTAAAAAATCATAATGGTATTTGAACAATATGATGTGTTGAGTGAATTTATCATTTTAATATTTTTCTTTTCAGAAATTAAATTATGATATCGCATAACTTAATCTTCCTATATCTAATTCCTGTCAACGGCAGTGGTTCTGGATTTTTGTTTTATTTTGTTTTCGTTTTCAGTGATGATAATGAATGGCCTCCCACTTAGTACTTGAAAGCCGCCATCTCCTTGGAAACCCTACTGAATATTTTATTAGAAATTAAACAGTTGGCATATACATTTATGTTAATGTCAAAAGCAGCAATGATTTTTTTTTTTTTCAATTGAACATGCAGGTCTTTTGGGTGCATCTGCGCACTGGTTCACGATGATATAATTTTCCTAAATTATAATATTCATTGTACCGGCAGATTAATTCAACGAATGTGATTAATATTAGCTGTCGAAACTTACTAGAGATTATTCTTATTATTGTTTTTAAAAGAAATCTTGACAAATTGAGTGTAGACTTCATTGAAAAGAAAAAAATCAAAATGAGTAAGACATAACCAGCCTAACCCTTTAGAAAATATATAACATACCAATAAAATGCGTGATTGTTTTTTTTCTAAAAAAATGTAAGAGCAAGTATCTTTAAAAAAAAAAAAAAAAACATGGAGAGTTGCTTTAGAAATGCCTAATGGCAAATGTTCTCTCGAAAAAACCTAGGTTGTGTATCTAAAAAAGGTCATGGGCCATGTCTCTCTAATTTGCCTTGGAAAAATATCTACAAAATTCATGGGGGCAACAAGGCACGTCTGTACAGATTGCATAATGACAAATCTCTATAAGAATTGAATGCTATGGGACGAATTTTTAAGAGTTCCTTCTACAAACATTTCTAACGGCGAGAAATGTTGTTATTGGTGCGTTTGATTTGAAGAAATGAAAAGAAAAGGAAGGAGAGGGAAAGAGAGAAGGAGAAAGAAATAAAGGAAGATTAGATAATTTTATTTCAAAACAAATAATGAAATTGAAATTCATATTATTTTTTCCGAATTTTCTCTCCCCTTCTCTCTTTTCTATTACTTTTCGCTCCTCACAATTCTTTCAACTGAACACCAAGTACATATCATTTTAACAAGAATGCCCTAGAGGCTAGGACCAATTTCTACGAGTTCCTAGAAAATGCTTATAGTCCCACATTTTTACAAAATGTTCTAAGACCTATCCTTACGAGTTACTGCAAAAATTCCTATGGACAAAATTTTACGAGAAATACCCTTGGGTTATTCTCAACAGCAAACTCCTAAGGCCTATTCCTATAAGAATGCTCCAAAGAAGTGTTGGGATAATATGCTCTTTTAAAATATATTAATTTATTTTCTTATTAATAAATTATTTGAGATATTTTCAATTGCATAAATATATTGAAAATGTCCGTTTAATCATATTAAATGTATTTATGTGATCATCATATGTATTCACAGAAGACATAAATACAAGTTATCTTATGATTAAATAAATTAAGTTCGCAATTGATAAATAGAGTTGGGCGCTCTATTTATGTTTAGACTGTAGTAAATTCATTGAATGATTTGTCTTAATCATGTATGAATTCGATGTAGTTTGACCACATTGAGGATCACATATGAGATTTAATTAACCTTGAAACGACCGACTTTATTAAATCTCATAGGCATTGATTTTACTGTAATCTTAATCTTGAGTTAATTATGATTTCATGATTGTAATTGTTATTCCATTTGAGTTACCATTGGGCATGACACACACTTGTGGTCAAGATTACCCGGTATCTTGGTGGGAGCAATTATGAGTATTAGAGTTATAGATTAACAATATAGAATTTGTACGACACATCTCTTGATGGGTTTTCGGCATTTGATCATAGAATTCTCTGGCTAGAGTGTATCAACATATTTAGTATGTTGAAAATGATCATTAGAGAAAACTAATAAGTATCAAGGAATAAGATGTAATTAAATTGATTGGACAGTTGAGATATCGATTTAATTAACGATGTGGTATAAAGGATTGAGCAGTAAAGAAATCAATGTGGCTTGGGACGAATTATTATTCGAACATACAATTATGGAGGTCAGTTCCAATCTTATAGTGGAGTAGAATTGGAATTAAATGATTAGGCTTGTTTAATTACATGCTTAATTGTCAGTATACGATTGTATGTTCCCAAATGATCCCGGGTTAGCAATTTCATTTAATCGACCGCACCACTTGGATTAATAAAGATAACCAGCAATTTGGGTCAAAACATAATTATATCTTTAGTGGGAGGCCCATCAATACGCTTACGATAGCGCTACTTTACGTTATTTTACAGGACCCCATGAAAAGAAAAGAACGTGAGTTTCATAATTCTCGTTCTTGTGATTCTAATTATGGGAGATATAAAAGTATTTATTCTCCTAAACAGGAGAGGAAAGTTACTATATATATATATCAGAGAAATAGGTTTTTTCTCTATAACGATCATTAGAGAAAAATTTTCTCCTGCTAGTTTACTTATAATGGTGATAAATGCGCCCACACGTCAAGTGCAGATCAATCCTGAGTTATAACCTGGAAGATTGTTTGGTGACAGATCGTGATCTAACGAACTTGGTGGTGACGGATCGTGATCTGAGAGCCTAAATCACATCAGCAGGAAAAGCCAAATCAGATTTTCAAGGTACGATTTCTAGATTACGAATTCATATATATTTTATGAGATCGCTCCTAAAAGTTTTTTTTTTAAACTGAATTTTCCCAACAAGAAGATGCTTAAGAGAAAAATCCTTACGAATAATGCCCTAAAGCCAATTTCTGGAAAAATGGTAGAGGGTTTAAAAAGCCATAATCGGATCTCTATAAAATTGCCCAAGGGAAAATATATATAAGAATGCCCAAGCGCGAATATCCAAAAACATACCCTATCGATAAAATCCTTATGCAAATTTACCAGCATCGGCAACCTAGAAAAAGATCCCGAAGAGAACAAAGGATGTGAAAAATAAGAGTAATGCTTTTCACAACCCCTTTAAAATCCTTACAAAATCTAATTTTTGTAATCATAATTCTATTGTTAGAGGAAATGAGATAAATGGACAATTATGAATTTAACTAAATTAAAATATCTATGCTCCTGCAAATTTTGAACCTTCCATCTTTAAATCCTAATTGATAGTGTAATTTATTTTTAAATAAATGTAAAATAATTTTGAGACAATGAAGTAATAAATTGCTTAACTTTATTATAAAAATTATATTAAAAATTTAAGTAAGAGGTTGATTTTTAAATATCTGAAGTCTGAAATTTTATTAGTTTCAAACATTTTTTAAAATATACTTGTTTGTTTTCAAGAACTTATATCTGATTTTCAGACATTAACATCTGAATAGAAAAAATAAATTTTTGTGATTTTTATCTAAATGGAAAAATGTCTGAATAACAAGTAAATATCATATTTCAAAAATATCTTTATAAAATAATTTATTTCCTAAACTATAAAATCTAATTATCTTTTTTTATTTTAATTTACAAGGACATAAATGTTAAATAACCAAATTTAAGATTTTTTTAATTGTGAAAACAAACAACATATCACTTATATTTAGATATTTAAAAAAGAAAAACAAACATGTTATTCATATTTTCGTAATCAGATCCATTTAGATATTAAAAAAATTCAGATCTATTTAGATTTTAGACAAAAAAACAAACGCTACCTAACTCTATTGTGTATTATTTTGTTCATTTATATAAAATAAATGATGTATATTATTGTAAAATGATGTTAGGAGCTCAACTAAAAAAATAATGAGATAACAAATCACGCCCATTGGGGTTCCATTAAACAGAACATAGGCGTACAGGACTTTCAAATAGATTTGGAGAACAAATCAAACCCATTAATGTTCCCATAATAGAACAAAGGGCCTAAAAAATATAAATTCAAAAAGCAACGTAAAGGCCCCTCACATATCTTGGCTGGCAGTGTCCAAAAAATGAATTGTCTTGGATAATTATTCAGGTATTGCCAAGTGAATCCTGTGAAAATACTGTTACTTAAGTATTTGAGACTGAAGACTGAAGATCGAGTACGTTGTTAACTTTGCAAATATTTGGGATCTCGATGAATTTTATGAGTATTTGGCGGCCAAAAGAACAAAGAAAAATGCAGGGGGTGTCAGAGTCCTAGAAGTTTGTCATTAATGTTTAGGATACAAAATACATATACAACACTTGCTGTATTCATTGCCTAGTGTCTATTCATCAAGCACCTACAAAAAACTGGAAAAAGTATACAAATACAAAAAAACGGGGTGAAGTTTGCGTTTAAACTTTTTGTTTTTGTACTGCTTCACAAAGATTAGTTATTGGGTCATTTTATAATACCGTAATTAAAATTATTATATTAATACTATGATTAAATATAAATTGTGTAAATAAAACATAAGATATATAAATGTAACATAAAATTTATAAATCAATATTAAGTACAAAATAAAATATAAATTATGTAAATAGAATATAAAACTTGTAAATAAAAGGTAAAACAAGTAAATTAACATAGGAATAGTAAAATTAGTGTATTATTGGTAAACAAAATAAAAACCTATAGATGTAACATAAAGCTTCTAAATTAACATTAAATATAAAATAAAATATAAATTAAGCAAATAAAACCTAAGACTTGTAAATAGAATGTAAAATAAGTAAATCAACATAAAATTGGTAAATTGACAAATTATTGGTAAATAAAATAAAAACTTATAGATATAAAATAAAACTTGTAAATCAACATTGAGTGTAAACTAAAATGTAAATAATGCAAACAGAACATAAGACTTGTAAATGAAAGACAAGATAGTTGCAAATTAATATATTTTTGGTAAATAAAATAAAGAATTATCAATTAATATAAAAACTTGTAAATCAATATTAAGTGTAAAATAAACATTAATTGAATAAATAAGATATAAAATTTGTAAATAGAATGTAAAATAAGTAAATTAACATAGGAGTGGTAAAATGATGTATTATTGGTAAATAAAACATAAACTTATAGAAATAACATAAAACTTGTAAATCAACAATAAGTGTGAAATAAAACATAAATTAAGTAAATAAAATATAAGACCTATAAATAGAAGGTAAAACAAGTAAATTAACATAAGAGTAGTAAAATGATGTATTATTAGTAAACAAAACATAAATTTAAATCAACATTAAGTGTAAAATGACATAAATTATGTAGATGAAAGAAGACTTGTAAATAAAATGTAAAACAAGTAAATATTACAAGAGTTACTGAACAAAATAATACCTTACAAATACAAAGTAAAAACTCATTATAATAATGATTACCTTATATATTTACTGTTTTTATTTCTAAATTGAATAATAATAATTTTCGGTTTATATAATATGTGTGATGACATATGTGAAATTTTATTAGGGATAAAACTTATTCTCAAAATCAAAATTTAAAAAATATTTTTCTATATTTTTCAAAATTTTTTGTAAGATAACTAATTTTGCATCTTTTTAAACCTCCTCAAAAGCAACACCAAAGGATTTTTTAGTATATGTAACAAGCAAGATTAAAAACTACATGAAATATGTATAAAACTAAAAATTAGATCCAAATTTATTGATATTTCATAAATGTCTAGTTATATAAGAATGTCTTTTTATTTTGTTTTGACTTGATTCACATCAAGAAAACTAATTTTGCTGAATTAATTTGTATAGTAAATAAATATTATGATAGAAAATGAAAAAAAATATAAATACCCTAGCATGAATATAGAATTTATGTTAAACCAATTTAATAAAACTTAGTTATTCCAATTGTTTTCAATCGATGAGGAATTTTTTTCTTTACTCAAATAAATTAACTAAGTAAACTATTTTTAAAAATTGAAGTTTAATGTTGATTTATAATTTTTATATTATTTTTACAAGTGTTTGTTTCATTTGCAATTTTCAAACACCAATTAACTACTCTTATATTTGTTTAATTGTTTGACCTTTCATTTGCTAATCTTATATTAATTTATAAAATTTATATTTATCACAAAATTGATGTTGTAATTTTAATAACGGCATCATAGAATTTTCCTTAGCTATGGTTCACTAAGAATTCAAATTATGAAAAATTATTCATTGTTAAAGAATTCATCTTAAAAATTACGAATTCATCTTAAAGAAGGAAAATGATCCTCTCCTGATCTGATCTTATCTGAGCTTTTTAAGATCTCCTGCCATGTGTATTTTAGCCAGTGTATTTAAGATTCAACTTTTATTTTTTATTTATTAACTACCAAATCAACAAACGAGATATTCGTCATACGATCGATCGCAGGTGATCTTGATCCCTTAAAGAATTCATTTTAGACGATGGCGGCACTCATTACGTTATAAATTGTTTTCAATATTATGAAAAATTATTCATTGTTTAATTTGATGGATTTCTAATTCTATAACTAGTTATGAACAAGAAGCAATGATCAATTACTGAAAAATAATGGCAACATTGAAGTGCATGCAACACAAGTTTTGCCAATTATGTGGTTTGGCCATAATTATTAATAAAACATAAAAGCACCATTATCATTGAGAACAAAACAAATACATGGATTGAAAAATTGAATAACGCACACTCAACGCTCCATATACAAACAAACTCAGCATGGAATTCTGCCACTGGCCACTTGGCTTCTCCCAGAGCCCTTTCTGTTCTTTACAACTCACCAATTTTTGGTAGGACCCTCCCTCAATCCATATGTTTTTTTTTTTTAAATTTTATTCTCATATTATCTCTTTCTCCTTTGTGTAACAATAGGGAATTATACTCCCATTACTCACGAATCTCCTAATAAATTACAAGCTTGAAATTGTTGTAAAAGTTGCATTCTACAGCTCATCCCTTTATTCAGTCTTCATCTGTAGTTACAGTTAATGAGCAGCAGTTTATTGCCGTCAATTAACATTCTTGCCGAATCGATGATGCAACAGTTTTGGCCCAGAATCTTAAGTGTTTCTTCATATCATCAACTGCAGCAGTGACCCTTGGCATCCTTAAATTTAGAAGTGGTGAATCGGGTCTCTTTATTAGCCAAGCTTCTGACAGATATGGTCTCATTACAGGTTTCTCATAATCCTCATCATCTTGTTGATCAGTTTCATCATCATCATCTCTATCTCTAGCAACTTGATGCAATTTTACTCTTTGCAATCCAGGGAGTACGCTCATCATTCTTGGGCTTAAACATTCTTTATTGAATCTGAAACCAAGATCCATAAACCCTTTTACTTCCTCAAGTTCTAGCTCCATTAAGCTCCTGCAGCTCTTCGACTTTTGCGTTAAACTTTTCGAGTAGCGTCTGTTTTTCAGACGTTTTAGAGTTGCTGGTGATGAAGGCTGTGACCGATTACTTTTGCCTCTCGTATGATTCAATCGCGTTGGTCTTTGTTTCAGGTTCGTGTCCTTATCATCTTCTCCATTATTGTAAGCATCATCCTTGTAACAAAAATTGGAAAAAAAAAACAGTAAGCAAAAATGGAAAGCTTATGCTTATAACTATTTGATAGAGAGTGCCTCCAAGTTTGGACTATTAATGCACTTTGCACGTGAGACTAACTGTCTTTGAGAAAAATAACAGGGGTCAGAGAACAAGACTTGGTTTTGGGTGAGGTTTCTCATCATCCGATCCTCACCATGTTGAACAAAGAAAAAAAAAATTTATGAGACTGTTATTGTTCTGTTATATACCAGTTGAGCACTCATTGAAGATGAGTCTGGTGATTCTTCTTCTTCTTCTTCTTCTTCTTCAAGAGCTGATGGAGTCTCTTCAAGTTCATGTAAAGAGAGGTTTAATGATGCGGGTTTTAGGGTTATTGAAAGAATTAGTGAAGTGGGTTCAGGGAAGAGAATAGTATGATGAAACCAAAGATGATCCATGACTGTTAGGAGACAGAGAGAGAATTGATCAGCCATGGAGAGATTGTATATATGTGTGAGAGAGAGGAAAGAGCGAGGCAGAGGGAGAAGGTTTTGAGATGCAAAATCTAAATAGTTATCAAAGAGAGAAGAAATTGTGGTGGTAGTGAAAAGAAGAGAGAATAATAAGTGAAAGCAAAAAGGAATATAGAAAAGTAAGTTGTGGAATATTGGACGAATATGGAGGATGTGGTCATGGGTTGTGAATTCTTCTAAATCCACATCTTTCACATGTTAAATGACTATCATGCCCATATACGGCAAAGCTTTATGTTGACACGATTCATCTGTTTGTTGCTCTATATTGTTGATCCATAAAATGGCATCAAGATTTAAGGAATATAATAATAACAAGCAGGTTTATGTGCCACAGACTTTCAGAAGACTTGAACCTAATTTTCTAGTACTCTTCTCAACAGAAAAAGGCTGCTTTAGTAATAACAAACTCAAAGCATATGTGTTTTATTTACTTGTAATAAATAATTTTTTTGATTAATAAAATAAATGAGGTATTTTATTCAAATATCTTTATTGCATAATTTTTTAGTAAAGTCCATTTAATCATATTATATGTATTTATGTGATCACCATGCGATTCATGTACATAACATAAATATGTTTATCTTATGATTAAATAAATTAAGTCATAATGATAAATAAAGTGATTTTATTTAAGTTTAGATCGTAGAAATTTATCGAACGATTTGTCTTAATCACGATGAATCAATACGTGAATTACATCGAAATTTGATCACATACGAGATTTAATTAACCTCAAATAACTATCGAATTATTAAATTTTATAGGCATTGATTTTACCGTAATCTTAATCTCGAGTTAATTACGATTTCACGATTATAATCATATCCCATTTGAGTTACCCACGCCACACCCTCGCACAAGACATCTGATTCTGAGAATTACATGAGTATCGGAGTTATAGATTAACAATATAAAATTAGACGACATCTCTCACGGCTTTCAGATTGATCATGTAATTCTCAGAGCACAACATATTTAATATGGTGAAAATGATCATTAGAAAACCGTAAAAATCAAGGAATAAGATGTAATTAAATTGACGGATTGAGATATCGATTTAATTAACGCGTACAAAAGTTGATCGAAAGAAGAAAGAATCAACGCGACTAATTATTATTCGAACATAATGATTACGGCCCAATCTTATGGAGAATCGGAATTAAATTATTAGCTTTGTTTAATTACATGCTTAATTGTCAGTGCGATTATCAGATGTTCAAACGATCCCTACAATTTCATTTAATCGATCGCACCATTACTTGGATTAATAAAGATAACTAAGAATTTGCGTCAAAACATAATTATATCTTTTATATGCCCATTAATACGCTTTACGATATCTTTTATGTTATTTTACTACTTACGACAAGAAAAGAACGTGAATCACAATTCTGGAGCTAAGATTCTATTATTAAAGAGATATAAAGTGCTTTTTCATCCTAAACAGGAGAGGAAAACACTATATATATTAGAAAAAGGCTTTTTCAAGAATTAATTTTGAGAAAAATTTTCTCATATTTTATAATGGTGATAAAGCACATCGCCAAGACAGATCAATCCCGGAAATATAACCCCGGAAGATCGTTTGGTGACGGATCGCGATCTAACGAATGGTGGTGATCGCGATCCGAGGCCTAAATCACATCAAAAAAAGTTTAAATTAAATTTTCAAGCTACGATTTCTATATTACAAATTCATATATATTTTATGAGATCGGTTCTAAAAGTTTTTTTTTTAAAAAAACTGAATTTTTCCCCAACAATTGGTATCAGAGCCATCTTATATTAATATATAAGAATTTGTATGAAATTAATCTTGATAATTATGTATTAGAGTGGCACAACTTATTTAGATATATATTATTTAATTAATATATGAATAAAGCATGTTTTGGATTGTCTTAATTAATGGTTAGATTTTCTATTGTATATTTTTTGGATCTGTAATAAGAGGGGTGATCTTTAATCACCATGTTTCACTCTTGATTTATTTTACTGTAATAGAATTTTTGTAAGCCAAAATTGGCCTAGAAAATTTGTAAATTGTTGATCACAGTTTGGAGGAACAAGACTGGAATTTTCATAAACAGCCACCAACCAGCGACACAAGCACGTCCGCAGCAGCAACACGCGTTGCGCACACAGCGCAAGCAACACACGCCCAGCCAGCGCGCGCAGCCAACGCACGCGGTCAGAGCGCGCGGCCAGCAGCCTCGCGCGCAGCAGCAGCGTGCGCAGCAGGCAACGCACGTTGCAGCGCTCGCGGGATCTAGAGTAGCGCGCAGGTCCGGCCGATTCCCGGCGTGGTGACAGCGGCAGCTGCAGCAAATCCGGCGCCGAAAAAATCGTGAGCAGTGGCTGATTTTTTTTTGTAACGGCGGCTGGGAGAAGAGAAGAAAAGATGGTTTTAGGGTTTCCAATGGTTTTTATCATTGGGATCCCTATGGTTCCATAGTTTTTCTTTTGGGCAGAAAAAGTGTTAAGTTTTTGCATTTGAGTCCAAAAATAGCTTTGGGCTTAATGAATCCTAATTTTAGGCCCAATTAAAATTTGGGCTTAATGGATTAAAATGCATAGATAAAATTAAAACACATTAAATTTATTTTTGGTTCAAAATTTTATTTTAATAATAAAATTAATTTTTATTATTTATTTCTTTCAAAATTAAAAATGGACCAATAATAAATTTTAATTTCCACTAAATTCAAATGACAAGTTCATTAAGATGGACATCGATGAAGTTCAATGAAGATTAGCTTAGGGTTAATATATTTTCATTTTAGAAAGCCATGAATTAAGATTATTTAATTGTTTTTCTATACGTTTTGTTTGGTTGATAATACGCCACGATAACGTCATATAGAATAGGTAGTGCCACTCTATGCATAATGATACATGTCATTCATTAATTATGAATTTTATTATATTGTTTGAAATTTATAAATGCTTTATAATATTGAATATCATCTAGATAATATTATAGGAAGCATGCAATTAACAATATAATTTAATGTATATTTTCAAGGAAAAACCAATTTTAAAATATTGAGTGGGAGGGGGAAAATTTAAGATAATTTTTCCCATGGGCTCCATTGTTAGTTCAATAATAAAATTATATATATACCTCGACTTCACGACATTTACGCTTCCCTACTGAGGTATATATATTAGATATTTTATTTGATGAACTTCTTCATAGATAAAATTGAAATATTTTTCAATTAATTGTTCACCCCAACAGTGACTATTGATGTGAAAAATACGTAGATTGAAACAATGGTTATACAATCAACTAAAATTTGTTATTAACCTTCCTAACGAAGCTCTGTTAACAAATTTAGGCCCAAAAGGATAACGATAATTATTTATCATGTCTCTACATGAAAGTAAATAATCCAATAGGATAATTGGGTCTAGTAAGTGTAGACATGACTTCCCCAACGGATAGCTTGTCAAAACGGTACTAGATTATCGTTACAATAAATTGAAATGTATTTATGGTTTTTTGCAATTTTTATCATTTATTGTGAATATTATATCAAATTATTTATGCATGGATGTTTTATTTTTCAGAAAATGTCTTCCCTAAGCCCACTTACTATTATTCTGAGTCAAAACAAATTCACTGGAGAGAACTATATAGATTGGAAAAGAAATCTATTCATTGTCCCGATCGAAAATTACAAATATGTCTTAACCCATACGCCCTAGTTCTGGATGATGCACATAGAAATCAGAGGAGGCTTTATGACAAATGGCAAAAGGCCAATGAAATGGCAAAATGCTATATTTTAGCCTCGATTTCTAATATGAACCAAACATCGAACATGAGAGCCATCGAAATAATGGATAGTCTCCAATGAGGCGATACTGCTTTATCTTTTTGCTTGAGACAAAAAAGGCATAAAAGGCATGTAGATCATGTCCTTAAAATGATGGTGCTAATCGATGATAACTCAAAGATTGACATGGTGCTAGAATCTCTGCCAGAAACATTCAAGGAGTTTAGGGTCAATTATAACATGAACAAAAGAAACATGACCTTAACTGAATTGATGAACGAACTCCATTATGCTGAAGAGATCTATCGTACTGAGAAATCTCTGGGAAGCATAAATATTGATGAAAAAGATTCTTTTTCTAGGCCTAAACCGAAAGGTAAGGGTAAGAAGAAAGCTGGGAAAAAGAAACAGTCTACCAAGCAAGATGGCAAGCCAAAAGGCAAATGCTTCAAGTGTGGACAGAAAGGTCACTTGAAAAAGGATTGCCCTAAGATTGTGAAATCAGGTACGGGAAATCTTTTTGTAATTGAGGCCTGTTTAGTTCAGAATCCTATTGACACTTGGGTGTTGGATTCAGGAGCAACTAATCATATTTGTAATTCACTTTATTGGTTCCAGGAAACCAGGAAAATAAGTGAAGGAAGCATCAGCTTCTGATTAGGGGAGACGGTTCGTGTCGTGATGAAGACTGGATCTGTTTTATTATCTTTTAATAATGAGACTTTAGTTTTGAATAATTGTCTTTATGTTCCAGACATTAAGAGGAATTTAATTTCAGTAGCTTGCTTATCAAAGCAAGGGTATACTGTAAATTTTGGATCCTCTGTTTCTATTTTTAATAATAAGAGACTTATTTGTTCTGGTACATTGGAAGATAATTTATATTATTTAAGTCCTATGATCCATTCTATGCATGACACAGTGATCAATAATGATGAGCATGCACATTTATCTAAGAAAAGAAATATTTCTTCCAACCAATGTTACCTCTGGCATTTACGCTTGGGTCATATAAACCAAAATAGGATACAGAGAATGATCAAAGATGGGCTCTTGGGTCCATTAGAAAATGAATCATTGCCACTCTGTGAATCTTGTTTAGAAGGAAAAATGACCAAAAGGCCATTCTCAGCCAAAGGAGTGCGTGCAACAGTAACATATATATGTATGTTACCGTGAATAGAGTCAAGTGAAGAAGAAACATAACCAAATTTGGGCGCCCGATCGAACTAGAAAAGACTATCACTTAGTTGAACAAGAAGAGTTACTTTGATTACACTTGTTCGATCATCGATTTCAGGATCATTTTCACTACAATTGATTCAAGTTTGATTCCCAGAACTAGCCCCATCTACACGAAATGTTATCCTAGCGCCAAATGTTAGAATCACAGACACAAAGAGAAATAGTCAAAAAGTGTCGCTAAATCATTCATATCAAATGTTGTAGCACTCATGTAAAGGAAAATTTATAAAAATAACCTTAAAACTTTTACAATTTTCAAATTTAACCCACCCAATTTTTTCTATCATATCTAGCAAAAAAATATTTTTTTGCCCTAAATTACCCTCCATATTTCCACACTCTAAACTTTCTCTAGCCACACTATAAATTTATGCCCTTGAATAGGGAACGACGTCCAATGACCGACGATGGCAACGGTGATAGCACATCGATGGAGACGGTGACGATGAACAAAAAATTGAAAAGAATCCAAGAAATTGAAACAGAAACGAATCTAAGAAATAGAAAAGAGTTCAAACTCTAGGTGACCAAACTTCAACATTTTATAATGATTTGAGTGCATTTGATTGAGATTCTAGATGATTATAGGTTGTTAGAGTGATATAATGAAAAAAAATATTTAGTTAAAATGATGAGTTATAAATATCGCATATTAGGTGTTTGATAAAATTCTTCTAAGATAATTTATATTTACTTTTTGTGTACTGAAAGTGTGATAGGGGATTTGTTGAGTTGTGTGCATTCTACTAAGTAAGGGTGGGCATTTGGTTCGGTTCAATCCGAACCGAAACGAATTGAACCGAACCGCATTATGGCAATTTGGTTCGGTTTGGTTCGGAGCAAAAAACCAAATGGTTCAAGAAATAATTAAAATTAAAATTAAAAAATAGTTCAGAATTTATCTTTTTTATTTTTGTTTGTTAATTAATACATGTATATATATATATGCATACACTTTATTTTATTGTTGACTTTATTATTTTAATTTATTATTGTTAGATTTTATTATATTGGTTATTATTTATGGATTTCTAGATTGTTTTTGAAATTTATTATGATATTTTACTATTGTTAGATTTTATTATGTTGTTTATCGTTTATTAATTTATAGACTCAAGATTATTGTTGTATTAATAGTGTATTATTATATTGTATTTTTTTTATTAAATAATGAATATATATGATAAAACCAAACTGAACCGAACCAAACTGATTAGTGCCCACCCCTAATATTACTAAGTGCGATGGCATGAAAATTTAGCGATGGGTGAAATAATGGATGCATAGCACGTAGCGATTGCAACAAGTGCACATTGCGCACGAGTGAGAAGTGCGCGCAAGTTGGCCCGCTGTTGCACGCATCGTGCTTGGAGGCGAGCCTGTCACACGCTGCATTATGTTTAAATGTATTTGATGTTCGAGCTTAGACTTGATTTTGATAGTAGCCACGGGCAATACGTCAGGAAAAAAATTGTTGTACATATATTTAATGGCGATATTGAATTGTAAGCCATTGTAATGTTTCGAGTGTTGATGTAGTATATTGTGATGGATATAAATTTTTATTATATTGATATGTTTAGTTAGAAGTAATTGTTGATCTATTTTACTAGTTAATATGCAATTGTACACAAAATAAAATACCTCATTATATATAGTTGTTAAATACACTAAAAATAAGAGTTCAAAAGACATAATTAGTTAGAATGATACATTTAGTTTGGATTCAACGTAATGAGATTTTTACATCTCTTGCGATTATGACCTGTTTCGTTGCATTGCCCGCATCTCACAGTCTTTTGGTTTACATCCTCACTGATAGAAGGTATTCTGAGCTCTGGATGACAACTAGGTGGTGGTACTTCAATTGGTGGGTTAACTTTCAGTTCCTGGATTTTTACTGGAATGTCCCAATCTGTCATGTTGCCAACCGACTCTACTGGTTTTGCATATGCTACGACCAATGGTCTTTAGAGTAATAATTAGAGCAAAGATAGAGTCACTTACTGCAACGACATATGTTGTGGTAATATCTCTTCCTCAATATCAAGGACATTGTCGTTTGCTTTAAACGAAATTTCAGTTTCTACAAGTGGCTCAGGGTTTTGGCCCAAAACTGGAAGAGATGTGGTGATAAATATGGGGATGCATCTATAATTGACCACATCAGAGGCCATGTGCAACACAACCTTGACCATTTCATCATTAAATATGTCCATAGTTAGTGAACATGCATAATAGATTGTGTTACTAGACCTCAAAGTTGTCTTTATCATCATATTGTATTTATTAGGATTTATCTGTAAAACTTCATACACTCTTGGTAGAAAATGATCAAACGTATAATCCTTACGAACTAAAAAAACTATATTCTTGGCATCCATGTACTCCATACGACCATCTGTCGATGTCTTCCACCAACCATCATAACACAATTGAAGCACAAATGAATCCATTAAACATAAAACTCATTAAAAAAAAGAAATAAGATTACACGCTGCAAAAATATAGTCAAGTGAATATGCACCACATTTATATGGATGTTGCACATACTGAGATTATGCGCTTAGGTGCAATAGATGTTTATCGCACTTAAGTTTAGGGAAATTTTTTGTTCGTCTATGAGATAGAATAGAGTATATGATTTTGGATTTGATTTGTCTCGTTGCAAGTTTTGAAACGGTATATTATACGCCTGAAACGATACGTTATACGCCTAAAATGGACACATGTAGCCTAAGTTATGACTTTAAAAAAATATATGAAATTTAGTGAAAAATGTTAATTTAGTGAGACAGGCAGTGGGACAAATGCCTGTCTCATATAAATACAGTGGGTTTATGTGCGACAAGCACCTATCCCACTGCCTGTCGCACATAATTTGGTGAGATAGACATGTTGAACAAGTGAGACGTACACCTATCTCACCAAGTTATGTGCGATAGGCAGTGGGACAGGTCCCACATAAACACCGTGGGTTTATGTGATAGACACATGTCCCATTACCAGTCTGACTTATTTTGAGCTTCTTTTTTTGCTCGAGTTTTTAGTGTTTTCAATGATTTCTTTTGATTTCTTAACTCAAACTAAGTACTTTAACAAATCACATTGTTTTATGAATGAAAAATAATAACATTTACAGCAAAACCCACTTTAATTGAGAACTTAATTGATAAAATCAATATATTAAAAGTTTATATTATGTAAGAGCATACACTAACTTAAGAAACTCTCCAATTGATGATTATATCTTTAGTTATGTAATGCTTTTTTGATAAATTTTGTTGATTTATTGGG
Source organism: Citropsis articulata (assembly GCA_030449925.1). Taxonomy (NCBI): domain Eukaryota; kingdom Viridiplantae; phylum Streptophyta; class Magnoliopsida; order Sapindales; family Rutaceae; genus Citropsis; species Citropsis articulata. Next base: position 1,349,350 of record JASUUH010000079.1, read on the forward strand.
AGTGATGAAGTTTGTTGAGAGTGATGAAGGTTTGTTAAGTTGTTGAGGGTTGAGAGTATTTAGTTATACTAGAATTTCTCAAGTGGCCTACCTTTATAATTTTTTTGAAAGTGATGAGGATAATTTAGTTCAAAATAGGGTGTTTGGTTAGTTATGATAAAAAATTAGGTGGGTTAAATTTGAAAATTAAAAAATTTTAAGGTTATTTTTATAAATTTCCCAAAAAAATAATGAATTGAAATTTTGAAAAGTAAAATGCTAAAGAGAGTGATGGCAAACTATCGACGAAATAAGATAAAATTGACATGTGCCCATTTATATTATTTTCAACTAAGTGACTAATCAGCATCGATTTTATCTTGTTTCTATCAACATTCTACAAAATTTGTCTGTCCAATATCATTCCATTTTTTTAAAAAAAGTTTTTTTTTTGAAAAAGCTATAGGGCAGGAAGAAGCCAAATTATTAATTATTATTTAGCTCCATGCTACCTCCCTAGAATTCAAATTCGACTAGCTAACAAAAAAAAAAAAAAATAGAAAACTACTCAAACAGTTTTTTGAAAAATATGACACAACACATGAATATACTTTTTGAGATAACTAATATTCTTAAACTTCAATAAATATAACTTTTTCTTTCTGAATTCTCCTTTATAACTTTCTAAATTCTCCCAGTGGAACATAAGATATTCAGAGACAAATAAGCCATCCTTGATGAAAATTAGGAAAAAAATTGGGATATATATATATAGAAAAAAAATAGAGTCTGGGCAAGCACGCCTATCATAAAATCCACAAGCAAGAAGATGAAAACAACAAACCATAAATGACTGTCAAGAGAAAAGCATTGATAAATCAATATTAGGTCAGAAATTGAGAATTTTGAAATTTTATCCTTATTATTATTATTTTTCATTCTTTTTCAATTAATTGAGATAAGAAAATGGAGATTAAAAAATTCATTAGCTAACCTCATTCCAACGATGACAGGTGAGCCTCAAAATTTTTATCATTAAAACATAATCTTAATTAACGGAAAGAACTGATTTTTTTATCTCATCATGTTATATATGAATGAAATAGCAATATTCAATTTAATTAATTATCGAGATAAAACTATGTCTCAAGGTGAGATGATCAACTTTTGCGAAGGAACGAAGAAACTGCCCGAAAAGATATTTCTGTTCCATTGAAACAAGTCATTAATTAAGCAGCAACATAATGTGTTCTATTAATTTTTAAATTATATTATTGGTTGAAGCTGAAGAGATTAATTACTCACAGTCCATAAATGAATTGATGTTTTCGTACATGAATTCACGTGCCGTCTTCCCAATGTTGTTTGTCTCGTCAGTTTGAACTGTTAATTATCTGGCTTAAAAGTACTAACATGAATATTAGTAAAGCAGAATTAGAATGTGGGCAAAGCTTACGTTACAAACAATGTAACAAACAACCAATAAATATAGGTAATTGATTTTGATATTTCTTAAATCCAATGGATGAAAACTATTTTAACGTAAAACCAAGTATAGGTGTGATAGTGATTTATAAAAAATACTATTTTTAATCACATATTTACTTATTTTTTTTCAAATAAGTCCTCATTGATTTTGTATAATTAAATGGTTTTGTTGTCCATCCCTTCTACATCTATTTTTAAAACGTTATAGAGTTTTTACCATAGTTTTTATAAAGGTCTAAATGATTATCATATCATAAAGATTCACAAATTTTGAATGTCCTATTGCACCTGCATTTATAATTTTTTGTCTCTCTTGAGATATAGACAAGATTTTTCTTCAAATGTACGCACACATATATTCAATCTATTTTTCCATCCTAAAAATATACCATCAATTTTTTCACATAGATTTTGTACTCTAAATTTAGTATCATGAATTATAAGAGATATTATATGTGATCAATATGTTATGAATCTAATAAATTATTAGAAAGATGGTACCTTGAATAAAATACCGAAACCTCTTATAATTTCACAAAACATAGAAATCAATAAGTTACCAGCTTCGAGCTATAGGCAAAAGGATTTTTCTATGGAAGATTTCGATCCTTTGATCTTATCAAAGATTTAGATATGGAGAAATAATCAATTAAATTGAATGTCACTATATTTATTACATAAATTAGAAAATCCAAATTTATCTATAAATAATATAGAAAGTGCGAACAAAAATTAGAAATTAATAATTTCAATAAAGAAAATATAAAATAAATTAAAAAGTTAAGAGATCTATTGAGTAAATAATTTAATAAAGTTAAATAATTAATGAAAGATTTAAACATTGAAAATCATGATATATTAAAGTAAGAGATTATTAATTAATGAATAAAAACTCAATAGATATAAGATTAAACAAGTTAGAGATTCAATTAAATAATAATACACACCTTTAACCTCCCCTCGTATGTCATTATTCGATCCATTGCAAATCATATTTTCAAGATACTCATGAACAACACCAAACATACTGATCAACCTACTGACCGAAGTAAAATGAGAGCTTCAACGAGTTGCTCTAGGTTGTTGTAATAACAAAATTTATTAGCTCCTGTACTTAGGGGTGGGCGTTCGGGTCGGGTTGACCCGAACCGAACCGAACCCGAAATGTTATTCGGTTTTCGGTTCGGTTCGGGTCGACCCTAAAACCCGAACGGGTTATATCTTTAAACCCGAACGGTTTTGAAATTCGGTTCGGGCCAACCCGAACCGAATTTCAAAACCGATCGGTTTCTAAAACTTGAAAAATAAAAATAAACCCAAATCTAATATCTAAACCCGTAATTGTTTTGTTTCCTTTCCATCACATTGCTTTATAGAGTCTCACAAACACACAAAAGACAAAACATAACTTACTGAATTTTCACAAGTCACAAACCCGATTCTCAGTTTCTCACACCCTAACCAAAATCCCAAATTCCCAATTCCTCAACCCTAACCAGAATCGATCTAGTCCGGCAGTTCCTCTACCGCTTGCTCCACATCGACGTTGCTGCGCCACCACTCCCTCACGCGTCACGCCCTCATTGTCGAATTTCCTCTTAGCTTTCTCATAAGAGGCACGACCGCGCCTTTGCCATTAGCCTACCATCGCCACCGCCACCTGACAAATCGACGACGCCCACATCCACGTACAGCTCGTTCATCATCTTGCAAGGTTAGTTGAACCGAAATTTTGCTTAGTTGAATTTGCCTGCATTGGTTTGTACTGTTTGTGTCGTTGACTTGATTGCTTTTATTTAAAATTTCTTATCTTATATTTACTTTCTGCAGCAAAGATAATGCTCTGTTAAAGAAGAAAAAAGGAACCGACTCCATGTGGGTTTTGACTTTTGAGCCCTAAAAGCAAATGAATAAATTTGAAATCAGGTGTATTCATTATTCAATAGTGTTTATGCTGGGTGCCTTTTGGCTTTTGCAATTAAATTGACCGCACAATGATTATTTTGGCTTATAAAATAGTGAGAATTCTACTATGTGTTCCCACTAACTTTATTACCTTGACAAATATATAGACATTGAAATTGTGCACGAAAGAGGCATAAGCTTTTTTAGTTATTTTATTAGTTAACGGTATCAATATAGTTGAAGCTTTTATTTAGAAAGTTCTACCATATTTTTTTGTTAATATAATTAAATTGTAATTTTTTGGCTGTGTTTATCCTTTGAAGTTTGAACTGCATGTTTAATTTGCCAAACTGAACTTTTTTAATTGTATATGAATGCAACAATAATAATTACAGAAAAATTAATTGTATATTAATGTATTATTATTTTAGATGTCGGCATCAAATAATTCAAGAGTTCGTGACAACTCCCAATCAAATGATTCTGATTTTGATGAAGTTAGTGGTGTGCCACCAACTACTACCGATGCCCAATCTGCATCAAAGAGGAAGAGGTCATCAACGGCAGCATCGAAACCACCGAAGCCAAGAAAAAAAATGGCTCCAAGATCATTAGTGTGGAACCATTTCACTCGATTGGCAGAAAATCAAGACCGGTGTAAGTGCAACTATTGTGGTCAAGAATATGCTTGTAAAAGTTCGTCGGATGGGACTAGTACTTTGAAAAACCATACTGAAAGATGTGAAGAGTACAAAAACTATCAAGGCATAGCGGTTTAGCTCGAGAACCTACTAGTGGGAGTGAAAATAGTAATCGACTTGTGGTTAGGGGTTTAATCGGGGATCTTTGTTAGAAGACAATGATTATCCTTGATGATCTGCCATTTTCACATGTAGAGAATATCGGATTTAGGCATTTTTGTAGTGTTGCATGTCCGAGATATGTTGTCCCATCACGTAGAACCATTACTAAAGATATCCTTGACTTGTTTTTAGTTGAAAAAGCTTCTTTGAAGAGTTTATTGAGTGATAGTAAGCAAAAGTCTCACCACCGATAATTGGACTTGATTACAGCGGCGGTTATATGGTAATAAGCTCACTTTATTGATGATAATTGGCTGTTGCATAGAAAGATCATTAGTTTTAACACAGTTTCTAATCATAGAGGGGAGACGATTAGTAAGCAAATCGAAAAATGTTTGCTGGATTGGGGTATTGAGAAGGTGTTCATAGTCACCATAGATAATGCAAGTGGTAATGATAGTGCCATTCGGCATTTGACGAATAAATTGAAAACTTGGAGATGATGCCTTATTGTTGGATGGTGAGTTTTGCATGTGCGTTGTTGTGCACATTTTGAATCTTATTCTTAATGAAGGGTTGGGCAAAGTAGATAAGAGCATTGTTAGTATCCAGTAATCTTTGTGAAGTATGTGAGGTCATCAGTAAAGGTTACAAGCATTTAAAATCCGTGTTGAGCAAGAGAAGATTTTAGGGCCAAATGGTCAAATTTCTCGGGGAAGTGTGATTTTAGATTGTCCTACTAGGTGGAATTCCACCTATATCATGTTGATGACCGCTTTGAAGTTTAAGTCGGCTTTTGATCGAATGGCAAACGAGGATAAGCTTTATGATGCTTATTTTCATGAAGAAGAGGGTATGGTTGGGAGTGGTAGAAGAAGAATAGGACCTCCGGGAAGTGATGATTGGCAAAATGCTCGACGAATGGTTAGGTTTTTACGGATTTTTTATGATGCGACATTGGCATTTTCTGTTTCTTTAAGGGTGACATCAAGTAATTGTTATAATGAGATATGCAAAGTTGAAAAGGCTTTGAATTCAATGTCTAAAAATGTTGATCCACATTTGAAAGGGATGGCATTGAGCATGACAGAAAAATTTAACAAGTATTGGGAGGGCATGCTGAAAATAAATAAGTTGTTGATTGTTGCAACCGTATTAGATCCACGGAGCAAAATGAATTTCATAGTAGTTTGCTTTGAGAGTTTATATGGCAAGGATAGTGCGAAATGTGGCGAGATGAAAAGTATAGTGAAAAACACTTTGCATAGGCTTTATGAAGCATATAGTGCAAAACACCCGAGTGCAAGTGCTAGTGCGAGTGTTAGTGCAAGTGCTAGTGCGAGTGTTAGTGCAAGTGCAAGCCATGCTAGTGCTGGTGGGTTTAGTAGTGGGCTGACTTTTCTTGATTTTGGTGATGCCGATGATGATTATGAGGATCCTTTCTCTAAATATACTGAGATGGTTGCTGAGACAAGAGATAATATAGAATTGTCAAATGAGTTAGACCTTTACTTAATGGAAACGGTTGAATTCAAGTTCCTAGTTCATTGGGTACTCAATTTGATATTCTGTTATGGTGGAAGATTAATAGTTCGAAGTACCCAATTTTATCGCAAATAGCAAGAGATGTCCTTGCCATTCCGGTATCTACTGTTGCATCTGAGTCCGCCTTTAGTACGGGAGGTCGTATTCTAGATGAGTATAGGAGTTCTATGACTCCTGACATGGTGGAAGCACTTATATTGACACATAATTGGTTACGATCTTCACTTTTCGTGGATGCGACAACAAACCTTCAAGTGTTAGTCGAGGAAAATGAGTTTATGGACGCACTTATATAATAATTATTTTATGATTATGTTATTAAGACATTTTGGCTATTTATTTTATGAATTATTTAATTTTAATTCTTTTTGTTTCATGTAGAGCTTCGTAAGTCAACACAACCGGACCATCCAAGTGTTTCAACATGAAGACTTTTGGCTGGTTAGTTGCTTACAATTAGGTAACATTTTTATTTTTACAAAGACTAGGATTGATGAATTATTGAATTGTTAATCTTCATATGCATATTTATAAATATGAGTTATTTGCTATTTAGGCTTATAGTTGTAATAATAGTTGGTTAAAAAAAATAAATTATATGAATTCGTGGTGTTATGATGTTTTAGAAAAAAACAATTGAGTAAAGAATGAAGGATTGATAGATATATTGGTTGACTGGTTGTTGGTGTGACGGAAGTTGTCGAAGCTCCTCAAAACAAATACTGATTCACCTAAATAAATTTGTAGAAGTAGTGAAACCAGGTCGAATCCCAAGAGAACTATGTATTTAATTTCTCAAAGTTTAAAACAATTAATTTTCCAAGAAAAATCAGATTTTCAAGGTTCTGCACAAAACCGGCTAACCGGTTTCTTCAAAACGGTAAGCCGTTTGATGTTTGGAAATTCCTGGGAGTTAAGCTAACGGATCTTGAGATCCGGAAGACCGGCTCTGATTTGTGATACTTAGAGTTGATTCGGACAACCGGTTGTGAAATCCAGGAAGACGAATCTTGGTTGTGATGATTACGGAACCTTTTAATTTGGCGGATATGGACAAAGCGGAAAGCGGTTGCGATTTGTATCGGTTACGGAAAGGAAGCGGATGGCCGGATGAGGGCGGAAGGCCGAATCTGTTCTTCTCCTTTCGGGCGTGTCCGGCAATCCGGATAGGAGAAGCGGAAGACCGGTTGTAACTGTTACTTTTCGGAGCCGGATAACGGTTAGAAATTGATGGCCGAATCGGGTGGTCTCTTCTGGACTGATTCGGCTAGCCGGTTAATGAAAACCGGTAAGCCGTTTGTCTGTTCTCCGGATTCTGGAACTAAACGGCAATCCGGTTAATGAAACCGGTTATCCGATTTCTTTGATTTCAAGGGTTAATGGGTTGATTATGGTTGTTTTTATTTATTTGGATTAACTTCGTGACTTGGAAATTGGAATTAGAGTTAGGAAGCAACTTTCTTTATTGTTATTTTCTTTTATTGTTGTAGTTGTAATTTGTAGTGGAATATTTTCAATTGGGTGTTGAATTTGGTGTTTTGATAACTAGAAAATTTCATCATTTGTTGAATGTTTTCATCATTTGCTTATTTTGTTATTTAATTTGCTTATTTTGCTATTTAATTTGTATATTTTTGGCTAATATTGGGTTGACCCGAATTATTAAGCCAACCCAAATTATTAACCCGAATTAATAGCCGTTTTGCAATCCGAAATTTACAACCCGAAACCGAACCGAATTATGAACCCGAACCGAACCGAACCGAATTTCAAACCAATCCGCACCGAACCGAAATAACTTTTCAACCCGTTTGGGTTGAATTCTCAAACCCGAACGGGTTGTAAACCGAACCGAAAACTGAAAAAACTGAACCGTAAACCAAAAATCCCACCCCTACCTGTACTAGTTTTAAGCTCCCGAGAGGCTATCAAATCAATAATTTCAACATGCCTAATAGATTTTAACTCAGAATGATGCTTAAGAGAGGAACAGAAAATGACGCTTAGGAGAGGAACCGAAACATTGACAATGGAATTCAAAGTTGAAAAAATTATTCATACATTAGGCACATCTTTCGAAACTTTTGCTAATACAAGTTGTAGCCAATGAGTAAAACAATGTACATAATATGCATATGGACAATCTTTTCGAAATAATGCTTGCAATCCATTCCATGCACCTCGCATATTACTAGCACCATCATATCCTTGTCCTCGTAAATCTTCAACCAAAAGATTATAATGAGTAAGGACATTACATATTTTTTTTAGGAGTTGATGCACTAGTTTCTTTCACATTCACAACTTCAAAAAACTGTTCATGAACAAATCCATCACAATCAATATATCTCAAAATAATAGCCATTTGTTCTTTTTTAGATTCATCTTGTGCTTCATCAATAAGAATACAAAATTTTGCATCTCTAATTTCTTCAAGATTCTTTTACCACACTATATTGCCAATGATATTCAAAAGCTCTTTTTGAATATCGAATGAAGTATATTTGGCATTGCCGGAGTATTTCCAAGACAACTTCAACAATATCTTTATTCTTCCTTGCTGAATATTTTATCATTTCAATAAAATTTTCGGGATTAGACGATTTAATGGACTCATCTTGGCCTCTAAAAGCACATGCTTGCTTTGCAAGCCATTTAATAGCTTTTATTGAGGTCTGAAGCCGCAATCTATTCTGTAAAATATGATGTGATGATTGTGCATTCATGACTCTATCTATACGTTGACATGGATTTTTTAAACCACCCCACTTTAGTATAGCCTTAGTATGATGTGAATTAAGCCCCCTTCATAATGCAAAAAAGAACATCTCTCTCTATTATTAATTCTCTTTCAACTCCTAAACCCTTCAATTGTAAACTTAGGATATTTTGCTTTTTTTGGTGAAAAAGAAAACATGCAAAACAATATGCAGCATTAATTTCTTTCAAATACTCAAGCCAAGGAAATTGTGCATACCATGTGTATTGAAATCGACGAAATTGTTGCCCATCAAATGAAGGTGGAAACTCTTCTAACTTTGGTTGATGTGGACCCATGCTGATATACATTCTCCTAATGTCATTTTGTTGATTAAAAGGATATGTCCATGTTGGTTTACATAACTTCGGATCACGTTCTAATGAGGCAATATTTTCACTTTGAGTTATAACTCTTCAAGACTTAGATGTAGGTTGCTTATCTAGTTTAGGATTATCAATATTACATGGAACCTCACTTGACGACTGACCACCATCTTTTTTTCTTAGAAAATGCAAGAAGAGTTTTCACTATAAGAAAAATGATATCTTATAACAAAAAATTTTAGTCACTGAATATAAAAAATTAGTCACCTTATATCCTATATGATGAAAAATAAACCGTCAAACATTAGTCACGGAAAGACCAACTTAAAAGGTTCTAGCGACCAAATTATTGTCATCACTAAAGAATATACCTTTTCATGACTAAATGTTTCATTTCTAATTAAAGTTTGAAAAGTCACAAATAGTATTAAAAAATGTCCAAATAATGGTTTGAAAATGTATCTGCAACAACATTTTGTAATCATTGAATGTTGTCTTTGGTGACGAAAACTGATCGTCTCCAATTTTTAGGATTTGTAACTATTTCTTATAATCGTTTATTTTGTAATTAATTATTTTGTATCAAAAGATTGTTGGTGATTTTTTTTGTTGTTGTTAAAAACACTATGTGACTGAAATAATTAGTCTAAATAATTAACATAAACTTGCATTATTATTAACAAATAAAAAGCTTCAAACATCCATAAAACAAAATGTGCAAATGACTGTAAGATTGAATAAAAAACATAGTTAAAAATATTTTACAAAGTTATCATACAAATTCAATTACAAAATGTTCAAATGTCAATGATTTAAAGTAATACATTGAAAAAATTGAAAAAAAAAAACTAATTGTCTTGGTCCTTAGTCTTTATCGATGAATTCCTTAAATGCGAATTACTCTTCAAATGCTTTTTCTAGTTATGATAAAAATTGCTTGAAGTTGTCTCTTATTGACTTCTTCATATGGTTCCAAACTAATACATTAGAGGCATCAATCTCCAACTTATCCTACAATAAACACAAAGATAACATATATAAATAAAAAAAATTCATCCAAGGTAAAGTTAAAATAATAAATAATAACTTAATAAAATACAAGACACGTATACATATACATATACATATATATAAAAGTAATATAATACCAAATAATATATTATTCACTTTGTTAATGACTATGTATGTTCTTCAAATTCAAGGATTATTTAATAAGAAAATAATAATTTTTAGCTTGCATTTCGGTACATACCTTGTAGTGCCAACTTAAATGCCACATTTGATATCCTCAAACTGTCTACATTATCTTGTATATACAACAAACTATCATAGTAAATAAAGATCAAATGCTAATAGCAAATAAAATTAGTTAAAAGAAGAAAAATATTGCCTTATTTTCTTTAGGTCCAATTTATAAAATAAGTCAAAGTCAAATCCAGGACATAATTTATACCTCTATCGCCAATTGTTATTGTGTAGAACATAGCCAATTGCTTGCGTTTGCCTTCTCGTTTTTGATGATTTGGAAAAATTATCAAATAAATCTAACTAAAAAAAGATTTTAACAATGATTAGAACATTAAATAAATGTAAAATGTCAATGTGAAGTGTAAATCAAACTCAGAAGGATCACAACGGCAGCGTTTTACACATGGATGTTATGAGTTCAAGTCACGTGGGAAAACATGTGCTTCACTTATTACTATCATCGATCAAAACGGCAGCTAACTTGTGTCGTTTAAGAAGCATCCGTTTAGTGACGCATGTGAGAAGCATGTGAGCAGCTTAAGTTCAGGTTGTTAATTCTGTTATCCACGTGTAAGGAAGCTGTGCAATCTGGGTTTGGAGCGTTCGTTTCTAAGGGGCTTTATAAGTTGTGTAACGAAGCCATTTCAGCGGAAGAGTGAGCTGAGAAATCGAGAGAGAGAGAGAAGAGAGTTGGTTCTAGATAATTCTCTGTAATCTTGTGTATCTCAGTGTAGATTGTTCTCCATTATTAATCAATAAAAGGCTGATCAAAGGCTTCTCCCGTGGATGTAGGTTGTGCCCTCTTGGTACAACTGAACCACGTAAATCTCTGTTTCTTGTTTGCTTGTGGGTTGTTCTTTGTTCATTACTTTCACCTATAATCTTGATTAGCATTTTAAATCTACAGTTCTGAGGTTTCTAGATTGAGTCCCAACAATTGGCATCTTGATTAATCTTGTTTAAGATCCTGGGCAGTGGTTGATCTTGCTAAGACCATTAAGCTGATCAATTCACTACAATTGATATCGGAGCGGGGAAGTTCTTGCACAAGATTCAAGTATGGCTACACCAAAGATCGATCTGGAAAAGTTCAATGGAAAGAATGATTTCAATATGTGGAAAATCAAGATGGAAGCCCTGCTTATCACTCAAGGGTTGGGTGATGCAATTGAACCAGTGTCAAAGGAGGAAGGAAATGAGGTCTCATCATCTAAGACTCTAGTGGAATTAGCTGAATTTAACAAGAAAGCTAGGAGCACTATAATCTTGAGTCTTGGAGACTCAGTCATTAGAGAGGTGGCCAAGGAGAAGACTGTGGCAGGACTATGGGCAAAACTGGATAATCTTTACATGACCAAATCCCTGGCAAACAGACTCTACATTAAAAAGAGGATGTTTACACTCAGGATGATTGAAGGCTCATCCCTGGAGAAGCATATAGATGAATTTAATAAAGTGTGTGACACTTTAGAGATAATTGATGAAGGGTTAGATGATGAGGGTAAGGCCCTCTTACTGATCAGTTCCTTACCAAAGTCCTATGAACATTTTGTTGATGTTTTGATGTATGGAAGACAAACTTTAACACTGGATGAAGTTAAGGCTGCCCTCAATACAAGAGAATTACAAGGTAAACAAGATGTGTTGGAGAATGGCACTGGAGAAGGGATGGTAGCAAGGGTGAAATATGATAAGGAAGAAGATAAGAAAAAGAAACAAGGCAAGCAGAAGGGTAAAAAGACCTGGAAATGTTTTCAATGTCACAAAGAAGGTCACTTGAAGAAGGACTGCCCTGAAAAGAAGTATAAGCCTAAAGATTCAAAAGGAAATTGTGATGCAACTACTGTGGAAGAGGAAGGATATGAGTCTGCTGGTGTCTGTGTTGCAACAGATAGTAACCAAAAAGGTAAATGGATCTTAGATTCAGGATGCACATTCCATATGAGTCCTTTTATTGGTTACTTTACTGAATATCAGAAGATTGATGGGGGTAGGGTAATGATGAGAAATAATGCCATGTGTAGAGCCATTGGTTTAGGAAAGGTGAGACTTAGATTGCATGATGGGAGTATGCTGGAAGTAGATCAAGTCAGGCATGTACCTGATTTAAAAAGAAACTTGATTTCTCTAGGAATGCTTGATCAACTAGGGTATACTGTACAGCTAGAATCAGGAAATCTGAGGGTGATAAATGGCTCTACTACTATTATGAAAGGTACTAGGAGGAATGGTGTCTATGTATTAGATGGAGAAGGCATAGCTGGTGAATCTGGTGTCTCTATAAGTAGCAGTGTAGATAAAACTAAGCTGTGGCATCTTAGATTGGGATATTTGAGTGAAAGGGGACTCAGAGAACTTGAAAAACAGGGTGTACTGGGAGAGGATAAGCTAGGAAGCATTGAATTCTGTGAAGACTGTTTATTGGGTAAAACAACAAGGTCCAACTTCAGCAGGTCAACACATAAGTCAAATGCTATCCTAGACTATGTACATTCTAATCTCTGGGGACCAACTCAGGAACTATCTCTAGGTGGAAATAGGTATTTTGTAACCTTCATTGATGACTTTTCAAGGAAGGTTTGGACTTATGCTTTAAAGCATAAGGATCAAGTGTTTGAAAAGTTTAAAGAATAGAAAAGTTTGGTAGAAAATCAAACTGGTAAAAGGGTTAAAAAACTGAGGACAGATAATGGGTTAGAGTTTTGCAACCTACAGTTTGATAGCTATTGTACAAAAGAGGGCATAGCCAGGCATAGAACTGTGAGGTTGACTCCGCAACAGAATGGGTTAGCTTGAGAGGATAAACATGACACTTATGGAAAGGGTAAGGTGTATGCTTGCTCAATCTAAGCTACCTAAGTCACTGTGGGTAGAAATATTAATGACAGCTACATATCTAGTGAACTTAAGTCCCTCATCTGCTATTGAATTCAAAACACCCTTTGAAGTATGGGGGGGGAAACCTGCTAGCTATGGTAACCTGAAAGCCTTTGCTTGCTCTGCTTATGTCCATGTTAGACAAGGAAAGCTTGCACCTAGAGCATTAAAAGGAGTATTCATTGGGTATCAAGAAGGGGTGAAAGGGTATAAAATTTGGTGTACTGATCTAAAACCCCCAAAACGCATAATAAGCAGAGATGTTATATTCAATGAGTATGACTTAACAGTGAGTAGACAGTCTGTTGAAGAAACAAACTCTAGAAGAAGAAATCCTGATGTGGTAGAGTTTGAGGTGAAGACACCTGGTCATGATGGCATTAAAGAAGCTGCAGATTCTCAGAATGCTGATAGTGATCCAGAGAACACAATGGAAACTCATTAGGAGGGACAGCAAGAATCAAGTACTCAGGAACAAAGTTATCATCTCACCAGGGATAGAGTAAGAAGAACTATCAGGCCACCTAAGAGGTTTGGTTATGCAGACATGATTTCCTTTGCTCTGGCAGCTGCACAGGACATTGAAGTGGATGAACCAAAGAATTATAAAGAGGCTATACAGGGTCCTCATAAGGAGAATTGGCAGGCAGCTATGGATGAAGAAATGACCTCTTTATATAAGAATGGAACTTGGGAACTGGTCAAGAGGCCTGCAAATAGAAGAGTGGTTGGATGCAAATGGATTTTCAAAGTTAAAGATGGATTGAATAGTTCAGATCCAAAGAGGTTCAAAGCAAGGCTGGTTGCTAAGGGCTACACACAGCAAAAAGGGGTGGATTTTAAAGAAGTATTTTCTCCTGTTGTCAGGCATGCCTCCATAAGGATTATTCTTGCCTTAACTGCAGTTAAAGACATGGAGCTTGATCAACTTGATGTCAAGACTGCCTTTTTGCATGGAAAACTCCAAGAAGAAATACTTATGACTCAACCAGAAGGATATGAAGACCCCTTGAGAAAAAACCAAGTCTGCTTGTTGAAGAAATCTCTCTATGGATTAAAACAGTCCCCAAGACAATGGTACTTAAGGTTTGATGAATTCGTGGTGACTAATGGATTCAGCAGGTGCAATTATGACTGCTGTGTTTACTACAAAGTAAGGAAGGGCAGTGCATATGTGTACTTGCTATTATATATTGATGACATGTTATTAGCAAGTAAAGATAGGGAAGTCATTGATGACCTGAAGCTATTACTTAATTCTGAATTTGATATGAAGGACCTGGGGAGAGCTAAGAAAATATTGGGAATAGAGATCAAGAGGAACAGAAGAGATGGTGTGTTGTTTCTATCACAAAAGAGATATCTAATGAAAGTTCTTGCCACCTATCACATGAATAACTCTAAGCTAGTAAAAACTCCTTTAGCTTCACATTTCAGACTCAGTTGCTCACAGTGCCCAACAACAGAGAAAGAGAAGCATGAAATAATTAAAATTCCTTATGCAAATGCAGTGGGATGTTTAATGTATGCAATGGTCTTAACTAGACCTGATATTGCACATGCTGTCAGTGTGGTAAGCAGGTATATGGCCTCACCTGGAAAAGAACACTGGTTAGCTGTTAAATGGATTATGAGGTATCTAAATGGTACTTTGAACTGTGGACTGATGTATGGGAGAAACACAGGAAAAGGGGATGGATTGTGGGTTATGTAGACTCAGACTATGCTGGAGATTTGGACAGAAGAAGGTCTCTGACAGGTTATGTGTTTATGCTCAATGGATGCCTGATCAATTGGAAAGCTACATTGCAGCATGTTGTTGCCCTCTCAACTACAGAAGCAGAATATACAGCTGCTACTGAAGCTGTGAAAGAAGCTTTATGGTTAAAGGGGCTGGTGTCAGAATTGGGAAAAACACCTAAGTCAATACCAGTCTTCTATGATAGCTCAAGTGCAATTCACTTGAGTAAGAACCCAGCACATCATGAGAAGACTAAGCATATAGACATAAAAATGCATTTCATCATAAATGAAATTTCAAAAGGGACTGTCAAATTGGTCAAAATTCATACAGACCAAAACCCTGCAGATATGCTTACAAAAGTTGTTCCAGCAGCTAAGCTCGAGCTATGTTTGAACATAGCTGGAGTAAATAGTTTCTAATGAAGCTACTGAACATGGAGAAGGAGTATGATTAGGAGTATTGATTTAAGGTGGAGAATTGTGAAGTGTAAATCAAACTCAGAAGGATCACAACGGCAGCGTTTTACACATGGATGTTATGAGTTCAAGTCACGTGGGAAAACATGTGCTTCACTTATTACTATCATCGATCAAAACGGCATCTAACTTGTGTCGTTTAAGAAGCATCCGTTTAGTGACGCATGTGAGAAGCATGTGAGCAGCTTAAGTTCAGGTTGTTAATTCTGTTATCCACGTGTAAGGAAGCTGTGCAATCTGGGTTTAGAGCGTTCGTTTCTAAGGGGCTTTATAAGTTGTGTAACGAAGCCATTTCAGCGAAAGAGTGAGCTGAGAAACTGAGAGAGAGAGAAGAGAATTGGTTCTAGATAATTCTCTGTAATCTTATGTATCTCAGTGTAGATTGTTCTCCATTATTAATCAATAAAAGGCTTATCAAAGGCTTCTCCCGTGGATGTAGGTTGTGCCCTCTTGGTACAACTGAACCACGTAAATCTCTGTTTCTTGTTTGCTTGTGGGTTGTTCTTTGTTCATTACTTTCACCTATAATCTTGATTAGCATTTTAAATCTACAGTTCTGAGGTTTCTAGATTGAGTCCCAACAATTGGCATCTTGATTAATCTTATTCAAGATCCTGGGCAGTGGTTGATCTTGCTAAGACCATTAAGCTGATCAATTCACTACAGTCAACAGTAATAATTAAACACAGACCTTGTGAAAGAGATAAATGAGATGACAGTGGCTTGTTTTTTTAGACGTGAGAATTTGAGAATTGAGAAAGAGAAGTGGCGTGGAGGAGGAAAAAGAAAATTATACAAAATAAAGGGTTTCTTTCCTTTCTTTTAATTAGGGTAACATATGAGGGAAAAGATAAGTTAATAAGCAGGTGATATAAATGTGTTAAAAGTAGAGTTTTTATCCACATGGCACTAGATTGGTTGATGGTGAAAGAATTATATCACAATCTAAAAACTTTACTTATTGCCCAATATAATAAAAATAGTCCTATGCCGCCATACAATCCTTTTGATTTAATTTTTATTCTCACTACAAAAATTTATGTCCAAATTAACCATAAATTTTTCTACTATTTTTACTTTTGTCACTTTATGTGATTCTCTATGACCAAAATTACAAAAATCCTAAAATTAGTGAAAATTATACTAGCTTGACTGAACTTTCGGTTACATATGGTTTGAATGAATTTACTCTACTTTATTCAGATATGAGATAGTTGCAATGTTGCATCATGTAGAATAATATTTAGCCAACAAAATGTTTTACTCATAAAATATAGTATTAATTAAAACAATACTTTTGACTACTATTTTTTAGTTTTGTCATAGTAAGTAATTATTTGTAACCAAAAAATGAGGTCTTAAAATTATAAAAAGTAAGAATAGATTTTGAGACTAATATTATGTGTCACAGATAGTTTGTCGAAATTTACACTCGTTTTAGTGATGAAATAGTTTTGTCGCCTATAATTATATTATGTGTCACAAATGTCTTGTTGTGGTAATAATATTTGTCGTAGAAAAGTCAAATCAATGACCAATTAATAAGTCTCGAAACAAAAATTACTGGTTAAAAAATATAACATAAGTTAGGACGAAACTATTGACTACGATTTCAAAAATTTGTCGTAATAAGTACCATTCTTTGACCAAAATTAAAATTGTTGTAAAAAACATTGTCTCAAAAAATCAAAATTCTTGTAGTGTTTTCTAGGCTTTAATGATTGATTGTTTGACATTAATTAATGCTTAAAAAATAAAGAAGTAAAAACATAAAAGCAATTAAAAAAATCATTGATAAGTTTAATTAACAAATTAATAAAAGCATAGAACCATCAGTTCATCACAATAACTTATTGACACTATTCAAAAGACAAACAATAAGTTTAATTGACAACTTAACATTATATTTGGATTGAATTTATGGTCTCCATTTGACCTAATAATAATTTAATCTTACACAATCAGTTTTTCTAATCAAGTATAGTTGCGACCCCTATATAGTTCTTCTAACTGAGATAATTTAGTTTTTACTACCTTACAGTTTATAAATATATTGTAAGTTAATAAACAAAAGATAAATTTTCTTACCAAGAAGAAGACGAAGAATTGAAGAAGCCAAGAAAAAAAAAACGAAGAAGCCAAAAGAAGAGAAAGTGCACGTTCTCGAATTTGGAACCTTGAAAAAGAAAAACCCTTTTTTTTTTTAATTTATTCATATGAATGGGCCTTTTAATTTAATAAACAGAATCCCCTTTTTCTTAGTTTATTTATACGAATGGGTCAAATGGCAAAGTTGTAAATAATAAAGTGGTTATAGTTGTAAATAAAAGTACAAATAATAATAGTTTTATAAACTAAGCAAATGGTATTTTTGTAAATTTTCTAAATTTTTGGACAGGTTGTAGCCCGTCTCAACCCACACATAGCCTCGGCCTCGCCGGATTGGGGAGGTTTACGGCATGGGAGGTTTACGGCCGGATTGGTGGGTATGCAGATTTTAGATATAGAGGTTTGAGCAACGGCCAAAATTGGTGACGTGAATCCCAAAAGCATCAATTCTGCATCATAATTCACCAAATTAAAAAAAAAATTGAAAGAAAAAAATAAATGATAGGTCTTGAAATCAGTTATTCACATTAAAATTTTGAACTTCTAAGGCAAGATGAAACTTTGAAATGGAACCTGATTTGAGGTTCTCTACTGCATCAATTCAAGGCATTGCTTCCACGTCTCTTAAGCCACTGCATGCATGCACCCATGTTTTAGATGCGTGAGTTAATTGGTATTTGAAAATGTTAGGTTAATTATGTGCTCTTTAATTTGCTTGAAATGAAAAGTTTATTGAAGTAATTTGAATGAAACTTACGTAGCTAAGGAGATGGATAGAATGCTCTAAGATTATTGAAGTGGATATGATCACAAAGAACACAACGGCTAGAGCCCATGTTGGCGTTGTTTTCCAATGAACGAGTGGATGTGTACATGGCAGCAGCCATAATCTGCTGAGATGATTAGTTAAACTTCTATCAGGATTAAGGACTCGAATATATAGGAATATAGGAGAAGCTGAGGATCCACTTCTTTCATTTATTTCATTTCCACACTAAACTTTGGTCTATTTATAAGACTAAAATAGAAAAAATTCTATCTTCATCTAGCTTTTGCATAAGGAAATATATCGATGTGATTGAGAATTAATAAAAATTAAAAAGAATAAAATAATACATTGATACATTAAAATAGTTAAAATTATTTATTTTATTTACTTAATTTTATAGTGTTGGTTAATTTTGAATTAGTCAAAGTAGATGCACTTATTTTATAGAACTATATGTATATAGTAGAGCATTATGTGAAAACATTAGTGTTACTAATATTTAAGTTGTAATCTTAAATAAGTTTTATTATATAAAGTTATTCAATAAAAAGAGTCTGAAGTATTATTAATTTTGTAACTTAAAAGTTATATTTAAAAGTTTTATTAATTTCTCAAATAACGAATACTTATTTGAAATTCTGAGTTTCCTCTAATTAATCTTATTTATTATCTAATTTTTTTATTTCATTTGATTTCTCCTTATAAACTATTATATTTGTATCATGCATCTCGTACTCTACAGTTGCACGAGCATTGTCTAAAACGGTTGTCCATATTGGAGACTACTGCAGTCATTGGTTTTCTTATTTTGACAGGTGTACTATCGTTTGTTACTTTGTTTTTGTTAGTTCAGATTAATCGATTCAGCAATCATTGATAATCGACTGCTAATTATTGGTAATTTGGTAAATCATAAAAAAATCTTGACTGCAATATATGCCTCACCAACTGCATTATTTCGATGGCAAATCATTGCCGAAACTCTTTATCTATTTCAGTTTCCATTTCATTGATGCAATTATAAACGGACTTGCTATTATATTTGTGTTTTGTGCGTCCTCTTCCAATATTTGTTCTTGTTTTATTCTTTTGTTTTCCAAATTCACCCTTGAAAGTGATCATAAACGAATAAAATTGAAGTTTTCAGAATATAGTAATTCGACCAAATTCTTTAATACCGAGTTTAAACAGCCTTAAAAATATCCTTGAATCATCTTAAATAAAAGAATAACACTATTAGTTAATTAGTTCAAAAATTAATGTTCTTGTTTTCTTTAGTTGAAAATATGTAATTACACTACAATAAATTAATAGCCTTAGAGCATCACTAAAAGACTGTTCAAATAAGATTTTATTACTTATTTGAAGAGTTATATCAACATTTAAGACTCCAAAAGATACTCCAATTGAAATTCTTCAAATAAGAAATGATCATCTCTCTTCAAATTTAGAGAGTTGTTTTCTCCCTCTTCAATTTATATTTTATTACTTTTTGTTGGAGAAAGAGAGAGAAATGCTTTAATTGCTACTGACTTTTCCTTTAAAAAATAGTTATTTAATTAAAATAATATTAACTTATTTATATTTGAAGAGTCTTTTGGAGAATAACATATCTTTTTACTCTTCTATTTGCCACATAGGTAAGCAAATAGATATTTGAAGAGTGAAATTTATAGAATCTTTTGGAGATGTTCTTAGGACTATGAAAAATCTATTAATTTAACAAATATTAATATATTGATAAATTAATAACTTATTTAGTTAGAAAGATAATATCACGTTCATAATAAGAATTTTACGAAGTATAAAGATAGTATAATTAAAAAATGCAGTGATTCCTTTTTCTAGTTTGATGATCTTAATTGAGTGGATCAGTCACTTGATAATTCCTTACATAGATTATTTGACTTAATCACGATTACATGGTAATCCATCAATAAATACTTTTTTTAGGTAATATGTTGAGCCGATCTCTCTATTATTTCTCTTAATGTAGGACATAGAATATAACAATGACTTGTCATCTGAATGGTGTAAAGAAAACAACAATGATTAAAATGAAATGCATAAATCATTATGCTAGTACAACAAAGAAATCTTCGACATATCATATGTATTTAGTTTATATGTATTAGTAAAAATAAAATATTTTTAAAAAATTTGTTATCTAATAAATTTATTAAATTATTAATTTATCATATTAGTTCTAAGTTAGAACTGATAAAAATATTATTTAATCGAGGTGATCAATTTATTGAACATCGTTTAAATTATAAATATATTTCAAGTACTTTGTAACAGGGGGTGGCAAGCTTGGCCATGCGATTTTGAAATACGAATTTAAATAGCGTACAGTTATTAGCTTGGGCATTTGGTCTAGTGGTATGATTCTCGCTTAGGGTGCGAGAGGTCCCGAGTTCAATTCTCGGAATGCCCCTAATTTTCTGTTTTAATAGCATGTTTACCCTTTCACAAGCAACGTTGATCATTCCCAACTTGCTGTTTTTATAGCAAGTTTACACTTTGGCTCACAAGCAACTTTAATTCATTTGTGTTGAAAATCAATTTCATTTTTAGTTTGAAGATATTTCATCTCCATCTTGTTTTGAGAAATAAGAAATTGTAACATCCCTAGATGAGCTTTAACTTGTTGCAAATTACGGAAAATAGTACGGACAAGGTAATTTGACATATTTTTATTTTTATTTTTTGATGTAAGGTACACTGACACATTCTTTTACTTCTCTATTGATTATTAAACAAAATGTTAACTTGGTGGACAAATAACAAATAATGTCATTAATTTCTCTCATTCTTTTCTATAAATTATATATAAGTTTGGAATAGTTTTCTTGGAGCTCATTTGGAACAGCTGCGTTGTGGCAAGGTAATTATAGGTTTTTTTAATTCTCTATTGATCATAAAATAAAATGTTAACTTAGTGGACAAATATTGATAATGATAATAATAATATTATTATCAGTTCAAAGTTAAAAAAAAAAAAAAAAGGGCCCGCAAACCAATAACTTAGTAGAGATTTTCTCCTAAATTATTAGTAGAGATTTTCTCATAAATTATATATAGGCTTAGGATATTTACGTTAGGAGCCCATTTGGGATAGTTGCGTCAGCTGTCACCAAAGCCAATAGTTTTGGAAAGATACTCTCCTAAATTGGCAGTGCAGTTGCCCAACGGAACTCAAAAGTTTGTATACAAGAATTTGAAAACTGCGAGATAACTTGAAGCAAATAACTGCATATCATATTGAACAAAAGTACATTTTAAATGTGGAAAAAGTTGCAAGTTATCGTAGCAAATAAAGGAGTTACAGAGACCTGCACTTTGCTTGAAATTGTGATTTTTTCGTTCATTTCCATGAGGCACAAAACCAGCGGTCAAGTAAATCAATTGTTTTAGTTTGTCCTTACCATTTAGGGGAAGATAACAAAAATGGGCCGAAACATAAAGTGATATTATTACATACACTCATGCATCAGGGAATTATTTATTTTAATATTCCCCGTTATTTATATGTACTTCATATTGGGTAATGAGATATAAACGGGTAAAATTCTATTTGGTTTCTACATTTTGATTCTTATGTTTTAAAAAATACTTCAAAACACTCTTGATACTAAACTAGTGACACTCCTTTTTTGTTTCTTTTTGTCTGTTTTTACACTAATATCCTTTTACAATAATGCTTCTTTTTCTTGGGACATTAATTAAAATTAAAAAAATCAAAATTACCAAATTAGGCCCAAAAATGAAATAAAACGATAAATACAGATATTGTTGCATATATGTTTATTCAATTTTTTTGGAATTAATTTGATAATTTAATTTTTAATGATGTCCAAAAAAATCAACTTAAAAGGGTATTATTGTAAAATTAATTAAAAATAATGGTAAGGTTGTCACTAGTTTAATGACAACAATGTTTTGAGGTACTTTTAAATTATAGGGATTAAATGGATATTAATCTCAAAATACAAGAACTAAACAAGATTTTACCCATATATAAACATTATATCACAACTTTATAAATGTAACAAATTTTATCAGTAAGCTATTTGAAACCACTAATTTCCTTTCAACACTCATTTTTTATAATTACAATAATCATCAATTATAATGTATTGTTTTAATTCGCTAATTCTCAAAAATCACATAATTACTCTTGAATTAAGTACTTTCTCTCTCTATTGTAATAATGATAAAAAAAACTAAACTAGTTTCTCTCTCTTTCAATTTTTTATTTTTAATTCTTTCTTACCAAATCAACTTTATCTTTCTCTTAGTTTTCACTATAATATCTTTAGATTTACTCAGTATTATCATTTAGAGTTTGTATTTATGAGATTTGATTAAAAAAATTTAACAGATTCAAAGTGGTACTATAATTTTTATTTTTTATTTTTAGATTATGGATATTGATCATTTCAATTTGTTTAGATTACAATAGGGCTTTGTTAATTTTTTTAGCAATTTCATTAGTTAAATGTAATATTTACTTCATGTATCATGATAAATTTTGATAAGGGAAGGAGATGGAGGGAGAGATAATGAGGTCAAATAAGTAATTAATTAAATTATATTTTCACAATAAAAATTTTAATTCAAAAAGGAATGGAGTAAAGACTTTAGTAGTTTCAAACATTTCTACCTTTCTATAATGTTTTATCAAATGTCAGGAACCACACCCCCCCCCCCCCCCCCAAACAAAAAAAAAAGATTGGTGTACACATATAATTAAATCTTTTTTTTTCGTTATAAAAGTCAAAATTCCTGCAAACGAAGCCCGACCGGATCTGGTCCATGTCTAATGAAACCCAGTCTCTGGAAAAGCTCAACCCCTGCACGGCCGGGTTATTTTACAAGCTCGAATATTAAATTTTTTTTCAAAATAAAATATTAAATATTTATAAAAATTAAATTTTAGATATAAATGGATAGAAAATACAATATCACTAACTAAATTAATCAAAAATTAAATAAATTAATTATCTATTCACTCAAGAATAATGCTATACATCCCAAAAATTTTTATCCAAAAAAAACTATTCAAAATGATATGGAATTATCAATTAATTATTAAGATAATAAAATTAATTCACTTGGTCTTATAAAAAATTACTAACCACTTGATAAGTCTCATATTATTTGGGATGAAATTATAATAGAGTTTTTTTAAAAAAATTAGTGGGCCCTCTCTCTCAAGCGTTTCACCTTTATACTAGCTCGGCCTCTTCATTTGGACTGCATGAGTTCAAAAACTTGGGAGTTTTAAGTGTAAAGGCTGCTACATTTTTTTGGCAATTCTTATGAAATAAACCTCTTATTCCTAAACTTTCTAATGGATGGATATCCATAATTCATCCTTTATTTATGTAGAGTTACAAATCTGGTCAACTCTATTTATATCCTTGATTTATGGATATTCATAATTTATCCTTGATTTATGTAGTTTTTTTTAGATATATAGGTTGTTATCGATAACAAAATGACTAAAATTTAGGTAGCATTTTTTTTGTTTGAAATTTAAATGGGTCTAAATTTGGATTAATTTTGAATAGGTTTAAATACATATATTTGAATGACGTGTTTATTTTCTTTTTTCAATATCTGAAAATAAGTGCTAAATTATTTGTTTTTTAAGAAGAAAACATCTGAAATATGATAGTTTGACATATATAATCTCATAAATATTAACAATACTTATATTTGTTAGTTAAATAGGTGATAAGTTATAAATAAATTATTTGATTAGTAAAAAAAATGATAATGTTTACCTTGACAAAGGATGAAAAATAATAAATATATCTAATACATATATTTTTTTACATTAATATATTATACTTATAATGTTATTTTTAGTATATTATATTGATATTTTTTCTTGTTAATTACATAAGCCAATTAAGAATTGCTTAATCATTTGAATTAAAATTAATGTATTAAACAATTCAAAATCGATTATGAAAATAGTAATTATAAATACAAAGAGATGGTGCATTATGAAACACACTCACCCAGAATTCTATTATGTTTAAAATTTCCATTCACAGTTAAAAAAAATTAATAGTTGAATACATACATATAACCAAAAAAAGGGGGATAAATAAAAAAATAAAAGGATAATTTATGTAATAGGAAATAAATTTATTCATAGAGGTATTAATGGGAGAGAATATTAAAGTTTCATTCGAATGTTTTACCATTCATATAAAAGTCAAAATATTCAACTTTTTTCATTTAGATTTAAACATATCATAATCAGACACAAGTAGTAGAAAACAAAAAACAAAAAAATATAAATGTTTGAAAATAATTAAACTTCAGACTTCAAACAAAAAATAAATAATCCCTTGCTTATAATTATAAGCCAATGAATATTCAACATTAATTATTAAAGTAGTTGCCTCTAAATTCTTAATGCCTCTTGGAGACCGCGAAAGGAATTGAACTTGTCAATTTTTAGCTATGATAATTTTGTCAAAGTAATACTATCCCACTAGAATTGCCAATCAATTGTAAATATATAATACATATATCTATTTTTTTTCTTCATTGTGTTAATGGAAAGTCGGTTTAATTATAAAACAAAATAATATAAATAAAATCTTATAAAAAATAAATTGATATGCACATCCATTGTTTTCCCTAGAAAAAATCTATTTACTATTGTTTTAACCGAATTTTAGTGGATCTAATTAAAACAAATAAATTTGTTTAAAAGAGAATGTGGCTACCTTGCTAAGCTTGAGGTGTGCTTTCACAAGATGGTGGAAGATGATTGGGTGAGATTGGATGTTTGAGAATAGGATGAAAACATGATGAAAATAAAGATGAAACCACCAGCCTTTGAGCTTTATTAATCTACAAAATCGATCAAGTTGAGGATATAGGTGGAGCTGACAGTGGCTTGTGAGTTAGGCTTGAATGAGAATCTAAGCTAAGTGCTTTACGAGTGCCTGACTCTATTGTGTGGTTCAAAGAGTATGGTCCAAAAGCTTATTTAAGCATTGATATAGTCTGAATAAACTCTTGTTGCAACATTGACTTGGGCTGTTGTTTCTGTTGAGTAGCGGATTTAAACTTGAATAATAATGACATATGTTGAGAATAGTGATGTAAGAGTAGAATACATTAGTAAATAATAGAGAATCATTAGCTTAGGATTCAAAGTGTTTCTCTTGAAATTTTCCTCATTTTTCTCACTTTCTTTTTCCCCAAGTCTCTATTATTCTCTATTTCTTTATTTTTTTCCTCTTTCCCTAATTCTCTTCTGTCTTTTTTTCATCCTTTTAACTTCAAATAAATATCTTATTTATAGTAATACAAAGCTTATTTAATACATTTTAATTATCTATTTTTTTAATAAAATTACCTAACATACTTTCATTAAACAATTTTTTACATAACACACATTCATTAAACAACATTTACCTAACACATTTTCAATAAACAATTCATTTACTTACCACACTTTTTATAACAACATTCATTTACTTTATCTATATGAGTCTCTAAGTTATATACAGTTTAAAGACACCTAAGGTGATTGATTCTCCTCTAGATCGTTTCACAAAACATTCTCTTATGAGTTAAGTACTTGAAGTGGGCTTAAAAAGAGTTCAATACGAATTGAGCTTCACTTTAGTGTACCCCTACTTTCCAAACCACAACCTACAATAGTTGCCCCAACTTAGTGGCTTGGATCCACCATGAAATACATACCTCATGGGCTAAAAGGACTAGCATGGATTTTTAAGTAGCAACATTGGGACTAGCATCAAATTGGGGCAAAAGAAACTCAAGAGAGAAATATTTCACGGGTGACACACAGCAACTCGTTGTTGAGTCTCTTTTTTGTTCACTAGTGAACTTTTGAGTTATTCTGAAGTGTGCAGCTAAGCTAATTTCAAATTGGGTATACAAAGATGTGGCTGTTGATAGCTGACTATAACTGTACTAGCTTTGGCGATTTTAATATTGAGCCGTACGATAATGTTTAAGCTGCACTTATTACTAATTGCCCTGTATTAAGCTAGCTCTAGTGGTTTACTTAGGAGCTCTATTGTCATGGCAATTTCCTCGAGAACTTTCTTAACTATTTGATCGTGGTGATAAGTCCTGGTTGCTGGGACAATATGCTCTTTAAGGCATATATGTTTATTTAATTGTAATAAATAATTTTTTTGATTAATAAAATAAATGAGATATTTTATTCAAATATTATAATTGCATAATTTTTTGAGTAAAGTCTATTTAATCATATTATATGTATTTATGTGATCACCATGTGGATTCACAGAAGATATAAATACAAGTTATCTTATGATTAAATAAATTAAGTTCGCAGTTGATAGATAAAGTTGGGCACTTTATTTAGGTTTAGACTGTAGTAAATTCATTGAATGATTTGTCTTAATCATGTATGAATTTACTGATGTAGTTTGACTACATTAAGCTGGATCACATATGAGATTTAATTAATCTTAAAATGACTGTCAGACTTATTAAATCTCATAGGCATTGATTTTACTGTAATCTTAATCTTGAGTTAGTTATGATTTCATGATTGTAATTGTTGTTCCATTTGAGTTACCAATGGGCACGACACACTCTTGTAGTCAAGATTACTCGGTATCTTGGTGGGAGCAATTATGAGTATTGGAGTTATAGATTAACAATATAAAATTTGTGCAACACATCTCTTGATGAGTTTTCGGCACTTGATCATAGAATTCTCTGGCCAAAGTGTGTCAACATATATAGTATGTTGAAAATGATCATTAGAGAAAACCAGTAAGTATCAAAGAACAAGATGTAATTAAATCGATTGGACAGTTGATATATTGATTTAATTAACGATGTGGTACAAAGGATTAAGCAGTAAAAAAATCAATGTGGCTTGGGACAAATTATTATTTGAACATACAATTATGGAAGTCAGTTCCAATCTTATAATGGAGTAGAGTTGGAATTAAATGATTATGCTTGTTTAATTACAAGCTTAATTGTTGTAGCCACTATTGTATGTTCCCAAATGATCCCCGAGTTAGCTCATTTAATTGACTGCACCACTACTGAATTAATAAGCAAGATAACAAGCTATTTGGGTAAAAAACATAATTATATTATTTAGTGAGAGGCTCCATTAATATGCTTATGTATAAGGGGCCTTATGTTATTTTACAAGGTGAGCCCCCTATAAAAAAAAATAAGTAACGTGACTTTTATTTTGGAGCCTAGGGTTTCACTAAAGGGAAATATAAAAAAGCTTATTTTCTCCCAAACAGAAAAAAAAATCACTTTATACAAATCAGAGAAAAAGAAATTTTCTCTCTAATTTGAGAGGAAAATTTTCTCCTGTTAGTTGCTTATAGTGGTGATAAAGGCGCCCACACATCAAGTGCAGATCAATCATGAGTCATAATCCGGAAGATCGTTTGGTGACGGATCGTGATCTAACCAGTGCGGTGGTGACGGATCGTGATTTAACGAGCGTGGTGGTGACGGATTGTGATCTAGGACCCAGAATAATTTTCATTGTTCATCTTCTCGGATTATTAAGGTACGATTTCTAAATTACGAATTCTTATATATTGTATGAGATCGATCCTAAAAGTTTTTTTTTAAAAAAAAATTGATTTTTCTTCAATAATTGGTATTAGAGCCATCCCATATTAATATATAAGAATATCATATGAAATCAATCTTGATATTTATGTATTAGAGTGGCACAATTTATTCAGATATATATTATTTGTTTAATATATGAATAAAGCATGCTTATGGTTTGTCTTAATTCATGGTTAGATTATCTATTGTATTTTTCTTTGGATCTGTAACAAGAGGGGTGATCTTTTATCACCATGTTTCTCTTTTGATTTATTTTACTGTAATAGAAATTTTGTAAGCCAAAATTAGCCTAGGAAATTTGTAAATCACGGACGACAGATGGAAGGAATCGAAGGTAGGAAATTTCAGCCAGTCCATGACAGCGGTGAGCGGACACATCTGCCGCGTGGCTGCAAGCCATGCGTAGCAGTGACGAGGCCCGATGTGGGCGGCCTTGTTGCATGCCCGATGGTTACCGGCGTATGCACGTCGGCAGCTGCGCGTGCTGTGTCGGTGACTTAGGTCCTGACTCGCTCGGCCGGAGGGCAGCGGCGGCGGCAGCGGCTGGTGTTTTTTGCAGAAGTGTTGGGGTGGCGGTGGAAGAAAAATATGGTTTTTAGGGTTTTATGATTTTTATCATGGAGGTCCCTATAGTTCTATAATTTTGCATTTAGGTAGACAAGTGTTGAGTTTTTTGCATTTAAGTCCAAAAAGAGTTTTGAGCTTAATTAATCCTAGTTTTAGGCCCAATTAAAATTTGGGTTTAATGGATTAAAATGTATAGATAAAATTTAACACATTAAATTTATTTTTGGTCCAAAAAATTTTATTATTATTTTTAAAAAAAGAACTTTATTTATTTCTTTCAAAATTAAAATTGGACCAATAATAAATTTAAAAGCCCAATTTCCCCTGGTCAATTAACAAAGATAAACCTATGGAAGATGGACATTGACAAGAAGCCCAATGAAGATTAGGCTTAGGGTTAATGTTTCTTTTTAGGAAAGCCATGAATTAAAGATTATTTAATTATTTTTCTATATGCTATGTTTTGGTTGAGAACATGCCATGATAACATGCCATATAGAATAGCTAGTGCCACTCTATACATAATGATATATGTCATTTATTAATTATGAATCTTATTATATTGTTTGAAAATTGCATGTGCTTAATAATATTGGATATCGTCTAGATAATATTATAAGAAACATGCAATTAACAATATAATCATTGTATGTTTTAAAAAGGAAAAATCATTTTTAAAATATTGAGTGGGAGAGGGAAAATTGAAGATAATTTTTCCCATGGGCTCCATTGTTAGCTCAATAATAAAATTATATATATACCTCGACTTCATGATACGGTGATACTCCCTACGGAAGATATATCTATTAGATATTTTATTTGATGAACTTCTTCAAAGATAAAATTGAAATATTTTTCAATCGATTGTTCACTCCAACGGTGACTATTGATATGAAAAATATGTAGATTGAAACAATGGTTATACACTTAAGTAAATTTTGTTATTAACTTTCCCAACGAAGCTCTGTTAACAAATTTAGGCGCAAAATGATAACGATAATTATTTATCATGTCTCTACATGAAAGTAAATAATCCAATGGATAATTGGGTCTAGTAAGGATAGACATGACTTCCCCAACGGATAGTTTGCCAAAGCAGTACTAGATTATCATTATAATAAATTAAAATGCATTTATGATTTTTTGCATTTTTTGTCAT